>OY728125.1:1200407679-1202907679 GCA_963277665.1 Viscum album | reverse complement strand
TAGAATTGAAATGAAATTATGTAAAATAAAACAATAATAATTCAATATTTAGAAAATTTATTTGTTCATTAAACAATTATTTAGTAAATATGTCTTCAAATAGATTTTCAATGAAAATAAATTTAAGTGAAATATCACCCTTTTGAGAATGATCTCTTAATAAGTGAGGTCTCAAATCAATATTCTGGGTCCATGAATGATATATCATATTTTTAGAAATGATGACATCACTAGTGTTATAAAATTTTATTAATAAATGATTAAAATTAAATATGAAGATTATTAAGGTGTGTTTTTACCACAATACCTAAGCACAACAACAACCAACTACAATGTATTCAGAATCATCAGTTAAAAATTAAATTGAATGTTGCTTTTTTACTTGACAAAGAAACTATATATTTCCCAAAAAAATGAAATTTTCTATAATTTATTTTCCTATATAGTCTATAGCCTCCAAAATCAGTATTAGAATATGAAGTTATATTAAAATAAGATGTTTTTGAAAAAATTAAAGACTTATAATATTTTATTTTTAAATATCTTAAAATTATTTTAGTAGATATTAATTGAGACTTCATTGGATTATATTGAAATATTGCACATAAAAAAACTAAAAACACAATATATACTCTTATTATAGTCAAATAAAGTATTTTATTGATTATTTCTATATACAACTTGTTTCCACTTGTTTTCCAGCTTCATCCATGCCAAACCTAATGTTTGAACTCATGGGAATTGAATTTGTTGTACAATTTTTGATTCCAATTTTTTTTAATAAATACTAAATGTATTTACATTTATTAAAAACATCCTAAAATCATTTTGATTAATTTGAAATCGAAGGAATTATTTTAACTCACCCATCATGTTCATTTAAAATTATTTTTTCATGGTTTTTGAAACTTCATTACACAAATTTTAATTTTTTTTAACAAAAAATAACATCATCAACATATATTTGTAAAATTGAAATGTCATTTTATGAATTTTTCTTAAATAAAGTGTGTTCTACCAAACCCATATTAAAATAACTTAATGAAAGAAAAAAAATAATATTTCATACTAAGATCTAAGTGACTATTTAAGACCAAAAAATGTTTTTGTAATTTGGAAAATATAATTTAAAAAATGAGTGTCTTCAAAACTTAGAGGTTTTTCAATATATACATTCTCAAATAAAAATAAATTTAGAAAAATAGATATATCATCTATATGATACAATTTAAAATCCATATATGATCCATAGGACAAATTAATTCTAATTTATTCTAATATAGAAACTGGGAAAAAGGATTATTCATATTATTTTATTTCCTCTTGATTATAACCATTAGTAACTATTATATCCTTATTCATAGTGATTAAACCTTGATAATACTAATTATTTATAAATACCCACCTAGTTCCAAGAATATGATAATATAACGGACAATTGAATAATTCTCATAACTTATTCCTTTTGAACTAGTTTAATTCTTCTTATATAGTAACCACATAATTATCATCATATATGGTGTAACACCTGACCCTAGTTACCTAGAGTCAGTGCATTATTACATAACATTGGCATGATCACAAGAAAGATCAAGTCTCAAAAGACCGATTAGTTTAGTAGCCTTGGAAACACTAGATATATTCTATAATGTTTACATTACATCATTAAATAAAAAATACAACAACATAGTCTCCATAGTCCACACTCATATCCCCTCATACTATCCCTGCAGGTCATTTATAAAATACTTTTTCACATCCTGGGAAAAATAAAACATAGAACGGGGTGAGCTCAGATGCCCAGTAAGGATAACAATATAGTAGAAACTTTCATAAATAAGCATAGACATTTACACAATGTATAACTAAAATGAAATCCTTTTAAACTTGAAATTCAGAATAATATGGAAGAAATAAAATGAAATAATTCAATTTACTTATTCACATGGATATTATACTAATCTAATAATCCTATGCAATATCAATAAGCACTTCCATAATGATGGAATGCATAATTCCAGACTATCAGAACCACATAGCCAAGGCCTCGTGCCAAGACTATAAATAAGATTTTCTCAAGGCCTCATGCCAAGACACAAGTTTTTCTCATGAGACCTACCGATGCATCAAGGAGCTATAGCAGGCTCCACCCGTCCCTTACAAAGTCCAATGCATTTCTCATATGAACAGGTTTAAACATAACATAAACATTCATATTAAAAATAGCATACAAAATGTCAATACTTTCTCCATAGACAATGAATGGTATAAAAATAACACATCCACAGTCAAACATATCACAAAACCTTCAATAAAATATGGATGTTTTGTATCATAAGAAATCAACATTAAATAAACTTAAAATCCATTAAAGGAGATTGACATAGATGAAATCAAAACTATTTGAGAGAAATATCTCTTTTTTGAAATCATTTAAAATTCACATAATTATAAAAGAAAACATTTAATTTGAAAATATTATTCTAAGCTTGTAAGGTAAGCTTCAAAGATTTTATAATGGTGGAAAATAACCGCACCCACTGTATAAGTAAAAAAGATATTCTTTCCTTAATTCTGTCGAAAAGGTTAAAAGGACCTTGTTTGGATAATGACAGAAATATTTCTTTATAAACATCTTATAAAAAATAAATGAAGGGTATAAATGACTTTAACCCATATTATTTAAAATATTAATAATGTTTTGAAATAAATTTTTAAGAAACATGGACGTGGATGATAAAGAGGTCCCAGTAGATAATTATGTATAAACATCCTCCGATAATGACGAGATTGTGAAATAAACCCTTGACTAGTACTTTTCCTTGGTTGAGGGTAGGTTAACATCCTGTATAATGGTTAAATAATTGTTATTAAATTATAAAAGAATCATATACATTAATATGATATCATATATGATCTTTTAACATATATTTGTCAATAATATCTTAGTATTATCATTGTTTCGTGTGTTAACATACTCATGTTATTTTAAATATTTTGTTACATAAGACGTGTTTGTTATGGATAGGTTGTATCTTATTCATATCAATATCGATATCAAGTCCTTAAACATTATTTTTAATTATCAAATGAGAATTATAATTTCATGGATACGATGGGGAATGAATCGCATCACGTTCGTGGAGACGGTAGTCTGTACGTACGCACGAGCGACAATATCATTTTTTTGATATTAAAATAATATATAATTGGATGCTATATCATATATAAAGAATCATTATCATGTTATATTTATTATTTACATAAATTACATATCATTATCATACCCATCCAAATAATTATGTTTTTGAATAACAATTACACCACGACGTGGAGACAGTAAGCCGTACGTACGCATGTATGGTGACATGTCATTTAAAGGATGGATAGAAAACTGAATATGGTTGTACTGTATTTATAATTACATCAAAGTATATAGAAGATACTGGATTTATTATTTTAGAAAGGAAATAATAAATAAAGAAGAAGTTGAAGAAGAAAGGAACTTGAAAAAGGGTGGTGAAAACATTACCTCTTCTTCAGGTTCTTCATTTTGATTTGATCAAAAGGGCTTCATAGGATGGATTTATGATCAAAATAAGGACTCTAGGTTGAATTTAGGGCTGTTTATAGAGTATTGTTTCATGGTTTGGATGAACCAAAAGGATTTGAAGGTGTGAAGAATTAGTTAGAAGTTGTTTCCTTTTATAGGGGGGATCTTTATGAAAAACTTAAAGTATTAATTTATAATAAATTCATATTCAGTTTATAATGGATCCAAAGTGGATTATTCAATTTCTAAGGTTGGTATGGGTATAAAATCACCGAACCAATATATTTTAGACAGGTTTGGGTCACTATAGTAACCTTATCTTTTAGATTTAACTCTTAGTTAAATAGTTTGACATTTACCATGTCTCTTTGTATTTTTATATTATATAGTTAATAAAATTACTATATACTTACAAGAGACCCCCAAGTGGTCCATTAATGATACAAATATCATTATATAAGTCCTTTGTAAGAACCTTATATTTTTAGGAATAGAATATAAATTAATAATATAATAATTGTTTTAAAAACTCATTTATATCACTTTTGACAATATTTAATAATTGTTTTTTGTTAAAGTCTTAACAACTTTATTAATTCGAAAAAAATTCATTTAAGCAATCCTAACATGTCACAGTAACCAATAAAATTCGTGTAAGTAATCAAAACTTTCAAATTATAATTATATTAACATTTATAATACTAATTATTTGATTCTTTCATTAATAAGGAAAATACTACATCATTATTGTGTCATAAATAAATTTAATTATTCAAAGTCTAAAAATTATAAATAAAATACCATTATGTAGGAAATATTTTTATCTTTATAATTAATATTTTTAGTCGAAAATATAACATATATAACCCTATGTAAAAGATTTTTGTTAAAAGATATATGCTTATGTCATTTTTGTATTTACATTAACTTAATTAATATAATGTGTCATTTTCATTTACAAGTGGATCCAAGGGGTCCCAAAATAGACCCAAATAAGTCCATGGTCATACATGTATCAACCAATAAGGTTAGGACATGTTTTAGGGTAATTTATCATTATTATAATATTAATTTTTAACCTTATTTACCGGATTTACCCTTTAACCATTGTAAATAAAATATTTATCGAAGTAATTATTAAAAATGTCTAAAAATAAAATGTACATATTTACATAATTTGGAACTCCTGATTCTAAATATGGAATCGATTTTTCTAAATTCAAAATACAAAAGTGGAAGAAACTAATTTAAAATTAAATCCTGCTGTCAAAACAAAAAGCGTGTTTTTAAGAAATAATAACTATCAAAAGATTGACACTTGTTTATGTCCGGTTTAATTGTGAAATTATGTCCAATGACCAAAATTTTATTAAATGGTAAAAATAAATTCTAAATATACTTTAAAACCACTAAAATTCATAATTTATCACTATTAATTATTTTGATTAAAAAAAATTTTTAATTAAAATTTAGTAATTTTCACTATTTATCAAAATATACAAGTTATCCGAAAAGTACCAAAATATCACCCTAGGCTAATTTCGATATTCCGTATCTAAAAATGAGTCCATTTTGAGAGATAAAATTTATAAAATTTAAAAAAGTAAATATTACTATTTATAATGGCTACTTTGATTGGTTGCGGTGTGTTAGAATCTCGAAGTTGCGTACAACACACGCTACTGTATTATTCAAAGAGAATCGTACTGTAAAAGCTTGGGGTGTTACATTCTTCCCTCCTTCAAATAATTTCATCCTTGAAATTTCTAGAATACTACCGCATGAAAAGACTCGGTTGGTTCTTCATCATAATTTTCTTGGGTTCCCACGTTGCCTCTTCCATCTTATGGTTTCTCCATAGAACTTTTACCAGATGAGTCGTCCGGTTTCTCAACACTTGTTCTCTTGTATCAAGAATCTTGTCAGGCTCTTCACAATAAGATAGATCGAGTTCGAGTTCTAATTCCTCATAGGTGAGTACATGCGTTGGGTCATGCATGTATTTTCTCAACAGTGATACGGGGAACACATCATGAACTTTGGAGAGACTTGGCGGCATTGCCAAATGGTATTCTATAGCCCCAATTCGTTCTAGAATTTCGAATGGTCCGATGTACCTGGGACTCAATTTTCCCTTCTTACCGAAACGTATAACTCCCTTCCATGGAGATACCTTCAAGAAAACATGATCTCTTACATTAAATTCCTAATCCTTCCTTCGGTTATTGGCATAGATCTTCTGCCTACTTTTAGCTGCTTTGATGTGGTTTTTGATTACCTTTACCTTTTCCATCATTTCCTCCACCAGTTCTGGGACTACGTGTTTTATTTCACCAACATCATCCCAAAAGGTTGGTGTGCGAAATCTATTTTCATATATTTCTTTATATGGTGCCATCAGAATACTTGAATGGAAGCTATTGTTATAGGAAAATTCCCCCAGAGGTAAATATTGATCCCACATACCCTGAAAGTCAAGTGAGAAATATCTCAACATGTCTTCTAAGGTTTGAATTGTCAGTTCTGATTGTCCATCTATTTGAGGGTGGTAGGCAGTGCTCAAATGAAGTTCATTATGCAAGGCTTTCTGAAGACTTTTCCAGAATCTTGAAGTAAAACGAGGATCACGATCAGAAACAATCGATAGGGGTACTCCATGAAGTCTCACAACATCATTAATATATTGTCTTTATAGACATTCAAGTGGTAAATCTTCCCTTATAGAAAGAAAATGTGCCGACTTAGTAAGATGATCAAAAATGACCCATATTGCATCGTTCCTTCTAGGAGTCTTTGGTAGTCCCATGAAAAAGTCCATAGTGATATTATCCCATTTCCACTCATGTATGAGAAGAGGTTTCTTGACTCCTCCAGGCTGTTTCCTTCAAGCTTTCACTTGTTGAAAAACCATACATATTGACACAAAATTAGCAATCTCCCTCTTCATGTTGTCCCACTAAAAATGTTCATTCAAATATCTATACATTTTTGTGCTCCCATGGTGTATAGAGAAATTGGAACTATGATAATCATCCAACAATTACCTTTTTAGATCAAGTATATCCGGAACACAAAGTCTCTTCCCCAATTTCAAAATTCCATCTTCATACACAAAGTCACTCAATCTCCCATCATTCACAGCTTTAATCTTCTTTTGAAATTCTTCATCATTGGTCTGAGAACTCATTATCATTTCTAGTAATGATGGTTTCGCAACCATTTGAAAAAGTATCGATGTTTCACCTTCTATGGTAATTCACATATCCATCTTCACAAAAACAATGAAAATAGGATCCCTTTCAATTCTCATCACGTTCATAACTCCATGATCCTTTCTGCACAAAGCATCTGCCAAATTATTTTCCTTCCCTGGGTGGTAGTGTATCATGAAAGGATAATCCTTGAGTAGTTCAATCCATCACCTTTTCTTCATGTTGGGTTCTTTTAGTGAGAAAAATATACTTCAAACTCTTGTGATCAGTATAAATCTCACATTTCTCACCATAGAGATAGTGTCTCCATATCTTCAAAGCAATGATTACAGTAGCTAACTCAAGATCATGAGTAGGATAGTTTTTCTCATGAATTTTTAGCTGCCGTGATGCATAGGCAATAACACTATCATTCTTGCATAAGGACACAACCAAGTCCTTTATTAGATGTATAACTATAAATAACGATCCCATCATTCCCCAATGGCAGTGTCAATATTGGAGAATTGAATAATCTTATCTTCATTTATTCAAAACATTCTTCACACTCTTTTGTCCAAACAAATTTAACCCCTTTATGTGTGATCTTTGTTAATGGGTTAGCCCATCGGGCAAAATTCTGGACGAAACGTCGATAATAACCTGCTAAACTAATAAAACTACGTACCTCGGTTATACTCGTTGGTGCTGGCCATTCTTGGATTGATCTTGTCTTAGCAGGATCAACAGAGATTCCATCCTTAGAGACAATATGGCCATGAAAAGAAATATCTTGAAGCCAGAATTCACACTTGCTAAACTTCCCATATAATTCATGTCTTCTTAGAGTCTTTAGAATAATACGCTGGTGATTTTCATGATCTTCGTAGCTTTTGGAGTATACCAAGATATAATCAATAAATACCACTCCAAAATCATTGATATATTCCTTGAAAACTCTGTTCATTAGATCCATGAAAACAGAGGGTGCATTAGTCATCCCAAAAGGCATTAATGTAAACTCGTAATGCCCATACCTAGTTCGAAATGATGTCTTTGGAATGTCTTCCTTATTCACACACAACTGATGGTATCCAGATCGAAGTTCAATCTTTGAAAAGTGTTGAGCTCTTTGCAGTTGGTCAAATAAATTATCAATGCGAGGTAGGGGAAACTTGTTCTTTATTGTTATAGCATTGCTATCCCTACAGTCGATATATAACCTCATAGATCCATCTTTCATTTAAAAAAAAGAACAAGGGCTCCCCATGGAGAAACAATAGGGAGAATAAATCCCTTATTACTCAATTCGTCTAGTTGTTTCTTTAGTTCAACTAACTCCACACTGGCCATTCCATAAGGGTTCATCGATATAGGCCTTGATCCAGGAATTAAATCAATGGAAAAATCAACTTCTCGTTCAGGAGGATGTCCACGTAAATCTTCCGGAAACACATCTACATATTCCTTCACAATAGGTACATCCTCTATTTGAACATTCCTTTCCTCACCCACAGTCATTTCATTCTATTCCTCCCCAATAATTGAATTTAGTTGAGATATTGGGGGTGGATCTAGATAAGAATTAGGTGGTGACGATTCTTCTCTAAAGATAAGGGGTTCCTTATCATCATCATCAAAAATCGTAACCTCCTTCTTCTTATAATTAATCTTCGTATCATGGTCCAAAAGTCAATCCATACCGAGGATTATATCAAACTCAACCATAGGTATGATGACGAGATCAGTGGATAAAGAACATTTATGTGCTCTAATGGGGACTGATTCACAAAACTTTGTTGCAATGATACTTCCCTTAGGAGTTTTAACTGACAACTCCCTTGTTAAATAAAGTTGGAAATATTTAATTTTCATAGAAAACTGAGAAGATATCAAACAATGCGATGATCTAGAATCAAATAAAGCATTTTCTAAACTTGAGGAAACCATTAAATTACCTACCACCACGTCTTTCGGAGCTTCTACCTCAGCAGTAGTGATAGCATAATCTTGGCCTTGATCCCTTGGCCTTTTCTGAGGCAAGTTCCCCTGACACTTAGGACATTCATTTTCATAATGTCCCATCTCTCTACAATTATAACATTCCACATTGATAATAACTCTCTTTCCCTTGAAATCATGATTTTGGTGGCCTTTTTCACCACACTTGTAATAGACTCCCATTCCCTTCAAGCAAGTACCAGGGTGTTTCTTCGCACATTTACTGCAGGATGGATAATCAACTTTTCCCTTCTTCCCTTTATTTCCACTTCCAGAGTGGTCAGTAGATCTCTTCTTCTCTTTCATTGCCTTAATTTTGTAAGACTAATCCAATTCTTTTTCTGTCTTGATAGCACATGAGACAATATATTCGTACAACGAGAATGATTGTGAGGCTAAGGCTCGACGGAGAAACGGTTTTAACCCATCAAAGAAATGATCAATCTTACTTTTTGGGTTACGTATATAATCTGCTGCATGCCTTGATAACCTTGTAAATTTAGCCTCATACTTTGTGACATTCTCATCCTTCTTTTTCCTCAGACTTAGAAATTGCCTTTCCATATCTGCTCAATGGTCACAAGGAAAGTATTTTTCTAAGAAAAGCTCTTTGAACTCTCTCCATTCCATATTTGATACTTCATCATCTTCCTTTGTGTTTTGTATCAATTACCACCATTGATCAGCATCTCTAGTGAGGCGATAAACTTCCACAATAACTCGGTCCATTTCACTACTCCCGAAAGCCTAAAATATTTTCTCTAGGGAACTTATCCATTACTCAGCTACTAATGGATTTGTACTCCAATTTAATGTTGGTGTTTGCTTCCTCATTAAGTGATCTAACATTGATCATCCACGCTGCGGATCGGGGTTCTCCATACGGGTAAGGTTATTATTCAGAACCTGAGTGAGTTGCCCTAGTATGGTGATTAGATGATCATCACCAATTGCATCACCAGATCCACTATAATTATCTTGAGCAGGATGGAAATCCCTACATGGAGTGTGTGCATTGATACGATTCCCATTCCTTACACTAGGCTCCATTTCTAAATAATGACATAAACTAGATCAATTTATGAATCAAAATACATAATTCCATACTTGTAAAACACTTAACATAAATTGAACTATTTATGGATATAATCCATAATCATAAAAAATGGTTTCTTTGAGGATGTATATAATCAGAAACCATTTATAATGGATTGTAATGAAAATGAGAATTATCCTAAGCATATCCTTTGGGAGTGTTGTAACCAAGAGTGCACCAATACCCATTGTCATGCACCAGTTCCTATTCAAGTCTAGCTCAAAGCGGTGTTTTCGGGTTTTACCCCTAGGTATATCTATGACAGAGCCGCCTCTACCTACTCGTATTCAGACAGGGATTCATTGCTCAGAAAAATCACAAAATCTCAATAATACCAAAATTCAAGGAAGTTCTTCTATACTAATCCTCAAAGTGCATCTTAGGTATATGTACTCTAATAAGAGTTTATCTAAATCTAGCTTCCAAGGTTCGTACTAAACTTCCTATAATTCCAACTGTAATGCCCCTAAACCAGTTACCCAAAGTCAGTGCATTATTACATAACATTGGCATGATCACAAGAAAGATCAAGTCTCAAAAGACCGATTAGTTTAGTAGCCTTGGAAACACTAGAAACATTCATAAAGTTTACATTACATCATAAAATGAAAACTACAAAAACATAGTCTCCATAGTCTACACTCATATCCCCTAATACTATCCCTAAAGGTCATTCATAAAATACTTCTTCACATCCTGGTAAAAATAAAACATAGAAAGGGGTGTGATCAGATGCCCAGTAAGGATAACAATATAGCAGAAACTCTCATAAATAATCATAATCATTTAAGGCAATGTATAACAAAAACAAAAGCCTTTGAAAGTTTAACTTAAGCATAATATGGCAGAAATAAAATGAAATAATTCCATTTACTTATTAACATGGATATTCTACTAATAGAATAATCACATGAAATATCAATAACCACATTTATAATGATTTAATTCACAATTCTAGACTATCATAACCACGTAGCCAAGGCCTCATGCCAAGACTACAAATAAGATTTTGTCAAGGCCTCGTGCCAAGACACTAGTTTGTCTCATGAGACCTACCGATTCATCGAGGAGCTATAGCTGGCTCCACCCGTCACTTACTAAGTCCAATGCATTCCTCATATGAACAGGTTTAAAAATAACATAAACATTCGTATTAAAACTAGCATACGAAATGTCAATAATTTCTTCATAGACCATGAATGGTATAAAAATAACACATCCACAGTCAAACATATCACAAAACCTTCAATATAATATGGAATTTTTGTATAATAATAAATCAACTTCAAATAAACTTAAAATCCATCAAAGGATATTGACATAGATGAAATAAAAACTATTTGAGAGAAATATATCTTTTTTTTAAATCATTTAAAAGTAACATAATTATAAAAGAAAAAATTTACTTTGAAAATATTCTTATAAGCCTTTAAGGGAAGCTTCGATGATTTTATAACGGCAGAAAATAGCTGCACCCGCCGAATAAGTTAAAAAAGTCATTCTTACCTTAATTCTGTCGAAAAGGTTAAAAAGGAACTTCTTTAGAAAATGACAGAACGATTCCTTTATAAACATATTATAAAAATCCAAACAAGGGTCTAAATTATGTTAACCCATATTCTGTAAAATAGTAAGAATATTTTGAAATACATTTTTAAGAAACATGGATGTGGATGATAAAGAGGTCCTAGTAGATAATTATGTATAAACAACCTCAGATAATGAATAGATTGTGAAATAAACCCTTACCTTGTACTTTTACATGGTTTAGGATAATTTAACCTCCTATATAATGGTGAAATAATTGTTATCAAATTATTCAAGAATCACACACATTAATATAATATCATATATGATCTTTTAACGTTGATTTGTTAATATTATCTTAGTATTATCATCATTTCGGGTGTTAACATACTCATTTTCTTTTATATATTTTGTTACATAAGCCATTTTTGTTATTGATAGGTTGTATATTATTAATATACAGAATGATATCAAGTCCTTAAACATTATTTTTAATCATCAAATGAGAATTATAATTGCTTGGATACGATGGGGAATGAATCTCATCGTGTTCGTGGAGACGGTAGTCCGTACGTACGCACGAGCGACAATATAATTATTTTGATATTAAAATAATATATAATTGGATTTTACATCATATATAAAGAATAATTACCATGTTATATTTATTATTTACATCAATTACATATCATTATCAAACCCATCCAAATAATAATGTTTTTGAATAACAATTACACCACGACGTGGAGACGGTAAGCTGTACGTACGCACGTATGGTGACATGTCATTCAAAGGCTGGATAGAATACTGAATATTATTTTACCATATTTATAATAAAATCACATTATATAGAAGATACTGGAGTTATTATTTTAGAAAGGAAATAACAAAGAAAGAAGAAGTTGAAGAAGAAAGGAACTTGAAAAAGGGTGGAGAAAACATTACCTCTTATTCAGGTTCTTTATTTTGATTTGATCAAAAGGGATTTTTAGGATGGCTTTCTGATCCATATAAGGCCTCTAGGTTGAAGTTATAGAAGTTTATAAGGTATATCTGTAGGGTTTGGCCGAACCAAAAGGCTTTTAAGGTGTGAAGAATTGGCTACAAGTTGTGTCCTTTTATAAGGGGGAGGCGGGGCTCTTTAGGAAAGACTTAAAGTATTAATTTATAATAAATTAATATTCAGTTTATAATGGCTCCAAAGTGTATTCTTCAATGTATAAGGTTGGTATGGTTAGAAAACCACTCAACCAATATATTTTAGATAGGTTTGAGTCACTATAGTAACCTTATCTATTAGATTTAACTCTTAGTTAAATATTTTGACAGTTACCATGTCTCTTTGTATTTTTATATTATATAGTTAATAAAATTACTATATACGTCCAAGAGACCCCCAAGTGGTCCATTAATGATACAAATATAATGGTATAAGTACTTTGACCCATCCTTATATTTTTAAGAATATAATATCAATTAGTTATATAATACTTTTTTTAAAAACGCATTTATGTCAATTTTGACAATATTTAATAATTGATTTTTTGTTAAAGTCTTAACAACTTTATTAATTCTAACCAAATTCATTTAAGAAATAATAACATGTCCTATTAACCAATAAAAATAGTGTATGGCTTCAAAAAAATTCAACTTATATTTATTTTAACATTTATAATACTAATTATTTGATTCTTTCATTAATAAGGAAAATACTGCATCCTTACTCTGTCATAAATAAATTTAATTATTCAATGTATAAAAATTATAAATAAAATACCATTATGTAGTAAATATTTTTATCTTTCTAATGAATATTTATAGTCCAAAATATAACATAAATAACCCTATGTAATTTTTTTTATAAAAGATATATGCATCTGTCATTTTTATATTTACTTTAACTTAATTAATATAAAGTGTCATTATCACTTACATGTGGATCCATGGGATCCCAAAATAGACCCAAAGATGCCCATGGTCAGAAATGTATCAACCAATATGGTTAGAACACGTTTTAAGGGAATTTATTATTATTATAAAATTATTGTTTACCCTTACTTACCGGATTTCCCCTTTATAATGGTAAATAAAATACATTCTGAAGTAATTATTCAAAATGTATAAAAATAAAAGTTACCTATTTACATAATTTATAACTCCTGATTCTAAATATGGAATCCATTTTTCTAAATTCAATACGCATAAGTGGCAGAAATTAATTTAATATTAATCCCTGCTGTCAAAACAAAAAGCGTGTTTTTACGAAATAATAACTATCAAAAGATTGACACTTGTTTATATCCGGTTTAATTGTGAAATTATGTCCAATGAACAAAATTTTATTAAATGGTAAAAATATATTCTAAATATACTTTAAAACCACTCAAATTCTTAATTTATCACTATTAATTATTTTGATTAAAAAAGTAGTTTGTAATTTAAAATTAATAATTCTCACTATTAATCAAAATATGAATGTTATCCGAAAAGTACCAAAATTTCACCCTAGGATAATTTCGATATTCCGAATCCAAAAATAAAGTCCATTTTGAGAGATTAAATTTATAAAATTTCAAAAAGTGGGTATTACTATTCATAACAGCTACTTTGATTGGTCGCGGTGTGTTAGAATCTCGAAGTTGCGTACAACACAGACTACTGTATTATTCAAAGAGAATCGTACCGTGGAAGTTTGGGGTGTTACATAAGGATTATTATAAATTTTTAGTACTTTTTTGGGATAAAAAGGTAGAAAATTAGAATGATTTTTTAAATTGTTTATATCAATTACTAATTTATCTAGTTTTACTAAAATAGTATATTGATAAAGTTTTGTAAGAGTTAAAGGCTTAAAAGGAATTAGGATTTAATTTTCCTTAGTTTATTAAATTTTAGGATAGAATTTTTCATATTCATATACCAAATCATCATCCTTTACATTAATAAGGAGAGGCCCAAGTCTTATGCTTTATATTGAATCACCTAATTTTTCATCTTGATTTGATTTATGATTAAAAAAATAACCGTCATAAAATTTCATATGAGTATATTATTTAATAAGCCTTAATTTTTTACTATCATATCTATGGGATTTATAAGTATTATAGAAAACTAGTAAGATTAATTTATTATACTTTAGATAAAACTTACCAAAATTGTCTTTTGTGTTCAAGATAAAGACTTTTCATTAAAAACATTAAGGTATCCATCATTTGTTATTGTAATTATCCCAAACCTCATAGAGTTTTTTTCCTAAAATATAGAAAATATTAAAATTATATTTATGAAATTGAATTCCATGTTAATATATTCCTTTGAATAAATTAGTATGTATGATATATTCACACAAAAATATTCTAGAAATTTCATGAATGATCCAATATATTATTTCACCGACATAATTATATTGAGGTAATTTAGGGGAATATAAGGTATGTTTAATGTAATGTCTTCAGAAAAATGAATTAAATTCATGATTCATAAAATTACCCCCCATGATCACTTCATAAGGACACAATTTTAGGGCCTTTTTCATCTCAAACAAGCTTATAGAAATAAATAAAAATAGAACAATATAAAATTTTTAGTAATAAGAAATAGAACCATGAAAATATTTATAAATCATAAAATAAAACATATAAAAATATTTTCTTGCAAGGATTATAATTTTGAAAGGTCTAAATAGATCCATATGAATAAGATCAAGTTGTTCTGGGGAGGCAACATCCTTAATTTACTTAAAAGATGAATTTAATTTCATTCACATTTGAAATGCATCACATAAATTATTTTTAGAAATTTAATTTGAGGAAAATAAGATGTTATATTTTTCTTATAAAATTTATTCAAATAATAGATATTATAACATAAAATCCTACTATGAAAAATCCATGATTCATTTATTTTATTGTTCAAACCATTCAAATTTTGTGTACATAAAGAGTAAATATCTAGTGTATAATCATTTTCAATTCTTGGTCACCAAAATTTAAGTTACTTATTTTTAAAACTAGAACATGATTTATTATGACAATAAAATTAATATCCATCATTACAATGTTGAGAAATAATTATCAGGTTTTCCTTTAATACTTCAACATAATATAATTTTCTAATGATGATTAAATGTTGATCTCTAATTGGTCCAATAGCAATTATCCCCTTTTTAATTTTAAAAAAATTCAAGAAGATTTTAAATAGCGTGTAATGGCCTGGACCTCTCTGTTCCATTATTTTGTGAAAATCCAGTGTTTAGGGTGTTTTGGAGGATATTAGTGACTCATTATGAGAATTTTACCCAAAAATTATAGTTTTTCTGTCAGTGTGTCATTTTGAATTGTCAGTGTCGGTGAGTCAATTTTGAACCGTTAGTGTTGAAGAGTCGTTTTTGTAACATCAGTGTTAGTGAGTCACTTTTGTACTGTTGGTGTCGGTGAGTAATTTTTGTACTATCGCATTGGTGAGTCATTGTTTTCTACTTTATGTGTTGGGGAGTCATTTCTTTTATTGTAGGTGTTGGTGATTCATTTTTTATACTGTTGATGTCAGCGTGTCTGGGCGTCGGTGTCAGTGAGTTAGGGTGTTGGTGTCGGTGAGTTAGGGAATCGTCATCGGTGACTCAAGGTGTCAATGTCGGTGAGTCAGGGAAAGTCGGTGGCACAACATCATTGACTCACCCATTGGTGAATCATTCCAGTTTTCCCAGTTTTCCTAGTTTTCCCCTCTTATGTTTTATTTGAAATAAATCATGATTGAAGGATTGTTTGAGCATTTATAAAGGAATTTCAAAGGATATTAATTATATCTATAAAATCCTAATAATCCCCCGACTTTGAAATAGTCAAGCCATATAATCTTAACCATGATCCAACTTTAATGGCCTTTGAAACCATTTCTTATTCCGTTGATATAGGATCATACTTTTTTAAAATCTGTGGTCCTCTCTTATCTTTTCTCTTGGTGCACAGAGAAATTTTCATCCCAAATGATTCATGATCCTATGCTAGATCCCTCCACTGTTCATTTTTCCTTGAATTTTATTTCTACTCATGTGACCCCTGTTTAACGCATGGAAGTGTTTTGGTCTCCTGTTATTCCGAGTAGGGACTTTCCTCTATCTCCCTTTAATTTTGTATCATGATGGGTGAGGGTAGTAATGTTTATTGGAAGAGAATAGTTGAATATTTTTTTTAAAAAAAGTGTATTAAATGAGGGGGGAAGATAAAAGGACAATGAGACATGTTATAACAACAATCATGGGATTAAATATGGATGAATGTTGATAACTGTTTTATTTTTATTATCCTTGTTTTCCTATTATTAATTTTTATGGCTATAAGGCCTTCTAAACATCGTGGTTGTTGGCGGCCTTCGCTTGTCCACTAGTGATGTTCTTGTTTTTGTTGTTTATACTATGAGAATAATTGAAAATATTAATCCATTTAAATCACATACACATGGTTAAATAAATGGATTCCACAGGACCAAACCTATTTTTTGACCACCCCTGTTATTCTAAGTCAAATTAAAGAATCCCCATTGGCTAAATATGAATATTCATGGTTTGATGGTGTGGTAGTGTGCTGTTTTTTGTTGGGTTTGTGCCTTGAGTGGGTTGTGTGAGGTTAATATCGGTAGCTTGGCAGTGGGTATGGGGGTGGAAAAAGGGAATGGTTCTGTGTTTTGGTATGACCTGTCTGTGTAGAGGGGATGCTGATTGGTTATTTTTGGAATGGATGAACTTGTAGGCAGTGGGACTACATTTTGTTGTGTTGGGGCCATTGAATGGTGTTGTGTAGTGAGATTTCAACTTGCATTTCATGTTGTTTTGGTACAATTATGTTTGGATGTTTCCCTCTTAGTTCAGGAATAAATTAAAGCGAACCCCTAAATAAATAACAGAAAGTGGTTAAGTGAAAAAGGGGTTGGGTTTATGCTTTAGTAGTGGATTTTGTGTGGTTGTGCATATAGAGATAATAGAAAAGGTTGTTTTGGTGGGATGGTTGTTTGTTTTGGGACCCATATGTTGGAATGAGTGTTTGTTTACCTATATGTATAAATTTTATTTCCATGTTATTTTCAATATGCACCCCAACCGTGTTGAGAACTATATGCCGAACACCCCCATTTCATGGGGGAGGGTCTTCCCAAACATCCTGGTGGGAGGATGGATGGCTGTTTACTGAATTCTTCCTTGCACCCCTTTCTGGGTTCTTACTGCCTAAGTGTATCTGGGCACGTTGTAATGGATTAAGGTTTTATATAGCCCATGGTCATTTTGGAAGGTTTTGTTGTGGATGAGGATCCTAGGTGTTTGTGGTCCAGGTTTGTTTCCTAGGTGTCTTTGGGATGAGGCCTCAGTATTTTCGGGTGAGAGGTGGGGTTGTTGAGACGTAGGTATCTGTGGGCGGGATATGTATGGTTTGTGTCCCAGGTGTGTGTAGGAAGTTGTGGCAGTGAGACTTCATTTGGATAAGGGTGGTAGCATCAAGATGTTATCCGTTAAGAATGAGTAGTTAATCAATGGAAAAAAGTGGTGCGGGGTACCCAAATCATTGATGTGATTATATTATTACCTCACTTGTCCTGTGTTATTTGGGGAGTGTACCTTAGTGAGGATTGGTTGGTTAGCTTTCCTTATTAGGTGTTACTAGTTTCTTCTATTTTCATAGGGGAATTATTATGCTTACCCAACTTATGCATGAGTGACTTGGTCTCCCTAATGAGAATACTGGTATACTCACCCTACATTATAAAACTATTTTTAGGTTTTCAAGAGTACTTTTAGGACCATTTTGGACTTTACTGGCACACACATTGGGATAATTTCTATGTTTCTACTTAGTCTCTTTCTTTTGGTACTATATTTGGCGATTTGGTTGTACTTTTGTCATAGTTTATGTTAAAATCATGCATGGGTTGGATTTTGGTTTCCTTTATATAAATCTTTGGTGTTGTTTAGTATTTTTACTATCTTATCTCCTATTCCTATTTTCATTAAAAAGTATAATTATTTCTATTTTGTGTGATATTATAAACCCTTGGTGCTAGTCTCCACTTCGGGTCCAATTGAAGGCGGGTCTTAAGTGTCATTATCTCTCATTCATCTTGAAGAATGAAGGGAGTGGTACTTTTCTGTCCCTTCCATCATCTAGGAGAAGCTGAGTCTTGATAGAATGGTATCTGAGGCTGATGGTTGAGAGATAGGATGGAGTTTAGAGTTAGTCACAATGAGTATTTCATGGGAGAATAGCACAATGTTGTTAGGAAATCTTGGTGAATGAAATATGCTTGGATAGATCGTCTAGGACACATGATTTTAGGGCCCCCCATGATCTGATGCAAGGACTCTAGGCTTACTGAATGACCAAGTGAGGCTATGATGATTGCATGGTAGAGAACCTAGAAAATGTACATATATCATACTGACTTTTTATCTTGTGTGTCTTGGGTTTTTTGGGAAATTAAAATAAATAAAGAGTTAAAACTAATTTAAAAGAAATTTTCCAAACTACCCAGGCTTTGGAGTTCTCTATTTACCATTTTCAGCTATGTCACCCAGACATCACCCATGTGTGGTATGAGCAGTTGAGGCCCATAAGGATGGATTGGTTGATCAATAGAGGGTTGATTGAGAAGAGGAATATGACTTGTGGTAGAAGATACTTTGTGATTTCCAACAGTAGACCCTAGGGAAGTACGAAGGCAACATTTATGACTTAGAGATAGAGGTCTGGCTTGAGGAAATGGATATCACCTTTACCATGATCCATGATCTAAGTTAGTACTGGGTCCCTCTGGATATGAGCTAGATGATGGGAATAGAGCGTCAGTGCAGGATGATCTACCTTGGGGAGAGGAAGGAGACCGATGTTTTGTGGGCTGACATTGAGAAGAAATTTCGGGTGGAATTTCTTTCCTCAATGATGAAGGCCAAGAAGAGACCTGAGCTGATCTCCCTTCAGCAGAGAAATATTTCAATGGGGGGACTGGGGATCACGTTCAAGGATCACATACTATTATCCCTAGAGCTCTTTCCGTATGAGGAGTCTCAGGAGAGGTCCTTGGAGGAGGCACTCTAACCTTTGCTTTAGTATATAGTTACTCAATTTACCCTACCGATATACATAGAGGTTCAGAATAGGGCCAAATTAGCGGAGAGGATAAAATCACAGGGAGGAGTACCATGAGAGGGGAGCCAACCAAGTTATTTAAAGGTTAAGGCAGTCATCAGTAGGTCTTCGACATCATGACCTTACAGGTTTTGACCAACACGAAGTAAGCCTCTATAGTTCTTGTTCTGATCTCCTGGTCCTTGCCCCTTCCCCATGGGCCCGAGACGGAGGTGATTTGTATGTGGACACTATGGAAATCTTCAGATCTAGTGACTAATTAGAGCTTTGTTTTGTGGAGGTGGGAAGGTTAAGAACCCACCTCAGTAATGGTTTCCTATCAGTCCTTTTCAACATTAAGGATAGAAGGCTCCCGTTCCATCATGGGTAGATGGTACGGGAACAGTCCAACCTTAGGGTTCTCCTCAGGGACTTTAATCGGGGCATGTTTTGGGAGGTAGTAGATAAAAGAGGGGTAGAGGATCTTGGTGTGGGTAGTTTCACACCATCGAGGCATTAGTTACAATAGGACCATATGTTGTTTGAGGTACGATTAGTCTATTTAACACTCTTGATTATTATTTGTTTGATTCAAGGGCTTCATGATCCTTTGTTTACCCAAGTCTATCCCATGATCTTGGTCTATACATAGAGAGATTTCACATTCCCCTATTGTTGAGAACACCATCAGGAGGTCATACCAGTTTTTTTGATGTTTGTCGGGGATGAAGACTGATTTTGGAGCCGCATTATTATAGTGGGGGTCTTCTTCTCATATAGAAGTTGTTGTACGATGTCATTATAGGAATGAATTGGTTGTAATTTGTGAACATTGTTATCAACTAATTCTTGAAAAGAGTAATATATTTAGGTGTGGATGGACAACATGCAGTTTTCATTAGTGAGTGGTGCTGTTAGGTGTGCAGTCGGTGTATGGAGCCTCTTCTTTCCATGTCAGCCGAGATTTCGGTGGTATCAAAAAAAATAGAGATGATGGATGTTTTGGGGGTTGTCATAGAGTTCTTGTATGTATTTATAAAGAAGGATGTGACTCGACCCCCTCGACGTGATGTCGAGCAAGGGATAAACTTACCACCTGATGCTCGTCTACTTTTGATGGCTCCCTATCGGATGGCGCCTTCTAAGATGCGGGAGTTGTGGATTCAAATCGATGATCTGATGAATAAGTTCTTTATCCAGACCATTATGTCACCATGGGGTGCTTGGGTTTTGTTTTAAAATAAGGTGGACGGTGGTATAAGGCTATGCATAGACTACCAGAGATTGATCTGGTAACGACCAAGAACTGTTACCCCCTTCCGAGGATATATGATCTTTTCAACTGGCTAAGGAGAGCATTTTTGTTATCTAAGACCAATCCGCAGTCTAGATATCACTAGTTGAGGCTAAATATGGGTGATATCCTAAAGACAGCTTTAATGTGAAGGTGTGGGAACTTCAAGTTCATGTTCACACCATTCGGTGTCACGAACGCACAATCCATGTTCATGGTACTCATGAACTCTATTTCCATGAATTCCTGGACTGGTTTTTCATCTTGTTCATTGATGGAATCCTGATTTACTCAAGGTTAGAGGAGGATCACACCAAGAATCTAGGGACTATCTTACATATCCTATGACCCTACAAGATATATTGGAAGATGTCTAAGTGAAAGTTATGGATGCAAGCAGTGCACTTCCTTAGACATGTGGGGTCTTAGAAGGATATAGAAGTGGACCCATAAAAGGTCAAAGCAGTTGTTTCTTGGGAAACACCCAATAATGTGGAAGTGGTTCGTAGCATCTTGAGTTTGGAGGGAAAATACTGGAGGTTCTTAGATAAATTCTCATGAGTTGCAGCTCCGTTGACATCCTTGACTTGGAAGGACTTGGACTGTGTGCAGAGCGAGCAGTGTTATGCAGCTTTCAGCTATCTGAAGGGGAGGTTGGTTAGTGCTCTAGTGCCTAGATTTCTAGAGGAAGGGGTGATGTTTGAGGTGTTTTGTGAAACCCATGGATTATATTTGGGGTGTGTACTGACGTAATAGAGAGTAATGATATTTTATGGGTCTAAACAGTTATGTACCCATGAATAGAGCTATGCCACCCATGATCTAGAGATTTCACCCATCGTGTTTGAGATCAATTTCTAGTAGAATTACCTCACCAGGGAGCACTTTGTGGTCTTCACGGATCACAAGAGCTTGAGGTATATCTTCTCCCAATGAGACCTGAACATGTGTTAGTGAAGGTGGATTTAGATTCTCTAGGACTTTGACTTCTAGATATTTTACACCTTAGGAAAGGGGAACATGGTGGCTGATGCCTAGAGCAGGACTTCACAGAAGGAGGTAGTTTAGAAATCCACATATGATTGGAAGGAAATAGAGGAGTTGGCCACTTTTCACCTAGATGTTGGGGTGGATATTAGTAAAGGATGAATATTTTAGATGAAAATATAGTCTTCATTAATGAAAAAGGTGGAGGAGTCTTAGTGGGGAGACTTAGAGACTGAAGTGATTCATTATAGCATTGACTAGGGAGATGTTATGAAAGAATGGCCAGTGGATGGTCAGAATCAGATGCTTTTGTGTGGGAAGCCATTTTTTCCAGTGGAGATGAATGAGATAGTTCTACGTGAGTTCAATAGATCAACCCTAGTGGTACACCCAAGAGTTTTTAAGATGTACCAAGGATCGAGGGAATAGTTTTGGTGGCCCAGGGTGAAGTATGAAGTGGAAAAGTTTGTGGAGAAGTGCCTAGTGAGTCAGCACGTGGAGGTTGAGAACCATGTTCCAAGAGGTCTATTGTAGCACTTAGATGTCCCTGAGTAGAAATGGGATGACATCTCGAGGGATTTTTTCATGGGACTACCTTGGGATCAGGGAGGCTACGATGCTATCTAGGTAATGGTGGGTCGACTGACAAAATCAACTCACTTACTAGAAATCAAGGAGTCAAGTGCAGTGGATGCCTTGGCAAGGAGGTATGTGGATGAGGTGGTGTGGCTGAATGGGGTTCCAAGATCCATCATGTCATATTGAGATGCATAGTTTACCTCACGAGTTTGGAGGGGACTACATCATTTATTTGGCACCCAGTTATGCCTTAGCACCGCTTTCCACCCTCAGACGGATGGGCAGACAGAGCGAACAATCCAAAATTTGGAGGATATGTTACAGGAATGTGTTTTGGACTTCAAGGGACCATGGGTATGAAATTTTCTTCTGATTGAGTTTTCTTACAATAATTTCCATCACTCTACCATTGACATGGAACCATTTTATTTTGTGTGTGTAAGGTTGTCTCATTCGACATTGTGCTGGACAGAGGTTGGGGAATCAACCCTTCTTTGACTAAAGGTAGTGCAGGGAATGAAGAAGAAGGTTTAGTTTATGCGTGAGAGGATGAAGGAAGATCGTGACCGGTATAGTCTATATGAAAATCACAAGAGAAGGCCCTTGGAGTTTGAGGTTGGGGACAACATGTTCTTGAAGGTTTCCCCACAACATGGGAAGTAGAGGTTTGGTAAGGGAAGTAAGATTTCTCCTAGGTTCATTGGGCCCTTTGAGGTATTGGGATGAGTTGTTGAGGTTGAATATCAAATCTCATTTCCATCATAGTTAGAGAGGGTACACAAAGTCTTTCATGTCTCTCAGCTTTGTCGGTATCTACGTGATGACTCCCATGTCACTGACTGGGGAGAGTTGGATATCAAGGAAGATGTGATGTTCATGGAGTGGCCAGTGGAGATCCAGAACCATCAGTAGAAGGTGCTTCATGGGAGGAACATTCCACTGGTTCATGTGTTGTGGAGGCATGGTGGTCTCAAAGAGAGTACTTGGGAATGGGAGCAATATATGCGTGCCCCGTACCCAGAGTTGTCCTGAGTTTTGTTCTTGTATTTTTCTTTATACTTTTCTTATGTCATAATGCTTGACCTTGTTTCTATGAAATGAGTTGTTTTATTTTATATAATTTGTGATAAGTCCCAACATTTGGGAATGTGATTGCATAACTCTTAATCAAGAATCAATAATGTGGATGCAAATAACCCATACGTGAGAGTTGGTTCCTGCCAAAGTGGATAATATCTTGACATGGAGGAAAGAGTTGTCTAATCCATGTGTCAGGACAATGTGTTTTTTGAGGTTTGTGTTGATGTTTGGGGTGTGTGATGTTGGGGAGGTTTTATTGGATGTCAAGGTTTTCACTCTAGTTTTCAAACAACATAGGGTGGTTTATCCTTGGGAGGTATCATACGAGGTGGTTGTTCAGACCCCTATTTTTTTCCTTTGCTTGGTTTTAAATTCTAGAGGGGAAAATGTTTTAAGAGGCATCTGATGCAATGGCCTGGACCTATCTGGTCCATTCCACTGTGAAAATCTAATGTGATAGGTGTTATGGGGGCTGTCAATGAATCATTCTGAGAAGTTTACAAAAAAAAGTCTATTTTTCTATCGACGTGTCATTTTGAAAAGTCAGTGTCAGCAAGTAATTTTTGAAATATAAGTGTTAGTGAGTCATTTTTGTAATGTTGGTGTCAGTGAGCCATTTTTTATTGTTGGTTTCAATGATTCATTTTTACACTGTCGGTGTCAGTGATTCATTTTTTTGTACTATCGGTGTCGGTGAGTCATTGTTTGTACAATCAATGTCGGTGAGTCATTTTAGTACCGTTAGTGTCGATGAGTTATTTTTGGTACTATTGGTGTCAGCGACTAATTTTTTGTACTGTCAGTGTTGTTGAGTTAGGGAATTAGTGTTGGTGAGTTAGGGTGTTGGTGTCGGTGAGTCAAGGTGTCAGTGTCTGTGACTCAGGGCATCAATGTTGATGATTCAGGGTGTGTTAGTGGCTCAGCGTTAGTGACTCAGCCATCGGTGACTCATTCCAGTTTTTCCCAGTTTTTCTAGTTTATCCCCACTTACATTTTATTTGATGTAAATTTAGTTTAAAGGCTTGTTTATTCATTTATAAAGGCTTTTCAAAGGATACTAATTATATCTTTAAAATCCTAACACTCCCTGGACCAAGAATTTTTCAAGCTATATAATCTTAACCATGAACCGACATTAATGTCCCTTGAAACCATTTATCATTCCATTGATATTGGATATGGATTTTCTAAATCTGAGGTTCTCTCTTATATTTTATCTTGGTGTGTAGAGAACTTTCCTTCCCAAAAGAGTCATGTTTTTTGTTAGATACCTCTCCTATTCAGTTTTCCTTGGCATTTCCAACTTCTCACGCGACCCCATATTCAACAAAAAGAAGAGTTTTGTTCGCATGTTGTTCCAAGTAGGGATTTTCCTTCATCTCTATTTAATTTTGTATCATGAAATGTGGGTGTATTAATTCTTCGTTGGAGAGAACAACTGAATTATTTATTTAACAAGGGTAACAAATGAGGGTGGGGGCTGGGGGTGGGAGATGATGAAAAAATGAAAACGGGACCTGTTATGATAATGAGTAGGGTATTGAATATGGATGAATGTTGAGTTCTATTTTATTTTTATTATCCATTTTTCCTATTATTAATTGTTATGGTTATAAGGTATTCTAAAAATCATGGCCGCTGGTGGACTTTGCTTGCACACTAATGGTGTTATTGTTCTTGTTGTTGATACTCTGTGAATAATTGAAAATATAAATCCATTTAAATCATGTAAACTTCGTTAAATAAATAAATTCCCTATGATCAAACCTATTCTATGATAACCTCTATTATTATAAGTGAAATTTAAAAATCCCCATTGGCTAAATCTTAATATACTTGGCTTGATGTTGTGGATGTTTGTTTTGTTTTGTTGGGTTTGTGACTTTTTTGGGTTGTGTGATGTTACTGTCGATAGCTTGGTTGTGGGTACAGGGGTGGAAAAAGGGGATGGATCTGTGTTTTGGTATGACTAGTTTGTGTAGCAGGGATTCTGATTGGTTGTTTTTGAAATGGATGAACTTGTAGGTTGTGGGACTACCATTGGTTGTGTTGTGATCGTCGAATGACATTGTGCAGTGGTACTACACGTTGTATTACTTGTTGTTTTGGGACGATTATGGATGGTATTTTTCCCAGTAGTCTCTGAATAAATTAAAGTGAATTCCTAATAAAGAATGATTAAGTGGTTAAATGAAAAAAGGGGTTCGGTTCATGCTTTGGTAGTGGCTGTTTGTGTGGTTGTGCATATAAGGATAGTAGCAAAAGTTTTTCTAGTGGTCTGGTTATTTGTTTTGGGGCCTATAGGTTGTGATGATTGTTTGTTTACCTATATATATAAATTGTAGTTCCTTGTGATTTTCAATATGCACCCCACCTGTGTTGAGAACTATGTGCTGAACACCCCCATTTCATGGGGTAGGGTTTCTTTCCCAACATCCCAGTGGGAGGATGGATAGATAGTTACTGACTTCTTCCTCGTACCCCTTCCATTTTCTTACTTCTCAAGCATATCTAGGAAGGCTATAATGTGTTGAGGCTTACTATAGCCTAAGATCCTTCAAGAAGGTTGTGTTGTGGATGAGGGGCCCGAGAGTCTGCATGCCAAGTTTGTTTCCCAAGTGTCTTCGAGATGAGACCCAGTTGTTTTCAGGTGATTGGTGTGGTTGTTGTGACCTAGGTGTCTACAGGTAGGATATGTATGGTTTGTGAACTAGGTGTGTGCAGGAAGTTATGGTAGTGGGACTACATTTTGGGAAGGGCAATAACGTCAAAATGTTAACAGTTAGGAATGAGTAGTTAATTAGTGGAAAAAGTGGTGTGGGGATACCCAAATCATCAATGTGCTTATATTATTACCTTGATTGTCTTGAATTATTTGGATAGTTTTCCTTGGTGAGGCTTGGCTGGTTAGACTTCCTTGTTAGGTGCATTTGGTTTCTGCTATTTTGAGAGGGGTATTAGTATTCTTCTCCCACTTGTACATGTGTGACTTGGTTTACCTACTAAGTATACTTGTATACTCACCCTACATTATAGATCTATTTTCAGGTTTCTAGAAAGAATTTGAAGGCCATGTTGGACTTTACTAGCTCAGGCGTTAGGATAGTTGTTGTGCGGCTACATAATATCTTTCTTTTAGTACTAAATTTGGTTGTTTGGTTGTACTTTTGTCACAGTTTACATTTAAATCATTCATGGGTTAGATTTTGGTTTCCTTTATATAGATGTTTGGAGTTTTTTTTGGTATTTTTACCATATTATCTCCTGATCCTATTTTAATTACAAAGGGTAATGAATTCTATTTTGTGTGATATTATATACCCTTGGTGCTAGTCGCCACTTCAGGGCCTATTAAAGGTGTGACTCAGGGGTCATTATCTCTCCTTCATCTTGATGAAGGAAGAGCATGGAACTTTGCTATCCCTTTACATAGCTTGAAGAAGGCGGGTCATGACATAGTGAAAGAATGTTAGAAAATCTCCACTCAGATATATTTAAAAGAAACTTTCCATAGAACATTTTTCATTACTGTTGATCTGGATTTCTCCTTATAAAAAAAATTAGGGAAAAATATGTTTTGTTACCCAAATTATCTTGGGTGAAACAATGTTAGAAATAAAATATTTTGGAATCCAAATTAGGTTAAATTTTCTCGAATTTTCCAAATTAGAATTAGATAACATTATAGAAATAAATGATTTCTTTTTTCCTCATATATGAGGATTTCATAAGAAATAATAATTTTCAATATTTTAATTTTTTCTACAATGAAAATGGTAGATATTATACATATTTCTATATATTGAACTAGGGGTAAATTATTTTTTTATGCAGTCTAGGTTTTTATCCCTTTCTTCCTATTACATATTTTTCTTTATTATATTTGTTCATACCATGAATTTTATTTATATATTAATCCAACTTAGTAAAAACTCTAGAATCATCCAATATATTTTTCACTTTAATCTATATTTGTTTTTTGATTTAATATCATGGAAAACACAACTAGATGAAGACAAATTTTGTTTAACTTTAATTTAAAAAATTTATTTGATTAAGACTTCATTTTCATTGACAATATCATAATATGATATCTTTAGAGACTTTTCATTTCTATTCTATAACTCACATTGATAATATAATATATAACATTACTCATTTAGTTTTTTATAAGTGAAATTTTTAGATTCACATTTAGAAGGTGAATAATATGCAGAATATACCTCATTGGTTTGTGTCATAAAACATATATTTTCCTTCGGATTAGATACTAATTCTTTAGAATCAGAACTAGAGTCATTATTAGATTAATTTGAGGTACTCCACATAGCCTTAAAAAATATATTCTCATTATTATAATCAGATTTATTTTTGTATTTCTTTTTATACATATTCTTATCCATTAGATGGGGTAATAAGGCTTAATATACCCAATTTTCTTCCACCAAAAGAATATAATTTCTCTGGTATTCCAAAATAAATTATTGTATATGTTAAAGGATTTTTTAAATACTCTCCTCTTATTTTATAATTTATTGATCTTCTTGGAAAATTGAGAAAGTTAATCACATGACTCTAAATTTAATGAATTTTATTTATTAGGTGAATATAAAAATGACATCTCTTTGTTTTAATTCTAATCCTTTTAAGTATATTCCTTTGAAGCAGAATTCTATAATTTTATATTTTTTATTCTATCCTCCTTCAAATTATAACTCTTTTACATACATCATGATTGTTCCAATGAGATATTTTATTTTGAAAATGTTCATAGTAGTAGATTACCTATAAGTGAAATTCCACTCTATTTGGATTGTAGAACTCCGAGAACATTAAGATCGTGATTGGGTTTAGGAATTGGAGTTCCAAAAGTATCCAAATTGTTTATAATTTTAATTAGTCTCCCATTCATCTAAGTGATGCTCCCATCCTCAAGCATCATGAATATAGCCATCTTTATCCTCGTAGTGGCATACTTGAGGTGTCTCACACCATGATAACCATTATATGATACCCATATAGCTGTCTAGATTCCAAGGGTGATAGCACATTGATAATATATATTAATCTCATCTACACCTACTACACATATAATGGAATTCATATCTTTTGATTTTATGTCATATTCATCTAATGTAGTAGAATCCAAAATTTCTAGATATCCATGAAGAACTTTGTATAGACTGAAGGCCTTCAAGAGAGGTTTTAAACGAAGATATTTTAAATTTTTTATCATCCAAGACTTCCTCTACCCATAGTTTTATCCATTTAAATAGGGAGTCCATATCGTTTACATTCCCTCTCTATTGTTCAAAATTGAATCCCATTGAAAATGATCTTCAATACTTAAACCTTTTAGAGTTGACAACTCAAGAATCCTTTCTAAGATACCAATTTTTGAATATAGCGATTTATGAAATGAGTCGGGGGGGGGGGGGGGGTTGATTGAGTTCAAATTTTTTTGAACCAAAATAAATCAACCCTCAAAATGAACATAATTAATTTATAAAACGAAAACAGAAAATAAAAACAGGAAATAGAAAAACATAATATAAGGAATTTATACTGGTTTGTGGAATATGAATCCCCATGTACACTCCACCAGTTCTCTCTCTACATGCTTATTGATTTTCGCTATGTAGATCTTTTCCCAAGGACATCAAAAGTTTTAATAAAAGACAATAAAACTTGTTACATAATGGTTATGAGAGATTTTTCTGGGATCTCCATTTTTAGACGACACATCTATGTCCTTTAAAAAATATAAATGATATAGAAATTATATTCATATTCATATCACATTTGTAATATGAAACTAAAAAATACGAGACATTATTTTAGATAAATAACGGAACCTTTACGATTAGATCAGGAAGGTCTGCTGACTAAAGATGACAAATTCTTCAAATAATAGTAGAGAACATTATTTATTCATCACAGAAAGTAAGTATTATCTTGTATAAACATGAAGGAAGGGTAATTTTTTATTTATTTAGATTAAACTCTATGTTTTGTTTTCTTCTTCATTAAAATTTTGAATTTGATACATAATATATATTCTCACTGTTAATAGATGATAAAATAATCCTAATATTTACGTTTTTTTCCTACATGTGACCATTTCTTTTAAAATAGAAATAACAAAGATTGATTTTTACTATAATGATAGTATCTATTGAAACTATCACATTATTGGAAATAAATTTATTAATTAATTCCCCTTTCCCTATCTATCCATCATAATTTCAAATATAAAGGATATTAGGGGTGTACAGCACATGGTTTTTTAAAATGTTAGATAAATAACCTCAAAAGGAGTGAATAAATAATCCAAAATAATTGTTTCTTAATACATTAAAATTAGAGGGAATTATATTCTTATATACTATTTCAGTCTTCAAAACATCATAAGACGTAGATAAATTCTGAAATTAAAACATTATGAAATATTTTTACTTTGAGAGAATTTTTTTATTTGTAAGATAATGTTATTTGTAGGATATTTCATACTTTAGTATGATAATATTATATTTATAAGATAATAAAATAGGAATCACTATTCCATCCAATAAATTAATTCCTCATATGATGTTTTGATCTTCGTATGATAAATATTTACTTCATAATATAATTTATTTTATTGAGTACCGACATACTAGATTTAAAAAATGTAAGAAAATTTGAAACTTTTTATGATAAAATCATATTCATATGATAATTAAATTTTCCAAAAGCATGGCCTAAAATACATTCTTATGATTCGTATGATAAATAACATATATAATAATTTTTTAGGACAAGTTACATATTTTAGAAACTAAAATATAGTGTGATGACATCTATCTAGTGGTCTAATGATTTCATTTGATAGAAAAAATAGGAATACTAACAGTAAAAAAAATAATAGTTCATATCATAAATTATCACCTATTATTATAATTTATTATCTCATATGGTATTTTCATTGGTAAAATTTCTTCAATTGTGAAAAATGGGGATTTTATGAACATCAAAACATATGAAATATTGATATAAGTTGGAATATAATTATAAAGTAAAACAATATATTATATTTTAATATTAAAAATTATGTCATAAATATGAAACATATTAATTAAATACATCATAATAACAATCACATTGAAGAGGTGATGAAAAAAACACATCACTTCATGGAGGTGGTATTCCTCACATACCCACGAGTGTTGTCTCCATTTCTCCTAGGATAGAAAAGGATATAAAATGTTTTATTCCTTTAACATAATAAAATTTAAATATATTTAATACATTTATTATATCATATAATTATGTTTATAAAATATTTCAAGGATGTTGAAGAAGAAATAAACATGAAAACACTTGGTTATGTTTTATACCTCTTCTTTTGAAAATGTCCTTTTTCATGCTCCTTATGATTTATAGGATTTTATTTTGGTAAGTATAGAAGATCTAAGACACAGTGAGGAAGTTTAGAAAGGTATTTATCTAGATATTCTAGGTGGTAAATGACTCAAAATATTTGAGGAAGAGAAGATAAGTGGTTCCCTTCTATAAGTGAGTTGGGTGGAAATATTGTAAATATGTGAAATATTAATATATAATCTGTTCTCAACACATTTCAAATGGATACAAAAAAATTACGTATAAAGTATAGAGATATTAATGTAGATAAAAATTATACAATAAATTTTATAAAAGTTTAAGTTGATTTTTGAACCTCATGTCTTAATTTAACCCCCATTAACCCTTTTAACCCTAGCCATGGTAACACAAATTTTCAATATCTGAGGGTCATGAAAGTAATTTAATGAAAAGTGACATATACATGGTAAATTCATGAAATCCTAGAAAATTTAACTTATAATTGGTTTATCATAGTATTTTTTTATTTTATAATGATTTAAAAATAATTTTAAATCATTAAATATCATTTAAAGTGATTTTAATGACTATTCAAATATATTGACTTTAAAGGAATCAAGATAATAATGGAATTAAAATATAAAATATTTCACCATAAATTATAACTTTTATTTATCCATTAAATTCTTTGAACACCATATTTCATACTAAACATATCACTTTTAATGTTATAAAAATAGTATACTTGATGTTTCTATTGCATTCACATGAATTGTGTCAAAGTCGTTCTACAGTTCAAGGTAATTATACAATATCTAAAAACATAAAAGAAAATAAAATCATAACTATGGTATAATTATATTCAAATTTTTCATTTATATTCATTCATATAGTATTTATATCGATATCCTTATCATGAAAACATAATAGTTGAGAGAGAGTGACAATTTTGGGAATATAATTTTATTAATGTAAAAAAGGAAGTCATATTAATAGAATATGGCTCCATATTTGACCATTAATGATGATAAAATCAAGGGAGGTCGAGAATAACATTGTAAAACCATTTTAATAGGAGTATCTATGACATTTTAATCCTTTAACCCTTGAATTAACACTTTTACCATATTTTAACCTTTACTATGGAGATAAATTTGTACCATAATTACAATTCATTATGACTAAAAATAAAATTGATATAATTAATAAATAAGATAATGATGACACAAATACGGGTTTCCTTTTATAATATTCAATTTTCATAACTGTTAAAAATTAATTTAAATACATTTTCACAAATTGCAACAACAAAAAACCATTCTAAAAAAATGTACGTTTTAAGCGTAAAATGATTTTATTCCAAACTCAAATATAATGTTCATTCCCATGGAATTAATTGGATTAATTTTAATATAATTAATCTTATGTGACTTTAAAATAAATCCAGAATAAAATGGAACATTGAAATAACTTTGATTAAAATCCAAGAAATGGCAGTTTTTGTAAAATCATCATTTTTCACGATTCACCCAAATATTAACCTTTTTAGAAAAATTTAAAAAATATTAATGTTAATATTAAATTTTTTATTTCATAAATTAGTTCCATTTTATCAAATACAATTTCTGAAATTTCTAGAAATTAATCATAATATGAATATAAAAAATGCAATAAAAACTATTTTTTGAAGAATATATTTTTAAAAAAAAATATAAAATGTATTTATACTTATTTCATATCTAATGACCAATAGTAGATGAATAATAATCAATTTATTAATGACATGATATATAAATTTCATTATAATAATTCATATATAGTGATTACTGATGTACCCAATTTGTGTGTACCTTTTTCATACTTTCTACTGAGTTTGAAAACATGTTTTCACCAGATATATGTTGTTTTATAGATAAAATTATTTATTCCAGTGTTTATGATGATTTTAAGGTGTTTTAAACCAATGAAAAAAATAAAGAATTTTGAGAGAAAATATAGATATATACATGACGTGTACTTATAAACAGACAACATGTACCTTCTCCTTGTAACGAATCGACTAGACCGAGTACACGCCCATGTAGCTGGCCAAATCTTACATGCCTTGTACTTCACTTTACATGTTGTGTCCACCATTGTAGAAGCGATTGGTGGATGAAGTTGATACTACACGCCATGTGGGATGATGTTATATATTGTGTAAGCCCACCAACCAACCACCGACGCTTTCAAAGTCAAGGAGCGGTGCACCACTCACTTATTGGGTAAGAAAAGAAAGAAAAAAATAATTGATTTTACCACACACCATGTTCATTATAGTACATTCCTTGTAGTCTTATTTTCTCTAAATAAGAGGGCTATCCTATTTATTTGACTTTTGACATCTAGGGGGAGATGTTTTCTCTGTACCATTTGGTCCTCCATTGGAACCATTTCATGTTTTGATTACCTATTTTCATTTTTTAATTAGTTTCATTCACCCATTCCACATCTTCCTATCGTATCCATGGTAGGGATTGAGATTTGGCTCAATCCACACACCATGAACATGGTCATAAGAGAGTATATTTCCTCATGTTGGGGGTTCTAATAATGATTTTTTGTCATCTATAATCCAAATTTAGAAGTATTTGTTTTATTATGAATTGTTTAAAACATCTTCAAAGAATCAAACTCCTTATGCACCGTTGGTGTCGGGTCATACCAAGAACAACACCAATGGATAAAACTAAAGGAATTGCAATGAGAAAATCCATGACCATTGCATGATCCCATTGCTACCTGATTTTTGGGAAAATAACTTAAATATATTTTAAGTAGTTAATTACCATACCAAGGGATTAAACTTTAAACTTGTAATTATTTGTTTTCATATGAGGACACAATAATTTATTTGAATACTCAAGGTAAATCACCTTTCATTAATAAATTAAATGTTAAAGAATGAAATTTTAAGCAAAACATAATCAGAGTTACAACCCAAACACATTTTTTTCTTATTTTTCAATTATTATTTTGTTTTATTTTAATTTTCACAAATTGTTTCAATAGTTCAAGATGTTTTCATTCACTCATTTAGCATTGCTAATTGGCCAAGACTCTCCAACTCACACTGATTTCATTCTTTTTCGTCTTCCCCATGGGATTGACCCCAACTACTACTAACTACCTAGTAGTTGGTTCATAAAGAAACAATCAAACAATAATTTGGACTGCTTCCTCTGCCACTAATCCTACTATGATGGATTCACCTGTTATAGATGATGCCTCTTCTGAGGCCTCATTGTGATTAATTTTTTCACAATTGTTTCATTATATATATATTCTTGTTATGTGATAGTGTATATTTATATATATTTCCATTTCCATTTCATTAACCATTATAGGTTTTCAAGTGTGGTATGAGCATCTATTTTTGACTACATCCCATCTTGTTGCGCTTACCATGAGGGGAGTATATTTTCTGAGATTCATTTATTTTTTCTTTATGTCATTCCTTATTTCCCCACTTCCCATCATCCTATCATACTAGTGTTTTCCCCACATCATCTTATTCTTTTTAGTGTTTAACTTGGAGGACCATGAGCAATATTAAGTGTGGGGGAGGGACTCTGACTATACTAGTCATTTCCCTTGTATTAATCTAGGATACATCATTAATGGATGAAATATTTTAAAATGTGGTAACTATTTGATTAATTATATTTATAAATAATAAAGATTTTGTTGGGAATTTTAAAAATTACATGCTTATTTTAAATTTTAAAGTATTTTTAAAATTATTACTGTTATTGTTTGATTCATGATTTATATTCATAGAAATTTACATTTATTAAACTACTCATTTTTATTCATGTCATGACCGGATTAACACTTTATTTTTTCTTCGTTTCTGATAGGAATTATAAGGGTTTTAGAGATATTCTTTCTCATACCCTATTTATTGAGAGATTCTTGGGTTATGCATGATTACTAGAACTTGTGACTCTTTCTCTTCAAAACATGAATATTTTGAATCACGTTAACATGATTAAGGAATTTTATTATTTTTAATCCCCTTTTGACCTTAAGACCTACCCTACATCTGATCTTAGTAAAACCTTTAGAAACCTTGAACTACCTTGAAAGGAATACACATTATAAGCCTATTTATCCTTCAAACCCTAATTCTTTATAATTTTGCATGATTATTCATTTTAGATATAGAGAGGGAATTTGGCTAGTCATGGTACATTTTTGTGAGGAACCATGAAATTATGTATGGGGGAGTGTGCCTCTTGTTAATTTGGGCAGAAGGGTTCCAAACCACTTTTCATTGTATTATTAGCGGTCATTTTTGTTTAAAAAAATTATTGAAAAATTCTAAAAGAGGGACCAGATTCATTCATTACACCTTACTGATAGTTTATAGAACCATGATGGTAAGGGAATATCATGGTGAAGATACTATTTGAGAGATATTTTTAGGGATGTATTTTTTTAATAAGATTTATTATTGAATATCATAAATTGTAATTTAATAATTCAACCTCCTTAATAAAATCTATGAGATTTTTTTTCACATCATTACTTACCTAACCAAATCCCTAGAATAATTTGAACCTTATTAAAAGAACTCCTGATTTTTGTGACTTAATTTCTAAATTATAGAATGATAACACTTTAAATACTATGGATAGAGTTCATATACTTTATATTGAGCATAAATCTTCTTAAATAATCTTGAGTGATGAGTGTGGTAACTTTCGGTGAGGTAAATCAATAAGTGGTATGTGTATTTATGAATGGATGGACAATGTGAATAAAATTGGATGAAAATATTTAATTGAATTATATAGAAGTCATTATAAGATTATATTTTATATTGAAATATTTTTTTCTTCATTTTAAAATCCTCTCTTATAACTATCCTATTTTTATGTATAATTAGTTGAATACATCCATTTGTAGAGTATGGATTCTGTTAGTTAAATGTTGAGATTTTTCTTGACGGTAAGAAAATGACTCTGTGTGGGGGAGTTTGATGTGCCCAATTTTTGTATTCATTTTTTATAAATTATATTGAGTTTGAAAACATGATTTCCACAGATACAAGTTTTACTATAGATAACATTATTTATTCTGGTGTTCATGATGATTTTCAGCTATTTTCATCCAAATACATAAATCAAGAATTTTGAGAGAATAGATTGATATGTACATGACATGTACTTATAAACACACGTTGTGTACCTTCGCCCATGCCATGATCAACCAAACTAAGTACACACCCATGTAGTCAGCTAGATCTTACACGCCATGTACATCACCTGACACACTGTGACCTCCCTTATCGAAGCGGTTAGTGCCTGAAGTTGAGACTACACACCATTTGAGGCAGTGATACATGTCGTGTTACCCCACCAACTGACCGCTGACGCTTTCAAAGTCAAGGGGAGGTGCACCGCTCACCTACTGATGGAGGAAAATAAAAAAAACAATATTTTACTTTACTACACACCATGTAATTTATAGTACATGCTACGTTGCTTTATTTTCTATAAATAATAAGGTACCCCTCCTTGTTCGAGGTTGGGAATCTAGGGGGAGATGCTAATGCTCTGCCTTTCGGTCCTCCCTCAGATCCATTTCAAGTATGCATTTTCTGTTTAGCATAATTCACCCATTCTCCATCTTCCTCTCATATCCATGGTAGGGATTGAGTTTCGACTCAATCTGCACACCATTACCATGGTCATAATAGGTTCATTTCCCTATGATGGGGGTTGTAATAATTAATGTGTGATATTTATAATCAAAATTCCAAAGTATTTCTTTTATTATGAACTTTTTTACAACTTCTTCAAATAATTGAATGCCTTACTCACTGTTGGGGTCATGTCAGACCAAGGATGAAACAATTGTAGAAAATTGAAGGAATTTCATTGAGCGAATCCATGACCATTGGATGAGCCCATTGCTTCTTGATTTGGGGGTAATGAACTTAAAAAATATTTTAAGTAGTTAGTTACCAAACTATGGGATTGACCATTAAATGTGTAATTATTTATTTATGGACAAATAAAGAGTGATTTATTTGAATCCCCATGGTAAAACACCTTTAATTAATAAATTTAATGTTAAATAATGATGATTTCAACAAAAAACATTAGATTCACAACCCCCGACATGTTGGTTTTCTAGTTGTTCTATTCTTCTTTTGTTTTATTTTATTTTTAAAAAATTGTTTCACTATTTTAATATGTTACCTTCACTGATTTTGTCTAGAAAATCGACAAAGATTCTGCAACTCACACTAATTTCTATCTTTTCCGTATTACCCATGGTTTTACCCCAACCGCCACTAACTACCTAGTAGTTGGTTAATTAGGGAAAAATAAAACAATATTTTGGCCCACTCCTTGTTATAGGAGCAGTTCTAATTACCTTAATTTATTTGATAAAAATACATTGCACTTATAAATCATTTTTTTGAAAAATATCTCCTTTAAGATTATATGAAATTATATAAAATTGTGTTCTTATTTCATATAAATTAATTAGTAAATTTATGTTGTGGAAAAATTTTCTACATATATTCAATAATTTGGTTACTCTTTTTTATAATCATCAATACAAATACTAGGTTACAAAATCAATATTTAAGAAATTATATTTCTATAGTATATCACAGTTTGTTTAAGTTCTGTGTTTCATGTGCAACACAATATCTATAAAAATATTAATTTTAAAGAGAATTATATATTGGAAAATTAAGGAATTACAAATATGTTTATCATGAAATGAATAAATCTATACCTTCATAGCCAACCCCCACTTTCTTGACTCCTTTAACTTCATTCCCTCTTCAAACCATTTTTCTTCTCCTCTATCATATAATAAAAAAGTGTAAGGATGATAGATACCTTTTTATTGGAATTCTCATCCTTGTTTGTCTCCTAAAATCAACTTTAGGAGTAGTATCCACTATTTATGGTGTCACATTATTGGGTAGACCTTCAGGGTACACATTCTCCTGGCATATTGATTCTTTATTCCCACCACCAGTTTCAGTTTCAAGAAGGTTATTGTATATGAAAACATCATTAAATATCACATTAAAGATTATGATGATCATCTTATTAGTATCATTTCATAAGAAGTAACAAAAATCTTTAACACAGTATCCAATAATTAAACATAGTTATTACATAGAATCAAGATTGTCCTTAGATGACTAGGGTATAGTTTGGGCCACTATCAATTCACCCCATCTTCATTAAAAAGGATTGGGAACCAAAATTTCAACATACCTATCACTAGGCCATGGGGTATTTTTTACGTATCCATATTTTTCATATAATGACCCATGAATGTAATCTATTTGACTTTACATAATGTTGACACAATTACTTTATGGTTATAATTAAATGTGATCGGTTATTGTTGAGTTGATCATGGACGTCCATCTATGCTAACCAATTTCATCAAGCATTAATATCCCATTTTTTACAAGATATTGAAAGATTGTTCTTGATATCCATCTATGCTAACCCATTCCATATTCTTGCGCTTTTCCTCCTCACTTCTTGAGAATTTTGATTTCTCCAAAGGTCCCAGGTCAATTTTTCGAGGCACCCATTTTTTCTATTCTTTTGGCGGAGCTCAATAATTCCTCAGATCTGTGTCATCTCACCCTGGTGGCCCGTTTCCAGCTCAATCGACCATCGGTGGAAGTGTTTGATCAATTTGTCAATACTGATTTGAATTTGAGGCAACACGCGGTTGTTGGTTTGATTGACCAAAAGTACTTCATGGTCCGATTTGGTTCAGTAGAAGACTTGATCATTGCCTGGTCTAGGGCACCTAGACGATGCAGTGAATCCATTTTCTATCTTTTCCGATGGAGCTTCAATTTTCACATGAGGGAAGACCCTTCAACGATTGCGACATGGGTAATATTTCATAGTTTACCCCTTTCCTTTCAGAACCCTTCCATTTTGTGTGCAATCGGGAATATGGTATGGCGGTTCTTGTGTGTTGATCATCATACCGAGGTAGTGTGTCATCCAATTTGTCCGCGTATTTGGGTCGAGGTAGATGCTATGAGGCCTCCAGTGAATTGCGTTTCGATCACTGACGGTAAGGAGTTTCGTTGGAGGAAATATGTTGTGTTTGAATCCTAGATGCAGTACGACATGAAATTTTTTCATTTTGGTCATTTGGAGTTGGTCTGCCATAACGTGAAGTTGAGTCAAAGCCCGCTAGAGGGTTTTGATGGCCGTGAGGTCTCTAGTCCAGTTCTTCTAGCGATGGAGAGTAGCAATGTGGGAATCTGTGTGGGAGGGGATCCAAATAGTGTTTTAGTGGTTATAGATCCTTCGTCTCTAGCAGTGGTGCAGGAGAGGTGGTTGGGTGATCCAACAGAGGAGCCCGTGAGTGGCTGTGGAGTGAAGGAGTTCCAGGTGCCTAAAAACCCGACAGTGAAGCATGTGTTTGATAGATTGGTGAGTGACCTTGGGCTTGGGAGGATGTCCATGATGGAGAATGTTGATGATTTATCTCATTTGAGTTTGAGTATTCAGCATAAGAATCATTTCAATAGTTTGGATCGCGAAAACGATGGAATTCAAGATCATAGTAGAGAATAAAATCAGTTTAATTTCTTAGAACACGAGGAGGTTCCTGTGGTGGCTGAGGTACCTCAAGCATATGATGTTATGTAGATTGATCCCAGTAATCAAGTGAGAGTTTTCATGAAAGAACATGAGATGGAGGTGCATGCTGGTCATGGAAATGTGGTTAATAATCAAGTTCTTTCCACAACTAATCATAATAAGAAATATGATCTAAGAGGGATTCTAGATGCTGTAGAGAGTGCTATGGTGAGGAGGGAGGACGAAGTAAGTAAATTTCCCTCTGTGAAAATCACTGGAAAATGGGGAAGTTGTTCTGACAGTGACAAAGAAAAAAATGAAATTGTTAGTCCGTCATATAGTGACATTTTTCAAGGTGGGTGACACAAGACATCCGACAGTGATGGAATGAGGACTATGCCACAAAGGAGGTAAACAAGGAAAGATTATTCTTACCTACCAAAGCCAGTGACCACCGGGTATTCAGCAAAGTGGGAGAGAGGTGATATTCCTGCTTCTAAAAAAGGTCATGGAAAATACAAGAAAGAGGTTTTATAATTAAAACTATTGAAGTTAGGAGAGAATTATGACAATATCTTGAAGCAATATGAAACGAATTTAGAGTGGGAATCAACTACTGCAGAAGAAACACCTGATTATGGAGGTGGTGAAGGATATGACTATTATGATATGCAATTAACTAATTTCTACTAGAGCTGATGGCTAGGTGTGGGAAAGATGTTCGCTCGCATCCTTTTTATTTCTCTGCTGTACCTTTTCATTCATTTAATATATGGTCAGGGGTCTTTTTCCTCTGACTCACTTACCGGGTATTACTCTCATTATCCATTTTTATGTTGTTTTTATTATCTCTTTATGTATTCGTATTTGAGCATTAATAAATGATAAGAGTATGGTGATGTTTTTCCCATGTTGTAGGACTAAAGTGGCCCAAAATGTAGGTTATGAACATAGTGTAAGCTGGTCTAACTCATTCTATCTAATTTGTTTTTATCAAATTCAATGTTTAATCCTAAGGAATATTGACCGCGTAACAATTCACTAGTCATTTCCACCCATATACTATCATGTTATATGGATTTTTTTGTTAATTAAAAATACATCAACATAATTTAATTCTAATTTTATTCAATTATTCAATTTTAATTACTATTAAAATGGAAAATTTTACCTTTTTTGGATTTCATTATAGGAGGAGGTGGTTTGGAAGGACCAAGAAGAAGTGGTATCAGAATGGGCCGAAATTAATGGAATCCAGAGAAGACATGTGCATTGATTAATATATTTTAAAAAATATTTATATCCATTTGGGATGCTGATTTTGGAAATGATATAAAACTAAGTGGGATTAAATTATTCAAGAGACACCCAATCCCAATTTGTCTATAGTTTGGTCAAACTGAGTTGGCCTATCTAGAAATGAGAATATGCTCACAATCAAGAATATTGCTTAGTATTTTCATAATATATCCCAATATATATTTCAAATGGCTATAAACTATTCCATGAAGACAGTCATGATGGATTCTGATAACTATTATCTTTTTTTAAAGTCATGATTATGCTATTTTCCTATCCAAATATGAGATACATGTGGCATCTTAAAAACTAGTTTCCCAAAAAATAATTTTACTTTTCCTATAAAAGGATACCTTCGGATCCTCATTTACAAGTTTGAAAAAGGAGTAAAGTGCCTCTATTTTTGAGTTATTGAGGATTCCTCTCATCACCTTTGTAGTTATGGATCTCCCAATACACAAAGGGAGAGATAAAATGAAAAAGGAGATCCACTCAATCCCCATGATCCTCTCAATGGAAACCTAAGTGATGGATGATCATTACAAGGGAGATACACACATGTATATAGAGTTTATAAAAAGATATTATAATTGTTTTGGTGTAATTTGGTTTTATGAACATTTATTCCCTTAAAATTACATTATTTATGATTTTAATTCTTATTTTGATGCATGTGAATGGAATGATCTTTACTTTATTTATAACTGATCTGTGTGGGATTTTCATTGTGTGACTTCTATTTTTATGATTGAAAAATAAAAGAGTCATTTTTATTCACAATTTTTTTATATTTGAATCTTCTTAAAAATATATTATACCATTAAAAATGGATAGATCATTTTTATAAGATTGTAATTTTAGGCATGGTACTTTATGAATTTATATAGAGGCTTATACTGTAATAGATATTCCATTAAATTTCAAAAAAAGAGTTACTCTAAAAATAATGAAATTTTTATATCTCTAAACATGAAAATCTTTATAGTGAACTTTTAATGATAAAATTATTCTATTTACCTCAAAATGAACTTTGATTTGTAAAACATAAAACTCTTTAATTAAGTTGTTTACTTAAAATTATTTCCAAAAATACCCCAACATATTAGTTATTCTTACTAAATATTCGCACTCCAAACCCTTAAAAAATCCTTAAGTGATGCTTCAAAATTTACCCTTTTATTATAAAATAATATTAATAAACAATGAAATTTGATTTATTGTAAAAACAAGACAAAATTTTGGTGTCACTGTTGGGGAGTGCATTGGTTTTTAGTATTTTGTTATAAGAACATAGTGTATTTTTTAAATAATTTTGTGACTATTTTATTCCAGGAATATTTGTAATATATATTTGTGTTCTAAAATATTTTTTATATGCCTTCTACATGATGTAATCTTCATCGTGTGAAATACTTTTTTTTAAAATTAACTGGACATGATCTTGTGTTATCAACACCAAGAATCATTGACCGATCCATTGAAGGATGTAACACAATAAACTGACACTCTTCTTGATCATTATAATTCTTTTGAAACCAACATCAATTCTAAAATAAACTTGAATAATATCACTACCATAAAACAGGGCAAGGTAAGCACTGCCTTTTATCAGCACTAAGCAGAAAGCGCTGATAAAGGGGTGGGCCTTTATCAGCGCTTGCTAAAAGCACTGATAAATTTTTCCTTTATCAGCACTGATAAAACATTTTATTATTAATTTATATAAAATTATTATATTTATATTAAAAAATAATTTTTAATTGTATATGTTAAATAAAAAATAAAGGATTATAATTAATATATATTTTGTAATAATTCAAATATATATATATATATATAATGTCTTAATTGAAAATGGTATTTATAAGATTATAATTATATTAATATATAAATATATATAATTAAATAATTATAATATTGTAATAAATTACATTAAATAATAAATATAATTATTAGATATTTATTAGATTTATTAGATTTATTGGATTAATTCATTGTATTTATTATATTTGTTATATTTAATATATTTAATGAATTTATTTTATTTATAAATATATAATACTTTTTTATATATATATTTGTAATTAAAATTATTTAATATATATGTGTTTTCTAATGAATTTGGTCAATGGATATATTGATCATGTGTATATGTTAGTTATCATATGCATGAATTTTCATTTATACAATACATCTCATTGTCCATTGATATGGTATATTCATTAATTCATAATGTTACCCATATGAACTATATATGTTTTAAAAAATGAACTTAGAAAATTAAATTAAATATATTTAAATAATAAATATATTTTATTATATTTTTAATGATATATATATCAATACTTTTCAAATACGTTGGAATTATAATTTTATTAATATATATATATATATTAATAATTATATACCAATATTTATAAATATATATTATTTATAGTAATAATTATTAATGAATAAATATATATTTATCCCATATATCATTTTAAATAAATATATAAGAACAGAAATAAATTATTATAACTATACCTTTATCAGTTCTTTTTTAGCATTAATAAAGGCCTATATTTATCATCATTAAAAAAATGATAAAATAAGTCTATATCAACGCTATAATTTTAGCGCTAATAAATAGGTATTTTATCAGTGCTTTTTTTGCACTGATAAAAAATCCCTTTATCACCGCTTTTAACTAGTTCTGATAAAGGATCTAGTGGTATTTATAAAATAACCCTAATAGGCTCCGCCTCTCTCGCACCCTTTAAAGCCTTCACCGAAGCTGAACCCTACACCGTCGACCCCTCCCCTACCGCGACCCCCTCCTCCTCCTCCACCACCACTTCCTTTTCCTCCTCCTAAACCGCAACCCTCCTCCTCCTCTGTTGCCGATACCTTCTCCTCCTCTTCCACCGTGACCCCTCCTCTGTCGCTACACTTCTCCTCCACCCCCTCCACCACCGCTGCCTCCTCCTCCCTTTCCTCCCCCTCCTCCGGCTGCTGACTCATCCTCTTCCTCTGCCTCCTCCTCCTTTTCCTCCACCCCTTCACCTCCTTCTCCTCCTATTCCTTGCATGGTCCTCTTGTCTACGTGACCTATTCCAGTGTTCCCTCCTCATCCGACGACTGTTCTGACAGCCTCCTCTACTATGCACAGATTCCCCCCAGTGAGTCTCTTATGTAATGAATTTTTACTCTTCAATATTAGAAAGGCAGTTGGTGTCCATAGATAGTCTTTTGGTCACCGTGAATGCACTGTATACTGGTGCACATGTGTTTTTTATGAAATTTCAATTCCTTTTGGAATCCGAGAGGTTGTTTTTGTTTGCTGATGATTAGAGTATGAGAGGATATTTTTTGCTGGAGATAGATGAAATGGTCTAGGAAGGATTCTATTGGTTTCACACTGGTTCTCAGGTGATAGCATAATAAATAGTTTAATTGGGCCAGTGTTTGAGTATAGAATAACATCAGGGGTCAAATTAGACAATGATATATTAATACGAGCATGGGATTTCCCCGAAGAGAAAGGAATCTTGCTCTAGTTACTAATGGAATATTGGTGGTGGAAGTCAAAAATTATATAGTTTGGTTATCTGTGGGTTTAATTATAAAATGACATAAGATTTTTGGTTCAGACGATGATGTGTATTCTTGGTAGGTTTTTGGATTCCTTTAGAGTTAGTAATTTAGATTAGAAAGTGAGATAACATGTTAGTTCCCGCCATCCCTTTTGATGTAGTTTAGGTTGTGGATGTTTGACTTATGCTATCACGTGATGTTATATTTAATTATTTGACACATGCATTGATTATTTAATATTTTTTGTGATGGGAAGTTTTTAGAGCTTTTTGAGTCTTTACAAGGAAAATATTTTTGTGTAGGTTGTACTTGGATGGTGGAGGTGTATCTGTGGAGTTTATAAATTTGGGAATGAAGGAGAAGACCGACATTGTACTTTAATTATCATGTGTGGGTGTGTAAGATTCATTGTAAGTGGAACTGGGTGCTTTATTATAAACATGAAAATGGATTTTGGTAAAAATATTTGTAGGTGGGAGGCACGATGGATCGAATTTGGCTTTCATGAGTTAAGTATTATGGTGTGGAGTGTCTTAGACTGGGTGATTGACTAAACATTGACATGATCTTTACTCATGATGTGAAATCTTAAGTAAGTACCATCTCATCATCTCAGTGATGATTATGAGCTTTGGGTCTGGATTAGGTGGCATTGTGTCTTCTGTTGGGTGCTATGATTTAAAATCATATTGGGTGTTCAGGAATAGAATTCATTTGTTTGAATCCAAAATGATAACCAATAGTCGTGATTCAATAATATTACCACTAAAACATATCGATTATAAGAAGAAAAATGGTGGATAGTTGGTAATGCCTCATCCATATTAGAATTTGAATTTTCAGGAGTAGATGGATTTGTTTTTCAATTAGTGGAAAAAACATCTTTAAAAATGAGGGTTGGATATAGAACCAAGAATTTGGGACATCTTAAAGGAGTTTTTTATATATTTTGAGGCTCGAGATGTGTCTTAGGATCTTAAACAAGTCATAGAAGCTTTAGGAGTTGAAATTCTGGTTTTGGGGGTAGCATGCTAGGGACCATGGTTTGCACGTGATTCGTGATAACCATGCAGCACAATAGTGGAGATTGGATTGCATAGGCACACAGTTTGATTAAATCTTGTGAGGGGCCTTAGAAAACAATAAAAAATTAGTTAAAAAACTTTAAAGGCATTTTTCATGGTTTTCACGCTATTTCTTAAACCATGCACATTAACCATGTGAAATGGTGTGCCCTAGATATTGAAGACTGTATAGTTTGCACATGGTTTTGGAAACCAAATGGAAAAACCTTGAACCCCTTTAAAAAGTTAAGTTTTACAAAAATTCCCCTATGAACCTTTTATGTTTTACTAGATTTTCCCCTTTTCTCGTCCAGAACCCCTATGCGCTATGCCACCCTCCCCTCCTCTCCTCTTGGGTGGTTCTCCCTCACCCGATGCATGTCTCATCATTCATCACTTGTATTAGAGAGCCTAGGATAATTTTACCTCTCTTATTACTTCTATTTTAGTTTTATTTCATTATCATACAATGTTCTACTTAGTTAAGCTAATATGCCCTATTTTTTTAAATTTTAAGGGTTTCTCATTTTCACCCAATTTAGGTTAAATCAGAGGATGATATTTGGTGTGTGAGGGCTTAGAGGTTATGGTGTAGTGATGACCAATGCATCATAGTCCCTTTCCCCTAAATCATATGATCTAACTGTTAACCATGCACATAGATTCTAGATGTGTTTTTATCAGGAACCATTGTGGTGTGGACATATCCCTTGTGTTTTAGTTCTTTCTCATTTGGGAACCATTGTTGAATGGACCTATATGTTGTGTTGTGATACATGTTTTCCCAGATTTGCTATGTGTTTTTTGTGATGCATGTCATTTTCTCCCTTATATTTAGGTTCTTTCCGATTAAGTCCATTTGATGCTTGGATGCTTCATGAACCTCTTTTTATTGAACCTCGTGATGGAATAACACAACTGACATAAATATAATTACTTAAACCAACCTCATTCTAATGAATAATATACAATGAATATTTAAACACACTTCTACATCATCACTTCCATCAACATCTTCACATCATTAAGCCCCCAAGCTTATCATTTACTCATTCCACATCACTTGTAACTATATGATGAATGAAAACAAACCTATTAAGATTCAACAGGGATTTTAAGATATTTCCCATAAATTTTTCCATAGGTTATGAATTAATAACATAAGTTTTAATCACTCATTAGTTTCTGATGTCTACCTCACGCACTAGGACCAAAAAAACTACTACTATAAAAATAAGTAAATCCTTAACAATTACTAATCAAATGTCCAATATATGAAAGATTTATCAGATATGATACAATTAGGACCCACTCCCATAGGAAATCTGGTAGAGTTGGGAATATATTAGTGTTTTACCCCCCCAAATCCTATATTTAAATGGACAGGGTCAGTTACAATTAGAAATGTAATGATATAACCTAGGCTGGTGTCATAACCAACAAATGAACTTGAATTTCCACTAACCTAATAGGTGTTCATGTTCCCTACGTGATAGAAACAATCCCCGGGAGAAAAGATAAAATTAATGTGGAATATTTTACCCCTAAATTAGTGTAAATTAAAAATGATCTTTCTCCAGAAAACATGACATGTCCCATTCATAAGTTGAACATCTAGGAAAATAATAGATACACAAAAAATAAATAAACAGGAATTATATATCATCTATGGAAAATAAAATCCTACTATTGACCAATTGAATTGTTTAACCTGATATGTAACATTCATAAATATCATTGGACCTATTTTGGATAGGAATAACATATGAGTTCTCATTTTATGTTTTCTTTTTAATTGGAAATCTCCTCTGCCGCACGCCTCTCCCCTGCTATGAATTCACCTCTGTCCCACACTAAACAAAACCTTCGCGGTGAGTTTTCTTTTCTTAATCATTGGTTTTCTCTTGATCTCATGTTATTACTATTTGATATTGATGTTATGTTGTAAAATTTATGGGACAAATTCCCCACTGCAAATCATGTTTTTTTGTGGTTCTTGTTTGCAAAATAAATGAATTGCATGATGGTTGATTCCTATTGAACATTTGAATATAAAAAATTGTAGTTTCCGTATAGTTGAATAATGAATGAATGCCTCAGGATGATAAACGTTTTGTGATAACCCCTGAATTAACAAACATAATTGAATAAGGGATGATTTGTAAAATCTGAAATTGTGTTTTTTTGGTTTGTATGGTGTTGAGATTGTGAGCACGATTGTGTGTTTGTATGGTGTTGCGGTTGTGGGAATGATTGGTATGCCATTTTTTCCATGTTTTAGTTCCACCACCATTGAATATCAATCCAAACCTTACCCATTTTATTGGTACCACCACTTTCTTACTAGTGCAATTCCACTGAATCTTAGAAAACAACTTCATGAGAGGTCTCTATGGGACACTTTATGGACACCCTAGTCAAATAACCATGACAACACATGTAATTAATCCTTCCACCCACAAGCACTCTTCTGAAAATCATACCATATATTAGTTTAGTACCATAGTTCTTGAATCAAGACATTATGTTTCTAGAGAAACACTAAAAAACCAGATTACAACAATGCATATAGTTCACATGTTGGATACTAAAACATTCTAGTGAAAGAGATTCTCATAGCTAGTTCCATTGATCAGGTGTATGGGAAGATGGGTGTGATCTAATTTGGTCCTAAGTAATGCATAGATAAGTAAGGTTATTGTTTTCCATAACTAGTTCTATTGATTATATTCGTATGGTCACCCCAGTTGAACATCTTTTGAGTAATTGTTTTGTTAAATATTGATATTACTGAATCAAATAGAATGAATATGAACAAATAATGGATGAATGCCAATCAGTTGACAAAATAGTATGTAGATGGTGTAAAAGAGTTTATCAATTTTTCAAAAGATCATGCATAAGACCCTTCTCAAATCCTTTTTTAGTGTTTATGTTGTTGTAATTCAAGACAAAATAGTGCATAGGAGTTGGAAGAAAATCTAATCTATCCCAAAATATATTGAAGTTATACATATTGGAATAAACACAGGGAGAAAACTAATGTAGGCAGTGGATGGGATAATACTGTGTTTTATAGTTCATCTGATATGATTACAAGTATGAACAATGAAGACAATCATATGAAGGATGAAAGGACTAGAACTTTAGAATAATATTTGTTTCCTAATTTTGTGTGTTATTCTATTTTATAATCAAAAAAACAATATCCTTTAATTAATGAATTGAGTATAATTAAAATAATACCACTAGGTTTTGACTGTTATATGACCATTGGTCAATATGATCATTGGAAACTAAATTCTTAACGTTATGATTATTGTCTATAAATTCAAGTGATCATGGTTAATTAATATAAAAAGAAGAGTCAATGGCCTCATCCAGTAGACACGGGCCATACGAATCCCATCTATCAGAGCGTGGGAAGGAGGTTGAATCACTGGGCTTTGCTCTAGACTAAGACCAAGCCGAACTCCAATATGTAAAGCTTGGATGGAATCACTTACGAGAGAAGTTCAACCTGATAGAAATCACCACTCAGGCAATGTTGTTCGAGCCGCCCCAAGATTCTATCACCGTGGCACACCTTACACTTAGATTCTATGTAGGTGTTATAAAGGGCTATGTAAAGAGACCTTAGTTACTTTGTGTAATCATTTTTTATAAATAAAATTGTTATTTATTATGTTAAATGTGTGAATTTCAAATGTCCGGACAAATGTAGGATGACGTTCCATATTATTGAAGAATTAAAAAAAAGGGTATATTAAAATATTTTTTGTATATTTTAAATAATTAATAATGTAAAATGATTTTCAAAAAATGGTATTCTATAGTTGTTACCATTAAGAAATTGAGAATCTAATAAGATCAAATTTATTTTTAGTGAATAGTAATGTATGAATAGTAACATAACCTTATGAATAGTAATGAATATTAAATCAACCAAAAAAATAGATACTTCACCCATGAATGTATAAATACAATTTATATATATTAAAAGTGAAAAAATGATCATAGTATAAGTTTTGGTATTTTAGTATGTCATAAATATTTTATTTAAAATTTTATAATTAATTTTATAATTTATAATTGAAATTGATTTTCAAAAAATGTAATCATAAATTGTTACTTTATTGTATTATGGTTCTACGATAATTTAATATGACTTTGATTACCTTTTCAAGGTGTTACAAAACAAGTTATAGTTTAGAGATGTTTTTTTGCATAAATAATGATTTTATTTAAAAATTAAATTAAAAATATGTATAAAATTATTTTCATAAAATAGTGTTCAATTTTGAATTTAGAGCATTAATATTAGGTTAGAGTGAATTTATGACATTTTTAAAAAATGTTTTGTTTTTCAGTGAATAGTAAAAATACAGTTTTTGAGTTTTAGTATGATTAATGACTTCATTAAAGATGTAGTAAATTTGTAATCATTGTGGTAGAATTTTGAATAGTAATTTATGTTATGAGGTGTCCCAAGTGGCCAATACCATGGGAAAATACCATAATAAATCCCATGGATTTGCAAATACCACTAATGAGGTGTTCCTTGGAAATTAATTAAATATTCTCTCAATTTTTATATAAATACCAAGCCATTCGATCATTCATTTCATTCCAAAATACTCCTCAACAAAAAAATGGTCTTCTTTACTTCCCAAGGAGTCCTCCTAAGGTGCCATCAAGCCCCCAAGGTCCAACCTTCGAGCTTTCGACGTCCCTCCTCGTGGTAATGGAACCTTTAAAGTCATGACTTCCTTTATGTTATGTCATCTAGTTTCCATTTCATTATATGAGGGTATGTTATTATATATCTTTATTACTGTCCATTTCATGTCCAAATTATGGTATACCCTTTCCTCTCCCATACACTGATTTTCTGAAATTTTAAGTGATGCCGTTAGGTTGGCAAATTTTCGTAAAAGGAATCACATCTTCTATTTTCATTCAAGTTTCCTTTTTCATATGGTATTTCGTTCAAATATCCATATCATGAACTTATTTATATTCTATTTAGTACTATACTATTTTATGAGTTATTTCTCAATGATTGACCCTTGTACCCTCTCGTTTTAATTTTTTCTAAAACCATGTTACATAGCTGTTATGCTACATAATTTGTGTCTCAAAATATCTCTTTTTCTCAACAAATTATATTTTTTTACTTATGTGAATACCCAATCTATTTTAATTTCCAAAGGTATTCATCAAGACATAAAATTGAACTATTTTATTCTGGAATTTACATACATATGACCCTTACTTCCTTTCCATGGGTTATAAATGACATAATGATCTTATTTTTAAACACTTTTTAAAATGTCAGGATGTTGATATGAAACCCATTTCTTTTATTCACTTTGTGTTATTTATGAAATTTATGATTATGATATATGTGGATCACATGAAAATAAATAAATATTAAGGGTTCACCCTGATATAATTCTTATGCATTGGGTAAAGAATTTAATCTCTAGAGATGACAGGTTTCACGATACCTTGCTGAATAACCTTGGTACTTTTTATGATACATTGGGGAAGAACCTTGTTGATATGTTCATGAATTTATAAAGTAAAGGTTGTAGCCACATATTAATGTTATGGTTCAATTTCTTTTCATTATAATATGCCTCTACTTCCATTTCTCATGTCTTTATGTTTTTCATCAAGTTCCTTTTAAAATCACAGGTAAATTGATTCCCTTGCTTTAATTACTGGGCCTTCTGCTCACCCATTACATTGATGTATATCCCCATGTTGTGTGATAAAGTATTTGTACATAGGATGAATATTTAAAGAGGCTTTTCAAGGGGATTTAAAATAGTGTTTTAACTTTTCATGTATTTTTTTCTTGATTTCCAAGACACTAGACTTTAAAGATCCTCTATTTTTAAAATGTAATGAAAAGTTATATAATAAAATGGAAAGAATACATAGTTGGTGTCAAAGGATAATTTATTTATTTATGGAAATTAGTCTATGAAAACTTTTGGATGAACCCTATAGAAAAGTTTAAATATTGGAAAACATCCAGTTATTTTGGTGAAATATTATGTAAATGGTTTCTGAACAAATAAATCCCTATTTGGCTACGAACAGTTGGATTTGGCTCTGGCACAGATGTACTTAGGAGTGAAAAATTTGACAAGAAGTTTTAGGCTTGACCTGAGGTATCCTAATAAATGACAATGAACCTTGATAAATTCCTAGTTTGACACTCCCGGGGGATATGTTTGGTTAATAACTAGCTTTTTATTAATCATTATGAATTAATTATAGAGAAATGTAATTTTTTAAGAATGAAATTATAAGACATAAAATATTTTATAGTTAAAAGATTCATAAATTAAATAATATTCTAAATAAGTTTTTATTCTTTTAGAAAATGGAGGGTAATAGGAGGAACCGTGAAAATGGTGACTGCAATGGGCCATGCGCTAACAGCCCTCCGATGGAAGTTGAAATGGATGCTTTTATGATAATGATGAACCAACCGACTCAAGTTATGGGAAATAACTTGAATCTAGCTGGGAGAATGATCTCACCGTGAAGGGAACAATATTCTCTTGAGTCCTTTAGTCATCAATAACCACCAATATTCAGTGGATCTACCGACCCATTGATTTCTGAACATTGGATCAGAACTATCGAGAAAATCTTTTATGTGATTCACTGTTCGGAACAAGAGAAGGTCACCCTGGCTCTTTACCTCTTGGAGGGAGAAGTTGATCAGTGGTGGGAGCTGATAGAATACATGAGGCCAAGAGTGTAGGGTGAAACAATGGAGTGAGAAGATTTCATAGGGATCTTCTTCAATAAGTACTTCCCTCATTCCATGAGGAAAAAAATGGAGAAGGAGTTTCTCGAGCTAAGGAAAAAGGAGAATGAATCCGTGGTAAGCTACGAGATGAACTTCACAAGGTTTTCACATGAAACCTCTAGCTTTTTAATGGATCCAAATGGTAAGGTTTATAGATTCTAAGGTGGACTGATACCTCATCTTTGGAAGAATCTATCCAACCATGACTATGATAGCTATGAGGAGATCGTGCGAAGTGCAATGAAAGTCGAACTAGAGTTTGGTGAGACATAATGGTCTCATAAATAGAATGAAAAGAAATGATCGATGGAGCCAAGTCTTGGGAGGATATTTGATTATGGGAGAGGAGGTAGTCAAGTGAAACGTCCCATGTGTAACAAATATGGGAAGAAGCATTCAGGGAACTGCCTGATCGGGAGTGGGAAGTGCTACAATTATGGTAGAGATGGCTACATTGCACGGAATTGTCATAGTTAGGTGAAGCCACAACTTCCCAAAACTAACGACAAAGGGAAGATATTGTAGGCCCTACATGATGTCCAATGCTATAAGTGTGGACAACTTGGGAAATTTTCCAATCACTGTCCAAATATGAGGGTAGTGGTGGGGAATCACAATCTACCTCAGTATCGACCAAGGGAATATGGTCGTAATTTTGAAATCCCAAAGGATAAAGTTGAAGTACCAAATGATGGGGTGGTAGGTACTCTTGTTGTTCTCTAAAAACTAGCAAGTGATTTTTTTTATTATGGTACTACACATTCCTTTATTTCCCTCATCTTTTCAAATAATTTAGAATCAAAACCTGATTAGATAAAAGTAGAGTTATCAGTGAAGAATCCTTGTGGGATTATCTAAGCATCATCAGTGTTTAGAAACTATAGTATTTAATTTAGTGATCACAATAATATCACAAATCTAGTAGTCATTACCAGGATAGAATTCAACATTACACTAGGGATGGAATGACTCTCAAAGTATAATGCTAATATCAAATACAGAATCAAGGAAATATCAGTAGTCTTGAATTGAAAAACTATAGTTATATTCCAAGGAGAGATATCTCAACATGATCTTTGTCTTGAAGAACCTCCTACATCCTTATTTATGGAGTTGATCCGTTAAGAAGAAGAAGTAAATGAGAGTTTAAGGATAGAAAATATCCCCATCATCCAGGAATACCTTGACATATTTTCTGAGGATTTGACCGGACCTCCCCAGAAAGAGTAGTAGAGTTCTCCATTGAACTCGTACCTAGATCTCATCCAATATTAAAAAACTCGTATAGAATGGGAAATGTGGAGATGGAGGAATTAAAGAAAAAAATACAAGATCTTTTGGAGAAGAGTTTTATCCTACCGAGTGTGTCTCCTTGGGGAGCACCTATTCTCTTTGTGAAGAAGAAGGATGGTTCAATGCGACTATGCATTGATTATAGAGAACTGAATGGGATGTCAGTGAAGAAAAAATACCCTCTTCCAAGAATTGATGACTTATTTGACCAAATTCCGGAGGCTCAATTCTTCTCTAAGATTGATCTTTGATCTTATTATCATCAATTGAGGGTGAATAAAGAAGATATTCCAAAAACTCCCTTCTGATCATGATATGAGCATTATGAGTTTGTTGTTATGATCTTTAGATTAACTAATGCACCTGCCATTTTTATGGATTTGCTGAATAGAGTATTTAAGTTCTACCTTCATAACATTGTGGTAGTTTTTATTGATGATATTCTGATATATTCCAAATGTCACATGGAGCATGAGAATTATCTAAGGGTTATTTTGAAAACTCTACAGAAGGAGAGGATTTTTGGAAAGTTCATCAAATGTGAATTTTCGTTACAAAATGTTTCTTTCTTGGGGAAAATTGTAACCAATGAAGGAATCATAGTTGACCCTACAAAGACAAAATTTGTAGAGGAGTGGACTTAGCCTACAAATATAACTGATATTCACTGTTTCCTTGGATTTTTGGTATTTTTAGGTGGTTTTTTAAAACCTTTTCATGACTTTCTAATCCATAAACCATGTTAACTCAAAAAGGGGTCATGTTAATCTGGACGAAGGAGTGTGAGGAATGTTTCCAAGAGCTGAAGAAGAGATTGGTTACTACACCCTTGTTAACACTACCCTCAAGTAGAGAATGATTTATTATTTTTAGCGATACATCTCTAAAAGGGCTTGGGTGTGTCCCCACGAAAAATGACATAGTTATTACTTATGCATCTCGACAATTGAAGACCCATGAGCAGAGCTATCCTACACATGATATGGAGCTATCTGCGGTCATTTTTGCTCTGAATATATGAAGGCACTATCTTTATGGGTATAAATGTGATATATACACAGACCATCATAGTATGAAGTATATTTTTACAAAAAAGGAATTAAACATGAGAAAGAGGAGATAGTTGGAACTTCTCAAAGAATATGATGTTCAATTCATTATCATCCAAGAAGAGAAAACAATGTCGCTTATGCATTAAGTAGGAAAGACCCAGTTGTTCTTTCCATGATGAAGATACAATGAGATCTTTTGATCAATGGACTAGTAAAGCTGGACATGGGAATTATAAGGGAAGGGACATCATAAACCCTAACCCAAATGATTTCTCAACCATCATTACTTGAGAAGATCAAGAAATATCAGAAAGAAGATCCTTTGTTATAGATGAATTTTGAGTCTGTGAAGGATGGGAAGTTTCCTGAGTTCAATATTGATCAAGAAGGTGTATTGAAATTTCATACAGGACTATGTGTTCCATATATTCCAGAAATAAATAAGGAGTTGATGGATGAATCTTGTAGCTCTACATTCTCTATACATCATGGGAGTACAAAAATGTATAGAGACCTTCATGATCATTATTGGTGGGATAATATGAAAATTAAGATTGCTGAATATATTTCAAGGTTCCTGGTAGGTCTGGAAGTGAAGGCAGAGTGACAACTTCCGAAAGGGGTATTGAAACCACTACCCATACCAGAATGGATGTGGGACAATATCAAAATTGATTTTGTCACTAGTCTCCTGATAACTTCCAAAGGAAATAATGTGATATAGATTATTGTGGACCGTCTCACCAAGACTGCCCATTTTATATCTATTTGGGAAGATTTATTTCTTGATAAAATTTCCTAGATTTACGTGAAGGAAGTGGTAAGGCTGCATGGAGTTCCACTTTCTATCAAATCTGATCGTGATCCATGGTTCACATCAGAATTCTAGAAGAGTATTCAACATGTTTTAAGAACTAAATTGAATTTCAGTACGGCCTATCACCCCCAAACAGATGTCCAATCTGAAAGGACTATTCAAACACTCAAGGATATGTTGAGACCATGATCAAAGTAATTTAATGGTGGATGGGATACACATCTCCCTTTAGTTTAGCTCTCTTACAACAAAAAATTCGACTCGAGCATTCAATTGGAACCCTATGAATCTCTATATAGTAAGCGATGTAGAACTCCATCTTGTTGGAATAAAGATGGAGAGAGAAAGACTCTTGGGCCTGATCTTGCTCAAGAGATGATAGAAAAATTCCATGCCATCCATCAACACATTAAGGCTTCTCAATGTTAGAAAAAGATCTATGTCGACAACCATCAAATGGACTTGGAGTTTGATGTTGGTGACAAAGTATTTCTTCGAATTTCACCTTGGAAGAGAGTCATGAGGTTTGGGAAGAAAGGGAATCTCATACCTAGGTACATTGGCCCCTATGAAATCCTTGATCCAGTGGGAGCAGTGGCCTTTTGGCTTTCACTTCCTCCAAATCCAGCACAAGTTCATGATGTCTTCCACATATCCTTCTTGATGAAGTACATACCTTCCCATTCACATGTACTAAATCTAGAGGTGGTACAACTAGAATATGACCTCTCTTATGAAGAGAAGCTGATGGATATCTTGGATTGAAGAGATAAGGTTCTATGCAACAAGACTACCCACCGTGTTAAGGTGTTGTGGAGGAACCACAAATGCGAAGAAGCCATGTGGGAACTAGAGGAGTCTATGAGGCAGAAGTACCCACACCTTTTCACTTCTGAGGGAATGAGTTAATATTTCGGGGTTGAAATTTATTAAGGTGGGGAGAATGTAATGATCTGAATTTTTGAATAATATTTGTTTCCTAATATTTTTTTGTTATTTTATTTTATACTCAACAAAACTATACCCTTTAATTAATTAAGTGAGTATAATTAAAATAATACCATTGAGTTTTGACTATTATATAACCATTGGTCAATATGAAATTTTGAAACAAAATTATTAATGTTATGATTATTTTTTATAAATACAAGTGATCATGGTCAAATAATACCGAAAGAAGAGTCGATGGCCTCATCCAGTAGACATGGGATATACGAATCCCATCTGTTAGAGCATGGGAAGGAGGTTGCATCACTGGGCTTTGCTCTGGACCAAGGTCAAGCCGAACTACAATATGTAAAGATTAAACGGAATCACCAAAGGGAGAAGTTCAAGCTGATAGAAATTACCACTCAGAAAATGTTGTCCGAGCTGCCCCAAGATTCTACTACCATAGCACACCTTACACTTAGGTCATATGCAGGTGTTATAAGGGGATATGTAATGATACCTTAGTTACTTTGTGTAATCCCTTTGTATAAATAAAATTTATATTTATTATGTTAAATTTGTGAATTTCAAATGACTGGATAAATGTAGAATGAAGTTCTATATTATTGATGAATTTTGGAAAAAAGGTATTTTAAAATATTTTTTTGTATAATTTAAATAGTTAATAATGTAAAATGTTTTTCAAAAAATGGTATTCTACAGTTGTAACTAGTAATAAATTTAGAATATAATATGATCAAATTAATTTTTAGTTAATAGTAAAGTATGAATAGTAGCATACCCTTATGAATAGTAAATCGGCCAAAAAAATATAAACTTCACCCATGAATGTATAAATAAAATTTAGATATCTTAAAAGTGAAAAAATGATCATAGTATAAGTTTTGGTATTTTTATATGTCATAAATGTTTTATTTATAATTTTATAATTAATTTGATAATTTAAAATGGAATGGTATTTTCATAAAATGTAATCATAAATTTTTACATTATTGTCTTATGGTTATATGATAATTTTATGCGACCTTGATTACTTTTTCAAGTGTTTTTTTAATAAATATTGATTTTATTTAAAAATTAAATTAGAAACACTTAGAAAATTGTTTCCATAAAATGGAGTTCATTTTTTAATTCCTAGCATTGATATTAGGTTATAGTGAATTTATGAGATTTGTATAAAATGTTTTGTTTCTCAGTGAATAGTAAAAATACAGTTTTTGTGTTTCGTTATGATTAATGACATCATTAACGATGTAATAATTTTGGACGACTTTTGAATAGTAATATATGTTATGATATTTCCCATGTGTCTTGTACCTTGGGTAAGCCCATGGGTTTTCAAATACCATTAATGAGGTGTCCCTAGGAAATTAATTAAATATTATCACACTTTTGTATAAATACCAAGCCATTCCCTCATTCCATTTGTTCCAAAATCCTCCTCAGCAAAGATCTGATATTTTTTCCCTCCCAAGGAGTCCTTTAAATGTTCTCTCAAGCCCCCAAGGTCCCAACCTTCAAGCTTTCGAAGTCACTCTTCAAGGTAATGGAACCTTTCACCCTCCTCTTTTAAGTCACGAATTCCTATTTGTTATGTCTTCTAGTTTCTACATAATTATGTAGGGGTATGTTATTATATATCATTATTACTTCCCATTTCATGTCAAAATTATGAGATACCATTTACTCTCTCTTAAACATATTTTCTGAAATTTAAGTGATGTCGTTAGGCTGCCGAATTTTCGTAAAATAAATCACATCTTATATTTTCTTTTAAGTTTACTTTTCATAAGGTATTTTGTTCAAATATCCATACCATGAACTTATTTATATTCTATTTTTTACCTATATTATGATATGAGTTATTTCTGAGTGGGTGAACCTTGTCCCCTCTCTTTTTAATATTTTCTAAAACCATGTTACGCAGCCGTTATGCTGTAGAATATTTGTCTCAAAATCTCTTTTTTTCTCATGAAATTCTATTTTTTTGTTTAGGTGAATACCCAATATATTTTCATTTCTAGAGGTATTCATCAAGACATAAAATTGATCTATTTTATTCTGGAATTGTCATACAAATAACCGTCACTTCCTTTCCATGCGTTATAAATGACATAATGATCTTATTTGTAAACACTTTTTAAGATGTCATGATGTAGATATGAAACCCATTTCTATTATTCGCTTTGTTTTATTTATGAAATGTATTATTATAATCTATATGGATCAAAAGAAAATAAATACATATTAAGGGTGTGCCCGGATAGCGCTCCAATTCATTGGGTAAAAAATTTAATCTCTAGAAATGACAAGTTTCAGGATACCTCGGTGAATAACCTTGGTAATTTTTATGACACCTTGGGGATGAACCTTGGTGATATGTTCATGAATATATAAATTAAATGTTGTATCCACATATTCGTGTTATGGTTCATGTTCTTTTCATTATGATATTCCTCTACTTGCATTGATCATGTCTTTATGTTTTTCATCAAGTCCTTTTTGATATTGTAAGTAAATTGATTCCCTTGCTTTTATTACTGGTCCTTTTACTCACACATTACTTGGATGTATGTCTGAAGGTTATGAGATTTAGTAGTTGTACATAGGATGAAATTTTCAAGAGTCTTTTCAAGGGGATTTAAATGATTTTTTTAAGTTTTCATGTATTTTGTTCTTGATTTCCAAGACAGAAGACTTTAAAGATCCTTTGTTTGTAAAATTTAATGAAAAGTTATGTGATAAAAAGTTAGGATGCCATAGAGGATGTGATTACAGATTTGAATGATGATTAATATTATATTGAGGAAATTAAAAGGATAGTTGAAGGTGAACTTCGTGATTGCCCAAAATTGTTTGATAAGTTACATAGTTGTGCAAAGATGCCATTGCATGATGGTTGAAATAAATATACATCATTGTCATCCATACTGAAGCTGTATACTTTGAAAGAAGGAAATGGGTGGAGTGACACTAGTTTTATGGAACTAATTTCTCTCCTGAATGACATGCTCCCAGAAGATAGTGAGCTTCCGAGCTGAACATATGATGCCAAATGAATACTATGCTCGATGGGTATGATCTATGAAAGAATACAAGCCTACCCGAATGATTGTATACTATTTCACAAGAACCAAAAATAACTTAAATAATGAAAAAATTGTAGTGCTTCTCGATACAAGAAAGATGAATCCAGTCCTACAAAGGTTGTACTGTACTTTCAAATAATTCCAAGGTTTAGGTGCCTATATGAATGTGAGGAAACTACAGGACAACTAACATAGAATGAAGACAAAAGAATTAAATATGGGAAACTATGTCACCCAAAAGACTCTCCTTAATGGTAGAGAATTGATCATGAGTATTCTGAAATTGGAAACAAGCTGAGAAACCTTCATCTTGCATTATCTCTAGATAGAGTGGATCCGTTTTCTTTTCAAAGCAGCAGTCACAATACATGGATGGTTATGTTGGTAAATTATAAATTACCAGCGTGGTTATGAATAAAATAAAAATAAAGCATGTTATCTATACTTATATCAGGACCAAAACAACCAGGTAATGATATTGATGTTTATTTGGCTCTATTGATCGAGGATTTGAAATTATTGTGTGATTCAGGTGTTACATTGTATAATGCTAACAAAAATGAAGATTTCACTTTGAGATCGATGTTTTACATGATGATAAATGTCTTTACTGCTTATGTAAATTTGTCAGTATATAGCATTAAAGGAACTCATGGGTGTCCCATTTTAGAATAAGGTATACAATCAATTAGGTTGAAACAATCATCTAAAATCATGTTTTTAGGACATCAAATATTTCTACCCCGACGTCATAGGTACCTATCTCAGATGGCATCATTCAGTGGATGTTCAGAAGAATTTATAGCACTGTCTCTACTAAAAGGTGATCATTTGTTTGAGAAAGTAAAATATATGGACACTAATCTTGGTAAACCATTTTCAAAAAAACTTATGAAAACCAGTTGAAAAAAGAGATCCGTTTTTTTCGAATTACAATAATGGAATTGTTTGTATCTTTGAAATTTTCTTGATGTTATGCATGTTGAAAAAAATGTATATGATTGTGTCATCATCACTTTGCGAAATGCACCCAGAAAAACAAAGAATAAAATTAAGGCTAGGTTGGACATGGTTGATATGAGAATACGAGAACAGTAGGCACCAGTAAAGGGTGAAAAATGAATATTTCTTTCTCCTACTGCTTAAACACTTTCCATGTAAGAGAGATATCAGTTTTTTAACTTCTTGAATGATGTAAAGGTTTCACAGTCGTATTCATCAAATATCAATAAGATCATGTCATTGAGCTATTTAAAGTTAAAGGTTATGAAATCACATGACTTACATGTTTTGATGAAATATAAAATTCCTATAGATTTACATTTCATTTTCCCAAGAATGTCTGCCATATGTTAATGAAGCTCTGTTTCTTCTTTAAAACTATATGCAGCAAATTTATAGACCCGGAGAAACTGTCAACTATTGACCGATAAATTTCCATCATATTATGTGAATTGGAAATGTTCTTCCTACCAATATTATTTGATATGATGGTTCATTTGATGGTTCATTTGGTGATAGAGATTTGACTATGAGTTTTTATATATTATAATGTATGTACCCCATTTAATGGTATATAATGATTTTGAAAGGGTATGTCAAAAATTGAATTCAGCTTGATGGTTTTATTATGAAGTGATATATTGTTGAGGAAGCCATTTAATTATGTATTGAATACCTATCGGGTGTGGAAAAATTTGTCCTACCAAAATCTCTTCAGACTAAGCGGCTTAAGTGAGAAGGAATTTCTAGATGACAGGTTGTCACAATCAATATTAAAGATCAGGAGTTGGCACACCTTTATGTTTTTCATAATAGTTTTGATGTCAACCCATATGTTTAAACCCAAAAAGTAATTATTAGGAATTTTAATCCATTTAAGGATGAAAAATGGATATACGATACACATAATTGAAAGTTTATAGGATGGTTTCAGGACAATATTTTTAATAAGTTAGATGAAAATATAAACTCAATTTCATAACAACTTCAATGGCTAACCAGAGGACCAAGTTTGTATGTATTATCTTACAACGATTATGTAGTAAATGGTTAGAAATTCTATACTAACAACCATGATGAAGATAGTACCATACAGAATAGTGGGGTTTCACTTGTGGCTGATGCGATGCATGTTTCTAGTGCTAAGAATAGAAATCCAATTTACCTGAATATGTCATACTTTGGCATTATCAAACAAATATAGTAGTTGGATTATACAAAATTCCAAGTTCTGATTTTTTAATGCAAGTGGTTTGATAATAGGAGTGCTGTTAAAATAGATGAAAATGGGATTCCTGATAGTTTATTTTAGTAAGGGGAGAAATAATAACCATTTATAATGGCATCACAAGCAATACAAGTATTTTATGTTTCAGATCCTATAAACCAAAATTGGTCAATTATTTTGTTATCGATCAAAACAACTAAAGGGTCAGATTAAAGTTCAATAGAGGATGGCCCTTTAATTAGAACTTCACAATCATTTCATAGTGGTCCCAATATGGACGGAGGTTTGTATGTCATAGGAGACCATAATGAATGGATTTACATATTCGATAGAGGGGTCAAATTTCTTTATCCTTAGAAAAATAGAGTTCAATAATCATGCTATTTTTTATTGTAATATACATTTTGTTACGTTATGTTATTATCTGTTCACTACTGCTTTTATGTAATCTAAATTAAATATTAAACCACTTTGGAAAATAATGACTTCTGCACCTTATGATGTTCCCAATACTGGGGCACAATAGGTCTCTCAACCTACTGCTGCTGCTCCCAGTGAAAAGCAACAATGGGTTTCACAACCTGTTGCTTCTGGTCCCAGTGCTGAGGTACAACAGATTTCTCTACCTGTTGCTACTGGTCCCAATCCCAATGATAGCACTCTAGAGAAACACAATGATGGTGATGAAACTAAGGAAATGGTTGGAAATTAAACCCCGATGGTGTAAAAAAACAAGAGCACCATAGTTTGATAGTGTTATCCAAAATCCTTAAGGCAAAAGAAAAAGGCATCAAATTTGAGGTGGGATGGAATAAGTGAGGCCAACATGTTAACCCCAAAAATCCATTTTTTGTAGCTACATTGGAATCACCACTCATCTACGTGTGCCGAGTGATGTAAAATTGTTGAACCATGTTGTCACTAATATTAAGACACTAATGTGAGAAGTGATTATGGTAACATTATCAAATCGTTTATTTAATTTATTATAATAAAATAAAATACTAAAAAATTGACTAACTCTTCATAATCCATTACAGAGTGCATTTGTAGTTGATGCCTCAAATAATGAATATGTATTAAGAGTTTTTGAAAGGATTCATAGAGGGTTATGCACAATTTTAATGAAATATAATCTTAAAGATGCCGAAGGGAAAATCAAGCCACACCCACATCCTCTTTATGCACACTTGATATCCCAAGGAGCATGGGATGCGTTTAGCAGCCGTCGTGCAGAGTATACTTTTCGGGTACATTGTGTCTTGTAATACGTTGTTTGAAGTTGATTATATTTATCACATTGATTAATAGTTTTTTATTTATGAAATAAAAACTGAGTAATGAAACTAAAGAACGGGCAGAGAAACTCGTGTACCCCTACCGTAAAGCAAGGATGGGGTACACTTCACTTGAGAAAAAATTGGTACGTATTTTAAATCCACTGTAATAATTTTATGTGACATAAAAAAACACCATAACCATGTTCCTCTCTTTATATGCAGATTGATGAATTGAAATCAAAACCCACTTCCATCCCATGCCATGTTCTATGGAAGGAGGCCCGTGTAAATAAAGAGGGGATATTGATAGATGAAAAAACACAAAAAGTGTGGGAAACATGTGTAAGTATGAAATATTATTAATATTATTTTATTTAAATATAACTTACATAACAATGACTACTTATTTTTCTATATTTTCTATCTTTCATATTCATAGGAATCAAAAAAATCCACACCAAATGGAGACATACTTTCAGCAGCCTTGAAGCAGCCCGAACAGTATGTCCGCGTCAGAGGTGCGGGTTTTGGGGTGACACCCAGAACATATTTTCAGAAAGAAAAACAATCAGAGAATCAAACTAAGGAAATGAAGAATATGAGAGAAACAATATCTATTTTTCAATAATAATTACAATACGAGAGAGAGATTATAGCAAGTTGTATGGGTGGGAGGCAAAGAGAAGAAACAACTCAACAACAACCTGTGCGTGAAGATACCACCCCACCCACCACCAACATTGAGGTGAGGCATTCCCCTAAATAACATGACATATATAAGTTAATAAATTTTCTAATAATTGTTTCAATGAAATTTAAATCGCATAGGAAATGATATCTTTCCTATACTGACATTCTATAGGGTTAAAATTAATGTGATTTATATCTTACAACTCCCACCTATCACCTTGTAGCGAGGGATATAGTTTTCAATATGAAGAATGACATGATACAAAACAGATCACTTCTAACAGATCAGTTTAGAGTGTTGATTAATGTAGCTAATGTTCTGAGCATTGAACTACCTGTTCCAGATGATGATGATGATGACATTCATACGATCGAACAATCTGTTGGAAAATTCGTTGCATGGGCATCAATTCTTGCAAAAAAACATGTTGACAAGGAGGTATTCATTTAAAATTTATTTTTCACCCTGAACCTTTCATATTTAATGAAACAATGTCTGAACCGATGAATATTATTATATAACTAAAATGGGAAATGGGTGAAATGAATGATCTGCTCAGAATTATCTCAATGATCAACCAACTGATCAAAATGATCTATTGAGATCACCTTCACCCTACTCATTCTATATCCATATTAAATATCATTGTAGGGTCATGTGGATATAATGTTGATAGACGAAAATACTCACATTGTTGATTTTGAAAAAATATGTACAGAGGGGAAGAATCAGATTACATTAGTACTGACAATGTAGATGAAATATTCTAGTATGAATGGCTAGGTGCCTTAGTTGTACATGTATACATGAGGTACGTTTTCATGATTTGATTTTAAAAAATATGATATACTCTGATAATTATTACAAAATACATTTCATATTTTTTTTGGCATATATATGAAAACAAATCGAAGGGATATCCCCATGAACAAAAATTGGGACTCATTAGTCCTCACATCACCTCTCTAAAAGAAGAAATAAATGAAAAAAAGAGGGTGAAATAATGTCATCCCTACTCAAATCATTTAAAAACAAAAATAGGGATGCCATACTCTTTTTAATACCAATGATACAGGGGTAAAACTCTACAATTTAATCATATCAACTATATTTTCATTTCTTTCATTACTTATTTCTTTTTGTGTTTTTAGGAGGCATTGGATGCTCATTGCAGTCAAAGAAACCCTTTGGAATGATGTAAAGGTAATGTTATGATCTAATATATCTATTTTAATGAAAAATTATATAATGAATAAATTGACTTGATTTTAATTATTCCTGTTAGGGATTTTTTATTTTAGAATATTTTTATCTATGTGACATGCCTTTGTAAAAAGGGAAATGACGTTGTGTCTACTCAATCACAGATGTAATCATGATGTTTTCACAATAAAATCATTGTCCATAGAATTAATGAATTATTTCATATTTATTTTTATTTTATTTCTTTTATCTAAGGAATATTAATATACTCATATGTGATAACAATGTATGAAATGTTTAGGTCATTATAGTTGGGATCAGAGTAATTGGACTATTCAAAATCGAGAAAAAACATTTAGTTTTTTTATACATTAGGGAGATGAACCATAAGTCATTTGAAATGTGTAGGAATCAACCCCACCTCAATACGACACACAATGCGACCTGTATGACTCAAAGTGTCTCGTTTTATTTAAAATTGACATTATTTTTAGTAAAAAGAACAAGTGATATACTTGAAACTAAGAAAACACATTCCGATTGTTTTGATACATTAGGGAAATGATCAATAATTCATTTTTGACCTATAGGATTACAATCCACTTCAATTAAACATAAAATTTGACCGGTATTACTCAAAGTGTCTCTTTTTAATTAAAATTGAAATTAATTTTAGAAAAAAGAACAAGTGACATACTAATGGTAAACACCATCACCTAACTACATAGTCTAAAGAGGCCTCTACCCACAATTAGTGGCCAACACCACCTCGACTAAGTCATTTTTATGTGAACACCACTCTAATCATGCATATTATAACAAATGATGAGCTAAAATCACCAAAAAACCTAATCCACATCATTCGACACCTCATGCCCCTATAACCATGTCTCTAAAATCATGAAGTTCAACACCAAATCAAGTCTCAAGAGCCCTGACCTTGTCCTGATGACTTCATCACCTCAAATACTAATGACCAAGTCACCTCAACCTGGTGATCATCATCACTCAAAGTATCTGAGCCATGCCCCACCTGATGAACCACATCGCCTCAATCCAGTTGATCAACACCCACCTCAATTCTAAGGCCAATCCCATTACATTCCCATGAAATCATGTAAACAATATAACAATTCGATTTAATTCAAATTTACACTCAGTTCAAACATTCCAGGTTAGTCCAAACCTCTAACCCAGCTTAACCAATTGTAGTAGAGAAAGAGCATGCCTATAGGAATCTCATATAATCATTAGATCAATTTAATAAACATGTATTTAATTAATTAGGTTATTTCTTGAACAACCCACATAGTTTATATGAAGGAACCACCAAAACACTCAAAAAATCAAGGAGAAATATAGGAACCACCTACCATGTACTATTATGTGATCACTCATTTGATATCTTCCTCAAAATTGATCCGAATCAGAAGAAAATGGAATTTTAGATAAATTCCCTAAAAATTTTGAAAAAGGGAACACATGGATATACCGCTACATATGGTGAGATAAATAGAAAAGAGAAGCTATAAAATTGAAGGCATTATTGAGATGAATATGTATCCACTAACAGATCAAAGATCAAAGTCTGGATGATGGAGTTCCCTCAAAACCTAGGGAGAAGGAAGATGGAGGGGATCTCTCTATTGTGCATTGTAAATGAGAGGAAAGGAAGGACAAATAAGGAAATAGTGAATTAGTGAAAAAATTAATTTCCCACTTCTTAATGGGGCACATGGGTTGGCCACATTGTTTGGATAACCATGGGCCAACTGTACGATGCACACTATCTAAGAACCACACTACACACTATTAGGCACACAATTTCCAAACTATATGAAAACTATGTGAATCATCTCTCATAAAAAATGAAGAGGTTTCACATATATGTTCACCCCCACCTACATAGTTTTTCAAACCATGTCAGGTGTCTATGGTGGCCCTCATGGTTTCTTATGGGAGGCCGCATGGTTTTTTCCAAACTATGTGCCTCTATTAGTGTTGTCCTTAAATGGATTTCTCATTCCCCGCTTCACCCAAAACCCCATGGAAATTTTTGGTCCTTAAAATCCATATAAAAATGAGGACATGGGTCAATAAAAATCTCAGAATTAGCTTCCAAATATCAAAAAAAAAGATGGCTTGCTCACCAAAAATGAAAATTTCAAATAGGTTGAGGATTTTTCAACTAGTTAAAAAACTGAAAACATTATAATCTCCCCATGTTAACATAGATCTTCCCCAAGATATCAATATTTACCAAGATATGTACCACATATACACATCTCATCAAAATAAACCTGGTCTACCCGAGTCATTAAGTCATGGGTAAACTCCCCTCAAGGCACTCCCCACCTTAGGAGTTACCTACTTGGAAACTTCTTGACCCAAAACTCAAATGTATCAATGGTCCACCACCCATACCAAGACACAGAAGTCCTCCCATGATACATCATCGTTATTTCACCTCATCAGGTGCTCAAATAATACCCATGTAATATTTAACACCCATCATGTCTTGAATCTCAACAGATGCCCATATATACTTGTTCCATTCAAAACACGCATAAAATACCACATCTCATCAGATTCCCATATATCTTTCATATCAACAATTGCTCAAATAAACCTACATCATATATACATATGCATTCCCCTCAAAATCTAGGTTCCTACGCACCTTATATTGAACCTGCATCACATCAATGTCCGGATACATACACACCTCACATACAAATCTGTATCGCTTCGATTGCCACATAAATCTCGATACCAATGTACCTCATATATATATATATATATATATATATATAACGCTCACATCATAATTTATGGAAACCTAATAACTAGTTCATAGTTAGTCCAAAAAAAAATACTCACAGACCTCATTCACCAAAACCAGCTAAATCAAAAATGAAAGAAAATAACGTTTACACCCATGATGTACCACTAATTATCATTAGACCACCGCCCTACTGTGACCCTAACAGCTTGATAGTATGCTTTTGGACTGATGCCGAACTGATTGAGTTCTGGCCTCCCTAACGAGCTCCACCATCCACTATCCACTGATCCCATTACTGGGCCCCGATATCTTTTACAAGACCTCCATGTGTAGATAAATCTCAACTACCAACTCTTGGCACTACTCTAAGTCCAACCTCAGATCCCTGAGTCTGGCCTATTCCCTAGATCCCACCTGTCAGATAAGGCTTCCTAAAAAACCTATCTAAATGGATAATCTAGTCTCACACATGACACTCCTTCAGAACATTATCACATTTGGTCTGAAAATGCCCTAGATTCCTACAGTAAAAGAATAGTATTGTAAACCCACTCCTCAGAAGTTTGCCTAAGTCTCTGGCCAGTCTGTCTTGTTGAGTCTCCTCACAGCCTCTATCCGTGATTCCTGAAGCATGATTACTCATATCACCTAGCACTTTTATCTGGCTTGAATAAGACTAGTATGTCATGTCTCCCTAATATATCAGTGGCTAATTGACTGCCTTTGAGAAGGAAGTAAGTCTGAAGATGTTGACCTGCACCCTAATTGTGTTTCACATGCCATCCTCAAAATGCTTCACCCTTGTGATGTCATCTCCCACCATATTAGGTGAAAATCATGACAGGTTAGTGAAATTTGGTGTGTAGTCCATGACTAAATTATCCCCCTACTAGAGGTTCTTGAACTCACAAGCTCTATCTGCCCTCGGTGTCTATGGAAGAATTTATCAAAGAATTTCAACTCAAAATCATTTTGAGATAGTCCCTTGTGTCTACCTGCATATACCTATACATCCCACAAGCATTATGTCTTTCTTCTGATCATGTATGTCACCAGACCCACCCTTCAACCTGGGGTGTCTTGATTAGGTCATATATAGTTTTTAGCAAATCTATCACGTTCTTTGTTGTTTGCGGTCCACAATCACTTTGAAATAATGATTGGTGATGATACTGGAACTATCTAGTCAAGTGCGTTGTAGATGGATCATCTCCTTGGGATCCCCTATCGATGAAATATATAAAATGAACCAATATCACCCTTAGATTCTCATAAATACATGGCTCAAAGTTTTCCTTCTACAAATTTCTTGCCTATGCAAAATCATATACCTGGAGATCATGATCATCCAGACCTTTCGAGGCCCCATCCCAATTCTTAGGGCCCTCAACCCATGAACACTTAAGCATAACCATATCTCCACCCTCCTGACAGTCCACTGAATTCCATCTAAGTGGTATCCCACTGAATACCATTCATGATGGTCAAACATCCATATCATTTTATATATATCAATATTTCTAATAGAAAATGTTGTAATAGGTAACACATCTCACCACCCTTACACTCCCTTATCACAACATGTCACACAACATCTAGTCTCAAGGCCACTTACCTACCCATATCAAGGTCAGGTATGAAGTATCATATTGTCTTATTTTCCCCTACCTACCCACATTTGAGTCAGACATCACATATAATCTGGCTTCATAGACCCATTTCTACCCATGATAAATCCAGACATCAAATCTCATGTATCAGTTCGGGTTAGCAGAGTATAATTCCACTGAAGAGTCTATACAATAAAAAGAACTTTAGATTCTTTTTTGAAACTTTAAACAACTCACCCCAATCACCATTTATTTATACCATTATTAGGGTTAGTACCATATATCAGATGCATATAAAGTCACATATATTAATCTCATTTGAACCACATGTTTGGGTTGGTTGAGTAGAATGCCACCGAAAAGGCTAAGTAAGAAAAAATATTTATCTTCTTTGCTGACACATTAAATAGTCTAACCCCTCTTAGATCAATCCAAGATCCCAATGAAAATCATAACAAAGCATACATCAAATGAGCCTAAGTGCCTATCATGATGCGTAATTAAACCACCTTTTCCATACTGGGACAAGTGTCAAAATCCACATAATAGATAAATATCACACCCAAGTGTTCCACTAGAGGTGGAAATCAAATAAAATGTAGAATAGAAAAGTAAAATATCAATTTACTATTATTGGAAACTTATTCTATCCTCTATGCATGGGGATGCAAGCACCAAAACATAAGATCTGTACCTAGTACTGACATACTCAAAATAACAAGTAACATACTAAAAACTGAGCAAACCCATTTGGATCATTTTAATATTTTAAAATAAGTATCTATAACTCATTTATGACATATAGGAATCAACACCACCTCAATACGATGCACAGTGAGACTGGTATAACTCCAATTGTGTCTTTTTTATTAAAAATTTACATTCTATTAATGTATTCTTTCATATTAATGTTTAATTATTTTATTATTGTATTAATTAGACAATATTTGTTTTTTTATACTGGTGGGATTTTTTTTCTTGAGTTTGGATGCTTTTTTTGGAAACTAAAACCTTGGAAGACAATTATTGAGAGGGGATCACAGATGAAAAAAAGATGAAACATTAATATTTTTAACTATTTTTTGATAATTGTAATTGTAACCATATAAAACATTGTCTGAAATGTATATAGCATTGTGTTCTTATATTCATGATGTCATGTAAATGTATATAACATTATTTTTGAAACTCTCATGTACACTGTTTCATTCTTCTGTGCTTTGTTTGTGTACAGGTGCTGTTTTGTGCAGCTGTTTTGTGTTTTGGTGTTGTTTTGTGTTGTTTTGTGTAGGTGTTGTTTGTGTGTAGGTGTGCTAGTGTTGGGTGTGCTATTAAATAAACATCACATCATAGGCAGCTCGGCCTTTATCAGTACTAAAAATAGCGCTGATAAAGGGGGACCTTTATCAGTGTTTTTTGAGCACGAATAAAGGGACCCCTTTATCAGTGCTATTTTAGCACTATTAAGGCGGACCCCCTTTATCTTCTTCATGATTAATAGTACTTTTCTAGCACTGTTAAAAGAGGTATATAGTTCTTTTAAAAGTCTTATTTGTTGTAATGTATGGATGAAAATAACCATAACTTAAAACAACATACATCACCTAAGGTTCAAATTCAACCTACATACATTCAAATATAATGTGAAAAACCTAACATTGAACAAAAATCCAATCTAATTCACTTATTATGAAAAATTCATGTAATTTATTGAGAAGAACCACATAATTATTTAAATAAATCTCATACTGCACGTTTAACATTTAAATCTACTAACATCGATGAAGAACTTGTAAAACTTAGGCCTTTTCCATTCTATTCAGAGGACACCACAAAATATTGGATATTCTATCTTGACTCCCCAGTTAGAGGAAAAAAAATGAAATACATTTTTCCTAAAAAATGAATCCAACCCTCTCAAAATATATATAAAATTAGAATTTGTGGAATAATGAAATTTCAAGTGAAAAAACATGATGAATATTGGGAATTATTTAAAAGGTTATGATAAAGTGATACACACTACTAAATAAGTGATTAGGTCGTAATGTGTTAATTTAATGATTGAATGTTTCAATACATCATCATGTTCTCTCACAATCTTATATGTGGGGGCCACTCGGGTCTCCAACAAACTTCTCACAATTTCCTTGATTCTGGTATATTTTGACCAACACTATTTCATGATGACCATGGTTTTTGTAGATCTTATCCATATTATGAAATGATGGATACGTTCTCTAAAATAAATGAAATTTCACAACAAACCATTATCTTTTATAATATTTTGGATGTTTGGAATATTAACATTAGGGGTTAATTTCCTAATTCTTTTGGAAACTCCTAGATTCATCTAGTAGTGGATTATGTGTCTAAATAGGTAGAATCATGAGCCATAAATATTGATAACTCAAAGGTAGTTATGTAATTTCTAAGAACAAAAAACTTATATAGGTTTTGATTTCTTAGGTTCACCATCAATGAATAGGGTTAGAATTTCAACAACCATACAATATAAGTACTTTTTCATATTTATGTGTTTGGGAATTGAGTTTCTATAAATTATAACCCCCCCCACCCCCACAACATGGGAAAGTCGAGGTGTTAACTATATAGGTAAACACAACTCTTGAAAAAATAGTCCATCACAACATAAAAGACTAGAGTCTTAGGCTGGATGATTCATTATGGGCTTAGAGTACTATGTTCAAAAATATTATTGTCAAGTAACCTTTTTAGATGATTTTTAGAAATAGATTTCAACTCCCCATTGAGATTGTGCATTATGCCTATTGGGCCATTAAACAATGAAATTTTAATATTTCTAGTGTTGCTTGTTAGATGATTTTTCTTATTTAAGAGTTGGAAGAAAGAATAATAAATCAATATTAGAACTCCAGGATCTATAATGAGTGATCTAAGGATACCCACGATCATCTCATCCTTCATCATTAGATACATATTGGGTAGAAGGTCCTCCTTTACAATTAAATTCCAATGTTTTAGCTGATTAAGATTCATTACCACTAGTTTACCCCATTTATTATAAACAATTTATAACATTTTGGGGGTTTGTAGGTAAAAACTGAATAAACCCTATAAAAATTCACCATAAATGTGCATATACTAAAGCACTTCGATGAAAACATTTTGGATTCCCTAGTATAGGAACTCGACCTTCAAGAAGAAATCAATCAAGGACCCCCACTGAGATTTATCATTGTTCCCTACCCTCTCTTTAATTTAAATGATGACATGCACACTATAGAAGTAGGGGAAGGATATATTCATCAGTTAGTTTTGATTTTTCATCATCTTTATTCTTTCTTATCCTTTTCTATTACTTCATGGTATCCAATATTTCCACTATATTCTTCATTTTTTTCCAAAATAATCATTTTAAAATCCCATTTAACATAGAATTTATTTATAAAGAATTTTAAATTTTATAATTTCATGTTTTTTAACATTAAATAAAATTAGTTTCATTGATTTCATTTTACTTTGAGAAAATAATTAACATTTAGGAGTTATTTTATGTAAATGTGATTATTTTTCAATGAAATTAATTATTGTATCTTTAAATAACCTTTGAAAATGTTGATACACCCTATGTATGCAGTCTATGAAAAAATCAAGTCATTTAACATTTCCATACATTATTTCACTCAACCATTTATTTTAAATATATATTACATAATTAAAGGTTTATATATGTTCTCTTAAGAATTATAAAATTATTTTTTAATACATCCTTTCTTTATCCTGTCTGTTTATTAATATACCACATTGACCTATGCATGTCAACCTATTATCTAACTATTATATAAAAGAACAATATTAATAAATAATGAGGGGTGTTATGAAAAGTACAAAAAATGGTGAAATATAGGATGTGGTATTCAGGATTTACCATAAAAATGATTATATTATTGTGTATTTAAATTTTATAGAAAAGGTTATAAGGAAGGTTTTGTGGAAGGAACCAATTAAGATAATTTTTTTAAAATATTATATATTTACTGGATAGAATGTTAAAATAATATAATGAGATTGTTATCACACACACACACACATATGGATTTAGTGACATGGTTGACTAGTGAATTCCTTTATCACACTGGTGTCATATATCTTCTTGAGTTTTTTTTTCTAATTAAATTTTTGAGGCACACAATTCCAATATTATTGATATGAACACTTTTATGTGTCTCCTCCATTGTTTAAATTTCTATCATGAATTGAATTTACAATAAATTTAATGTCTTCATTAACTAGGTAATATCATCATTCACATTTTTCTAAAATATGAATTTTCTATAGAGTGAAAATTCTTAGGTGTGGGTTTTTGATTGTGTGGCGATTCAGTATTCATCTCCATTATTGTACCACCATGTTAAATTGGTTTGGTATTCTGTATGAAACATATATTAAAAAAATTTACCTATAATTTTATTTATTTAATTAATATTAATTACTATTAAAATTGAAAATTTTACCTATTTTTATATTTTCACTATAGGAGGAAGTTATTTGGAGGGACAAATATGATGTCGGAGAAAAACATGCCAAACTAAAATGAATCCTAAGAAGGCATGTCCAATGATTTAAAAAATTATAAAAACTATTTCAATATATTTGAGCTGAAAATTTTTAACAGGATACAAAAAACATTGAGCTATAATTATTCTAAAAACACCTAATCCCAACTCATTCATTTGGTGGCCTAACCAAACTAACCTATCAAGAATAATGAATCTTTTTCAATATTTTGACAAAATATCTTAATAAATAATTTTTATGGATACCAAAATTTATAGGGAGATATTAAAGAATCTAGATAAAAACTATTTACTTTTTTAAAATTCTATAATATCGTGTTTACCTATCCATGTATGATTCACAAGTGGTATCTTGAAATCTATATGCCCAAAAACACCTTCCACTATGCCTGTAAAATGAAACCTTAGGAACCTCCATTTCAATATCAACCAAAGAGTGATATGATGCCCTTTTAGAGTAACAAGGGAGTCCCATAACCACATTTAAGGTTTTGAAGCTCCCTATCCTTAGGGATAGACAAAATCAATAAAGAGATCCACCATATCCTCATCCTCCTCTTGATGACATGATAAATGGTGGGTTATCATTGCAAGGGAGACACACACATCTCAATGGATTTTCAGCACATAAATTAGGTACTAGTTTGGTGTAATTTGGTTTAAAAAAATTTCATTCCATGTATCCTACTTTATTTAATATTTTAATTATTTTTTTGTTTCATGTTAATGGAATACCCTTTATTTATAGACGATCAGTATGAGATTCTAAGTGTGTGACTTGTATTTTTCTAGTTAGAAAACACCAGAATAATTTTTAGTCCAATATGTTTTGAGATTTTAATCCATTTTAGAAGCTATTATATCGTACATAAGGGATAGAAATAGGATATAAGATTTTTTGGTCATGTTTTGGTTCCACATTCATTGATATAAAGGCCTAGAGAGTAGTCAAGATTCCAATTAATCTCATCCAAAGGGTTACTCTAAACCCAATGAAATTTTTTGAACTATAAATATGGAATGATTTGTATTGAAATTTTAATGACAAACTCATTCTATTTTACAAAAAGGTAACTTTGATTCATCAAAAAAAAATCTCTTATATTATGTTTTTTAATTAAAACCGATTTCAAAACCACCACCACATTTTGGTACTTTTATTTAAAATTTACACCCAATACCCTCCAACTATCCTTGAGAGAGAACCTAGGGTTTTCATAATACTATAAAATTATCTTAAAAATATAATAAATTGGATGTGTCATGATAGTGTGTCCATATTTTCTCTCAACATTAGGGGAGAACTTTACTTTTTAGTGTATATTTTTTTATAAAAACATAGCATGTTTTGTAAATATTTTTGTTATTCTTTTCTTCCTTAAATTTTTTTAATATAAAGTTGTGATCAAAAAAAATTGTAGGAATTATGCATGATGTGATATTTTCGGGTGAACTAATTTATTTTGAACCTGAACCAAAGAGGATATTTTGGAATCGACAATAATAAGCACCGGAAAATCCTTTTAAGGGGGAAATAAAATTCATTGACACTCTTTTCAATCCTTATTATTCTTCTAAAATCAACATCAAAATTGAAATAAACATGAATAATATGGATAAAAATAAAAAGTCATAAGAATTAAATACAACATAAAAAATTATCGTTCATCCTATATACATTTAAATATAAGGTGAATCACCTATCATTGAACTAAAATATGGTCTAATTAATTTATTATAAAAAAATCATAGACTTGATGGAGAATTATCAATTAATAACTTAATGGAATTTTATACTGTATGTTCCAAATTAATACTTACTAATGTGGATGCGGAATTTTTAAAATATATGGATTTTACATTATCTTTATATGACACTTAAAAATATTTCTTATACTATGTTAACTCCAAAATTAGAGGTTAGGAGGACATGAAATTTATTTTTCTAAAAACATACTTCCCATCATCTCAAAAAGAAACTATAAGAAAATAAATTTGTGGAATAAGGAAATCACATAGGGAAACAATTTTTGAATACTGATAAAATCTGAAATGGTTATGTTCATGTTTTACATTCCACCACATAAGTGATCAGGTCCTAAGGCATTGTCTTCTTGATGGTGAGTTTAAATCTATCCTATGTTTTTTTCAAACTCTTTCATGTGGGCACCGCTTTAGTCCCCAATGGACTACTCAAAAGGTCTTAGAATCTATTGTATTTTGGAGATCAATTTTTAGGGATGGCAATGTTTTTTTATAGATTATCCTTATTGAAAAAATGTTTGGGACTGTCTCTAAAACAAATGAAAATCTATAAAAACCCTTTCTATTTGATGAGGTTTTTTATGCTTGGGGAAATTTATTTTTTTGGATCCATTTATCAATTATTTTGGAAACATGTGAATTCTTCTAGTAGTTAATTATTTGTATAAATGTGTTAATGGATTTTCCATAAGGAATTAAGAATAAAAGGTCATTTTGGAATATTTGGGAACGTAAATCTTATTTAGGTTTTGATTTTCAAGGATCTTTATTCGTGAATAGTGTTCTCATTTATGAAAACTCACAATGAAAACACTTTTTAATTGATAATGTATTGGGAATAATATTCATAAAACTTATCACCACCAAACCAATGGGAAAGTTGAGGTGTCAAATAGAGAGGTAATGTGAATTCTGGAAAAAATAGTTCAACCTAATAGAAAATATTGAATCTTAGACTCAATGATGCATTATGGGTTTACAATACTACCTTCAATAATATAATTGGCATGTAATATATTCAGATTTAATTTCTAAATATTTTTTACATAAATATTAATATAGGTCATCAATCCTATTAGTCCATTAAATAATGAAATTCTAATATTTTCCAATGCTGGTTATCAATGAAAGTTTTGGATTTTTGAGCTGGGGGAAATACGTTGAGATTCATATGAGAAATATAAGATATATAAGGAGTGAAAACAAGTTTCCCATGATATCATCATCCTTAATCCTTAATAACTATTTGGGAAGAAAATTTTCTTTTACAATTAAATATTTTATTTTCACCCAGGTAAGATACATCCTCACTGGTTTGGCCCTTTTATTGTAAATAATGAATATCCTTTTGAGGTTATGTAGGTGATCCAAGATTAAACCCCACAAACATTCACCATCAATTGTAATCAACTAAAAAACATCCATGAAACCCTTATAGAGTCCCCAGTGGAGGAAATACACCTTATTAAAAAATCTATCAATGAAACCCTTGAGGTTTTATCCTTTCTTATAACCCTCTATCTAATTATAGGGATAACACTATACACTTTTGGTGTGTGTGGGGGGGGGGTAGATACATTCATGAGTTAGTTTAAATTTTATATCATCTTTCCTCTATTTTCTTTTTTTCTCTTACTGCATGGTATTTTTAAATTTTCCTCACTCTTCTTTATTTTTTAACTTTGTTTCTGGAATATACATTTTAAAAGAACATTGAAACCCAGAATTTACTGAGGATGCATGATGGATTTATTGATTTGATGTAGTGTAGATATTTAAAGAAAATGTTCTTCATTTATTTTAGTTGTGTTTGAGCATATAATTAAAATTCAAGGGTGATTTTAATTAAAAGTAATTATTTTTCAGTGATATAATTTATTGTATCACTTAAAAACGTTTGAAATATTCATACACTTAATATAAAAGGTTTGTGGGAAAATAATGTCATTTAACTTCTCCCCACATAATTTTACTCAAACATGGACTGTGAATATCTATTATTTAACTTATGTTATATATAATCGTGGATAATTTTACTCAGATTTATAAAATTATTTTTTCAATACATTCATTTTTTATCCGATCAGTTTCAATTCTGTACCAAATTGACCATTAAATATGTACATATTGTATGAATATTTTACATATTAAAAAAAAACCAAATAAATAATGAGGTGAGTGATTAAATTTAAAACATATGGGGATATTTATTTTGGGTGTTTATGGTTTGAATATTAGAAATTATTAAGTTAGTGGTTCTTGAATTTGGTTAGAAAATGATATAATGTAGGTTCATTGGAAGATTTGGGGAAACATAATTTTTTTAAAATAATATATATTTAGTAGTTAGAAATTGAAAAGAATTGAATTAAATGGTTATCACACACACATGTTATGTTTTAGTGACATAGTTACAATTTAAATTCCCCACTACAACTAATATCATATATCTCATTTAATTTTGTTATAACATAGTTTATGTGGAACACATTTAGATAATTAATGATATTAACTCTTTGATATGGTTATTCCTTTTATCACGTTGAAATCATGAAATGAATTTACAATGAATTATAAATATTAATAAACTAGAGAATATCATTCATAATCATTTTATAAAATATTACATTTCTTTTGTGCGAAAACTTTCAGCCATGAGGTTATTATACCGCAGTGACTCAAAATTCATTTACACCATTATACCACTATGTTAAATTGATTTTGTGTTTTGAATTCATAATATATTAAAAAGTATTACATATCATTTTATTCAATGTTAATTTCTATTAAAAGGGAAACTTTTACATTATTTATATTTTCATTATAGGAGGAAGTGATTTGGAGGACCCAATATGAAGTGGGAGAAAAATGGGCCAAACCACATTGAATATTGAGAATACATGTGCACCAATTTACATTTTCTAAAAAAACTATTAATACATGTGTGATGACATTGTGTGAGTGGATCTAAATCACATTGGGATAAAATTTTCTAAATACACCCAATCCAAAATTGATCATATGGTATCCCAACTTAATTGACCTACTTACAAAAATAAATATTCTCAAAGTCAAGACTATTGTTCAAAATTTTGAAAATATATCCAATATAGAATTTTATGGGATAAAAATTTTATAGGGAGATATTAAAGAAGACACAAAACAACTATTATATTTTCTAATAGTTGATATTTTTCTGTTCGCCTATACAAATATGATACATATGTGGTATGCTGAAATTTGGTTTCCCAAAACCATAACCCCCAATTCCTATAAAAGGGAGCATTGGGAAGCTCATTAAAATATCAACCATGGAAGGCATTTATACCATTTTTGAGTTAAAAAATGTACATTCATATTCTTTTAGGTTCTATAACTCCCTAACCTCATAGGAAGATCTAAAATAGAGAAAGAGACCCACCCAAGCCTCCTCAACCTCTTAATGGAAAGCTAAATTGTGGTAGATCATTGTGAGGGATATACACCCATATCAAAGGAGTTTCAGAACATATATTTGTTTTTTTGGTATAATTTGTTTAAAAAAATTTCATTCCATATATATTATATTATTTCAAATTTTAATTCTTGTTTTGATGCATGTGAATGGAATGACCTTTATTTATAACCCACCAGTGTGAGATTTTGAGTGTGGGAATTTTTTTTCTCTGATTGGATAACACATGAATTATTTTAATTATCTGAATTTTGAGATATAAATATTATTTATAGTATCTTATAACATTCACAAGGGCTGTACCTTGGCTATATTATTTTTATATCAAGGTTTGGTTCTAATTGAATTGATATAAATTTTTAGTGAGTAATTAAGATTCTAATTAATCTCAACCAAAGAGTTATTCTTAAACTAATAAGTTTCTTTGAAATCATAATATATTAAATTTTGTAGTGATTTTTTATTGATCACGTACTTCCATTTCTCTCAAAATCATCTTCAATTAATCAACATTATACTATTTAATTATGTTACATTAAAACCACCCCCACATTGTAGATATTTTTATTAAAAATTCACACTATAAACCCTTAAAATTTACTTTCTAAAAAATTTAGGATTTCAAATATACTATAAAATCATCTTAAAAATATAATAAATTTGACATTTCATGAGAAAATTACTGAATTTTAGCTCATTTTTTTAGGATCACATCAGTTTTTAGTGTGTGTTTTTATAAGAACTTAGTTAATTTGGTAAATATTTAGGCAAATATTTTATTCTTTAATTTTTTTAATATAATGTTTCCTTCTACAATATATTTTTTATATTCCTTGTGCATGATTATATAATCATAAATTTATATGATTCCATTAAAACATGGACCTAAGGTGAAATTGCATCATCAAAACCAAGAAGCACTGAATGATCCTTTGAAGGATGAAAAAATTTGGAACACTTCTCAATCCTTTTAATTATTCATATATGAAAATCAAGACTAAAGAAAAATTAAAAAATTTGGATAAAATATCCTAACTTTAAAAAAAATGCATCACATGATGTTGAAATTCATCCTATGTACATTTAAATACAATGTGAAGTACTTAAATTTGAACTAAAATATTCTTTAATAAATTAATTTTAAAAATTTCATGGACTTACTAGAGAAGATCCACACAATAATTTAAAATAATTTCATAAAATATGTTCAAAATTAAATCCAACTAATGTGGATGATGAATTTCTAAAACTTAATTCTTTTACATTCTCTTTATAAGAGGTTATAAAATATTGGTTTTACTATGTTAACTCCCCAATTAGAGGTTTTACAGACATGAAATTCCTTTCTCTAGAAAAAAAATTACCATCCTCTTGAGTTTAAACTATAAGAAAATATATTTGTTGAATAAGTAAATCTCAAAGGGAAAAACTTCATCAATATTGGGAACAATTGAAAATTTTATATTTAATTTTTCCACACCACCAAATAAGTGATTAGGCCCTAAGGTGTTGTGTTCCTCATAGTTATTTTTAGTCCATCCTTAGTGTCTGTCAAACTCTTGCTTGCATGTCCCACATTCGTCTCTAGTATATTAATAAGGTCCTCGATTCTATTGCCTTTTGGATAACACTATTTTAGTATACCCATGGATTTTTTAGGGATTTTTTATAATTGTCAATGGGTGTGGAATGTCTCCAAAAGAAATGAAATTCTACAAAAAAACAATTCCATTTCATGAACTATTTTATGCTCAGGGAATTACGATAATGGGTTCATTTACAAATTCAATTGGAGACATGTGCATTCTTTTAGTAGTGGATTATGCGTTTAAATGGGTAAAATCATGAAAAAAGAGGACTAATAACTTAATATTAGTTGTGTATTTTATAATAAACCAACTCTTTTTTAGGTTTGGGTTTCTTAGATTCATCATTAGTGATTAGGGTAAATATTTCTACAACTTCAAAATGCAATAATGTTTTCATCTCTATGGGGATGGGAATCTAGTTTCTATAGCTTATCACCCCTAAAATAATGGGAATGATAAAATTTCAGATTGTGAGGTCAAAAAATTCTTTAAAAAATATTCTAACCTAACATAAAGGATTAGATTCATAGAATCGATAATACATTGTCATCTTACCACACATCCTTTAAAATTTCCATTAGTATATCACCTTTTTATTTCATTTTTGGAAATAGTTTCCAACTACCAGTTGGGAAAGAGAATCAGGCCTCTTATTCCATTTAACAATGAAATTATAATCTTTTAGGTGTAGGTACTCAAAGTATGTTTTAGATTATAGAGTTAGAAGAAATATAACTACTTTCATATAATAATTATAGGGTCTATAATGGGGGATCCAAATATTCCCATGATCACCTCATCCTTCAACATCAGTTCCACAGTAGAAAAAAGGTTCTCATTTATTGTGTAAGAGAAAATTTTAACCTAGGTATGCTTTTTTCCCTTGAGTTAGGCCCATTTATTTTAGTTAATTCTTATCTTTTTGGGGTTGTGCAGGTAAAAAATTAGGAAACCCAAAAACCATTCATCATTAAGGAACTGTGAGTAAATTACTTACATGAAACCCTTCTGGAGTATCCCAAGAAGAAACTAAAAATTCAATAGGCAAAATATTAGTGACACCCACCAGGTTTTACCCTCCCTTCTTACAATATCTATTATTATAGTGAGGACACTACAAACTCTAGGTATGGGGAGATGATACATTCATGAGTTAGGTTTTTTTTCATATGTATTATGTCTTCTATTTTTTGTATGATATTTTTACTTTTCCCCATGTATTATTCAGTTTTTTTCACATTTATTATAGAGAAACCATTTTAAAATTCAATCTAATCCGGAATTCTTTCTATAAAGAATGATTAATTTCTCGATTTCATTTTGTTTTAACATTTAAATAAAATATGCTTTACTATTATCATGTGAGAGTTTATATAAAATTATCATTGAGGGGTTATTTTAAGTAAATTTGGTTATTTTTTAACTATATAACTGATTGAATCTATAAAAAACCTTGGTGATATTGATACACTAAATTTAATTAGTTTATGGATAAATCACGACTTCTAACATCTTCACACATCATTACACTCAACCATGAATTGTGAATATGTCTTACTTAATTAAAGGTATATATAAGTTTGGTTAATGTTTCTTATCTTTCCAAAAAAATTACATATGTACATTTCTTATCTAATGTATTTCTTTACTATACCAATTTTACCTATTTGTTTGTACCAATTATCAGAATATTATACACCCTCTAAATAAGAAAAGAGAAAAAATTAAAAAAACAACACAAATAAGCAGTGAGGGTAGTGATTAAATATAAAAAATATTAGGATATCTTGGTCAGATATTATGGTTTAAAATTTTTCAATTTTTAAGTTAGTGGGTATTTAAATTTAATTTCCAAAGATATATTGGAAATTTAGTGGAAAGAATCAAGTAAGTAGTATTTTAAAAAATAAACTATATTTTCTAAATAAAAGTGGAATGAAGATAATTAAATGGTTATAAAAAGACGTGGAGATTTTGTGAAATATTTTAATTTTCAATTACTGGATAATTGTAGTATCATATAACTCCTTGACTTTTTATTTAATATAGTTTATGAAACACATTTCCAGGCCTATTGAGAGTAGATATTTGATGTGGGTTTCCATTACTCACATTGCTTTCATGAAATGAATTTACTATAAATATTAAATAATGATGAACTATGGAATTTTTTCATACATCAATTTCTGAATATTAATTTTACCATCCTTGAAAATGTTCAGGTGTGGGTTCATGGTTGCATAGCGATTCATTTTTCATTTCCAGACGTTTACCACTGTGTTAAACTTATTTTGTATTGTGAATTACAAAAATATTAACAAATTGTTCTTATAATTTTATACAATTAGACAATATTAATTGTTATTAAAATGAAGAATCTTACTTGATTTTATGTTTTCATTCTAATGGGAGGTGATTTATAAGGACCAAGATGAGGTGGGAGAAAAAATAACCTGACCGTATGGATGTATGATAAGACATGTGTAATGATTTACATATACAAAAAAATAGATCCATCCAATTTGAATTAAATTTTATAGTATAATCCAAAAAATAGTGGGATATAACTCTTACAGATACACTAAATGACAATTAATCCATATAGAATCCCAAATGAATTGATCTACCTTAAAAAATGAATCTTCTTAAATTCAAGAAAAATGTTTCATATTTTAACAATATCTCCAAATATAGACTTCCAATGATTACCAATTTTTAAAAAAAGATATTAAAGAGTATATAAAAATCTGTTCACATTTTTCAAACAAATATTATACATATTACTTGTACAAATATTAGACTCAATTTTTATCTCAAAATTTGTGTACCCAAAACCACCTTCCACTTTTCATATAAATGGGAACCTTGGGAACCTCATTTTCATGTTTGAGAAGGGAGTGAAATGATTCCAACTTAGAGTTACAAAGGAGTCCTATACTTTACATGGTTGTTTTTTATATCTCTATCATCATAGAGGGAGATGAAATTAATTAGGTGATCCACTTGAGCATCCTCACCCATTGATGGAAAGCTAAACAAGGGGGGATTGTTTTCACAGATCTACACACATGTCAAGGGAGTTTCAAAACATATATTAGCTAATTTTTTTATTAAATTTGGGTTTAAAAACATTTAATTCCATGTTTATTACATTATAATATATTTTAATTCTTTTTTTGATTCATATGAATATAATTATCTTTATTTCTAACTGATAAGTTGGAAATTTTGAGTGTGTGACTTGTTTTATTCGGATTGGAAAAAAATATTCCTTTTAATTTCAACATTTTTTAGATTTAAAGTATTTTTATAATATATTATATCATGAATATGGGATGGAACTTCTCTATACTATTTTTATATCAAGGTTTGGTTCCACTTTCATTATTTTAATGTTTTGGAAACTAATCAATATTTTGATTAATCTCAACCGAAGAGTTACTCAAAAACCTAATGATTTTTTTTTTTGAAATTTGAACATGAAATTTTGTGAAATGAAATTGTAATTATTGACTTATTATATTTCCCTTAAAATTGACATCGATTCATAATCCATTAAAATCGTTAATTATGTTTATTATCTAATTTTTTTTCAGAAACCACCCCACTTTTTAGTTATTTTATTAAAAATTTACACTCTAAAACCTTCTACACTCATTGAAATATGATTGTAGGTCTTCCTTATACGATAAAATCATCTTCAAAACCTAATAAGTTGGAAACATCACAGAATCATGAACAAAAGTGAGTCATGGATTACTGATAGCCAGGAGTTCTGGTGGTGGCAATATGTTATGTTTGAGTCATGGTTTGATTTCAGTTGCTTATGGGTTGGTTTGTCGTATTTGAACTTTGATTAGGAAGATTCAGAAGCGAGTGCTTGATGATTCTATTTCCCATGGTACTACAATGGAATGTATGAATCTGAATATGACAAAAGTCAAAGAAAACCAACTCCAAGTGGGTCATGACTTTAGGTATAATGATCAGGTAGTGGGTGCCTTAGACAGTGGTGAGATTAGAATGATAGGTTGGTTAAAACCTAGTCTGATGGTTCCTCCTGATCCGAGGGTCCAGGAGGTGTTTGAGAGACTGAAGCGGGATCTGACGATTGGCACTTCTATGGATGACAATGTACTTAATGGTGGGGTTGATTGAAATCTAAGGTTATAAGGGTGTAATGCCCCGACCCTAGATACCCATAGTCAGTGCATTATTACATAACATTGGCATGATCACAAAGGATCATGTCTCGAAAGACTGATTAGTTTAGTAGTCTTGGAAACACTAGATATATTCATTAGTCTTACATTACATCATATGGTAAAAAAAACTAAAACAACATCTTGTTTTCATATCCCCTCATACTATCCTTGCAGGTCATTCATAAATTACTTCTTCTCATCCTGGAAAAAATAAAACACTGAAAGGGGTGAGCTCAGATGCTCAGTAAGGATAACAATATAGAAGAATCTTTCATAGATAAGCATAGACACTTAAAGCAATTTATAACAAAAATAAAAGCCTTTTAAACATGAACTTCAGTATAATATGGAAAAGATAAAATGAAATAATGCCATTTACTTATTCCCATGGATATTCTACTAGTCGAACAATCACATGCAATATCAATAACCACTTTCATAATGATGGAATGCATAATGCCAGACTATCATAACCATATAGCCAAGGCCTCGTGCCAAGACTACAAATAAGATTTTATCAAGGCCTTGTTCCAAGACACTATTTTTTCTAATGAGACCTACCAATGCATCGAGGAGCTATAGCGGGCTCCAACCATCACTTATTAATCCCAATGCATTCATCATATAAACAGGTTTAAACATAACATAAACATTCGTATTAAAACTAGCATACGAAATGTCAATACTTTAACCACAAAACATGAATGGTATAAAAATAGCACATCCACAGTCAAACATAACTCATTCGATACAATATGGATGATTTTATTGTATAACATTATCCTAAATCAATAATAATTAATGATGTTGACATAGATGAAAATAATCATCAAAACTATTTGAGAAAAATATCCCCCTTTTTCTTGAAATCATTTAAAAGTCACACTATTTGTTAAGAAGCCATTTAAAAATAGATTTTTGAATCAAAGTGTCCCATACCACTTTGTAACTTTTTAAAAGGAGTTTTAATTTTAAAACTTTAATGTCCATATAAATAAATCCTTAAAACCATTTTTAAAACATGGACATTAATGAGAAAGATTTAGATGAATAAGTCTTTAAAACATTTAAAATGGTATTTTAGTTAGAGATTCTAACTAAAAGAGAGGCACTTGAATACAAATAATTGATGTAATAAAAACATTGAAAATATCATGAGAATAAAGGGATTCATGATATACTATGTCAAAGTACATTATATACACCACATAAAAGTGATTTGGTGTATAACAACAAAAAAGTCTCAATGGAATTTAAGTTGAGATGAAATCTCTCATAAAGGCTATATCCTTAGGTAAAGGATAAATCAATGACATAATTATGTGTGAAAAATATAAATACACTAAATATGATTGGATATTCAGTGTAAAACAATCAAGGGTTATTCACACATAATCTTGTAAAAATAACACCAATGAATTGGATGTTTAACTCAACAAATGGAGAATGAGTTAAAATTACTCTTATCAAATTCATATTGATGACTTGAGAAATTATCAATGGAGTGATTATGTGTATGAAAAGTATATCCACATAAAAGGGGAGTGGAAATTATGACATAATCAAAAGAATAGTTACTCCACACATAATCTCGGAGTAAAATAATCAATGAAGTTTGCGTAAAGCCAAATAAATGGAAATTGAAATTTTGAATTCCCTTATCGATTAGGTAACATACGAAACATACACCCATGAAAGAAGGATCATAAAATGAAGATGTAAATACCCATAAATTAAAGTATATTACACAATGAATACAATCATGGGCAGTACACATACACCACATGCAATAATCAAGTGGTGAACAATGGAATTGTCACAAAATTAAGAGTGAGTTAAGAAGCCCCTTACATTGTAATTTTTCCTTGGTTGAAGGTAGGTTAAACTTCTGTATAATGGTGAAATAATTTTTATTGAATTATAAAAGAATCATTTAAATTAATATGATATCATATATGATCTTTTAACATTGATTTGTTAATAATATCTTAGTATTATCGTCATTTCGGGTGTTAACTTACTCATTCTCCTTTATATTCTATGTTACGTAAGCCATGTTTGTTATGGATAGGTTTTTTAATATTCATATCTAGAATTATATCAAGTCCTTAAACATTATTTTTAAATCATCAAACGATAATTATACTTAAATGGATACGATGGAGAATGAATCTCATCACTTTCATGGAGACGGTAGTCTGTATGTACACACGAGAAACAATATCATTCTTTTGATGCTAAAATAATATATAATTGGATGGTATATAATATATACAGAATAATTATCATGTTATATTTATTATTTACATGAATTAAACATCATTATTATACCCATCCAAATAATAATTTATTGAATAACAATTACACCACGATGTGGAGACGGTAAGTCGTACGTACGCATCTATGGTGACATGTTATTCAAAGGATGGATAGAATACTGAATATGGTTGTACCATATTTATAACAACATCATAGTATATATATGATACTAGAGGTATTGTTTTAGAATGGTAATAACAAATAACGAAGAAGTGGATGAAGAAAGGAACTTGAAAAAGGGTGGTGAAATCATTACCTCTTCTTCGGGTTCTTCCTTTTGATTTGATAAAAAGGGATCCTAGGTTGGATTTATGATAAACATACACCCTATAGGTTGTAGTGAGGGAAGTTTAGATAGTATTTGGGCAGATTTGGTCCGATCCAAAAGGATTTTAAGGTGTTAAGTAATGAGAAGGGGGAGTTCCCTTTTATAAGACTAGTGAGGGGCACCTTTGGAAAAGCTAGAAATATTAATATATAATAAATTCATATTCGATTTATAATGGCTCAAAAGTTTATTATTTACAGGTTAAGGTGGATATAGGTCTAAAATCATTCAACCAATATAATTTAGACAGGTTTGGGTCATTATATTAACCTTATCTTTTATTTTTAACTCTTAGTTAATTAGTTTGACATTTACCATGTCACTCTGTATTCTTAATTTATATAGTTAATAAACATACTATATACATCCAAGCGACCCCCAAGTGGTGCATTAATAATACACCTATCATGATATAAGTCTCCTGGACGAACCTTAGATTTTTAGGAATTTAATATCAATTAATAATATAATATTTGTTTTAAAAACTCTTTTATGTCAATTTTGACACTATTCAATAGTTGATTTTTCTATAACTCATAACAGAATTATTACTTCAAAAAAAGTTAATCAAATCATTAATAAAATGTCATAATAACCTAGAAAATCATTTTAATTCATTAAAAGTCTCAAATTATATTTATTTGGGTATTTATAATATCAATTATTTTTATTTTTCACTATTATGGTAATTACTGTATCATTATTGTGTCATATATAAATTAAATTATTTAATATCTAAAAATTATAAATAAAATATCATTATGTAGGAAATAGTTTTGGCTTTCTAATTAATACTTACAATCAAAAATCCAACATATATAACCTTATGTAAAAATTGTTTATCTAGAAGATATATGCTTGTGTTATTTTTGTATTCATTTTAACTTAATTAGAATAATGTGACCCTATCACTTACAAGTGGCACCATGGGGTCCCAAAATCGACCCAAAGATGCCCCTGGTCGGACATGTACCAACCAATAAGGTTAGGACACGTTTTAGGGTAATTGTTTATTATTATAATATTATTTTTTAACCATTATTTACCGGATTTACCCTTTAACCATGGTAAATAAAATATTTACCGAAGTGATTATTCAAAATGTCTAAAAATAAAATTTACCTATTAACACAATTTGGACATCCTGATTCCAAATATGGAATCCATTTTTTCACATTCAATACACAGAATTGGCAGAAATTAATTTAAAATTAATTCCCGTTGTTAAAACAAAAAGCGTGTTTTTAAGAAATAATAACTATCAAAAGATTGACAATTGTTTATGATCGGTTTAAATGTGAAATTATGTTCAATGACCCACATTTTATTACATGGTAAAAATATATTTTAAATATAATTTAAAATCACTCAAATTAAAAATTTATCAATATTAATTATTTCGATTAAAAAATTGTTTTTAATTAAAATTTAGTAATTTTTACTATTCATCAAAATATAAAAGTTATCCGAAAAGTACCAAAATTTCACCCTAGGATAATTTCGTTATTCTGAATCCAAAAATTAAGTCTATTTTACCAAATTAAAAACATAAAAGTTGCATTTATTAATTTAAAATTGATTCCCGCTTTCGAAACGAAAAGGTGTATTTTTAAGAAATAATAACTATCAAAAGTTTGACACTTGTTTATGTCCAATTTCAAGGTGAAATTACTTGAAATTACCATCATTGGATTAAATAGTAAAAATATAATCTATTTATACTTCCAAACCATTAAAATTTATAATTTAACAATATAAATTATTCTGATTAAAAATGTTGTTTTCAGTTAAAATATAGTATTTTTCACTATTCACCCAAATATGAATGTTATCAGAAAGAAACCGAAACATTATTAATACTAAATTCTTATGTCCCGATTCTAAATAAGAATTTAATTTTGTAAAATTGAATATATAAAAGTTTCAAATATCGGTTTTAAAAAGGCTTCGCCATTAAAAGGCGGTAAAATTTCATTTTTTGAAAAATACTTCTTTTATCTAAAAAAATGAATTTGTTCATAAATCATGTCTTAGAAACTCATAATATGGATTAATATTAAAATTTAGTTAATACTATTCAATACCTCTTTTGAACGGTTAGTTTGGTAAGTCCTGGTGTACTTGAACTCAGTGTTGCGTACAACACACGCTATTGTATTATTCAAAGAGAAGTGTACCATGGAAGATTGGGGTGTTACATTCACCCCTACTTCAATAAATTGCATCCTCGCAATTTTAAAAATTGGGCCTGAGAATGGAAAGTCCCACATCGGAGAAAGAGTCAATAAAACTATCACTTTAAAAGAAATAAATAGAGGTCTAAAGGTCACCCAAGATAACCCATACTAGGAGTTCAGGTAGGAAAACATGGATGTGGATGATAAACTAAGTGTCAAGTTCTGATGGAGTGGGATAGAAATCATGATCAGGAGAAAGTTAACTATAAGAAAACCACAAAATTGTGTTGGGACAAACGATCATTAGTCTCCTAGTAGGAAAAGTAAACGGACAACATTTTTTGTTTTATGTTACATTACATAAGGATGAGTAATTCATTTATGATATTGACTATGAATATAAAGATATATACTTACTTTTTAGGTAGAGTTTCATTCTTTAATAAATTTCCACCACTAACTCATTTTTTTAAACGATGAGTATTCAAGAAGGCTTGGTCACACTAGAAGAGCTAGAATAAACTTCTATAGAGTCACATGATCCATGCAGGATAAACTATATATTTACATTGTCTTTAGAGATTAATCAAAACAAAAATGGTTAGTACAAGATCTAATGATCCCCCAAAAGGATATTCCTTGAGTGAAATAAACACTAATCTTAATTTCTAAAATTAAACCAATAATACCCCAAAGTTAAATAAATACCATTCAATAATCAATTGTCCTTAAAATCCTTCAATATAATCCAAACTAATATTGAAAACCAAAACATAGAAGAATTTGATTATGTAGTCTTCCATGTTAAATTGTATCTCCAAATGACATCAAATACTCTTAAATTCACATACTTAAAAGTAATTAACATCATCACATATTCTCTATTATAGGTTAATCATTTCCATAAATAACCCAAATCACTATAAATACACAATAAAAACGTAGATAAAAATCCACCATTACTCCACAAATGAAACCCCATAGTATTCTATTTTCCTTGGGCATATAGTGTTCCCAACAAAGCGAACATCTTCCAAAATAAAATTTATCACTTAATCACCAAATCATTTTCCTATACCAAGGGTATTCATTTGATAAGACATAAGAACCCAAATCAACTTATTATTGATCAATAAAATCATTTAACTAAAAATAATTAGTCACATTATCCAGGGACATCATGTAGTCTAGTGGTAGGTGATAAATCCCAATCACACTTTGGTTGTGGGTTCGATTCCCACAGCTTTGTCCGACGCAACGTGTTGTCACACGGTCTGTGTGTTGTCCTTTTTAAAAACTATGTTTTATAACATTACAAAAATGAGATAAATTCCTCAAAATAACCATAACATAATTTAACCACAAATCTTATCACATACCATGGATTTTCATCCCAAATTATAATAACTTATAATTGTCTCAAACCCAATGATCATATAAAACCAAATGGTTATTTATAACTATATCCACAAGAGAAGAGATAATTATTCCTCAAATATCATTCTCACATGGAAAACTGCAAGGTTACAAATACAAGAGAAAATTATTCCAAAGTAAACCCATCAACAAGGATCACTAAAACTTTTTAAACATTCCTCCAACCATTTATTTCCACATAACTTCTTCTTTGACCAAGAAAATATCCTATAGAATAGGGAATTCACTTGGGTAATGGCCAGGTCCCCAAAATTTACGGAAAATGGCTGTAAATGGATTCTTGGGACCATCTTTATCTTCTTCCATACTACTCTTCATTTTTATTCGGCAATTCTTCATTTTATGTCCTTCCTTCGCACACGTAAAGCATTTAGTGGTCCCATTGAGAAACTTTCTCGGGTGTATCCTACCACATTTATTACATGATGGAAATTGAGGGTTCTTTTCTTCATGGTCTCCATTGCTGGAGCTCTTATCATTCATCACCTTTATCTTCCTTGTTGAGTCTGGGAGTTGGTTAATATATATGTTGTTGATCATATTTTTGGAAAACTGATTTGGCATAAAGACGATATATTTTACGCCTATCAACATTCCATTTTGTTGCTCATTGCCACCACCGTTCCCACCTTGTACATCATTCTCAAAGTCACTATGACTTCCTTGCAATCTAGCCATTGACTAAAACCAGAAAGCATTTTGTGAGTAACAGTAGTGATAAAATCATTTAGAGATTAACATGTCACCATATTCTCAATTTGAAACATATTAGGATTAACCAAGGTCATTTACACTCATATTATATATATATTACTTCAAATTGGTTTGTAAAGAAAATGTAAATTATCCTAAGCATATCCCCCAGGAGTGTCGTAACCAAGAGTGCAGCAAGGCCCGTTGTCGTGCACCAGTTCCCGTTCGAGTCTAGATCAAAGCGGTGTTTTCGGGTTTTACCCCTAGGTACATCTATACCAGAGCCGCCTCTACCTGCTCGTATCTAGACATGGATGTATTGCTCTAAAAACTCACAAAATATCTACAATACCAAAATTCTAGGAATTTATTCCATACTAATCCTAAAAGATCATCTTAGGTCTATGTGCTCTAATCAGAGTTTATGTAAATCTAGCTTCCAAGGTTTATACTAAACTTCCTCTGATAACAACTGTAACAACCCGACCCTAGATACTCAGAGTCAGTGAATTATTACATAACATTGGCATGATCACAAAGGATCAAGTCTCGAAAGACCGATTAGTTTAGTAGTCTTGGAAACACTAGATATATTCATAAGTCTTACATTACATCATAAGGTAAAAAAACTAAAACAAAATATTGTCTTCATATCCCCTCATACTATCCTTTCAGGTCATTCATAAATTACTTCTTCTCATCCTGGGAAAAATAAAACATTGAAAGGGGTGAGCTCAGATGCTCAGTAAGGATAACAATATAGCATAATCTTTCATAGATAAGCATAAACACTTAAAGAAATTTATAACTAAAACAAAACCCTTTTAAACTTGAAGTTCAGTATAATATGGAAAAGATAAAATTAAATAATTCCATTTACTTATTCACATGGATATTCTACTAGTCGAACAATAACATGCAATATCAATAACCACTTTCATAATGATGGAATTCATAATGCCAGACTATCATAACCACATATCCAAGGCCTCGTGCCAAGACTACAAATAAGATTTTGTCAAGGCCTTGTTCCAAGACACTATTTTGTCCCATGAGACCTACCGATGCATCTAGGAGCTATAGCGGGCTCCACCCGTCACTTATTAAGTCCAATGCATTCCTCATATGAACAGGTTTAAACATAACATAAACAATCGTATCAAAACTAGCATACAAAATGTCAATACTTTAACCACAACCCATGAATGGTATAAAAATAGCACATCCACAATCAAACATAACTCATTCGATACAATATGGAAGATTGTATTGTATCACATTATCCTAAATCAAGAATAATTAATGATATTGACATAGATGAAAATAATCATCAAAACTATTTGAGATAAATATCCCCCTTTTTCTTGAAATCATTTAAAAGTCACACTATTTGTCAAGAAGCCATTTATAAATAGATTTTTGAATCAAAGTGTCCCATACCACTTTGAAACTTTTTAAAAGGAGTTTTAATTTTAAAAATTTAATGTCCATATAAATAAATCCTTAAAACCATTTTTAAAACATGGACATTAATGAGAAAGATTTAGATGAATAAGTCTTCAAATTATTTAAAAATGGTATTTTAGTTAGAGATTCTAACCAAAAGAGAGACACTTGAATACAAATAATTGAGGTAATCAAAACTTTTTAATATCATGAGAATAAAGGTATTCATGATATACTATGTCAAAGTACATTATATACACCACATAAAAGTGATTTGGTGTATAACAACAAAGAAGTCTCAATGGAATTTAAGTTGAGATGAAATCTCTCATAAAGGCTGTATCCTTAGGTTAAGGATAAATCAATGACATAGTTATGTGTGAAAATATAAATACACTAAATATGATTGGATATTCAGTGTAAAACAATCAAAGGATATTCACACATAATCTTTTAAAAACAACACCAATGAATTGGATGTTTAACTCAACAAATGGAGAATGAGTTAAAATTACTCTTATCAAATTCATATCAATGACTTGAGAAATTATCAATGGAGTGATTATGTGTATCAAAATTATATCCAATGAAAAGGAGAATAGAAATTATGACATAAGAAAATGAATAGTTACTCCACACATAATCTCAGAGTAAAATAATCAATGAAGTTTGCGTAAAGCTGAATAAATGGAAATTGAAATTTCGAATTCCCGTATCGATTAGGTAACATACGAAACATACACCCATAAAAGAAGGATCATATAATGAAGATGTAAATACCCATAAATTAAAGTATATTACACAATTAATACAATCCTGGGCAGTACACATACACCACATGCAATAATCAAGTGGTGAACAATGGAATTCTCATGAAATTAAGAGTGAGTTAAGAAACCCCTTACATTGTACTTTTTCCTTGGTTGACGGTAGGTTAACCTCCTGTATAATGGTGAAATAATTTTTATTGAATTAGAAAAGAATCATTTACATTAATATGATATCATATATGATCTTTTATCATTGATTTGTTAATAATATCTTAGTATTATCGTCATTTCGGGTGTTAACTTACTCGTTTTCATTTATATTCTTTGTTACGTAAGCCATGTTTGTTATGGATAGGTTTTTTCTTATTGATATCCAGAATTATATAAAGTCCTTAAAAATTATTTTTAAATCATCAAATGATAATTATACTTGAGTGGATATGATGGAGAATTGATCTCATCGCTTTCGTGGAGACAGTAGTCCGTATGTACGCACGAGCGACAATATCATTCTTTTGATGCTAAAATAATATATAATTGGATGGTATATAATATATACAGAATAATAATAATGTTATATTTATTATTTACCTGAATTAAACATCATTATTATACCCATCCAAATAATAGTTTATTGAATAACAAATACACCACGACGTAGAGACGGTAAGCCGTACGTACACACGTATGGTGACATGTTATTAAAAGGATGGATAGAATACTGAATATGGTTGTACCATATTCATAATAACATCATAGTATAAATAAGATACTGGAGTTATTGTTTTATATTGGTAATAACAAATAAAGAAGAAGTGGATGAAGAAAGGAACTTGAAAAAGGGTGGTGAAATCATTACCTCTTCTTCGGGTTCTTCCTTTTGATTTGATAAAAAGGCATCTTAGGTTGGATTTATAATCAAAATAAGGCCTCTAGGTTGTAGTGATGGAATTTGAGAGAGTATTTGGTCAGATTTCAGTCGAACCAAAAGGCTTTGAAGGTGTGATGTAATGAGAAGGCGGAGTTCCCTTTTATAAGAGGGGTGAGGGGCCCCTTTGGAAAAGCTAGAAATATTAATTTATAATAAATTCATATTCGGATTCTAATGGCTACAAAGTTGATTATTTAAATGTTAAGGTGAGGATAGGTCGAAAACCATTCAACCAATATAATTTAGACAGGTTTGTATCATTATATTAACCTTATCGTTTAGTTTTAACTCTTAGTTAATTAGTTTGACATTTACCATGTCACTTTGTATTTTTATATTATATAGTTAATAAACTTACTATATACATCCAAGATACCCCCAATTGGTCCATTAATGATACCAGTATCATGATATAAGTCTCTTGGACGAACCTTAGATTTTTAGGAATTTAATATCAATTAATAATATAATATTTGTTTTAAAAACTCTTTTATGTCAATTTTGACACTATTCAGTAGTTGATTTTTGTAAAACTCATAACAGAATTATTACTTCGAACAAAGTAAATTAAATGATTACTAACATGTCATATTAACCTATAAAGTTAGTTTAATTCATTAAAAGTCTCAAATTATATTTATATGGGTATTTATAATATCAATTATTTTAATTTTTCACTATTATAGTAATTACTCCATCAACATTGTGTCATAAATAAATTAAATTATTTAATGTCTAAAAATTATAAATAAAATATCATTATGTAGGAAATATTTTTATATTTCTAATGAATATTTACAATTTAAAATCCAACATATATACCCTTATGTAAATTTTTTTTTATAAAAGATATATGCTTGTGTCATTTTTGTATTCATTTTAATTTAATTAAAATAAAGTGTCCCTATCACTAACAGGTGGAACCATGGGGTCCCAAAATCGACCCAAATATGACCATGGTCGGACATGTATCAACCAATAAGGTTAGGACACGTTTTAGGGTAATTTGGTATTATTATAATATTATTTTTTAACCCTTATTTACCGGATTTACCCTTTAACCATGGTAAATAAAATATTTACCGAAGTAATTATTCAAAATGTCTAAAAATAAAAGATACCTAATTACACAATTTGTACATCCTGATTCCAAATATGGAATCCATTTTTCAAAATTCAATACACAGAAGTGGCAGAAATTAATTTAAAATTAATTCCCGTTGTTAAAACAAAAAGCGTGTTTTTAAGAAATAATAACTATCAAAAGATTGACAGTTTTTTATGTTCGGTTTAAATGTGAAATTAGGTTCAATGACCCAAATTGTATTACATGGTAAAAATATATTTTAAATATAATTTAAAACCACTCAAATTCATAATTTATCACTATTAATTATTTCGATTAAAAAAGTTGTTTTTAATTAAAAGTTAGTAATTTTTACTATTCATAAAAATATAAAAGTTATCCGAAAAGTTCCAAAATTTCACCCTAGGATAATTTCCTTATTTAGAATCCAAAAATAAAGTCTATTTTACCAAATTCAAAACATAAAAGTTGCATTTATTAATTTAAAATTGATTCCCGCTTTCGAAACCAAAAGACGTATTTTTAAGAAATAATAACTATCAAAAGTTTGTCACTTGTTTATGTCCAATTTCAAGGTGAAATTACTTAAAATGACCATCATTGTATTAAATTGTAAAAATAAAATATATTTATACTTCCAAACCATTAAAATGTATAATTTAACAATATAAATTATTTTTATTAAAAAAGTTGTTTTTAGTTAAAATATAGTATTTTTCACTATTCACCCAGATATGAAAGTTATCAGAAAGACACCAAAACATTATTGATACTAAATTCTTACACCCCAATTCTAAAGAAGAATTTCATTTTTTCAAATTGAATATAAAAATGTTTCAAATATTGGTTTTAAAAAGGCTTCGCCATTAAAAGGCGGTAAAATTTTATTTTTTGAAAAATAATTCTTTTATCTGAAAAAATGAATTTGTTCATAAATCATGTCTTATAAACTCATAATATGGATTAAGATTAAAATTTAGTTAATACTATTCATAACCTCTTTTGAATGGCTAGTTTGGTAAGTCGTGGTGTACTTGAACTCAGTGTTGCATACAACACACACTATTGTATTATTCAAAGAGTAGTGTACCATGGAAGATTGGGGTGTTACAAAGGGTATGGGTCTTTGATGGATAGTCTCTAAATGATGGTCGGTCCTCAAAGTGATGGGACTATCACTAAGCTTGTTAATTTCTTGGAAAACCCTCCCTATTAATAGGAATCTGCAGTTGATCAGAACGTGGAGAAGGAGGCCACCTTTGAGCTAGTGGAACATAAAGGTAGTTTTGAGCTTCCGTGTGTGGGTGGTTCAGATGGACAGGGAACCTCAGTTGGGAATGAAAGGACATCATACATGGTTTATATTGCAAAACTGTTTCCATTACTTGCAAATTTGGATCCACCTTTGGATAAATGTGTCTCCCAGCAGGTTGTGGAGACTAGATCACATGGAAATCAAACTACCAATGGGCAGCAGATGACTGTGGAGGTGCCAATTTCTACCCATCTTATTGATAGTATTTAGTATAGAGAAGCCTGTGATTACCATAATGACGGGGAACATCATCAAGTGTTTACTTTGGTTGATCCTAATATATAGATTCAGTTGGTGGGAAATGTATATGTTTAGTCAACTAATATGGGTGTGCCTTTAGAAGAACCAAGTGGCTAAGAGTCGGAGGATGGTTTATAGAATGTGCACACCTTAGCTGAAAGGGGGAATGTATCAGATGCTGATAAAGGTAATTTTAGTTCTGATGCAAAGGCAGTGAGTTGTGGAAAGGTGTCTTACAGTTCTATTGTCATGAGTAGAGGACATATAGAAAACAAAAAATTGGAAACTAACTCTGCTCTACCAAAGAGAAGACCCCAAAAGGACTACTCCAACATGACAAGAATTGTGGTAACCAGGTCCAATTCTAAACCTACAAAGAAGACTGCTACTGGTTCCAAGTGTGGGTGTGCTAGGGATCAATCCTCCAAACTTCAACTCACAACAGAGTAGCTTTAAAGAAAGGGAAAAATATATCAATATCTTACAGATATTCCACTCGCAATCTGATTGGGAATCTATTAACACTTGTACAGCCTCTGATTATACTTATTGTTAAGATTATGATTACTTTGACATGTAACTGCAGCTTCTCTATTCTCTACTTTTTGTTTACCCTGTTTTCTATTATGAAACTTTTATTTTATTAGTGCTTCGGGAGTATCATGATTTGTGCTCGGTCCTATTACTTTCTTGGTAAGTATCATATAGAGGAATACAGGTAATTTCATTAGACATATTCCACCATAATAAATAACATTTATCGGTCCATCAGTCAAATTTAAGTGTTTGAGTCCATCAAATAAATCATTATATGTTCATTATATTGAATAATGTTTGTATTTCTATCAATTCTATCAAATTGAATTGTATAAAGATATGAAGTGAAGATGTTTTAGAATGAGTGAATCTTAGAATCTATTTTATCAGATCAAAGTCTCTATATAAATTCATTATCCACATGTTTTTAAATGATTCTATGTTAGATGGAATTTCCTAATATATTTATGTTGTTTTTGTAAAGTCAGAAATGTGATGATGTTTAGTTGGAAATTCATTATTTGGATAGTCATAAAGGAATATTGTGATTCAATCTAGTACTTGAGGATGGTTTGAAGAAGTTAGTTGATGTTAGGTCTTAAGGAAAGTTTCTATATTTTAATAAGGCTGAATGTACTCAAATGAAAAAAAATTTGGGCGGTATGTTCAAAATTTGAGAGGGATGTTTTAATTTGAATGTGTTTGATATACCCTGAAACATCAAAGGATATCTTCCTATATACAGGGGTGTTGATGCATTTAATGTATATAATTTTTTATGGGAAGTTTCTACTAGGTGAAGTGATAGATATTTGAGGTGCATAAGTAGGAGCTTAAGAAATTTTTCTTATTGAAGCATCAAATGTAGTAGCACCAGATAGTTGGATACCAGATATAGTCTTATTATCACATGGTATAAGAAGAAATAATATAAGAGCTGATCATACAAATAGGGATTATGTTGATATAAGTATATGTGGTACCATAAATATTTCTCAAATAGTTTGTATCATTCAGAAGAGGTACTAAAAATAGGGAATCAGATCATGTTTCCTTAGACAGACGGTACAGGACGAAGAAATGATTATATGGAAAATTTCATACATAAGTACAAAAATAAAATTATTTTTCATTGATGTTAAATAAAAGTAATTTGAATAAAAATTACTTGAAATAAATGAAATTTTAAAGATAGTTAAAGCATTATAATGAAAAAACACAAAATCCATTCGGTGAAAGTTATTATTATTGATATAAAACATTGTTATATCGCATTATTTGTGTAAGGAGAACATGGATAATATGAAGGAATATTATTTTAAAAAAATTTATTCATTTTTATTTATTACTATAACCACACAGGATTATTTTCTATGTGTATTTCTGGACATGGATTACTTTCATTCCATACCAAGGAGTAGCTACTCTTATTGAGTGGTGAACCTTATAAATATATGTATTCTTGTGGTTGGGCTCATTTGTTGTTTTAAAACATATTTATTTCTCTCTAACCATAGGTACTTATTATATCATAAAAAATAATACATTAATATAGAAGATCAATGATTCACCCCTCCCACTTTAATTTATCACATAGATCCTAATTGGACCCTTCAGAATCCAAACTAGAATTACATTAGAGATATCCACACATGCTCTATGAATACCAAAATTTCACTCTTGGAATTATAGAAGCTCTTATAGTGTATCTAATAATCTTTAATTTTATTCCATTCATTGTAAGAAAGTAATAATTCCTTATTATATAGGATAATCAAAGGATTGAGGAGGATACACTCTCTCAGTATTGAGAAATTACTTGTGATGTTTTCGAAGGATGTGGGAATTTACTTGATAGAATCAATGTTTTGAATAATGATTGTCACTATAACAAAATAAAATATAAAAAGATATATATACATCGGGAAATAAAATTAGTAAATACAAATTTTTAGCATCACATAATTTTACCTAGTTAGAATTAGTTTTATTTGGTGTTTTTAGATCCTAAGACCTTCCCAGAGATAAAATAATAAAATTTCCCTTAGAGACAACCTTATAATTTTTTTGATAGTTATGTTGATCTAGAGGTTTGATGTTTAATATTAGGTTGTTCTACTACATAATTAAGAACCTAACAGATCCCCAATAAAAATATACTTAAAATAGAATATTACATTTAGTTAGTGCATACATGTTAATAAGAATAATATATTTTCCCCAAAACATAGCATTAGATGGTAATTCATAAATTACAGTTGCATCCAAAATTGGGGTTTTACCCATGATATGGTATAAAATTTATTCACAATGGATTCCTCATGGCTATTCTATCATGGATGGATCAATTAATTAAATTAAATTAATGAATTATTTAATTAATTAATGGGTTATTAATAATTTTTTACCTAGGGGTTTCTCTATTTAATTTTCATATTTTCTAACCCTGGTATTTTTCAAAAAACCCTAGAATTATAGATTTAGAGATATATGGAGGAACTACAAGGAAGTTGTAGAAAAAAATAATATAATTCCATAGTGTAATTGCTATCAATTAATGATGGAAATTTTATCCCCGTTAGTGATCATTACAAATATATGGTTGGGTTTTTTTATTTTTTTATTTTCCATTTTCTTTATGAGTTCTTTGTTAAATTTATGCATCAATGCCCAAATATTCTTAAAAGAAGTAGGGTAAATGATTTTTTACTTTTTTCCTAAAAACCATTCTGATTATGATATCCCATTTCTTAAATTATTAAACATAGAAACATGGAACTTTTAGGGATGATTTTTAACCCTAACATTGTAGATTTTTTGAAATGGTTTCATTGTAGATCAATGAAGAATGAGGTTACTAAATCCTCCCCCCACTCACAAACTATCCTTAACATTCAAATATATTATCATACTAATAGAAGGATACTGTAGGAATTAATGTTTGTTAATGATTATTGTATAAGAGGAAAAATGTGAGAGGAGGTCTAGTTTAAGAGAGATTGATTGAGTGACTGTAGAATAAGTGGGAGGCAGTGTGATAGGTTTGAGTGTATTTGAATCATATGGGGAGGGTGGTGGAATAGTATGGATGGAGGTGACCTTGAGATAATATCAAGTAAATATGTTTTTCCACAATGGTGTTCAATGATATTTCTCGAAGGCAATGGCCTACCTAGACCCCTATGGAGAGGGAGACTGACCGCAATTGGTAACAGATAGTGGTAGTTGGGGTGGTATCCATTAGAAAATCACAACACTTGAGGTGTAGGATGTGGGGGAGGCTAGGTTCCTAACCAATGATCTATCAAACTTTGATTGTATGGTGAATCTCCTTAAATGTGTCGGAAAATGATGTGTCCAACCCAACGAGCCACGTGGCCCAACATCACGATTGAGCGGGAACTTGAAGCAGTGTAGGGTATGTTAATCCTAACATAGGGAGAAAAGGTGGGACACACTATAGATTGGTTGGTTTTTAAAATCCCCCATGATACCACAAACCTATAGTGAAATTAACATTATTGGGAAATTACCTTCCACTCCCCAATGGACCATGTAACACACTCAAGGCCTCCATGTGGCCTAAATTAACCAATATGGGATGTTTTCCACTGAACCTTCACCATGTGTTAGTTTTGGAAAAATATATAATCTATCCTGAGTGATTTTTCTATATAGATAATAACAACTTAGTGTGTTTGTCCACCAGATTCCATTTGTAAGGTGAGATATGAAAGATTTTGATTTAGCTATGTAGGTCCAACTAATGGGTTCAGGCATGAAGATAAGTGTGTTCTCGAGGTTGGTAATCCCCAAGTGGCATGTTTTAACTAGGGTGTGGGTCCCTTATATTTTAGATAGGGTTCAATATTGTCCTAACCATAACTAGGGTGTGTGGAATCAATTTATGGAGTTAGTACTTGTAAATCTATGAACTCTGGTGAGGTTTAAGTCCCCAACATGTGTCAATAATCCCTAAAACGATGATTATAATTTGATGAGGTATAGGTCCCCACTACTGTTCAAAATTGGTGACTTGTTTTTTCTCATAGCCAGGAGTTATGGTAGTTGGGGTCAGTTTCCCTTGGTAGACTTCTATCTATGGACGTGGTGCGGGTCCCCATATAGATTTATAGAGTGGTGATTTAGGGAGGATAAATCTTAAGGTGTGACACTCCTCAAACTAATGCGCATTATTACGAGATGGGTGGGTTCCATTTTATGGATTTTGGTGGCTATTTTGAAGAATGGATTATTAGATTAAGATTTTTTTAGACTTATGACTCCTCCAGCACCCTTGGGCTACCTTTGATATGAAACTGATGATTGGGATATCCACTTCAGACTTTGTAGACATTATGGTACTCTAATAATCCCTAGTGCCTAATATTAGTAAAACAGTCATGGATTGGAGATATGTTTATTGGGACACATTCTCATTCCTAAAACTTATAGTAGTTTTGAATATCTGGATTACATTATCTTTTTCTTTTTAACAATCACTCTCAATTATTAAAAACTTTTATTTTTCCTATTTTTCTTTATTTATCTTTATAGATTATATGTAATTATACTAAGTATGTTTATACCCAACCCTATTTTTTTCCTATATGTTTTGTGTCTATGAAGATGAAGCCCAAATTTAGAAATGGTCTTGGTGGATGGGGACATGTCTTAGTAGAGTTAAAGTACGTTTGTATTAGGGATGGTGTTTAGTGATAGATTTCTTCTGATGGGTGTTTTGGGAAATTAGGGAAATGATTTTAAAAAGTTCTCAAGATAAATTAAAAAAAGGGATACTAGTATAGTTTCATCGTCCGAAATATCCTTTCTCCAGGACTCTGATAACTTATTAGTTTACCTAGATCTATTAGAAATCATTAGGGGTTATTATTAAGTTGGTATATGCATAATATAATATAAATTTATTATCCTTCAGGTTTTGTACATGTCATATCATCTATATATACACTAATCCTTATGGATTATTCATATAAAATAAAAGGTTCTACCCATTGATAGAAAGAGTATGTTTAGAGGATGGATCATGGAAGGGTCATGCCTATAGTTGGGACTTTCTTCAACAACATTTTTAGTGAAGATGCATTGTTTTTGGTGTTTTTGTAAGATATATTTTTCCTCAATGATCTGAGGTATATCTTATATTATCACGAATAAACCAAGGATAACCTCCCAAAATGGTACCTGACCCAATCCTCAACATACCCAATGTGAATTTATGATCCCCAAGAGCTGGAGACTAGAACTTGAGAATCATGAAAAACTACTGGGAAAAAGTTTCCCAACTTGAAACACAGAAAATTTTATATACATACATAGAGGAAAGAAATAATGGAAGGAAAACCAAAAAAAAACTCCATGAACAAATAGAAACTAAAACAATTATGTAACTAAAGATGTAAGACAAAAAACAAAGTATATTTATAACAAAAAAGGACTACAAAAACAAAAATTGACCACACCATGCGATAATGTTGGAAATCCCCACCATCTCCCCACCAGCTACCCATACCCAACTGAAAAAGACCTCTCTCTAACACCATGATATTTTTTATGAAAATATATTTTTAATTTAATATTTTTGATATTTTTCTTTTCATGAAACAATAATATTAGATTCAGTTTTATATAACACTGAGTTTTTCATACATTACAAGCAATACTGAGCTTATCTTTTATTACATGAAATAATTAATTTAAATGAAATGTGACATATTATGAAAATATTATTATGATATTTTTCACCTATTAATTGGAATGAAATTTACAAATAATATTAAATAAATTATAGAAACATTGTTTACACATATATATAAAATTATTTATTTAGTAACCAATTAATTATAAATGAAAATAAGACCCTTTTGAAAATAAAAGGAACGCTTTCTCTCGAAAAAACTATGTTTTTGAAAAAAAACTATTTTTTATATCAATAAACTAACCAAATCACTTTTGGAAAAATATTTTAATTAAATTAATCTATAATATATTCAAATAATATTTTCATATTCATCTTATGTGTTTTTTGACATAAAATAATAAAAAATCCAATTTTATGGTTAAAAATAATATTTTTCTAAAAAGCAGTTTGTCACCTTTTTGTGCACTTATAAAAAAATAACTTTTTCATTTTCATAGAAAACTAATTTGATAAAATAAAATTAATCTTTCGAATCATAATGTCAGAATTATCTTCGAGTGATTGTTTTGTATTTTTCTGAAATGATTCACTTTTTGATGAATAGTGAAAAATATTGAATTTTAATTGGAAAATATCTTTTCATTTAAATTATTTATAATGTTAAATTATATTTTAGATTTGTGTGGAATTAAAATTAGTAAAATTTTATATTAATTGAACTAGTTTAGGGAATTTTAGTCAATTTAATATTGAATTTTTATATAAAAACATTTCATGCATTTGAACCTTTTCTCTCTAAAAACCATATTTCTCATCGCGTCTACATGATTAATTTTAAATTATATTTTTACACTACTAAGAATGTAATTTTTAGAAATTAAATCCATATTTAGAATCAAAATAATTTATAATGTCTAAAAATTTCAAAATAATTATGACAAAAATGAATAGTAAATGCAGTAAAAATGTATTCCTGCGGTTAAGGTAATAATGGGTTTACCAAGGGGTTGAAATAATATGATAAGGGTAAAAATGACCTATAAAACTTTATGAAAGCTATTATATGACCATATTTATACCATTAATCTTATAAGGTTTTATAATGGACTAATTTTGACCATTGTGACATGTGAATAACATGGGATCAGTTCTTTCATTTCAAAAAATAGCAAGTATATGCTCTCCCCCTTTATAAAACGCCACCCTCTACACTCTCTTATTCAAACACTAAAAACTATTTGGTTTGGAAATTACCTACCGAAATAAATTCTAAAATTACCTCCTCTCATCCTATATTAATTATTTTGTATATAAATTCAACCTAGGAAGGGTTTAGTGCCAACCTAAGGGGGATACACAAAGAAGAGGTAATGTTCTTCAATAAGTGTCTTTATTTTATTTCATTATCCACCTCCTCCAATTATTTTAAATCCATGATGATATAATAACTTAAATATATTAAATATAATGATATGTTTTTATAGTATGTTACTAACCTACAACCTTATGCACTTCCATAAAATGGATTAAAAAACCATAATTTATGTGCATAGACAACTACCACCTCGCGAACTGATGTAATTCATTTTTTCCATTATCACATATAGTGTATGAAGATAATGAATGATTAATTGTATTTATTTTATATTTAAGATATTATTTTTCTTATAAAATTATAATATCATTTATGCCTTTATTATTTACATTTTTTGGGAATACAGTAATGTCGCTCGTCAGTACGGAGGACTACCACCTCACGAAGCGATGTGATTCATTCACACTTTAAATGGAAGGGGATAAGGGTAAATTTAATTATTATGTGTGATATACATGACATAATTATAATATTAATGACATATTAATCAATATTAAAAGATCATATATATCATTTTCTTTCTTACCTCTTCACTCAATGAAAGATCATAATGCCACTCATGTACGTGTGGACTACCACCTTCATGAAGCGATATGACAATCTTTTCAACACCAAAACACATGTATGATATTTATAACTAAATATAAAAAATAATATTTTTATGATATTATGATCCTTCTATAATGATAAAATTTTACTTACCACCTTTACATAATGATTATTGAAAAAATAGAAGCGTTGCTTATGCGTTTGTATGGCCTACCATCTATGTGATCATAATATACATTATTTCTCAAAAAATATATTAAAATATTGATATTAAAATTATATTTTATGTATAAATTTTATAATTATTTCATTATTATTCTTATATAACTGAATTAACCATGATTATAGTAATAGAATCGAAAATAACAAATCAAATCTTATAAGAAAAAATGGTTATTACGCAAAGTGAGATTTTAACATGAAATTGTTAATAAACATGTAATAAAAGAACATAAATAAATAATATATATTATTATTATGTAATATTTTAATAATTAACATATATTTATTATACAGAAGGTTTTTAACAAGTACAAAGGAAATTGAGACTTAAGGTAAGGGATTTCATTCACACTTTTATTTTTCTGGGAGACAAATGCAATGTTCAAAACATATTTGTTTTATGTAGTTTATATATTGATAATTAATTAATTTTATTATTATTATACATAAAATTATTATTATTTAAATATCTAATTAAAATCATCTATTTCATGTGGTTAAAAGTTTAAAATTTACCAAATATGTAAGGGTTTTTTGTCACAATTTTCCTTCTTTGAGACATATGTTATATTATGAACCTATATTATTTAATGAGGTGTATATAAATGACTGTTGAAATATAATATCAGGTATTTATTAATAGTCATGATATTTTATGTTACATTTCATGTTATTCTGTCATGGATCTTATGATTCAATGTTACCAAAGTGGTAAATATTTTATGTTCTAATCTCATCATTTATCAAGATTGTTTATTATTAAGTCTCCAATGTTGAAATCTCATGATCTAAATATCAAGAATTAGCATGAATTTTGTCATCCTTAGGTGATTCATGATATATTCATGTAATAATATAATTTTTTCAACTATTTTTTACTTAATATAATTGAGAAAACATTTTTAAGAAAACTTAAATTTATTTATCTCTTCAGTTGGAAATCTATTTTCTTCCAATAACATGACTTCCAAAAAATTTTCTGAAATGTTTTATTATTTATTTATGATTTTTAAAAGGATTTTTTAAACATGTTTTAATTTTTTAAAAAATATTATTAAAATAATCTTCAATTCATTTTCCAAATCAATTCCCATTTGGTTTTTTCCAAATATGTGAAAAAATATTTTTTTTTTCAGCATGCACAACTTGAATAGTATTTCCAACTATCATGATCACTAAATGATTTCATGCCTTCTTTATAGGTGTTCACGGTCATTTTAAAAATCAATTACCATTTTTATTTGGGATGATAGTGACCCATGAGTGACACAAAAGGGATCTATAAAGCCACAGTGCATAAGGAATTAGAGGAATGGTTGAATATGTTTACCCCACTATCCAATATAGTTGGGATTAGTTATTCCTCCACTTTTAATAGGGTAGTCAAATTTGGGGATGGGCTAGTAGGATAGGTGGCCTAACATCATGGACTTATTGGAACCATCATTCATGTTGGGTCTTCTTGACCTGACCTATGGGGGAATGTGGCGATGTTATAGGGACCATGTGGATCCCACATGACTATGTGATGTCATACATGTGAAGTGTGATGCTTCCAATAATACATACCTTCTAACTCCCTAGGGAATCGTGTTTCCTACCCAAGGTACACCACATAGCCTACATTTATCCATGTGGGGTTTTTTTACCGAATCTTTAAAATGTGTTAGTTTTGAGAAAATAAAGAGCCTATCTTGAGAATTATTCAATTCATATTATAATGGAATTCTACGTTTGGATTTTCAAGGACATTTAATGAGTTATATGGGTATAATTTAGATTTGTCACCATCGAGTTGATGAATGGGTTTGGACATAATGATTAGAGTGTTCTTGAGGATGGTACTCCCTTATAGATTTTTTTATTCTAGGACTTGAGTCCCATGTATCTTAGATAGAGTTTGGTACTACCCACACACTTATGGTGTGTAGGTACTCTATCTATAGATTTGGTACTACCCCATATAAGAGATGAGGTGGGATTAGTTCCTCCACTAGGGTCTTTACTCCCTCAATCAATTATTATCATTCAACAGGGTGCAAGTCCCCCCAACTAATGTTCTGTATATTTTACATGGTTTTTGTCATAGATGGGTAGTTGTTGTAATCAGGATTGATACTCCCTTTTTCAATTTCTATTCATAGATAAGGTATAGGTCCCCTAATATGTTTCTAGTGTAGTGACTCGAGGATAGTAAATAGTAATATTTGATAATCCCTTGAATAAAATTCATGATTGAGTGAGGGGTGGGAAATCCTTTATGGTTTATGGTGGTAGTTTGGAAGACATTTTGAGTAGATTGGGTTATTTGAGGATTGTGAATCCTTAGGAACCCCTAGGTTCCCTTTATGATGTTACTACTGATTGGGATATTATCTTTAGACATTTTTAAAAATTCGTATACTCCAAGCATACTTAGTAGATCATGTTAGTCAAACCATTTTAGATTAGAGATGAGTTGACTGGGAATTATCATTATTCTGAAGACTTCATGTTTTAATGAATATCTAGATTAATTTCTCTTTTATTCCCACTAGTTACTATCAAGTATCAGAATATTTGAGATAGTTTGTTGTTGGGTATTTACATTTGTGTTTTTCATGGAGTTCTAATATATATGATTATATCTATAGTTTCATTGGATTTGTACCAACATATGTTGTCTCTGTACAGATGAAACACTATTTTGGAGATGGTCCCTGGGGGTTAAATCAAGTCCACATAGGCCCTTAATCTAATTATTCATCCTCAATAAACCCCATGTCAATTAATAATAATTTTAATATTATTATATTCAATTCCATGTGGTAAACTCTTGAATATTTAAATATCATTTATTTAAAATATCCCTATTTATTTATATTATTTTTAATATATATGTCATTTTTATCATTAGAACCTCAACATGGATAATATATCCTCCTAATCATTTTTATAACATTTATTAATAAATTATTATCTAAATAATTATTATTCATTAAATAAATAAATAAATAATAAACTCACTAAACATAAGAATATATATATTTATTGAATAAGTATTATATCTACTAAAATTGATAGTGAATATTTATTTTAGTATTAAAATAACTAAATAAAAATTTATATTAATCCATTTATTATTTTATAAATGAATAAAAATTTATTTAATGACTTGTGAATAATAAAAAAGATATAAATAAATATTCTATTCATTACACTCAGGAATACATATTTATTTTAATATTCAACTAAAATATATATTGTAAAATTTAATATAACCTATGATTGAATGTGTGCGGTAACCGTAACCCAGATAATTAATATTTCACTATCTAGGAATAATATTTATTATTAATATTAAATTAAAAAAAATTAATTAAGATTTGGGATACACTTAGTCTGTGACCCCACATGTCTCTTTCTTAGTGGAAATAGGTGAACTTAGCTAAATTTGAAGATCATCATCCTATAAGACATCAAGGAACCCATAGAGAAATATTTTAATTTCATTAAAATAAAAACCACTTATAAAGGTTATTTGTGTAATATAATCCCTTTTTCTCAATGTCTCATAAAGAAGGTTGTATGCCTATGGAATCAACATATATTCTTCATTTATCTTTCTTTAACTTCCTGAAATGAACTCATCGATGAACTACCATGGACATAGATTTAATTATAAAGTTCAATTTCAATCAAAGTTACTCATAAATTTTCTTCCAATAACTCATAATGCAAGAATCCTTTCTTCAATTAATTAATTAATGACATATCACTTATGATGATCCCAACATATGTTACCTCACCGCGAGTATATTTCAACAAGTTTTTCATCGATACAAGAACATATGTTATTTATGATAGACACTAATAATAATATTAACTCTTGGTATCATTGTACAAATTGAATGATTAGAATTCCCAATGACACATAATCCTATTGAATTATTATTAGAGGGTCTTTTCTCCTAACCTAATCTCTACGATATTACCATGTGTTAACATCAGTGGATTATGATCCCAACATATGCTACCTCACCATGAGTATATGTCATCTTGATTTTTTTCAATACACCAAAGAATGAGATTTATGATATAAACTAATAATAATCTGAAGTCTAGGGATCAATGCACACATTCAAATATTAAAATTCCCAACGAAACATAAACATGTGGAATTTATATTAGAGGTTATTTCCTCATAAGCTAATCCCTAGGGGATTACCATGTGTGAACATCATGATAATATGTATCAAAGTTTTATGATCCCTCAATTCATTATAATCAAATATCATCTTTGTCCTGTCATATAGTCTTTTATAGACTATTGGGCATATGTTTAAGAATATTATCATAGAACATCAAGGTTCTCATTATAACGGGGAAATGATATAATCATTTTATATAAAAAATACTCTAAATACATTATCAAATTGACATTATGTATAACAAGAATAATTATCTGATAATATATTGATTCATATTAATGTAATAGAATAATCTAGTAATTACAAATACAATTTCATTTGGTTCTGGGGAAATATATCCAATAGTACCCCATTTCAACTACATCCAACTATTAACTAATATTTTAATATCTCACATGATAAAAATTATTCTACTATAGTATGGGTATATCTACCGGGCCTTCCATTTTATCATGTGTTTATTCTACTTACTACAAAATCACTTTTTTGAGAAAATCCCTTAAGAAATAATATCATTGTGGATTTTCTTGTTTCCCTATGTCACAACCCTAATATCTTGGATAATAAAATATTTATAAATTTATCATAATATACATATTATGATAATACATTAATAATTAGGTACAAATACATAATCAAGAAAACTTTAGTGAAAAACTAATTCTTATTATTCCTTAGAAGCCGCAATATACTCAATCATTGATATATAGAAACCAACATATTTAATATGTTTTATTTACTATTAAATTATCCTTATTGTGATAATTATGATTAAATTTAACTATTATAAAACTAGTTTAGTATCCCCTTAATAACTAGTTTTACCACTTATTGAAGTACTATGCACTTATTCTTTGAACTTTCTCAAGTATTGTTGTTTAACTCTTTCTACAACCCTTGATGTTATTCCAGTTCTATCTTCTATTTTTACACTATTAACTATGCATATATACTATCAATATTTATTACCTATCATGGTATATAAAATAGATTCCAATCATTTAAGAGTATATAATTCTATTCATTATGATAATACAATCTTATACCATAGTATATTAACCTGGAGGGATTTCATGCCATGTGACATAAGGAACAATTTGTTATTAAATTTTTTTATATTTTATTTTTCAATTCCTTGTTAATTTATGTACTATTACTATTATTAATCAACCCCAAAGATCTAATTTTCTAGATCTCATTCCCTAAAACTTTTGTTGATACTTTCTATTATTCTTAGAGAGATCAATTAATCTTAATCTTATCCAATTATATAACTTAACCAATGTTTTCCATATGTTATACATATATTTATCTTGGAATACAATGGCATTCCTAGTTAACTCTTATATACACATTTCACGCATTCGATATTAAAAAAACTAAAATCTATTATTATTTTACCAAGCAAATATTCAATGAACATAATGTTTGCTTCAATCCATAAATATAATTATGTAACTTTTATATCTTATTTTAATTATTTAGTGTCACTAAACATTGGTTTGTGTAAAATAGATATATTAGTCAATGTTTCCATTAAGGAAGGTGATATTGAAATCAATTTTCAAAAATATGATTATATAATGATTATAATTCAAGTATAATTCTAATTGATTTTAACATAAAAACTTATGGAATAAGGATTAATCATATACTATATATAAAAGCCTCCTAAAAACATTATTAACCAATATTATATTATAGGTAAGAAAATTTTTCATCTGTGTCTTATTTTATTTGAAGGCTCACCAATGAATTTAAATCAAATAAATAAACCACCTATATATATAACTAGATTTTGGTACATGGAATCCATTTATGAATTCATAGAAAACTTTCAATCATATATTGTTTTCATTTACTATATTATTATATGATTTATTACTCTTATCTAATAATATATAACCTTCTTGGGAGAATATAAATCCATATGTTTTGTTTTAACTTTCATACGTAGTATGTGTCTCTATAAAAAATTATCTCATTGAGTCTTGTGGAGTTTTTGTTCCTATTCAAACTCATGAACATATGATTCTTTGACATCATCGAAGTTTATATATTTTTAAATATTTAAAAAATATATCTTCTTCCTTATTAAAGAATCATATCCAGTAACATGAATAATTTTTCCTAACAATGAGATGATTTTATCTTTTTTTAGGTATAGGATATCTAACATAGATTAACATATTATTTTTTGGATGTATGTTTTTAGTAAAATTTTTCTAAAAATATATCTAATATGCCAAAAAAATATAATTTTAACCTCATTTATTTCAAATCATAATGAAAATTATATGACATCAATTAGTCAATGTAGTTTGTGTATAGTTAGTTTTCACACCGCTATTTGTGACACATTTATTGAAAGGATCATGGAATAGTTTTGGTGAATATAAGACTCATCATCAATCCTATTTTAGTAGAATCATAACTTTTAAGTGTATAAGGACATTTCTTGTAACAATATACCAACACACACTAAGTAGGGAGGGGTTAATTGTGGTGTGACTTTCTTTTTCATGTCTTATATATTTCTATCATTTTATTAAGAGAAGCATGAATCTTTTGGTTCTTCATACATACTTGGAATGATCAAATTATAGAAATATATGTGAGGATACATTATATTAATTGTTTACCACATGGGATAATCCATGGAGAATTCACTAATAGTGTTTCAACATACTAGGAGGTAATATAATCCATTATAGGATATTGTTTTGGAAGGATTCACTATTGATCCCAAAAACACTTACTCTTTATGGATACAAGAGCACAAATTAGAGTCATGGAATTTAAAAATAAATCAACACTAAGATTTATTATAATATTGATTAAGAACTGGAATAATTACATTAAAAAAGCATTTGTTTTATAACCTTTATCCTTCTTCTCTTTCATCAATTCCATTTCATCAAAGTAACATTGTAGCATATGATTCCTATCCTCCTATATATTTTGGATATAGATTTTCAAAAATTATAATTTTTCATCGTTTCATCATTAAATCATTGCCTTAAATATTTATAATATTTTTATAAGATAAATATCTACTAATATCTCAACTATTTCCTTATTTGAATCCATGTCAATGGTATTCCAATTAGTTTGACATAATTTTCTCATTAGAATTAGAATATTAGAATATCGGGATCTATTAATATATAACTAATAAATATCCATGCCTTAAAAATCTATTGATAGAGATATTTAGTATCATTTTAGTCAAATTACTAATTTTCTAAACCCTAAAAACTGGCATTCTAATCTCTTGAAATACCATAGAATATTTCTCCTTTGAACAAAAAATGATCTCCTCCATAGTGGTGTCCTTCCTTAACCCTTTTTGAAATAATTATCTATTTTTTTATAATTAATTTTATACCATTCACTCCATATGGTTAAATGTGAGAGGATTTCTTATATATAGATACAATTAAGAGGAATTCCCACTCACATAATAGTAGCCTCCATATTCATCCAAAGATAAAGGAAAGATATTTTATGATATCTATTTGAGTCTTATGAAAGCCATGTTGTTTCCTTAAAAATACATATTATCTTATGAAATCAAGATAAATCATATTAAATCTAGATTATGTCTTATAAAATATAGTATTTCTTAATAATCTATATTATATATTATGGATACTAAATATATTATAAAATCCAGATTATGTTTTCCAAAAATCCATGATGTATCTTACAAACTCAAAATTTTGTCTTATTAGATCTTTTCCATGAATCAAATCTTATTTTTTTTCATCATATACCTTATGACATTAGGAAATTTCTTATATAAATTTAGGATATTTTTTACTTTTTACAGAAATTATCCTAAAGCTCATAGGATAATTTCCAAGACTTTTCCATATTTTCAAAAGCTACTCAACATTGACTCTTATTATTTCTGAATTAAAAAGATTCTTAAACATTTATACAAACCAAACACAGTTATAATTACTCCAGAGTCTATTAAAAAAATATTATAACACATTTACGTCTACTTCACTAATGAATCAATAAAAACAAATACTAATCGAAAACAAATTAAAATTATCAAGACATAGTTCCAACATTCTTCCCTATTGGATTTTGTTTTCAACTCTTAAAAAGTTCTACAATTCATTCATAATTTCTTTATAAGATTTCATATCTATATACTCATACATTTATTATTCTTAAAATAGTTTTTTAATACTTCCATTCTTCAAATGTAGTTTCATCTCCCCTTACATGTGAGCTCTCCTTATAATCCCCGCTTGAACAATTACTCTCTCCCCTTTAACAATAAAAGTCAATGGAGGTTTATTATTAGTGGTCTAATTACCACCCAACACTACATGAATTGTCATCAATACTCTCTCTACAACTATGTGATTATAGTATCAATATAGGATATAAAAGAATATATCAATGGTCACAAAGCTATTAGTATAATTTAGATCAAAGTTACACTTTCCTTTTGTTATTTATATTTTATATCATATCTTCTTATCATCACTAATTGAATTGAATGTGATCAACTATATAAAAATATAAACACTAGAATGAAACATGATATAAAATCGGTGTTGGGGATTTCTCTCAAACGTCCTCAGTTTGAAAGAGGTGGTTGACTACAAAGTTTAAATATATGTCTCTCAAAACCTAGTGTAGTTAAAGGATTAGTCATTATATGTTACACTTTCTCATCAATCCTAACAAAATCTATCTTGAAAAATCCTTTAACTACGTTTTCTTTATTAAAATGATAAAATATTTCAAAGTTCTATGTTTGAGGGTACTAAAATAAATTCATTATGAGTTTAATGGAACTCTTTTTATCAAAAAATATAGTTAATAACTATTTCACTCTTCACAAAGATCATACAAATATTATTTCATCTACTGAAGTTATATGAATGCCTTATTAATAGAAATTTATTTTACCCCATCTTTGTAAATAGATGTTCTTTCATTTTTTACTCAACCAGCCCAATCACTCAATGACCAATAAATGTGAAACACCACTTATGGACTTTTTATCCACCACATTTCATTCCTAGTCAACATTATAGAAATCTATTTCTCATATTTCTTTAAAACTTTAAATTTTAAACCATAATTGAGACTACCCTAGATGTATCAGATAAATATCTTCACTAGTTCTAAATGTTTATCCTTGTGATTTATTTAAAATGGTTTATTGAACTTGTAGCATAGAAAATGTAAGTCCAGGTTTATATTAACTACAACAAGATTCCAATTATCCTTATATAAAGTGTAGGATTTACCTTATTTACCTTTTCATTTTTTCCATGATTGGTTCTAAGTAAAATGTTGATTTATATGGACTTTCAATAATGCAAGTAGAATTTTATAATAAATTTAGTTTCATACATAGCCTATGAGATTGATGTGTCTCTATATTTTTGAATAACCTATTGACCAAGAATGTTTGTAATCTCCCTATTCAATAAGATCTCAAATTCTGAACTCATCTTATTAGAAAACTCTTCCACTGTTTATTATTTATTTACTAAAAAAATATTTTCATTCACTTACACCTGTAAAAGGAAATTTTCATTATTAAAAATTTTTACATATAGATTATGATTAGCACCTCATATTCTAAACTCTACTTTTCTTATGTATGATTGTTGATAATAATACCATTCATATGATTACTTTTTAAGGTTATACAATGCCCTATTCAATTTTTATACAATAATTTTATGACTTCCAATCAAAAAATACATTGTCTATTTAATATTCACTTACTCTTTAAGAACCCCTTTTAAGAATTTTTTTCATCCTTTTTAAAATACTTTTATTCTTTTTGTACACCTACTACTAATAATAGATAGGTTGACTTAAGTCAAGACATTGGTACAAAGGTCTCCTACACATCAAATCCTTCAATTTTTTCATTTTCTTTACACACTAATGGAGCTTTATTTTGAACCATATTACTTTATTTTTCAAATTTATTTTGGATGAAACACATTATTATAATTACATTGTGATATTGGGTCTGTCAAAAAGTTCCAATGTCTAATTATTATCAATCTGTTCAAAATCATTATTTATGTATTCTACCCATTATTCATCTGTCATGGATTCTTCTAATGATAAATGTTTCTAAATGGAAAGTAATGGGGCATGCTATGATTAACTCAACCATCACAACATAGTTATTATAGTTTTATCTCCAAAAATATTGGATTTCTTAACCAAAATACTCCTACTTCTTCTCTAAGATGTAGTCTTTCATAATTCAAGAGTGGGTGCCTCCCCTAATTCAACTTCTAAGACCTTATCTTTTAATAGACTTTGTAAAATATTAGCATTTATATCAACATGATCATATAATTTTAATAACTCATTAATAAATGAGCTTCCAACATTATTTCCCTTTATCTCCTTAATAACCTTAACAAAAAATATTTTAATGATTCTTCCTAGAATTTATTTAAATGATTAATAATTTTTTCTATTCACTGTGTATCCTAATAATAACTCTTACATCCATTTTATCACAATATTTTACTTTATTACTTTCTTTGTTTGAATTTAATAGTTACTTAAAAAAACAAAAAAGTTTTTTAGTAATGGCTTCCTACCGTGAGACATCTCATATAGAGTTAAATCCTCTCCAGGTCTTTGAAAATCTTGATTTTGAGTGTATAAAACAACCTAAAATGACTTCTTCCTATAGTAGTTTTATACTCCATTTTAAATATTAATTTTCTAAGACATGTTATTCACCCCCAGTACCAATTTTTGAAAACTCTATTTTTTTAGTATCCTAACCCAGGAAACATAATACTCTTTGTTTTATTTTATAAGAAAAATTTTAAATTCAATAAACATGTATTCTATGACATTATATGAGAATAATATCTTAATTATGAGGATAGTTTCATTATCTACTCTACTTAGGTATATTTCCATTGAATCCATCTCTTATCACTTGATTTTTATGAAAATAACACAAGCTATTATAATATAATCATAAAAAAGTGAGTGAATTATTTTTCTATATATCTTCTAGATAAATTCAACTATTAAACGTGATTTTCTCTTTTTCATATATTGATAGGGGTAATGTACAATATTTCCCTACATGCATATATCACATGTCCATTCTCAATTGTTTTTCATGTTTTGAATGTCTACTATTTCTTTAAACTTGGATATATTTTCCATAATTTTCTAGTGAATATGTCTTAATATCACGTTCCATAATTTCTTTCTTCTCCCACCATAAAAAAATTAATGTTCATTTTCTATTATCATGGTAGATGTTGACTCTCATTCACTATCCATTCATGTGAGAGATTTTATATTTAATTTTTACCTATAATAATTTTTTATTGAAGTTGAATTTGAGTAAAAATTCACAAATCTAAATCACACTCAGTACTTATAGAACAATCCATCTACATAGATTACTTATATACTTTATATTTGATCTCCATCTAGTCATGTTATTCGTCTTCCCATTATTTTTAAAGCATTATCATTTCCAAAAAGAATAATACCATTAACTATCAGCTTTATATATTTTATATGATTCATGATTCTAGTCATATATGATGAACAAACTCTATTTAGATTCGATGTCTTGTTATTATTAGTTTCTTTGAGTGAAAATTTAGGTAGGTTTTCATTCAATATTATGTTTTATTCTTTCCATGTTAAACCCAACTGATTTCTATCCTGGGATGGTACCTTCATTTCTTTCATTGTAATAGGAATAAATCTCATACTTCTCTTATTATTAAAAAAATAGAAACTTTTTTTAAATGGTTTTAGGTTAGGTTATTTTTAATTCATCAATTTTGAATTCTATTTATACATCCATATCTTTTTTTCAGTGAATGAACTTATGTGAAAAGTTAAAAAAATGATGTAAGTATCCATATAAGGAATTTATACGTTGTAAGGAAGGATATTAATACATTCTTCTTTGTATTATTATTGGTTTTTCCCCTCAAATTACTTTTTTCTCAGAATATTATGACATATTATGTCTAAGGAAACCACAAAAATACAATTTCATGGGTAGAAATATTTTACCCCCGTCACCTCTCCACATGTTTCAAACTTTCTAAAAAATATTTTGTTGTTGATTATTTCTTAGTGCAGGGTGACTATTTTATACCTCTCACTTCCCTTTTTACAATGTTTCAAGAGTTATTAATTTAGTTATTTTAGTATTAGAATCTATTTTATACTTTCCCTTATCTAAATAAATACATTTTTAACTTTTATTGTCTTATTATTACATCCAACTATTATTTTTCTCATGCACTTATTCATTAAATATTTTCCAACACCATATGATCCTTTTCCCATTTTAATAATTTTTCATTAGATAACCTCCTAAATTATATTTTAATTTTTATTAACATGGTTTTGTTTTAGTATCATGTTTAAGTATCAAGGTTACCATATATTTTATATCTTTAAAAATCCTTTATTTTTCAATCAAATAAGAATTGGGATCAAAAATCTATTTTATATGTTCCTCAATATTTAGTTTATATTCAAGTATTTATATAACATTTTTATCATCTGATTATTGATCTACCAACTCGTACCATAGACTATCTATTTAATTTTAATTTTTATCTACATATTCTAAGGATTATTTTTACTAAATACTTTTTTTTATTTTTTATTTGAATGTTTATCTCTTCTATATTTCCATTGACTTCCAACATGGGATTTTCTACACCATCAGTCTGATTATCATTACCTTCTTCATATTTCCCCTTTTTAAAGTGGCCATAATGGCATATTCTATACCAAATTTAATCATGGGCTCACCTTCCTTAAAGTAATATTCATCTCCTTCCTATTCTTTTCTCACAAAAATCGTTATTTGAAACTATTTAATAGATGATCTTCCTTTCTTACTAAATATTTAATGTTAAAAATCTATAATAACATTTGTATAGTTTCCATCTCCTATTCATCACCATAAAATCTATTAGGAAACCATGTTGTTATGTTCCCAAATTTTCCACACTGCAAAAAATCTAAGGGTAACTTTAATTCAAATATACCCTTACCTATTTTTCATTTCGTCACCCTTAGATACAAAAATAAATTGTTAAAATCATCCTATTAATATTCATTTTTTTTGTCTCCCCCTGAAATGTGACTTTGATAGGACTCGTTATTCATGGATGGTTTCTATTGGATTTATTTATGGAATCTGAAACACTAAATGCTTTTGTATCTATTGGGACCTTATTTCCAATAGTATGTGTTCGTCAGGTCATTTGGATGACGATTCTTGAGAATACACATTGGTCAATAGGATGGGAGGTCGGGCTCATCAGACCATTTTGGTGGGAATTATTTCTGACTCTAGGAATCTCTTATAGATTTTTGATAAGTACACGAATACTTATTAACTAACCAAGTATGCAGTGTGTTTCCCTTGTGATTTGGAAATCAATGATTAACATGTTTAGTATTTGAAACTAATCTATATATATAAGAGGTTTTTCATCGATGTTGACATCTCAATGTATCCAAGGTCCTCCACCACTGGCATCCTTTGGTATACTACTTAGAGATTCTTTAGTTGTTATTATTACTACATTGGCTTTAAAGACTCCGAGTGAGGCACTTTGGAATTTATCATCATCCATGGAGATCGATGTTTTTTTAATGTTAGGATCGTACCCATATACGAGATACCTTCAAATCCTTGTGGATGGAATCAAAAACCATGTAGTTCAATGCTATGTCACAAGACACATAATACCTTTTAAGGTCATGTGATAAAGACCAATCCATATAGTTTAAATTCATTTAGTAAGGATGCATAGGCGGAAGATTCCTAATAAAAGTTCGGTGTGGGACTTATACATAATTAGATCTAGGAACCTAGAAGGGATATGAATTTCCAAGTTGAATTAGACCCTACTAGGAATGTAGCCTAGAAATGAAAGGATTGATTTATATTTTTGGGTTTGAACCTCAGGGATCCTTCCTATGTATCTCATTTGGATAAGAATCAAATCCCATATACTTCGGGAAGTCTCATAGGAGAGTGTATTCCTTTGAGAGAAATGAGTTTGGACTTACTTCCTGAAAAGGAATCCTTGGTGATTTGGGGGTTTAATTTGGGGATTAATACAAAGAGAAATTACCATTTATAGATGGGATGAGATGGAGATCGGGTCATAGGAAGGCTTCCTACATATCCCAGTTTTGATGGGAATTAGAGTTCTCGTCATTCATTCAAGGAGGTGATTTTGTAAATGTTGGGATCATCATAAATCCCTATGACCACATGAGTCACATTCGATATGAGAAATAAAAGGATTTTAAAGATTCAAAAAAGGACCACACTTTCTCTTGCATTTATAGAAGTGGGCTGGCCTATAGATAATGAATCTATGGTGACAGTGGGCAAGGGCGCAGACCAGTGTACCCTTCAGTGCGAAATGAAATGGAATTTCATTGGATCCAGTATAAAAGGCTAGGGGCTTACTCCAGGAGGAATTCCCTAAGTGGATCCTAGGATAAGAGGGATAATTTTACTTTGTTGAATGGAAAATAATGTATGACCCTCACTCTCCCTATTGGGAACCCGATGATCTGATTCATAGAGGTGAAAAGGGGGGCACATATTCCCATCCCCAGAATCCATGACTGTGAACTTCCCAACACTGTCTCTAGGGTAAATATCCATGATAATGTATGTATACAAACCTAAAAAATTCCAAGGATCTTGATTCCCTTATAATACAATTGTGGGAAACCTCTGACTATAGATATACAGACCTAAATAGAAGACATGTTGATGCTCCCTTCGCAAAGGTTCGATAAGTCATGAGGTTTTGGCGGAGGCTTCAACTTAGTCCCTTTTAGATAAGAGAACCAAAAAAGGAGATAACCTACCATGAATGGCTTTGAAGAGCATTTAAAGGGTTATATGCGTAGGCCCTGAGTGCAGCTATGCAGTGTAGGTATGTCACATAGGTACACCATATAAGTATGTTGCGTAGGTGTGTCGCACATGTCCTAGTGATGACTGAAAAAAGTGATTAACATAGGAGAACCAAGCCTATGAAAGCTTCAAAAAGGACTAAAAAGAAGAAAAAACATGGGTTTGATGTAAATCTAAACACCCCAGGTCTCCTTTGGTGTCTTTAGAAGAGACCAACATAGGTCCTTTAAGGAATAGACCATGCACGGGTAGCTTTTCTTTAGGAAAGAAGGATCCTTAATCAGATGTTTTTATGTTTCAAACACTGAAAGGATTTAAAACGTGGTTATCCCATATAATTATCTCTTCTCTCATGTTTTAGAGAGTTACTTGATAAAAGTTGGGGGAACTAGGAGAAAGATCTAAGAAATGGGAGATTCAAGAGTTCTTACAAACTTTTTCAGTGCTAAAATAGGGAGCCCAAGGGTCCTATTTATAGGCAAGAAGGGGGTATTGTCAAAATAATTTTTTCTACACAATTCCACTATGTAGGTCCTCTGCATAGCTCTTCTATGAAATGGTGTAAAACATACACATCTGCATATCCCCTCCATTTAGGTCCTCCACCTATCTTTTTTCACATAGCTCTCCCATGTAGCTCCTCCGCGTAGGTCAGGAAAATATCTTTAAAAAATTTATCCATCTTCCGAGTTACACAACTTTTGATTTGTAAGTCCATTTAGGCTCCATGACTAGTCAAATCGATGAACTCAAAGAGATCTACACATCTTAAGATGTTTAATATCCCAATTATTCTTATATTAAACTCAAATATTGAAAGCTAATCAATCAAAACCTTTTAATCATCAAACATAGAAATCAAAAACCAAGTTTTTTAGTGGGGGTCTTTCTACTTATCCCTAATTTTGGAGAAGTATTGTGAAAGATAAAAATCTAGATTGCATATTCTTCCTTCATGGTGAATCATATTTACTCATACATGACATTTTTTGTCTATGTGATAATCATATCTTCAATTTTGAGGAGAAGGGAATGAAACATATTCTGTGGTGTGAACAAAAGCCCATGTAAGAATTAGATTTGTTCAGAATTAAAAAAAATATATTTCTAAGGTAACTATAGGGAACTTTGATGACTTTCAAAATCATTTATCAGACTTTTGATCTATGTCAATTTTGGAAGGATACCCAAAAAGTTTCCTAATCCATGGGGCCTAGCGATCATAGTTTGATTGTTTATAGGGTCGTATAGACAACCCTACAAACATTGTGTATTTTGACTTTTTTTTATTTCTCAATATTGCCTAAACCATAGAGAATGTCGGTCTAGTGAGTTGAGACTCGAATTTTTTCCAAGGTTCCCTTTGAGGGGTTTCTGGTTAGTACTATGTCTCTTTTTTTGGCAGTTTAAAGTCATGCATATTGGACTAATAAGGCGAATGTTTTAGTTTGAATATATTTAACCACAAATTTTCAGATTAAAACCCAAACAAAGATTTTATGTTTGGGAAGGCCCAGACATTTTTTTGAAATTTTCCAGGGGAATCTTGAGTCATTATTTTTATGTTCACCAAAAATAAAATTATAAGTATATAAATAGAAGAGGTATTTTCCAAGAACCAAGTTACTACCATTTGAAAAACCCATTATAGGGTTTGTATTATGTAAGGAAAACTAGGGTAATAGATTCATAGCCAAAAATGGAATCCTTTGACTTACAAAACCATTATATAGGTGAATTTTATGCAAGTCAAACTGGGGCATTCACTGCATAGTCTGGCAAATGATCAATTTAAGAATTCTAACATTCTATTGCTGATAATCAAATGGATTTAAGATTTGGATGTATCAAGCCCACAGTGGATGAAATATACAAGGAAGGATACATGAGAATAAAGGGACCATATGTGTTAACATAGGCTATGAATTGGGAAAATTATTCCTACACAAATTTGATATATATAAAGAATGATTAAAATTTCCCAAAAAGGGGGCTTTCTGATACTGTGTTGTGCAGTTTCAAGTCATGCAGTAAGAAAATTATGTTGTGCGTTTTCAAGTCATGATGTCATGACATTATGCTGTGTAGTTTCAAATCATGTAGTAAGGACATTGGAGGGATTTAATTTAAGGTCTTTATGATTGAAAAAAGGTTTATGAGTCTCCAATTTCTTGATAATTTGTCTGGAAACATACTACCATGTTCAGGTATGGAAAGGAATAATTGTAAAATGTGATTTGTGATTTTCTAGATCTAGAGAATGGACTGGGAAAAGGGATAAAGGAATTAGAGGAAGTCTCTTCCAAGAATAAAGTTATCATTATTTGACAAACCTCATATGGGGGTTGTATTATGCAAGGCCAATTAAGGCATATGATATATAAACAAATAGTTTCATATTTTTACAGATATGACTATTATATAGGTGACTTATGCAAGGAAACCTAGGGGCATGTACTTCATAGTCAAGAAATAGAACTGTTGGGTATCAAACATTATATAACTAAATACCATAGAATTTTTATAGAGATTCAGATTTTCCAAAGCACAAAGTTAGGTTTATTAAGAAATGTACCTGAATACAGAAAGAATATTTCCAATCACTATTTCTAAAGAAAAGGCGGAATTTTTTCTCTATGAAGGTCTTCCCCAAATGTAGGAAGTGGTGCCTATAGTTTTAAGTTACCTGTATAAGATAAAACTATTATAGGAATAATAGATGATATGTGGTCAAATGATCTAACTTTATTTCAAGATGCTTTGAACATATGGAGAGGGGAATTGTGTAAACCATAGTCTTGGAAACATTTAGGTTGAGATAAAGGATATAGGAAAAGTATATAGAGGATGACTGCTTTAAACTAAGGGTTCCTACATACTATTATTAATGTATAAAGGGATAGAATATTCTTCTCCTAAGAATGAAGTTACCACTATTTGAAAAACCCGGTATAGGGGCTGTATTGTGAAGGACCAAGTGGGGGAATATGATACATAGTCAAACAGTGGAATCCTTTGACTAATAGGCCCCTTATATAAGAAACTTTTATGCCATACCACCTAAGGTAACATACTTCAATTTCAGGAAAAGGATCTCTCAGGTATTAGATATTCTATCAAAATAAACAAAAGTAATATTATGAAGGTCTGAAAGTACTCAAGATTAGGAGTATAAAATGTGAAAGGGGTAATGTCTAATGCACAAGGGAAATATTTGGGATGATATTGTCCATAAATTTGAGTTCATTACATAGATACGAATCATATGTAAAATAGGGACATTTCTTGTTTCCTTGATGGAATATGTAAGGAGAGGAACCAACATAAGAGATCCAACAAATATTTTAATTTATATGTGAGAGAGGGAGAATTTTAATTTATCTCATGCCTGAGACTAAGGGTTAAGGACTAGTCTTTACTACGTATCTCAATGGGATGTGAATCAAGCCATATGTTGTTATTTGAGTAGTGTGTAGTTTAAATTTTTGAAGTGAAGACATTAAGGGATTTGATATAAAGGGAAATTGAATCTCCTCATATAGATCCGAGTTAAATATAAGAGAAAAGAGGTTTTTTCATATCATGATATAGTTGGGTCGAAGATTGAAAATTTTGATGTCACTACATATCTCATATAGATGAGAATCGAGATACACATAGTTCTTGAGGGTCCATACGGTTTATTGTCATACAATACGATTGTTAAGTGATTCCAATGTGAAAAAAACATTTCAGCTAGACTAGGGGATAAAACCCAGGTGTTTCTATGTATCTTGTTGGAGAAAGAATCAAGCAACACATAGTTCATGAGGTATTTTTCCAAATCAATCTTGTTTTGACATGGGGAAGAGGATTTTTGTTGTTGAGGATGAGAACAAGATTAGAGATCTATGTGTCTCTACGTATCCCGTTTAAATGCCTTAATGGCCCAAAGGCCTTCATTTTTAATGATTTTTTGATAACCCCCATTCAAGGGATGAGGCGGAACCCTTACAAGGCATGTAGGCTTAGAGATTACATGGCCCCTAGGTTTAGGAGATTACATGACCTGAAGGTCTTAGAGAATTCAACCAGACTATCTACAAGGAACTGCCCCTCCCCAAAATCTACATCTTGATAGTAGCTCTCCACCTTTGCATGACCGTCTGGCTAGGATTCCCATGAAAGAACAGGCTGGTACTGAAGGCATAGCCATACCCTATTATTCTAAAAATCCATTTGGCTATGTTATAGTGAGCGCACCTGATCTAAATACTCTTCTGGGGCTGCTCCTTTTATGTAGTGTTTCTGGGGAATGCATTCTTGTGGCCCGAAGGCCTTGGGGTGGCCCTAAGGACTTAAGGTGTCCCGAAGGCCTTGAGAATCAGCTGGCCCGAAGGCCTTGGGTGACCCTAAAGCCTTGCAGGAACCAAGGACCAAACCGGTGTCCCGAAGGCCTAGATGGATGAATATTTACGGATGCTACAGTATCGAACAGTGCCTGCTATGGTAGTGCTACAATGCCTGCTATAGTACTACTACTGTACTACTACAGTACTGGAAATATGCCTCCACCCGTATTTGATCTCGGGTCTCTTGGATGCACCTAGCGAGTCCTCACCAACGGGTCTGAGGCTCTTGTGCATATCCCGTTGAAATGAGAATCAATCCAAACATAGTTATTGAGAAAATCATTCCCCGCACCAATTGATTTTGTTTTGAGATATGGGGGCTTCTATCAAATTCTGGAATAATGGTTAAACATAAGACACAAGATGGTATGAAGATCAAACCATATAATTTGGAAGAGTACTCTATATATATTCGGTTCATACACATGAAGAAAAAGGGAATTAAATTTATTTATGGAATCTGCTGAGCCCAGGATTGGAGATCCAGGAATCTCTACATATACCATTAGATTGAGAATCAAGCCGCACATAGTTCTTTAAATGAGGTCTCTGTGTAGATCTGATTCAAACATAGGGAGAAATAGAACTCATGTTCTACTATGAAGTTGCAATTATGTGATTAATGCTTGTGCTTGGAAGATACTTATATTTTTTTTCAAAGAACCACAAGGAATACCAATTTTCATTATATTATGATATTTCTTAGTATCAAATAAAAAAGATGTTACTTTTATAGTTTAATGTCATGTAGTGATGAAAAGTGATGTCATGCTGTTTAAAGTCATGTGATAAGAAAAAATATGCTACAGATTTTAACGTCAAGCAGCATGGATGCATATGGTTGTTGTGTAGTTTAATGTCTTGCAATTAGTAAATTAATCTATGTGATTACACAAAGTACTTCTTCAAGAATTTTGCATTGGTTGGAGTTGTAATAAGTTCTTTATCCATTGATATTATGGAATAAGCTCTGTTAGAGTAGACTTTAGGAATGGAATAAGGTCCTTCCTACTTTGGTTCAAGATTTAGAGGCTTATTTCTTTGTATTATTGGAGTCCTGAGGACTAATACCAATTATCCTTGAATAAATGAATAGATAAAAACTTTCTTGTTAAAATATCATGATATTTTGTTCTGATAGAATTCCAAATGATGCAAAGTATGAAATATCTTTCTGTCTAATCATTACAACTCATCAAATTGCTTCTAAGACTATTCATCTGTAGATAAATGATCACATATTGTAACTCAAAGTGAGGGAAATTGAATTTCAATAGGCAAAATTACTTTTGTTCCGTACACCAAGAAATATAGAGTATCCTGAGTAGTATTAAAAGTTATAATTTGATAATCCCATAAAGAAAGCAAAAGTTTATCATGCCAATATTTCTAATCTCTATCCACCAATTTCTGGAGTATATTTGATACAGTCTTGTTTAAAGTCACTATCGTTCCATTGGCTACTTCATGATTGCAATATAAATGGTTGTATTTGATATTGTGCTCTAGATAAAACTTATTTACCTCATCATAACCGAAATTGGTGCTATTGTATATCAATATGGAATGAGTACACCAAATATGGTAATGATATTAGCTTTAATAAAGATAAAAATGCTTTTGGATTTGAATACTTTGAGAGGTATTGACTCAGCCTATTTGGAGATGAAATCAGTAGCAGTAAGAATATACTTAAACTGGTTATCCATTGATGTAGGATAAGGTCTTACTATATCAATTACCCATTTAGAAAATGACCAAGAGTATTTAGGTGTGTATAGAAACTCTGGGGGTTGATGAATAAAGTTGAAATGAACATGGAAGGGGTGACACTTCTTAGTGAAATCGGTTCAATCCTGTATCATTGAAGGCCAGAAGTATCCAAGCCTTCAGATTGGATTAGAAAGCCTCTGCCCAGACTGGTGAGCACCACACGATTTTTTATGTATTTCTTTCATGATAGCTGTAGTTTCTTCTCCATCAATACACCTGAAGAGGACTCCATCAAAGCCTCATTTTTAGAGGATCTTCTAGTGATCTAGGCTATCAGAAAGAGTGAAATTGACCACTCATCTCCTATTTTTCTCTTTCCCAGCTCTAGCAGGTATAAGTATTCAATTTTGAATGTATTCTATGATATGTGTCATCCATTATATAATATGACCATATGGATCAAAATAGGGATAATTTCATTAATTTCTTTCATTATAGTTTGAAAAAAAGGCGAAACCACATGATTACGGGCAATACTAATGATTGTATCATCCTAATTTGGATCTGCTAGGGATCTAGCTACATTATCCAATGCATCGGCTTGGGTATTTTGTGATTGCATGACATTTAAAAATGTTGGCTCTGAGGGAAATTCAGTCATTAACCCTCTGAAATAATCACAAAAAGGGAATAACTCTTCTTTTCTAATATCATAGTACCTATTGATCCATTTCATTTCCAATTTTGAATCACTATTCACTTTCAAGTGGGTCACATGTACCTAGAACACCAATTCCAGGCCAGAAATGAGAGCTTGATATTCTACCTCATTTTTGGCACTGCATTCTGATAACAATAATTAATATGGTGACATTTCTTATTTTGTTAGATATGAAAAATTCCTATCCCAAGTTTTCTAAGTTTAGGATCTTCCATTCTCTTCCCCATTGGACTTCTATATGCACCCTCAAAGTACATCTCCCATATTTGGAGACTATATTGAATAGAGAATATTTATTTATTAGGAAGTTAAATATTCAAAGATATATCTTCAATAGATGGGTGTTTAGCAAAGAAGTCTATTAAGGCTTGGCATTTTACCACCTTCTGAGACACAAATTGAATATCGAACTGTTGTAAAATAACTACCCACTCTGCCAAACGCCATGTCAATATAAGATGATTGAGTATAAATTTGAGATGGTTATTGGAAGATATAAAGTGGAACATGGGATGATACAGGTAGTGCCTTAGCTTATGAATTGAAAATATTAAATCCATGTAGCTTCTATCAAGACTTGACTATTGATTCTCTACATAGAGCATTGTTCGAATGATATAATACATGCTGTTTTCATTCCAAACATCATACATTTGTGGAAGGAAACCACCCAATGATATTTCTAAATATTTCAAATAGAGAATGAGTGGATTTAATTCAATAAGTGTCATTTATATTGGTGAGCTCAAGAGATATTTCTTGAGGGTATAAAGTTCCTCTTGGCAGTCTTTGGTCCATAGATAAGCGATTCCATACTTCCTTAATTTGGAGAAGGGTAAATACATGACTGCTAGATTAGCTATGATGCATCAAATATAATCCAAGTGTCCTTCAATTCCTCTTAATTCCTTCATATTTCAAGGAGGTGTTATGACAATGATATATTTGTTCTTCTTAGGATAAACTTCAATGCCACAATGGCGTAAAACGATGCCAAATAATTTTCCTAAGGTAACCCTAAAAGAACATTTTAAGGGGTTAATCTTCAGATTATCTTGCTGAAGTTTATTAAATATAATCTACAGATCATTAGAGTGATCAGAACGTTGTCTGTATTTCACCACTAAATCATTAACCTGACATTCGACAAATTTTCCCAGGAAGGGTTGGAAGATATGGTCCATGGAATGTTGATATCTTCCACCAGATTTTTTCAATCCAAATGGTATTACCCAATAGCAATGCACACCTTAAGGGGATCTAAGAGATAATAAATACTCATCTTCTTGGGACATTCTGATTTTATTATACTCATTGTATCTATCTATGATGTAATGAACATCATATCCAGCTTTTGCATCAATTAAGAGCTCAATGACTGGAATCGGGGAGTCATATTTGGGACAATGCTAATTGAGATGTCTAAAATAAATAAAACCTATGATTTTTCCACTATTATTTTTCACTGTGACAATTTTGGACAACCATTTAGTATATTTACCCTCCCTGACAACGTTATCTTTGATAACCTTGATGAATTCAACTTCAATTTTAGAGGTGCGAGTTGGGTGCGTTCTTCTTGTTGCCTGCTAAAATCCTCGATGCTCTTCTAGAAAACCCAAATAATGAGTGTAAACATAATTATTAAGGCCTATAATTTCTATATAGTTCCAAGAAAATAAATCTTGATGTTTCTTTATAAATTAAGTATACATCTCTTGGTCTTCAGAAGTCATAGCCGCACTAATTTGAGTTGGGTGTGGATCTTCTTATGTGCCCAGATTTATTTCTTAGAGTTTATCCACAGTGGTGGAGACAACTTCCTAAAATGATGGAGGACAAAACTTAAGATATTATTCTTCTTCTTCCTCATGCGTCACTTCTTATGTTTCTACTTGAACTATAGGTGATGAAACAATACATTTAGAGCTAGGGGAGGAGTCCTCTTTTTTGACATCCTAAAGAAGAGGCAACCATTCCTAACTCAATTAATGATAAAGGGTCTTCCTGGAGTACTGAAGAGAGAATGATGGGTTGGGAATCAACATCCTTTTCTTTCTTTATTAAAGAGAAAACTTCTTATAGCCTGACTCATGAAAAAAAAATTTCTGAATTTTGGTGGATGAGATGAAGACATATCCATTTATGATTTCACTATCAACAATTTCTCCCATGTTGTCAGGCTGAATTTCCACAACTGAAATTATGGAAGTCACTAGAAAAGTCCTTGGATTTGGGTCTATCCTTTCAATTTGATTTCTAGGAAATACATAATCTCTAGTTATATGTTGGAATGGGTTAGTTGTGATCTTTTCTAGACTATTCAGAGCATTGATTCTTGTTAAAACGTTTTCCATGGACCTTGTACCCATTCTATGAGAGAATTGTTCCTTAATATAAAAATATTCCCACATTTTTAACGAAGCCTTTTCACCATACAATGTCCCAATTAGACCATTGAACAATTAATTGAGACATTGGTTATATGATGAAGGAATTGCAACATGATGATGTAGCTAAGTTCTTACAAGCAGAATGTACGGATGGGAATGAGGTCGACTCTTTATCCATTATCAATAAAGGCACATTAGATGTCTATATCATTAAACCTTCTAGATATACACAAGTTAATGATGTCTCTATATACAAAATCATCCTCATCATGACCCGTGAAAGATACAATTTTAAGAAATTTTGCATGATCATTCTCTATATGGTAAACCTCAATAACAAAAAACTCAATTTAAAACTATTGAGGACTTCAAAAACACTCAATAAGTGCTTCCGAAGAAGTTTTAACAGATTTAAAGCATAAAGTATTGATAATGTTTTTGGTACATGGGTTAGTGGTTTCAAAAAATCATAATTTTAGTACAAAGGCCTAAGTCTTTCAGCATGGAAATGCGGTTTTACAAGTGACTTCGAATTTGATACTCCTGATGTAGATGTATCATATGTTAGGGAATAATCTTGAAATACTTATACTCTTGGTAGATTAGATTGACTAGGTTTATCAACCTGTCGAGAGAGTAATGGTGTAACCTCTAATTATTCTTCTAAGATGATCTTGTTAGGGTCGATCCTATCATGTGTGGGAGAGTCCCTTGTTCTCATTGAGCCCACTAAAGGGCTCTCCCATGAGTTTCTACTGCATAAATAGTTCCAGTAGGGGTATAGTTAAAATGGTGGCTTATAAAATTTCCATTTGTTTTCCTATATCCTCAAACTCGATTTATTCCCCTATTTCTTCAATCAGGTGCAAGGAATTCAGGTTCATTACCAGAATCATCGTTTTCATAGGAGTCCATTAAGTGTATAACATTTACAGAACCAAATATCAATTACTCATCTAATGAATATTCTACTTAATAGGTTGGTTCTTGTTGTGTCATTTGGAGGAGTGGTGCCAGTTCTTTTTGGACAGCTGGCATGAAATCTACCAAATTCAAGGACAATTATGTCCTTGACATGAGCTCATATTTTATTGAATAATCTTTACATTTATGATCATCTTACTTCATTAAGGATTGAACTTTGGAGGAATGGTCTTTTGATGTAGATGGACTTGCTATAGTGGAAGTGGGTGGAGGCACAGTTGGTTGTTTCAATTGTGATTATTGAATGGCATGATTTCGGTTGACTGTTTTCCTGATGATCCATCATCATACATCTGCACATTTTTTCTTTTGACTTCCTACTCTCTGCCTTCTTCCTCTAGATTGGTAGTAGTAACACATGCTACTTGGTACAATAACCTTTTTTAGTTTCACTTGTAGAGAGTCTGCAATTATTTTAGGAGTTATTTGACAAAAAAATCATGAATGGGGTGCCACAACATTTGATGAAAGGGGAAATAATTTGGGCGATCTAAATCTTCTTCTTTTTTCGGTTTCTTGGGCCTTGTAAACTGAACTAAATTGTTTTCTAATGCTGAAATGAAGTAACCCAGAACCAATTCATTCCAAAAATAATAAACCTTATTCTTTAATTCCTCAATACGTCTCCGACTTTGATCATTTTGATCATCTTGATTAGGTGGTCTTAAAACTAACACTAAGAAGGTGGATCCCTTTGGTATGATGAATGTTTTGAAGTTTAAGTAGATACATGTGCTTGTTTGAGTGTGACTGTAGTATCTTATACTTTATATGTTCTCTTTCCTAGAGATGATGGAATTATAGGAGATTTAACTTTGGTTTTCATAGTGGAATCCTCCACTTGTTGGTAGATTTAAACAAGGTCTCGAAATCCCATGTGTATTTCATAGGGATTAGTGGTGTGCATAACTCATCACGCAGATTTTCAACAAAAATTGGAAGCAACTCTTCATGAGGGAGTGGGAGATTTAAAGAATAGTTCAATTCTTTACACCAAGCATTGAAATCTGAAACTCTATCATTCTACCTCTATTTTCAATTTTTAGGAAAAAAACCATTCTCCTTGAAAAAGTTGAGCTGAATTAGAAAAGGAATTTATAATAGAGGTATTCCCATCCATTAATTTATCAAGGCTTCAAAAATCTATACCCGACAAAAGCTGGACCCTATAATGATTGCACAAAGCATGTGAGATTTACTAATTCTTTTTGTTGATGGTTCCCGATCATGGGATCGAAATGAAAAAAAAAAGTGTTATGTGCTGCTCCAGATCTCCTAAAAAATTAAATATTGGAAATGTGGTATTCACAAAGATAGGTGGGGGATAGATTGGATATACCCATTCAGGGTAAGATTTCTTTTTTGGTTATACTGGTGCATGCTATTCTTCCATAGCTTCTAATTGAGTTGTTAATGCCTCAATTTTATTCATAATTATTTTGGAAATATCTAGATTAGTTAGGACCTACACAGGTATAGCAGCTGGAGCATGAACCAGCTTGACGACTGAAAAAACCACTGATGGTGGTGCTACTGGTATTTGTCTTGGATAACCCATGCGGAAAGGCCTGTAAGGATGTGTTTAATCTTATCTTGGATATGTACCCAATGGAGGGAATTCATTATCCACATATATAGTTACAACAAACCCTCTTTACTAAGGAGTTCCTACAGGATGTGTGAGTTGCAGATCTTCTTGTAGAGCATGTATGACAAGAATGATGCTTCATAGTAACTCTACATTGAGTCTTTTCATATCCTTCATCTCCTCCTCTGGTTGGGAACATATTTCTTCAAGAGAAAGATATTGAACTTCTCTAGTGGAAAAGTGAGACATTATCTGCCCTTAACTTTCCCCGTGTTAAATGCTTTTCGAAGAGGTGGGAGTTATTCATTTAAGGGATTATCAAGATTCTAGGTAAGCCTATGCTTTCAGGTATACACACATCCTTAATTTTCTTCAGTGTGTACCATATTATGAATAAAAAATTCATCCTCCAACTCCCTCAAACTGGAATCATTTTCTGGAGGATCTTCTATAATGATGTTAATGACATTCACTGACACTTAATGCATTGATGACTTTCTGTCTATATATCTATAAGATAATTCCCTTCTGTGCCCTCCATGAGAGACTTTGTTCTGTTATATGCTGATTTCCCAAGAACTATTTGATGTGCAGTAACATTAAGAGAATCCTTGTATAGTTCAGTTAGGCATTCAATTTGTGCCTACTTCTCTAACTGAGAGAAAACTGACTTTTGTTGAGGAGGGGATCATGGATGTGAAAAATCCCTTATCCATGAAGGATAAGGCTATTCCTATTCTTATTCTTCAATCCGCCAAACTCTATTTATTGAATTCAAAGGTTGGGTTAAAAAATCACTACTGGAAAATTGCCCTATACCCACGGTTCAAAACCGTGGGTATAGCCCCCAAAACCGTGGGTATAGGCTATACCCACGGTTTTGGGAACCGCGGGCTGGAATGGCGTCGGGATAGGGGGGTCACCCTATACCCACGGTTTGGAGAAACCGTGGGGATAGGTTTGTGGCAGCGTGGCAAGTGGGTGGCCACGCTGGCAATGCATTGACCCCACGGTTTGAGAACCGTGGGGATTTAATTTTCAAAAAATTGAGCCCGGTGGGTGTTGAACCCAGGCCTCGCACAGCGCCGGCCGAAATCACAACACCCTCATACCACCCGAGCCATGAATTAAATTCGTTATTTATACATATATAAGCGTATATATATTAATATAGATTATTTTATTTAAAAATGCAGGCGAGGAGATTCGAACCCGCGCTGGACTGGAGACCATGTAGCGCACCGCTGCATCGAACCAACTGAGCTATATTTTATATTTGTTATTTACACACATATCATCGTATATATATATTAATATTGAGTATTTAATTTTAAAATGAAGCTGGCGAGAATCGAACCCGCACTTAACTACAGATCCCCGACGGCAGTGCTGCATCTAACCAACCGAGCTACCGGAACTTTGAATATTTTTATTCGTATAAATCTATATATATTAATCATAGCCATTTTCCCGCCAATGTTTTTTTCATTGTCCCGCGTAATTTTGGTTCCCGCCTTATGGCGGCAAAGCTATACCCACGGTTCTCTAAAACCGTGGGTATAGGTCTTCCAAGAAAAAACCGCAATACCCACGGTTTTGAAGAACCGTGGGTATAGGTCATCCGAAAAAACTCTATACCCACGGTTTGTCCAAAACCGTGGGTATAGGTCTTCAAAAAAATCACCTATACCTACGGTTCTGCAGAACCGTGGGTATTGGTCTTCAAATATAATCTATACCCACGGTTTTTGAGAACCGTGGGTATAGGTCCCCATATTAACCCTATACCCACGGTTTTCCAAAACCGTGGGTATAGGCCTGTTTTCCAGTAGTGAATCCAATATCCCTACAAGCATGGGTGGATTTTGAACTAATATAGATGATATTAAGGAAACTTCTCTTCTGATTTTACGAATTCTGGTTCGAACATTGGTTGTGTGTATTATTCGACAACCACTTAAATCACTTGTTTCAGAAGACCAGTGTTCTATTTGAGATATTTTCACAATCTGATGGCTGGAATATTCTATGTGGGAGGCCTGCTTAATTCTCTCTGATGTTTGATGAAAAAGTACCTCGACATCTTGATCTCATTCGGTATGACTTTGATGAGAGAGAGTTGAGGCCCACTCTTGAGTATATCATTGATTACAAACAAAATATGTTGATTGTACCTAGACATGGGCAATATCAAGGAATGAGACCACTTTTGGAGGGAATTTTTGATTTTGGAGTGCAGTTAAATGCAATTCTCCCTATGCATCCCATCCTCTAATATGAACACCATATTGGGTATCATCAATTAACTGGCGTATCCTCTTTAGTGCATTGTGGCATGCATGCTAAAGGGATCCCTACTACTTCTCAACCTTTGGATGTCGGGAAACTGAGAGAGATAACAAGTCAATTTGGAATTTCAACCCTTCTATTACCTTTACATGTCTTTGATATATTTCATAAGGTAATACTTTGGATTTCAGACAATGAATAGTTGTCCATATGTTGAGGTGAATATCAAGAATGTGATATTATGATACAAATTCTGGGATGTTGTATTTAGAGGTTTCCAAAGGTCAGAACATGACTAGTATTTCACCCTTATCCAGTTGTTTTCTCATATTCAACATATCTTCCACATAATTTTCTAGAGTTTTCCCACTTTCTCCAACAAGATTGGATGGTACTTTAATTGTTTTATCTCAAACAAAATGATTATTTGTTTTTTCCTCTTCTATATAAGAAGAAAAATTACCCAAGGATGGTTTGGAGAATGACCATTGTCTTGGGTTGGCTTCTGGTTGAGAAGGTATTTCAGCTGTTAGAAACAAGGCATCAAACATGTATGGCCTTATGTTGGAAAGTACCTTGAGATAATAACGCTTTTTCATCATCGCATTGTTAGTTAGAGAATTATCTTGAATATGAGAAACAATACTATTAAGTGAAATTTTGTAGAAAATTCCATCATGGGGAGGACCACTATGGCAGATTACAGCATGGGAGAAATCCTATTTCTCATTGGTCTTATGGGAACACTGAGGGTATTCATTACTCTTATTCAGAGACATGTCCTCTAAATTGACCGAATTGTCATTAAACAAGCCTTTATGATGATGTATCTGATGAGGAACTTCATAATTACTGTCAATACTACCGAAATTTAATAATAAGAGAGTAGAAATTTGAGTTTCAACAAATAAATGTCTGAGGGCTTCAAGAACTCCAGCATTAAGAGGAGTCAGATCACAGATTGACCCTTGATTTTCCAACTCTGTTTGGAGAGACTTCTTATTAAATTCTCTTATACAAATATTTGGTGCCACTTTCTAGGAGAAGTGGTTATCATGGGAAGGTGTATGCTCCTACCTTAGATTGGCCATCAGAATGGTCCAATTATCTCCAATTGGAAAGGGTGTGTGTTCTCAATCCGGTTGTCCATATGATATGGGGGAGTATGCCCCATAACCCTCCTGGAATGGAGTAGAGGTATGTATCAACTTTGGGATGGCATGCCGATGAGTCATCCTAGGTGTGGGGACAAAATTATGTGATTGTTCCCCCAAACCAACTGAAGTTTATGTTATGATATTCATCATGGATTCCAGAATAATTAGGGATTTGTGTCTACCCTTTCACCATTTTAAAAATGTGTTTAGTGACTTCATCAACCAAAACAGGAATATACGTCCATTCAGTATCTATATTAGGGGTATGTACCTACTTTTTTCCTCCATTTCCTATCAGTGGATACTGATAGTACTCATGTATGGGGGTTGAGAATTGAGTCTGCCCTAGGTATGTTGTTAGAGGTTTTCAACTGACTTCTCCGGGTGCATAAAAATGAGACTATTGGCAGACTTAATGGATGCAGTTAGGTGTATGTGCATGTTGGCTATTTTCCACCATGCATGGTTGATATAATTCTTTTAATGCTGATAGATGAGATTACTGGCTGGATTAGTGAGTGCAAGTAGGTGTATGTTCATGCTTATAAGTTGCCACCATATTTGACTGGCAAGATACCTTGAATGCAGTTAAATTAGTATGATGATTGGATGATAGTTGGTTAGAAGGTCTATGTGCCCTCTCATAGTAATCTATCAGATATGAATTGTGGGATTGGTTGGGAACTACCAGATGAGTTTGCTGGCTAGAACACTTATGGAGGATAGGTGTATGTGCCCATTCGTTGTTTTCCACCAAGTTAGGTTGATGGACGTATCTGAAGAGGAAAAAAGGCTAGAACTTGATCCCTATTGGACGAATGTTTCCTCGACAGTTATTCTTGATTTCCTGGATCTAAGGGACTTAGACTTACCAACTGAAGGAAACACCCCAATCATGTTGGGGGTTCATTGTCGCATGATTTTGTTGGCTGTGATTATTGGTGGGAGCCCTTGAGAAGGACCCCTATGTCTTCGAGTTGAGGCCATGAGTGACCTCTTTATCCAACTCCCTATAGTATGGTAGGTACTGGTTATTTCAATCTGAGGATAAGGACTCGAAAGAGTTGAAGAAGGTGGTTGGGACCGTCTACTTATTAACCACCAGTCATTGCTGACCAGACGATCGAGAGTTGTTGTTAGCTTAGAGAGCATGTCGGACAGCCTCCAGGGTTGGGATAGTACAATATTGATGGTATTCCCAAAACACTATATTTGAGACCTAGTGTTTAAGACACTGATTTCCTGATGACATCCTTTCAACAGATGAGGACCCATCTTGTGTAGCAGCTAGGGCATTCATGGATGCAAACTTGAAGGAAGCCATTTGGAATGAAGGGATTTCTGAGAAAATTTTACAAATATAGCCAATGAACTCTATTAAATCAACATCTTTTAGATGGACGCATGCATGATTCAATACCTTGTATGGGAATACATTATTAATTTATAGGGATCTGACAGATGGGTAACACTATCAACTAGGTTAAGGACTCACGTCGGGTTCACTATTTTGGTTTTTTCATAAGGGTGCAAAGAAAATGGTCTAGTAGAGAATAACCAGCCATCTATTTTATAGTGTTTTTTATCAGGTAACCTATTAACATGTTTAAAGGCTCATGTTGGGTTCACCATTTTTGTTTTATCTACCCCACAAATGGGACTTTGATTAGAGTTGTTATTCCCAAGAGGTTTCCATTAGATTTATATATGGAACCAGAAACACCCAATGGTTCTGTATCCATAGGGACCTACTCTCCAAAGGAAAGCAATCATCATGTCATTTGGATAACGATTATTGAGAATACACATTGGTCGAAATGATGGGTGGTTGGGCTGATCACACCCTTTTGGGGGGGGGGGGGAATTATTGCGTACATCAGGACTCTCTTATAGATTTAATACAAGGAAATAAATACTTATTAATTCACCAAGTATGAAATGAGTTTCCCTTGTGATTTGGTAATCAATGACTAACATGTATAGAATTTTTGAATCTTCTATAAATATTTGAGGTTCTCCATCAATTGAGACATCTATATGTATATGAGTTTCTCCACCAATGGTATCCTTTGGTATTATACTTAGTGATTCTTTGGTCATTATTATGACTACACTAGTTTTAAATTCACTCAGTGAGGCAATATGGAATTTATCATCATCCAGGGAGATGAGAGTTGTTTTATTGTTGGGATTATACACATAGATGGGATACCTACATATCCTTGTGAAAGGAATTATAACCCATGTAGTTTGGTTCCACATAACAGGACACATCATACCTTTTAAGGTCATGTGATAAGGACCAATCCATACAGTTTAATGTCATGTGATACAGATTTATAGGAAGAAGATGCCTAATCAATGTTTGGTGGGGGACTTATACCAACGCAACCCAGGGAACCTAGAAGGGATCTGAATTTTCAAGTTTAATTAGACCCTATTGAGAATGTGGACTAGAAAGGATAAGGTTGATTTATATTATTTGGTTTCAACGTTAGGGAGTTTCTTACATATCACATTTGGATGAGAATCAAAGCCCACATCATTTGGGAAGTCTCACCGGAGAGTGTAGTCCTTTGACAGAAATGTGTGTGGACTTACTTCCATAAAATTATCCCTCGGTGATTTGGGGGTTTTATTTATGGATTAATCTTAAGGAGTATGACCATTTATTTATAAGATGAAATAGATCTCAGGACTTTAAAATGATTCCTATGTATCCTATTTTTGATGGGAATTAGAGTTCTCGTAGTTCATTCAATGAGGTGTTTTTGTAAATGTTGTGATCATCAAAAATATATAAGCCCACATGATTCATGCTCGGTGTGAGATACAATATGAAGTAAAAGATTTAACAAAGCCTCAAACTTTCTGTTTCGTGCTGATGGAAGAGGGTGGGCCCCTGACAGAACAAGCTGAGGCGACGGTGGGAGAGGGCACGAAGCAATGAACCATTTAATGTAAAATGAAATTGAATCTCATTAGATTCAGCCTGAAAGGCTATGGGATTACTCAAGGTGGAAAACCCTAAGAGGATCCTAGGAGAGGAGGGATACTTTTTCTTTTGTTGAATGGAAAAGCATGTGTGACCCTCACTCTCTCTATTAGGAACCCAACGCTTGAGTCTAAGAGAAGAAAAGGGGAGGATAGAGTCCCATCCCTAGAATCCAAAACATTGAAATTCCCAACACTATCTATAGGGTAAGGATCCATGTGACTGTAGATATAAAAACCTATAAACATCCCAAGGATATTGTCTCCCTTAGAGGAAAAATGTGTGAGACCTCTGACTGTTGATATACAAAACCAAATAGGAGACACGTTGATTTTCCCATTCCAAAGGTTTGATAAGTCAAGAGGTTTTGGTGGAGGCTTGAACTTAGTCCCTTTCAGATAAGGGAACCAAGAAAGGAGATACACTGCCATGAGTAGATTTAAAGTGGATTTGCAAATTTACATGTGTTGTCCTTGAGTGTATCTATGCAACATATCTATACAACGTAGGGATGTTGCGTGGATACACCACGCATGTATGTTCTATAGGTGTGCCAAAAAAGTCCTAGAGATGAATGAGAAAAGTTCTTAACATAGGATAACCAAGCCTATGAAATCTTTAAAAAATACTACCAAGAATACAATACTTGGGTGAGATGTAAATATAAACACCCCAGGTATCCTTTGGTGTCTTTTAAAGAGCCCTGCATAGGTCCTTTAAGGAATAGGCTTTGTGTGGGAAGCTTCTTATTTAAGGAATACAGATCCTTAATAAGATGTTTTGTGTTTCAAACTCTGAAAGGATTTCAAATGTGATTATCCCATCTAATTCACTTTTCTATTGTGTTTTAAAGAGCTACCTGAGAGAATTTGGGGGACCTGGCTGAAGGAGCTATGTAATGGGAGATTCAAGAGTTCTTCCAACTTTATTTAGTGCTCAAATGGGGAGCCCAAGGGACCTATTTATAGGAAAGGATGGGAGATGGTTGAAAGGAGTTTGTATATGCATGTCATCCATGTAGGTTAAGAAAACCCCTTTATTAAATTAATCCATCTTCAGTGTTCCAAATCTTTTGATCCGTAAGTCCGTTTGGGCTCTATGACCAGTCAAATCGAAGCTCTCAAAGATATATACCCTTCTTGAGATGTTTAATACCCCATGTGTTCTCATATGAAAATTATAAAATTAAATTTATTAAATAAACACCATTTCATCATCGTTCTTGTAAATCCACAACCTACTTTTTCAGGAGGGATCTTTCCAATTATCCCCAATTTTGGAAAATTCCTTGGAAAGATAGATATCTAGACTACATATTATTCCGTAATGGTGAAACATATTTACTAATACATGAAATTGTTTGTCTATGTGAGAATCACATCTTCAATGTTGTAGAGAGGTGCATGAAACATATTCTGTGGTGTCAACAATAGTGAAACATATTTACTCATACATGACATTTGTTTTCTATGTGAGAATCATATCTTTGATTTTTTAGAGAATTAAATGAATCATAATCTATGATTTCATCCTCCATATTTTATTATATATATTTTACCCTTGTATTTGAATTAAATTTACTAGTTTGTATGATTTTGAGTTCCTTCTATCTTAACTTTCATCTCATATACCCCATGGTTACTTTTTAAAACATAAAAGTTGCCATATTCAAGGGATGCTATTTTTTTATTATGGGGAGGTGTAAATATCTATGTTATTTTATTCATAATGTATAAATCTTTCACTTTCACACCATGAACTCTAATGGATACAAAATATCTAAAACTTAGTTGAGGAATCCATCATTATTTTCCCTAGGTTATATTATTAGATGATATAACCTATTATAAAAAACATGGATCTTTTTCTCCTTAACCTTGTTGTCACATTTATAGATATTTTTCAGTTTATCCTACATGGAATTGATAGTAGTCAGACACATCATATTAATTCAAATATGTTTTGATAACGAACAAAATAATGAATTATAAAAAAATTCATCTACATATAGTTGTTTTCAAACTACACTGATCATAGCTAATTCAAAAACATTAAGTTCTTGAAATCCATAAATTAATGTATATAATAATTAAGGTACAATAGATTTTATATGAAACCTAAAACCACTCATCAAAATTTTCTTATTAAAACCATCAAATAATGGAACTAATTTATAATTCAATATGTTCTCTAATATATTTGTATAAACTTTGATAAAAAAATTTCACCCAAAACCTTTACCACTGATACTATGGAGCACACAATGATTGGGTGTCATCATATGAAATGGTAATAATATCAACTATATGATTATAAATTTTCAGTAATAATACACTGCATATCCTAGGAACAATTACTCTCCATGAATAATTTCAAACTACTTTGATCCATGGTATTACAAAATAATGAAACATGCATGTTTCTTACAATACTTTATAATAACTAAAATAATAACACTGAAACAACATGGGTGTTTTCTCTTTTCTCCCCTTTAATTCTAGGTCATAAAAGTAATTCTAAAAAATATTCTTCTTATCCTCCACTCTCTTAATGTTATATATTTTAAAAAATGATAATAAATCATCATTTCCTCATTGACTCAAAACAATAAATATTTCCTATATTTTTTATATGAAAATATCTTCTCCAATATCATAATTGTTTTCTCATCTAAATCCATGTTAAATTTAATCAAATTAATTTTAAAAAAAATATCCGACATAATAAGATATTAGAATAATCATATATTTAATGTGTCACTCATAAATATCCATGAATTAATTCTCAATCATACAAGATTTATGTAATTTTTTTAGAAAATTCTAAAACATATAAACTATATAAATATATCACTTAAATCTTCTAAAATGCTGTAATATATTTATCCTTTCACCACATAACTATCTCCTCCATGGATGTATGTTTACTTAATAATTTTAGAATAAATTATAAATAATTTATTGGGATAAATAATATATAGTGTAATCACATGGTTGTTTGTGAGATGATTTATTGTATAGAAAAGTAATAGAGAGAACTTTGAAATCACAACAAAAAGTCCACCCTTTTCTTTCAGATAATCGAAAAGATATCTTATAAAATCCATTCGAGTCTTATGAAATACATGATATATCTTATGAAATATAGATTATCTTATGAAATATATATTATCTTATGAAATACATATAATTCTCAGGAAATCTAGATTATGTCATATAAAATCTTTGACATTTCTTATAAAATGAAAATATTGTATTATGAAATCAAAATATATATTATAAAATATATATTACGTATTATGTATTACAAAATATTTGTTTTCCTTGAACTATATCTTACTATTTTCCATGATATACCTTATTATCTCGTGAATCTTATTCCATGAATTTTCTACATTTAGTTACTTCATGAAGACCTGATCTTTACCCTTATTTGGAAAATTCACAGCCTTTGCCAAAAAAAATTATCAACTAATTCTAAGTGACTCATAATATTTTTGACTTAACAAATTTTTAAAAAATATTTCAAACCAAACCCAATTATAATTACATCAGGATTATTTAAAAACTCCTCCAACAAATTCAATGTTTCATAACAATTTTATCATTTTATAATAAAGCGTAATTAACAACTGATCCAACATCTCAAGATTTGGTTCAAATATTATTTTAGTTTACAAATAAATAAAAATCAAAATATTAAATTATTGATGAATACTTGGGTAATATATTCTCCAAAAATCCTTACCAGTGAATCATTTATCTTATACCATGTATATTCTTTACATACACTAATTTATCCTTAGATATTTTAAAGGAATTAATGTGATTTATATTAATTTTTCCATATATTCTCCTTAGAATAGTTCTCACATATCTTGTTAAACCAATACTAAAATATTTATGGTTTTATGACAAGAAATATCTATTATTTAGTTATCTAAAACTTTATAAGTATGTTATTTTGTATATATAGGAGTTTTTCCTCAAGATAGGATGAACAACACACTTTACACAAACTTGTCATCCAATTTTAGTTTTAATTAACAAAGAATCATCTTCCCACAAATTTTTATACCTGATTATTATATTTTATATTCATAATTATTGTATAACAATGGATTTATCTAATTCATTTTTATTTAACTATTAGTTAAGTATGAAATTCTATAGCAAGAATCATTTCATTCATGAAATAATATCTCTCTGTGTCTAGAAAGGGACACTAAAAAAAATATTTTGGTAGAATTAAATTCAAAAATGTAATTAATAGAATCATTCCACATGAAAATATGATATCGTGTGCTTTTATTTGATGATTTAGGAATCACCTTTATTCAACTATTTAGATAATAAACCTTACTTCTTATGATGTTTCTACACTTCTTTGGTTTTTATACTTGGATGAAAATATTTGAATGGAATATTGTATTTAATACCCATGAATTTTAATACAAATAATTTATTCAATGAATAATATATCTAAATTAGATTCTTCTGGTTGATTCTTATTTTAATCAATAAAATTTCTCTTCCAATTATTTTTATTTCCATATGTGAAGTAGATAGCCTCTAATTCATTTCCCTTTACCTAAATATTTTACCTTTTAATGTGGTATGGGAATGTGTAATATAATTGAAACTAGTATTATATATTTTCACATTTAATTTACACTTGTTCACTATAATGGGTGAAAAACCATGTTTCCACCAATGTTTATCAATTTAGAGAAGTACAATCTTGATATTCCTAAGAGGATTCTCCATAATTTTCACCTATAAAATCTTAATGAATAAATTGATAAGGAAAATAATATGATATTAATAAATAATTTATTTACCATTTAGAACCCCAAATTAAATAAATTATCTATATAATTTATCATCATGATGGAAATATAACTAGTGATGTGCATGTCTTACAGTTTACACTGGTATAGTGCACTCATTAATCTTATGTCCCTCTTTCCCCATTTCATGTGATAATATTTGAGTTATTAGGGATTATACATCTATGTCTTTATATTTTATATTCAAAACTCTGGGCATAGATGATAACATTATACAATGAACTTATTAATTAACCTCCATGTATCTATTATATAAAACCTTTTATCCTTCTTTCACACATAAGGGTTGTTGGTCTATAATTAGGTATTCCAATACATGATATAAACTTTCTTGTAGTTTTATAGTGTATAGATGGCAGTAACACTCTTGAAATTTTTTATTTGTAAGTAAATATCATTTTTTTAATGATCATAGTGTTTCCATGGTTTCTAATTCCATTTTAAATAATAATTAAAATCATATTTTATATCTTTATATTGATTACCATCTACGATATAATAAATTAATTTTATTAGTACCTCACTATCTTAAATATTCACAATATCCCACACCATTAAATTTAGAATATAATTTTACTTGGATATTGTAGTGTAATATATCCATATTTACTTTATAATAAATTATATAAGGGAAATATTAAATTACATGAAGGTATTTAAGTGGGATGAGAATGTTAACTACATAGAGTTCATTAATCGAATGAGTGGACTCCCAAATCCTGAAATATAATATATGGATTTTGTCAACACATTCCTTGACATAACATAAATTATTAAAAGGTTTAATAATATAGATACTAACTTGGTTATATCAACCCAAGACATTGATTAGAACGCCCTAATAAATGAAATTTTCCTAACAAGGTCCAAATCAATAAATTGATCTATGGTTTCATTCTAACTAATGTGAAGGAAGGTGATAACTGGCTTAATATTTTTTCATGGGATTTTTATATCTTATGTATATATGTTATTTGTTTTATATTTCACAAAATTTTTAATATTATATATAGTTTAATGAATTTATTAACCATGTTTGATAAAATAAATAACTCATAATATATTGATTTTATTTCATCTTAGTATAATTGTTAATTTATTTACATTAAGTGATAATGCCTAAATCATCAATAAAACATGCACCACATAAAAAATTAATAATCATGCACTACATAAAATAAAATAAATACTTTATTTGATCATGGAATTTTATAATGGTGGGATTATCAAATAGAAGATAAATAATCCTACGACCCTATGGGAAATAACTCCTTTAGTCGATGCATTGCCTTGAGTTGTAGGATTTCACCATTGGTATATATATCTCTTTAGTTAATTTCACAATGAATCGAGTCCTAAAAAATCCTCTTTCTTGGAGCTATGTCTTGTAAAACTGTTTACTCACTCATTGGTGAGGGGTACCAGGGGGTATATTGTTGTATCAAATAATCCTTGGACATGAAAACCTTAACATAATAATTGTGGGAGTGATGATTCACAGATCATAAAATTTAATTAAATAATAAATTTATCATAAAATAAATCCCATGAAATAAATAATTAAATTATATTGAAATCTAAAACAAAAAGAGTTAAATAAATATTATGTTCAATCACACACATGTAAAGGCTACAAATTTAAACTGGCTAACATTTATTTCAAATTTTACATTGTTAAGATAAGTCTTTTTTTGGAATCAATAATGAGTCAAATTAATAATTAATTATATATTTATTTAATTATTTGTCAAAAATTTCGTTTATATGAGCAAGATTCTAATATATCACAATTTTAAACAAATTAAACAAATTATTTTAATTTTAAAAATTTAAGTACATGTCATGTACTGGTTGAGAAAATAGTGTGTACCCTCATAATCAGGCTAAATACATCAATTAAATTTAATATATATGGAATTTACTAGAGATGACGTAGAGTGTACAATTTGTTTTGACTAAACCCATTTATGGAGTTTAATAATTACATGATCTGCACTGTCACATGACATGACATGTGACATATACAGTGTATAGTCTATGGCATATACTATGTACTTACACGACATGTATTCCTATATGGAATTTCATGATATACATGGATTTTTGTTTAGTGGGAATATAAATGTATTTTTCATGATCATTATGATGACATTACATGCCATGAATATACCCTATTTATACCCTTAGTGATTCCCACGAAGAAAACGACATGTATGACAACCATACACATCATGTTTTCTTAGAATAATATTGAAAATATTAATTAATCATTTATTTTCTTTTGAAAATATTATAATTACATAGTGTATACAGAAGGGGGAATTACACATATCACATGGAATGAAAAAACTATCCACACACCATGTTTGTGTTTTTACATAATTTAAAAATGTTGAATCACATAACATTCTTGTGTCGACATGTACCTTTCATGTGTTCTCACGAGTTACATAGTGTGTATGGATAACTACACTCTATGTAATATATTTTTGAAAAAATTTAATACACAAATATATACTTGGATTGTATGTTATATGGGATATTAAGTGTTGCAAGCTGTGTACAACCATCTACATGACCTGTAATCGATTATTTCCCTTTTCAATTAGCTAGAAGTCAATACATGGAGTATATCAACACCACAAAATTTAACCAGACATCTTTCCATGATTTACATGGATTCATGGTCTTGTGGGGTTATAAAATGTGTAATAATTTCACATGTAGTGTACTACCTATCAAGCGACATGTTGGTTGGTGGTCAATACATAGTGTTTATTGACATTATGTACTGACCCCAACATGATGTGGCATTTTTCATTACACGTCATGTGACCATGTCATTTGGCCAGCTTCGTCAGCATTTTCAAATAGAGTCTTTTAGCATTCTTCACATATTATTTGCTTGTTCATGATATATCAATGTGAAAAATCACGTTATCTAGAATTTAAGATTAAAAAGAAAAAATAAAAGAACAAAAAATATGAAATTGATCAAAAAATGATAAATAATTATAAATTGAAACGTGACTTCTCTAATATCACTTAAAGGTTCGGAATGAAATATAATCTAGTAGATCCCATGGACAAAAAAGTTTTATTATTGAATATAGTGGATTATCCCACCAGATTTAACAAAGATTCATCACATCTAATGGATGAGTTCATAGGAATTTTATGAATGGAACCCCAAAATCATCAATAGATAATTTTTTCATATTTAATTTATAATTAATTTTAAAAAATAATTACCTCATATTAATAATGCATTAATCATTTTAGTCCTTGATCAATTAAATTAACATTAAATAATAACATTTTTTTATAATGAATCCAATTTATAATTCCTATAGGGTATTCACATGTGCTCTATGAATCTCCAAATGTCTCCCTCGGTATTTTGAGTGCAATCACAGAGGAGAAAAGCTTATAGTATCCTTTTTCATCAATCAAAATAAGGAAGTATTTCTTATCCTCTCTTATCTTCAGAGGAATTAGTAGGATTATCTCTCTTATTCTTATGATAATTATTGATATGTTTTCTATGTCTTGAGAGAATTATATCGAGACAACATGTTTTTTGCACAATAATTCTCACTCTAGCTCAAAAATTATATAATCATATATATATATATACACTTAGGGTCAAATAGTTTTTAATTTCACATAGGACCTTTATATAATTAATTATGCTGTATAAACCATGTTTCAAATAATAATAAAATTATTATTATATTCCATGACATTCACTAAATTATTGGATATTTAAATATCATTTGATAAATAAATAAATCCACATTTTTGAAAATGAAATTTGATATATATATATCAATTTTTTTATCTAACAATTCATGTGGTTCACCCATCCTTGATATTTATCAATCCTTTAATAAAAAGTATTTATCTAAATAAAAATTATTCATTTAATATATTAATGAATATGGTATTAACTAAACTTGAATATATATATATATCAAATAAATATTATATCCTCTTAACTTTTGAATAAATATTTATTTTAATATTCATGTAAACAAATAAATATTTATATTAATCTATTCACTAACTGGTTAATGAATAAATATTTATTTGTTACTTTTTAATAACAAAAAAGAGATAAATTATTATTTTATTTACTAAAACTATGAATGAATATTTATTTTAAAATTCAAATCACATATCTATTCTAAACATGAAAATAAAATGTGAAACAATTTGTGTGATTAAGTTGACCTAAACAATTGTTATTTTTGAATATGAGGATAATATTTTTTATAAATATTAAATTCCAAAAACAATTAACCAGGATTATAGATATACTTAGTGTGTAACACTCTAGAACACTTTCTAAATGATATTTTTGGAGATTTCCTTATTTACAATATCAATTTCTAGCAACAAATCATTGAAATGTTTGACCTATGTGTTGCATTTGTTGACAATAATTCAATTTCTGTACAGTGGTGATAATGTTTAGAAGATTATTTTGGATTTAGAAATAGGAATTGGATTTCATGATAGAGAAATCCTCCTTGTATATATAATTATTTTTGAAAAAGTCTTGTGCTTGAAGATAAGTGTCAGTGGAGTGGAATAAATAACATAATGTTTAAAACAATTCATCATTTTTTGGAATACCCTGAAATATTCAATCATTGCATGATGAGTTTATTCAAAGGCCATGAAATTCTTCAAATACTATGAAAGTATATATTTTCATCAAGAAATTTTCTAATGGCCATGTAAAATTTTTTTTCATGAGGAATTATTTAAGTATAAATAATTGAAGAGAAAAAGAATTTGATATTCCTAAAATTTGTAATGACTCTGATTTTCTCTATTTTTATTTTTATAAATTATTTGGGAACATGTTGACATCAGGTGCTGAGACAAAGTGATATTCTAAGGTCCGGTGTTCCCAAAATGATATAGTGAAAAATGTTATTTTTTTAATAAATCATAGGGTGGTTTCTCCTTTAAATAGGAATGAATTATAAATGGGTCCCCATATCATAAATCAGATGGAACCATTATGTTCAGAGAAATCACATTACCTTGGGAGGGGTCTAACATCGACCAACGCAGGTCGACTGTGAAAGTTAAAAATTAGACGTAATCATCATTAAAATATTTTAATAAAAATATTTTGTTTGACATTGAATTGGTTTATTTTTAATTAAGGCCTATTGTTAGGAATCCATGGTTATCTCTATAACCCTGAAAATTCCTCTAAGGCAAGGAGACAGAAACCTCTCTACTGAACGATGAAGAACACATGCGAATAGGGGATTAACAACGACATGAAACTCTATTCTTCATCAAGGACTCATCCAACCTCTAGGTAGGATGTTGATCTCTTTGGGATTTAAAATTTTCCCATTCTTGATTTATATAATGAAAATTGAAAAATCCATGAACAGATTTGCCTGCAGATTTACTACATGTCCTGGGAGGGAATATGTTGCGGGTTAGTGTGATTAGATCAAATCTGTTTCTAACCCAAATTCCCCGAATTTATATCTTTGGCCAAGAACACTTGTCCAATGATGTTAAACCTTTTCTATGTGCATTTCTACCTCTATTCTACATGTATTTTACCATTGGAACCCCATAGTTCAAAGATCAAAGTTTCCATGGGCCCCCAAGCACGATCGGACCCACGAGGTAATGGAAAGGTGAATCAATACCAAAGTAGTGATGGTCGTGACCCGAGGATCACAAATATGGATCTGTTTCAAAAAATGGAGCACCAGAGAAAATATGGGTGACCTGTGGAACCATGTTCATTAGTGGATGGTGCCAGTTTTTGCACACAATGAGGATTGGTGGCATGAAAAGGTGGTAGCGTGCTGGTGCGGTAGAGGATGGAGGTCTCCCAATCATTGATTGTGGGAGAGATCAGTCAGCAACTAGGGGGCACGACAAGCGGCGATGATGGCAGAAAGGACGTGGTCCAATGGGGACACATGGTAGAATGTCCACTACAAGAGCCCATGGCACTAATAGGGGACATAATAGGTATAGGTCGTGTACATGGAAGGAAGACCGACCACATCAAATGTGGTACGATGCATCGTAGATCAGAGGAGAAGATGGTCCAGGAAGTCAGGTGACTGCATAAACCAGAGGGATGCGGCTAGGGTGTACCGCATCTTGTGAAGGAAAGACGTCCCACATGACTTGGGCCGAGATGGAGAACCAGATTGCTCTAGCATCCCAGAAGACCATCGGGCTGAGCCGATTCATACTGTCCCAAACCGATCGCGTCGGGTTGGCTGAACTAGGTCAGATCGGACCAGATAGTTTTTACTAATTTAGCCTTATCATTCAAACTATGTGTGCTTTTGATGAGTCATTTAGGACCATTGATAAGAGGTAGTACTTTTGAGATACTCTAAGTGAGTTTTTGTGGAAGTTGATTTATGACATAATGGCTTGATGAGTAGGTTCTCTTGGAACAAGCACGCTATGAGCGGAATCCTACTACTGGATTGGAGTATGTGATCTTGGTGACCATGTGATTTTTGTGAATATGTGATATTGGTGACTATGTTACTTGGGGGATATATGAACCAATTACACTTTTTGCACCATCGATTCTTCGTGCGCCATTGACGCTCTGTGTTCCAACGATGCCACGGGTTCCACCACCGCTCCAGGAACCATCGACACTTTTTGCACCATTGATGCTCCATGCACCACTGACGATTTATATGCCATTGATGATCCATGTTCTACTGAATCTACATTATACATTTACTCTCCATGCACTGTTGACACTTCTATTGTCCTAGAATCTGGTTGATATGTAGACAACAACTATAAATCTTTCTTTTCATTGTTTAGACCTACACCTATGTGAGCTAACCATATTTACTATAATTCATGTGTTCCTTTTTGGTGTACTTAATGTGTTTCCTTTGTTGTATAATTCATGTATTTACTTAGTGGTATTCCCTTTTTGGTTTTGGGGTGTCCTTCTGAGTATTATTTTACTCACGCCTGCACAAGATTTTCCCACACATTTTGTGTCCTGTGCAGACGATCCGTGCTTTGACAGAGTCCTAGGTGGACGAGGAACATGTGGTTATTAGAGTGATCAGATAGGCAAGGTGTTTTCTTATGGCTTCAAATATCTATCCTATACATACCCTTCAGGAGTAGTTTTCTGCAGATGAGTTTCAGGAACTCATGCATTCACTTTGGCAGACTTTTCTATTAGTGGGCTTGTATTATGGCCATGTTTACTTTAATGTTTTCCTACTATTGTAACCTTGTATTGGTATCTTAGTGGTATGAAGAATTATTTACATAGTGTTTTTACAATTCAATATTGTGGGATTGGATATCTTTGGGTGTGTACAGGTATGTAGGAAAATTCCTCCCATTTGTGGGATATTCATACTTAGTGCTAGTCACTATCCCCTGACCTATTAGAGGAGGGCTAGGGGTTGTCATGGAATGGGCCCCTCTGGGAAGGGCCATGACAGAGTGGTATCGTAGGTGGTTGGTTCTACCTAAAGAACCACGAGTATGTGAGATTGGTTTGGGGATATAGTTTTATGTGTTTCAAGTTTTTATGTATGACCAGGGAATCCAGTATTGGTTCAACGGCTGGCGTATCCAGTCATGAGGACTCTAAATTCTTCTTTTCAAATCAGTACAACAAAACACTATTTGGAGGGAAAATTAATGGTATATGCATCATATAGGATTTTGAGTGTGTTCTCATATCCTTCTTGAGTGAGATCACCAGGTATACACTATTTAATGTGGTACATCTTGATCTATTTCAGGCTGCCTCCAAGTAGATAGCCATCCAAGATTCCAATCCATGATAAAAAAGATGATCCAATTAGTGATGAGGTGTCTATATAGGGACCAATATCAAATATTTCACCCTTGGGTGGTGTACTAGTGATACCACCAGCCAGAGAGATATAATTACAACCAACACTACCAGTAGAGGATGCATGCAGGATAATTTTGTTGCATGAGTTCCAGAGGTAGTGACCACCTAGGTTTAGTGGAGAGACAGACCCCTAGGTAGCTAAGGATTGGCTGGAGGTGGGTACTCAGGTCTTTATCCTTGTTAGTAATCCTTCCAACTAGATAATATTTATTGTCATGAGATTTATTTAGGTCTAAGTGGGAAGATGTTTAAGCTCAGTGATCTAGACGCATGACGAGACAACTCTCTCTAGGGAACACTTTTAATGCCTCTTCAGGGAGGATATCTTTCTAGATACATTACGATCAATGCACCTACATGAGAGCCTACATCTATAACAGGGCAGTTAGATAGTAGTGGAGTACTTGGTGAGATTTATAGATATTTCTAGCTACTGCACATATATGGTGCATGACCTATTCTTCAAGGCCCGATCCTTAGAGCATGGTTGGAACCAAGATATCAGGGCATCCATGATATCCATTAGAATCCTTACATTTTGGGGGTACTAGAGTGATCCCTGCTAGTAGAGTGATTTTAGGTGGAGTAGACACCAGTAGTGGGAGCTAGAAGTAGGCACCAAACAGATGTGTCTTCAACAACAAGTATCTGATAGATGGTGTAGGGGTCCAAGTGGATTTGAAAGTTCAGTGGACAACCCCAATACATGAGGTCAGTAGTGTGGGGATCTTAATGTTGAGCGAGTCAGCTGAAGGACATGCTGTGTTACACATGCAGTGGTTGGGGACACATTGGTTGATATTTCTTGAATCCCCATGTGGATGATCAGTAGACAATCAAGGGACTACTGAGGTAGAGGATGAGGTAGGGGAAAGGTTGTCTTCAAGGTCATGGACATGGCTGAGAAACATGTAGAGTAATATGTGGTGCTCGACAGATCGATGTACTACAACCACCACCCTCAAGTGGTCCACCATGGGCGCATATTGATATTGGATAGGGACGTGTTCAACTTTAGGAAGTAGAGGCTTAGGACCCCGGTGCTCCAGATATGATTATAGGTACGATCTCTATCTTTTCCACCCTAGCTTCAGTTTTCATAGACTCATGTTCCGGTCACTATTTTATCACCACGAACCTTGTTCAAGACTCAGAGAACCCAGTGGAACTTTTGACATGATCCCTATGCTTAGAGACTCATATGTGGAGAGGTTTGATGACCGAACACTGGTACAGATAGTGAACCCTTACTATTGGGGGATATAGTTTCGGTTGGGATATCATGGAGGAAGCATTGATTTCTTATGATGTTATTATCGGTATAGACTAGTTATCTATAGCTCACTCCCATACTAAATGTTTTAGGTGCAGTTTGTAGTGTGTCTGGGAATATGGGACCTTGTTTTCCATTTTCAATTAAAAGGAAATGCATGCCTAGTATGATGGACTTACTTAGAGGATGGTGAAACCAATTACTCACCAGTTGGCTTGCCTCACCCTCAGTGTTGTGGACGAGAAGATTACCCAGTTTTTTGACGTGGCAGTGGAGTATGATGAAGTATTTCCTAAGGATATCCCTGGATTACCTCCCCTTAAAGGGGTTGACTTATTTATTTATATGTACCCTTGGATAGAACTGATATCTACACCTGCATATGGGATGTCTCCCATGGTGCTTCATGAGTTGAGGGAACAATTGGAAGACTTAAAGAGGAAGGTCATTGTGAGACCCATTGTTTCACCATGTGATGCCACATTTTTGTTTTCCAAGAAGGCAGATGAGTGCTTAGAATTATGTATGGACTTTTAGTGCCCAAACCTGGTGACCTGGAAGAATACATATACACTTCTGAGGAATGAAGACCTCTTCGATCATCTAAAGGGAGTGATGTGGTTATCAAAGATGGACCTCAAATTTGGCTATCACCAACTTCATATATGAGACAAGGATGTAACAAAGATAGAATTTGGATGTATGTATAGAATCTACAAGTACATAGTGATTCCATTTGGTGTGATGAATGACCCAAAAGTGTTCATGGGACTCATGAATATGATCTTCTATCCATAATTATACTGGTTCACCGTGGTCCTCATTGATGACATCCGTGTGAAATCAGTGTCTGAGGAGGAGCATGAGATACACTTGAGGATGGTCCTGGACACACTCTGATATTACTAGATTTATGGTAATTTTAGAAAGTGTAGTTATGGATTCAGGAGGTCCACTTTCTGGGACACATCATTTCAGAGGCTGGAGTTCCAGTAGATCCAATGAAGATTGAAGCGGTGCTTACTTGGGATTCACCCAAGACTGTTATCAAGGTGAAGAGTTTCTTGGTTTTAGCTGGGTACTATCAGAGGTTTGTACCCAAATTTTCCATAGCATAATCGCCCTTGGAGACCTTGACATTCAAGGGCTAGCGTTTAGTGTGGAAATAGAAGTTCCAGCGTTGCTTACTAGAGCTGAGATATAGATTAATGAGTTCAACCATATCAGATTACCAGAGTAGGGTGTCAATTACATGGTGTTATGTGATCCATCATGGACTGGTATTGGTTGTGTCTTGATTTATGGGAAAGTGGTGATTGCATATGGTTCTCATGAGTTGAGGCAGTATGAGTTTAACTACACGACCCATGATCATGATCTTTCATTGGTAGTATTCACATTGAAGATGTGGAGACACTACCTAAATAGCGAGAGATTTACCATCTACACTGACCATAAGAGTCTCAATTATATTTTCTCTCATAAGGTCCTGAAATTGAGATAGATATGATTTATAGAGTACCTCTAGAACTATGACTTTTTGTATTTTCTATAATCTTGGTAATGGGAGCGTAGTGGAGGATTCTCATAGAAGGAGATCTATCCTGCATTTATTGAGTGAGGCGTTCGAGCAGTTGGATGCATTACAAATATCCTTTTTGGATGGAGATGTATAATCTTTCCTCTAGTCGATGGTTTTTACCCCTCAAATATTACGAGTTTTGGAGGCCCAGATTAGAGACACATACTATGAGACTTTACATGCTCAAATTTCCATAGGGCATGCCTATGATGAATATTTTAATGGTGTGGATCACTTCATTATCTTCAAAGAATGATAAGTAGTACCGGTGATATTACAGGATGAGGTCTTAAGGGGCTTCCATAAATCCCATTTTGTGGTAAATCTAAGACTGGAAAAGATACATCAGACCTTCAACATCAGTTCTAGTGGCTGGGGATGAAGAAGGCAGTGGAAGAGTTCCTTTCTTGGTGCCTCACTTGTCTGCAAGTGAAGGCAAAGCACCAGGTTCCATTAGGATTGACCAAACCACTTGAGGTGAAAGAGTGGAAGTGGGATGTGATATCAATGGAAATAATGATGGTTTTACCATGTAAGTCCATGAGAAATGATACCATTTGGGTGATTTTTGATTGACTCACCAAGTCATCCCAATTTCTACCGATCCATGAGAAGAGCACAGTAGAGAGTCTGGGATACCTCTACATGTTGGAGAAAGTTTGACTCCATAGAGTCCCATCGATGATAGCCTTGTATCATGATAATTGTTTTACATACCAGTTTTGGGAGGGATTGAAGTAGGTGTTCAAGAAATAGTTGCTTTTGAGCATAACGTTTCATCGAAAGATGGATGTCCAGATAGAGATAACCTTCAAGTCTATAGAGTACATGCTATGTGCTTGCATAATTTATTTTGGCTACAGTTGGATGACCACCAGCCTCTAGTGGAGTTTTCATATAAAAAAAACTACCACTCCACCATTGTTATGACACCATATGAGGCCTTGTATGAGAGATCATATAGATAACCACTGTGCAGGACAGTCCTAGGAGAGTCTGCACTCATTGGTCTAAAGTTGGTATGGGCTACCACCGAAAAGGAATAGATCATTTGGGAGTGGATTAAGACTACATAGAGTCTTTAGAAGTCCTATGATGACATGAAACTGAGGACTTTGGAGTTAAAGAAGGGAGACCATGTGTTCCTTAGAATCACTGATCAATGCAGAATATAGAGATTTCTGAGTAGGGTTGGTGAGGTAACATACCACCTAGCTCTACTCCCATAGTTTCACCAGGTGCATGATGTCGTCCACATGTCACACCTGAGGAGGTACGCGCCTGATCTATCACACTTAATCTACTGGGGTGAGTTAGAAATTAAAAATAAGATGAATTTTGAGAATTACCTAGTGGAGATCATGGATTGATAGGAGAAGATTATTTGTGGGTGGTCTATTCCTCTGGTGTGTATTCGGTGGTCGCACATGAATCTCTAGTAGAGAACTTGGGAGAATGAAGCTCAGATTTAAGCTCATCACCCTCATATTTTAATGAGTAGCACTTGTGTTGGATTTTGGGGATATAAATCCCTAAGGTAGGGAGAATATAATGACTCATATTTTCTCTGGTTTTATTTTTATAAATTAAATGGTAAAATTATGAGAGTAGGCATCGAGACGACATGAGATTTGAAGACCTGGTGTGCCCAAAATGATATAGTGAAAATTTTTATGTTTTTAATAAAGCATAAGAGTGTTTTATCTTTTAAATGAGAATAAATTCTAAATGGGTGCCCAGATAAAAAATCTGAGGGAATCGTTGCATTCAAAGCATTGAGTTTACCATTGGCAGGGCCTAACATCGACTAGCCCTGGTCAACTATGAAAATTAGAAATTGGAAGTAACTATCATTAAAATATTTTACTGAAAATATTTTGTTTGAAGCTGCATTGGTTTCATTTAATTAATTAATATTGTTAGGAATCCAGGTTTATCACCATAACCATAGAAATTCATCTATAGAAAGGAGATGAAAACCTCTCTGGGGAATGACGATGAACCCCGACAGATCGAGGGTCGACGATGATATAAAACTCTGTTCTTCATCAATGAATGATCCAATATCATAGTAGGATGTTTATTTCATTGTGATTTACTCTTTTAAAATTCTTGATTTATATGATTAATGTGGACTAATCCACAGACAAAAATTATCCCACATATTGATTGTAAGTTGTGGGAGGGAATATGTTGCAGGTTAGAGGGATTAGATCTAATATGTTTCTAACCCAAATTCCAAAAATTTAGATTACTGGACAAGAATGATGGAACAATGATGTTAAACCTTTTCTATGTGAATTTATCTTCCAATTATACATGTTCTTCACCATTGGAACCCTACGGTTCCCAGATGGATGTTTCTGGGTGGTTCTGAGCTCGATCAGACCCCCAGAGTGATGGCAATCCAAATCAATCCCAATGTAGTGATGGTCACGACCCAAGGATCATGAATGTGGCTATGTTTTGAAACATTGAGAAATGGAGAAATAACAGATACCCCCATAACTAGGGATACTAGGGGTATAGAAACCCACCTTTTTAATAAATAACTTTTCATTACATTTTACAAATGGAGGATCTTTAAAGTCTAGTGTCTTGGAAAATCAGGATCATAATAAATGAAAACAACATAAAAATTCTTCTTAAGCACTTGTAAGTATTCTTAATTGTTCATCCAAAGTTCATTACAACATCTCATGACCTAGGAGCATACATCAAAATAAATGGTGAGCAGAAGGCAAAAAAAGGAAAACAAGAGAAACATTTTACATGTGAACTTGAGATACATCAATAAAGACATGATAAATAACATTAAGGCATTAGAAAGAGATCATGAGGCATATCACAATAAAAATAACATGTTTCATAACTTGAATATGTGGCTACAACATTTAACTTAGACAATCATTTCTGTATCACCAAGTTCCATCCCCAAGGTGTCATTATAAAATTACCAAGATTATTCACCAAGGTATCGTGAAAATGGTCATCTCTAGAGATTAAGTCTTTACCCAATGCATTGAAGCACTATCAGGGCGCACCCTTTATTTGTCTTTATTATCATGTGAGACACATATATCATCATAAATCATTTCATTAAAAACCCATATATCATAAAAAAAATGGGTTTCATTTCATAGTCATAACATTTTAAAAACTAATTTAAAGACGTGATCTTTATGTCACCTTAAACCCACGGAAAAGGAAAGCGGGTCTCATGTATGTAAATCCCAGAATTTAAAATAATTTTTTTGATATATATGTGAATACCCCTATTGAATAAAGATTTTGAGTATTCAATTCATAAAATAAAATAATTTGAGTAAAAGAGGAAAACATTTTGAGGTGAAAATACGGCAGCATAACGGCTATGTTGCAGGGTTTTAGAAAACATTGAAAAGAGAGGGGACATGAGTCACCCACTCATAAATGATCCATAAAATAGAATAGGGGAAGAATATAAAGTATATAAGAACATGTTAATGAAATTTTAAGTACATACCATATGAAATGAAAAACTTGAAAGGAAGATAAAAATAAGATTTCTCTTATGGAGAATTCGGCAGCCTAACGACATCACTTAAAATGTCAAAAAAATTAATTGATTAGATTAAATAGAGTCTCTAATCATGTGAAAATAAAAAGATAGTATGATTAATATAGAGATAATACCCTAACTTGGAAAAAGAGGAACTTGAAAGACTTGACATGAAAGTAGAACTTTGAAAATGGGAAGAGTGAAAGAATCCCTTACAAAAATTCGGTAGCCTAACGACGCCACTTAAAAATTATTAAAATGAATTGATGAGAGTATGATGGGGTCTCTAAAAATATGAAAATACAAATTAAATTAAGGTGAATATAAAAGAACATCCTCCAACATAAGAACATGGATCATAAATGAAATGACATAAAAGAGAGTACTTGAAAAGAAAGACAGAGGTAGGGTCCATTACCTTAAAACGTAAGTCTTAAAACTGAAGGTCGGATCCTTGGAGGATGAGGGAACCTTGGGAGGACTACATGGGAGGTAAAGAGACCAGAAATTCATTGGAGAGGATTTGGAAATGAAATGAATGAGGGAAAGGCTTGGTATTTATAGGGGAAGTGAGGCGACAAAGCATTAATTGTCAAGGGACACCTCATCAGTGGTATTGGAAAACCCATGGGCTTGCACATTTTATTTTCCCATGGTATTGGCCAGATGGGGAACCTCATACCTTTTCTTACTATTCATAAGTGGACCAGAATTATTCCATAATTATTACATAATTAATGATGTCATTAAACACCCGAAACTCAAAAACTGTATTTTCACTATTTACTGAAAATTCAACTTTCTCAGAAAAGTCCAAATATTTTGCCTTAACTGAATATCAATGATCTGATTTCCAAAAGGAACTCCATTTTATGAAAATAATTTTCTAAATATTTTTAATTTAAGTTTTAATTAAAAACACTATTCACTGAAAATTCAACTATTTTAGAAAAATCCCAAAAATTCACCTTAATCTAATATCGATGCTCTGAATTCAAAAATGAACTCCATTTTATAAAAATAATTTTCTAAATATTTCTAATTTAATTTTAAAATAAAAAATACTATTCACCTGAGAAACTAATACTTAAACAGTAATTTCTGGAATAGTTATTTACCTATTTTATTAGAACACATTACTCAATCAAGGTGCCTAGATTATATTAATATTTTCTTAAGTGAGGTTACTTAATCCATTTGATCACATTAGTAATAATAAGCGTAAAATCACTATTCATAATTTACTATTCATCCAAAATTATGTTGATCTTATTAGACTCTAAATTTCTTACTAAACATAACTGTAGAAGTCCATTTTTTGAAAATCATTACACATTATTAATTATTTAATGTTTACATAAATATTTTTAAAATATCCTTTTTGTAAAATTCATCATTAATATGTATACTATATTTATCCGGACATTTGAAAATTCACAAACTTCACCATAAGAAGAAATTACAATTTTTTATTTTAATTAAAGGATTACACAAGGAAGTTAAAGTCTTGTTACATAACCCCTTATAACACCAGCATAGGACCTATGTGTAAGGTGTTCTAGGGTGATAAAATCTTGGGGAAGCTCGACCAACATTGCCCGAGTAGTGATTTCTATCAGCTTGAACTTCTCGTGAAGGCGATTCCATTCCAGCTTCACATGATCAAGTTTGGCTTTTGTTTGGTGCAGAGAAAATCCCAAAGGTTCTACCTCCTTCCCGAGTTCTGTCAGATGGTTATCGATCGACCCGAGACTACTGGATGGGGCCATTGAATCTTATTTCCATATTAATTAATCAAGATCACTTGTATTTATAGACAATAATCGCGACATTTAGTTTCCGACGGTCATATTTACCAATGGTCATATAACAGTCGAAACCAAATGGTTTTATTTTAATTATACTCATTTTATTAAAGGAAATAGTTTTGTTGAGTATAAAATAAAATAACACACAAAGTTAGGAAACAAAGTTTATTCAAAATTTCAGGTCGTTACGATCTTCCCCCTTAAGAAATTTCATCCTCGCAATTTTAAAATTGGGCTTGGAAATTTCATTGAATGTCCCACATAAAAAAAGAGTCAGAAAAAGTATTACTTTAAAAGAAAGAAAGGGAAGTACAAAGGTCACCCGAGTTTACCCATACTAGGATTACATGTAGTAAAACATGGATATGGAAGAGAAAACAAAGAATCAAGTTCTGATGGAGAGTGATAGAAAACATGATTAGGAAAAAAATTACCATAACAAGATCACAAACTTAAGAGGTGTTAAACGGTCTTTGATTACCTAGTAGGAAATGTAAACCAACAACGTTTTTGTTTTACATTCATTTTTATAATTTTGAGGAATCCTTTCACTACATAGAATAAAAACATAAGGAAATATACTTACCTTCAAGTATAGTTTCATCCCTTAATAAGTTTCCACCAAGACTAATATTTTCTCCAAACAATGAGCATTCAAAAAGACTTGGTCTCATCAAAAGCACAGGAATCATCATCTAGATAATCACATAATCCACAAAATAATAACTACATTTTCCCTTGTCATTATTCATCAACTAAAACTAAAATGGTTAGTACGAGATCATATAATTCCCAAAAGGACAATCCCTTATAAAAATAAATATTAATATTAATCTCCAAAATTCAAAAAATGTACCCAAAGTTCTATAAAGACCATTCAATACACAACCATCTGTAAAATTCTTCAAAATAATCCAAACAAAGATTGGAACCCAAAATTCTAAAGGATTTAATCACATAGTATTCCCCAATAAATCTTAAAATTTATCTCCAAATAACATCGACTACTATTAAAGTCTCATACTAAAGTGTAATTAACCTATTCACTTTATCTCTATGCTAGGTTCATCATTTTCCAGAAATAACCCAAATCACCATATGTCCACAATAAATACATAAAAAAATCAACCATTCCACCTCAATTTAGATCCTATAGTATTTTATTTCCATTTGGCATATAGTACTCCAAAAGAGAAAACATTTTCCAAAATAACCTTTATCATTTAATCAACAAATCATTTTCGTATTAAAAGGATATCCATTTGATAAATATAAGTTTCCAAAATCAACTTATTCTTGATCCCTAAAAATAGCAGGTGCATTAGTCAGTCTGAAGGGCATAAAAAAAAACTCATAATGCCCATATCTTGATTGGAAGGCAATTTTGGAATATCATCATTCTTCACCCTCAATTGATGATAAACAAAACGAAGATCAATCTTCGAGAAGAACTGAGTCCCATGAAGTTGGTCAAATAAGTCATCATTTATTGGAAGAGAGTATTTTTTCTTTATTGTGATCCCATTCAGTTCTCTATATTCAATTCATAACTGCATCGATCCATCCTTCTTCTTCACAAAGAGAAATGGTTCTCCCCATTGAGACACACTTGGTTGGATAAACCCATTCTACAAAAGATCTCAGAGTTATTTCTTTCATTTCTCTAGCTCCACATTTTCTATCCTATAGGGGGTTTTTGACATCGGATAAGATCTAGGTACGAGTTCAATGGAGAACTTTACCTCTCTTTTTGGGGGAGGTCCGCGTAACTCTTCAGGAAATACGTCAAAATATTCCTAGATGATGGGAAATTTTCTAAAAGAATAAATCCTTCGTGAGAAACTTATTTCAACTACGACTCTTTTAACTGAAAAAGATTTTATGTCTTAAAACATCATATTTAGAAAATTACATTTTTCTATAATTCCTTCAAAATGATTCATAAAAAGATTTAGATTAACCAAACAATCCCCCAGGAGTGTCGTAACCAAGAGTGCAGCAAGGCCCATTATCGTGTACTAGTTCCCATTCGACTCTAGCTTAATACTGTATTTTTGGGTTTTACCCCTATATACATCTGTGCCAGATCCACCGTTATCTACTCGTATCTAGACAGGGATGCATTTCCTTGATAAACCACATACTCAATACTCACCAAAATACTATAAAAATTTCCTATATTTAAGCTTTTCTATAGGGTTCTTCCTAAAGTTTTCATATCCGAATTTCCATAAATAACTAAACTATCCTTTGATACCGACTATAAAATTCCAAATTTTTAATACATAACTTTTCATTACATTTTACAAACAAAGGATCTTTAATGTCTAATGTCAGGGAAATCCGGATCATAATATATTAAAACAATATAAACATTCTTCTAAACCACTTGCAAGGTTTATTCATTGTTTATCCTAAGTTTATTACAGAATCTCATAACCTAGGATCATACATCAAAGGAAAGGGTGAGTAGAAGGCCCAGTAAGGAAAACAAGAGAAACATTTTACATCTGAACATGAGAAACAACAATAAAGTCATGATAAATAACTTTTTGGCATGAGAAAGAGATCATGAGGAATATCATAATAAAAATAACATGTTTCATAACCTGAATATGTGGCTACAACATTTAACATAGACAATTATTTCTGTATCACCAAGGTCCATCCCCAAACTATCATTAAAAAATTACCAAGGTTATTCACCAAGTTATCGTTAAAATGATCATCTCTAGAGATTAAGTCTTTACCTAATGAATTTGAGCGCTATCAGGGTGAACCATTAATTTGACTTTATTATCCTGTGAGCCACATATATCATCATCAATCATTTCATAAAAAATCCATATTGCATAATATAAATGGGTTTCATTTCATAGTCATAACATTTTAAAAACTTCTTTAAAGACGTGATCTTTATGTCAATTTAAACCCATAGAAAAGGAAAGAGGGTATCATGTATGTAAATCACAGAATTGAAAATAGAAAATTTTGATATATATTTGAATACCCTGGTAGAATAATGAATTTTTAGTATTCACTCCATAAGATAAAAGAATTTGAGAAAAAGAGAGAGACATTTTGAGATGAAAATTTGGCAGCATAACGGCTTTGTTGAAGGGTTTTAGAAAACATTGAAAAGAGAGGGGACATGGGTCACCCACTCATAAAAGATACATTAAATAGTATAGGTACGGAATATAAAGGATATAAGAACATGGTAATGAAATTTTAAGGACATTCCATATGAAATGGAAAACAAGAGAGGAAGATAAAAATAATATTTCTCTTATGAAGAATTCGGCAGCCTAACAATGTCACTTAAATCATCAAAAAAAAAATGAATTGATGAGATTAAATATGGTATCTAATAATGTGAACATAAAATGACAGAATGATTAATTTATTGATCATAACTAAACATGGACAAAAGGATCTTGAAATACTTGACCTGAAAGAAGAACTTTGAAAATGGGAAGAGTGAAAGAATCACTTACAAAAATTCGGCAGCCTAACGACGCCACTTAAAAATTCTTAAAATGAATTAATGATAGTAATAGGGGGTCTCTAATCACATGAAAATACAAATTATAGTAATTTTAATATAAAAGAAAATTTTTCAACATAAAAACATGGGGCATAAAAGAAATTACATAAAAGAAAGTACTTGAAAAGAAAGAGAGGTAGGATCCCATACCTTGAAACTTAAGTCCTAAAACTCAAAGTTCAGTACCTTGGAGGCTTGTGGGAACCTTGGGAGGACTCCTTAGAAGAAAAAAAAGACCATAACTTCATTGGATAGGATTTGGAAATGAAATGAATGAGGGAAAGGCTTGGTATTTATAGGGGAATTGAGGGGACAAAGCATTAATTGCCAAGGGACACCTAATCAGTGGTATTTACAAAACCATGGGCTTGCCCATGGTATTTGAACATGGTATTGGAGGCTTGGGAAACCTCATACCTTATCTTACTATTCATAAGTCGACCATAATTATTGCATAATTATTATATCCTTAATGATGTCATTAAACACCGAAAAACTCAAAAACTGTATTTTCACTATTCCCTGAACATTCAACTTTCTTAGAAAAATCCAAAAATTTAACCTTAACCAAATATCAATTCTCTGATTTCAAAAATGAACTCCATTTTATGAAAATAATTTTCTGAATATTTTTATTTTAATTTTTAAATAAAAACACCATTCACTGAAATTTCAACTGTTTTAGAAAAATCCTAAAAAATCACCTTAACCTAATATCGATGCTGTGAATTCAAAAATAAACTCCATTTTATAAAAATAATTTTCTAATTTGTTTTAATTTAATTTTAAAATAAAAAAACTATTCACCTGAAAAAACTAATACTTAAACTGTACTTTTTGGAATAGTTATTTACCAATTTTATTGAAGCACATTACTTAATCAAGGTGCCTAGATTATATTAATACTTTCTTAAGTGAGGTTACTTAATCCATTTTATCACATTATTAATCTTAAGCATAAATTCACTATTCATAATTTACTATTCATCAAAAATTATGTTGATCATATTAGACTCTAAATTTATTACTGAACATAATTGTAGAAGATGATTTTTTGAAAATCATTACACATTATTAATTATTTATGGTTAACATAAATATTTTTAAAATATCATTTTTCTAAAATCCATCAATAATATGTATACTATATTTATTCAGTCATTTGAAAATTCACAAACTTCACAATAAGAAGAAATCACAATTTATTATTTAAATCAAAGGATTACACAAGGCAGTTACGGTCTCGTTACATAACCCCTTATAACACCAGTATAGGACCGAATATTAAGGTGTGATAGGGTGATATAATCTTTGGGGCGGCTCGGCCAACATTTCCCAAGTAGTGATTTCTATCTGCTTGAACTTCTTGCGAAGGCGATTTCGTTCCAGCTTCACATGATGAAGTTCGGCTTGGGTTTGGTCCAGAGAAAAGACCAAAGGTGTTACCTCCTTCCCGAGTTCCTTTAGATGGGCTTCGATCAGCCTGAGACTACTGGATGGGGCCATCAAATCTTCTTTCTATATTAATTAATCAAAATCACCTGTATTTATAGACAGTAATTGCAACATTTAGTTTCCAATGGTCATATTGACCAACAATCATATAACAGTCAAAACTCAACAGTCTTATTTTAATTATACTCATTTTATTAAATGATATATTTTGGTTGACTATAAAATAAATTAACACACAAATTTAGGAGACAAAATTTATTCAAAATTTTGGGTCGTTACAGGCGGTCGGTGCCGGTAGTGGTGATCGAAGGAGGATCGTGGTCACCCTGATAGTGACCATGGTCCGCGGTAGGAGGCCATGACGACGACATCAAGGAAGTGGCCCAACATGGCCGTGTATAAGATGGTCCATGATAGGTGGCCATAGAATTGATGGGGGATGCAGAAGGTAGGTCAGCCACATAAAACATGGTCCAGTGCTGCATTGGCTGAGGGAGCTGGTTTTCCACATAGTTAGGTAACTGCGTGGACTTGGGGGACGCGACCAGGGTGGGCCGTTCCAGCAAAGCAAAGAAGACCCCCATTATGCGGGCCTGGTTAGAGAACTGAGCTACTACTTTGGGCCAGCGAGCCATGGTCCAGCGGGCCATTGGGCCATGGCAGTTTGGGCTAACCTAGATCAATCGGGTCGGGTCAAGTTGGCTAGACTGAGTTGGGTCAGACCAGACCATACCAACCCCTTTTTACTAAATTGGCCATAGCTTTCAAACCATGTGTCTATTTCATGAGGGATTTACGTAGTTGGGTCCCTTACTACGAGAAGGATACTTTGAGATACTATATGTGAGTTATTTTTCAATTTTACTTTATGACCTAATGGATTGAGGTGTAGGTTCTCCCAGAATAAGTGCACTACCAGTGGAATCATGTGGCTGGATGTGACTATGTGATCTTGGTGACTGTGTGATCTTGGTGACTGTGTGACTTGGGGATTTTATGACCCATTTATGATTCATGATCCATCTATGTTCCATGTTCCATTAAATCCCCATGCGCCATCGCTGCTCTAGGAACCATCAACGCTACATGTGACATTAATGCTCCACGCGCCACTAAATCTTCACGCACCATCAATGATCCGAGCGCTATTGAAACTCCATGTGCCATAAATTCTCTATGATCCATATAAAATTCTAATGTCATAGAGACTGGGAGATCTGTATACTACAACTAGAAATACTTCTCTTCATGCTTTATACTTATACCTATGTGAGATGACTTTATTCACTATACTTCATGTATTTCCTTTGTGTTGTACTTGTTATGTTTCATTTTTGGTTTACATTGTGTATTTAATTAGTGGTATTTCCTTTTTGTTTTCAGTGTTTCATAATGAGTATTATTTTACTCACCCCTACACGGGCTTTTCCAACACGTGTCGTGTCATGTGCATAAGATCAACACTTTGACATTGTCCTAGGTAGACAAAGATCAGGTGGTTCTTAGAGTGATTAGACATGAGATGTATACTCTTGGGTCTTCAGACATCTGTCCTATAGTTACCCTTAATGTATTCTTTTCTATGTATGAGTTTTAAGAACTCATGCATTCACTTTTGCAGACTTTTTTTGGTGGGAATGTATTCTAGCGTGGTTTACCTTATACTTTTCTACTATCATACACTTTTGTTTGTATCTTAGTGGTATGCGTGATTGTTTACTTAGTGTATTTAAATTTCATAATTTTTGGATTGGATATATGGGCATGTGTACACGTACTTAGTAAAATGCCTCCCATTTGTGCGATATGCCCACTCAGTGCTATTCGCTAGCCCTTGTCCAATCAGATGTGGGCTTGGGGTAGTCATTGTACGGTCCCCTCTAGGGCGGGTCAGGATGAAAAATATATTCGAAAATGTCTTGGTGTTCATACTTAGTTTTTACTAATCATTTTTGTGACTTTATCAAAAATATACCATCCCATAACCAACCAAGGATCCACCTCAATGACATGTGTGACCCTAGGGTCAACCATAAGGGAGGTAGGTTGACCAAGATAGTCGTGGGTGGAAAGTGATAGTGGTAATGAATATCACCCATAGGGAGCACATGCATGAATTAGAAATATCCTGCATGCTTAGCACACACTGGAAAAGTGGGTAATACCATGGGGTGGTAGCGCAGCGAGGTAAGATGGCTGGGAGCATACCCGGTACTCGTAATTGAGTCACCGAAGGCAGGAAATTGCTTATATTGTAGAGGTGAACCACAAATAAGTTTGATATGGGACTCAATATATGTTGAACACTATAGAAATTTTTTAAAAACATTGATATATTACCATTAATCTGATATAATATATCTACAACTCAATCAAACCGAAAGAGCGTCTTCTTCCTTGCAAACCAACTGCACAGAATTTCTTAGATATACTACAAGGCTTATCATTGATGGACCATAAAAATCCTATTGACCGGATGTGGAAAGAAATATATTTTTTCATGTGAAAAATGGATATATCCTGAAAATATTTTTGATTGACCATACCCATGTGGATCGACCATACTTGCTATAAATCGACCACATGACATTTTATCGATCGACCATATAAGTTATGATAAACCTACAAAATGAGCTTGATATGATGTTATTATAAGTATTTAAAGATTAACTTTTAATGATAAAATGAATTTTAATATTGAATAAAAATATTAAATACCAAAAGAATATGTTAACACTAAAAAATAGTGTATATGTTCTTGTAAAACGGAAGGGTTGAGTGACTTCAAATTATCGAGGAATGCATACAGATCCCGGGTTTCGAGGCCGGCGCGTGGGTTCGCGGCTCAAGATGTTGCACGGTTTCCTTCTATTTAGATGTTTTTTGAATTTTGAAATGTATGATTGTATCTTTGGGTCCCGGCAACCCTTACAAACCGACTATCTGATAATGGGGAAAAAATGATTTGCATAAGTAAAGACATGGATTTCAGTAGATGGTTCCAACAAGATATGTTTTGTGCTCATTTAATAAGAGGAGTTTTATTCTTTCATTCAATATGATCCTCGGGAGTTCATACCACATGCAGAATAGTTTTTGAATCGTTAAGGCATTTAATTTAGAAATCTTAGCCTTGTGTTGTTTGATATTTAATGAGTTTTGGCAGCATCAATGGTTCAATCCATTCACTATCAATAATTCATGAATACCATGGGAATGTTCATAACACATGACGAAATAATAAACAACTAAATCTTGTGGGTATTTAAGAATCAATAAATAAGATGAATTAAAAATAAATTCATGTTATCAGTTCGATTCATGTATTTGATGGCTGATAGAGTTCATTAAGAAATTATGATAATACAGTTTTTTCATGAAATGAATGAAGAATAAAAGAGAATACTGGAATTCCTAGGAAATTTAATAAGTGGTATTAAATAATAAATAATACCCATGGAGTTAATAAGAAATTATAGAAGGTTTTTAATATTAATTATAATGGACTTAATGAAGAATTATTATTCATTATTTTTCAACAAATAGTTCTGCTAATAATAAGTATTTAACGAAATATTTGTAACGATGCATTTATTTCAATATTTATATGAAGAGTATCATGATACATGATCAGGATTTATGAAGAAAATAATGATTTGTGGTATTTGATGAATATAAGTTATGTGTAGAAAGATAATAGTAAATGAGTTGGTCTTGTATTTGAATTAACATTTATATGAGGAATCATTATGGGACATTTAAAATGGAATTATTTATAGAGTAATTGGGGAGATAATTTGGGATTTAATTACTAAATTAAAATGAGGAAATTATATTCGATCAATGATCATATTACTAACATATTCATGGATAATTACAATGATAATAATGAGGATCATATTTAAAATATTATTATTGTGCATACTTATGATATATATAGGTGTTGAAGCCTTTTTATGAAATATAGAGAACTCTTGTGTATATTTCATGATTATCTATGATATGATAGAATATTTGGATTGAGAATAAAGTAGTTGAGGGAAATATAGATCAAACCATATCTAGAGAAGAGTCTTAGGACTATTAGTTCTAAATCTCTTGAGTAAGTACACATGGAAACTTGTCGATCCATCTGCTCTTGGAGGAATATGGTATTCTCTAGTGATGTAGAAGCAAAAAATGAGAGGAAGAATATATTTCTATGTTAAATCCTCAATGAAAAATAGAGTTTTATATTTCATATATGGATGGAAGTGGAGGAACATAGTATGTCACTATGTCGATCAGATTGAAAATTTTTGTGGTAGTAATCACTTTTTTGATAGTGAAGAATCAACATTGGGGGGCCTAAAATATACAACAAAGAGTATGATTTTATACCCAACCTTGTAAATATTTTATGTTTCTCTATGTTATATTAAAATTATACATGACGTGTTGTTGAGAGATAATATTGAGTGGATCAAGAACCCTAACAAGTTCAAGATATTAAATTGTAATGCAAGGGAAATTATAAAAAGAAATGACTGATTCACCCCCACAAAAACCGCTCAGTGGCTTATCCTACTTGGGGAATTTTAATTAGTTTCATAGGGAAGGTCACCAATAAAGATATAATATGAATTATGAGATATTTCTAATATTAATAAAGTCAGTAGATATGTTTTCTCACAAATATTGGGAATAATTATCATAGTTTGATGAATATGATGTTACACTACCCCTTATCACTTGGACTATATTAGAGATATACTGCAATGGTGGGTTTTCCACCCATTGTTGATAATTATTTTAAAGAATAAGATAATTATGAAATTTAGAGTTAGATGGAGAGGATCAAAATTACATCATGATTTCAATATCATATAAGTTCTTTAAAAACCTCATGAGCCTACAAACAACTAAGGATATCTAAGAAAAAAAATAAGAAGCAGTTATGAATGTAATGTCAATGTCATGGAATCAAAAAACAATGTTTGTAAAATTAAATTAGACTATTTCAAACTTACTAATGAAGAAAATATTGATGAATATTTCACTAATAATGAATTATATATTTAGAAATATTTCGAGATTTTATAAAATCTATATGACTATATCATTGTAAAAAATTTATGTGAAATTTTATAGATCATTTTGATTCATAAATTTCAGCTCTAAATGAAAGATATGTTTTTTCACTTGATGAAATAAAACAATTCTCATAGATTATGAGGTGAGTAAAATTCCATCTTTCAAGAATAAAAAACATTCTGAAACACCCTTTGAAGCTATAAAAAAGGAAAAAATAAAGAAGAAGATATTGTTGAATTGAGTGATTTGGACAATGATCAGGATGATGAGGAATTAAATAAAATTAATATTATTTTTTTAAAAAGATTCAAAAAGTAAAATTTTAAGGGAGAAAATAAGAAACCACTTATGTTTTAGGCTTATGGTGTATGGGGATATTTTTCCAAAAACATTCCAATGAAGAATGTTGAAGAATCTAAATCAGAATCAAATGATGTGTGATCACACAAACCTAACTAGGGTTAGAAGAAGAATAGATATCATGGTAGTAAGAATAGTATTTTAATAAATAAACAAAAGAAATATTCATTATAAATGTTTTCTCCTGAGGATGAAGTTTGTTTCTTTACTCATGTAAAAAAAGGTCCTAATTCATCAAGTATTAATAATGAAGGATAATAGAGGAAAAAACTTGTGTTAGAGTTGAAATAAAAAATAGATTTTTTTCATGGAAAAAATACAATATCTCAAGAAATAAAACAAGAAACTTGAGAAAGAAAGTAAATTTTTTTATTGTGAGAAGGAAGAGCTAAGAAAAAAGGAAGAGACCTATTTTGATGATATCAAACAACATACAATAATATCTAATGAACTTTAAAATATGGATAGTTACCTGGAATAAAAATGGTTGTAAAAGAAGGGGAATTATTTGAAACCCAACACATATATGTCACAATTAAATATTAGTTTAATACGGAAAGAGAAAACATCACTAGGGATACTGAGGTAAATGGAGAATTTACTCAGACCAATGAGAAGGTGATTTCACATGAATAAGGTATATATTTTCTTAATCTGTTATAAAATTTAATTTTTTATCTTAAATTGCATTTATAAAACCCAAATATGAGGATATTTGGGCCCAACAAACTAGAAATCAATATTACACATCAAATTATGGGAATAATATTCCATGAAGGTCATAACACCCTAAGAAAGGTGAGTCCTAGTTTGCAATAATACAACAACAACACAAAAACTAGACATATATCAAACTAATCTAGAAGAGTAATGTTTCAAGGGTTTTACTATTGTTGTGGTAAGAATGGTAAAAAATACTATACTTTCTAATTTAATATGTCTTTATTGGGAAAGTTACAATAAATAAGGGGGAGTTTTAGTGAGCATATGAGAAAAAATTCTCAAAGAATAAAACTGGTGACTAGATCTTCTCCATAGCTATATATATAAATTGAATTCAAATTCCATAGGAAGTTCATGGAATATGTAGTTTGGTAGGTCAAAAAAATGAGGTATGAATGAAAAATATTTTAAGGAGAGGTTCCTTATACTATAAAAGGGAAATGGTCTCAAAATAAAAATAGTGGTAATTCAGTTGAATATTATGAGAAGGATGTGAATGTTAAGAAAGAGTACCTATTTTTTCAAAAAAAATGTAATTTTGTGAAAACGTAGAGGATGATAAAAAAATAATGAGGCCAAATGAGAATAAGTGTCTTTATAAGGTGAGGTGAGAATTATTGAGAAGTTATCCACAACTGGAAAATTGTAGATTCATAAGACTAAACTAGAAAAAGAAACACTAGATAAAGAAAAGATTCCAAAATATTGTCAAATTAATGAGACACAAAATAGGATGAACACTCATAAGAAAACTTTTCATGCTAATATTGGAAGAAAATAATTTTCCAGGTTGAGAAGATTCTCTTATCCTGAATTCAATTTACGAGGAACAAATTGATCCCTATTTATTCCCAATTTGTTTTTGAGATACCATGAAGATAATTGAAGGAGATTTTTGAGGTTTTCACGATAGGAATACATGAAGATATTATCTTCATCTAATCTAATAACTTCTATGAAACGGAAGAGGATAAGTTCATCCCATAAGGGGGAGACATTAAGAATAATTTTTCATTAATTAATTATAGTGAATCTTGAAATTATGGAAATATTTTAGAATTGGAGAATTGAGGTATGATAATAAGAATCAAAATCATCCATAATTTCATTCAAACATATTATTTTGGATAATGTTTGATGACAATGATTAGAAAATAGGGGAGTTTAATATTTTTCACCTGAGCATTCTGATGTGTTTATTGAACTATACAAGATTATATATTTCTTGATAAATCTTTTTTATTCAACCACCATTTGAGAAATAAGTAATTTTTGAGCATGATGTCTCTTTCATGGTAGTTTATGGAATAATAGATAAAATTTACAACATCTCTATTGTTTTATATACAATATTAACTAAAATGTAATTAGAGTAGAAAAACTAAAGGAAAATTTATTAGAGAAACATATAATATCATCCTTCTCTTAAAAATGGGGTGAGACAATCATTAATGAATTGAAAGGATAAAAATGTTTTGTGAATACCCTTACATTTACCATTGAATTTTATTGTCAATAAAGGGTGAAAATATTTGAGCATACATATTGATGTTAAAAATGTGGAGATATATTGACAAAAAATACAAATGGGGAGATTTTTGACCCCAAGTGTTGAATTTTATTATCAATGAGTCAATAAATTTTTTGTGGTGATGATATTTGTAGGATTTTTATAGGTTCAGAAAATGGTATTGAATTTCTTGCTTGATAAACCTCCCTTATCTGATGATTTTTGAACATGTCTCAATCTCTAATATATGTGTTAATGTAGTTGAAGAACTGTCAAGATATTTGTAACAGGTGAAGAAATATATTGAATAAGAACATGCAATATTCAATCATTACATGAGAAGTATATCTGAAGGACACACAATTATTTAAGGACAGTGAAAATATCAATTTACATGAAGAAGTGTTTTGAAGTCAATAAAAAACGTTTCTAAGAGAAATTGTTGAAGTATGATTAATTAAATATACCAGGAATTTGATATTAAAAAATACATATCTGAGACTGGCTTGGTGTTCATACATATTTTTACTATGTATTTATTTGTTAAGACATTATAAAAATAGGCCAACCCATAGCAACTCATGGACCCACCTTAACCACATATGGGACCCTGGGGTCAACCATGGGGGAGGCAGATTGACCTAGCCATCCATGGGTGGTAGGTGAGAGTGGGAATTTATGGATCCCATAGGGAGAAGATACATAGGAAAAGTAGAGCATGCATACACAACACATATATGATATGTGGGTCGTGCCATAGGGATGAAAACACGATGTGGAAAGGTGGATATGAGTGGATCCTATACCTTCAACTGATCCGCTGATGGAATGAATTTCCTTATACAACATATGGAAACCCCCAAGATGTTCGATATGGGGCTTTATCAATGTAGAATATTATAGAGATATTTTAAAAAATAAATATATAACACCATCCATATGATGAAATATTTCTTTGTTGTTCGATTAAGCTAAAGGAGAATCTTTTTCCTTGAAAATCATCCTCATTCAATCTATTTTATTGACTGCATGGTTTATCAATGATCAACCATGTGAGGGCTATGGGTTGAACATGGAAAAAAGGATCAAATGTATGCAAAAAACTGGATCAAATGTATTACTATTTTATACTAATCTTTCCCAGTAGGATCCACCCCACATCTTACCATGGATAGAAAGTGCCTAAGAGGATTTAACACACCATCTACATATCAACCAAATGAGATTTTATCGATCAACCGATTGAGTTATGAGTAACCTACCAAACTATCTTGATATGACACAACTATATGTATTTCAAGATTACATTTGAATGAGTCACTGCATTTGAAGATCAACCTTAGAGAGGAGATACTGTAAGAAAGTGTTCTCACTAAAAAATAGAGAGGCAATTTTTACAAAAGTGAAATGATGTGTGAGTTTGAATTATGAAGGAAAGAATTTATATTCTCTTTCGTGCATGTGAAAAAAGTTATGATATGAAGACATGAAATTTAGTAGATGATTTTATTGAAATGATTTGTGTTCTCATTGAAAAGAGGAGTTTGATACTTTCATGACATATGAGCTATGGGATTTTATACCGCATGAGAAAGAATCCCTAAATCATTCAAGTATTTAATTCAGAATGGAATGTTGCGTGTTGTTTGATATTTCATGGGTTTTTATGGAACCAAAGGATTGACCCATTCACTTTCCAAAATGAATTCATTCCATGAGTATGTTCATAATGCTAAATGAAATAATAAACACTTGAATCTTTTAGGTATTTAATAATTAATTAATAATATGAATAAAAAATTAATTCATGCTACATGTTCGAGGCATGCCTGTGATCCGTGATTTACTACATGAGGAAATCATGGGAATTGCGTTTATTCATTAATTGTATGAATAATTAAGGATAATTCCTTAATTCCAATGACATTTAATCAGGTGTATTACATAAGAAATAATATCCATTGTATTAATGAGTAATTATATATGGTTTTGAATATTAATTGTTATGTAACTAATGAGTAATTATTATGGGTTATCTGTTATCAAATAATACCCATAACAATATGTAGTTAATGAAATACTTGCGATGATGCATTTATTATAATATTTCAATGAATAATATCAGGATAATAGATCATTATTTATGGAGAAAATGATGATCCATGGTATTTGATGAATGAAAATGAAGTAAATAATGAGAAGAAGATATGAAGTAATTGGGTATTTGAAAAAAAAAATTATGAGGAATCATTTTGGGAATTTTAGAATGAAATTATATCTAGAATAATTATGATAGTTTGGGATTTAATTCCTAATTTAAAATTTTAAAAGTCCCTTCTATCAACGATAATATTATTCTTATATTCATGGATAATTACTATTATAATATTGAAGACTATATTCATAATAATATTATTATGTATATAAATTATTTATTTAGGTGATGAATATTTTGTTATAGATATAGGGAACTCTTGTTCATATTGAAGTATTATCTATGATCATAGAAAAAATTAATATCAAGGAAAAATAAGCTAAGGAGAATCTAGATCACACCAAATCTAGGGAAGAGTCTCAAGAGCAGTAGTGATGAAGCTCTTGAAGAGGTACATGTGTAGACCTAATGATCCATCTTCTAATGGAGGAAGACTATATTCACATGTTGTGTAGAATAAACCAATGATAGAAAGATGATATTTCTAAGAAATATACTCATTGAAAAAGAGAATTATATCTTCTAGTTGGATTTGGAAGTGGAGGAACAAAGTGGGACTCTTTGTTGATCAGATTATGATTGTATGCGGTTTTAATCACTTTTTTGATAGTGATGAATTTATGTTGGGGGTATAACTAATACAATAAGGAGTAGGATTTTATATTAAACCACATAAATACTATGTGTTTCTCTTTCTAATATTAAAACATCACATGAGGTGATATTGAGAGACATTTTTAAATATATTGATAACCTTAACAAGTTAAAGAGTTTTAATTAGAAATTAATAGAATTCATAAAATGAAACCACATATATACCCCCGAATGGTTCATTTGGTATGAAGAACATAAAATAATATAGAGAAATTAGTTAATTTATCATTGAAAATAGCCTCTTATGAATGCAAATTATGTAATACAATCCCCTTTCCATGACATCTATTATGTCGTGAGACACCCTAAAAGGTAGGAGTGAAATATGTTGTAATAATTTTCTTATGCTACTTTGGATTTATCTCCCAAATTGTTATGAACTTGTAAAACCTAAAATAGATAATCAAACACTCACAAAAAATAATGTTGCAGAACTAAAAAAAGGCAAATAGATTTTTACTAGTTCCACCACTAATAGAAAATCCAAGGATCACACAGTGATGATGTTTTTTTAAAAAAAAGAATCAATAATTCTTCAATAGTTTGGTGGTTAAAATATTTTCGTCATAGTCACTATGTGCTTGGAACACTGTATTATAAATAATTTAGGTAATGGAATAATACTTCCCTCATATACCTTAAAACTCCTCCCCATTTTCTCACTAATTTGGATTATAGGTTCCTTAGGTTATCATCATGGAGGTTTCATCCAATTTAGTATGAGTGTTGACTAAGATTTGCATCTTTAATTCTTGAAAAATGATTCTCTAAAGGTATCCTACAGACTCTAAATATTATATCTATTTGAAGTCTATAGGTCAAATTTTTTTAGTATATATTTATTACTAAAAATATATTTCTTAAAGTACTCTATGATTTATTCTACATGAAAAACCCTCTCACTCCATCCTTTGTGATAAGATTCTCACTCTTACTTTAACAAACTGCTTCATGGTGTTATCCTTCCATGAATAGCTTCACAATATTATCCTTCCTGAACTTCATTATAAAAATCCCTTAAAAAACTAATTGTTTGAACTCTCTTCCCAACCTAATTAAAATACCACATAGATATTCATTAATATTCTTTATTCTTTGATGACTCATAATTGATAATTATTCTTCCATTAAAGTGGAAATTAGTGTGGGGTGTGGGGGGGGGGGGTATTTGTTGGTAAAAACCCCGAATAAAATTTATAAGAATAATATTACACTCAATCCCTTTCCATAAATCTATTCATATATGAATTTCTTTTCATGGTCTATATAATAACACTTCCACCCAACCAAAACGGGTAACCTCTTTATTGTCTTGATTCCATTATGGTATTTATAAAAAAACCCTTCGGTATAAATATATCATGTTCTCATAGATCATCTTCAATCAAGATACAACCAACCTCCATTATGATCATATAAAAACTATGTGATAATTCTACCTTTGACTTAAATTTTTCAAATAAAATCACCAAAAACTTCTATATTTTGTTATGCTACTCCCTTTACACTAAAATTGAAAAAAAATTATTTTTTGTTGTGTTTTGTAATTTTTTCTTCTCATTTATAATTTTATATGTAAGATCCAACCACTATAAACTCCTAAAAAATGATACTTATAATAAAGAATATATATTTTTCCTCATACTTACTCAATAAATATCACCAAATAATAGATTAAAAACAAACACAACATCAACCTCTTGCTTGAATCGCCTTGGTTTATACAATCCCCCCCTTTGTGTTTATTGAAAATCCAATGTGAAATTCAATAAAATATAAACATTTGAATTCTTTAAAACTGAAATAGAATATCATATATATAACTCAACACATATATTATAATTACTTGGTGTAGAAAATAAGAGTTAAATATAGAATTTCATTCCTTATGAAACACTCCATCTCAAAAACTCACCCTATATATAGGCCTTTTCTGACTTCATTTTACAAGTTCCAATCCCCATGAATCATATATACAATTTAATTTAATTCTATATAATCCCCTTAAATGTGATATTTCCTTTCAAATTGAAACCACATGAAAGGAAAATAATAATTTGCACCCCCTTTTTAACTGACAATCACCACCGATATATGAATTTTTTAATCACCACAGTCACATGAATCATTGAATTTTACTGAATTATTATCCCACATGGATTAAAAATAAAAAAAAACTATCCAAACAAAAAAAATTGTGTGTCAAAAAATATACAACGGTGAGTAGAGAAATATCTAAACCCCCTCAAGCTAAGGGAGGTGGTTGAACACCATTATTTAACAAATGTTTTTCAAACACTTCTGTTTCCAAAGGCTTATTCTTGAAAATTTTCACTTTATAATGATATGTTTTATATTAGAGTGTTGAACTAGATTCTTCCTGAGTTCAACATCACTCATGTTATCACAAAATATCGATATGGGTTATGTTACTTCTTCATCAATTTCTTTAACTATTTCTTCATCCGAAGGGGCTATGTGAATTACTTGGTTACTGAGATATATTATAATTATATTACACTAAGATATTTTACTACTAGATTCTTAATAAAATTACCAACATATTTTTATTCTAGAAGGATGAACCACCAATTTTTGACTTTCTATCATCCATGTCACCTATCTAGTCTGTATAAAAAATTGTTGAATATTTTTTTATTTCTCGAATAATATATTAAAAAAAATTATTGTAACACTGATATATCTCATAATTACTTTCACTACTATAAGATATTTTTATATTATATTACATTTAAATCTGTATTCCAATCATATTGTATAAAAAAATATACATCCATGTTTCTTTAAAATATAATAGAATTTCAATTATTCTTTTGTATATGGTATGATTCACTGATTTCCCATCCGTATGTTTTCTAATTATGGTTCCAACCATAATCAGATTTGAGATTGGTTTAGAATTGTGCAAATAAAATTTCATTAACAACCCTCTCATATACTTATCTTGAGAGATAAAAATGTATTTCACTTTCTTAATCACTTATAGCTCTAGGAAATAAGTAATTTCACTAATGCAATAAGAAAATTATTCCACATGTTTCTTCTTGATACCACAAAAAATAATATCATCCATATATACAAGATCTATAAATAATTATTCCATTAATGTATTAACATATAGATTATGGTTAACACCACACCTTTTAAATTACATCTTCTTAATGTATGAATATGTCCATCTTTAAATGGTTTGGGGTGCCTATTTTAGGCTATACAATTCCTTATTTATTTGGAACACATTATTTTAATTATTTTTAACCAAGGGTACCGTTGGTTGTTTAATATGAACTTACACTACGGGAAAAATGGGTATTTGCGACGGGAATAAATCCCGTCGCAAATAACCCTGTTAAAAACTTATTTGCGACGGGGGTATTTGCCTGTCGCAAATAAGTAGCCTTTTGCGACGGGGAAGGCTATCCCATCGCAAAAGGACCGGCGCCCTTTGCGCGCCAAATCGCGGGAAAACTATTTGCGACGGGAATATTCCCCCGTCGCAAATAACCGGCGGCGGTAAAAGGTATTTGCGACGGGAGTATTCCCCCGTCGCAAATAGTATGTCGGCAGGTGGTTATTTGCGACGGGTCCCGTCGCAAATAACTATTTAACCATTGGCCGTAATAAATGCTGGCTAAGGTATTTGCGAAAGTTCCCGTCGCAAATGGGCCCATCGCAACTAATCTAACCTATAAATACCCCCATCCGTTTTTTTCAAATCATTCTCAAATTCCATCTTCTTCTTCTCTCAAGATTTTATTTCTACAGTTCAGTTTTTCTCAAGTTTAATTTTTTTTCTCTCGAGTTGGTATTGAAGTTTTGAAGATAGATCAGAGATCAACCTCAGATCAATTTTCAAGGTATTTATATTTATTTTAATTTCATATTTATTTTTAATGTTTTATTAGTTTTAATTATTCTTAATTAGTTGTAATTTAATATTGTTTACATTGTTTTATAACTTAATAATTATTAATAAATACTAATAATTAGGAATAATAACATTATTTAATTATTAATATATTTTATTATTAATATTAAAATAATATATTTTTTTTATATATATACAGTTCTCTTTTCATCTGTGTGTTTGCTGTCTTCACATGTATTATTTGTATATGGAGATAGAAAACACACAGATGAAAGGAGAACTGTATATAAATTAGAAAATTATATTATTTTAATATTAATAATAAAATATACTAATAATGTTATTATTCATAATTATTGGTAATTATTCCTAATTATTGGTAACTATTCATTTAATTAGTCATAATTAAGAACAATTACCAATAATTATCAATAATAAGTAATACTTAGTAATAATTACCAATAATTAGTAATAATTACCAATAATTAGAAATAATTAGTAATAATTAGTAATAATTACCAATAATTAGTAATAATTACCAATAATTAGTAATAATTACCAGTAATTAGTAATAATTACCAATAATTAGTAATAATTATTAATAATTAGTAATAATTACCAATAATTAGTAATAATTACCAATAATTAGTAATAATTACCAATAATTAGTAATAATTACCAATAATTAGTAATACTTATCAATAATTAGTAATAATTACCAATAATTACCAATAATTAGTAATAATTAGTAATAATTACCAATAATTAGTAATAATTAGTAATAATTACCAATAATTACCAATAATTAGTAATAATTAGTAATAATTACCAATAATTCGTAATAATTATTAATAATTACCAATAATTAGTAATAATTACCAATAATTAGTAATAATTACCAATAATTACCAATAATTAGTAATAATTACCAATAATTACCAATAATTAGAAATAATTAGTAATAATTACCAATAATTAGTAATAATTAGTAATAATTAGTAATAATTAGTAATAATTACCAATAATTAGTAACAATTGGTAATAATTAGTAACAATTAGTAATAATTAGTAATAATTACCAATAATTAGTAATAATTACCAATAATTAGTAATAATTACCAATAATTAGTAATAATTATCAATAATTAGTAATAATTACCAATAATTAGTAATAATTACCAATAATTATCGGTAAATAGAAATAATTAGTAATAAATAGAAATAATTACCGGTAATTAGTTATAATTAGTAATAATTACCAATAATTAGTAATAATTACCAATAAATATTAATAATTACCAATAATTAGAAATAATTACCAATAACTAGAAATAATTACCAATAATTAGAAATAATTACCAATAATTAGAAATAATTACCAATAATTAGAAATAATTAACAATAATTACCAATAATTAGTAATAATTACCAATAAATAGTAAGAATTAGTAATAATTAGAAATAATTACCAATATTTAGAAATAATTACCAATAATTAGAAATAATTACCAATAATTAGTAATAATTACCAATAATTAGTAATAATTACCAATAAATTCCAATAATTACCAATAATTAGTAATAATTAGTAATAATTACCAATAATTAGTAATAATTAGTAATAATTAGTAACAATTAGTAATAATTAGTAATAATTACCAATAAATAGTAATAATTACCAATAATTAGTAATAATTACCAATAATTAGTAATAATTGGGAATAATTAACAATAATTAGTAATAATTAGTTATAATTACCAATAATTAGCAATAATTAGTAATAATTAGTAATAATTAGTAATAATTAGTAATAATTATCAATAATTAGTAATAATAAACAATAATTAGTAATAATTACCAATAATTAGTAATAATTACCAATAATTAGTAATAATTAAGAATAATTAGTAATAATTAAGTATAATTAGTAATAATTAAGAATAATTAGTAATAATTACCAATAATTAGTAATAATTACCAATAATTAGTAATAATTAGTAATAATTACCACTAATTAGTAATAATTACCAATAATTAGTAATACTTAGTAATAATTACCAATAATTAGTAATAATTACCAATAATTAGTAATAATTACCCATAATTACCAATAATTAGTAATAATTAGTAATAATTAGTAATAATTAGTAATAATTACCAATAATTAGTAATAATTAGTAATAATTAACAATAATTAGTAATAATTAGTAATAATTAGTAATAATTACCAATAATTAGTAATAATTACCAATTATTAGTAATAATTACTAATATTTAGTAATAATTAGTAATAATTACCAATAATTAGTTATAATTAGTAATAATTACCAATAATTACCAATAATTAATAATACTTAACAATAATTAGTAATATTTACCAATAATTAGTAATATTTAACAATAATTAGAAATAATTACCAATAATTACCATTAATTATTAATAATTACCAATAATTACCAATAATTAGTATTAATTACCAATAATTAGTAATAATTACCAATAATTACCAATAATTAGTAATAATTAGTAATAATTAGTAATAATTACCAATAATTACCAATAATTACCAATAATTAGTAATAATTAGTAATAATTACCAATAATTAGTAATAATTACCAATAATTAGTAATAATTACCAATAATTAGTAATAATTACCAATAATTAGTAATAATTACCAATAATTAGTAATAATTACCAATAATTACCAATAATTACCGATAATTAGTAATAATTCGTAATAATTACCAATAATTAGTAACAATTAGTAATAATTAGTAATAATTAGGCCTATCTCAAAAAAAAGTTTGCGTCAGTCGTGTATGATCTAAACTCTATAATTATCCTAGCTTGAGTGTTTTTTTAACAAATTATTCAAAACCAGTAATGCTTTTATATTTTATAGAGACATATGGAACAACGAGGTCGTCAAAAATCATTATTAGGTGACCGCATATGGATAAATCAACGTAGAAATCCAAATGGTTCTGGTTTAAATCCAGTATATGTAGAGGGTGTGGAGACTTTTTTATCATTTGCGGCTTCAAATCCAGAATTTGTTTCAGAAGACAAAATAAAATGCCCTTGCAGAAAATGTGCATTGAGAACGTTTGACACATTTGAAAAAGTGGGTGAACATCTCTTGTGTTTTGGTTTTCAACCAGATTATGTATTTTGGTATCAACATGGTGAACGAAGTTCCAGAGCAGGTGATACCAACATGATTCCGGATCCATCCCGGTTTCAAGATTTAGTACATGATGTTGCAGGTTCATCTGTTCAACATACAGAAACTCCGGCTGATATAGCTTCAAATCCTGAGTTGGCACCGTCTGAATTTTATGAGTTGTTGAAGTCTGTTGAGGATGCATTATATCCTGGCTGCAAGATGAACAAATTAGAAGCAGTTGCAAAATTTATGGCTATCAAATCAGATAACGGAATGTCAAACAACTTTTTTGACCAGATATATTCTTTGCTTAAAACACTGTTACCTGAAGGAAAAGTTTTACCTGCAAATTCTATGAGAGTAAGAGGCTGGTTTGAAATTTGGGACTTACGTTTCAGAAGATTCATGCATGTTCAAATGACTGCATTTTATATTCTGGGGAAAATGAGTCGTTGGATAGTTGTCCCACATGTGGGAACTGAGATATAAAGAAGGACAACACGAGAAGTCTGGTTTGATTCCTCTAAAACAGTTGAGATATTTTCCGATTACATCCAGACTCCAGCGTTTATTCATGTCTAAGAATACAGCGACAATGATGTCATGGCATAAAGAGAATATTTCAACCGATAAAAGCTTGAATCATCCAGCCGATGGTGATTCATGGAATCATTTTGATAGAGTGCATCCATACTTTGCTTTAGAAGCTAGAAATGTTCGACTGGGGCTTTCCACTGATGGTTTCCGTCCGTTTGGATCTTATGGTAGTCAATATTCATGTTGGCCTGTTTTTTTAACTCCATACAATTTACCTCCATGGATGTTGATGAAGGAGCCATATATCTTTTTGACTTTACTAATTACAGGACATCTGAAAAAAATATTGATGTTTATTTGAAACCATTGATTGATGAATTAAATTTATTGTGGAGTACTGGTGTCAGTACATATGATGTTGCAACGAAACAGAATTTCATACTGAGAGCAGCATTGATGTGGAAAATAAGTGACTTCCCGGCTTATGGGATGTTATCTGGCTGGAGTACACATGGTCAGAAATCATGTCCTTACTATATGGGAGAGAACAAAGCATTTATGCTCATTCATGGAAAGAAAACTTGTTCTTTTGACTGTCATCGCAGGTTTCTTCCAGCTGATCATCCTTTTCGCAGAAACAGATCTCATTTCAGAAAAGGAACAGTTGAAAGGGAAGGACCTCCAAAAATGCTATCAGGTTCGGAGTTAAAATTAGTTGTACTTTCATTACCTCCCATCACTTTTGGTCCCACAATAAACCAACAGAAAATTTCTGGTTTTGGGAAAGAACACAATTGGATTAAACGTAGCATATTTTGGGATTTGTCATATTGGTCTGATTTGTTGGTCCGACACATTTTAGATGTCATGCATATTGAGAAGAACTATTTTGATAATTTGTTTCATACAGTTTTGGATACGCTAGGAATGAGCAAAGACAGTGTAAATGCACGTTTAGATCTTGCCCAAATTTGTAGGCGTCCAGAATTGGAACTGTTTGAGAATGTCAGAACAGAAAGGTTACTGAAACCAGAAGCAGCTTATACACTGTCTAAAGAAAACCGTTTATTATTTTGTCAGTGGATTGCAGATTTGAGACTTCCAGATGGCTGTGCTTCCAATTTGGGTAGATGTGTGAAGAATGGTCATATTACTGGATTAAAAAGTCATGATTGTCATGTTATAATGGAAAGAATGCTACCCATTGGATTAAGAGGTCTGTTGAATTCTGTGATTTGGGATTCCATAACAGACATGTCTCAATTTTTTCGGGAAATTTGTGCGGCTAAAGCAGATTATGATGCTCAAGGCAAACTTGAAAAAGATGTTGTTGTAATTATATGTAAACTGGAAAAAATATTTCCACCGTCTTTCTTCGACTCAATGGAACATTTGATGTTACATTTTCCATATGAAGCCAAATGTGGAGGTCCAGTACAGTTTAGATGGATGTAACCATTTGAAAGATGCATTCAAAAATTGAAAAGAAAAGTACGTAACAAAGCATCTGTTGAAGGATCTATTGCATAAGCTTATTTGCAAGAGGAAATATCTTTTTTCTGCTCCCATTATTTTGAATCTGAGTATCCTTCAAAACACAACCGAATGGGACGGAACGAGAGGAATATTGATGAAATCGACAATCAATTATCTGTTTTCAACCAGTCAGAGCTTAGTTTTGGTGGAGTTTATGAACGCTGGCTTTCAGATGATGAACATCATAGAGCTCATATGTATGTTCTGCTCAACTGTGAAGAGATGACATCAGTTGTACTATAAGTGTTTATATCACTTATTCTATCATTTATGTTACCGTAAATAACTTTGGTTTTTATAGGTTGTATGATAATCATATCAAGAAACAAATTCCACAAATTACAGCAGCTGCTCTCAAAGAACGTCGACTGAAAAATTTCTCTCAGTGGTTTCAAAAACTGGTAACAGAAATTCTTTATATTTTAGCAACTCATTCAATGTATAGTTTACTATATTGATAATTATTTCACAAATTTTCAGGTGTCTCAACATGCTGATAAAATTGACAAACGGCTGTGTGTATTTGTTGACGCTCCTTTCGTCACAGAATATAAAGATCGGAAAAGGGAATATCTCAGCTGAAAGTGATTCATCCTTTGAAGAAAACATCAAAAATCGACAAAGTCATGAACAAAGGATCAACAGCAAATCCACCGCACAAGTTATACCACTGCCGCGCAAGTACACTTGCGCGACACTCTTGATCGCGCAAGTGACTTGTGCGACCTAAGTGGTAACCGCCTGGTAACTGCCCGAGGTCTTCTTTTGCCTATAAATAGACCCTGTGGGCCCCCCATTCGAGAGGATCTTTTTCCAGAAACTCAGATTGAAGCTCCCGACGCCCAAGTCTCTTCTCAAAGCTTCCGGAACACTTCTAAAGTAATTTCTTACCTAGAATGGAAGATCTAAAGAGAAGAAGGAAGGCCTAAGTGTTTAAACTTATCAAACACTTACGCGCCGACTTATTTCCTTCAATATAACTTGCGCGTCCCTTTTCTGGAGGAACCTCAAGAAAATTCTAAAGGGTTTAAAAAAAGAGTCGCTCAAGTATTTCAATGCTGGTTGAAAATCGCGCAAGTACACCATGTGCCGCGCAGGTATACCTGCGCGACCATACTTGCGCGCCCACGGAATACTTGCGCGCCCTGCAAGACTTGTGCGCCCCTATCTTTTTGGGTGCCCATCTTGCCCATTTTTTTACCCCTCTTAAGCCATCACACCTTTCCTTTTCAAGATTCAGTCTTCAAGACACTCTTCAAAGCCATTTATGGCATGATTTCTTGATTTGACTTCCTTATCTAAAAGGAATTTTGTGGAATATCTCTCAAAGTCTAGTGATTTAAATATCCTTATGTCATTAAATATGGAGAGTTCATTCATTCAACCTCATCCTTTAAGACGAGAGAATCCTAACCTGGGTCTCCTTTTCAGGAATAATCCCCAGTTATAAATCCTCTTATTTTGGGCATCCTCCTCAGGAGTAAGCCCCAATCCTTAATTCCTTAACTTGGGCATCCTCCTTAGGAGTAAGCCCCAATCAAGTCGTCCAATTTTGGGCATCCTCCTCAGGAGTAAGCCCCAAACCATAATTCCTAACCTGGGTCTCCTTTTCAGGAATAAGACTCAGCCATAATCTTGGGCTTCCTTTTCAGGAGTAAGCCCCAAGTCCCCTAATATGGGTCTCTTTTTCAGGAATAAGACTCAGTCATAACCTGGGCCTCCTTTTTTAGGAGTAAGTCCCAGTCATAATCTTGGGTTTTCCTTTTTAGGAGTAAACCTCAAGCCCCCTTAAAATTCTCTTAACCAGTCATAATTTACCTTTGATTTGGGTTTCCTTTTCTAGAGTAAAACCCAATCATAAGTCCCCTCCTAACATGGGCATCCTCCTTAGGAGTAATCCCCAAGATTAGAGTATTCAAATCTCCATAAAGCACATATACCTTTATGGACCCTATTCCTGGATTTTCTCCCTAAAAGTAAATCCTAAACCTTCATCTATTTTGGGCAGTCATACATACATAAGCCCCAAACAATTTCTTATGATTGCATCTTTCATGGCACAATTGTCTAATTTTTACCAATACCTCTTGTTTCTCACACTGAGCATGGCTCACGTGAGCTTAGAGTTTAAAAGTAATTATGACATTCTTCTTTGAGCCATCAATCATAAACATCATACTCCATAAATCGAACTACGTGGGTTCTGATTCCTTTTCCAAAACAAAGGATACGTAGGTATCCCATTTATGGGTTCGATCCCAACTTTGAAATAATCTCTGTCCTTCTGAATGATGATAAACTTCAAGTGCCCCCACTGAGTGGCTTTAAAACCAGCCTGGTCATCATAATGACCAAAGAGACTTTTATATAAATGTTTTGAAGGATTCCATTGACCAAGAATCTCTAAACAGATATAGATGATTCTCTATTGATGAAGAACCTCTAATACATATAAAAGATTCTCTAAATTTCTTGTATATTTAATCATTGATAGTTAAAACTAAAGGAAAGCTCATTTTTTACTTGGTAATGTAATAAGGATTCATGAACATAACTTAAATCTATAAAGAGAGTCCCGGAGTAGACAATAATTCCCCTCAAAAAGGTGTGATGAGTCCGACCTCCCATCCTCTCGACCAATGCAAATTCCTAAGCCTCATTAGCCCACAAGCTAATGAGCGCCTTCCTTTGGAAAGTAAGTCCAAACGGATGTGGAATCATTGGATGTTTCCGGTTCTACAAACAAACCCGTTAGAAACTGATCGGAACGTTTGTATCTCTCGTCCAGGAGGTCATCCCCGGATTCCGTGCGAAACAAAAAATGGTGAACCCGACGTGAATCCTTAACCAAGTTAAAGTGATGTTATTTTTTTTGTTAGGCCCCTTGGGCCAACAAAGCAATCATTGACATGTGATCATCCAAAAGATGCAGTGGCCGGATTCATCTTGATTATGTCTGTTATATGGAACAGGCACTCTTTTCTCAAGATCTTCTGCAAAATGGCTTTCCTTAAATTCACCCCTGTGAATACTGCTGCTGTAAACACCTCTACGGTGAGGTCTACTGCTGTGAAAACCAATGCTACTACTCCTGCTGGAACGTTGTCCGCTCTGAGGATGACATCACCAACTCAGCATCTTCAACACTAGGTTTCTAATGCATTGGTTAAGGAGTACCGTCGCAACGGTACTATCCCAACTTTGGAGGCCGCTCGTCAAGCCCTCCAAGTTAACAACTCTACCTGGTCGTCCGGACAACGGTGGCCAGCAATCAAGAAGCAGGCGGTGCTGACTACCGTCTCCAACTGTTTCGGGTCGTTATCCCCGGAACGCAATTTCCATTCACTCCCTTACTCTGAGGAAGTGAATGAGCAGGTCCCTCAGGGCCTTAGTTCAAAAAAAACATGAGTCCTTCCCGAGGGCTCCCATCAACAATCACCGCCAAACTCGTGCGGTAGTGCGCCCTCAACATGATGAGGGTACCGACTCCAGGCATTCAGCTTTGGTTCCTCGAACCCGAGCAGGAAAGTTGAATCGCCAGAGATGGAATCTGGTTAACAATAGGCAGGTTGTCATCCCTTCCATCTCCGGAGAAGTCCACCAACCTAACTTGGTGGCAAACAACGAGCAGGCATACACACCTGTCCGTTTTAATTCCGCTGTCCAGCAGACTCGTCTGGCAGCATCACGCCAATCCCGCCAGGCAATTCCGGCGGAGTACCATAGGCAGGAACATACACCTGCTTATACATCACCAGTTAGTCAGCAGGCTCGTCTGACTACATATGATGGATCTCGTCAACCGCGTTTGGCGAAGTGTAATCAGCAGGCACATACACCTGCTAATACTAATCAAGCCTACCAACAGTCTCGCTTGGTAGCGCACGGAGAAGTCAGTCGGAAAGTCCTGACAACAAACAGGAGGCAGACTCAACTCTCTGCCTCCACACTTGAGTACTGTCAGGATTCACTGACAGGAAAAGGAGGACAGGAGCAGGCACATACACCTACTTCAAGCCCGAAATGGACGTATATCCCCATTCTGGCGGCTGAAGTCACCAAACATATTTTTTCAATGGTGAAAGAGCAGAAGTAAATTCCTGCTCATATTTTGGATGCTTGCCAGGATATCATAACAGCTTCAGCATCATCACAGGGATAGACACATAAATCTATCCCTAGCAATGGAGTGACACATCAACGATTCACTCCCGAACAGACACACACATCTGTTCCAGTCCAAGAGGGTTATGGGGCATACTCCCCCATATCATACGGACAACCAAGTCAGGCACATACACCTGATTTGAGTGGAGATCGTCAGCCTAACCTGACCATCTTTCCTGATCAGGCACATACACCTGCTCAGAGCAATCACTTTCGTCATCAAGTGGTTTCTAAAGTGAGTAAGAAGGCATCTAAGAAAAAGATCCGCCCAGCACAGTCAGGAGATCAAAGGCCAATCTGTAACCAATCCTTGCTCGATGCTGGAGTTCTTGAAGCCCTCAGACATTTATCTATCGGAATTCAAGATTCTACTCCCTCAGTTCCCAATAACGGGAACATTAATTCTAAAGGTCTTCAACAGACACTTCCTCATGAAGACTTGCTTCATGAAAATTCGGTCAATCATGATGTTTCTTTTTCAGATGAGAGCCACAGGAACCCTCTGTGTGGTCAGAAGACCAAGGAGCAAGAGATTTGATCTTTTGCTGTAACCCATCATGATGGTCCTCCTCATGGTGATGAACTTCGCGGCGAAAGTCCTCTCCGCAGTAGTGATTCACGTTGTCTCGAAAATTCTTCAGAAGGCAATGTAGTGACGAGAAAGCCCTCCTATCTCGAGGCACTTGCAAACGTAAAACCAGTCATGTATGATGCTTTACTATCGGCAGGTGAAACTCTTTCTCCATCAGAAGATAGCCTGGGGTTCAGGTTATTCTCCGAACCATCCCTGGGTCATTCATCTTCCAGCATGAATAGTTATCTCTCTACCAATCTTGTTGAATCCGATGAAGCAACAAGGAAACACCAACTCTGGTCCAAACAAGTAGAAGAATATTCATTTAATGATAAAGAGGAAATGCTGAACATAAGGAAAAAACTGGCAAAAAGTGAAGTACCAGTCATGTTTTGGCCTTTGGCTGACTCCCAGTACGACATTCCAAAGATGTTGACGGATGATGGAATCCATGATATTCGTCTCAACATATGGAAAACTCTTGGTCAATTAAATAAGAAGGTATTATCTTACGATGAATATGAAAATCATCTTAAGATAATAGAAGGGCTACAACGTCAGATTGATTTGGCATCTCTATCAGTCTCTCGGTATCCGAAGGCTGAAAAGCAATAGAGAACCCTTCAACGTTCATGCCTTGGCGCACTATGAAAATTGCGTCAGTTAATTGCCAATGCTCCATCTGATGTTCATATCAGAGGATGGGGTGTTCACGGAGCACTACATTTCACAGTGCTTTCCGGTCAGCGAAGCCCGCCGAAAATGGTCTCATGCAATGTTATTGCCCATGGCCGGCCACAGTCAATGGGCTTTGTTCATAATCAAAAGCTTGCTCAAGAACATGCTTCAACTAGTTCCTCTCAAAATCAAGTATATAGAGAACAATTTGTTGAATTGCTCCTACATCAAGCAGGCAAGAATATTGCACAAGCCTCTCGTCTGGAGCAAACACGTCCTCAAATGACAGAAGTTTCGGAAATCATCCAACGATCTGTTGAACCAGGTGATAAAAGTGGATACAAGTTAATGCATCCAGCTAATTTCTGAACTAAGATTTGCAAGATCAAGAGAGATTTTAAGAAGATCTCAGACATAGCATGTCAAGAGACACCCCAGCTTGTCAGACTGGGGACTTCTCTAACCCAACCCTCAGAGTCAACAAATGGGATTCGAGGAGTTGAGCGGAAGCAGCAGGAACATCCCCAGTCCACCAGACTGGGGACTTTTTCAAATCCTCAATCCCTCCCTCAGAGAAAGTCAGTATTCTCTCGATTAGGGAATAAGCCTCAAGAGGAACAAAGAGCCAAGCTATCAGGAGATTCTCTCCAAGTGACGGTTCTCTAAGAAGTTCCTGAGGGATCAAGTCAACAGAATGTCATGTCTCATCATGGACATGGAAGAAGACAATATCACAGAAATTCTGATAGAAAGGATTCCATGAAATATGCATCCATTAATGTCATTAATGTCGTTGCTGCTGATTCACCAGATGAGGCTCAATCAGAGGGATCAGACGAAGAGGTTCCTGCTCAAGAAGTTGCGCACACAGACCTAAATGAAGAAGGTGTGTGTACACGTAATCAAAGGCTTACCCAAAATCTGGGTATTCCTTCAAGTAACCCACTTCCCCCTCTCCGAAAAGGATCCAATAAGGGGAAAGGAAAGAATCAGGTTACTTCTCACCCTTCCTCTGAAGGAGGTCAATCGCTCTCATTAGAGCAAAGGTTTGCACAATAAGAGGAAGAAATGAAAGAATTAAGAAGGTTGAATACAGAACTACTTCAGAGTAGTCTTCTTCTTAAGAATGATGAAGTCCGACAGCCGAAGGAATTTGTTGTAACTACTGAGATGTATCAGGAATATCCTCCTTTATCATTACACCCTCAGAGGTCTAATCCTACGGGTCAAACGCAACAACGATTGGCAACACTACCATCAGTTGCAGCACCAACCATCACGTCTGTCCAAGCTCCATTCATTGCACCTACCCAAAACCAAGTTCAACCTGATGTTTCTCAAAAGTTAATAACTACTATTGAGTCATTAACAGCTCGGTTAGAAACTATGGAAGGGAAACGGGCGCAAGTTCAACCTGAAAAGAAAGTTTACCCTGAATGGGTAGATTCAATTTCTCCTCCATCCAGTTTTGGAAACCCTGTTTTCCCTACATTCAATGGATCAGGTGACCCTAAACAACATTTGACGCATTACGTGTCTTGTTGTGATCCTATGATGGGAACTCCAGAGCGGCAAGAAGCAGTGAAACTCAGATGCTTCGTGCGAACCTTGCAAGGACCAGCTTTTGTCTGGTATACAAGCTTGCAATCCCGGTCAGTCATCGGATGGGAGGATCTTCATCAAAAATTACTTCTTCAGTTTAGCTCAACTTTGCCAAAAACGACAGTTTTCGATCTTACAAACTGCAAGAAAAGGGAGAATGAAAGAGTTTCTGATTTCATTGCTCGTTGGAAGGGATTAACGTATTCCCTAAGTTTAGCACTCCCTCAGGAGGAATTGTTGCCAATCTGTGTGGCAAATTTGCGTGACGAATTACGCACGCCATTGATCCCTGTGAAATACACAGGAGGGTTTCGAGAACTTACTTCAATCGCTCAGCAGATTGAAGATTCCCTTATACAGGCTAAGTTTAAATCTCGTGTAATTCCATCAGCTCCAGGAAAAAGAATGGGTAAAGCAGAAACTGCTACAGTTATGCTTAAACAAGCACCTGTACCTATTTCTACTTCAAAACCCTCATCTTCTCAAAGGGCTCCACCTCCTGAACGCAAACAACAAAGGCTGTTTCATCCAAATGATCAAAAAGATCAACGACGAAAACAATTTGAGGATATGAAGAGTAAAACATACTCTTTCCGAAGTGAGCAAGTTCCTGGTTACTTCATTTCAGCTCTGGAAAATAATTTGGTTCAATTACCAGTGCCCAAGAGGCCAAACAAGGAAGGAGATGAAGACCGTCCCAATTATTGTCCCTTTCATCAAATGTTGGGGCATCCCATCCAGGAGTGTTTTGTCTTTAAATACCTCCTGCAAAAGATGGTCGACTTGGGACAAGTCAAATTGAAGGGTTCTTCAGCTCATGTAGCGTGTATTACTGCTACAGATCCAGAGGAAGGAGGCGAGTGGCAGGAAGTCAAAAGCAAAACTGCGAAAAAATATGATGATTGGATGGTCAGAAAGACAATCAATCAGACCCATTCCATTTTGCGAACACAATTGAAGAAGCCAATTGTGTCTCCTACAAAAGCTACAGTAAAGCCTCCATCAAAAGACAAATCCTCAAAAGGGCAGCACAATTCAAAGAAGAAAGAGGAATCAGGAGAAGATGAGTATGTATCAAAGCCTAAATTGTCTTTGACTCTGGAAGATTTCATGCCATCTACTTCAAATCCACGGGCACCGTCCCACCAAACGGCACAGCCTAAACAGGCTAACCAGGCAGAGTCTTTATCAGACGAAGAGTTAATCTTTGGTTCTGTTAATATGATTCAATTAACATATCCATATTCCAGCCTTGATGAGCCTGAATTCCCTGTATCAAATAAGGGAATCCTAAGAGGTTCTAGAGGTTCAGGATATAGGGGAAGATGTGGATCTTTCCGAAGCCACTACTCTAATTTTACCCCTGCTAGCACTGTATATGAAGCAGAAACTCGTGGTAGAGCCCTTCAGCGAGCTCAAAAAGAACAAGCAAGTTCTTCTGCCAATGGCCAACTCAGTTTTGGCACAGTTATTTTGGAAGACCGATTAAAAGTTCCATCTTCTTTATCTCAACAAGTAAATGGATCTAATCAGTCTAATCTGCCAAAACCAAGGATGTTGCCAGCCTCAATACAAGATGCATCAGCTTCCAAAGCATCTGCTTCCAAGGTACCTGCTAAACCGCATATTCCTATTGGGAAACACAGACCTCTAGATCAAAAGTATGATATATTGAAACACTTGTCCCAAGTACCAGCCATGTTATCAATTTTGGATGCTTTGAGTCTGTCAAAAGATCTTCGGGAAGCACTCATCGAAGCTCTGTCAAGTCCTCAGGAGTTTGAAGCTGAAATTGCTGCAGCTGAAATCTATCACATAGAGAATAATCCTGCAGAATGCCATGCAGTGATATCTTTTACTGATAAAGATGAAGATGATGTTGTGCATGGGCACATAAAACCTTTGTACTTATCTGGAAATGTCAATGGTATAGATGTTCGAAAAGCTTTCATTGACAATGGTTCAGGAGTCAATCTCATGCCCATTCGTACACTTCGTCGATTGGGCCTCACGGAATCTGATTTATCTCCTTCTACCATGATGTTACAAGGATATGATAAAAATGAACAAGAACCACTGGGAGAAGTTACACTCAGAACTCAGTTTGGAGATCTTGTTTCCAATTCGGATTTCATGATTGTTGATCAAGACTCATCTTTCAATATCTTGCTTGGAAGACCCTGGCTACATCATCATGCAGTTATTCCGTCATCATACCATCAATGTCTCAAATACTATTTCGATGGTCAAGTTGGAACATTGTATGGTGATAAGGCCCCGTTCAAGACATGTGAGTCTCAATACATTGAGGCGGAATTTTATCACATGAAGGGAAGAGAAAAATCTACAATGAAGGAAATTACCAAAGTTAATGCTCCATATGGTTTGGAAAAAATTCCAATAAATCCATTTTCACATATGAGTACAGATTATGTGTTACCTATCAGTCAAATTGACAAAATAGGCCCAAATCAAAATACTCTTATGGAAAGATCCATAATGTCAATTACGGCGATCGAGCCAGACAACATGGGAGAAATTGGTAACCTACCAAGCAGTGATGAAAGCATAAGTGGTGACGTTTTCCTTTCATCTGCTAAAATCCAACAAGTATATACTTCGCTAATCAGGCCAGAAGAAGTTATAGCAACACCATATGTGAATAATGATGTCGATTCTCAATCCATCATCTCCTCTTTATTTCCCAAAGAAGACCCTTTATCATCAATAGGGTCGGAAATGGAAGCTTCTTCTTCAAAATGTGAAAATTTTGACATCTCTTATGATCATGAGAATTTCGTTTTTTCATCTACTTTGCAAGTAGAAACGGAAGAAATAACACATGATGAAGAGGAAGAGGAAGATCTCAGAGATTCTCCTCCAGCATTTGAAGAGGGTATCTCTACCACTATGGATGAACTCAGAGAAGTAAATCTGGGTACAGAGAAAGATCTATTCCCCACATTAATTAGTGCAGCCATGACCCTTGAAGAGCAAGAGATGTATATTTATTTTCTAAAGCAAAATAAAGATATTTTTTCTTGGAATTATACAGAAATGCCTGGGCTTGATCCTGATGTTGCTACTCATCATTTGGGTTTGCCAAAAGAACATCGAGGATTCAAGCAAGCCGCGAGAAGAACACAACCAACCTATGCTTCCAAAATTGAGGCTGAAGTAGATAAGATTATCAAAGCTAACTTCTTCAGAGATGTTCAATATCCCAAGTGGTTGGCTAATATTGTCCCTGTAAAGAAGAATAACGGACAAATTAGGGTTTGCATCGATTTCAGAGATCTTAATCGGTATTGTCCTAAAGATGATTTCCTAGTTCCGATTACAGAACTCTTAATTGATGAGACGGCTGGCTATGAAGTACTTTCTTTCATGGATGGATATTCTGGATATAATCAGATCCGAATGGCCCCAGAAGATGAGGAATATACAGCCTTCAGAGCTCCTCAAGGTGTGTTTTGTTACCGGGTTATGCCCTTTGGTTTAAAGAATGTAGGTGCAACATATCAACGCGCCATGCATCGTATCTTCAAACCTCTTTTAGGGAAGTTTGTTGAATGCTATGTAGATGATTTGGTGGTTAAATCCAAACAACGTTCTAATCACATGGCTGATTTGGATGTCATATTCCACAAGATTCGACAACATAGTTTGAAGATGAACCCCTTAAAATGTGATTTTGGGGTAACCTCAGGAAAATTCCTCGGCTTTGTTGTACGCCATCGTGGTATTGAAGTAGATCCTGAGAAGACCAAATCAATCCTTGGTATGTCACCTCCTCATAATTTGAAAGAATTAAGAGGACTTCAAGGACACTTAGCCTATATTCGGCGTTTCATCGCCAATTTGGCAGGCAAAAGATTACCCTTTACCAAATTATTGAAGAAAGGAGTCACTTACCAATGGACTGAAGAATGTCAAGAAGCATTTGATGTTCTCAAGAAATACCTCTTAAGACCACCAGTACTCATGCCACCTGTTGAGGGTAGACCGCTTATTCTCTATGTGACAGCTTTAGAGTGATCATTGGGTTACTTTCTCGCTCAAAAGAATGATGCTGGGAATGAAAATAGTCTCTACTATCTCAGTAGAACTATGCTTGAAGCAGAAACCTGGTATTCAAGTATTGAAAAGTGCTGCCTAGCATTAATCATTGCAGTTCAGAAACTGAGACACTACCTACAACATCATGAGGTCTAATTGGTGTCTCGTAATAATCCGCTCAAATTCATCCTTAGTCGTCCAATGCTTACAGGACGTCTGGAAAGGTGGGCGGTTATTCTACAGCAGTTCGACATTCAGTATGTGTCTCAAAAGGCAATTAAGGGCCAAGATCTGGCTGATTTCCTGGCTGAACATCCTTCAGTGGAAGACACGTATTCAGATATCGAACTCCCTGATGAGAAAGTTTTCTCTATTCAAGAGAGTCCTCAAACATGGGAAATGTATTTTGATGGTGCTTCTAGAAGTCCAACAGGGAAGAAAATGGAAAATCCTAAATTCAACAAAGTTGGTTTAGGAATTGTGCTCATTTCTCCAGATAAGGCAGTGTTACCTTATTCCTTTTTGTTGTGGGAAGGTGGTACCAATAATGAATCTGAATACCAAGCTCTCATTACAGGCTTGGAATTAGCGCTTCAAGCACAAGTGAATCACTTAAAGGTGAAAGGTGATTCAGACCTGGTAATCAAACAAGTCAATGGGGATTATGCCATCAGAAAAGAAGAATTAATCCCTTTGTATGATTATGTCAGAGAATTAATGTCGGAATTCCCTTCAGAACCAACATTTTCTTATGTCCCAAGATCACAAAATGCTCAAGCTGATGCACTGGCTAATATAGCCACAGCTTTAGCAGATCCAAATCGGGACGAGACAACCATATGTATTGCCCACCGTCGTGCAATTTCACCTTATGTTCAAGTCAGAACAGAGGAAATTAATGAAATTAGTCCCATTCCTGAAACGTATGGTCATACTACAGGTTGGATGTCACCTATCAGGGAATACCTTCAAAATGGAACACTTCCACCTGATAGAGCCGAGAAAGAACAAATCCGGCGACATGTGGACAATTTTACTCTTTATGATGGCCCAAACCACCTCGAGAAAATTCTCTACAAATGTGGTTTTGATGGAGTTCTCTTCAGATGTATTGATGGTGAAGAGACAATGGCTGTCATAAAAGAAGTGCATGCAGGAGTCTGTGGTGCCCACCAGTCTGGACATAGACTGTCTGATCAAATTCGAAGGCATGGATACTTTTGACCTTCAATGATACAAGATTGTGTTAATTTCACAAAGAAGTGTCATTCATGCCAAGTATATGCCATCTTCATTCATAAACCTCTAGAGTTGCTTCATACAGCTAAATACTCATGGCCATTTTCCACATGGGGAATGGATGTGGTGGGACCTTACCCTTCAGCTACGGCCAAGCAGTTTAAGTACATTCTTACTGCTACTTATTTCTTTTCCAAATGGGCAGAGGCAGTACCTCTCAAAGAAGTCAGTTCTAAATGCATTGTTAGCTTCATCAAGTCTAACATCATTACTATATTTGGTGTCCCTCATACCATATTGACGGACAACAACACCAACTTCTGTTCTTCTGAGGTAAAGAAATTGTATCAAGAATACAACATTAAGTCCAACCATTCATCTCGATATCATGCAGCGGCTAATGGCCAGATAGAGGCCTTCAACAAGACTCTTTCAAATATACTGCAAAAGATGGTGGATAAAGATAAGAGGTCCTGGCCTGATAAACTCTTTCATGATTTATGGGGTTATCGGACTACCACTCGCAATGCAACACAGTCAACTCCATATTCATTGGTATATGGAACAGAAGCAGTCTTGCCAATTGAAGTTCAATTTCCCTCACTCAGAATAGCCATTTGCGATCAATTATCTACGGATGAGAAATCCCAAAAGCGGTTGAATGAATTGGAACAGTTAGATGAGAAAAGATTGTGCACTTTGCACCACTTGGAAATCTATCAGAATCGAATAGAACGAGCTTTTAACAAAAAAGTTCGTCTTCGTTCATTCATTCAGGGAGAATTGGTATTGGTTCTCAGAGCACCAATGATACCAGGAAAGAAGCCTCACAAGCTTGAACCAAAATGGGAAGGTCCTTATTCAATACATAAGGTCTACTCCAATGGAGCGTATTCTCTAATCTCAATGGATGGAGAACACATCACGACTCCAACTAATTCCAGATTTCTGAAGAAGTATTTTGTATAAACACAAAATATTGTTCCCAGATCCAAAACAATCACATTGGTTCATGATATCTTGTCCTACATGACACTAAACTGTATTATGTCCTATCTACATGACATTAAACTGTATAGAAGTTCCATATTTTGTCCGAGATGACATTAAACTATATTTTTTCCGAAATGACATTAAACTATATTATGTCCTAGCAACATGACATTAAAATGTGTGGCACTTCCAACGTCCAGCATGACGATAAACTATAAAAAGTCCCCAGAACTGATATCCTCATATTGGTTCACCTTAGTCCTAGCTACATGACTTTAAACTGTATAGCACCAGTTCGTCCTTGCTATATGACATTAAAACTATACAACAATGGTCCAGTATGACTTTAAACTGCAACTTCGTCCCACATGACATTAAACTGTGAAAAAGTTCCATAAACCGTCCAGCATGACCTTAAACTACATCATCCCTGGTCCATGTATATGACCATAAACTATTTGCAAATCCCTTATGTCCAGTAAGATGTTAAACTATGACGTCCTAACTACATGACGCTAAACTGTATAAAAGTCCCTCACGTCTGGAAAGACGTTAAACTATATATTCATCAAAGGTCCAGCATGAAATTAAACTTCACCATCCACGGTCCATGCATATGACCTTAAACTATTCTCACTTTCGTCCAACATGACCTAAATGGTGTGTTATTTTGTCCTTACGACATGACATTAAACTGCACAGTCCCCCTTTCGTCCAATATGACGTTAAACTATTTTATCCCCATCGTCCTAACTACATGACGCTAAACTGTACAAAAAATCCTTGATAGGTCCTACATGACATTAAACTGTATTTTTTCCCTGCTACATGACACTAAACTGTGCAGCACCAATAGTCCTAACTGCAAGACTTTAAACTGCATAGTCCCTTTTTTATTTCCTACATGACATTAAACTGTACATCGTTAAGGTTGTTATTACCTCTTGTTTCTCACACAGAGTATGACTCACGTGAGCTTAGAGCGAACATCAACCATAACACTCCCTTTGGGGCACTAACCATTTGTAAGTCCCAACAATATTTTTTATTAGATCATTGTCCACAAGAACAACTTGATCATTAATTCATTCTTTTATTGAACTACACGGACTTTGATCCTTGCCCTCCAGGCTGGGTATGTAGGCAACCTCCCAGGGTTCAAGCCCAAAAACAATCTCTTCACATCGGTTCACCAACATCTCATATGATGTTGATTTGTGAAACCACCCCTGGAATCAATATCTTTACATTGATTCACTTTCATCCTTGTTATATGACGTTAAACTATACAACACTTTTGTCCGGTATGACAATAAACTACAATATTCTTTGATTTCCTCATTTGAGAGAGAACTATTATTGACATTGATTTTTCAATCATGGTTTTCATTTTCAAAAGACTACATGCATACATGGTAATGCCTAAACGTTTTTAGGTTAAACCATCATTGCACTAAAGTCCCCTTTCACCCTTCACACGTACGAACCAAATTTGTACAAAGGGCATTTCTAGAACTACGTGGACTTGATTCCCATCCTTATGGGATACGTAGGAACATTCGAGTGTCCCTCGAATCCAGTCCCAAGTCTTTTGGGCCTAACCCCAAATTTCACTTTCAGTCCCTTGGCTGAAAAGTCCTCATGAAAACACACACTGTGTATTCATTATTATGGTCCGAATTCTATGACCCTAAACTAAGATCACTCATACTTTCGTCCTGCATGACGTTAAACTGCATTTCAAGAACTATGTATCGCTTGATTCTCATTCTTATGAGATACGTAGTGAAGTCCAAGTTTCAATTCAGGACCCAGCCACAACATGATTATGGTTATCATTGACCTATGTATCTCTATATACATAGGACAATACCCATCTTTATGTGTTATAATCCTAACCTTAAATATTTTCATATCTTTATAATTCTTTTCATGACTTCTAATCACAAAAATTTCAAACTTCTGAGAATTCTTTTTCCTGACTATGCAGCACGTGCCCATAGGTGGCCTTGCATAAACAGTCCACATAACAGACTTGTCAGCCAAAAGATACTATTTATTTGACCATGCAGCCAATGCCCTTAGGTGGCTCTGCATATTTCAACCCCCTAACGGGTTTGTTAAATAATGGTAACTTCATTCTTGGGAAGAATGCCTCTTTTGTCCTTATTTGTCTTAAACGACAGTATGTAGGGATCCGCAAAAAATAGCCATCCTTAATATATTTGTCCCATATCCTTTTTCATGATCTGAAAGTATTCAAGTCTATGGTTTATTCTTCTTCCCTACGTTTGGGTCAGACCTTCGTAGGAGTGATATTCATCCAGTTCTTCGATATTCTTGTTCGGAAATATCTTCTCCATATTCAAGTACCTCTTTCCATACAACAAACTCTATACTTTAGAAAATTTGAATCTCCATAAACTTTCACTGGCTTTTAGCACTAGGAAAGTAAATTTCTAAGAGTTCTTTCGCCTGACTACGCAGCACGTGCCCATAGGTGGCCTTGCATAAACAGTCCATATAACAGACTTGTCAGCCAAAAGATACTATTTATTTAACCATGCAGCCAATGCCCATAGGTGGCCCTGCATATTTCAACCCCCTAACGGGTTTTGTTAAATAATAGTAACTTCATTCTTGGAAACTACTTCTTCTAATGCCTTTTAGCTCTTTTTCATATCATTCCTCAGATTCAAATATTCTTAAGCCATAGTTTACATATTTTCTCTCATACTTGAGTTTGGTAATTTGTTATCAGATAAATTGTCAAGGAATTGAATCAATTTTAATCCATTTTGGTCAAAGCTATTTCAACCTTAAACATTAGCCCCTTTTATGTCCGGCATGCATGACTTTAAACTGCCCACAAAAGACAAAGGAACTCTGAATAAAAGTCAAGTTCCAGCTCACTAAATATACATTTTTTTGTATGATTTAGGTAAATATTGAGCAATTAAAAGGTTCAAAGTTTGTAGGATTATTTGTAATAATCCTAGTAAAAATCAAACTATGCTTACTAGGCCCATTGGATTAAGTAAATTTGAAGCAGGTAGTAAAAAGAATGCAAGTACAAATGATTGAAGACAAAAGTGTTTTTCATTGATACACAGGAGATAGAAAGACATCCACAGACTGGAGTCTCTTCTCTTTTTCAAGAATTACAGAAGATTGTCAACATAAGTCTTCATTTGATGTATAACATCCTGAGCCTTATCAGCAGTTACTTGAACCTCGTGCACTTGACCAGCTTCACTCTTTTCAGCTTGCTGAAGTGCCTTCTTAGCATCTGCGATGGATTTCATGCCATTCATATGAGTTTCATCCAATGATTTATTAAGCTGGTCAAGTTCCCCAGTAACAGCATATAACTGTTGCTGGAATTGCACCTGCTGGACGACCTTTTCTTTGATTTTTTGCTTCAGATCCTTCATCTTGGTAGCATAATCAGCTTCAGCTTGGGATATCGCATTATCAAATTCGCCTATGTTGACTGACAGTTTCACTCTAGTCAAATCTTCGCGACTTGTCTGCACTTGCTCCCTCCTGAAAATGATCTGTTTCACCGCATCATGGATCTTTTCAAACCCAAAACCACCAAGTCCCAGTATAACAAATTGGGATGACAATCGAGAAATTTTTGATGGTAGCTCTTCTAAAGGCACCCCAGATATGATGTTCCATATGTTGTTCCATGCCTTACGTCGTGAAAAGCTGAATGCTTTAAGCATCTCTGGATCTGATTCAATATCATCGTCAGAAGGGGGTATGTAATCTGGAATTAGCGCGCTTAGGGAAGTGACTTGTCCTGCTCTTTCCCCCCTGACTTGTGCTTCTTCACTTTCAATTCCCGTTGGGACAGAGGCTGAGGCCTCATCTCCGGATCTAGTCATTGCAGTTGATGGTCCTGCATGATTAATTGAAAGGTTTAGTCAACTTCAAAGGATAACAAAAGAATAGATTGTCTTGAAAATAAAGTACAATCACAAATATTGTTATCCCTTACCCAAGGGTGGTTCAGCAACCTGAGAAGACTTCTCCCCATCTTTCCCGGTTTCAACAGGATTTTCAAGATGGGTCTCAGGAGAGTTTATTGGATTTAGCTCTACTTTAGCTAATGTTTCTGCAATGATAGGGTTGACATCAGTGTCCACGCCCTCTTCGGGCATTGGTAGTTCAGCGGCTTCTATGGAAGAAACTGCATATTATTTTCCATCATGGTTAGAAGTATAATTTTTAAAAAACAATTTGGGCGAAGGGTAGCACTCACGCCTAAGGTCTTCTAAATCATATGAAAACTTAGCATGATCATAAAATTCTTCAAAAGTCATTCCTTGATTCATCATTTCATCCAATGATACTTCAGAATCTTGATTAGTCTCACCAGCGGGAGCATTTGCTACATCTTCTTGCCGACTTATGTCCTGCAATCCCTGACCTTGGACAGCACCTTCAGTAGTAGGAGGGATACTTGGAATGGATGGTAGCTCTTCTCTAGGAGCAACCAAGTCAGCCTGGGTCTGTGATTGTTCTACATCACCCTCCACGACCTTTGAAGGAGGGTCAGTCCTTTCCCTCAAGGGGGAAATTGAAGAAGCCCCTGCAATCCTCAGAAATATGAGTAACCATATGATTGCGGGTATAAACTCATGATTGTTCGAAAGACTTACCACTTCTAATGAAACGTTTAGCTATGGATTTCCTCCTTCGTTGCTTTGGCTTCTTTTGTTTTTTCAGAGTATCAGTAGTCTCCCTTATTGGCACTTGGATTGGCGAATGGAAGGCTATGTCCAGTGCCTCATTCATGGCCTGCTGGCCTGGAGATATCTCGCCTGGTTCACGAGGAGAATCAGCAGCAGCCCCAATAGCAGTACCACCAGGGCTATATTGTGGCGAAGGAACCCCGGTCCCTTTCTTTTCAAGCTGCAAGATGAAGAAAATAACTTCCTTAAGTAACAAAGCTTCAACTGAAATCAAGTTGCAAAGAAAATAAGGAAAGAAAACATACATCTTCAGGAGCCACGTACTCTTGCCATTCCTCATCTCCAGAACCACCAGCCCCCTCAGTGGAGCCACGATCAATCATTTCATTCACCCGCCTGGTGATAGGAACCGAGTCATCAGTGGCATATATGAGCATTTTCAGATCTCTGATGTAAGCTCGCACTTCATTGGGGTTATCTCCGTATTGAAGATTTTTAGAAGCTACAAGATATCCTATTCCAGGAAGTTGTAGGCCCTCACACAAATCCAGCCAGGCAGTCTCAGTATCACAGTATAAGCTCTGCCATAGCTGAACAGCCTCTGGTCTTAGATATAAAGGCTGTGAGGAAGGTCCTACAATTTTTTATTTTAATTTCTTCCCAACTCCTGCAACTACAAATAGAGAATAAGAATTTAAAACTTATTACTTTATAAAGTAGCAGTGATTGAAATTACTACAATGAAATAACTCACCAGGAGTTGATGGAGTGGGTCTTTTAATTCTGGCTGGAGGATTATATCGGGCACGAAACCGCTTTGCTGCCGGTTGTGCCTCATCATCCCCATCTTGATAATCTGATGAATCAGTTCTAGAAGAGGAGTCTGTTGAATCTATTTCAGGTGGAGAAGTGTCACCTTCATGAGGAAGGGTTTCTTTCTCTACAGTCCTCTTCCTCTTTCCCACTTGATATACTGGGTGATTCAATATCCCTTTGGGGTATGATGCTATCCAGTGTTCGGCATAAAATGTAGTCAGATTATGTGCCTCTTTTTCAACTGGTAGATCAAATACTGCCCCAGTCTTCTCTCTTGATGTCAGTAACCATAGTTGTCGAGCAACCATCAGATGTTTCTTTAACCTGACATGTACTGGAGGGGATACAACAATCTGTTGCAAAAATTTGAATTGGCGTGCAAATATATATGGAGCATAGGCCGCACATATGATTTCTCCATCAATCCTGGCTACTAACACGCCATCCCTGCAAGCTAGCATGTATGCCCTCAAATCCAAATGGGTTGTCCCATCATCAACAAATCGCCCGTATGGCAGACTTCCATAAGGAAATAAGTTGAATTCCTTAAACATGCTTAGTCTTACTTTCATGTCATAACCATTAACATCTAATGGATCAATTCCAGAGAATTCTTGCACTGACGGTCTGAAAGAGCTTCCAGGAATTTGTAATCCATTCTGTACGTTGTAAGTCCTGAAGTGAGTGGAAATCCATCCCCACAAAACCTGGAATGGTAGCACTATTCTTAAAGGAGATTTACCCTGGAAGACGTGAAGTAAACTCCTGTGAATCTTTGCTAAAATGGGGGTAGCTAACCCAACCATTTTCCCCTCAGCCAACTTTGCTGCAATGACGAAGGTCCCTCGCCTAACGCCTCCCTTCGAATTCCTGACCGGCAAGAGATAAACACTGAGCCACATTGCCAAGAAACCCTCCAGACGAGTTTTATTTGGAATTCTTTGATTCACTTCATATCCCCACTTTTCAAACTCTCCTGCTTCTAGAGTTGGCCAGAATATGCCAGGAGCTCCTCTCTTCTCAGGTTTTGGACAAGTGGTAGGACGTCTGGTCCTGGTATCCTTGGATTTCTTTTTCTTGGATCCTTTTTCTTTTAGCTCCATGCCTTTCTTCTCAGTAAGAAACACATTCATCCATTCTTCCGGATGAATATCTTTTCTAAAATGAGTTAATGAGGTCTCTGAACTCTTGAGCCTGTGAAGGATTTTAAATAATTCTCGAGCCAAAGCAGAAGTCTTCTCTGAATCATTCCAAGTCACCTTGGGAGGAATGAATTCATCATACATGTCACCCAATATTGGAGCTCCTGAAATCTTGTGGACATCCCACAAACTGATACCTACTTCTCCATGAGTCAAATGGAAAGAATTAGTCGCTGGGCTCCAGTGGCTGAGTATCTCTCGCACGAAGTTATCATGTCTGTAAACATATGTTTTCCCAACCCAAATGGCCTCATATATTGCAGCTCTCTTCAAATCCTCAATAAACTCTGCGCAAGTCTGTCGCACCTAGTATGCCCACATCCAAGTTGGCTTCACACCTCCCCCAGGACGGAAATCCCAAATTTTCTTCCAGCCTTTGGATTGATCCATCTGAGCATTTCGGAAGATTGAAGGATGACAATGTGGTTGAAGCTCAGGTGTATGATCTTTCAGATCTGGTGTGCAAGGGCTATGATGCATCACATAAGCCTTCTCCACTGTTCCAGCAGTTAGAAATGATCCTCCACCTGAGATATTTGCTGAATCAAAATTGGTATAATTCTGAAACCACGAAAATGGAAGATATTTCTTTACTTCTGGAATAATGACTTCATGTAGATGACCATAGCCATACAAAGGTAGATAAGTGCAGTGAGGAAAGTTGCGATGATATTTCTTCAGATACTTAGCCAAATCTGGAAGAGTACTATCTTTGACAGTATAGTAATCAGGGCCAATGATATCCATCATATCATCTATCTGCTTGCTAGCCAGTTCATCAATTAATCCAGGTCTAAGATCCATTGAATCTGCACAGGAGTTGAATAAATTAAACTCTTAAATGGGTTTATTTTTCATAAAATTTGTGAAAGAATTTGGAAAAAATGGCTAAGTCATTAAGGAGCGCAAGTATGGAGATGTCACGCAAGTGATACAAGTGACGCACAAGTTTTTGTCGCGCAAGTATTACCGCGCAAGCCCTATTACCTTGAGAGTAGCGCGGTAGCGAGGAAACAGTGGAAAAAGAGACTTGCGCGGTGAGGAAGACTTGCGCGACGAGGGCTCGAGAAATTCGGGATCAGATGTTATCCATGGCCAAAAGCCGTGTATTTATAGGCGAGGAAGCTTATCTGTGCGCCGCACCCAGAGCGCTTAAGGCCTGCGCGACGCAAACTTGCGCGCCGCCATCTGTGAGTTGAAGACTTGAGCGCCTCCCTTTTCCTTTGGAGGGATTCGATTTCCTCAGAGTCAAATCCTCATTTTTTCTCCGGATCCAACTATGAGGGGGGACTTTTGTTGACGCTCCTTTCGTCACAGAATCTAAAGATCAGAAAAGGGAATATCTCAGCTGAAAGTGATTCATCCTTTGAAGAAAACATCAAAAATCGACAAAGGCATGAACAAAGGATCAACAGCAAATCCACCGTGCAAGTTATACCACTGTCGTGCAAGTACACTTGCGTGACGCTCTTGATCGCACAAGTGACTTGCACGACCTAAGTGGTAACCGCCCGGTAACTGCCCGGGGTCTTCTTTTGCCTATAAATAGACCCTGTGGGCCCCCCATTCGAGAGGATCTTTTTCCAGAAACTTGGATTGAAGATCCCAACACCCAAGTCTCTTCTCAAAGCTTCCGGAACACTTCTAAGGTAATTTCTTACCTAGAACGGAAGATCTAAAGAAAAGAAGGAAGGCCTAAGTGTTGAAACTTATCAAACACTTGCGCGCCGACTTATTTCCTTCAATATAACTTGCGCGTCCCTTTTCTGGAGGAACCTCAAGAAAATTCTAAAGGGTTTAAAAAAAGAGTCTCTCAAGTATTTCAATGCTGGTTGAAAATCGCGCAAGTATGCCATGTGTCGCGCAGGTATACCTGCGCGACCATACTTGCGCACCCACGGAATACTTGCGCGCCCTGCAAGACTTGCACGCCCCTATCTTTTTGGGTGCCCATCTTGCCTATTTTTTACCCCTCTTAAGCCATCACACATTTCCTTTTCAAGATTCAGTCTTCAAGACACTCTTCAAAGCCATTTATGGCATGATTTCTTGATTTGACTTCCTTATCTAAAAGGAATTCTGTGGAATATCTCTCAAAGTCTAGTGATTTAAATATCCTTATGTCATTAAATATGGAGAGTTCATTCACTAAACCTCATCCTTTAAGATGAGAGAATTCTAACCTGGGTCTCCTTTTCAGGAATAATCCCCAGTTATAAATCCTCTTATTTTGGGAATCCTCCTCAGGAGTAAGCCCCAAACCTTAATTCCTTAACTTGGGCATCCTCCTCAGGAGTAAGCCCCAATAAAGTCCTCTAATTTTTGGCATCCTCCTCAGGAGTAAGCCCCAAACCATAATTCCTAACCTGGGTCTCCTTTTCAGGAATAAGACTCAGCCATAATCTTGGGCTTCCTTTTCAGGAGTAAGCCCCAAGTCCCCTAACCTGGGTCTCCTTTTCAGGAATAAGACTCAGTCATAACCTGGGCCTCCTTTTTTAGGAGTAAGTCCCAGTCATATTCTTTGGTTTTCCTTTTTGGGAGTAAACCTCAAGCCCCCTTAAAATTCTCTTAACCAGTCATAATTTACCTTTGATTTGGCTTTCCTTTTCAGAAGTAAAACCCAATCATAAGTACCCTCCTAACTTGGGCATCCTCCTTAGGAGTAAGCCCCAAGATTAGAGTATTCAAATCTCCATAAAGCACATATACCTTTATGGACCCTGTTCCTAGATTTTCTCCCTAAAAGTAAATCCTAAACCTTCATCTATTTTGGGCAGTCATACATACATAAGCCCCAAAAAATTTCATATGATTGCATCTTTCATGGCACAATTGTCTAATTTTTACCAATACCTCTTATTTCTCACACCGAGCATGACTCACATGAGCTTAGAGTGTAAAAGTAATTATGACATTCTTCTTTGATCCATCAATCATAAACATCATACTCCATAAATCGAACTACGTGGGTTCTGATTCCTTTTCCAAAACAAAGGATACGTAGGTAGTCCATTTATGGGTTCGATCCCAACTTTGAAATAATCTATGTCCTTCTGAATGACGATAAACTTCAAGTGCCCCACTGAGTGGATTTAAAACCAGCCTGGTCATCATAATGACCAAAGAGACTTTTATATAAATGTTTTGAAGGATACCATTGACCAAGAATCTCTAAACAGATATAGATGATTCTCTATTGATGAAGAACCTCGAATACATATAAAAGATTCTCTAAATTTCTTGCATATTTAATCATTGATAGTTAAAACTAAAGGAAAGCTCATTTTTTACTTGGTAATGTAATAAGGATTCATGAACATAACTTAAATATATAAAGAGAGTCCCGGAGTAGACAATAATTCCCCTCAAAAAGGTGTGATGAGTCTGACCTCCAATCCTCTCGACCAATGAAAATTCCTAAGCCTCATTAGCCCAAAAGCTAATGAGCGCCTGCCTTTGGAAAGTAGGTCCAAACAGATGTGGAATCATTGGATGTTTCCGGTTCTACGAACAAACCCATTAGAAACCGATCAGAACGTTTGAATCTCCCGTCCAGGAGGTTATCCCCGGATTCCGTGCGAAACAGTATTGAGTAACCCACCTTCCAAACTTGTTAAAACTTATAATGCATATGTGGTGAATGGATTTCGATTCCACACACATACATATGGGGAATCGAAAAAAACAATGAACAGTGGAGTTAGCTTGAGAGGATCTCATCATCGAGAAATTGAAGTTGACTTTTATGGCATACTTGATGAAATCATTGAACTCTGTTATCTTGGACAACATTACATAACCATGTTCAAATGTCGGTGGTTGGATACAGAGAGAGGCGTGTGTGTTCATCCGACTCATGGAATCATCGATATTAAATGTAAAAGTGTTCTCGCAGTAAATGAACCATTCTTATTGGCTCAACAGGCACATCAAGTTTATTACGCAAAGTACTGTGCTACATCAAGAGACTTGACTGATTGGTGGAGTGTAATAAAAATCAAAATTCGAGATAATCAGTTTAGTCAAAGTGAATGTGCTTTAACTGATGTGCAATGAATTGAAGTTTTTCAAGAGAGTACTCAAAATCAATCTTTTTTGCAAAGAGACATGAGTATCGATGACGACACCCCACATTTAAGAGTCGGTGATGACGATGATGTTAATGATGTCACATACGAATTTGAAATGGTAAGAGATGAAGCAACTGTAACTCGAATGGATATCGATGATGTTGAGGAGGAATATGAAGATGACATTGACATATATGAAGATGATGATGAAGATGAACACTAATAGAATTCCATGGTATTTATATACAATCATAATATGTATATATGTATATATAATAGTAATTATGAATTATTTGCTAACAACATTAGCATTTTCTATTTCAGATGGACGACGCCACATTTCGTGAGTTGGCAGATGCTGACCTGACTTTCGATACAGATGAGTTGCTGCCAGATGACCCTCAGCCTGCAGGCGCTCCAGGGAGTACGCGGAGGGGGCGCGGTCTTGCACGATTGATGATTCCTGACCCCGTCCCCGAGCGACGTCCACGTCTTGGGTTTGATCCACGCACACGGAGGTGTGATAACCTGTGTGATAACCTATTGATTTGACTAATATTTCATTAATCTATTCACAGAATAAATGTTTATTTTTTTTACTGTTTTCCGCATATAGCAGTCGGACAGGGAAACACTATTTTGCGCAACTATTTCTCTCAGCCGTGGACCACATGGGAGTAGATTCCCATTGATGTGCAACAGGCCATGTTCAGTCATTGGTTGGTACGTACGTAAATAAATAATTTTTATTTTGAAAATTATTTCATTTATAACTTGATATTTTGATTTATTTGTAGGGTTTATGGTATCCGATCGAGGATACCATGCGTGACGCCATCCACGAGGCATGGGAGGTGTCCATGCGTGATCGCCTTCGTCAGTTTTTGCACAATTTAAGAAAAGCTGCGATGAAGAAAGCAGGAGTGTCAGATTTTGACGAGTCATGTAGAGCACACCGACCAGAGTACATTTCATCCCATGTATGGGATGGATTATGTGCGCACTGGTTGAGTGGTGCCTTTCAGAGGAGATCATCGGTGGGGAGGAAGAATCGGGGGAGACAGGAGGTGACTCATCGAGCTGGGAGTCGTTCTTTCAGTACTCATATACAGCATCTGGTATGTACATTATTTATAAATATTTTATATAACTATAAATATTAACAGTTTATTTTTTATTCTTATAGGCTGTCGAGCACCCCGATATTACGGAGTACGACGTATATCGGAGGATGTATAGTGATCCTGCTACTGGGGAGCTCAGAGGTGATCGTCAGCATCACATCGTGGTTAGTATTATTTATTTTCAAGTTTAAAAATTAACTGTATATAATATATTCACAATTTTAATTTTAAATTGCAACTACAGGAGTCGTATGAGGCCGCAGCATCACAGGCCCGGCCTGAGAGTCAGGCTGAGTCATCAGATCAGACCACTGGCTGTCAGTTTGATGAGGCGGCATGGATGCAGGCCACCCAGTATGCCTTCGAGAAGGGCTGGGTAGTTGGTATCAGCTCTCGACTGACTCCCGGAGATTATTATGGCAGTGTTGCGATGTCGGCGTCCAGCTCGAGAGGAGCTCGTGTATCTTCTTCTGCTACACAGTATGAGGATCAGTTGCGATCTCAGACTGCACTGATAGAGAGTCTCCGACAGGAGCAGGAGCAGATGCATTAGCAGCATGAGGAGGAGCGTCGACGCCAGCAGCAGCTGTACGAGGAGAAGACGAGTCGGTGGCAGCAGCAGCATCAGGAGCAAATGGAGTACATGTGCCGACTCACTCATGCTTTAGGGATGGAGTTTCCTCCACCACCATCTGCAGATCCCCCCTCCCCCTCTTTCATATTAGAGTTTGTATTTATGTTATAAAATTTGTGAAATCAAAATATGATTTTTTTTCTATTCGTAGTTTCTGTCTCATTATAAAATATTTATTAATATTCTATTATTTTTTATTTTTGAATTATAATTCTATTATTATTATATTAATTAAAATAATTTATTATTTTTTATTTTTGAATTATAATTTGATTATTATTATATTAATTAAAATGATTTATTAACAATTTATTTTTTTTATTTTTTTATAGTATTTGCGACGGGATACTATTCCCGTCACAAATAGTATTATTATTTTTTTATTTGTTAAAAAATAATTTTTGCGACGGGCCCCGTCGCAACTAGTTTTTTACAAATATACGGAGTACTAGTTGCGACGGGGATTCTCCCCGTCGCGGAAAAGGGCTTTAGCGACGGACCCGTCGCAAAAAAATGTTACTGCGACACCATTTTCAGCAACGGGTCATTTGCGACGGGACCCCGTCGCAAAAAGCCATTTGCGACGGGCTCCCGTCGCAAATGACCCGTCGCAAATACCTGTTTTTCTAGTAGTGTTATAATATAGGGAAACCATTCAATAATTTCCTTTTTACAACCATATAATAAATTTTTAATCCTCTTTGATTCAACATTCCCTATAAGATCTTGATCGTCTCAAGTAGAGCCACATGTGAAAAATTTTATTGATAATCAATTCCTACAAATTGGGCATAAAATTTAATCACGAAGCACATTTTATTCTTTAAGACACATTTTTCCATGATTATTGAATTTATTCTTGAAAACCAACATTTTAATCACATTTTGATGTTTTGGTCTTTTAAAAAGATCCCATTATTTGTTCTAATAAATTTTATAAAATTTATCACTCATAGATCTGAACCATGACTCATATTTTTCTACATCATTAAATGATATTTTTATACTACTAACAGTAGAGAAAAATTCACTTCATTCCCAATTCTTTATGTTTTCCTTGGAGTAGTTATATCTCTAATTATATTTAATAAGTATACCTCTATTATTATTTCTCCGCTAAGGTGAAGGTTTATATTATTTTTCAATAATTCCATCGTATGATTAAGCCTTAAAATATTCATCATTCAAACCAATTTTTAAAACATTATGATTTTTAACAACATTATTTTCTTATTCCAATTCTTCACATAATTCATATGTGTTTGAACTTATTGAACTCTTTAAATTTTACATTTCATCAAATTTTAATTTCAATAATCTTAAGTATTTTAATTTGTTTATTTGGGTAGATTTATAGGCCTTACTCTTCATTGAGTTTCATATAAATACTTCTTCATCAATTGTATATATATATATTCCCTATTTTACTTCTTTGTTATTGATATTGTATATTATTCTAAATACTTGAAATAATTCTATTGATGAATTGCTCCATTAAACATTATATAGGGTGTCGTTTATTCCTTGGGGTTGTATAATGTTTGATTCCTAGTATATTCTCATACATGTCATTCCTACTTCCAAAAGAGGTATAAAATTCCACTTTCAATGAGTATTGTCCAATCCATTATGTTCACTATTAAATTTATTTGATAATAAATCCATTTTATTTTGGAGTTCTCACTGACGACACCTCATGATTGATTCTATGTATCTTGATATAGTTTCCCAAATCAATGGATGAAAAATATGTTCCATTTGTAGACTAAAATATTTTAATTGTGTTCAAAGTATCATTTTTAACTACCCATGGATGCTTATTCATGAAACATATTATTTATTTCCCTCACTGTATGAACATGAAACTTTCCATTCTATTTTATTAATCAATAAAAAATGAAATTCTTTTCTCCATGTGTGTCTGGTTGCTTTATTAGACATCATATGATAGTGTAGACCATATCAAGTAGATTAGAGTTACCTTTATTATTCAAATGATATCAATTTTTGATGATTTTACCCATATAAATGAATCACATATATCTTCATATACTCCTTTCAGGTTTCAAATATCCACTACAACATTTATCTTGGAAAACATCTACATGCATTGTTTGTTAATGAGGTCAAGCCATTGGTGTTGTAATGTTTTCTACTCATAATGTAAGAAGACATGAAACATTGAGATTTTCCACCTAGTATAGAATATCACTTATCCCCTTTCTTATCATAATAAAGTTCCTATCCTTTCCTTAGTCTAAGAAACCTTTTTAGTTAAATGAATCCTCAATAACAGAGTGTCAAAATTGAATAAAAATCATGTAGTTGTGCCATAATTCATACACTTATTGAACAACCATACTCTTCATTTAATCACCTACATGATGATACTTTCATGTCCCTTTGAATTTTAACAATCCATTATTTCCAAAGTAGTTTGTGTCATATATTCTTCCATTCATATTTCACCCCTCTTTTCTCACACATGCTCTTGTAGTAAATTCTTACTCTTCCTCTTCTTCTAATGTGGAGTATCTATTTTTCAATAAAGTCTTGTAAAGTTTTCATGAATTCATATCCTTTAACCTCCATGTTAATAATTTATACTCATTCATTTTCTATAATATACTATTATGTTTTAAAAATTAGTATAGTGAAAAAAATATCCATAAATGGAATTTATTCTATATAATAATGAATATGTTCTCACTATTCAGTACTGACTTCTGGGAGCTTATCCATTTACATAAATATATTATTATTCACAATATTATAGAGTGTGTCCTAGGTTGACACAATATTATCACTTTATTCTGTTAAATTTTTCTCATATTCATCACTTCTCACGTTACCATCGTTTGAGTTGATTACCCATTGTTTATTATCCTTCAAAAAACTAGGGATTATTTCTGGCACACTATTTTCTATCCATTTGAGCTATCATTCCCCATTCATTTAATGTCACTACGTTGTAAAAAACATCATCAAAAGTTTTATTTTATTTTTTCTAGTATGACTTTGTTCCTACTTTGGATGCATCAACATCTAGGATAATTTAGTTTTTTCCTATGTACTTGGGTCTTTCATCATTAAATATTTTATCAACACTTTGTTTTCCTATTTTATATCATTATATTTTTTTTATTATATAACATTCCAAAATATGGATTCTTGTTTGAATATATTGATTTTTTTGGATTCAAATTTATTTTTCTAGGAAACCACTTATTATTTATGTGATTAAACACTCATTTTTCTCTCATTTAAGAATGAAATAAGGTCATTAATCGTATTATAATATTCTTCTATCTTCGGTTTGAGTTCCACTAATTCTCTTGTGTCTTTATAAATTATTGATAATTTATAAACCTTATACTTTTAAAAATCAATCTCAAATCCACACTAATCAATATAATGAAATTATTCTTTCAAAAGTCCACCATGTTTTTTATTTTTCTTTATTTAATGATAATGCTCTTCAGGATCTCCATCAAGTTCCCTATGGAGATAAAAAAACATTTAGGATATTGTTCATCTTCCATTTCAAATTATTTTTCTCATTAATTTCCATCATTACATCTTCAATATCAGATTTAAATTCTATTTTTACCTCTTAAAAACAATATTAATTTCCATATTCTTATTTAACCACATAGATCTTCATATGGATCATCTTTCCAAATTAAATTAAAGGTTTCAAGTCTCATTTGGGAGAAAATATTATTTGTGAATTATATATGAAATCTATTTCACTATATTCATCATCAAATGTTCTTGGAAACCTTGTTGTAATGTTTCCAACATTTTCACATTGAAAATATTACAAGGATAATTTTCTTTGAACATTCACTTCTCCCTCTTGAACTTTCTAACCACTTATGATAGAAATTTTGTATCTGCATTCTCTTCATCATCATTTTCCTTAGTTATGCAACGTTTTTCTATATCATGAAACTATATCTTCAATTTTTTTAATTTATTTTACATTCATCTTGACATACATTTATTAATAAACCAAACTACTTTCCAGTTCTTCTAATAAATTTTATTTTATATTCCTATATCCCAGTGTTCATACCATTGAATTATAGAAATTTAGTAACCTTTCTAAGATCTTCTTCAGAATATCAATATCCATTATTTCATTACCAATCCATAGAATAGATAAAATTACCTCAGTGATTTGTTTGAAGAGTCCATCAACATTTTCATCAATGTACATTTTTAGATCATTATTTTTGTTATGAATCACATGAATATTATTTAAATTTACTATTTATAATCCTTATATATACTAGAGAAATTGTCTCGCATTTACATAGAACTGGTACTTCTCATCACATTTATATATATCAAATTTTATAGTGCTTAAGATAATTAATTTTTATCTTTCACAACATCATTGAGTAGATTCTAATCTTATTCAGTCATGGATACTTCTAATTCTTCACTAATATTTATCCCTTGTATTGCGGTAGAGAAAAAATCTATCCAAAGAGATCACAAATGTGATCACATTCTATTCTACCAAATTTGATAATATCTTCTAAAAAATAAACAATCTCATTTTTATTCATTGTATTGTACATCTGAATAAATTTTATGATGATATATTTGTCTCTCATAACATGTAGCTCTAATACCATTTGTTATAATCCAAGGTACCCAGGTATGGGGTTGGTGAATCATTGTATTAAAAATTTTTCATCTTATATTGGACATTATTCCAACAATAGTTGAAAATTATTAAACTTTTAATAGTTAATATCACAAACACCACAAATTCAGATGTTTGAATCAGAATAAAGGTAAAATTATTTTTACACGGTTCACCACTAAGGGATAATCCAATAAGAATATGCTGATAATGTGTCATTCATATGAGAATACACTATTCTTCTCTATTTTTTGGATATAATAAATTGATCATAGCCACTCTATTACAAGTTAATTAACTTATAAAAATATTCATGGAATAACAAACCATCTCCCTTGGATAAATTATGATTACTTCTATTTGTCTCACTAATTCAGATCAAGGTCCCCTTATTTTATAAATATGAAGGTTGCTTACAATTCAGTATGAGTGTTGAAAATGTGTTGATTCATGAATGACTAGAAAATGGTTCTTGAATGAGAACCTTTAAACTCCAGTTTTGATCACAAGTTATATTCATTGCATAATATTGTTTTCACTGTAATTATTAACTAAAAATATATCTACACAAATCCTTTGGGATTTCCCCTTTGAGAAACTCCCTAAAGAATTACCTTTTATGACCTCCTTCCTGGATTTCCATTAATTAACAACCCCATTGTAAAAACTCTAGTTAATTGCATCATGGTATTTTCATTCATTATCTGCTTCTCAAAACTCCCATGATGAACGACTTCATGAAACTCCATTCAGAAACTTCTTCACATATTAATAACATCTTCTTTGAAAATCCTTCCTCTTTAATTATTCTTCATTGATACATAACCATCCTTAAAAGTGGTTATAAATTTTTTATTTCATGGAAAGATACCCCCAACAAAATCACGCTGAAAAATATTACACTCTATCCCTTCACATAAGCCACTTCACATGAGTATTTCCTTTTGTGGTATACATAAGAACACCACCACTAAACCATAAATTAATATTTCTTAATGTAATTTATTCCTTTGTGATTTTTGGAAAACAACATCTTTATAAATATCTCACAGTTTTATAACATCTCTATGAAAAAGATTCTACAAACTACCATTTTGATCACGAAAGTGTTACATAACAATTTTCCCTTTTCTTTAATTTTTTCATAGATTTAAATCGATAACTCCAAATTTCTAAAAAGATACCACATTTTTCCAAAAATGTGTGAATTTTTTATTCATTATCTTCTACAATCTTTCTATCAGTGATAATATAAGAATATCTAATTTTTTCACATTTTCTCAGAAATTATCATTGAACAATAGATTAAAAATAAATACATTTTCAATCTCCTCCTTGGAGCACCTCATTTTTTATAATATCTTCTCAAGCAGGTTGCATTATGGTTTCATCAACCTATATGATTGATTTATCATTATTTTACTTCCTGAAATGAACTCATTTATGAACTATAATGATCCTAGTTTTCATTAGATGGTTATATTTCAATCAAAGGGATTGATATATCTACATCCATTATCCTAGAAGGTAAAAATAGTTTCTTGACTTATTCATTTAATTCTATATAACTTATGGAATACCAATTTCATGATAGATCTCAAGGTGTATATTTCATCATAGATTTTCCAAATACATAAAATTATTTGATTTAGGATGCATAATGATAATAATATATAGAATATGGATCAATAAGAAATTCTTTGTTGTGGAATTTCTAATAACACATAAACATGTGGAATTTCTATTCGAGGGTATTTTTTAATGGAATCTTATCTTGTAGATTACCATGTGTGAAATTCAAGATAATAATTCTTAATACCTTATGATCCTACAACACTTGATATTAAAAATTTATCTCTGTCTCATCATAAATATGTTACCCAAACTATAAGACATTTTATTATTAATATTTTCATAAAACATAGAGGTTCTCCTTATAGAAAGGAACTTTTATAACCTTTTGATGGAAAAATAATCAAAAACAATTATAAAATTTATGTTACATAGAATAACAATAATCATGGGATAAAATATTCAATAATATTAATGTAATTGAGTCTTCTATTAATTTAAGGTACAATGTTCGTTGGTTATAGGGAACCAAATCCCACAGGAACAACATGATATCACTATGACTTATCTTTTTACTAATTTAGGTATTTTTTTATCAGTCAACTTGAATCACCTATTCTTCTATTTTTTTATATTTTTCATTTTATAATTTAGTCTTATTAATTAATTAGAATCAAATAAATTATATGGGATATTGGTCGTTTCATGAGGGAATTTCATTAATATAGTCTTCAATAATTTGTATCAGAGACTATTATTTATGATAAAGGCATCTAATAAGTATACTATTGAAAATTTTTATATATCCAATTAACTTAATAAATATTGAATTTAGATTAGAGAGTTACTGGTCTAATAATACTTTATAATCCCAAGGAACAACACATTTACAATACACTAATGGAGAAAATCTGGCGACTAACACAGATGCCCCTCCCAATGTCTTATTAAAATTCCATAGTTCTATCACTTTGTCTTTGGTTGATAATGTTTATGAAATATTGTGTATGAAACCTATGCAATTATAATTTGCACTTGGATTGAAAAATTATAAATTAAAACATCATTAATAGTCCATTTTCATAAGAAATACAAATTTTATACATTGAAGTTGTGACAAGGAAGACTAGTTTGGGATCATCATAATGAGTTTAAAAAAATATTCTATATTTGTCTAATAATTATATTAATATCCCTATATAGATTTTATAAAAACCTTACAGATGCAATGATATATGAAAAAGACTCTTTGTCCATAGAAGAAGTCAAATATACATTCCATTTATGAGAATTATGTGGTAATACTAAGATTAAGAATTAGGCTAGGGCTTTAAATACTAGGGTTGATTTTAGTTTTAATGTAAGAATAAAGGTAAATTTATGGAGTGTATAAAGAAACATAGTTGGTCTGGAGATAATTTTTCTAAGTCTATGTCTAGAGTGATTACATGTTTCCATTACGAGAAGCCTGAACATGTTAGACCCATATGACCTAACATGAAGTCCTAAGAGAATTATAAATAATCGAAAGATCATTTTTTATATATTATTATAGTTTATGGTTTTTAGAATAACTTTTTTTTTAAAATTGAAATTGAAATAAATCTATATTTAACCAAATCTGTCATCAATATAATCAACATGCAATATGAAAACCTTAGTAAACCAAACAAACATGTATTATAGTGATTAACATATCTAGTGATATTGATTTTGAATGTTTTATTGATATCACCAAGTGATAAGAAAATTGGTTTTTTTCATCCACAGGTTATACACTGAACATCAGGATCCTCCAACACTATGAGAGGATCCTTGGGCACCAAAGGAGTTCTAACACCTTCTCTATAGAGAAAAATAGTGAATAGGGAGGAGGAGATATTTAAATTTTGATTGTGATATTATATTCACATGCATGAGTTATCACATCAACTTATTTTGAATCTATTGATTAAATTAAGAGATTTTAATGTCGAATTCTATTTTATGGAATCCAACCTATTTTATGATAACGCACAACACATTTTTGGAATCATAGTCATTTGAACATTTAAAATGATTATGTATATAATTAAATGAATACAAAAATGATTAATAACTAAATATCAACTTTTTATTAATATGGGGAAGTGTTTATGCACTCCCATACCATATCATAAGCCTATCATAAGATATGGAAGAGGCTTCATTGAGGCCTCATGAAACTAATTAATCACTGAAAATTACTTTTTATCATTGAAATAAAATTGAGGGATATATAGATAGAAAATATAGAATAAATAAAAAATCAAGGTGTCCTAAATTGATAAATAATAAGTTCATCTCCAGGGATAATTTGATTGAATTCATTAAGAAAGGATCCCACCCTGTCATAAATAAGGAGTTCCTCATCATATTTTTCTTCCTGAGCTAACTCGTCAGCAGAAAAGTTCTGTTCTATCCTAACATGCCCAAAACTAGTCCCCTGATTAATATTTATTCTGAATTTACTAAAATAATAGGAAAATTACTAAGGAGGATCTGATTTTCCATTATGGATCCACACCAGAGTCTCACAATCAGTTTCGATAACATAAACCAAAATATTGAACATCTTGCATAAGGAAATATCGGTGTGCATGGCTCTATTTTTTTCATTAAAAGAGTTACCTGAGCTATAGAAAGTGTTGAATCCAAATAAAATAAATCCATTATTGTCTCTCACCAGGCTTCCTCCCCTCATTTATCTTACTGTGTGTGAGCTATCAACATTAAGTTTCAAACCCTTGGATGGAAGAACCTAGATGATTCACCTACCTTGGTTGGCGGGGTAAAAAATTAGGCTCACATGGGGACTTTCTAGAAACCTTCACAATAAAGAATAATTCCAACCACCTCAAATAGTTTATCATAACTCATAAACTAGAACTCTCATCCACACATGGAGAAGAATGTAAAATCGTTTTTTACCTTCTCTCACCATGTTTCTTTCTTCATAAAATTATAATAAATATCTACAAAGATCATGCCTCATATAATTCTTTCCAATTGATGATTCCTCATTCTTGAGAACTGGAAAATGATAAGGTCATGTATATAATAACCATCTCTAAAGCTATAAAAATTAAGCCTCATTAAATATAATACAGTCCTTTCCCAATCTATCTACAAAAAGCGGCGTACTAAATATTTCTGTTGAGGTCTATCACTACAAAAACATCTTGAAGACAAATTAACCCCTTTATGTTGAATATTATCATCCATTGAAATCTATTGGTTCCTGATCCTCAAGATGAGAAAATAAAGTTTGGTTGGTATCTATTTACACCATAACATTGGATCCCACTCATCCAACATTACTTGATCATGAAGAATGGACATGTAATAACAGATGCTAAATTTTATAGAAAATGAACCAGTAAAATAACATTGGACCAGTTCATCAACAAGGAATATATCATCAAGATAAAACCTTTGATCTTCATTGAGTGTAGCCTAAATCAGTTTTGGGTGAATATAGGCCTCCTTGAATGAGAGATTTAGGACTAGACAACTGAGAAAATACAGTATCATTCCATCCCAATTATCCCTCAATAAATTGATATAACCTCTTCCAACCACCCCTCAGGTATGCTCTTGTAGGTCTTCTAAATGATTCAGCATGAATTTGGAATGATTTGATTATGAAATTCTATAACATGATCATTCTTACCTTCTTTATCCATTCAAGTCCTAAATAAATCTCTTCCATAAGGATATACCTTCAATAATTTCCAATTCAAGTCGAGCCTTCATGGAATGCAAGGTTTCAGATATGTTGTGGAGGCCAAAGGCACCCATCTCAATCATTTTTTCATACAATTACATGATTCCCAATGACACCATCTAATCTAGTAAGCATCCAAAAGAAAATCTGACATGATATTCTCTATTTTTGTTATAGTCCCCTTCAGTGGGCTGATAATATATAACACATGCACTAGAATTTATGTCAACACACTATTGATCAGTGTATCCCTTCCTCTAAAAGATAATTACATTCTATTTAAGTTACAAATTTTACCCATTATTTTATTGATAATCTCATCAAATAGATTATTCTACATTCCACCATTAGAGATAGGGGCACTGAGTTATGTCATTAGGAGTTGTTTCCTTTGATTTACCAAATTCTCTTGAATTAAACCAATATAACTTCAAGAGAATTATTGAAAATGATAACATTACCCGTTATTAGGTTGACGATTTGACTACTCACTTTACCACAAATCATTATTATTATCATGAAGTAAGTAATTTATCTACACCTTCCATTAGTAAAAATAAAAGCATCATTATGAAACACAATATGGGAAACAAGGTTACTTCCATATCTAGTGGTAAATGCGATAATCGTCCTTTACTCTAGGATTTGGTGGATGTTCCTTGAGAGTACCTCCTAGGTAAGGATAAAAAGATAAGGAGACAAAGGCCCCCCCTACTTGACACTGAGGACACTCTTGAAGAAGCCAAATCCATTTCCCCTGAGAGAAATGTAGATCCATGGTGAAGTGTAACACCTATAAAGTAGTCTATTCTGATTTTGATCAAACATAATCATATATTTATATGACCATGTACAATATAATGCATATCACATATGACATATGTTTACTATATAATGCCATTTTCCATAACATCATGTTACCATTAGACATAGAACTTATTAATCCAATATATATTGCCACACATATTCATGATTCTATAAAAAAGACTGTTGAAGATAACAAATAAATCACATTTCATTCATCTGGAATATGATAAAATCACATGTACTTCATCCAAGTACTCAAACACATCACATATCACTTGAATAACCATAGTTATTAATTTACACATTTTAATTTAATCATGGGACCAAATGTCTTTATCTAATAATATGAGTATAAATTCCCATCTTTGTTGAGATCCAACTGATGAAATGATCAAAAAAATATACAAACACCCCTTGATAAAAAAATCCTTAAGAATTTAATAAGAATGGTATCAAAGTATGATTTTTATGCTACGTGTCTCACCAACCACAAGTAATAAGGATTCATAATAATCATATAGCCATATATATATATAAATGACTGTATAAGATTTCATATGATATATGTTTGGGGGGTAATCAAAATAATAAGTCTTGGATTATTATCCCATGTGTCTATTATTCATATATCATATACATATCTTTGTTTCAATCATAGGGTTCTGATTATTCTAATCCTAACAAATAATCACAATCTATAATACTTGATGATGATCATCAGTTAGAGACTACTAAAAGGCACACTTTGAGAGTTGTTATTGTCACGAACCCTCTCTACAAAGTGTAACCCTCCTAGGTTGACAATTTGAGAAGGGAGATAATGACACCCGATTCCCACCTGTAGTAGGCCCCAGGTTGGAGACTACCGCAGATGGTATAATAAACCCACAAATGGGAGGCATTACCCTCTATGAGAACACATGAAGAAGATAAAGACAAGACATGCACCAACCAACTCCAACTCACAAAGAAATATAAAATAAATCCAATTACATGTCTGCTATGTCATACAATAACTACTAAAACTGAAAGGAAAAACCGGAAGTACCAAAATAATGTAAAATGGCAGTGACCACGAAGCTCGAACAACTCATAAAAACCCAAGTTAGTAGAAACCATACTGATCTCCAACCTCCTCTAAGTGATTTGAAAAGGAGTTTATATACATAGGGCGAGTATAATAGTATAGTGAGTAGGATCCTCACTAGATCCTCTCATGAAAAAGTAAAGAAAGCATGCTAAAGCCTAGTGAACAACAAGTGAAACTAACTCATCACCTAGAAAAAATTTGTGTTCCTAGCCTCACTATGGCTACTCAAACCACATATCTCATAAATAAGTACATAATATAATAAATAATATCAAGGGTACCCCAATACCACTTCCCCACTAGTTTTCTGCTTTTCCACAACATCGAACGTCTTATGACTCTATCTTTAAAAGGCTAGCCTATAGACACCTAGGAATAACACCAAAACATGAACCTCATGAAACTTGAGGGATTAACTGAAAAAACTTGGGTGAAGAACCACACCATCCACACAACCAGAAGTAACAAATTAGTTTTTGGGAGCCACAACAACCCGGATAACTTATATTATAAATTAGGTATTATACCATAAGACATTACATCCCATACACTGAGTAAATATCCTCAATCCATCACAACCTATACATGTTACACCTATTGAAATCCATAGGAAACTATATCTAGAATGCATGTGTGTGAAATAATCAGAAACCATTACAACCCTCTACACACATATATGGGGAAAACTAACCGCCATGAATACCAGCATAAGTAATTATCAAGAGAAAAGAGGAGATCCAAATGGGGGTAGTTATCCATCCAACCAACCACCAGAATGTTGGGGAAAATATCACCCCAAGGCTCAGAATCCCCAAGGGTTCAGTTGCCCTAACTGATAGGGTGGGGTTTCATATAGAAAAAAATGTACATGATCTAATATATCTCACAACCACACTATGGTAAAAACCTAGTCTTAGACTCAACTGCAGCTAACATATCTTACAATCCTTGCTATCACTAGTAAGACTATATATACTATAATCACCCAACCAATCAAAGAGATACATTAGATTAACTTATCAATTTTTATGAGCTTCAATTTATGTTAATTAATTAATTAACCATTAATTAACCATCACCATTTCCGCATTACATTTCATTAGCATCACACCAATGTTTCTTTCCCTCTAGACATAACCACACAGAGTCCATGGTTCCTCAGAAGTATAACCTCATCATTTCATCCCCGAAAGCTCCAAACACATGGGTTCAACATTATTTATTCAATAATTTATCAACATTACCGCTTTCTTTATTTCTAGGTATCCTAAGAAAGTATTCTATGTTACTAAACACAAGGGGCTCAACACGGTGAGTAGATGAACTGCCTGTTAAGACTTTTCCACCCCTATCAGGAGCATAGAACCATCCTTCCTCAATAATATAAACACAAAAATCATGTGGAGTTCCCCACACCTCTTTTCCTATTTTGGAAGGAGGTTAATAAGGACCATATGGCTCAAGTAGTGAAGAATGTATATAAGATAAACAAAGATTAGCATCAAATAAGAATAACATATGGTAAGCCCAACTTCAACCCTTTCCATCGTGTCTAGTGTCCTCCCTGAAACCCAAATGTGTATCCAAAAGAATCTCACCACTCTAGCCATCTACTTCTACCATAACCATTGGGACTACATGCCACATATACTGGAACAACCTTCTAGGATCAGCCATACCAAGCTCACACCATAACAAAATCTGTAGGAAACAAACTATAAAGAAATTGGGATCTTTTCCGCAAGATAGGAATTCCTCCATCATACACAATGAGAACTCAAAGCTCCAAATCATAAGTCTCTTGGAATTTACATGAAAGAGGGTAACTCAAAACCATACCAGGAATTATCTTTTATCAAACAATCATTTCCTTATCCCATGTTGAATTAACCAATTCATTATTAGTAGGTTACAATTATGGGAAACCTAAAAAGTATGTTATCATTTCTATCACAAATTAAAAATATAAATAAATTACATTCATTATAACCTTATCAACAAGCATCAAAATGACCTTGGTTTATTAACCAATTTCATTAAACATGCACATCTGCATTAATTTGATTGACATCAAATTACAACAATAAAAAGATTAATTTACATGCCTCTTTATGTTTGGAAAATTAATTTACAATTAATTATTGATTTATGTTCATTACTTATTTCTATTAAAAACAACATTCTAAACAACAAGGCATAGATATAAAACTATCTCAAAAATAAATAGGCAACAATATATGGTCAATACGAATTCCTTAATCTGATTCAAATATTTATCACATCAATTCTATTGTGATTCAGTGGGATAAAACATGATAACTATACTAATTCATGTAAATATAATAGAGAAACCAAGAATAAAATACCTCAAAAGGTTTTAGATGTTCTTTTCATGGGAATGAACCAACACAACATATCACAACCACCCCTCCCGCAATAACATTATCCATTTGAGGACTCTTAGGAACAACCTCATAAACCAACACCCAAGAAAGGTCCATTAGAAATATGGAAATAACATTCCATAACATGACATGGAGAATGTGAAGAAATAGATTGAGGAGCCTCGAAGAACCGAGGTATAACATACCTTATATCAATGGAAGATCGACACTTCCTAGTTACACCAAGTTAGGGGGTGCAGATGCAGTAGGAAAAAACATCCAGTGGAAATAATCTAAGGATTATAGTTCGATTAGACCACTCATATGGGAGGAAATTATCGTGGTTCCTCACACCAAGATAAAGGACAAGGAATAAAAGAAGGGAAGGTTCCTGACTTTGAAGGATTAGATCCAAGACAAATGGAATTTGAAATGGATTAGAATTTCCATTAATTCAGATAACATTAAACCATGTGGTTTGATCATTAATAAAAACCCTACTATTTTTTAGATAATCAAATATATAATTTATAGGCCTTGAAACATCTTCTATCCCACCAAAATATGGAATTTAACTCATTTTTCATCAGGAGATAGACGTAAAAAGGGAAAAACTGGGAAACCTGGAAAAATATTGAAAATTGAAAAACTATTGGAAATGACACACCATTTTAGAAATTTGGAAAACATTCAAAAATGAATCACCATTCAAGGAATTAGATTTTTTTAAGATGAATCACCGTCAAGAAATTTAACAGACAGTTCGAAATGACTCATCATTATGGAAATTTGAAAAACTATTAGAAATGAATCACTATTCTGCAAATTTGAAAAACTGTTGGAAATGACTCACTATTATAGAAATTTGAAAAACTATTAGAAATAAATCATTGTTTTGTAAATTTTTCAAACTGTTGGAAATGACTCACCATTCTGGATATTCGAAAAACTGTGAGAAATTACTCACCATTCTATAAATTTGAGAAACTATTGGAAATGACTCACCGTTCTGGAAATTTGAAAAACTGTTGGAAATTACTAACTATTCTGAAAATTTGGAAAACTATTGGAAATGACTCACCATTATCAAAATTTGAAAAACAGTTGGAAATGACTCAACAGACTGGAAATTTTAAAAACTGTTGGAAATGACTCACCATTCAAAAAATTTGACAAAATGTAGGAAATGACTCATGGTTCTAGAAGCTTTACAAACTGTTGGACGAATCACCATTCCTGACCTACCATTCAATACTTAGTAAAATTTTAAAAACTATAAATTTTGTAATGTGATTAAATGAGTCACCTTGACCTCCTCGAACACCTCAAAAATAAAATTTAAGAAAATGAATGGACCAGAGGGGTCTTTAAAATTACATTTTATACTTCTAAAAACATTATCAGCCTCAAGAATCTAAAACCAACACAGAGAGGAAAATAACAATAAAAAAGGTCTGAATTACTACCTTTTGAGATACCTATCAAGGATCTCACCACCAAAGGAGCTCAACCAATTCATCAAAGGGACATCCTGAAACCACTCGACAACTAAGACCAACCCCTAATTACTCTTCTGGGGGAGATACGTGTCAAAAGAGAGAAATCCACCATATGAAATAAGAAAAATCCATCTAATAAATATGAACGGTCTACAACCACAATGAAAATAATTACAAGAAAAGAGATAAACATCAAACTGTTCGGGTTAATGGGTGTGTATCTACGAATAATGTTCCAAAGTATTCTCCTTTACACCTTAATGCCACCACAAGACATGAAACAAGGGGATAACACACACACACACACAACACATTCTCCTTGTGGACCTAGATCTCTAAAGTCCACTCTTTAAAGGTCGCATCATTATGAGAATCAATCTCTCCCAAATAGATGTTATGAGAGTCATACTGAAGATAACAAAGGAGATGATACACATGAAAAACTTCATGTATCTGGATCATCTTTGGGGTAAGTGCTACTCGATATGCCACAACTTCAACACGAGACAACACCTCGAAAGGCTAAACAAACCGAGGAGAAATCTTACTCCCATGAACAAACCTTCAATTACCACAATGGGGAGTCACATTCAGAAACACGTGATCCCAAACGTAAAACTATAAAGGACTCCTACTTTGATCAGAATAAGATTTATGATGATCTTGTGCTGCCTTAATCCTCTCATGAATCACTTGAACAATCTCTGATGTATTATGTACAAGTTACAGCCCAAGAATTGTAAACTCTTCAGCCCCAATCCATCACAATGGAGGACAACATGGTAAGACATACCAGAATTCAAATGGATCCATACTAAAGGTGGAGTAAAAACTATTATTGTAAGATAACTCCACTAAGGGAAGGTGCCTCATCCAGGTACCACAAAATCCTGGACACAAGAGAGCAACATTTCCTCAATAATCTAGATGGTCTGATTTGTCTGACCATCTGTCTATAGATAAAAAGTAGTGATAAGGCATTTCTTAGAACTGAAAGTTTGTTTCAGACCTCTCCACACCATATAGGTAAAATGAGGATCTCTATCATAAATGATCATCCTTGGGACTCCATGGAGTCTCAACACCTCCTCTAGATAATTCCATGACAAAACCTCCACTGAGCTAGACTCCTTGATTTCTATAAAGTGGCATGATTTCATCAAATGATAAACTACCACCCATATAGAATTATATCCTCCTTGATATTGAGGTAAACTGGTAACAAAGCCCATCGATATGTCCTACCACATCCATTGAGTACCATCTAATGGATGGAGCAAACCACCAGGAACATGGTGCTCGACCCTTACCATTTGGTAGTCCAAACATTGAGACACAAACTCTGCAACTGCATGCTTTAACCGAGGCCACCAAAACTGACTCCTCAAGGCTTGGTACATCTTTGTCACACCATAATGTACCAATAAGGGTATACTATGAGACTCTATGAGAACTATCTCACACATCAACAAAGGAATGAAAAGCCTCCCCAAAAATAACACTTAGTATTGTTCATACTCAGACCAACCTTTAGGGGACACTACACAAACAACTTAGCCTCTCAAGACCTCCACCTCTGGATCCCCTAACTGTGAATATTTAGCCTGATGCACAAAATATGATTGTAATGTCATCAAGAAAATATAACCTCTGCCCCCAACTTCTCCCATATCCACATGTAATGTTGAATGTTCTTCCATCACACTCAAGGAATCACCAGATTCATACACGACATCACTGTTTGACTTCCTACTTAGCACATAAGCTACAAAATTCCCTTTACCTAGTGTATAAGAGATTTTTATGTGGTAATAATGTAAGAACTCAATCCACTGATGTTGTCACAAGTTCAAGTCATACTGGGAGAGAACATACCTCAGTCTCTTATGATTAGTGAAAAACAGAAAGCACTAGCCGATGAGATAATGTCTCCACCACTTCAGAGTAAACACCACACCCACCAAGTAAATATCATGGGTGGTGTAGTTAAGTTTACAGGGACATAACTATCAGGACCCATAAGAAATGACTAATATCTGTTGTATCAGAACACATCCAAAACCCAAATGAGAAGGATCACATAAATCCTTGATCTAAACACCTTCTGACGGTAGAAAAAGAACCAAAGAACTGAAAAAATGCTTCTCCAAAAACTCAAAAGCTTCCTAACAATGATCAGTCCACATTAACTCCTGATCTATCTTGGTCAATGTCGTTAGAGGAGTTATAACCTGAGAGAAATCGTATATGAACCTTGTGGAACATCCCATGAGACCAAGGAATCTTCACACTTCTTCCACTATATTGGGGGATTCCCATGAAACAAATCAAACTATATTTTATGGATCCAAATCTATTCCCCATTGGGATATAACATTCCCCAATAAATATATTTCTCAATACCAGAGATCAAACTTCAACAACTTTCCAAACAACTACTATCGATGATGAACTCCTAAAATGACACACAAATGCTCTGCATGCTCCTCCACAGATGTGAAGTAAAAAAGGATTTCATCAATGAAAGCCACCACAAACTAATATAGGAACACAAAGAACACAGTGGTCATCAACCCCATGAACACATCCAGAGAATTTGTCACACCAAACAACATCACCAAGAACTCGTAATGGCCATGACAACTACATAATTAAGTCTTTAGGTTATACCCATCCTTCACATGCATCTGATGATACCTATACTATAAATAGATCATTGAGAACCAACATTAACCATTTAATTGATCAAACAATTCATCAATCCGTGAAAGATGATAGAGGTTCTTCACTGTCACTTTGTTCAAGCGATGATAATCAACACACAACTGAAAACTTCCATCAACCTTCTTCAGAAACAAAACTGGTGCACCCCACAGTAACATAATAGGATAAATAAAACCACATTGCAATAGACCATTGAGATATATAAACATCTCTTGAAACTCATAAGGATCTATCATATATGGATACATTGATATAAGAGACACTCCTATCCATAGTTCGATCCCGAACTTGATCTCCCGTCGAGGGGGTAATGCTATAACCTCCTCTAGAAATACATCATGGTACTCTTCAACAACCCTGGGAAACGGAGAATGTTGAACCACCTATGAAATAAACATTAGATCAATGATCAAGGATGAAAAAGAAGGAACATTCCTTTGACCGATCCAAGGGTATCGCTCACCAACAAACACTGCTGGCTCTCCATCTGCATCGAATAACACCAAATGGCTTTGGAATAAATCCATGATATACTGCACCAAATAAAAACAATCCATTCCAATGATGATTTCATATGGTTTTATTCGTAAATATAGGGAATCTACCCAATAACATTTATTCCCTAGAACTATCTCACAGTCTCTACATAATTTTAACAATTCAGCTTGACCTCCAACTAGAATAGTTAAAGGCAAGGGAATATGAAGACTCTCTACCTCAAGTCCCAAAGCATGGAAAAGGAAGGTGATATGAAGGAGTGCGTCTCTCTTGAGTTAAAAGAGGAATACAACCATGTATAAAACAATTAAAGGGTAACTTGAATGAAATCTAACTCACTATACACTGGCAACGCTAAAGCATGAAGCTAACCACATCCTTCTCCAAGAACTCTATGACCCTAATGATGACCACCACCACAACCGCCCTTTTATCTCTGAGGATGGGGAGCATCCCAAGTATTTCCTCTACGTACCCCATCTACTCTCTACTAATCCAAAGATGGTGAAAACTACTATTGTTGCCTTGGTTAGAATTGCATCAATGGAGGAATCGGAAGCAGAACAATGGGTGTACATTGGATTCTCTGGATACTCAGGCACTCTCACTTCTAATGACCTTAGCCTCTTCAAGGAAAAAATTTCCAAATCCCTTCTCATTGTCCTGAGAAACACCACCCCTAGATAAATAATATGATGAGGTTTGGGACCTACCCCTGGCCAAACAGAAACTCTTCTTCCTTGAAAACCAGGAACACCAAACCAAATCTATGCTTCATGAGGAATCCTGATGACTCCCCTATCATGATGATTCTATTTTGGATAACATTCTCTCGACGACCTCTACTATTTACATCAACTCAAGATATGTAGTTAGCATATGCGGGGTGACATGGAACTAGATATATGGATATAAAACCTCCAAAAAATGCCTCTCCCGAGCTTCCTCATCTAAAAATAGGTCTGAATCATATGAAAAAATGTTCCTAAAACGGATTCCAAACTCTCTCATAGTATATCTCCCCTATTGATAGGTAAACAACAAATGACGACTAGAGACCTTCACGATTGAAGAAAGAAACACATATTTGAACAGATCATAGAACTTCTCCCAAGACACTTCCAACTCCTCATGATCCTCAACGAACAAGAATCACCACTACATTGATACACCATGATGCATCGTCACAAAAAATTACACCTAGTTCTCCTTCAAATCATGGATCTAACTGAAGGCTATCTCAACATCCTATGACCATTATTTTTTGAAGGCATTTGAAATGAATCCCTCATAATTATATAGAATCTTTCACTGAAACACTAAAAGTTTTCTCCTCTATGTGTATTCATCTTCAACCTCTACTCTACAGAGATATTCTAGTGCAGACTACTGGACATATTCTGTGTGAACCTGATGAGGACGTCGACCTAGAGCCGTACATACAAAAGGAAAAACCATTATAACTCCTAAACCTTGAATATGGAATAATTTAACATTAATTAATTGTTTTCTTTTATTCATTTTAGGTTAATCTCTCCCAAAATCTACCCATTCAAACATAGGTCCAAAGAAGAATGATACATTATCATTTCCTAGGTCTCTACCCCACAACCATAATCAATTAATTTAGTAGCCACTATAAACTTAAACATCTGTGAACTAGATCACATAGGGACCTAAACACTTGTATCTCAGCAAATCTCCAATGTTTACAACACTTACTACACTTGAATGATAATGTTTCCCTACCAACCCATGAAACCTCAACAATGCCTAAAACAAAACCCCATCTTATCCCCCAACCAGATCTCCAATACCACTTCTTCATGACCCCTACCCACAATGTATACCCCTACTAGTATGAATATGTTAGAATGGGGATAATGACACCCGAGTCCCACCTATAGTAGGCCCTGGGTTGGTGACTAGCACCGTGGTTATGGTAAACACAAAAATGAGAGGCATTTTCATCTAAGAGAAAAAATATGGAAGAGAGAGATAATACAGATACCAACCAACTCCAAATCACACTACAATATAAAATAAACCCAATTAGATGTATGTAATTTCATGCAAGAACTACTACAATTGAAAGTAAAAACTACAAGTACCAAAAGAAAGTAAAACAATAACGACCACGAAGCCCGAACAACTCCTACAAACCCCAAGCTAGTAGTAACGAGATTTCTCTCCAACCTTCTCCAACTAACCTAAAAATAGTTTACATATGTAGGGTGAGTATAACACTATACTCAATAGGATCCTCCCTAGAGCCTCTCATAGAAATGTAAATAATTAATGTAAATCACAATGAATAATAAGTGAAACTAACTCATCACCGAAACATGTATGCTATGTTCCCAGCCTCACTATGGATACTCTCACTAATTATCACATAAAGTAGTATATAATATAATAATGAATATTAAGGGTACCCCTCTACCACTTCCTCACTGGTTTTACTCTTTTCACCAACATCGCACGTCCTAAAGAACTATCTCCAAAATTCTATCCCATAGACACCTAGGAGTATCACCAAAACATGCACCTCGTGTAATAAAAGGGGTTAACCAAACACATCTAGGTGAAGCACTACATCATCCACACAACCAGAAGTAACTAAATTGTTTTCAAGAGCCACCACAACCTTCATAACATGTATCATAAATTTTATATTATACCTCAATCCATTATATCCCATACACCGAGTATGGATCCTCAAGTCAACATAGCCAATACAAGTTACGCCTACAGTATCCCAAATGAAACTATATCCATAATAATTTTTTTATGTAACAAAAATCCATTAAATCCCTCTACGAACAAATATGGGGAAAACTAACCATCATACACACAAGCACAAGTAACTACCAAGAGAAGAGAGTGGGGAAAAACAGGGTAGTTAGCCATCCATCCTCCCCCAAAAATATCAGATAAAACACCCCTAGGGCTCAGAATCCATGGGGTGTTAGTCTCCCTAACTGAAAGGGTGGGGTAGCATATAGAGACACAAAAGTACATGATAGAACATTTCTCACAACCACACTATAGAAAAAAAACTAGTCTTAGACTCCACTATAACTAACGTCTCTCAGACTCCCGACTGCCACTGTTAAGACTAGATATACTATAAGCACACAAACAATTAAGGAGATACATTAGATTATATTATCCATTTTTATCGATTTCACTTTATGTTCATTAATTATTTAACAATTAATTAACAATAATCACTTCCACATTAAGTTTCATTAGCTTCAAATAAACATTCCATTCCCTCCTAGCGTAACCACACCGAGTATATGGTTTCTCAAAACTAAAACCTCGAAATCTTGTCCCCACAAGCTCCAACCCCATGGGATCAACATCATTTATTCAATCATTTCAGAACATTACCACTTTTCATATTTCTAGGTATTCTAAGAAATTATTTTATGCTACAAAATTCAAGGGTATCAACACGGTGAGTAGATGAATTACCTATCCTGTCTTTTTCACCCATAGAAGTAGTGTAAACCCATCCGTCCTAGAGATGTTAAGAAAGCAAAGAATGTAGTATACCATTCACATCATCACCTCTTTTGGAATCTAGTTAGGAAAGACTATCTACCTCAAGCAATGGGTAAAGTATAATAGATAAGCCAAGATAAGCATTCATCAAGAAAAGCATCTGGTATGCCCATCATAAACCCTTTTGATCATCTCCAGTGTCCTCCCTGAAACCCACATGTGTAGCCCAAAGAATATCTCCACTCTAGGAATATACTACTACCATAAACATTGGGACTCCATACCCTATATACTATAATATCCATCCAGGATTAGCTATCCCAGGCTCACACCACATGACATGCTACTGGAATCAAACAACAAAGAAACTGGGCTCGAGGCCCCATGAAAGGAATCCATCCTTCACACACAATGAGCACTCATATATCCAAAGGATATGGCTCTTGTCCTTTAATAGAAATAGGACAACTTATTACCCTACTAGGAATTATCTTTTATTTACTAAACAATTCTTTAACCCATCTTGAATTAACTGTTTCATTATTAGTAGGTTCCAACTATTGGGAACCTAAACAAAAAGTAATCATAGCTACAAGAAATTAATTAAAGAGTTAATAAAAATTCCATTAATCCCTTAGAAAAAAGAATCAATATACCCCTGTTTTGTCGACCAATTTCACTAAACATTCACAGCTTCATTAATTTGATTAACATCAAATTATAACAACGACTGGATTCATTTACATTCCACATTATCTATGGCCAATTAATTTACAATTAATTCTAGATTTGAATTATTTACTAATTTCCATTAAAAACAACATGCTAAACAATAAGTCATAGATATCACACTATCTATAAAATCAAGAGGCAATAACATACAATCGATACCAACTCCTTAATCTTATTAAAATATTTATAATGTCAATTAAATTGTATTCTCATGGGATAAAACATGCTAAATATACTACTACACATAAATAGAATAGAGATATAGGAATCCCCTACCTCAAAAGGTTTTTAATTTTCTTTGTATGATAATGGGACAACATAATAGATCCTGATCCCCTCTCCTGCAATGATTTCATCCAACTGAGGATTTCACGACACAACCGCATCAAATAAAACCTAAGAATGGACCATTAGAAATATAGAGAAAACATGACATAACATCGAAAGGATAACAGGAGAAAACAGATCTAGGAACCCAAAATAATAGAGGTATAACATACCTTATATTGAAGATGGATCAACACTTCCTGGTTACACCAAGATATGGATACACATTCAATAAGAAGAAAATTTTAGGGGAAATGATCCAAGGATTAGAGTTAGATAACACCATTCCTATGGAAAGGAATTATTAGGTTGCCTCACACTAAGTGAAAGGAGATAGAATGAATGAAGGGAAGGTGACCAACTTTGAAGTATTAGATCTAATACTAATAAGATTTGAAATGGATTTGGATTTCCATTAATTTGGATCACATTAAACCATGCAGTTTGACCAATTAAAACCAATCCATTTTTTATAAAATCATAGATATAATTTATATCCCTTGAAATAGCTACAATGAAAATTAAATATGGAATTTAACTCATTTTACATCAAAAAATGATATCAAAAGGGAAAAACTAGTAAATTGGGAAAATTATGGAAATTTCACAAACTGTTGGAAATGAAACACCATTCTAGAAATTTGAAATAATGTTGGAAATGACTCACCATTCTGGAAAGTTAAAAAACTATTAGAAATGAACCACTTTTTTTTAAATTTGACGAACTGTTGGAAATGAATCACCGTTATGGAAATTTGAAAAACTATTGGAAATGACTCACTATTCTAGAAATTTGACAAACTATTGGAAATTACTCACCATTTTGAAAATTTGAAAAACTATTGGAAATGAATCACCTTTATAGAAATTTGGAAAAATATTGGAAATAACTCACTATTTTGGAAATTTGAAAAAGTATTGCAAATGACTCACCATTATAAAAATTTGACAAACTGTTGTAAATTACTCACTATTCTAAAAATTTGACCATTTATTAGAAATAAATCACCATTTTGGAAATTTGGAAAACTATTGGAAATGACTCACCATTCTGAAAATTTGAAAAACCATTGGAAATGAATCACTGTTATGGAAATTTGAATAACTTTCAGAAATGACTCACCATTCTGGATATTTGAAAAACTGTTAGAAATGAATCACTATTCTGGAAATTTGATAAACTATTGGATGAATCACCATTCTTAACCTCCCATTCCAAACATCAAAAAAATTTAAAGACTGGAATTTTTTTCAATGTGATGAAATGTTTTACACTAACTTCCCTAATCACCTCAAACATCATATTTCTGTAAAAAATGGACCATATGGGTCCGATCCATTATAATTATCATGTAATTATTCAAGTAATATAGATTTCAACACACATGAATGAATGCTTAACTGAGATTTAATTTTTTATAAAATCATGATACATTATACAAACATGAAATCCAATATCTTATGTATATTATATGAAGTGATTTAACATGATCCCTAGGATTTTCTGTGAAAGAGGTTTCATGAATGAATATGTTGCATTCTCTTATATAGACACCTAAAAATGATTACATCAACATACTCAATGATCTCTTGACTGATATATTATTTGAAAAAAAAATTTGGGGGTCATTTTGTGATTACATGGTTCCAAAAATTGAGAAATAGATATATTATTATCACTATAATGATCAATTTATCCCTATAATATAGGAACCACCTCAAGATTGGTGTTAAAATTAATAAGACGAACACCTTACTTTGCATCATATGATTCAGTGTTGTACCCTACCTCTATTGTTTAATCCACTATAGTGGAATATTTTTAACACTTCCAAATGATATCTCCACCATTTTGGTAAAAAAATTAACATTTATATCAAATTTAGTATTTATCTAATTGGAAACTTGTATTGGTTTTACCCCCTCTACACAACTCATCCAATCCTCTAATGCCCAAGAACATATCCTTAGTTCTTCTCATTTATTTACTTAACAACATTTCAATTCCTCTTACTAAGATGTGATTAGTATCTAATAGTCATTCTCAAATCATAAGGAACATAATTTCAAATACACTACATGCCATACATCATAAATCCCAAGAAAGATGCATAAATATTTTTAGACATCCTTTCTAACTATTTAGATGTATCTTGAATCTTCCAATGATTCATGCTATAGAAAACTAGTAAAGACATATTTTATAGTTATTTATTAAATACTTGTTTATAAATTTAATAATATACTTTTTTTACATAGTAAAATAAACCACTTTGATCTATATTTATAGATCATTATACCTTGTATAAAGTCTTCTTAACCCATGTCTTTTATCAAGAATAATTTTCGTAACAATATCATTTCTGAGTATTATGTAGGGATATAATTTCTAAAAGTAATCATCCGATCTATATAATAATTCATAAATACCACAACACCCTCACTAATCCACTTCGATACATAAGAATCAAACACATTCATTTTGAATGAAAACTATTTTTTACATCCTCAAACTAAAAATTATATTTATGAGATGATTTATTTAGTTTATAAATGGAACTATGTAAATTTAAAACCTTAGAAGACTCATTTCATAGTTCAAAACCATTTTTATATAACATATATCATCTTAGGATGTGAAAAGGTTTCTTTATAGACTATAACAAAACATTTATTACATTTTTCACCAGTAATGATTTACAATTAGATTCCTTTCCTCCTATGTTAGTTTTCTTATAGAAAAACCACTTGAAATATATGGGAAATGCCCCTTTATGTGAATCTAACAAATTATAAAATTTATTAGTGTGCATGGTGTCTATTTAAAATTCTATGAATTTTAACTATTTCATAGAATAAAAACTCAAAATTTTCTATTAGTAGGTAGTAGGTTAATCCCTTATAATCATCACATCATTAAAATATTCCTTATATGTTCATATCTCTTGTGTACTAGATATTTGAGGTTCTTCTAGAACCCGGGTCAGTTAATCTTCCACGCCCTTATTTGGAATACCATCAACATCCATATTAGGATGACTTCTTTTTTGTTGGTCTTTAATTTCAATATGACCATATTTCCTCCCACCACAACCTTATTTATGAAATTATTTTCGAGGAAAACATCTTATTGGGCTATAACCACTTTTATTTTAGAATAATTATAGAAATAATATCTCATCGTCTCCTTATAATGGAAAAAAATAAGAATTTTTCTTATTAGGGGATGACTTTATCAAAATAAAATCATTTTATGAGTTCCTGACAAATATAAATCCTCATTAAATATATATTGGTACGTTTACCATTCTATATATCATATGGGGTTTTTATGACTTCTTTAGAAAGAATACGATTAAGTAGAAATGAAATAGTTTCAAAATTATATTCCTATAATGAAATAGTAAGGTCACACTAACACAACGTTGATCAAAACATGTCTAATAAGGTACCATTACTTCTCTCATACATAACAATTCCATACAATTTTCTCAAAAAATACATAACCATATTGACTAAACTCACTGGTAAAGTTAATGATTTAACTAAAACCACCAATTTATTGAGTACTAATTAGTCCAGATACAACACTATGCATGAAATCCAATACTCATATATACCTTATACTTTTTCCACTAAAATTCTCAATTGTAATTTTTTATAATAAACAAGATTCAAAATTATCAAAGGTTTCAGATTAAAATGACTCCAACAATCCATTTATATAGATTCTTTGGAAGTGGTTACCATTTATATGTACAATGATGAAAATAAAATGGTAGGTATGGTTGGAATCCAACTTGAATATATTATTTTAAATGTTATAGATAGTATTATCCATATCTAAATTATATAAATCATTAAAAGTATTACCAATAACATAAATATATTTGATTCGTATATATAAAACTGATTTTCTCATAATAATGAATAAAAACACCTTATTTTCAAATCAATATATATGAATCCAATTTCTATTTATGATGAGAAAATAATAAATATTATCAAATTTTAGAATGAATCCATTAGGTGGGATTAGATAATACGTTTTCAATTATAACACAAAATGTATTGATCCATTTGAAACATGTATATATACATTAACATTTTTAAATTTCTTATTATGTATGAGACTGTGTTTATTGAGAAAAATTTATGATTCACATTTGGTATCTAATAAACATGTGTTAGTGTTGTTGAAAATGAACCATATACATTCACATTCAGATTCTCATAATAGGTATCATTGAGAACACTTCTCAACCTTAGATTAAAATATGGAATTGTTTTATAGATTATAACTATAAGAGATCTAAAAATGATAACATTATGGAAACCATAATCTACAACAAAGATATATATATGGGTGAGTATCCTATTTTATTTATTTTTATCAAGAAATATTAATGGAAATTCAACCGTAAAAAATTAAGAGCCAATATATCACAACCTTTTACTGATCCCTGACATGTAATTCACTATGTTTGGATTAGCTACTTAAATGTTCATCTCGAAACCTTACTATTTAGTTAGGATTACTTATCAGTCATAACATATGAAACTCTTGTAATTTTGAATGTTAAAATCTTTTCTCAAATCCATCATATGTATGTAAACTCAACTATATTTTCATAGTATTCTAACTCTTACTATTTCCCAAATACATTTCACCCAATGATAGAAAAAGGTTATAGTTACCACAATATTAGGAATAACCATAACCATTGTGTATTAAATAATTGAATCCATGAGGACCCAACTTTAGCATATAACTATTCAATTTGATGATTAATTTTTTGACATGTGGTTTCTTTTTAATTAATTTGACAGTTGATATTTTGAGTGGATTTCTTCTAAAGACTAACCAATTTAATTTGAATCACATGTATACAAAATTTTTAATAATTGAATGACATGAATTTTTTATCATCTCATGTTTTGTTCCATTATGTATGCATTCTTATAATGATTTAGTTTCAAAATATTTATTACATTTACCAAATTAATTTGTTCAGACAATATTAATATGTAACTCTTTACACAACCCATAGTTTGGGTCACACCCTAAAAAATAGAATCCATACATATTTAAACATATCTGAATACATCCTATAGATAATGTACATGATCTATTCTTGAGAATATTTAGAATTATATGACATTTTTAATCTCTACATGAGTAATCCTAGAGATATAGATAGCTAACACAAAACTTTATAGGATAGAGAATAAACAGTAAGGAAAGTGGAAAGTCTGGCCCATAGACCTTCTACCATGGGATACATTACTCTAGAGAGAATTCAATTCATCATAACATAGAAACCTAATATGTATAAACAATGTTTAATAATTAAATTCTATTTAATACATTTAATTACAAACCAATATCAAGGTAGATAAAAAATATATGTTATAATGTCATACCGTTCATGTAATGCATGGATCAACAATTTATAAGAATCATTATATCACATTAATTAATGAATAAATAATATTAAAATTTCATAACCATTTTATAAACATTGAAATTTAAAATGAATGAATAAATAAACAATTTATTTATTTACCAAACATGTGACACATATATAAATTTTTTATATTTAATTTAGGAATAAAAATGTCGCATTTACAATGCCTAACACTTATAATTTATAAAAAAATTATAAAATCAAGTAAAACTACAAAAAAATAAACTTTTTAACTTTTTATAGTATATAATATTTTATAGTAGATAGAAGGCACTATATATAAAAATATTTTATGTCTATTGAAACTATATCATATTTTATGATAGCTAAGAAGAGATATCAAACACAATTTTTGGTTCCTGTAATATGATTTTTCAAGTCATATTTAATGATATGATTTATATCATCATTACAACCCAACACACTATTTTCATGAATCATGAGCATCATTTATAGATTAAAATATCATTATCATATCATATAGTATAAACCAAAATCATTTGTTTTTGTGGTATCATACATTAACATACATACCAATCATACTATATAACTAAAAAAACAAAATTAATTGGATGAAACTTAGCCATGTCCTATTATATATTATGATATGACCTATAAAAGATTATGATATATAAATATATATAAATTCTTTATAATAACTAAATAGAAAAAATTTATCCACTAATTAATGTGGATCAGATATAACTAATGTATTTTAGAATATCATTAAATGAACATTAGTATTGGAATAAATGAATATATAACTGAATCTATCATAAAAAATCAACATGTAATATGTAAAAAGATAATAACTAGGAATACTTATATCCAAATGAGCTCTATATTTTTTGAACACAATGGAACACACATTATTGATATCATTGAGTGACAACCAAGTGGTTCTTCCCTCCCTAGGTGGTAAATTAAAAACTTAGATACTCATATTCTATGAGAGGACCCCCCACCCACCACCTCCCCGAACACCAAAGGAGTTATAGTGCCTTCTCTATGGAGAAATGTTTTTACAAAGGAAGGAAAATTTGGATTTGGAGTTTTATTATCATTTTCAAACAAAAAATATGAATCACATAAGTTTATATAGATTTTTATCATTAAATAAATATATTGGATCCGTAACTGTCATCACTTGGTTGCTGACATACTTTATAATGACAGATGACATGTTGGTTACTTTATATTTGAACATTTCAAATGATTATATGTAGATTTAAATGAATCAATCTTTGATTTATAATCAAAGAAAACCTATGTTGGAAAACATGGAAGGGGTGATATACATGGATCCCATTTCATAATATTATCATATGATATAATAGAGGTTGAAAAAATATATCCTAATGTCTCTAATGATATGGTCATATTGTAATTTATGATATTCATCATATTCATAAAATAGGTTATGAAATATTGGATATCATAAAATATGATATCCTCGTTATTAGTTAATATCCAATAGTATGTTTTGATCATTCTAAAGCATTTAAATGATCAAATGACAAACTAATAGATATATAGCTTTTGACTCGGGTTTCTTTTTCTATATATGTCATGATGATAGTTAATTTTTTGAGTTAGTTGAGGGATATAAAAGAGTGTTTTTTTAAGGAAATGACAAAATATATTATCCATTTTATAGGTTTAATTATTTTAGATATTTTTATATATTCTCTTATCACATTATTAGATTTAAGAATGGTTCTTGATTTACATAGGAATCTCATTTCATTAGGTGTTAGAGATTAGAAGGGATTTACCTTCATATATGAATCTTGTTTATTGAAAATATATAATGTCTATCATACATTTATCAATAGATCCTTATTTAATGGGTTATGTGTATTTAATATAAAGACACATTCTAGGTATCATGGTAATACTTATATCACTAATAGAGACAACAATGTAATTTGGAACAAATGTTTGGGGCATGTGAGTGTTAGGATCTTAGAGGAGTAGAGTAGATAGGGGATACTTACCCAAGTCATGTTAAGTAACATACTATTCTATGATGTCTATGTGGTCTGTATGTATGAAATAGTTATATTTTTTAAAACCATATTTATGATAAGTTACTCACATGGGTATACACACTTTGAAATGTGACGTCTTATTAGAACTACCTCCCAAGGTGCAGGCTCCTACTCTGTGAAATCTATTATATTTTTCTATGAATTCAAGGATTTATATATTATAAAATATATATTATATTTTTGACATGTTTAAGACTTGAAATTCCTATATGGAGAACCAAACTGGGGGAAATTAGAAGTCTATGAGGACTGATAATAGAAATGAATAACGTTAAACTAAATTAATATAATTCAATGAGGGTAAGGGTATTACTAAGAAACATGTTATGTGATACACTTCATAGTATAATTGTTTACCTGAATTCTTGAACTTCACTATCCTTGATTTTTTCAATGTATACTATCATGATCGAGCATCCCAAAGTCCTTTTGGGCTAAGGCTTCCACCCTAATAGTCTATCTTAATAACTATTTCCCCACATATAAAGATGATTTTAATACTTTAGAATAATTATAGAGTATATAGACCCACCATATAGTTATCTTTGGGGGTTTGGATTCACTGCTGATGCTTATGAAATGATTAATATGCTAGATCTAAGGGTTGTTAAGTATGCTTTAATAGGTTATCTTGATGGGGTGAAGAGTTATAATATTTGGGTAGATAACACTGGATTTAATTGATTCGTTATAAGATGAGATATAGTATTCCATAAGTCTACTTCCCCTAGATAAAATCCACCCACTAATGATAGTGGTGACAAACCGCAAAATTGGGATTTTGAGGTTGAACCTCTGACTAAATTTGAGTCTCTTTTTATGGCCTCTCCACTATCTCCTCAACCTAAATATGAGGATGATCTTAATAGTGATTTATATTTTGAAAACCATAATGATATTTGGAATTATCATCTCACTAAGGATAGAGAGATGATGGTTATCAACCTCCATATATGTGTGTCCGTGTCGATATGGCTTCAAATTCATTCCGAGTTCTACAAGATGTTGATAGTGTGGATACCCAGAGATACAATTAGGTTATTAATGATTGAGACTATAAGTACTTGATTGTTTCATGAAATATGTGAGGAAATCACTTAGAACAGATATTCATGGTCCATATTTAAAAATCCACATACTACCATGTTTATAAGTTGTAAAATAATAAATAAGATAATTGAATATTATACTACAAAGAGTAAAACAAAATATAATTCTAGTTTATTGGATAATGGTTTCCTTCAAAAAGATTATATTATTCTTAAAAAAACTTCATGTTAATAAAAAAATATTCTATTAGAGTCATACATACTTTCTCTACTAATTTTGATTTGTATATAGAATATATTGATGTTAAGACAACTTTATTATATGTTCATATTGATAAAAAACTATACATGAAGCCTCCTTTTAGTTTTCCATATAAATTAATGATTATATTGGTATATTTATTAATTATATATCTCTATAGTTTAAATTAGAATTCTAGAATGTGATACAGAAATTTTTATTCATTCACGGTTTTAAATTCATAGGTATTTAGGAATGTCTATTCAAGTCAGATCTTAGACTGTCCATATGAATTTTAATGATGTAGAGATGTTGAAGGATTGATTATTGGTCAGGGATTGAGTATCAAGTGTTGGTCTAAGATTGAGGGTTAAATTAACATTAAATCTTACAACTTTTAATATTTATAATAGGATATCAAGTTGGAAATGAATTTTGGGAATAATTTTTTGAAATTGGGAATCTGTAAATGTTTTGAAATGGTTTTTGGTATACATTAAAGTTATATAAGTTTATTTAAATTTTAATAAACTCCTGTATTTAAAGGTTGAATTTTGATTTGTGAGGGTCCAGGTGTATTGAATATCCGATAAATTTTTATGTGTAAAGTAAATGATGCATATGGTCAATGACTTGGATAGAAAACTGTTAAGTGTTGAGGAAACTATATACATAAGAGTAACATTGGGTGATTAAAAAAAGTAACCTAATTCAAGGTAAATAAAAATGGATTGATTGATACATAATGTTAACTCTCTAGTCTCTTGATATATTTAAGAGTAAACCTATGGAAAAGGTTTGGTATATTGATGTAACCCCAGTCGTAGGTAATAGTAACTCTCAAATATGTAAGGGTCCCCATATTTTGGAAAATTATATATATTTTTGGTTATTAATGATATATAAAAGTAACCTCATTAATAAATGATGGAATAATGGTAATTTTTGGGAAGTCCCAATGATACAATAATATATCTATGGTGATGCATAAGGGCCACCCTGGGATAAAAAAATTGTAATGTCTTATAATGCATACATGTCCTTGGGTTTTGGTATTTTTATACGTATATGAGTTTCTTGAGATATGTAATATTTATTTATTGTATATGTAAGGGTATCTAGTGTGTTACATATGATACATAAGGGTCTTTTTATGATAATGTATGATAGGTGAGGGTCATTTCACTTATATGTTAGGTTATTTTCTTATAACTAATGTGAGATATGTAAGAGTCATTTGGGGATCCCTTGTGATATGTAAGGGTTATAAATCAGGAGATATGAAAGGGTCATCAGGTGGATTTATGTAAGGGTCCCATATTGAAGGGGTATTCCTAACATAAGCATCTCAATGTCTGTAAAAAATTGAATTGGTTGAATGTTTTCAAGAATTATATAAAATGAATAAATAATTTGTTTATTAAGTATAAAAAAATAATTACATATATTTTGGAGAGAATTCATTGGGTTGACCTAGTTTTAAACTTTATACTTATTCTCTTTATCTTTAAAGTAACATATTACTTGGTTCTCATTAGAAATTTGTGTCATTGATTAAAGGGACTAGCCACAGGCAAGAATAACTATCTGTAGGTGATTATTTTATGTTTCGTTAACTATTTATATGTTTTTTTATTATTTTTTCAATAAATCATGTCTTTTTTAAAATTAACATATTTATTCTTATAAAATCTAGACAGACCAAGGATTCTTTGTGAGACATTTCGTTCTAACTCCAGGTTAGTGGTTCATATCTATTTCCCATTTTATACATGTGTTATATTTTGTTTAGTAATCAAGAATGGTTAAGGTCGTATGTGTTACTAGGAATAGAACCACATTGAGTTTTTGTTTTTCAGAATAGTTACCTAGGTATAGTATCATATAATAAATAATGGTTCTGGATTGGTGTCTCTTGGTTTTCTTATGATAAATTTGAGGGGGTTATTAGGCAAGTTTTTATAGGTTTTAAATAGGTGATATATTATGTATAATGGTTAATGTGGTTCCATAGGAATGTGATTTGTATATCCCATGTGATTAAAAGAGATTGTAATCACCTGATATAAAGAAATATGGGTTTTCTAGTGTGATGCAGAAAATTTTATCATTATTGTGGGTGGTGGTAGAATTTTATCGTGTTTTGGATGTAAGAGGTTAGAGGTATAACTGATCTCGGGGAATGCTTTTTTTGGGGTCTTATGGACATAGGATAAGTACCAAGGGGAGGTTTTGGACATTGGTTGTTAACATTATCCTCTATAGTTGAGTTTAATAGGGGTGGTGGTGTTGAAAATCAGCGTATAAGGGGACATGTCATAGTTGGCCATAATTAGTTGTAGTGGGATATGATGGTCCCGATGTGGATATGGCTTGGTTTTGTCTAGATATTGAGCCAATATTTAGAAAAGGCTGTTGAATCGCATGGAACTTATGATATGTTTGTGGAAATGATATCAGGGGATCAGGGTGGACTTCTAATGGATTCATTGGTTACAGTTCACCTGTGATACTATTTAACATGGATATAGTAAGAAGGTCGAGGGAACTTCTAGAATGATAAAACAATGACGTATCATTCCACTTCAGAACTAGATGAGTATATTATAGTCTTACAGATGATTTTCATTCATTAGTGTAGTAGTTTGTATGATGTTCTATGATTTTTTTTCTCATTGAATGAATTTTCATATGTATAGATATTATATAGAAAAAATATTTTTGGTTTACTACTGAGTTCATACTCATATGTTTCATTGGACCTCAAATAAATGTACATACATTATTGTTCCTTAAATGAGTAAGGGTATGGGACCAATGTCAGAATTTTAGTGGATGGGAGTCAAGGTGGTGCGCAAACTGGATGAGATGGTCTGTAAGTGGGATGGGTGGTTCCTTTGGGATAGTATGATAGTTAATTTTGATAGTATATTATCAATTATAAATATTATTATACAAAGAATTATCTTTTATACATATTTATGAGTGATAGGTAATTTTAGAAATTTATTTTTCAAATAGTTTGTTTATTTTGTCTTTTTGTTATTATTATTCAATGTTTCTTCCACAGTTGTTGAGTTGTATAATTATTTAACTTATGAGAGTATTATCTCTCCATTATCACCCCATATAACTTTTATACTATTTGAAATTATTTTTTGTTAGGTGTGGAATGTATAAGGTCATTTTGTGACTCTATATAGTTACTATGGAGCGAGACAGGCCAGTGCTTTACAAAGTGGTATCTGAGTGAGGTAATTACATATTTATTGGAATCAAAGGTGTGTTAATTGTTGGTTTTGTTTTAAATAATTTTACTAATTTTAATAATTAATTGTATGTGGTTTAAATAAGATTTTAAGTGAAATAAAAAATATAATCTATAATATGTGAAGTGATAGGAGAATACCACCATTCATGGCAATGGAACATGCTATTAATAAGGCTGGAATAGAAAAATTAAAACAATAAAAGAAGTTTTGGGCTTTGGTGATGATGACCATGTCACATATATGATTTTTTGGAATGAAAATGAGAGAATAAAAAATTATTCTAGCACCACTAGAGCATTCAGGGCAGTAATGGAAGACCCGAGAGCTAGTACATGTCGATACATGGAAAGGATATTAGAGGTGATATTGTATTTGGTGAATCTATAGTAGAGATATTCATAGTAGTGCATGGTGATACAAAGGGAGAAATTTAAAATGCAGATTCAAAATTTTGGCTTATTAAGTAAAGTTTTATTAAAGATAAAATAAATGTGGGATTTAGAAGATTTAGACTACTATTCAAATTATGGTCCCACTATATAATCACAAGCACTATGTTGTAATGATGATAATGTTAATTCTTTGGTTATAGAGTTTTTAAGGTACTTGTATCCAAGAGAATATTCCATAGTGAAATAGGCTCACATATAGGTATCCACAATATGAAATGATGGTTGTGTCATGAAGGAATGATAAATGATTTTTAATGGTTTTGTAATATTGATGACCCCCATGCCATTGAGGATATATTGTGACGCAACTAGTTGAAGCTGATGAAGGACCATATTGTATTGCAATGGTTTTATCGTGGAGGATGTATTTTTGGAAGAAAGAAGAAGGATGCCTTTACTAAAGATATGTGAATCAATGACGTGGAGAAATTTACTACGACATTGTAGGTTTTTTTATTCACTAATGATTATACCACATTTCATGTTACATGGTTTGATACATAGTAAATTTAATAGTAGCCATTCGACTGAAGATCGAGGATCTAAACGTTGACTCAAACCATAACACAGTGTAAAAGATCATTCCAAAATAGGTTAATGAATAAATGGATGATAATTTTAGATTTGGTCAAATGCATTAAACCTTCCCACGGTGAATAACACCACACTTAATACTATATGTTTTATGTTGATTAAACCATGAACAAGGATATTTCACTATAAAGACTAGTGACCCCCAATTTATAATTTTTTGGATTTATTTCGATGATCATGGGAAATGACTTTAATTATAGGAAATTAATGGATGGTTTAATAGGTTTATTAATTGGGGTTTCAGTAAGAATTTATTGAATACATTTCGATGAAATAATTTCATTATTTTAATGTGAATCAACAATATAAATAAGAGAAGGAATATTTTGATTTTTTGTAATATTATTAAAAGTGGGGATCACTATGTGAATAGATTTGATAGATCTAGAATTAAATATTGAATTTAATCACATTGATGATACAATTTTTGTACACATGTTATTAAAATTTTAAAATAATTCTATGAAATTATCATATCATTATTCTTTTATACTCTCTATCATGTAGTAGTGATATTTTTGATAAAAAGAGGGAGCAACTATGGATCAGGGTGTTCCCTTATAAAACATTTTTAACAACAATATCGAGTAGTGATTAACCATGGTACATAGAAATGACAATAGTGTATTCTCCTTGGACTAACCCTTTATGGAAAGTCAAGTAAAATATAAATGTACCCTTTTTAATTTATATATCCAAACATCATATGTGGGTTTGATTTTTAACATGTTTTTATTATTCTTGATATAATAAGAATAATATCTAATGGTATATTTGAATAATTTTACACCCCAATTCAGCCCCATCCCATCAAAGGGTGTGTCGGTATTTTGGGTGAACCAAGTGGTATTAGATCCAGTAAGTTCTTACTTGATGAATATATATCTTATAGAATTGTTGATATATAAAATTTTGCTAATGAAAATGGGGTTCATCTATTTTATGGTTATATCTTTTAGATCTAGATTAATCATATGAGATATCATTTATGATATCTTGGTCTTGAATTTTTCATTGTTTCTATACATGAAATAAAAATGAGAAATTCTATGATAATTTTGATGAGTATAGGTCAAAAGAGTTATTTTGATGTTGTTGGGGATAAAAATGATTTATTTAGTTCCTTTTCTAACTAGATCTATAAGATGTATATTTATTTAAAATTAATTAAATCTATATGGTAAAACTAGAATATATTTATTAATGGGTTGGTAATGTAACAGATATCAAACACCAAGTGTTACGCACCAAGTTCGATGACCTAAAGATGAGTCCAAATAAGACAATTTATACTTTTTTGAATCTTCTCATTAAACTTGTGATATCTATCAATGGACTTGGTGGTAAAATGAATTATATTGATATTATGAAAAATATTCATAAAATATTGCATCCCCTATACAATGGAAAGGTATCTACTCTTGAAGAACATGTTTAAAAAAATACGACTTCTGAAGACCTTCACAACAAGTTGGAGGATTTTTGGATATGAGTAAAAATTTAAATGAAATATATCAAAACATAAAAATATATTTCTTTTAAGTAAATGTATAATATGTTTTTTCATGAATCTGGAAGAAATTATTATGTTATAATAAATGAGTTTTTAAACTTCTTATAAGAAGATTCAAAAGAAAATAGACGGTATAAAGGTAAACTAGAATTATCATATTTTAATTATAAATTGCTAAGGAGTATTGTAGTAGGATTCCCATAGAATAATGAAAAATAATCTGAATATGGTGTGGTATCAACACCATGATATAGATTAAGTACGTTATGAAAGATCAAATCTAGAAGCTCGATAGGGAAGATATTCCAATAGAATAACCTCCTAAGAAATGTTAAAGAAGAATGTGATAAGTTCCTTAAAGATTATAAAGTATTATTAATATTTGATGTATACGATATTATTAAGGAAATAGTTTAAGGAAATAATTTGGAATCTGAAAGGAAGATCAACCTGATGATGATTTTAACTTGAAAGTAAAACTCAATTTCTCTCTTTAAGAATTAGACACTCAATACAATAAAAACACAGAGATAGGTGGATTAATAAAATAATCATCAATATATGTTGATCAAAATGAAGATAAAATTACTTTATTGGATGATGTAGTGAATTTTATTATGGTTACTCAAAATTTAGAAAAGTATGTGATTTATTGCAATATAGAAATTTAATATCAATAAAAAGGATCATTAATCCCAACACCCTGTTGGAAAATATTAGGAGTAGGGTTATATATCTCAAGTAAGAAGTCATATACATGATAAAGAATTTCGGATTAAAAAGTAAAATACATGTTACAAAGAAGAAACTTTATTTTTTGAAAATTTCAGAAGTCTTGAATGAAATGGTAGATCGTGCAAAAAAACATTGAGTAAATATTGAGTACTCAAACACCAAAATTCATTGGTAAAAATGGTCTTCAATATGATAGTGAAACATCAAAGGGAAATTTAGTGAAGGGTGAGAGTTAAAAATATTCAATAACCAACTAAAGATTAAGAATCTATTCAAATTTTAGAAACATGTTGAGAGGATGTGAAGGAAAGATATTTCAAATTTGAAATAATTTTTATTTGGATTTGTCAGTTATAAAATGAACTAGTGCATGGAGGACAAAAAATAATAGAATGTTGAAGATATAGGGAATCTAAAATTAATTTAGGAAATATATCCTTTACCTAAAATGCAAGATTATTTTTATGGTTATTGTTTCATCTTGTTTAGATTTAGCTTCAAATATATATGTTTTAGGAAACTAAATATGCAAACATACTCTAATAGAGTACAAGGATGAAATATGGAAAAAAACTATATGATATCCAAATAAAAATATATTATATACCTTAGAGTAATAAAAATATGATCTCATAGCTTATGATGATGACAATAATCCATCTTATGACTAAACTCACCTGGCAACCTTTTAGAAAGAAAACAATGGAGAATGAGAATTTTATATTAAAGGAAATTTTGAGTAATAAAAAAGTAGAAGCATGTGGATACTTTATTGTTGCAATATATCCCATATTAATAAAAATATAAATCTCTAAAAGAATTTGAATATATGTGTTGATAGAATGATGAGATTCTATAATTATAGATATTTAAAAATCAAGCGATGTGGAAAGACAAGGATGGATAACCTATCCAAACTAATGGATTGAATTGATCTTTATGATATAAAATTATATCATAAGAAGGACAAGGATTCATCTGTTAGAGGGAAGCTGGTAAAAAATCTATGTCGAACGATGAATAAGAGGGATTCAATCTTACTTGATTTAGTCATAACTAATGTGTGTATTCCCTTAAAGGTTATTATAATCTATGGTGATAAGTAATTCATATTATTTAGTAATGATTATAGTAAATTAATTTTTATCCTATTTATGTAAGCTAATATAGTGGGGACTTAATTCACTAAGTGTTTTTAGGATATTTGAGAATGAAATCGGAAACCCATCGCGGTTTTTTGATCTAATAATCGTATATACTACATCTCTCTAATGGTTAAAAACAACATTGATACATGTAAGAGAAAACATGATATTTAATTAGTAAAAACAAAAAAAAATTTTGGAAAGTTAAAATCGAATTAAGAACAACATGGCCAAAAAATTACTCATTGAAAGTGGAATGTCTCATCACAACTAGAAGGAGGATATTGAAGTTGTTATATACATATATATTTGGAATTTTCTTAACTTTGAAGAGAATATGGTGACATATGATATGTTTTGTGGAAAAAATAAACATTAAGACACTATATTGTATTAAAGAGAATGTGTTTCATTTGAAACAAGGAAAGAATCCAAGGAAAATATAAAGATTCGATAGATAAAGGGATATTTCTATGACACTCCATTAAGAGTAAATCATATAAATGTCCTAATAATTAGTTCAACAATATTATATATAATATTTTTGTTAATATTTGTAACGACCTGTCCTCGGGGCCCGTGCCATGACTACCCCAAGCCCGCCTTCCATAGGCCAGGGGCTGGAGACTAGCACCAAGGCGTAAATCCCGATAAACAGGGAAGGCATTGACTTTTTAAAGTAAACAACCACCACAGAGTAAGCAAGAGGAAAGAGTAAACACTAAGTAAAAACTGTAACAAGCTGTGTTGAAAGTAAAAGGGTCCGGAAATACAAGCCCAACTGTAAAGTACAACTGAAAGGGGAAAACTGCAACTGAAAAGAAAAGTCGCAGTGTCGAGCCGTCCTCTAGAAGTCCCACCTGAAGGGCGAGCACAGATAGCCTCCACAGCTCCTTGGTCCAACCGTCCACTCCGAGTACGTCCTGCCCAGTGGACCAACTCCAGGTACCGTCCTGCTCTGCAAGCCTCCACCACGATCAGCGTTGTCCGTCGTCTGCAACCAACACAACTAAGTGCGGGCATTTCCCGTGCAGGGGTGAGTATAAGATACTCAGTAGGGACCCCGAGACCCCCGAAGGTCCCCCAAAATCCACAAAGGATAAACCAAAAAAGAAAGATACAATCATGAAGTAACAACCGACGCTGCTTAGGTATATGCCCATACATATACCTAAGTCATCAATTCCCATTCGGCTCCAACATCCGAGCCCAAGAACAACCCAGTCCACACAGGAAAGAAAAACGTATACTCACACAGAAAAGCACAACAGAATCCACAAAGGAGAGAAAAAGTAAATCCACACAGGATAGTTCAACACAATCCAAAAAGGAGATTAAATAGTAAATCCACATAATATAGTTCAACACAATCCAAAAATGATAGTAAACAGTAAATCCACGCAGGATAGTTCAATACAATCCACAAAGGAGAGTAAACAGCAAATCCACACAGGATAGTTCAACACAATCCACAAAGGAGGGTAACACAGGATTAAGCTCACACAGGTATACTTCGTCAAAAAAGTGAAAGGGATTATCAGATATAGATACTGAATCATCTAAGCTGGGACTCGCTGAGGATACAAGACCAGCTGTCTTCATTGATTCATCTATGCTGGGACCCACATAGGATACAAGACCAGCACTCTTCATTGATTCAACTATGCTGGGACCCACATAGGATACAAGACCAGAAAAGAATCATCTAAGCTGGGACCCACATAGGATACAAGACCAGCACAGCTGGGACCCACATAAGATACAAGACCAGCACTCTTCATTGATTCATCTAGGCTGGGACCCACATAGGATACAAGACCAGAACTGAATCATCTAATCTGGGACCCACATAGGATACAAGACCAGCACAGCTGGGACCCACATAGGATACAAGACCAGCACTCTTCATCGTCGCAGTCCACTGAGGATCTCTGCACAGTCGTCGTCGCATTCCACTGAGAATCTCTGCACAGTCGTCGAAGTCGCAGCTAGCACTAGGGTTCCCGCACACAGCAAGCTCATTCGGGAGGGTCTGCTCCACGAGCCGAGAGGCTGATACATCAACTGACACAAGGTCCATAGTTGATGTATCCAAAAGTTCCGTATCGTCAACAGGAACTCAACGTCACAGACAGTGCGTCAATCGGACGCCCGGTCTGAGAGTTATTGGCTTTTCCGTCCCAGGGGCCCGGTTGGTTTCTAAGTCAAAACCAACCTGACCGTATTACGCCTGCATCCAAACCTCGGGTGAAGTATTCCAAAAGATCCGTCTCACTTAGAGGAATTCAACAAAGTCGACAGCACGTCAATCGGACGTCCGAAGCTCCAAGATATAAGTGTTTCCGCTCTGAGGGCCCGGTTGGTTTCGTGTATGAACCAACCTGGCCAAACACAAAGTATTCCAAAACCTTATGTACGATATATCTAAATGACCGTCTCGTTCCGAGGATCGCTACGCAACTGACGGTGCGTCGATCGGAGGTCCGTAGCCCAAGATATGGGCATTTGACTGAAAATAGTCCGAAATTAGGGGGTCTGGGCCCGGCCCGGCCCGACCCAGTACCCCCTGGGTCGGCTGAACCGGGTCGACCCGGCCCGACAACCCAGCCCGGCCCGGACGGCGGCGTGGCCAACACGGCCTGGGCGCCACATGTGTGTCGCGCGGGGGGGGGGGGGGGGGCAAATTCCCCCCCCCCCTTGGTTTTAAAACGGCGCGACATTATGCCGCGCCTTGAGGTAAACGGCCCCCCACATGGGGGGCCCACAGTTTGGACGCTGCACGGGGGGCAAGCGCCCCTTTTTTATTTCCCACAAGGAACCACGCTGGTTCCTTCAATAAATTCCAAATGGCGGACCCCACGAGTCCGCCTGGAATGTTGACCGGGGGTTTAACCCCCAGATTTAGTGGATATCGGTCGGCCATAAGGCCGACCATTTTACCTAATGCAGGACCCGAGTGGTCCCGCCTTAACTGTGAATCGGCGGCCGACAAGGCCGACCACACTCTGTCATTCCGACATGGCCCGTTGGCCGCGACTCTCCTTGGTCGCCAGCAGCCGGCGAGGCCGGCCGCCTCCGGCTGCTCAGTTGCGGCCCATCGGCCGCAGCTTTTCCTTTGTCCGACGGCGGCCGGAAAACCGGAAGCCGCTTCCAGCTCTGCCACGGCTCAAGCGGCAGCCCTTGTTCATCTGGCGTGGTGCGATGACACCATTCCCTTCTACCGTGGCCCGACTCCGGCCACGGTCTCATTCGTGTTCAACGACGCAGTGCGACGGTGCCTCGTTTCTTCGTCGCGGCCCGCACCGGCTGGAATTTCTTCTTTTCCGTGCAGTGCAACGGTGTCGCGTTTCCCCTCTCCAAACCGAAATGATTACAAGCACTAGGGAGGGTGGGTCGTCCATGTTTGTGCGGTCTGGCCTCCCTCCGTTAATCCGATAACTGTCAGTTATTTGAATCAAAGAAGAATGCTAGAAAAGATATTCAAGAGAACAAAAAGAAAACCCCTACCTCAGTTCAGGAACGGTGCACGTCAATCGAGCCGTGGAAGACGAGTGTCACGGAGGTCGGGCATTGCGGAAAACGAACGTTGATTCCATTGACGTTGAGGTGCGTCCAAAGAAGAAACGTTGTTGGAGAATACATCATGTTCTTCGGCGGAGAGGTTCTTCATTGAGGAACGGTATTCATCGTCAGAGATGAAGAAGAAGAAGACTTCCTTTATCTTTCTCTCCAAAAGCTCTCATACAATCCCAAACTAACCCAAATAAAATAAGTTCCCAACTTATTTTATTATCATAAAAAGGCTTTTGAAAATTTAAGAGTTTGAAAATCAAAACACACACTTAACTCACTTAAGTCATTAACATGAGTTGTATAAATTAATGAGGAGTTAAGTTGGCAAAATTTAAATGGAGGGTTAAAAAGTTTAAAGGGGAAGGTGAAAGGTTGGGGCTCGTGTCGGCCCCACCCTTTCAATTATCCACACATGGGAAGTTGGGTGGATGTGGGCCCCACCACCAACTTCCCATGGGTGAAATTAACCACCTTAAAATAAAATAAAAATTGATCCAACAATTTTATTTACTTCTTAAGTAAACCCCATTAATTAACTTCTTCTCCCGCACAAACGGAACTACGGTAAAGGTTCCCTTAAGCGATTACCGGCGTTGCGAGTCCATCGGTGCCATCGGATTTAAATTCCGATCACCGGTTCAAAAGATAGGAAAACCCGCTCATTTGTTCAATGAATGTACGAGAGCCAATCTTCGTAAATTGATTCCGGGCACACCGGGCCACGCAATCAGGTGCTGTCAGAAACCGCGTTCTTGTAAAATTACAAAGAAAATTAAGAAAAAATTTCCCTTGAATTTTACGGGTCTTTACATTACTCCCACCTCAGGGCTTTACGTCTTCGTAAAGATATATCGAAAACTAGGGAAACAAATGAGGGTACTGAGCACGCATCTGAGACTCCCGCTCCCAAGTACTCTCTTGGAGGTTCCCGTGCTGCCATCTGATGCGCACTAGAGGAATCAACCATCCACGTAGGACCCACTCCTATCAATCCTCGATCTCCACTGGGACCTATGCAAACGTCTCCCCATCATCAACATCAAGCTCCCCATGGTCAATGATGTGCGTCGGGTCGTGCACGTATCTCCTCAGCTGAGATACGTGGAAGACGTCGTGCACCCGGTGCAACTGAGGTGGTAGAGCCAGGCGATAATCCACCTGGCCAATCCTGCTGAGGACCTGGAAGGGTCCGATGAAGCATGAAGATAACTTGCCGCCTCGGCCAAATCTCTGTAATCCATGTAGAGGTGAGACATGCAAGAAGAAGTGGTCGCCATCCTCGAACTCTAGTGGCACCCACCTCCTGTCAGCGAAAGACTTCTATCGGATCTGAGCAGTCTTCATCCATTCCTGGACGACTTGGACCTTCTCTGTCGTGGCCTGGACCACCTCTTGTCCCACAAGAGCTGCTATGATTTCTTCTTTGCTGATAAGAGTAATCCGGTCTCATCCCCTGGATGAACCACGTTCTTTTTCCTAATACATTCAATCCTGACATGGATGGTACTAATCCATACCAAGGATGACGTTTTAAGGCCTCGACGCTACTACCAAGAGATCCAACCGTTACTCTCGTCTCCAATGGTTGAGTCACACTATCGGCATCAGTGTGTGGTAACTTGGTCTCCTCCAGTAGATGTCTCACAAGTGAGGGTCAAGTCAACAGTCAAAACTGGAACCTCTTAGTAACAACACAAAAGAGGACAGGAATGAAAACATCACAAAGATATGCATCTTTTATTATTGTAGCTCTTAATACAAAGACACTACACAATAGCCACAAGGAACTAGAAGTACAAAAGACGTAACCACTAGTTCCGCTCCTATCCATCTGCTCCCAGAGCTTCATGATCGAAGGCCTCAGCTGCCTGAAGCTGAGCTCTCCCATGTCCACCAACTCCATGCGGTTGGGGTGGACCTCCTGGTGGTGGTGGTGGCAACAGCTCGAAGTGTCGCCCACCACCTGCTGCTTGGCCAGCTCCTCTGCCTCGCCCACCTGCACCCTGCGGTCTGCCATGGCCGAACCTCTGTCTGGGAGGTCCCTCTACCACCTGCTGCTCATCTGTAAGACGGGTCAGGCAGTCTCGAGCCATGTGTCCTTGCCCTCCGCATGCGTAGAAATGCCTGCCCCTCGTGTAGCTGGCTCTCCTTCGTGTTCCCCGCACAACCGAGTCTTCATCCTGAGACTGACCATCTGATGGTCTGGCCCGTTTGGACCTCTACGTCACCTGTCTACTGCCAACTGCAGAAGACCCTGCTACGGGTCGTCCTACGGAGGGCCCTATCACTGGAGCTTGCTCGGCGAGAAAACTCTCCACTAGAAGGGCTCTCTCCAACACTTCTGCCTGTGTCGGAATGTTGAGGGAGATCATCGAAGCCCTGATCTCGTGCCTCAGTCCCTGCGCGAAGGTCCGGGCCCGGAGGAACGGGTCTCGTACCATATCTGTGGAGTAGCACGAGAGATCAGTAAATCTCGCCGAGTACTGGGCCACTATCAAGCTGCCATGCCGCAGCTGAAGAATCTCCTAAATGCGCACCGCACGGAGGGTGGCTGGGACGAACACCGAGCGAAAGAGGCTCTCAACATCCGTCTAGAGTAGAGATGCCTCATCATGCACCTGGAGCATCAAGATCCACCATCAGCCCGCTGCTACGTGCAGTAGGCTTGCAGCGAGGATCACCATGAGATCTGTTGGTGTCCTCACTAACTGAAACACACGTACCACTGCCTCCAGCCAGTCCTTGGCTGCCTGGGGGTCCGTCTGCCCATGGAACCTGGGTGGTCGCTGGCGCTGGAACTCATGCAGTGCGCTGAGGCGACGTGCATCGTCAGCGGCTGGTGCTGGAAGTATCGGTGGCTCGGCGGGTAGAGCTACCGCCGGTGACACTGCTGACAAAGGGCCCTGCACCGAGGCCTCGTCGCTCGGTGGGCTGTCGTCACGCTCGACTCTCGGAACCCTAGATGGATGCCCTCGTGGGGCCATCCTAAAGGGAAATAGGTGTGCCACGGTCAGAACTGTATACCTGGTGAGCTGACACAAGTAATCACAAAGAAAACTTGAACACACATGCAATCAATGTTTTCGTGCATTAAGTCGGAAATCAGAAGTCAGGGTCCTGGTGTACGGATACGTCAGCCGCCGCACCAACAATGGACTCTCTGGACTGGTAACCACACCCAATACGCTGAACACTATTGCTTCACATAGAAGATAGATCTGAGTCTGTGGTAGAACCGAACTCCTCTGATACCAATTTGTCATGACCCATCCTCGGGGCCCGTGCCGTGACTACCCCAAGCCCGCCTTCCACAGGCCAGGGGCTGGCGACTTGCACCAAGGTGTAAATCCCGATAAACAGGGAAGGCATTGCCTTTGTAAAGTAAACAACCACCACAGAGTAAGCAAGAAGAAAGAGTAAACACTAAGTAAAAACTGTAACAAGCTGTGCTGAAAGTAAAAGGGGCCAGAAATACAAGCCCAACTATAAAGTACAACTGAAAGGGGAAAACAACAACTGAAAAGAAAAGCCTGTAGAGACCCTAAGCTTGACGTACATGGACATTACATTACTTTTGCGGAATACTTAGTACATAACAAAAACACACACACAAGGATCGTAATATTTTAGTGTCTTTGGAATCTCGGAATATAATCTTCTAATCATGGTGAATGATCTTCAACTTCTCCCATAAATATCTTCCCTTTTTTTACCTAAAACCTTTCTTTATATCCTGGGGAAAAGAAAACATAAAATGGTGATCTCAAATGCTCAGTAAGGGTAAACAAAATAAATATCAATCACATCATATTCATAAGAACATAACATTTTGGAAATCTTAACCTGCAAAAGAGAGCATAATTTAATAACATGGGATAAATCATAGTAGTGAAATGAAATACCAATAATCATAATTCAAAACATGAAACTTTGTGGCATACACAAATAATCATAGAGAATCATTTCTTATTTGTCAAGACTCATTGCCAAGACTATCTTAGTGGATAAAGTCCATTTCTGAACCGAGTCACCCTCGTTTCAGTCCTGTTTCACTGAACCGGTATAACCTACCATTCTAGCCATGTCTATCTCATGAGATATAAAATCTTTAACCAATGCATTGGAGGGAGATATAGGTCCCACCCATCTCATAATGATACCATTCTTATGTTTGCCACAAAATAATAAATCATACAGCATTACATAACCCATGTAATAAAAATGGGAATCTTAAACATCATGTCATCATAAAACAATTCATATACGATAAAGGAATTCATAAAAATAATTCCATCACAACATAATCAAATCAATGTAATAATAGGGATAAAAACAGAACCCTTTATTATCTTAGATGGAAAATAATTTTGATAAAACACTTGAACTTCATTCTTGAGGAAAAAATCCTTTCTACATCAAAAACACTTTTCCTTTCTTAACATGTCATGCAATTTTAAACTAAAAGAAGTTGATTAAAAATAAACTTGAAAACTTGTAAAGGAAGCTTCTTGGAAATAATGTATTAAAAATCCATTCATTCCGTATAAGTTAAAAAACATTCTTCTCGTACTTTTGTCGAAAAAGTCAAAAAGTACCTCGTACGAAAAACGACAAAAGATTCGTTTCATATTCTTTACTAAAAACTCACCGAAGGGTAAAATTGGATTTAAACAATTTTAGGTGAATGGAAATAATATTACATATTCAGGAAACATGGATGTGGATGATAAAATACACCCCAGTAAATACTAAAGTATAAACAATCTCGGATAAAAATGAGATTGTAATATTTCCCTTACCTTAGGTCTGATATGCTTTGTACGTGTCCGAACCTCCTCTATAATGATTTAAATAATGTTATTGACTTATTCCAGAATCATACATATTTTTATGATATCATATTTGGTCATATTCTTAGCTTCTTAGTAGTAATATTTCATTGCTACTTGTTATTCTGGTGTTTATAGCTTTTTGTCTTATGCGTGTTTTGTCGAATAAATTCTTATTATTCTCATTAGGTTATAGATACCTAATTTCCAGAATGGTATTAGTGTAATATATATCATATTAATTCATTCAATTAATTTATATAATCATTATGAAATGAAGATCATGTAGAACGAGTCGCATCACATCGTGGAGACGGTATTCCGTACGGACGCACGAGTGATGATATCGTTCCTATGATCATGGAATTGTATTGGAGTGTATGTATACTATTTCAGAATCAGTATCAAATTATAATAGTCATATATAGTAATTATTTACACCATTATACCCATCCAAGTAAGGTGGTGGTGGAAAATAGATTACACCACGGCGTAGAGACGGTATTCCATACGTACGCACGCGCGGTGATTTCTTTTTCCGTAGGATGGATAGATGGTGAAATAGGGTTTTTTCATACTTATAATAACATATAAGTATATGAGTGATACTTATGTTATTGCCTCATAATGAAACAACTAAAGAAGAATAAGTGGAAGAAGAAATAAAGATGAAAGAATCGATAACGGACATTACTTCTTCTTTGAATTGCTTCTTTGAGACCTCCTTTTAGGGCACTAAAATGGGTCTTTGAAGAATACCAGAACCTCTAGGATCTTTCTATGGAAGTGGAGAGAAGAAATTGGTAGGGTTTGGCTGAGATTGAAGGCTCAAAGTGGTGTGAGGAAGAGAGGGAGGAGGTTCCCTTTTATAAGGGAGGAGAGGGGCACCTTTGGAATAACTAAAAATATTATTTTATTATAAAGTAAAGTTCGGTTCTAAATAGCTCTAAATTGATTTATTTCGAGGCTAAGGTGGGTATGGGTCGAAATCCTATCATCCAATAGAATTTAGACAAGTTTAAGTTCTATTTTAACCTTATCATGTAGATTTAACATTAAGGTAAATAATTTTACTTTTACCGTGTCTTCTTGTGTTCTTATACTATAAGGTTAAAAAACTTACTATATCAAGCCAAACGAACACCAAGTTGTTTATTATTAATATATATAACCTTATCTAAGTCATTTGGCCGAACCTTAGATTTTTATCAATAAAATAAAAATTAATAATATAATATTTGGTGGAAAAACTATTTTATGTCAATTTTTACACTATTTAGTAATTAATTTTTGTGAAAATCTTAATAGAATGATAAGTTCTAATAATGTTAATTAAATCAATACTAACATGTCATATTAACCTAGAAAATTAGTGTAATTCATAAAAAGTCTCAAATTATATTTATTTGGGTATTTATAATATCAATTATTCTAATTTTTCACTATTATGGTAATTACTGCATCATCATTGTGTCATAAATATATTAATTTATTTAATGTCTAAAAATTATAAATAAAATACCATTATGTATGAAATAGTTTTAACTTTCTAAGGAATATTTATAGCCGAATTTATCTTATGTATATCCCCATATTAAAAATGATTTACTTATTAAACTTTGATTTTAACTATTTTAACCCTTCTTTAAATAAATTAATAATAAATGTACTAATCTAATCCAAGTGGGCCTAAATGGTCATATTGTATTCCTAAGGTTGTTTTCGGTCGAATTACACTTGTCCAATAGAATTAGGACATGTGTTTTGGTAATAATAATATCATTTTTACCCTTAATTGCCCTATTTACTTTTAACCGTTGTAAAAAAAAGTGAAAAGTTACTATTCACCAAAAAATTATTTTCATCTCATTGAACCACATTTTACTTACTGACATCAACCGTGTCTCTCGGATTTTCTAAATTCCACTCACAGAAGTGGTAAAATTAAGTTTTATGAAAAATTCAGTTTTTTTTAACTACCACTTAGTGGTTTCACTATTCATCAAAAATTGAAAGTTTTCAGAAAAATACCAAAATTTAACCCTAGGCTAATTTCGATATTCCAAATCCAAAAATGAAGTCCATTTTGAAAAATAAAGTTTATAAAATTTCAAAAAGTGGTTATTACTATTCATAACAGGTAGTTTTAATAATATTTTAATAGCATATCGTTGTTTAGTGAAACTCGGTATTGCGTACTACACACGCTATCGAGGAAGGTCGTGATTACGTGTAATACAAGGCAAGTCAAGGGTGCATGTTGTGCAAGCTCCTTTTGGTGTAGCTTACAACACAAGACATTAATGAAATTAAATGAATATTTTATATATAATCTCGGGGTGTTACATTCTACCCCCCTTAAAATGAATTTTGCCCTCGAAATTCATCGGGGTTATAAATGGTTTACTATTCAAAAGTTTCTTTAATAGAAACCCACATTGTAAAAAGGAATACCAAAACCAATCTTTAAAAACAAAAGTATGAAACGTAACGGTTACCCAAATAAACTAATCACTGGGTTTCCACATAGGTGAAAATATGGATTTGGAAGAGAAATCTAACCATCATGTTCTGATGGAGAGTGGTAGAGAACATGGCTATGGAAAAGCCAGCAATCACAAAGCCATAAATTTGTGAAGATCTAGGGTACCATCTGATTCATCAGATATAAGAGCACTAGGACAACATTTTTGGTTTTCAAGATCATTTCCCTAAAGTTGATGAAATTGGAAATAGAAGAAATACATTCGTGATTTTGGTATAGTCTCACCGTTTGTCATTCTTTGGACAATTTCCACTTTATCTCTTAAATAAATAAAGTTGAATTTTTCATTCATGACGTGTTAGCAGATCATGTGATAGAATGATGGGTCATTCCATCTATCTCACACAAAAGGTTAGAAAAGTTATCAAAAAATACATAAGTCCATCTATTGTGAGATTAATGATATATGGTTCCGAAAATGGACTTATACTTCATATATCATACTGCTTAATATAATAAAACTAGATTCTACTAAACAGGGACTTCCTGTAGGCCAGTGGTAGGCAATAAAGGCCAGTCGCACTTCAGTTGTGGGTTCGATTCCCACGGCCTTGTCCGACGCGATGGGCTGTCGCCCGTCCTGCAAGTTGTCCTTTTTCTAAAACTATATTACTATAACACCCCTTCAATAATATCAAAAAAAAACTTCTATCCTTAAACAATACTAACTTATGTCCAACATAATCCATTCCAAACTTTAGGCTTATCCATAATACTGCTGTCCACTCTCATAATATAGTGAAAATGATTACCCGAGATTTAATATCATCGTTGATCCCCATATATCATAAGATATGTCTTTTCGGTCACATTCCAAACATTCAAAGGCCTTAATCATGTATTCTCTTGAATACCCATTGAACCTTAGTGAAAACATGAATGCTGTTAAAAGTTAACACTTTCCACATACCAAAATCCTCAAAATTCTATATACTCTAACCATGATATCACTTAGTACTTATATTAATCATGATCTCATGAATACTATCAAACATATTAGATTCTCTTAATCCCTTCATTATGCGCATATCATCTACATTCCAAAAATATATGAATAACCTTTCATGGATAGTGGTACCATTAATCATACACTTTCAAAACTCAAAGAAAGACAAAAGTGTAACAATCTTTATTCCATAGTACCATGAGATTACTTATACAACATTACACATGATAAACATGTAATCATTCCACTACATTCTTAAACCATTGACCGATCTTCAATAATTCATTCATCTCACATATCATGTGTAGTCTCTTCATCATCATCAACATAAATACTACCCATATGACCATACTGATTCTCTTCATGAGACTTTCCCTTAGGGCATTGGTTTGCATAATGCCCGTACATTCCACATTTAAAACATTTAACCATTGTTGATGTTGTAGCAATACCATTATCCTCATCCCTGGTGTTAACTGAACCTTTTCTTTTGCACTTACTAGCTTTGTGTCATTCTTTTCCACACCCAAAGCATCTTCCAGTTCCTTTGAAACATTCTCCTTGATGCTTCTTCCCACATGATTTACATAAGGGAAATTGAACTTTCTTTCCTCTATGATCATCACGAAACTCCATCTTTCTCTTATTAGCAGAGTCAGGAAACTTACCAAATTTTACTTTATTGATCATATTATGAGATTGCTGATTCGGCATAATAATGATGTTTGGACTTCCAAATCCCATTTCATTTGGTTGATCATGAAGAATATCATTCCATTGTCCATCATATCCTCCATTATCGTGAATCATCTTGTATCTAGCCATTTCCTAAAACCCGAAAAGAATAGTGTGAGAGGAAAAAATCATAATAAAGGGGGAGTAACTTCAATATCTAACATCTTTGGTTTAATCTAATATCATTCCCATAGTTCTATGACTATATCCTATACGTATACTTATCCTTAGGGACATCCCTAGACATACCTTAGAAATATCTCTAGGGATCTCACTAATGTTTTTGAATCCTAGTTTCCAAAGGTTGACTAAACCATTCCTCTGATACCAACTGTAGAGACCGTAAGCTTGACGTACATGGACATTACATTACTTTTTCGGAATACTTAGAACATAAAAAGAACACACACACAAGGATCGTAATAGTTTAGTGTCTTTGGAAACTCGGAATATAATCTTCTAATCGTGGTGAAATATCTTCAACTTCTCCCATAGATATCTTCCCTTTTTTTACCTAAAACCTCTCTTTATATCCTGGGGAAAAGAAAACATAAAATGGGGATCTCAAATGCTCAGTAAGGGTAAACAAAATAAATATCAATCACATCATATTCATAAGAACATAACATTTTGGAAATATTAACCTGCAAAAGAGAGCATAATTTCATAACATGGGATAAATCATTGTAGTGAAATGAAATACCAATAATCATAATTTAAAACATGAAACTTTGTGGCATACACACATAATCATAGAGAATCATTTCTTATTAGTCAAGACTCATTTCCAAGACTATCTTAGTGGAGAAAGTCCATTTCTGAACCGAGTCACCCTCGTTTCAGTCCTGTTTCACTGAACCGGTATAACCTACCGTTCCAGCCATGTCTATCTCATGAGATATAAAATCTTTACCCAATGCATTGGAGGGAGATATAGGTCCCACCCATCTCATAATGATACCATTCTTATGTGTGCCACAAAATCATAAATCATACAACATTACATAACCCATGTAATAAAAATGGGAATCTTAAACATCATGACATCATAAAACAATTCATATACGATAAAGAAATTCATAAAAATAATTCCATCACAACATAATCAAATCCATGTAATAATAGGGATAAAAACAGAACCCTTTATTATCTTAGATGGAAAATAATTTTGATAAAACACTTGAACTTCATTCTTGAGGAAAATATCCTTTCTACTTCGAAAAAACTTTTCCTTTCTTAACATGTCAAACAATTTTAAACTAAGGGAAGTTGATTAAAAATAAACTTGAAAACTTGTAAAAGAAGCTTCTTGGAAATAATGTTTTAAAAATCCATTCATGCCGTATAAGTTAAAAAAACATTCTTCTCGTACTTTTGTCTGAAAAGTCAAAAAGTACCTCGTACGAAAACGACAAAAGATTCCTTTCATATTCTTTACTAAAAACTCACTGAAGGGTAAAATTGTATTTAAAAAATTTTAGGTGAATGGATATAATATTACATATTCAGGAAACATGGATGTGGATGATAAAATACACCCTAGTAAATACTAAAGTATAAACAATCTCGGATAAAAATGAGATTGTGATATTTCCCTTACCTTAGGTCCGATATGCTTTGTACGTGTCCGAACCTCCTGTATAATGATTTAAATAATGTTATTGACTTATTACAGAATCATACATATTTTTATGATATCATATTTGGTCATATTCTTAGCATCTTAGTAGTAATATTTCATTGCTACTTGTTATTCAGGTGTTTATAACTTTTTGTTCTTATGCGTGTTTTGTCAAATAAATTCTTATTCTTCTCTTTAGGTTATAGATACCTAATTTCCAGAATTGTATTAGTGTAATATATATCATATTCATTCATTCAATTCATTTATATAATCATTATGAAATGAATATCATGTAGAACGAGTTGCATCACATCGTGGAGACGGTATTCCGTACGTACGCATGAGTGATGATATCGTTCCTATGATCGTGGAATTTTATTGTAGTGTATGTATACTATTTCAGAATCATTATCACTTTATAATAGTCATATATAGTCATTATTTACACCATTATACCCATCCAAGTAAGGTGGTGGTGGAAAATAGATTACACCACGGCGTGGAGACGGTATTCCGTACGTACGCACGCGCGATGATTTCTTTTTCCGTAGGATGGACAAATGGTGAAATAGGGTTGTCTCATACTTATAATAACAGATCATTATATGAGTGATACTGATGTTATTGCCTCATAATGAAACAACTAAAGAAGAAGAACTGGAAGAAGAAATAAAGATGAAAGAATCGGTAACGGACATTACCTCTTCTTTGAAGTGCTTCTTTGAGATCTCCTTTTAGGGCACTAAAATGGGTCTTTGAAGAATACCAGAACCTCTAGGATGTTTCTAGGGAAGTGGAGAGAATAAATTGGCAGGGGTTGGCCGAGATTGAAGGCTCAAAGTGGTGTGAGGAAGAGAGGGAGGAGGTGCCCTTTTATAAGGGAGGAGAGGGGTACCTTTGGAATAACTAAAAATATTATTTTATTATAAAGTCAAGTTCGGTTCTAAATAGCTCCAAATTGATTTATTTCGAGTCTAAGGTGGGTATGGGTCTAAATCCTTTCATCCAATAGAATTTAGACAAGTTTAGGTTCCTATTTTATCCTTATCATGTAGATTTAACATTAAGTTAAATAATTTTTCTTTTACCGAGTCTTCTTGTGTTCTTATACTATAAGGTTAATAAACTTACTATATCAAGCCAAAAGAATCCCAAGTTGTTTATTATTAATATATATAACCTTATCCAAGTCATTTGGCCGAACTGTATATTTTTAGGAATAAAATAACAATTAATAATATAATATTTGTTTTAAAAACTACTTTATGTCAATTTTTACACTATTTAGTAATTAATTTTTGTGAAAATCATAACAGAATGATAAGTTAGAAAAAAGTTAATTAAATAAATACTAACATGTCATATTAACCTAGAAAATTAGTAGAATTCATAAAAAGGCTCAAATTTAATTTATTTGGGTATTTATAATATCAATTATTCTAATTTTTCACTATTATGGTAATTACTGCACCATCATTGTGTCATAAATAAATTAATTTATTTAATGTGTAAAAATTATAAATAAAATACCATTATGTAGTAAATCTTTTTATCTTTCTAAGGAATATTTATAGTTGAATTTATCTTATGTATAACCCCGTATTAAAAATGATTTACTTATTAAACTTTGATTTTAACTATTTTAACCCTTGTTTAAATAAATTAATAATAAATGTCCTAATCTAATCCAAGTGGGCCTAAATGGCCATATTTTATTCCTAAAGTTGTTTTTGGTCGAATTACACTTGTCCAATAGAATTAGGACATGTGTTTGGGTAATAATAATATCATTTTTACCCTTAATTACCCTATTTACTTTTAACCGTGGTCAAAAAAAGTAAAAAGTTACTATTCACCAAAAAATTATTTTCATCTCATTGAACCACATTTTACTTACTGACATCAACCATGTCTCTCGGATTTTCTAAATTCCACTCACAGAAGTGGTAAAATTATGTTTTATGAAAAATTCAGTTTTTTTTAACTACCACTTAGTGGTTTCACTATTCATCAAAAATTGAAAGTTTTCAGAAAAATACCAAAATTTCACCCCAGGCTAATTTCGATATTCAGAATCCAAAAATGAATTCCATCTTAAAAAATAAAGTTTATAAAATTTCAAAAAGTGGTTATTACTGTTCATAACAGCTAGTTTTAATAATATTTTAATAGCATATCGTTGTTTAGTGAAACTCGGTATTGCGTACTACACACGCTATCGAGGAAGGTCGTGATTGCGTGTAATATAAGGCAAGTCAAGGATGCGTGTTGTGAAAGATCCTTTTGGTGTAGCGTACAACACAAGACATTAATGAAATTAAAAGAATATTTTATATATAATCTCGGGGTGTTACAAAGCTGCAGCGTCGAGCCGTCCTCTGGAAGTCCCACCTGAATGTCGAGCACTAATAGCCTCCACAGATCCTCGGTCCAACCGTCCGCTCCGAGTACGTCCCGCCCAGTGGACCACCTCCAGGTACCATCCTGCTCCGCAAGCCTCCACCATGATCAGTGTTGTCCGTCGTCTGCAACCAACACAACGAAGTGCGGGCATTGCCCGTGCAGGGGTGAGTATAAGCTACTCAGTAGGGACCCCGAGACCCCCGAAGGTCTTCCGAAATCCACAAAGGATAAACCACAAAGGAAAGATACAATCACAAAGTAACAACCGACGCTGCTTAGGTATATGACCATACATATACGTAAGTCATCAATTTCTATTCGGCTCCAACATTTGATCCCAAGCACAACCCAGTCCACACAGGAAAGCAAAATGTATACTCACACAGAAAAGCACAAAACAATCCACAAAAGAGTGCAAAAGTAAATCCACACAGGATAGTTCAACACAATCCACAAAGGAGAGTAAATAGTAAATCCACACAAGACAGTTCAACACAATCCACAAAGGAGAGTAAACAGTAAATCCACACAGGATAGTTCAACACAATCCACAAAGGAGAGTAAACAACAAATCCACACAGGATAGTTCAACACAATCCACAAAGGAGAGTAACACAGGATTCAGCTCACACAGGTATACTTCATCGAAAAAGTGAAAGGGATGATCAGATATAGATACTGAATCATCTAAGCTGGGACCCACTGAGGATACAAGACCAGCTGTCTTCATTGATTCATTTATGCTAGGACCCACATAGGATACAAGACCAGCACTCAATCATCTAGCTGGGACCCATATAGGATAGAAGACCAGCACAGTTGGGACCCACATAGGATACAAGACCAGCACTCTTCATTGATTCAACTATGCTGGGACCCACATAGGATAGAAGACCAGCATGGAATCATCTAAGCTGGGACCCACACAGGATATAAGACTAGCACAGTTGGGACCCACATAAGATACAAGACCAGCACTCTTCATTGATTCATCTATACTGGGACCCACATAGTATACACGACCAGCGCTGAATCATTTAAGCTGGGACCCACATAGGCTACAAGACCAGCACAACTGGGACCCACATAGGATAAAAGACCAGCACTCTTCATCATCGCAGTCCACTGAGGATCTCTGCACAGTCGTCGTAGCCGTCCACTGAGGATCTCTACACAATCGTCGATGTCGCAGCCAGCACTAGGGTTCCCGCACACAGAAAGCTCGTTCGGGAGGGTCCGCTCCACGAGCCGAGAGGCTGATACATCAACTGACACAAGGTCCAGAGTTGATGTATCCAAAAGTTCCGTATCGTCAACAGGAAGTCAACGTCGCAGACGGCGCGTCAATCGGACGCTCGGTCTGAGAGTTATTGGCTTTTTTGTCCCAGGGGCCCGGTTGGTTTCTAAGGCAAAACCAACCCAACCGTACTCCACCTGAATCCAATCCTTGGGCGAAGTATGCCAAAATATCCGCCTCACTTAGAGGAATTCAACAAAGTCGACGACACGTCAATCGGACGTCCGAAGCTCAATATATGAGCGTTTCCGCTCCGAGGGCCCGGTTGGTTTCGTGTACGAACCAACCTAGCTGAACTCAAAGTATTCTGAAACCTTGAGTACGATATATCGAAATGACCGTATGGTTCCGAGGATTGCTACGCAACTGACGGTGCGTCGATCGGAGGTCCATAGCCCAAGATATGGGCATTTGACCAAAAGTAGTCCGAAATTAGGGGGTCTGGGTCCGGCCCGGCCTGACCCAGTACCCCCTAGGTCGGCCGAACCGGGTCGACCCGGCCCGGGCCGCGACCCGGCCCGGCCCGGCCGGTGGCACAGCGGCGCGGCCAGCGCGGCCTGGGCGCCGCATGTGCACCGCGCGTAGGGGGGGAAAATCCCCCCCCCCCCATTGGTTTCAAAACGGTGTGGCATTATGCTACGCCTTGAGGGAAACGGCCCCCCACATGGGGGGACCACTGTTTGGACACTGCACGGGGGGCAAGCGCCCCCTTTTTTTATTTCCCACAAGGAAACACGCTGGTTCCTTCAATAAATTCCAAATGGCGGACCCCACGGGTCCACCTGGAATGTTGACCGGGGGTTTAACCCCCTGATTTAGTGGATATCGACCGACCATAAGGCCGACCGTTTTACCTGATGCGGGACCCGAGTGGTCAAGCCTTAATTGTGAACCGGCGGCCGGCAAGGCCGGCCGCCCTCTGTCATTCCGCCGCGGCCCATTGGCTGCGGCACTCCTTGGTCGCCAGCGGCCGGCGAGGCCGGCCACCTCCGGCTGCTCCGTCGCGGCCCATCGGCCGCGGCTTTTCCTTTGTCCGACGGCGGCCTGAAAACCGGCCGCCGCTTCTAGCTCTGCCATGGCTCAAGCGGAATCCCTTGTTCGTCTGGAGTGGTGTGACGGCACCATGACCTTCTACCGCGGCCCGACTCCGGCCGCGGTCTCATTCGTGTTCAATGACGCAGTGCGACGGCATCACGTTTCTTCGTCGCGGCCCGCACCGGCCAAAATTTCTTCTTTTCCGCGCAGTGCATCGGCACCACGTTACCCCGCTCCAAACCACAATGATTACAAGCACTAGGGAGGGGGGGTCCGCCGTGTTTGTGCGGTCCGGCCTCCCTCCGTTAATCCGATAACAGTCGGTTATTTGAATCAAAGAAGAACGCTAGAAAAGATATTCAAGAGCACAAAAAGAAAACCCCTACCTCAGTTCAGGAATGGTGCACGTCAATCGATCCATGGAAGACGAGCGTCACGGAGGTTGGGCATCGCGGAAAACGAACGTTGATTCCGTTGACGTCGAGGTGCGTCCGAAGAAGAAACGTCATTGGAGAAGACGTCACATTCTTCGGTAGAGAGGTTCTTCGTTGAGGAACGGTGTTCTTCGTCGGAGATAAAGAAGAAGAAGACTTCCATTAGCTTTCTCTCCAAAAGCTCTCAAACAATCCCAAACTAACCAAAATAAAATAAGTTCCCAACTTATTTTATTATCACAAAAAGGCTTTTGAAAATTTAAGAGTTTGAGAATCAAAACCCACACTTAACTCACTTAAGTCATTAACATGAGTTGTATAAATTAATGAGGAGTTAAGTTGGCAAGATTTAAATGGATGATTAAGGAGTTTAAAGGGGAAGGTGAAAGGTTGGGGCTCATTTCATCCCCACCCTTTAAATTATCCACACATTGGAAGATGGGTGGATGTGGGCCCCACCACCAACTTCCCATGGGAGAAATTAACCACCTTAAAATAAAATAAAAATTGATCCAACAGTTTTATTTACTTCTTAATTAAACCCCATTAATTAACTTCTTCTCCCACACAAACACAACTACGTTAAAGGTTCCCTTAAGTGATTACTGGCGTTGCGAGTCCATCGGTGCCATCGGATTTCAATTCCGAGCACCGGTTCAAAAGATAGGAAAACCCGCTCGTTCGTTCATTGAACGTACCCGAGCCAAACTTCGGAAATTGATTCCGGGCACACAGGGTCTCAGAATCAGGTGCCATCAGAAACCATGTTCTTGTAAAATTTCAAAGAAAATTAAGAAAAAATTTTCCTTGAATTTTACGGGTCTTTACATTACTCCCACCTCAGGGCTTTACGTCCTCGTAAAGATATATCGAAAACTAGGGAAGCAAATGAGGGTACTGAGCACGCATCTGAGCCTCCCGCTCCCATGTTCTCTCCTGGAGGTTCCAGTGCTTCCATCTGATGCGTACTAGAGGAATCGACCATCCACATAAGACCCGCTCTTGTCGATCCTCGATCTCCACTGGGACCTCTGCAAAAGTCGCCCCATCATAAACATCAAGCTCCCCATGGTCAATGATGTGCGTCGGGTCGTGCACGTATCTCCTCAGCTGAGATACGTGGAAGACGTCGTGCACCCGGTGCAACTGAGGTGGTAGAGCCAGGCAATAAGCCATCTCGCCAATCCTACTGAGGACCTGGAAGGGTCCGATGAAGCGCGGAGATAACTTGCTGCCTCGGCCAAATCTCTGTAATCCACATCAAGGTGAGACACGCAAGAAGACGTGGTCCCCATCCTCGAACTCTAGTGGCATCCGCCTCCTGTCAGCGAAAGACTTCTGTCGGCTCTGAGCTGTCTTCATCTGCTCCTGGACGACTTGGACCTTCTCTGTCGTGGCCTGGACCACCTCTTGTCCCACAAGAGCTGCTATGATTTCTTCTTTGCTGATATGAGAAATATGGTCTCATCCCCTAGATGAATGACGTTCTTTTTCCTAATACAGTCAATCTCGACATGGATGGTACTAATCCATACCAAGGATGACGTCGTAAGACCTCGACGCTACTACCAAGAGATCCAACCGTTACTCTCGCCTCCAAGGGGTGAGTCACACTGTCGGCATCAGTGTGTGGTAACTGGGTCTCCTCCAGTAGATGTCTCACAAGTGAGGGTCAAGTCAAAAGTCAAAACTAGAACCTCTTAGTAACAACACAAAAGAGGACAGGAATGAAAACATCACAAAGGTATGTGTCTTTTATTATTGTAGCTCTTAATACAAAGACACTACACAACAACAACAAGGAACTAGAATTACAAAAGACGTAACCACTAGTTCTGCTCCTGTCCATCTGCTCCCAGAGATTCATGATCGAAGGCCTCATCTTCCTGAAGATGAGCTCTCCCATGTCCACCAACTCCCTACGGTCGGGGTGGACCTCCTGGTGGTGGTGGTGGAAACCCCTTGAAGCGTCACCCACCACCTGCTGCTTGGCCAGCTCCTCTGCCTCGCCCACCTGCACCCTGCGGTCCGCCATGGCCGAACCTCTGTCTGGGAGGTCCCTCTACCACCTGTTGCTCATTTGTAAGTCGGGTCGGGCAGTCTGGAGCCATGTGTCCTTGCCCGCCGCATGCGTAGCAATGCCTGCCCCTCGTGTAGCTGGATCTCCTTCGTGTGCCCTGCACAACCGAGTCTTCATCCTGAGACTTCCCATCTGATGGTCTGGCCTATTTGGACCTCTGCGTCACCTGTCTACTGCCAACTGCAGAAGACCCTGCTACGGGTCATCCTGCGGAGGGCCCTGTCACTGGAGCCTGCTTGGCGAGAAAACTCTCCACTAGAAGGGATCTCTCGAACACTTCTGCCTGTGTCGGAATGTTGAGGGAGATCATCGAAGCCCTGATCTCGTGCCTCAGTCCCTACTCGAAGGTCTGGGCCCGGAAGAACGGGTCCCGTACCATATATGTGGAGTAGCGCGAGAGATCAGTAAATCTCGCCGAGTACTGGGTCACTGTCAAGCTGCCCTGCCGCAGCTGAAGAAGCTCCTGAATGCGCACCGCACGGAGGGTGGCTGGGACGAACTCCGAGCGGAAGAGGCTCTAAAAGTCTGTCTAGAGTAGAGATGCCTCATCGTGCACCTGGAGAATCATGCTCCACCATCGGCCCGCTGCTGCGTGTAGTAGTCTCGCAACGAGGATCACCATGAGATCTGCTGGTGTCCTCACTAACTGAAACACACGTACAACTGCCTCCAGCCAGTGCTCGGCTGCCTGGGGGTCCGTCTCCCCAGGGAACCTGGGTGGTCGCTAGCGCTGTAACTCTTGCAGTGCACTGAGGCGACGTGCATTGTCAGCTGTTGGTGCTGGAAGTATCGGTGGAGCGGCGGGTAGAGCTACCGCCGGTGCCACTGCTGACAAAGGGCCCTACACCGAGGCCTCTTCACTCAATGGGCTGTCGTCACGCTCGACTCTTGGAACCTTAGATGGCTGCCTTCGTGGGGCCATCCTGAAGGGAAACAGGTGCGCCACGGTCAGAACTGTATACCTGGTGAGCTGACACAAGTAATCACAAAGAAACATTGAATACACATGCAATCAATGATTTCGTGCATTAAGTCGGAAATCAGAAGTCAGGGTCCTGGTGTACGGATACGTCAGCCGCCGCAATGACACTGGACTCCCTAGACTGATAACCACACCCAATACACTGAACACTATTGAATCACATAGAATAAAGATCTGAGTCTGTGGTAGAACCGAACTCCTCTGATACCAATTTGTGAGGACCCGTCCTCGGGGCTCGTGCCGTGACTACCCCATTCCTACCTTCCATAGGCCAAGGGCTGGCGACTTGCACCAAGGCGTAAATCTCGATAAATAGGGAAGGCATTGCCTTTGTAAAGTAAACAAACACCACAGAGTAAGCAAGCGGAAAGAGTAAACACTAAGTAAAAACTGTAACAAGCTATGCTGAAAGTAAAAGGGGCCGGAAATACAAGCCCAACTATAAAGTACAACTGAAAGGGGAAAACAGAAACTGAAAAGAAAAGCCGCAGCGTCGAGCTGTCCTTTGGAAGTCCCACCTGAAGGGCGAGCACAAATAGCCTCCACAGCTCCTCGGTCCAACCGTCCGCTCCGAGTACGTCCCACCCAGTGGACCACCTCCAGGTACCGTCCTGCTCCACAAGCCTCCACCACGATCAGCGATGTCCATCGTCTGCAACCAACACAACGAAGTGCGGGCATTGCCCGTGTAGGGGTGAGTATAAGCTACTCAGTAGGGACCCCGAGACCCCCGAAGGTCTCCCAAAATCCACAAAGGATAAACCAAAAAGGAAAGATACAATCACAAAGTAAAAACTGACACTGCTTAGGTATATGCCCATACATATACCTAAGTCATCTATTCTCGTTCGGCTCTAACATCTGAGCCCAAGCACAACCCAGTCCACACAGGAAAGCAAAACGTATACTCACACAGAAAAGAACAACACAATCCATGAAGGAGAGCAAAAGTAAATCCCCACAGGATAGTTCAACACAATCTACAAAGGAGAGTAAACAGTAAATCCACACAGGATAGTTCAACACAATCCACAAAGGAGAGTAAACAGTAAATCCACACATGATAGTTCAACACAGTCCACAAAGGAGAGTAAACAGCAAATCCATACAAGATAGTTCAACACAATCCACAAAGGAGAGTAACACAGGATTCAGCTCATACATGTATACTTCGTCGAAAAAGTGAAAGGGATGATCAGATATAGATACTGAATCATCTAAGCTGGGACCCACTGAGGATACAAGACCAACTGTCTTCATTGATTCATCTATTCTGGGACCCACATAGGATACAAGACCATCACTGAATCATCTATCTGGGACCCACATAGGATACAAGACCAGCACGAAATCATCTAAGCTGGGACCCACATAGGATACAAGACCAGCACAGCTGGGACCCACATAAGATACAAGACCATCACTCTTCATTGATTCATCTATGCTGGGACCCACATAGGATACAAGACCAGCACTGAATCATCTAAGCTGGGACCCACATAGGATACAAGACCAGCACAGCTGGGACCCACATAGGATACAAGACCATCACTCTTCATCATCACAGTCCACTGAGGATCTCTGCACAGTCGTCGAAGTCGCAGCCATCACTAGGGTTCCCGCACACTGCAAGCTCGTTCGAGAGGGTCCGCTCCACGAGCTGAGATGCTGATTCATCAACTGACATAAGGTCTAGAGTTAATGTATCCAAAAGTTCCGTATCGTCAATAGGAACTCAACGTCGCAGACGGCGCGTCAATCAGATGCCCGGTCTGAGAGTTATTGGCTTTTCCGTCCCAGGGGCTCGGTAGGTTTCTAAGGCAAAACCAACCCGATCGTACTCCACCTGCATCCAAACCTCAGTCGGAGTATGCCAAGAGATCCTTCTCACATAGAGTAATTCAACAAAGTCGACGGCACGTCAATCGGACGTTTGAAGCTCAAGATATGAGTGTTTCCGCTCCGAGGGCCCTGTTGGTTTCGTGTACAAACCAACACAGCGGAACTCGAAGTATTCCGAAACCTTGAGTGCGATATACCGAAACGACCGTCTCGTTCCGAGGATCGCTACGCAACTGACGGTGCATCGATCGGAGGTCTGTATCCCATGATATGGGCATTTGACAAAAGTAGTCCGACATTAGGGGGTCTGGGCCCGGCCCTGCCCGACCAAGTACCCCCTGACCCAGGTCGACCCGGCCTGGGCGGCGACCCGGCCCGACAACCCGGCCTGCCCCGGCCGGAAGCGCGGTGGTGCGGCGGCGTGACCAGCGTGGCCTGGACGCCGCATGTGCGCCGCGCGCGAGGGGGGTGGGGGTGGGGGGGTGGGGGGGGGGGCAATTCCCCCCCTTGGTTTCAAAACGGCAAGACATTATGCCGTGCCTTGAGGGAAACGGCACCCCACAAGGGGGCCCGCTGTTTGGACGCTGCACGGGGGGCAAGTGCCCCCTTTTTTTTATTTCCCACAAGGAACCACGCTGGATCCTTCAATAAATTCCAAATGGCGGACCCCACGGGTCCGCCTGGGATGTTGACTGGGGGTTTAACCCCCGGATTTAGTGGATCTCGGCCGGCCATAAGGCCGGTCGTTTTACCTAATGCGGGACCCAAGTGGTCCCACCTTAATTGTGAACCAGCGGCCGGCAAGGCCGGCCGTGGCTCTCCTTGGTCGCCAGCGGCCGGTGAGGCCGGCCGCCTCCGGCTGCTCCGTCACGGCCCATCGGCCGCGGCTTTTCCTTTGTCCGACGGCGGCTGGAAAACCGGTTGCCGCTTCTAGCTCTGCCGCGGCTCAATCAACAGCCCTTGTTCATCTGGCGTGGCGCGACAGCATTGTGCCCTTCTATCGCGGCCTGACTCCGGCCGCGATCTCATTCGTGTTCAATGACGCAGTGCGACGGCGCCACGTTTCTTTGTCGCGGCCCGCACCGGCCAAAATTTCTTCTTCTCCACGCGGTGCAACGGCACCGCGTTACCCTGCTCCAAACCGTAATGATTACAAGCACTAGGGAGGGGGGGGTCGGCCGTGTTTGTGCGGTCCGTCCTCCCTCCGTTAATCCGATAACAGTCGGTTATTTAAATCAAAGAAGAACGCTAGAAAAGATATTCAAGAGCACAAAAAGAAAACCCCTACCTCGGTTCAGGAACGGTGCACGTCAATCGAGCCACGGAAGATGAGCGTCGCGGAGGTCGGGTGTCGTGGAAAACGAACGTTGATTCTGTTGACATCGAGGTGCGTCCAAAGAAGAAACGTCGTTGGAGAAGACGTCGCGTTCTTCGGCGGAGAGGTTCTTCGTTGAGGAACGGTGTTCTTCGTCGGAGATGAAGAAGAAGAAGACTTCCTTTAGCTTTCTCTCCAAAAGCTCTCAAACAATCAAAAACTAACCCAAATAAAATAAGTTCCCAACTTATTTTATTATCACAAAAAGGCATTTGAAAACTCAAGAGTTTGAAAATCAAAACCCACACTTAACTCACTTAAGCCATTAACATGAGTTTTATAAATTAATGAGGTGTTAAGATGGAAAGATTTAAATAGAGGGTTAAAGAGTTTAAAGGGGAAGGTGAAAGGATGGGGCTCGTGTGGACCCCACCCTTTCAATTATCCACACATGGGAAGTTGGGTGGATGTGGGCCCCACCACCAACTTCCCATTGGAGAAATTTGCCACCTTAAAATAAAATAAAAATTGATCCAACAATTTTATTTACTTCTTAATTAAACCCCATTAATTAACTTCTTCTCCCGCACAAAAGCAACTACGGTAAAGGTTCCCTTAAGCGATTACCGGCGTTGTGAGTCCATGAGTGCCATCAGATTTCAATTCCGAGCACTGGTTCAAAAGATAGGAAAACCCACTCATTCGTTCAGTGAACTTACCCGAGCCAAACTTCGGAAATTTATTCCCGGCACACCGGGCCTCGGAATCAGGTGCCGTCAGAAACCGCGTTCTTGTAAAATTCCACAAAAAATTTAGAAAAAATTTCCCTTCAATTTTACGGGTCTTGACAATATTGTTGAATAAAAAGTTATAAACTGATCTATAATTACTTATCTGAATGAGTTCAGTGATGAATATGAAGAATTGGATAAAAATCACATTGGAACACATAGTCCTACATGTAATGAATATTCAAGTGATGAATTAGTGCATGAAGAATATATAAAAAATATATAACCCAATATTATATATAGAATAATGTGAGTAGAGTCTTATGATTCAAATATCATTGGTGATAAAACTAATGCTACACAAACCCGGATGATGATAATTATATAGTAAACTATATTATTTTCTCATATAGATTTGATATCATTTAAAGAAGAAATAATATATGAGTAATAGTTCAAAGTCATAAATTAAGAGTTCAATCGAATTTATAAAAATAAAAAATGGATCTCATGCTTAGTCAAGTGGATTGAAATATCATATGAAAAATTGGGTATTCAAGTGATGAGTAAGGAAAGGTGATCTAAAATAAGGAATTATAGTTTTCTAGGGGTATTCACAAGTAGAATTATTAAATTTGGAAGAAACACTCAAACCAATGGAAATACATTATCCTATAATACACTTCCTTATTATTCATATATAGAGTAAATATAGAATATACCAATTGTATTTCAATATACTGTTCATAAATGAAATTCTAAAAAAGTGGTATTCGTTAAACAACATCTTATTATTATTATTGATGATAAATAATCATTAGTTATACATATTAAAGAAATAATTTTATGGTTTTAAACAAAATCCTTGAGAATGGTATTTTAAATAGTATTATTTCTAAAAGAATCTAAAATTTAGAAGAGTTATTTTCAATCATAATCTCTATTTGAATTCGACTGAGGGATGATAATTCCTAGTGATCATCTAAGTCGGTGAAAAAATATTTAAAATAAATGTGAATAATAATATGAAATGTTTTTCTAAAATGATGAGAACATAGTTTAAAATATCCATTATGGGTGAAATATAATTATTTTTTAGTCTTTAATTTAAACCCAAAGAGAGGTATAAATTTTTTTCTTAAGTTAAATATTAGAATAATTAACTCAAACAGTTTTAAATGAATGATAAAAACCCATTTCAAACACAAAGTATGGTTAGAAATAATCCATAAATACTTGAGGGTTCAGGGAGTTAGATCCCATAATAAAGAAAATGTTGATTATAAGGCTGTTATATCTTACATTAATGATACGATATATATTCTTTACATCATTCATGGAAACCCATTACCAATTTTTTCCAAAGGAGGAGAATCTCTTATTTGTGAAGAGAATCATGAGAAACATTCTGGTCACACCTGATTGATATTTTCTAGAGTATATAAGAAATGTAAAGTAATTATATTCCAATGTGGATACAAATTATGATATAGCTACAGTGGAAAGAAAATTACCAAGTGAAGGGTTTTTTATCACTAAAATAAATTGTATTAGGTGGCTTAGTATGAAACAGGACATCACCTCTATTAGTACATATTAAGTGAGGTATATTTCAAAAATAATCATTTACCGAATTTGAGTGGATAATAAAAAATAAGAAGATATATAAGGGGAATTGAATCTTCTAATGATAGTCCATTATTATAACTAAAGTGCAATAGAGCTGATCAAGAATCTAGTGCAACATTCTTGAATAAAGAATTTCAGAAAACAATATCACTTTACTAAAGAGAAGGTTATGAAATGTATTGCGAACTATATCATGTGTGTTAAAAAATCAAAAAAGTGTCAAATAAATATAAAAAATCTTTGGTCACATCATAATTTCAAGCTCATATATTAAACCTTATTGTTCAACTACCTCCCTTAACTTGAGGATGTTTGAGGGACTATCTTATCCTTTGTGTATATAATGTTATATTTACAATTTATATGTTTTTATAGGATGTAATATGATATGGGAGAAAATGTAACAAACTATAAAATTTTAATATTAAATCAATTTCATGCCTTATTAAGATTAATTATTTATATTTTAAACAGTATTATTCATTTTAGGAATATTAATAAATTTTCCAATCAAAAAACAAAATAGTTTTGTTATTACTAAATATGTTTATATGTATTATATGGTTATATTTCAAAGATTAATTTAAAAATTTTATAATTTAAATATGAAAAATTATATCTTTTTTATTTAAGGAACTAAAAATTATCTTTGAATGATTTTTTTGTGAATTTTATGAAAAAGTTGATTATTGGGTGAATAGTATAAAATGCCAATTTTTAAGAAAACGATATTTTCATTTTGAGTATTTAAAATATTAAATTCTGTTTTTTCATTGGTTTTATGATTATATTAAATCATTTTATAAAATATAATTCCAAAAAATATTATAATCAATATTATACTTGAATTTACTATAGAAAAATTTTGATAGTTATAAAGGCCTTTTTCTGAAAAACCATTTTCCCCATATTTTGTGAGATTATTTTAAAAGTAATTAATAAAACTTATGGAAATTTAATTTTATAAAATGGAATCCTTATTTTGAGTCATAAATTAAAAATATTGTATGATTCCATTCTCATTTTTGGTCATTATGAATATTCTCTTTTGTAAAAAAATGTTAGTTACTAGGGTAAGAGTTAAAATGGGTTAAAAGAATTAAAAATAAAACTGTAAGTGTTAATTTTGAGACCAATATGGTTATCAATGTGATGAAGGTTTCAATTGTGGTCTTTTTTTGTCAAGGTATGTTTTGAATAAAGGAAATAATTTCACTTTTTTATGTGGATACAATTTTTTTGGGTTTTTTTGAAAAGAATCAGACCCATGTAAATTGTGAGGATGCTTTTCTAGTTATTATTTCATAAAATTCATGATTTTTATTGAGAACTTCTGATGAAATATTGATAGAATAATGGTATAGTGAAAGAGTTTCTACCAATCTAATATTTTTTTTCAGATTGTTTTTCAAAACAATCTGAAAAGAAAGTGGTTCGAGTAAAAGAAGTGGTGTTATTTTCACTATAGTTGGTTACGATTTCAGTGTTAAAGCTTGTTACGATTTTTGGGTAAAATTTGGTAACAAATTTAATGTAAAATATAGTTATGATTTCAGGGTAAAAGCTGTTTTTGATTTCCGGGCAAAACCTGGTTAAAATTTTAGTGTAAAATCTGGTTACAATTTCAGTGTAAAAACTAATTACAATTCCACAGTAGCATTGTGGTTACGATTTCCCTATAGCAGGGGTTTCCAATTTAAAATGTGATGCTGAATGAAGATTAATTGATGATTCAGATTGGGAAAGGATCATATCCAGATGTATCGTAACCAGGTATTAGAAATAATGAAGTGGTATTGATAGAAAGTGGTGCAGATGGAAGAGATGGTGCTGATTGAGAATGAATCAAATTCAGATTGTTTTGTATCAAAACCAGAATGATCCTAACCAGATATGATTGTATTCAAGATAATAACAACCTTACCAATTGTATTTAAAAAATATCATGTGTGGGATGAGATGAAAATAGAGAAGCAGGAATAGATGGAATGTTACAATATTTTCCAAGTTAATTTAAAAGATGCTAAAGCTGATCCTCAATGATTTCGAAGTCATGAAGGTAGTCATGATACAAGAAAATGTTGGTGAAGGAAGTGTGTTCTCTCATGTGGGTAAAGAGAAAATAAAATAGAAGTGTACTGGTGAATGAATTGTCTAAGGGGGAGCCTTTCTTTTAAAAGAGTGATTGTATCTCAAGTGGATACATGCATTTCTTCAAACACAATCAATTGGATTTGTATCAAGCATTGTTTTGAAGAAATCAGTATAAAATAATCAGATTCAGAATCATGTATTTCTCATAAATTGTAATTGTATTGACAACAGAAATGGGATTCTAGAAAATAAGTGATGAAAAATGTAGAATATTAGAAAAGAATTGGGAAGCATTGACAAAGTCATAATTTCTCTGATATTTCAAGAGAAATTCAGATTTGGGTGAATTTAAGTGAGCAGGAAAGTGTTTTGGGATTCCCGCATAAACATGTTTTGGGTCACCTATAAAAGGTGTGATGTAAATTTTACTTGGTTGACTTGTAGAAGAGAGAGAAGCTCCCAGTTTATAGAGAGAAGAGGAGATCAATTCCGTTCGAATTGAAATTTATTTTGGTTAGTGCCGATTCATTCGTATTCTATTCAGCTCAATAATTGTATTTAGGAATTTAAGTGGTGTCAATTATAATCTATTATTTTCTATAAAATAATCGGAATGAGAGATTTGTATTTAAATAATTAGAATGGGATCTTTGTTTTGAACGAATTATATTCATAGAATATGGGACACAGTGCTTCATAACAAAGTCCAGGTGGTTCTTACCTTTCTTCTGGGTAAGGAAAAGAGGAATTGTTTTACAATTTGATTAATTTTTTTAATTGAAAAAAAGTTCAGGTAACACGAGTTGTTACAAAACAATTGTATTACCCTATTATGCTAATAGGGCGCACATGAACTAGTAGGATTATTTCACAGTGCTACACGAGTGAAAGGGTACATCATACTCATTGTAATCCAAGGATTTGTTTCTTAGTGGATTGTATGGTATTAGACCATTTCCAAACCATACCAAGGATATATCTATTCTTATTGAATAGTGAACCTTGTAAATATTTGTGTTTCTGTGGATGTGTATTGATTTGTTTGTCAACAGTGAATGGAAATCTTTAACAGGAGGTGAAGGTTGTTTCAATTGAAAAGAAACATAAAAGAAAAAAGAGTATCATTGATTCCCCCCTCCCCCTCTAAGTGATACAATACATGAACTAGGAACTTTAAATTGGTATCAGAGTGAAGGTTACCTTCATTATTCATTTCTGATGGAGAAGGTGAACTATGTGAATAGTAAATGTATTCTGGTCTTTGATGGAATGAACTATCATATCTGGAAAGATAGAATGCTCCCATATCTTATGTCTATCAGTTATGATGTCCTGAAAGCTGCATCAATTGGGATTCCTTCCATTTATTCTAGTGATGCAATTACACCTGTTGACAAGAAGTTTCTTGAGAATGATTGAAGGGAAAAGAATGATACATTATCATCACATTCTGAAAGTGAATTTTTTAGAGTGAAAGGTGTTACCAAAGCTAAAGTTATATGGGATAAGTTGAAAAACATATACGAAGGCAATACAAAAGTGAAGAAGGAAAAGATAAAAATATATAGATTGAAGCATGAATATTTGAATATGGTTGATCATGAATCTGTTGGAGAATTATTTACTAGGGTTAATGACATTGTGGGTACTATCAGATGTCTTGGTAAAAACCTGAAAGACTCTACATTTGTTGAAATTATCATGATAATCCTACCATAAAAATTCGATGAAAAAGTTTCTTCATTGGAATATATTGATCCTGAAACATTGTTTCATAATGACTTATGTAACACTCTTATCACTTATGAAATAAAAAAAAAGAATTCTATGAAGAACAAAATAATGGTTGATAGAGAAATGAATTTCAAGGATATGAATAAAGAGAAGTCAAATAAGGTTTTTATTAAAGATAAATCTGGTGATTCTGACTCTAAAAAAGAGGTATGTATAAATCTCAATGAAATCATATCCTTTTTTTCTAACAATGTGATAATTGGTACAGGGAAATACAAAGGGGAAATTCCCTAGAATTTATTAGAAAGTGGAGGTGTTGGTAATATTGCTGCTAATTTTCCTCGAATAAAGAAAGAAGATGATAGTGATATTGAAGAAAGGAAGATGAAAAGATCATGGAAGAAAAAGAGAGACAAAGGAAAAGAAAAGAAAATATTCAAATAAAAAAGAAGAAGTTTCTTTTAGAAAGATGAAGAAGAAGAAGAGAGTGATGCTAAATATTAAAAATCCATTGAGTATTGTAATGAAAATACCTTCATTACAATAGTGAATGATGAAGAATTCAGAAGCAGCAGTTTTGAAGAAGAAGAAACTCATTATGAAATGCATATAAAAGAAGAGTTGAAAGAATGTATGAGAAAGATCAGAAGGCTTGAAAAGGAAAAAACATATGGCGAATGAATGGTCAAGCAACCAAGAATGCTTTGATAGTGACAAAGGAAAACTGACTAAAGAGATTGATGATTTGAATAAATCTCTTGAAGAAGAAAATAATAGTAATAAACCTTTAGCGGTGAAGTTGCAAGTAAAAGAATAAGATTTGGAACTTGTCCTAAAAAATATCTAAAGCTGAAAAGAAAAGTATATGTTCCCAAAAAAATTTCACTAAAGTTGGTGAATGTTCTCGTAATGAGAAACTTGAGAAGGATCAATAAAAGATACCTTCAAAGGGTGATAAGAAGAAAGGAATTGTTTTTGAAATGAAGAAAGCTGGGAATGCTATGTATGTGGACAAGAACAACAAGTTTGGGAATGTTTTGAAACATTATGAATCGAAAAATGTTTCCAATGCTTCTACTTCTAGTAATTCAGAAATGAAAAGAAAGAATATGATTGATAATAGAAAGGTTGTTGAGTCGAAAAAGAAAGATAATAAGGTGGATTAGAAACACATTTACTATACTGATCAGTATGAAAGTCTCAGGGGAAAATACTCTTTTTATGGGTATTACTGGTGTTGTGGGGTATTTGAGCACACAATAAGTATGTGTTGGTTCAATCAACAACATTACTATTATCCCATAGGTTATGAATGGAATATATTGAGGGGGAGTCAATCTCCTCAAAGAATGGAAAAATTTGAAGGTTGTCTTGAAGAAATATGAAAATAATGAATTAAAGACATAAAATAGGTTCCAAACCATGGAAAATATTTGTGGAAGATGTAAACAACCTAGAAACTGTGAAAAAGGATGTCTTGTTATGTTATGGGCTTAGAAAAATATTCTCAATTCTCAAAAGCCAAAGGTGAAGAATGAGAATAATAGATAAAAGACATTTTTTGTTGAAACTGTAATAAAATCCATGAAATGAGAACCACCCTAGATACATGATAGTGGATGTTGTTATTACATGACATGAGACATGAAATTGATGAAGGATTTGAATTATTTTGAGGAAGGAACAATGACATTTGGCATTGATGAATCATTGAAAATCAAAAGTTTTGGGTCATAAATCATTGGAAAAGAAAAGATGAAATCTAAGAAAACCATGTATGTTGATGGGTTGAAACAAAATATGCTAATTGATTCACAATTGTGTGATGAGGGTAACTAAGTAATCTTCAAGGAAGATGGATTTTTTGTAAAGAGTGAAGAAGATGGAAATATTGTTACAAGAGGTCAATGTATGAAAGGAATCTTGTTACCGATTTCTAACCCATAAAACTCTTGTCACACATGTATGGTGGAAGATAATTAGTTAAGGCTTAAAAGGCTTGGACATATGTTTTAGAGAAATATGATCATGTTATCTAAAAGATATATTGTTCGAGACATTCCTTATTTTCCATGAAGTAGATTTTGGTGTTTCACTATTTTTCAGAATGGAAAAATTACAAATGTTGTGCATAAGAAAGTTGATATTTGTTCAAAACAACCACTAGAGCTGATCTATTCTGATATTGTGTGCCAATGAGAAAACAACAACACATGTAGATAAGTACTTCATTACTTTAATGGATGATTTTACTCACATTACTTATGTTATGTACATGAAACACAAATCAGATGCTCTGAAAATGTTTAAGAGTTTCAGAAGAAATGATGAGAATGAACATGATTATTTTGTAAAGAAGTTGAGAACTGATAATGGTGGTGAATACAGAAGTGAATATTTTGAAATCTATCTTGAGAATCATGGAATTCCTCATGAGTATAGCTCTCCGTACACTCACCAAAAAAATGTGGTTTCTGAAAGAAATACTATAAGCTTGGTGGAAATGGGAAGAACCATGTTATTAGAGCATAGTCTTTCCCATTACATTCGGAGGCAAGCCATGAGTGATGTTTTCTATATTCAGAACCATTATTTCTATAGTCCTTAATCAAGCATGACTCCCTATGAATTGTTTTATCGAAAAACATCATGTTTGATGCACTTGAGTGTTTTTGGGAGTCTTTTCATTATAAATAAGATTTGTGGAAACTATGGTATGTTTATGAAAAAATGTGAGGATGGAATATTTCTTGGATACTCTCCAAAAGGAAGAGGATACATTTTCTACAACAAGGAAACAATTTTTTTTTGATTCAGTAGATGTGAATGTGATTGAAGTATATGAGAAAGAGAAACATGTTCAGGTAAAAAATGAAGTTGAGAAAGTAGAAGAAAAAAATTCTGATAACGATATGGAAAAGTGTATTCCTTCTCAAAGAGAAGAATCCGACTCAGCTTTATCAAGTGATGATGACAATTAAAAAACTTATCCAAGGCTGAGGAAACATGTGGAAGTACAAAATATAATTTGTGATAAAAATATGAAGGTTCAAACAAGAAGAATAACCTATTCCATTACACATACTTCTTTGTATTCAAAGGTTGAACCTAATGATGTGAAAGATGATTTTTAGAATCCAAAATGGGTTCAAGCCACTAATAAAGAAGTGTATTATATTGAAAATAACAATACATGGGAACTTGTACCGAATTCTGAAAACAAAAACATCATTGGCACAAAATGGGTTTTCTAGAACAGGCTAAATGAAGAAGGTGAAGTTATAAGAAACAAAGAAAGATTGGATTGCAAAGGGTATTCATAGATTGAGGGTATTGATTTTGATGAAACCTTTTCTCTAATGGAAAGACTTGAAACAATCATAATCATTCATTCAATGGCCTCACAATGAGGCTACAAGATATTTCAAACAGATGTTAAATCTGCATTCCAAAATGGTGATCTTGAAGAAGAGGTTTATATTGAACAACCTTGTGGGTTTGTTATTGGAAAAGATGAAGGTTATTGAAAAGGGATTTGTATGCACTAAAACAAGCTCAGAGGGCATGGTATTCCAAATCTGATACATGGTCAATAAATAATAATTTTAACAAAGGAAGGGTAGATAACAATCTTTACATCAGAGAAAGTCATGAGTATTCCCTCATCGTAATTGTTTATGTTGATGATATTATCTTTTCCAAGAATGATAAAGGAAGTTGCGAAAGATTTTATGAAGAAATAAAGATTGTATTTGAAATTTCCATTCTTGGAGAACTGAAATACTTTCTTGGGATCAAAATCTAGAAAAAGAAAGAATACATTTTCCTTTCCCAGGAAAATTATGAAAAATAACTTCTCAAGAGGTTTGGCATGGAAAAATCAAACCTGTTTCCACACCCATTTTAGTGTGAACAAAATTGACTAATGATGGAGATGGAAAGGAAGTTGATAAAAAATATTATCAAAATCTGATTGGAAGTCTATTGTTTTTGAATTCCTCAAGACTTTCCATTGTTTATACTATTACCTTATGTGAAATATTTCAGAGTGCTACAAGATAATCACATGTTATTGCTGGAAAATGAGTTTTCAGATACATTAGAGGCATAATAGATTTCAGAATCAGGTATCACATCTCAGATAGTATTAATTTATATTTTTATTTTGATGCAGATTTGGTAGGAAATATTGATGATAGAAGATCTACATATCGTGGTGCATTCTTTTTGGGAATGAATTGTGTTAGTAGGAATTCTAAGAAACAAAACTCAGTAACACTCAGTACATCTGAAGATGAGTATGTTGATGGTACTGAAGCCACTACTCAACTTATGTGGATGAAAACAGAATTGGAATACTTACTTGTTGAAGTGAAGTTACTATTTCACTTGGGATGTGACAATCTATGTACAATCAATCTCAGTAGGAATTTAGTGAAACATTATCATTAAAAAACATATTGATATCAAATATCATTTCCTCAAAGAGCATGTGGATAAGAGTGAATTAAAGCCGGAGTATGTTCCAACATCAGAATAAGTTGTAGATATCTTCACAAAACATTCCTCGAAGGAATAATTCACAAAAAATTATGTTGAACATGGGTGTCAAACCTATTTCTCTTCAAGGATGAAGTTTGCGTATCGTTACCCTCTCTCATCTTACCTTTGAATTGTTTTTTCAAGGGGGATAATTTTTTTTCATAAACGTATTTCACAAAAAAGGGAGTTGTGAGTAAGCTGTGTATTTAGCATTGTTTAGTGTGTGAACTATTCTAACTGTTTGCTGGAGTGGTTGTAAGAAAAGACATTGAATTATTTTCTAGGAAGAATGAATATAAGAAAGAGGTGTCCATGATCCCTATTTTGGATAGCATGGTTTTTCTATTAATAATTCTTGTTTCCTACAATTACGTAGCTCACGTAGGCTTAGAATTGATGATATGAAATCCATTTCTTGAGTTTACAAAGTTCAGTGTTTTATGAAACATGGTTGAAAACAAAATCCAAAGGGGATATTGTTAGGACCAAGCTGATTATCATGGTGATGAAGGTTTCGAGTGTTGTCTTTTGTTTTCAATATATGTTTTGAATAAATGAAATCACTTTAGTTTGTTTTTTTTTGATACAATTATTTTGGGTTTTTTTTGAAAAGAATCAGACCCATGTTAATTGTGACGATGCTTTGCTGGTTTGTATTTCATATAAATCACTAGCTGTATTGAGAAATTTTTATGGATTCTTGATATAATAAAGGGAGAGTGAAAGAGTTGCTTCCAATTGAAAAAGAATTTTATTCAGATTGGTTTTCAAACCAATTAGAGAAGAAAGTTGTGGAAGTAAAAGGAGTGGGGCTATTTTCATTGGAGTTGGTTATGATTTTAGTATAAAAGGTGGTTACAATTTCAAGGTAAAATCTAGTTATGATTTCAGTGTAAAAGATGGTTATTATTTCAGGGAAAAATATGGTTAGGATTTTAGGGTAAAAGATGGTTACAATTTCAGTGTGAAAGCTAGTTACGAGTTTAGTGTAAAAGATAGTTACGATTTCACTGTAGTAGTGTGGTTATGATTCCACTATAGCAGGGGTTTCCAATTGAAAAAGTGACATTGAATGAAAAGTAAGAGAAGCTACTTATTGGGAAATAATCATATCCAGATGGATCGTAACTAGGTAATATAAAGTAAAAGGTTGTAAAGATAGAAAGTGGAGCTGATGGAAAAGATGGTTCTGATTGAGAATGAATCAAATTAATATTATTTTGTATCATACCCAGAATTATCCTAAGAAGATATGATCGTATTTAAGATAATAGTATCTAGACCATTTTTATTTAGGAAATTTCATGCTTGGGTGGAGATGAAAATAAATATGGAGTAATGGATAGAAAGTTACAATATTTTCCAAGTGAATTCAGACGATGCTAAAGCTGATCCTTAAGGATTTCAAAGTAATGAAGGTAATCATGATACAGTCACATGTTGATTAATGATGTCTGTTCTATCATGTGGTTAAAGAGAAAATAAAATATAAGGAGACTGATTTAGGAATTGTAAAAGGGGGAGCCTTTCATTTAAAAGAGTAATTGTATCTCAAGTGGAGAAGTGCATTTCTTCAAACACATTCAATTGGATTTGTATCAAGAATTGTTTTGAAGAAATCAGTATGAGGGAATTGGATTTAGACTCATTTGTTTCTCACCAATTTTAATTATTTTGACAATAGAAATGGGAGTTTGGAAAATAAGAGATGAAGATTTTAGAAGAATCAAGAAGAATCAAGAAGAATTGACAATGTCATAATTGCTCTGAGATTTCAAGATAAATTCAGATTTGGGTGAATTTTAGTGAGTGGGAAAGTGTTTTTGGAATCCCCCTAAACATGTTTCAGGATACCTATAAAAGGTTTGCAGTACATTGTACTTGGTTGACTTGTAGAAGAGAGAGAAGTTATGGGTTTCTATAGAGAAGAAGAGATCAATTCCATTGAAATTGACAATTGTTTTGGGTAGTGCCGATTCATTCGTATTCTATTCGGCTCAACAATTGTATTTGGGAATTGAAGTTGTTCCAATTCTACTCTATTGTTTTCTATCAAATAATCGGATTAGGATATTTGTATTGAATGAATTGAAATGGGAGATTTGTTTCGAAAGAATCATATTCAGAGAAGATCAGACTCAATGCTTCATAACAAAGCCCAGGTGGTTCTTACATTCATTCTTGGTAGGTAAAAGAAGAATTTTTTTACAATTTGAATACATTTGTTCAATTAAAAACAATAGAAGGTAACATGAGTTGTTACAAAATAATTATATTACCCTATTGTGCTAAGAGGTTGTACACACACTAGTGGGATTGTTTCATAGTTAAACACGAGTAAAAGGGTATATCCTACTCATTTTAATCCAAGGATTGTTTTCATAGTGTATTGTATGGTATTGAACCATTTACAAACCATATCAAGGACATAACTATTCTTATTAAATTTTAAACCTTGTAAATATTTGTGTTCCTGTGGATGTGTGTTGATTTGTTTCTCAGTAGGGATGTGAAATCCTTAATTAGAGATGAAGGTTGTTTCAATTGAAAAGAAACATAAAAGAATAAATAGTATCACTGATTCACCTCCTCCTCCGATCATTGATATAATACTCCGACTGGGAACTTTGAATTGGTATCAGAGAGAAGGTTCCCTTCATTATTCTTTCCTGATGGAGAATGTGAACAGTGTGAACAGTAAAGGTATTCCAGAATTTTATGGAAAGAACTATCATATCTAGAAATATAGAATGCTGCCATATCTTATGTTTACTAATTATGTTTCTATTGAAGCTACAACATTTGGGTTTCCTCCCATTGATGATAGTGATCCACTTACACCTGTTGACAAGAAGTTTATTTTAAATGATGGAAGGACCAATAATATTATATTATCATCTCTTTCTGAAAGTTAATTATTAAGAGTGAAAGGTGTTTCCACAAATAAAGGTATATGGGATAAGTTGAAAAAAATATACGAAGTCAATAGAAAAGTGAAGAAGGAAAAGTTACAAATATGGAGATTGAAGTATGAAGATTTAATGATGGGTGAGAATGAATCTAGTGAAAAATTATTTACTAGGGTGAATGAAATTTTGATTACTATAATATGTCATAGTGAAAAGCTAAAATACTCTATGGTTCTTGAAAAGATAATTACAATCCTATCTAAAAAAAATCAGTGAAAACTTTTTTCATTAGAAGATAGGGATCCTGAAACATTGTTTCTCGATGATTTACATAGCACTATTATCACATATGAAATGAGGAGAGAGAATTATATGAGTAAATAAAAGGTTGATAGAGAAATTTTTTTCAAGGATATGAAGAAAGAAAAGTCAAAGAAGATTGTTATTGAAGATGAATTTGGTGATTCTTAATCTAAAAAATAGGGATGTAAAAATATCAATGAAATCCTATTCCTATTTTCAAACATTGTGAAAAGAGGTACATAGAAATAAAAAGAGAAACCTTCCTTAAAAAGTTTTGAATGTGGAGGTGTTGGTCACTTTGTGACTAATTTTCCTCGAATAATGAATGAAAATTATAGTGATATTGAAGATAGGAAGATAAGGAGATTGTGGAAGAACAATGGAGACAAAGGAAAGGAAAATAAATTATTCAAATAAAAAAGAAGAAGTTTCTTTTCCAAATATGATGAAGAAGAATATAGTGATCATGAATCTGAACAATCCATTGAGTATGGTAATGAAAATAATTTCATTGCAATAGTGAATGGTGAAGAATTCGGAAGAAGTAGTTTTGAATAAGAATAAACTCAGCTTGAAATTCTTGTGAATGAAGAGTTGAAAGAATTTCTGAGAAGGATCAAAATGATTGAAAAGGAAAACAAAAAGATTTAGGATGAATGGTAAAGAAACCAAGAATTTTTTATAGGTGAGAAATAAAACGTGATTAAAGATATTGATGATTTGAAGAAATCTCTTGAAGAAGAAAATAATCGTAATGACCATTTAAAGGTGAAGTTGAAAGTAAAAGAAGAAGAGTTGGATCTTGTCCAACAAAAAATCTCTGAAGCTGAAAATAATAGTTTGTGTTCCCAAAATTCATTCACTGAGGTTAGTGATTGTACTTATAATGAGAAACATGAGAAGGATCTACAAAATATACCTTCAAAGGGTGATATAAAGAATGGAATTGTTTTTTAAATGGAAAAGCTGGGAATGTTATGTATGTGTCCAAGACCCACTGGGATGGGATTGTTTTGAATCCTTATGAATCTGAAAATGTTTCTAATGTTTCGAGTTCTTATAATACTGAAATGTAAAGAATGAATCCAATTGATAATAGAAAGGCTGGTGAGTTTGAAAGGAAATATAAGAAGGTGGATGAGAAACAAATTTATAATTCTAATCAGTATGGAGGTTTCAGATAAAAATACTCTTTTTGTGGGTATTGCTAGAATTTTGGGGGATTCAGGCACACAATAAGTATCAGTTGGTTAAATCAACAAAATTTATATAATCCCACATGTTATGAAATAAAGGGATTGAGGGGTATTAAATATACTAAAAAAATGATAAGGTTGTCTTGAATAAATATGAAAAGAATGAAGTGAAGACCAAAAATAGGTTCTAACTCTCAGAAACTATTTGTGAAAGATGTGAAAAACCTAAAAAAATTGCAAAAGGATGTCTTGTTTTTTTACTATCTCACCAAAAGATACTCAGTTCTCAAAATCTGAAGGCGAAGAATGAAAATAATGGAGAAAAGTCATTTTTTGTTGAAACTGCTTTAAAATCCATGAAAGCAGAATGACCCTAGATATTTGATAGTGGTTGTTCATCTCATATGACATGAGAATTGAAATTTTTGAAGGACGTGAAAGATTTTAATGAAATAATGGTGACATTTGGTAGTGATGAATCATTGAAAATCAATGGTATTGGGTTAGCCATCATTGGAAAAGAAAAGATTAAATCTAAGAAAACATAGTATGTTGATGGTCTGAAATAGAATCTGCTAAGCGTTTCAAAATTATGCAGTGAGGGTAAAAAATTTATCTTGAAGAAAGATGGATTTGTTTTAAATAGTGAAGAATATTGAAATATTGTTACAAGAGGTCAATGTATGAAAGGAAACTTGTTTTAGGTTGGTGACTCACAAAACACTTGTTAAATAAGTTTTTTGGGAGAGAATCACTTATGGAATAAAAGTCTAGGACATATGTGTCAGAGAACATCATAATTTTATCCAAAGGATACAGTGTTCGAGACATTCCTAATTTTCCAAGAAGTATAGATTGGTGTTGCACCATTTTTAAGAAAGGAATGATTACAAATGTTGTCCATAAGAATGTTGATATTTGTTCAAAACAACCTCATGAGCCGATCCATTCTGATATATGTGGGCCAATGAATAAATAATCAACACATGGAGATAAGTACTTTATTACATTCATTGATGATTTTATTCCCATTACTAGTGTTATGTACATCAAACACAAATCAGATGCTTTGAAAATGTTTAAGAGTTTCAGAAGAAAATCTGAGAACGAATGTGAGTATTCTATGAAGAAGTTGAGAACTGATAATGGTAGTGAATACAGAAGTGAAGATTTGGAAAATAATCTTGAAAATCATTTAACTTGGCATGAGTATAGCTCTCCATACACTCCCCAACAAAATGGGGTTGCTAAAATAAATAATAGAATATTTGTAGAAATGGGAAGAACCATGTTACTTGAGCTTGGTCTTTCTCATTACTTTTGTATGAAATCCACGAAGACTGTAGTTTATATTTAGAACTGTTGTTTCTATAGGCCTCAATCAGGTATGACTCCCTACAAATTGTTTTATGAGAAAACTCCAAATTTTAAGCACTTTATAGTTTTTTGGGAGTCCTTGTATTATAAATAGTAAAGGTGTAAACTATTGTTAGTTTGGGAAAAAGGTGAGGATGGAATCCTTCACAACTACTCTATAGAAGGAAGAGAATACATATGATACAACAAAGAAACAAAAAGAATTGTTGTTTCAGTTGATGTGAATGTGATTGAAGAATATCAAAAAGAGAAACATAATCAATTAAACAATGAAGTTGAGTAAGTTGAAGAAAACAATTCTGATAAGGATACAGACAAGTGTATTTATTCTCAAGGAGAAGAATCAGACTCAGCTATTTCAATTGATGATGATAATAAAAAATCTAATCCAAGGCTGAGGAAACATATGGAAGTAAAGAATATAATTTCCGATAAATATCAAAATGATCAAACAAGAAGAAAAACCAATTCCATTGCACAAACTTCTTTGTATTCAAATATGGAATCGAATGATGTGAAAGAAGATTTTGAGCATCCGAAATGGGTTTAATCCCTGAATGAAAAATTGGATCGTATTGAAAATAACAATACATGGGAACCTGTACCCAAGCCTGAAAAAAACATCATTCGAACAAAATGGGTTTTCTGTAACAAGATGAATGAATAAGGTGGTGTTATAAGAAACAAAGCAAGATTGGTTTGCAAAGGGTATTCACAGATTTAGGGTATTGATTTTGATGAAATGTTTGCTCCAGTGGGAAGACTTAATACAATCAGAATCATTCTTTCTATTTCCGCACAATGAGGCAACAAGATATTTCAAATGGATGTTAAATCATCATTCCTAAATGGTGATCTTGAATAAGAGGTTTATATTAAACAACCTTGTGGATTTTTTATTGGAAAAGATTAAGGTTATGTGTGCAGATTGAAAAAAGATTTTTATGGCCTAAAACAAGATCTGAGGGCATGGTATTCCAAATTGTACACATGCTTATGAATGATGAATTTTAAAAAAGGAAGGGTAGATAACAATCTTTACATCAGAGAAAGTCAAGAGTATTCCCTCATCATAATTTTTTTATGATGATGATATTATATTAGCTGGGAATGATAATGGAAGATGGTAAAGATTTTATAAAGAAATGAAGATTGTATTTGAAATGTTCATGATTGAAGAAATGAAATACTTTCTTGGGTTAAAAATCCAGCTAAAAAATAATATATTTTCTTTTCCCAAGAAAAGTATGAAAAATAACTTCTCAAGAGGTTTGACATGGATAACTCAAAACCTGTTTACAAAACCATTTTAGTGGGATGAGAATTGAGTAAATATAGATATGGAATGGAAGTTGATAAAAAATATTATCAGATATTGATTGGAAGTCTATTGTATTTGACTACCTCAAGACATGGCATTGTTTATGCTATTACCTTATGTGAAATATTTTAGAGTGCTCCAAGATAATCACATCTTTTTGTTGGAAAGAGAATTCTTAGATACATCAGAGGCACAACAGAATTTAGAATCAGGTATTGCATCTCAGATAGTATAGATTTATTTGGGTATTCTACTGATGATTGGGCATGAAATGTTGATGATAGAAGATCCACATGTGGTGGTGTATTATTTTTAGGAAATAATTGTGTTAGTTGGCATTAAAAAAAAACTTAGAAAAACATAGTACATCTGAAGCTGAGAATATTTCTACAACTCAAGCCGTTACTCAACTTATGTGGATGAAAACACAATTGGAAGACTTATTTGTTTTAGTGAAGTTACCCTTGCTCTTGGGTTGCGACAATCAAAGTAAAATCAATCTCACAAGAAATCTAGTGAAAAATTACCATTAAAAACATATTGATATCAAATATCATTTCATCAAAGAGGATGTGGATAAGAGTGAATTGAATCTAGAGTATGTTCCAACATCGGAACAAGTTGCTGATATCTTCACCAAACATTTATTAAAGGAATCATTCTAAAAAATGAGGTTGAACATGGGTTTCCAACCTATTTCTATTCAAGGTTGAGGTATTTAAATCTGTACCCACTCTCATCTTAAAATTGAATGGATTATTCAAGGGGATAATTGTTTTGTTTCATAAATATATTTCACAAAAGAGAGAGTTGTGGGTAAACTGTGAATTCTGCATTGTTTAGTGTGAAAAATATTCTAACTGTTCGTGGGAGTGGTTGTAAGAAATGAAAATGAATTCTTTTCCAGGAAGAATTTATAAAATAAATAGGTTTTGATGATCACTATTTTAGATAGCATGGTTTTTCTATTAATTATTCTTGTTTCCTACAATGAGTTATCTCATATAGGCTTTGACTTGTTGATATGTAATCCATTGCTTGAGTTTACAATGTTCAGTGATTTATGAAACTTGGTTGAAATCAAAATCCAAAGGGAGATATTGTTGGGAACAAGATGATTATCAAGGTGATGAAGGTTTCAAGTGTTGTATTTTATTGTCTAGCTTTGTTTTGAAGAAAGGAAATCACTTCACTTTGTTTTGTGCATACAATTGTTTTGGGTTTGCTTTAAAAGGTATCAAACCCATTTTAATTGTGAAGTTGATTTGCTATTTTTTATTTCATCTAAATCATGAGTTGTATTGAGAACTTGTGATGCATACCTGATAGAAGAAAAAGAGAGTGAGAGAGTGGCTACCAATCAAAACAGAATTATATTTAGATTGTTTTTCAAAAGAATCAGAAAATAAAGTGGTTGACGTAAAAGAAGTGGGGATATTTTCACTATAGTTGGTTATGAATTTTAGTGTAAAAGCTGGTAACAATTTTAGGGTAAAATCTAGTTACGATTTTATTGTAAAAGCTAGTTATGATTTTAGGGTAAAAGCTTGATACAATTTTAGGGTAAAAGATGGTTATATTTTTTATATAAAAGATGGTTACGATTTTTGTGTAAAAGATGGTTAGGATTTCACTGTAGCAGTGTGGTTAGGATTTCACTGTAGTAGGGGTTTCCAATTGAAAATGTGATATCAAATGAATTGTAAGAGATGAATCTGATTGGGAAATGATCATATACATATGTATAATAACCAGTTAGTAGAAAGAAATAAGTGGTACCGATAGAAAGTGGTGTCTATTGAAGAGATGGTGCCGAATGAGAATGAATAAAATTCAAATTCTTTTGTATCGTACCACGAATGATCCTAACCAGATATGATCCTATTCAAGATAATAGTATCCAAAACATTTGTATTTTGATAATATCATGCTTGGGTTAAGATGAAAATAAAGAAGCAGGAATGGATGGAAAGTTACAATATTTTTCAAGTGAATTTAGATGATGCTAAAACTGATCCTCAATGATTTTGAAGTCATGAAGGTAGTCATGATACAAGAACATGTTGGTTAATGAAGTGTGTTTTCTTATGTGGGAAAAAGATTAAAGAAACGAGAATGATATTGATGAATGAATTGTCAAAGGGGGATCCTTTCTTTTAAAAGAAGGATTGTATCTCCAGTGCAGAAGTGCATATCTTTAAACACATTCAATTGGATTTGTATGAGGAAATGTTTTTAAGAAATCATTATGAGAGAATCAAATTCAGAATCATGTATTTCTCATCAATTATAATTGTATTGACAATAGAAATGAGAGTCTGGAAAAGAAGAGATGAAGATTATAAAAGATTCTAGAAGAATCGAGGAGCGTTGACAATGTCATAATTGCTCTGTGATTTGAGGAGAAATTCCGATTTGGGTGAATTTAAGTGAGGGAGAATGTGTTGGGATTCCCACCTAAACATTTTTTGGATCAACTCTAAAAGGAATGAAGTACATTATACATGGTTTACTTGAAGAAGAGAGAGAAGATATGGGTTTCTAGAGAGTATAAGAGATCAATTCTTTTTGAATTGACAATTGTTATGGGTGGTTCTGATTCATTTGTATTCTATTCAGATCAATAATTGTATTCGGGAATTGAAGTGGTGCCAATTATACTCTAGTGTATTCTATAAAAAAAATCAGAATGTGAGATTTGTATTGAAATAATAATTATGGGAGCTTTTTTTGAAATAATTTTATTCAAAAATGATTGGACTCAGTGCTTCATAACAAAGTCTTGGTGGTTCTAACCTTTCTTCTGGGTAAGAAAAATAGGAATTGTTTTACAATTTGAATACATTTTATGAATTGAATTGGAGTTCAAGTAACATGAGTTGTTACAAAATAATTGTATTATCCTATTGTGATAAGTGGGTGAACATGCAATAGTGAGATTGTTTAATAGTTCTACATGAGTGAAAGGGTATATCCTACTCATTGTAATCCACGGATTGTTTTCTAAGTGGATTGTATGGTATTAGATCATTTACAAACCATACCAAGGATGCAAATATTCTAATTGAATAATAAACCTTGTAAATCATTGTGTTCCTATGGATGTGTATTGATATTTCTATTATCAGGGAATTGAAATCCTTAACAGGATGCGAATTTCAATTGAAAAGAAACATAAAAAAATAATATCACTAATTCACCCCTCCCCCTCTCAGTGAGATAATACTCCGAATGGGATATCTCAGTTAAAATGACATAACTGAATCATTAAATCCTATTGGATAGAAATATTCTGACCATATGTTATCTCTTATTTGAATATGAGTCGTTCTGGAGTCCTTTTTCTCGAGCATGACATTAATATATTTTAATCTTTTGAAAACTTTTAAGTGTTTCCTCTCCCCCACATTTAAAAGTACACCCCTTTCCTCTATTATCCAAACTTAAAGAGCCTCTAATATCAAACATTACCTAAAAAATATGTTACAAACATACCAACCTACATTTTAGTGGTCCTGGTTTGATCATAATTTCATCTTAGGAAGGCTTTAGGTATATACAAAAGGATATTTTCTGAAGAAGAGGAATAGTTCTTAAATGAACGTTTTCATAATATTTATTCTTCTTTTACCTCCTTTAAATAATCGTCATCCATGATAAAATAATAACAAAATTATCTTAAATATACTATAATTTTATTATGTTTTTTATAATCATTTCTCATCAACTTAATCATCAAAAAAAATTAAACATTGTTCATCCGTATGTGTGGACTACCGCCGTGTGAGATGATGTATTCAATTTTTCATCACAAAATTTAATTTTTTGAAATAAATATGCATAAAAATGAAATATTATAATATATATTATATAATTACAATTTTTTAATTATAAATTAATAATATACTTCTCTGATTACAATTTAACAAAAAATGAAAACGTCATTTGTGGGTATGTGAGGACTACCACCTCATGAACCGATGCATATTATTTATTATTACCACATCACATGGATTATATATATATATATAAAAATAATTAATTTGATATTTATTCTCTAATCACCATTTTTGAAAGATAAATTTATATTTACCTTCATTCCCTCATTTTTTGAAAAATGGTAACGTTTCTCATGCGAATATACATACTGTCATCTCCATGATTGTAATGTAATTAAATTTTGATATCCATCTAACATGAATGTTTAAAAAAGTATAAATAATGTATAAAAATAGTAAATATAACATTATAAATATTATTTAAATGAATTAATCATGACCTGTTTTAATATAGTCAACCTATCGATGTAATATTGCACTTATGACCCAAACATCATTAAAATATACTAAGAAAACTTAACTAATAATATAATTAAGTATAAAATGTATATAAGTGAAGTAAAAGGAATAATAAACTTGAAAAATGTTGTTAATAATGTAAATAAATAAAATATGTTTATTACTATTAATGTTAAAGAACATACATGACAAGTTATAATCAAAGTAAGGGACACTTTACCATAAAACCCCATTTTAATCGTTTTAAATATTTATTTAATAATTATTTTAATCCATATATATACTATTAAATTTAATTAATTAATGTATTTATATGGATATAAATATATTATAAAGGAAATTTCATGTCAATTTTATATTTCATTGAAGGGTTTTCAAAAATAAATCTTGTTATGCATTTTATGTGGGACGTTTTGACTTTCATACAAATGGAAAAAAATGAAGGCTCAATTGTAATGTATACAGGGCCAATGAATTTTCCTAAAACTACACTTATTAATTAATATTTGGATTCCTTTATAAAATTCCATGTATTATTAAAATAAAACCCATCCTTAATTGTGTTCTATGTATTTTAATTTGGAAAATTTAGATTTCATGTAAAGAGATATATCAATATCTTAGAATGTTTTACGTATAGGATCAAAATTATATTTTTATAAGTTTTATGATGGAAATGAAATACTTTATTTGTTTCATGTATGTTATAGAACTTGTAAATTATTTATAATGATGGGTTATCTTGATACATCTCTCTAATTCATTGAGTAATGGTTATGTTATCTTGAGAATTATATTGGAATTAATTCAGTATGTTATTCCATTTTTATGGGTTCTTATAGGGTTTCTTAGATGAAAAATATGAAGATGATGTACAAAATAACCTAAATTATTTTTTATTCTTTATAATTATTTTTCATGGAAATATTTTTATTTCACCATATTGGCTAATGATATCTTCTTTAATAGAATTAATAACAAATTTTAGGGTAATAATGTATGTTATTATGAAAAAAATCATGGGTTATAATGATTTCTATGAAACCGTCATGATTATGATTTTTTATTATTTTTTCTTTTGATGTGTATTAGAAAATATTTGGGCAAAAAATTTCATTTCACGTGTAATTAAATGATTATTTGAGCTCAAAGTTTATTATGTTAAAGAAAAAATCACTTATATGATATCATGTTTTTTTGAAACAAACTAACTTGTTTTTTTATTTATTATATATGTCCCTTACTGTGATTTTTGTTCTCATACAATGTTTTCAAATGTTTTTATAGGGTTTAAGGATAATTACAAACAATGTTGAAATCAATTTAAAAATCATGAATATTTTTCATATAAAGAAAATGTGTTTCATTTTAAAAGTATTATTTTGTCAAAAAAAATGAATAATGAGTTAAAGTTTCCAATTAGTAATTTATTAGTTTGTCATATAATAGTTATATACTAATCCACTAAAACCATAAAACTGAAAAGAGATTTGGTAATGAAATAAATTGAGTTCTTATTAAAAATTAAAATCATAGATTAAATAATGATTAGGTCATTATAGTTGGTATCAAAGAAGGGTTTTTATGATTTTAGAGATTAGGATAATTCATGTAAATACCATTATGATATTATAATTTATGGTTATCATGATATTTAATTTTAAGATTACCATGATTCTTTATCTAAATTTTTTCTGTTCAGAATGGTATTCCATAAAATGGTTGGAATTAAAACAAAGTAGATTGTTAATTTAATGGATTTATTAATGAAAAATACAATTGGTGGTTTTATCCATGTGAAAAAAAAAATTATTCTCACCACAGAGGTATAAGTCTATTATAGATAATTTCATGAAAAAATACCCTATAACATTCAGTGGATCCTGTAAACCTATGATAGCAGAAGGATGGGATAAAAAATTGGATAATATATTTGAAGTCATGGCTTGTTTATAAAATTAAAAGGTAACTCCTATTATTTAACTTTTTGAATATGAATCCAAGCAATGGTGTTCAATGGTTAATAATATCGTAGAAATATAGGATATACATGCATTGGAATGGGATGAATTTAAGAATATTTTTCTTATAATTTTTTTTAAAGTCTATTCAAATTAGGATGGAAAAATATTATTCTAATTGAGGTTGAAAATTAAGTATTTACTAATTATGTTTGAAGTAAACTTCACCAAATCCACAAGTAACACATCAAATTAACTTTGGTATCTTGATAGTAAAATTAATTAGTTTAACTCTATATTGAATGATATCAAAGGGAATTGGATTTTCGTGAATTTAAAAGTTATGATAAACTTGTTTGATGTATTGAGAAGATATAAATGCTGTTTTTTTATTATCATATGTCCTACAATAACAATTTTAAGAAGAGGTCAAGATAAAAGGTAATGGGGAATCATTAACTGAATAAATCTGAAGGTAGGAAAATCAAATTTCCATCTTCTGATAAGTGCGGTAAAAAGAACCCAGTAGAATATCATATAAAATACGGGAAGTGTTTATGCTGTGTTTAGTAGGGAAATTTGTCTCATCAATGGAAATTAAAGGTTCACAATAATTACTGTACAATTAATGAATGGTTAGGAGTAATATTTTTTAATTGTAATGAGATTGGTCATTATGTGAGTACTTGTCTGAAGATAATAGTAATGGATGAATGTTTTCAAGATCACAAGAAGAATAGTTTGGATAATTCCTTATGACTAATTTGGTAGATGTTAGACCATCCAATGATGTGGTGTTAGGTAAATTACTTATTTATTCAAATTATGTCAATGTTTTATTTGGTTTGGGGTCTGGACATTCTTTAATTTTTGGGAAATTTGATGTAAAATTTTAAATTTATCCTCATGAAATAAATTTAGAACTTTTGTTAAAAATACATATGGGTAGTATAATGCTAAAAAGAAGTTATAAAAATTATATAGTTATTATTAATGTAATGGATTTTTCTGCAAACATTATTATCTTTCCCCTTGTAGAGTTTGATATTATTTGAGGTATATATTGGATTCCTATTTATCTTGCTATGATATAATATAGTGCTAAAGAAGTTGTTTTTCATAATGAGATTCATTTTATGAAAATGTAAGAATTTATAAAATTGATAAAATATCAAGAAGATGGGAAATTGTTTAAAAATGGAAATGAAAGATATCATATACATATTATTGAGAAGGAAAATATTCATATTAGTAATGTTCCAAGAGAAAATTAATTTCTGGATGTATTTCCTGATTAATTTCATGGTATTACACTTGATCAGAAGATTAAATTTACTATTTATGTACTGAATTATTTTATTCCAATATCAAAACATCCTTATAAAATCACTCCAGTAGAACTTTTGGAATTGAAAAATTAGTTACAAGAGTTAGTTGGTAATGGATTAATTTATCCTACCACTTCACCATTGTTTATTACATTTTTTTAGAAAGAAATAGTGTTCAAAAATGATTTTTATTGATTATAGATAATTGAAAAAAATTTGTAAAGATGAAGTCTATGTTTCCACATATAGATGACATGATTGATCAGCTTTGGGGATCTTAGTGTTTTTGGAAGTTTGATCTGAGGTCTGGGTAGAATCAGATGAAAGTGAAGGAGGATGACTTTCTAAATATATGATTTTGGACTAGATATGAGAAATAAGAGTTTTTGTTTATGACCTTTTGGTTTAAAATTGATCCAACTATATTTATGGACCTTATGAATAGATATTTTAGGTGTTCTTGAATAAATTTATGGTTGTATTTATTGACGAAATCCTGATATATTCTAAAATTTATAATGATCATGAGAAAATTTTTCGTGTAATTCTGAAAACCATGAAATAAAAATAGTTATATGGAAATTTTAGTAAATGTGAATTATTGTTGTTGAAGATTTATTTTATTCAATTTTTTAAATAAATATGGAATAATGGTTGATCAAGCTAAAAATAAAGTGGTTGAAAAGTGTCTATGACCTACAAATGTCACATAGATTTATAGTCTTATTGGATTAGTGGGTTAATACATATGGGTTGTTGAAAAATTTCATCATTGATCTTTACCACTAACTAATTTAACATGAAATTGAGTGAAATTAATACGGAAGAAAGAATGTGAATAATGTTTCTATGAATTGAAAATATGATTAGTGAATGCTCTAGTTTCATACTTGTCATCCATAAGTGGTAACTTTTTTATCTGCATTGATTCTTATATATGGGACATGTTTATACTAAAATATAGAATGATCAGGTAATTTCTTATGCTTCTAGTCAATTAAAACATCACAAGTTAAGTTATCCTAAACATTATATTAAAATTTTGGTGGTGGTGTTTACATTAAAAAAATAGACACAAAATTTATATCAATTAATGTTGGAATTGTATATCAATCATAAAAATGTGAATTATATATTCCATCTGAAAGAGTTGAACATGAGGCATAGAAGATTACTAAACCGATTAAAAATTATGAACATCCAATTCCTTACAATATAAGAAAATAAAATGCAGTATTTTATGGTTTATGTCATATATATAATTGATCATTATTTATGTATTTTTGGAATATTATCCTTTTGGAATATGATTGATGAATGTTGTTCAAGAAATTTTGCATATAGGAACATCCTCTATTTTGTTTCATGTGTCATTTTAGTGATCATTTTTTAATATAATTACGCAAGCTCAAAAGGAATATCTTGGATTAAAATAAAGAGTATAACCCATCAATAAGGATATATTAACTAATTTCAAAGATGATAAAGAAGTTGTTATAATATTTTTAAAGAGGTTGTGTATTCTCTATAAATACCACTTCAATATAGAATTGTGGAATGAATCTCATAGATCTCTATTCTATGATCATCCTGGTATAACTAAGATGTTTTAGATAACTTTACAAACATTTATATTTGGATGAAATGAAAATAGATATTGTTGAATTTGCCAGGAAATTTTCGAATTGAACACATGTTAATGAAGATTATGAATTACCAAAGGGGATTCTTCATAATTTTATAGTTCTATATTATTATTGGGAAAACATATCTATGGGTTTTATGGTGGTAATTCCAAATAAATGTCAAGGTAATAATGAATTTTTTTGTTATTTTTTTATGAATGAATAAATTTTACAATACCTCCCTACTAAATATATTATGTATTCATATTAACATACATAAATATATGTTATGTTTTTGGTAATGTTACATAGATTTCCTCTCTCTATTGTATCTGACCGTGATCATAATTTTTCTTCTAATATTTGAAAGTGACTTCAGAAGTCATTGAATAATGAATTAAATTTCAGTTCAATTTTTCATTCTCAATATAATGCATAGTGAGAGTGTAAATTGCAAAAATTAGAATACATTTTTTTAGATTTTTGAATGAATTATTTGGGAATTTGGGGTCATCACTTTTCATTAGTTTAATTTACTTAAATAATAGTTATTATTCTAGTGTAAATATGGAAACCTTTTATCAATTATATGGAATGAAGTGTCAGACTGCATCTTGTTGGGTAGAATTAGGTGAACAATTTTTTCTAGGAACAAAATTTTTATAACACAAGGTAAAGGAGAAGATGATTAAAAATATTATGTGGGAGGTTCATATCAAGCATAGTAGTTATTAAAATATTTAGAGGGAAAATATTTCATTTGAGGATGAAATGCATGTTTTTATTTTTGTATCTACAAGGAAAAGTATTATGAATTTTGTTAAAAAGGAGAAGTTAAGTACACAGTTCATTTGACCATATGAAATCCTAGAGAAGGTTGGATTAGATACCTACCAAGTGGCCTTACCTATTATTTTATCCAAGGTATATAATGTGTTTCATTTTTCATTGTTAACAAAATATGTACTATATTCATCTCATGTTTTGAGCCCAGAAGTTGTACAGTTGGAGTAGAATATTACAAATAAGGAACATCTTGTTCATATTAGTGAATATATAGAGTAGTTGTTATCGAATTATTTGGTCTATTAGGTTAAAGTTTTAGATAAAACCAATATTATAGAAGAATCAACATGGGAATTATAAAAATTTATGGAGGAAAAATTTCACCACCTGTATAAGTAACGAATAAAAATTATGAGGAAAACATTTCTAGAAGCGGGGAAGAATATAACATGCCAAGTAATGTTAATATTAAATAAACATAATGACTTATTAATATTAATTAATTATATTTTATATATTTACTACATTATAAGAATATTAATTAAATTTTCAATCAAAAAATGAAATAGTTTTATTCTTACTAAATTTGATTATATGTATTATATAGTTTTATTTAAAATCATAATTTCAAAATTTTAGAATTTAAATTTTAAAAAAGGATAATGTTTTTTTGTATCAGGATTTCAAAACTCTATTAGTGTGATTTATTGAAATTTTTTTGATAAAGTCAATTCTTAAATGAATAGTATAAAATACGAATTTTTAAGAAAATTATATTTTATTTTCAATTATTTACAATGTAAAATTCTGTTTTTGATTTTTTTTAAAATTATATTAATTATTTTGGTTTAAAAATATTCAAATAAATTTTATTGGAATCAAAATTATCCCTTAATTTTGTATAAAACATTTTTATACATAAAAATGATTTTTTTAGAAAAAACAGTTCTCCATCACCTATTACATATTTATTTTAAAAGTAATTGCTGGACCTTATAGAAACGGAATTTGGAAAACTATAATAAAAAATTTCAATACAAATTTATAAATTTATTAATTATTCCACTTTCATTTTTGGTCATTTTAAATAGTAACTTTGGGAAAAAAGTTAGTTACCATAGTAAGAATTAAAATGGGTGGGAAGGGTTATAATTAAAAAAGATATGATTTAAAATGACCTACATATTTGTCTAACTATTATTTTATGGACTTTTTTGGACCATATATTATTAATTATTTAAATAATAATCATTTAGGATCTATTTTTCTTAATTAAGAAATTAAACTATTTTAATAATTTGAAAAATTCATATAGGATCCTCTCTCTTGTTTATAAAATAACACCCCATATCCTCTCTTATACACACTACAATATCCACTTATATCATCCAAGACATTCTCAAATACCTATCTAACATCCTTCCCCAAATACTAGTGGTACTGGTTTGATCATAATAGCATCTTATGAAGGATTTAGGTAGAAACCTAATGAGGTTGTCTGAAGGAGAGGTATAGTTCTTAATCAGGAATTTTCATTTTATTTATAATTTTAACTACATGAAATATTCTTAAACCATTAATAAATAATAGTATTATTGTATTAAATATAATTTAATTTTATTATGTTTATTTTATAAACCTTCTTCTTATACTTGACCACCTAATGAAAAATAATAACATCACTTATACGTATTTGCAGACCACCGCCTCGCGAAACGATGAATTTAATATTTCATCATCAAATTTTATGGTTTTTAAAAATTAAGGATAAAAAATAAAATAATATTATATATATGATAAAAATTTCTATTTGTAATTTTAAATAAATATTATATTAATTTATTTACCATTTAATGAAAAATAAAAATGTCACTCGTTTATACGTGCGGACTACTGCCTCACGAACCGATGTATTTTATCTTTAATCATGAACTCACATGAATTTTATATATAGGTGGATCTAAATAAATAATATGATATTTATTATGGAATAATAAACCTAGAAAAAAATTATACTTACCTTATTTCCCTCATGTTCATTAAAAAATGGAAATGTTGCTTATGTGTAAGTATGACCTACCATCTACATGATTCTAACATAATTAATTTTTCATAACACTATAAATTTATTGGTTATAAAATTATAAATAATTTATAAAAAATTAAATATAAAATAAATAATATTTTTTAAATTATATAATCATTATCAATTTTTACCATTGTTTACCTACCGAAGTCATTTTGGATATATGGACCAAACTTCTTCTAAATATCCAAAGTAAAATTATTCAATTATGTAATTAAGTATAGTAAAGATATAAATGAAGAAAAAGGAATAATAAAATATAAATAAGTTATTAATAATTTAAATAATTAACAAAAATTTATTATCAAGGAAGATAGTGAACATACGTTACAAGTTGGAGTTGAGGTAAGGGACATTTTACCTAAAAACCTCATTTTAAATGGTTTAATGATTTATTTTATAAATATACCCCATTTCTATAATGTTACAATTACATTATTAATGTATTTATATATATAAACAAAAATTATAAAAGGAAAATTTATGTATCTTTTAAATTTCTTTAGTGGGTTTGGAAAGAAATATTTTTATGTATTTTATACTGAACGTTTTGACATTTTCTATAAAAGATAAAAAGAGTGTTCTATTTTATCATATACAATGTCTAAATATTATCCCACCAAAAAGACATTTTTTTATTTGGATTCCTTTATAATATTCCATATTTTATTGAATAAAATCCCCTCATTCCATTTATTCTATGTAATTTAGTTTTGAAAATTGGGTTTTAAAGGGAAGGAATATATCAATATCTAAAAATGTTTTTCTTATAGGTTGAAAAGTATATATATTTTAGTTTTATGATTGAAATGAAATATTTTATCTTCTTAATATATGTCATGGTCCTTTTACATTTTTTATGATGTTGTTTGAGCCTAATATATCTCTATAATTCATTCAGTGATGATTATGTTTTATGGATAATTTTATTGGAATAAAATTAGTAGGTTATTTGATTTTTAAGGATTCATGTAAGGGTCAATGAAGATGACATCTCAAGGAACATATATGACTGTTGAATTCTTTATAATTATTTTTTAGAAATAAATTTATTTCCAATGGTATGTTAATGATCTATTTCTAAGAAATGAATATTCTTTTAGGGTAAAAATGTATGTTTTTAGAAACAATATATCATAGGTTCTAAGGATTTATATGAAAGCATCATGATTATGATATTCCATTATGTTTTTTATAACGTTCTTTAGAAAAACATTGGGTAGTAAACCTAATTTCGTGTTTAAGTTACAGATTATTTGATCTTAAATATTATTGTATTTAAGGGAAAATCAATAATATGATATCATGGTTTTAAAATGGATGAAAAAGTTTCTTTGTTTTTCTTTCTATATGTCCCTTAATGATATTTTTTGATCATATAATTTTTTTCCAATACTTTTAATAGGGTTTAAGGAATATTAGGAATAATAATGATGTCAAAGAGAAAATCATGAATATATTTCATGAAAAAAAACCATGTTTAATTTTAAAAGTATTTTATTGTAAAAAAAATAAATACTGACTGTAAGTGTTCCATTTATAATGTATGGGTTGGTTATGTAAGAGTTTTTACATAATTCCCTAAAACTATAAATCTGAGAGTATATTTTGTAATCAAATAAAATGAATTATTGTTAAAATATGAAAATATGGGTTATATTGGGATCAATTACTTATAGATATCATCCATATAGAATGTCCAAAGAAAATTGAAAACCTGATCTGGATTGAAAAGATGACACTATAATCATTATCCCATGTTTCTTTTTTCCTATGTAGAGTATTAAATCATGTAGGCATAGAGTCTTGGTTGATTACACATTTCATAGTTGTTATTTTGATATTTCAATGTCATTATTATAGTGGTAGTATGATTATAGGTGGGGTGTTCAATTACAGGAGGCATGGATGACTTTGGAGGCTTCAAGGGAGGACTATGTTGGTAAAAAATCCATTATAGAGAATTTTTAAAGAAAATTTGTGTTTAGTGTAGTTTTCTTTCAATCACTATAATAATTGAAAGAATTTATTAAGAATAAGTTTAAAGAAGGTTGGAAATGAAATAAAAAATAAATTCTATAATATGGGAAACATAAGAAAAATACTATAATGTATCATAATGGACCATTCTATGGATAGAGATCAAATCAAAAAATGAAAATTATATAATAAGTTTTATACCATGGTGATGATGACCATGAAACATATTGGATTTTTATAAAAGAAAATGAGAAATGAAAAAATTAGGCTAGAACCACCGAAGAAACTAGGGTGAAAATGTTGGATCATAGAGATAGCACAGTTCAGTGTATGGAATGGAAATTAGAGGTGAGCATGTATCAGTCAGAGTTACAGGAGAAATAATGTTTATAGCTTCTGGTGGAACCATGAGATTAAATTTAGAGGATTATGCAAAATCATTTCTTATTATGTGGGGTTTGAATGTAGAGAAAATTTATATGGTATTTGACCTATATGGATGATTATTCAGATTCTAAAACCACAACGCAAGAACATTCACTATGTTGTAATGACAATAAAATGAATTCTATGATTCTATATGTTTTATTATATATATTCCATGTAGAATATTCCAAATCACAACAGGACCAATTTTAGGGGAACCATTCTCTAAGATGATTGTTTCACCATGATTTTAATATAATGGACTTTTAGTGGATATGGAATATTTAAGACCTCCACATCATGAAGGATATAAGAAGCCAAAAAAAGATGAAGCTGAAGATTGACCAAACTAAAATCTAATGGTTTTACTGTGGAGTATAAATTTTAATAGAATATTGAATTTAGTGCTTATTTAAGATATTGGACTCAATGCCTTGGATAAATAGACCTTTCTATATTAGGTTTCAGAGCTTGTTATGATCATACTGTAATGGATGTTATGTGTTGGGATAATAAGTGAATCAAAAATAATTTATTTGATTAAATATTATGGATCTAAATATTGAATCAGACCAAATAATATTGGGTAATACCATTCCATAATAGATTTATGAATAAATATAGAAGAATATGATGAGGTGAATACCACGATCCCAAAAACTAGATGTTTTTATGGATACCATGCCACCAAATTGGATATTGTGTTTTGATAACTAGAGACCATTGAATATGTCTCCATTCAAATTTATTTCATTGATCATGGTAAATGGATACCTTAATGATCAATTAAGGGCTTCTTTAAGAGATTCATTGGTGGGTATTAGGTGGTAATTGATAGTATCTGATTTGAATAAATAATTTACTTATATTAAAAGGAATAGAAAGGGGAAACAAGAGAGAGAGTATATTGATAAATTACATATGTTTAGTAAAAAATAAGATCATTATGTGAAGAGATTTTATAGACCTGGAATTGAAGAAGTAATTGAATAAAAATGATGATACCATTTTTGGACTAGTGTTATTGACATTTTAAGAACCATTGTAAGTGATTATCATATCACATTTCTTTTTTAATTCATTTTCATGAAGAAGTGAACCATAATATTAGAAGAGTGAGTTACCTTGGATTGTATGTTCACCCTTCTAAATCATTTTTAACAACTATAGTCTGTAGTCTTAACCATTGGTATACCAACATGATATTGGTGTATTCTATTTGGTTTATCCCTTTGTAGTGATCCATGTAAAATCCATGTTTACTCACTTTAATTTCTATAGACAATTATGAAATATATGTTTGATGTAAAATGGGGTTGTCTTGTTCTTTATAAAAGGATAACAAAATCAGGTGGTACATTTGAAGAATTGGAAACCCTCATTCACCCCTCTCCCCTGTCTTATAGTGTATTGGGTAGCTGTGTGCATAAATAGTGGTAAAAAATTTCAATATCCGGACTTTTTTTATTACATGGATTGTTATAAATGGATATTTAAAAAGGTATCAGAACTTGGGATTGATGTCATGTTGTGTTTTAGGATAGAAAAAGTTTGGTTTTAAGTTCAAGTTATATGGGAAAATTGGATTTATTTTATTGTTTGTGTGATTATAGTTGAGTTATTTTATTTGAATTAATGGGAATTTGATGCTATTGGTTTCTATTTGGGACACTTGACCTTGAGTTTGATTTTTTGGTATTCAAACATAATTATCATTATAGGGATCACATAAAATGTATGTGGTTTCTTGTTTTTTCTTATTTAGTTATATTTATTGAATGTAATTGAAAATATAACTATTTAATGTTCCAAAAAACTAAAAAAAATATGTTCATATATAGTATATCGATCTAATTCTAATCAACTAACCTATAAGGGGGAGTGGTTTTAGTTTAAAAATGGAAAGTGTTTTGTATATATAAACAAAAAACAATAACCGATATTATGTCCTCTTATATATTTATCAGTAGAATTAAAGTTAGTTAGACCAAGGATCTGATTATTGGTATGGAAATTATGTGGATCCTTCTTGTATGTGGCTTGTGTGAAACCTGACCCTGACTAGGGTTTTCTCTCCTCAACTATAATGCAATACACTACACTTCAACCTAAAACACTAGACTTCATGGTCAGTAGACCTACTTTGGTTGTATCCCCGAATATGTCCATGCTCTCTTACCAATAAAGTGTTTATTCTCACAAACATACTAAGAAACACTTAAACCTATAATGCTTCACTTCTTAGTCAGTAGACCTAACAAGGATATCTCCCCTCAAATAACAATGATCACTTCCCAAGAAACTAAAGGATCTCACCAACTTACCATGATCTCTCCTAAGAAACTGTTCCTTCTCCTAGTTATGTTGTGATGTTACAGATTTATTTTAGATGGGTTTTATTCATCGATATGTGTAGGGGTGTGGGATGAGAGTATATTTTAGGATCACGTTGATTCTTGATTTATATATTATGTGAAAAAGTATATCTCACCTACCATTACTATCCTCATGGAGATATTAGATATCTTGGGGAGGGATTGATAAGAGTATACAATCCAATATCAATGATACAGACTAAATCCTCCATGAGAATAAAATATGAACATAGAAGGAGTGTCATCAGGGAGGTTACTTTAGAACAGTCAGTTGGTTATAGACTTAGGAATACATTAATAGTCTATTATGTTGTTAATCCTATGTAAATATAGGGTCACATTATGTTATGTTTAAGAATTTCCCATGAATAAATATTATGCATTTCCTACCATTTACTTTCAGTTTAATTTTTCTTTACATCTCATTTTTTGATGATCCATTATGATGTGCCCAGTTTTTTATTTTTTGTTGATTTTGGATATCTTGTTTTATTTATTTATCTAATTTTTATTTCTCTTTGTTATACTAATCTTGTTATTGAGAATGGTATCAAAGACTGTTTTCATAAAATGATATATTTTTTGTAATGTTTTAAAATGGGACTTTACAATGTGTTTTGAGAAAGAGATGAGTTTATTTTGGAAAATGATAAAAACTCTACTTTCAATAGTTTATTTTCAAACTAGCTTGTATGGTTTATTTTTTAAAAAGAAATTCATTGAATCTATAGTTCCTACCTACAAAGATATTGTATTCTGACACCCTATCTTTGCCACTCAGTATAGGTAGACCAGATTTGTTTATCTTGTTCTGGTTCTAGTTGATGATCTCATTAAGAACATGTTTATTTTATAGATGGATAGTGAAAAGTGGTTACATAAAGACCATGGAGGGTCCCTTGGGGTTGTTTTTTTATTTTTATTCTTTATTGGATCTATATTCATTTTTATCCTCCTATTTTAAATATGCCTTATTTATTTAATTATTTTTGTATATTTATTTTGAGTTTTTATGCTTATATCTTCTTGATTATGTCTTTTTTCCTTATTTTGTATCTTTTTATTCCATGTTGTGAATGGATATTTGATTCATGGAGTGTTAATACACGAGTTTTGGGTGGAATATTTTTTTACTTTATTATTTATTGGTTGAAATCATTCTCATGGCCTACTACTTGTGTAACACCCAAAGCTTTCATTGTACGTTTCTCTTTGAATAATGCAATAGCTTGCGTTATACACAACTTCGAGTTCTAACATCCCACGACCAATCAAACTAGCCGTCATAAATAGTAATAACCACTTTTTGAAAATTTATAAATTTTAGTATTCAAACTGAACTTCATATTTTATTTGGAAATATAAGAATTATCTTAGGGTGAACTTTTGGTATTTTTCTGAAAACATTCATTTTTTATGAATAGTGAAAAACACTACATTATTGTTTAAAACAAAATTTTTATTTGAATAATTATTGATTTTATTTAAATTTATTTTAGATTAAAATAGATTAATAATACCTATATATTTTCAATGTAATTCATTGGAGTCATTTTATAATAAGATTAGATATATAAAATTTTATTGAACTTTTAACGTCTTTTACCAACCTTCTAGGAACATTTGCAAATTTGCATAAAACACAATTTTTCTGCTTCTGTGAATTTAATTAAAAAAATCCGAGAGACACAGTTGATAATAGTATGTAAAATGTGGTTCAATAGGATGAATATATTTTTTGTTCAATAGTATTGTTTGAATTTTATTTACCACGATTAAAAGTAAATATCATAATTTAAGGTAAAAATGATATTTTAATTACCCTAACACATGTAATAATTCTAGAGGATGAGTTTATTTCGACCAAAATAAACCTTAGGAATAAAATATTATACTCTTGGTCAACTTGGATTAGATTTGGATATTTATTATTATTTTATTTAAAAAAGAGTTAAAGGTGTTAAAATTCAAATTTTAATAACTAAAACATTTTTATTATAGGGTTATAAAAAATATAAATTTGATTATAAATATTAACTATAATGGTAAAAATATTTCATTAATATTGGTATTTTATTTATTATTATTTGAAATTAAATAATTAAACTGATTTATGACATAATGATGATATAATAATTATTTATTATTGAATAATTAAAATAATTGATATTATAAATATTAAAATAATTGTAAATTGAGACTTTCTATGTATTTAAATAATTTTCAAGTTTAATATGACATGTTAGGGTTGATTAAATATTTATTTTTTCGAAATTATAAATTTTTAATGACTTTCAAAAATACAAAATACTAAATAGTGTCAAAATTGACATAAATGAGTTTAAAAAAATACAATATTACTAATTTATATAATATTCTTAAAAATTTAAGGTTAGGCCAAATGAATTAGATAAGGTTATATATATCAATAATTAACCACTTGAGGTTATCTTTTATTTTTATAGTATGTTTATCAACCATTTGTTATAATAATACAAGAATACATTGTAAAAGTTAAACTACTTAACTAAGAGTTAAATCTAAATGATAAGGTTAATATGGTGTCCTAAACCTATATATAACCTATTGTTTGAGATGTTTTCGACCCAAATATACCTTAAACATAAAATAAATACTTTTGGATCCACTATAAATCAAATATGATTGTATAATAAAAAACTATTTCAAGCTTTTCCAAAAGTGACCCTCACCTCTCTTATAAAAGGGTACTTCCCCTTCTCTTAATTCCACACCTCCAAAGCCATTTTTCTCATCCAAACCATGCTCAAATATCCTAAAAACTATCTTATATTCAACTTAGAAGCCTTAATTTTATCATAAGACAACCTAAAGAGACCTTTTGATCAAATTAAAAGGAAGCACTCGAAGAAGAAGTAATAATTTCATTACATCTTCCAATGTTCTTTTCTTCTTCCACTTCTTCCTTATTTATTGTTTCTGTACCAAAATAATAACTCCAATACCTTATACATAATGTGATGTTATTATGAATATGGTACAACTATATTCATTGTTCTATCTATCCTATAAATTAAAAAGTCACAATACATAGGTACGTACGTACATTTTACCATCTCTACATCGTGGTGTAGTTTTTTATTCAACACTTTATTATATGGATGGGTATAATAATGAGTATAATTGATGTAAATAATAAATATAACATTTTATTTTTCTGTATATATGATATAACATCTAATTAAATACGATTTAACCACCAATAGAATGGTCTTGTCTCTCCTGCGTACGTACGGATTATCGTTTCCCGGAACGTGATGAGATTGATTCCCCATCATAACCATTCAAGAAAAAAATTCAGTTTGTCAACAAAAATAATGTTTAATAATTTAATATCATTATGGATATGAATCATGTACATACTATCCATATCACATATGCCTTATGTAATAAAACATATAAATGAAAATGAATCAATTAACACCCAAAACAATGATACTACTGAAATATTATTAACAGAGAAATATTAGATGATAATATATAATATCATATTTATGTATATGGTTATTTTATAATTTAATAACAATTATTTAACTATTATATAGGATTTTAACATACCCCTGACCAAGGAAAAGTACATGGTAAAGGTTAATTAAACAATCTCTTCATTATCCGAGGTTGTTTATATGTGAGTATCTACAGGGAGCTCTTTATCATCTATATCCGTGTTTCTTAAAAATGTATTTCAAAACATTTTAACTATTTCCTAGATTATGGGTTAAAGTAATTTATATGAATTTTTAATTTTTAGAAAATGTTTATAAAGTAATCTTTCTGTTATTTTCCAAAAAAGGTCTTTTACGACCTTTTCGAAAAAATTAAGGAAAGAATATTTTTTAGCTTATACCGTGAGTGCCGGTATATTCCGCCATTATTACACCTTCGAAGATTCCCTTACTAGATTATAATAGTACTTTCAAAATATATTTTTTATTTTGTAATTATGTGACTTTTAAATTATTTCAAAATAGAAATGGACATTTCTCTAAAATATTTTTGATTTCATCTATGTCAATATCCTATAATGGATTTTACACTTTTTTGAAGTTGATTTATTCTGATACAATATTTTATATAATATTGGATGTTTTTTTATATGTTTTACTGTGGATGTTTTATTTTTGTACAATTCATGGTTTATGGTTAATGTATTAACATTTCATAAGCTAGTTTTAATTCAAATGTTTATGTTATGTTTCAACCTTTTCATATGAGGAATAAATTGGACATAGTAAGTTATAGGTGGAGCCCGCTATAGCTCCCGGGTGCATCGGTAGGTCTAATGAGACAAACTAATGTCTTGGCACAAGACCTTCACAAAATATTATTTGTAGTATTGGCACGAGGCCTTGACTGTATGTTTAGGATGTTAGACATTATGCATTCCATCATTATAAAATTGGATATTGACATTACATGTGATTATTAGATTAGTAGAATATCCATGTGAATTAGTAAATGTAATTATTTGATTTATCTTTTCCATATTATGCTGAATTTTATGTTTAAAAGTCTTGTGTTTTAGTATTATACAGTGCCTTGTATTTTTATGCTTATTTATGAAATTTTCTGCTACTTTTTTATCCATACTGAGCGCATGAGCTCACCCATTTCTATGTTTTATTTTTCCCAGGATGTGAAGAAGTATATTATGACTGACTTGCAGGGATAGTCTAAGAGAGATTAATGTGTTCAAAGGAGACAAAATGTTGTTGTTTTTCATTTCATAATGTAATGTAAAACTTTTTTCTGTATCTAGTACTTCTAAGGCTACTAAATTGATCAGTCTTTTGGGATTTGATCCCTTGTGATCACACTGATGTTATGTAATAATGAACTAACTATGGGTAAATAGGGTCAGGGCATTACATTTGGTATCAGAGGAAGTTTAGTACAAACCTTGGATGCTAGATTTAGAAAAACTCTAATTAGAGAACATTACACTGAGATAGACTTTGAGGATTAGTATAGAAAAACATCTTAGAATTTTGGTAGTGTATATATTTTTTTGTATTTTCAAAAAAATACATCCCTGTATAGATACAGGAATGTAGAGGCGGCTCAGGAACAAATGTACCTAGGTGTGAAAACTCTAATAAGGAGTTTTGAGCTTGACCCTGGGTATCCTAGTACATGGCAACATGCCTTGCTGCACTCTTGGTTACGACACTCCCATGAGCTATTCTTAGGATAATTTACATTTTATTTGCAAAACATTATGAAGGATTTATGAGTAAATACTTCCCCAAAGAAATAATTTTTTATGATTATGGATTATATATATAAACAGTTCAATTTATGTTAGGTATTTTACTAGTTTTGAATTATGTATTACAATTCATAAACTAATCTAGTGTAGTCCATTTTTTAGAAATGGTGCATAGTGGAAGGAATGGAAATGGTATCAACACACGTAATCCATGTAGGGATTTCCCTCCTACTCAAGATAATTATAGTGTATCTAGTGATGCAACCGGTGAAGAACAACTTATTACCATACAGGAAAAAAAACTAAGGTTATAAATAATAACCTTACCCATATGGAGTACCCTGATCCAAAATGTGGAGGATAAATGTTTGACTACTTCACATGGTAAAAACCACCAACATTCAATGGGACTAAAAATACATTTGTAGCTGAGAAACGGATAAGTTCCTTAGATAAAATATTTCATGATTTGGGGAGTAGCGAAAGGGAAAAGGTTTTTATGGTAGTTTATCTCCTCATGGGAGATGCAGATCAACGGTGATCATTAATTCAAAACACAAAGGCGGATGAAAAAGTATCAAATATGGAATAGAGGGAGTTTAAAGATATTTTCATAGAAAAATAATATCATCGTGACCATAAATAAGATATAGAAAGACAATTTCTGAGTTTGAGGAAAAAGAAGGATAAGAATTTCACAAATTATGGGGATAAATTTACAAGGTTAGAAAGGAATGTATCAGATTATATGCATAACCTAAGGAGTAAAATTGATCGATTTTTCGTTGGGTTAAAACCATTTCTCCATCAATAATTAGTCTAACAGTCCTTCTCATCGTACGAAGATACTATCTCATGTGCAATGAAGATAGAAAAGGAAATCCTTATGTTTTAAAACATTAATGTAATTCAAGAGAAGAAAAGATCTATTTAATACTACGGAAATGGAAATAAGGGGAATAAGAGAAAGATTAATTTCCATCCTGTAGTAAATGTGGGAAGAAACACCATGGTACTTTCCTAAAGTGAATGTGATTCTATTACAAGTGTGGTGAAAAAGGTCACCAAGCTCGTGATTTCAAGGAAAAGAAAGAGGCTGTCAATGTTAAATGTTACGATTTTAGAGAAATGGGTCATTAAACAAATGAATGTCTGAAACGTTAGGTAAACATACCTCAAGAAAGGTCAAGGGGGAAAGGCCTATCTTCTGCGATCACTACTGCTGAAATTGAAGCTCCCTATGGTGTGGTGGATGGTAATTTAATGGTTTACTCAAATTTAGCTAATGCTTTATTTGATTCTAGATCTTCACATTTTTTCATATATTCCCAGTTTTCTATGAAAATTATATTTTTCCAATTTGATATAACAAGGGTGTTGTTAGTCAAAAATCCAGAGGGAAGTATCATTGCAATAAAGTTTTTTGAATTAGTTCACATTAGGGCATATAAATGTTTTTTATCTTCCGATCTCATCATCATACCCATGATTTAATTTGATATAATTCTCAATATGGATTGGCTTTCAAAAAACGAAGTGATAATTTATTATAAGAATAAGGAGGTTACAATTTTCAATGATTATTAGGAGTACCTTATCTTTAGAGCAGAAACATCACCACCTGATTCTTATCTAGATCCACGCCTAGTAGCTATACTAAATTCACCTATTGGGGAGGAAGAGACTGAAATAACAGTGGGTGGGAAAAGTAATGTTCAAATAGAGGATGTACATATTATGCAAGAATATGTTGATTTGTTTCTAGAGGATTTACCTTGACATCCTCTAGAATGAAAAATTGAGTTTTCCATTGATTAATTACTGGTTCAAGACCCATATCAAATACCCCGAATATAATTTCGACTATGGAATTAGTGGAACTAATGAAACAAATAGAAAAATTGAGTAATAAAGAATTTATTCGCCCTAGTGTTTCTCAATGGGGAGACCCTGTTCTTTTTGTTAAGAAAAAAGATGTATCTATGAGGTTGTGCATTGACTATAGAGAGGTTCAATGCTATAACAATAAAAAAAGTATCTCTTACCTAAAATTTATGATTTATTCAATCAACTTCATGGAGCTCCATATTTTTAAAAGATTGACCATTGATATGGATATCATCATTTGTGTGTGAAGAAAGAAGACATTCAAAAAAAATCATTTCGAACTAGGTATGTTAATTATGAGTTTACAATAATGCATTTTGGACTGACTAACGAACCCTATCCTTTCATGGTTATAATGAATAGAGTTTTCGAGGAATATCTTGATGACTTTGTAGTGGTTTTTATTGATGATATCCTGTTATAGTAAAAAATCTATGAAGATCATAAAAATTAAATGCACACTATTCTGAAAACCCTTATATGAAATGAATTATATGGTATGTTTAGAAAGTGTGAATTTTGGATTCAAGAAATTTATTTTCTTGGATATATTGTCTCTATGGATGAGATATCTATCCATATTTCAAAGACAACGACAATACATTAATGGCCACCATTGACAAGTATAATTGAGGTACACAGTTTTATTGGTTTAGCTTGTTATTATCGGAAGTTTGTCCCGAATTTTGCCCGATTGGAAAACCCATTAACCAAGATCACACGTAAAGGGGTTAAATGTTTTTGGAAGAAAGTGTGTGAAGAATTTTTTGAAGAACTAAATATAATATTAGTCAATGGTCCTATCTTGAATTTACCAATGGGGAATGGGGGTTTTTTTATTTATAGCGATTCTTCATAGAAATGACTTGGTTGTATCCGCCTGAAAAATGATAGAGTTCTTTCCTATGCATCACAACAACTAAATATTCATTAACAAAACTATCCCGCTCATGGTCGTGAGTTTGCAGATGTACACTTTTCTTTGAATATATGGAGACACTATCTCTATTGTGAAAAATGTGAGATATATACCGATCACAAGAGATTGATGTATATTTTCTCACATAAATATCCCAACACGAGGAAAATATTATGGCTTGAAGTACTCAAGGATTAATATTGCACTATAAACTACCACCTGGGGAAGGAAAATAATGTGGCAGATGATTTGAGTAGAAAGGATCCATGAGTTTTGAACAAGATGAAAGTTGAAAGGGATCTTATGTTGATGGATCAAGTAATGATAGACATGAGAATAATAATGGAAGGTGAAACATCAATACTTTTAAAATAGATTCCAAACAATCTTTACTAGAAAGAATAAAAAGTTCTCATATTGATGATGATGAGTTTTAAAAGAAAATTAACGCTGTGAATGAGTGGAGATTTATTGAATTCATATATAAAGATGGAATTTTAAAATTTGGTACAAGACTTTGTGTTCCTAACACACCTGATCTAAAATGGGAATTATTGGATGAATCTCATTGCTCCAATTTCCATATACACCATGGTAGCACTAAGATGTATAGTGATTTGAAGGAATATTTTTGGTGGGAAAACATGAAGAGGTAGATTACTGATTATGTGTCAACATGTATAGTTTGTCAAAATGTTAAGGTTATGGGACAATATCATAGAGGAGTCATGAAACCCTTCCTATACCTGAGTGGAAATGGGATGATATTACGATGGACTTTTTCATGGGGCTACCAAAGACTCCGAGAAAGAATGATGGAGTAAGGGTCATTGTTGATCGTATTACCATGTCATCACATTTTATTGCTATAAGAGAATATTTACACTTCAAATTTTAACAAGATTGTATATTAATGAAGTTTTCAGACTTTATGGTATACCCATATCGGTTGTTTCTGATCTTGATCCCCATTTACATCAAGATTCTGGAAATGCCTTTAGAAATCCCTGGATATTTAACTTCATTGGAGCACTGCCTACCACCCTCCAACTGATGGAGTATCATAACAGACTATTCAAACCATAAAATACATGTTGAGATCTTCCACACTCGACTTTCAAGGCATGTGGGATCAATATTTACCTCTATTAGAATTTTTCTATAACAATAGCTTCCATTAAAGTATTCAGATGGAACGATATGAAGAATATATGAAAAGAGATGTCACACACCCACTTATAGGGATGAATTTGTTGAAAGAAAACTTGTAGGCCCATTAATTATTGAGGAAACAATGGAAAAATGTGAAGATTATCCAAAACCAAATTAAAATACCTCAATGTAGGAAAAAGAGCTATGCCAATAACCAAAGGATTGATCTGGAAATTCAAGTAAGATCTCATGTTTTCTTAAAGTTATATCTTTGGAAGGGTGTTATATGTTTCAGTAAGAAGGGTAAATTAATTCTCAGGTACATCAGTCCTTTCAAAATACTAGAATGAATTGGAGTAGTAGATTACCGTTTGGTAATGCCAACAAGTCTTTCCAAAGTCCATAATGTGATCCATGTATCACTGTTGGGAAAATACATACTTGACCCAATGCATGTACTCACCTATAAAGAAATAGAACCGAAACCCGATCTGTATTATTGTGAAGAGCCTTTCAGGATTCTTGATATAAGAGAACAAGTACTGAGAAAACGGACGACTCATCTGGTAAATGTTCAATGGAGAAACCATATGATAGAAGAGGCAATGTGGGATCCTGAGGAAGTTATGATGAAGAACCGCCTGAATAATTTTACGTAGTAGCATTTTATAGGATGAAATTATTTAAAGGATGGAAGAACGTAACACCCCAGGCTTCCACAGTACATTTCTCTTTGAATAATGAAATAGCTTGCATTGTATGTAACTTCATGTTCTAACACCTCATGACCAATCAAACTATCCATTATCATTAGTAATGCCCAATTTTTAAAATTTTATAAATTTTATTTTTTAAAATGGACATCATTTTTGGTTTCAGAATATCAAAATTAGCTTAGGGTGAATTTTTGGTATTTTTCTGAAATCTTTCATTTTCTGATGAATAGTTAAAAAACTGTGTTATTGTTTAAAAACGAATTTTTTATTTAAATAAATATTTTTTTTATTTTATTTTTTTAGGTAAAAAAAAGATAAATAATACCTATTTATGTTCAATTTAATTCATTGGATTCATTTTATAATAAGTTTAAATATATAAAATTTTATTGAACTGTTAAGGTATTTTACACAACTTCTTGGCACATTTTGAAAATTTGCATAAAATGTAATTTTACCGCTTCTACGAAATGAATTTAAAAAATCTGAGAGGCAAGGTTGACATCAGTATGTAAAATGCGGTTCAATAGGATGAAAATATTTTTTTGGTGAATAGTAACTTTTAAATTCTATTTACCACAGTTAAAAGTTAATAGGGTAATTAAAGATACAAATGATATTATAATTATCCTAACACATGTCCTAATTCTGTTGGATGTTTTTATTTTGACCAAAATAATCCTTTGGAATAAAATATGATCCTTTTGGTCCACTTAGATTAGATTAGGACATTTCTTATTACTTTATTTAAAGAAGAGTTGAAAGTGTTAAAATTCTAAATTTAATAACTACAAAATTTTTAATATATGATTATAAATAAGATAAATTAAACTATAAATATTCATTAGAAAGATAAAAATATTTCCCACATATATTTATTTAATTATATTTTTTAGATATTAAATAATTAAATTTATTAATGACACAACGATGATGCAGTAATTAACATATTATTGAAAGATTAAAATAATTGATAATATGAATTTTAAAATAATTGTAAATTGATAATTTTTATGTATTCCACGAATTTTATAGGTTAATAGTTAATATTAGGGTCGATTAAACTTTTTTTTTCTAAATGATAATGTTTTTATGACTTTCACAAAAACCAAATACTAAATATTGTCAAAATCGACATAAATCAGTTAAAAAAATACTATATTATTAATTGATATTATATTCATAAAAATAAATGGTTTGTAAAAAGGACATAGATAAGGTTAAATATATCAATAATTAACCACTTGGGGTTGTTTTGGATTTTTATAGTATGTTTTTTAACCATTTATTATAATATTACAAGAAAACATGGAAAAAGTTGAACTATTTAAATAAGAGTTAAATAAATAAGGTAAGGTTAATATGGTGACCAAAACCTATCTATAACCTATTGGTTGAAGGTTTTTCGACCCATCCCCGCCATAGCCTATAAATAAATCCTTTTAGAGCCATTACAAAATGAATATGATTGTATAATGAAATAATATTTCATACTTTTCCTAAAGTGACCCTCGCCTATCTTATAAAAGGGTTCCTCCCCTTATCTAATTTTCACACCTCCAAAGCCATTTGGATCATCCAACCCTTGCTCAAATATCTTCCCAACTATCCTCACTTCAACCTAGAAGCATTAATTTGAACATAATACAACCGAAATATCCCTTTTTATCAAATCAAAAGGAATCACACGAAGAAGTGGTAATAATTTCATCACCTCTTCCAAAGTTATTTTCTTCTTCCACTTCCTCTTTTGTTGTTGTTTCCATACCAAAATAATAAATCCAGTACCTTATACTTTCTATGATGTCATTATAAATATGGTACAACCATATTCATTATTCATTCCATCCTATTAATGACAAATTCACCATAGGTAAGTACGACACTAATACAAATACTCCTTTTATCAGTGCTAAAAATGGCCTTTAACAGCACTAGAAAAGTGTTGTTAAAGCCGGCGAAGATAAAGGAGGGATCCCCTTTATCAGTTCTAAAAAAGAAGTGCCAATAAAAGGGTCCTTTATCAGTGCTTTCTCTTTATCACCGATAAAAGACCCATTTTATTAGCATCTTTTTTTACTACAGATAAAAGAAAAAATAAATAAAAAAATTAAAAAAATTAAAAAAAATTAACAAATCCTGCCAATCAGGGGGGATTTAAAGTGATTTAGCCCCCTTTTAATAGCGGTTCAACCCCTCTAGCGCCCGCACAGACCCCCTCTACCCTTTATCATTGCTAGCCCCCCAAATCCACCTCCATGTGTGCGCCCCTGCCTCCACCTGGTTTTGAACATGAGACCTACCCCCTACGTGCCTAAGCCCTTACCACTCCTCTATTTTGATTTGTTTTCCATTTCATGATACCTCTATATATATATATATATATAGTTATATTAATATATATATTTATTGTGATATTAATATATTTATTTATAGTTATATGTATATATATATGTAGTTCTATTAATATATATATATATATAGTTAGATTAAAATATAGGTATATAAATATTCATATATTTATATTTTAAATAAAATGGGTATTAGTTATTATTTAGATAAAGATAATATATATTATATGTAAATATATTCTATTATTTATATTTATAATTACATTTTTATGTGTGAATATATAAAAAATATTTATATATTGTTATATATTTGATTAGAAATAGCAGTGAATTATAAAAAACGATAAACTTTCAAAGAAATAATATCAATATGAATGAAATACCTTGGAATAAATTCATTCCCCACAAAAAAATCCAATAATACCCCCTTAAACGAGGCTAAAAATCCACAAAATGTTAAAAAATCGGGGTATGCCGACTAAAAACTTGGTTTTACGGGACTTATAGGCCACTTTTAGCCTCGAAAAATTTTACAGAATCTTTTCTTGGGTCACAATAGCATAGATCTCGTCACGTGCTTCGATTTGATATGCTGTTGAGCTCAAACGGACACCCGGATCAAAAGTTATGGTCGTTTGAAGTTAGAGTTGCGTTTTCAACATATTTTGGATCTTTTTAATTTTTTTAATTTTTTATAGCCTTAAAATTGATATTAAATGACTATTAATCCATAATAGTTAGAAAATTATTTATTAAAAATATTTATTTAATTTTTTTATAAGCCATTTTCACTAAATATCTTATATATTAAGTGTAATTGTATATTTATACTTATCTAAAATATATTTAAAATTATATTTAAAAAATATATAAAATATTTATATCAATATAACTATATCCATATATTTAAATATTAATATATTTTTTTTAATGATTTTTTTTGGAATTAGACCCTTCATCAGCGCTACTAAAAAAGAACTGATAAAGGGGTACCCTTTAACAGCGATAAAAAAAGCAATGTTAAAGGGGGTACCTTTATCAGTGCTAAAAAAGCACTGATAAAGGGGTAAGTTTATCAGAGATTTTTTTAGTGCTGATAAATGTATCCCCCATTATCAGCACTTTTTTGTTAGCGCTGATAAATGTTAGTGCTGACCTTGCCTAGTTTTTTGGTAGTGCGGCCTACTGTCTCCACGTCATGGTGTAGTTTGTTATTCAACACTTTATTATTTGAATGGTTATAATAATGAGTATAATTGATGTAAAAAATAAATATTACATGTTAATGATTCTTTATATATGATATACAATCCAATTACATATTATTTCACCATCAATATAATTGTATTGTCGCTCGTGCGTACGCACGGATTACCTTCTCCACAAACGCGATGAGATTCATTCCCCATCATAACCATTAAAGAAAAAATTTTATTTTATAAATAAAAATAATTTTTAAGAACTTATTATAATATTGGATATGAATCAAATACATCCTATTAATATCAAACTTGGCTTTTGTAACTAAACATATAAAGGAAAATGAATCAGTTAACACCTGAAACAATGATACTATTGAAATATTATTAACAATGAACTATTAGAAGATCATATATAATATCATAATTATGTATATGGTTCTTGTATATTTTAATAAAGATGATTTAAATATTATACATGAGTTTAATGTACCCTTGACCAAGGAAAAATACAAGGTAATGGTTAATTATACAATCTCTTCCTTATCTGAGGTTGTTTATATGTGAGTATACTGGGACCTATTTATCAACCATATTCTTGTTTCTTAAAAATGTATTTCAAAACATTTTTTATAATTACTAGGATTGGGTTTAAATTCATTTATACCCTTGATTTACTTTTTATAAAATGTTTGTAATGGAATCTTTCCGTCATTTTAAAAACAAGCTCATTTGTGACCTTTTTGAAAAAATTAAGGAAAGAATGTTTTTAACTTATACAGCAAGTGAGGCTATTTTACACCATTATAACACCTTCGAATCTTCTCTTAAAATATTTTAATAATATTTTAAAAATAAATGTTTTCTCTTATAATTAAATGAATTTTAAAAGATTTCAAAATAGAAAGAGATATTTCTCTCAAATAGTGTTGATTTCATCTATGTCAACATCCTTTGATGGATTTTACACCTGTTCAAAGTTGATTTATTATGATACAATATTCCATATTGTATTGAAGGTTTTGTGATATGTTTGAATGTGGATGTGTTATTTTTATGTCATTCATGGTTTATGGTTAAAGTATTAACATTTCGTATGCTATTTTTAATACAAATGTTTATATTATGATTCAACCTTTTTCATATAAGGAATGCACTAGACTTAGTAAGTGATGGGTGGAGCTTGTTATAGCTCCTTGATGCATCGGTAGGTATCATGAGACAAACTAGTGTCTTGGCACAAGGCCTTGAAAAAAATATTATTTGTAGTCTTGGCATGAGGCCTTGACTACATGGTTATGATGTCCGACATTATGCATTCCATCATTATGAAAGTGGATATTGATATTACATGTGATTATTTGACTAGTAGAATATCCCTGTGAAAATGTAAATGGAAATTTTTGATTTATCATTTCCATATTATTCTGAAGTTTATGTTGAAAAGGTTTGTGTTTTAGTCTTATACATTTCCTTAAATTTTTATGCTTAATTATGAAAGTTTTCGATAAATTGTTATCCTAATTGGGCACAAGAGCTCTCCCCTTTGTATGTTTAATTTTTCCTAGGATGAGAAAAATTAAATAATTACTGACCTATAGGGATAGTCTAAGGGAGATGAATGTGTTCAAAGGAGACACAATATTGATGTTTTTCATTTCATAATGTAATTTAAAATTTAGGTTTGTATCTAGTACTTCCGAGGATACTAAACTGATCAGTCTTTCGGGATTTGATCCCTTTTGATCATGCCATTGTTATGTAATAATGTACTGACTCTATGTAACTAGGGTCAGGGATTTACAATTTGATTCGATGTAATTAGTTCACATCCCATGGTAATTAGGAAAATATCATCTTAGGTTATAGATTCATGGGTGATAGTAGCAGGCTTATCAAAAATGGTATCAAATCCTAGGATTTTTTAGACCAAGGTACGTGGATAAACCTCTATTATGTTGGGGTATTTGGTAGCTTATATATATGAGTGTCATGATTCGAGAGGTTTGTGTGGTGAGATTCTGGTTATCACTTTCCTGTATGGATCCTCGAGTTCCCTAGGATGTTGTGCTATGAGTTTTATATTCTGAATTTTCTTATATAATTTTGGGTTATTTTGTATTATATTAATTATATAATGGATTGGTAAATGGATTTATACATTACTGGGGATAACAATGAGTGTTTAACACATTTCATTTGAAGAGATCACAGTACCAAGTAAACTATGTGGAGCTTGAGTGCTTGGTTCGGCATGAATTCTAGTATAAGGTGACTGAATGGAACATGGTATGTTTTACCATGTGGTCAATTCATTCACAACCATTATTATATATTAAGATATATTTATTATTGTTTAATGTTATTGATTAGGGTTTGGTTGGAGTTTGGTAATATAATGAATGGTTTCAAAGGGAATGGAAAAAATATTTAGGTTATGAAAAAAATAAATGAATTTTCTGATGGGAATTTTAATTTAAATTTTATGGATTTAAAATGGGGTTTAAAAGAGAGTTTTCAATTTTGTCTTGTGTTCTATATTTTTTGAGTTATGTTGTGAATTGATTTTATGGAGTCTTATTTTGAATTTAGATTCATTTCTGGTTGTGTATGGTTTGAGTATTTGGGTTTTCATTTATGGGGTTTTATATTTTTATGTTATTCAGGGTATTCAACCTAGAAATTTAGTAACAAATGATAATAGGTTAGTCCCCTAGATTTTTTATCTCTTTCTTACAATAATTGACTCTATATATACACTGAGTGGTGTGGTAGATTTATACCTTTCCCATCCATTGCTTATCTTTCAAGGTGATTCAGTTAAATAAGAGGATACATAGTGACAAGAAGAAATAAAATCCCCCAAAGCCATTTTTTTATTTTTCTAAAAAGCCGATTAAAGGGTAACCAGTAACTGTATAATCAAAAAGTCCAAATTCAAACAAAAACCACAACGCGATATCCGAACCTTCCAGATTACAATTCAGATTTTCATATTTCAAACTTCATCCAAAATCATGACGTCATGAAGAAATTTAAATCAATCTTATAGTCATTGGGAAAACTAGAATCCATGTGAGTGAAATTTGTTTTGGGTTTGTGAATGAAAATGTTTCTAGATCAGTGGTTATTTTTATTTTATCCCCATTACAAGATGGAATGACATATGAATTCTTTAAGAACACTTTAGTTAAGTGGTTTATTCTTGAGGAAGTGAAGGTGAAGTGGATGGTGAATCTTATGTTTGTTATGGATGAATAATAGATAGAAATGGAGTATGTTTAGAACATCAATGAGAGTATTCATGTCTCTTCAACGATGGTGTCTAGAGATTCATTAAAGTCCCATCTACTCATAGAGGTTCTTCCAGTAAGAAATAGTTCAATAATCTTATTATTTAGACTGATCTTATTAAAAGGTATAATGGATTGGGGTTATCAGGTAGAATATGTTTTTAGAGGGTGATCCATGATGGGTTCAATCCCTATTTCCATTAGTGCTACTGAAGGTTCACTGTCCAGTGTAGAGAAAAAACTAGAGGAACCTAATTTAGGGAGTTATCCTACTAATAATACTTATTATAAAGTAAATAAGTCGCTTATATTCTTCTATTGTGTTTATTTAAGGAATTCCAATCCCTATTTTAGTAGTACTTGAAAGACATATTGTCATTGTGATCAACTAGGAAACCATTATAAATTCTTCAAGTTAGGATCACCGAAGATGAAAAAGAATTCATTTATGACTAATGAATATTGATTACAATCCCATGGGATATTTTTAGGTATTCCTTAGTAGAATTTGCTAATTCTATTTTTCATTTCCTTATTCATTTCTTATCACTAATTTGTGGGTTTTATTTTGGGTGAATTATTCACCTTGTTCTTTTTTGGAGATTAAGTTATTAAAGCTTTGAAATTTTAGATATAAATATTATTTAGTGTTCTATTTTAGTTTTGTTCAATTAAATTCATGTGTCATGTTTCTTAATGTTATTTTATATATTCCTTTGTATATTTCATCCACCATGTTAGTGTATTATTTAATTATTTGTGAGACCCATGTAGGGTCTCTATTTTATCACGACTTATGGAGATAAACCTATTTCATGAAGAGGTTGAGAGTGTTTTGTGATTTTGATATATACTTATATGTGGTTTTCTGTAGGAAGTACTTTAGAGAGGATTCCTTGGTAGAATCCTTCTCAATGGATTAATTTTCTTTCATGATTATCTATTTTATAGTTTAATAACTTTTAGGGGGTAAAAAGTGTCAGGGTGGGTATAATTTTCACATGCATGTAAGAAATATTTTATTTATTTGTTTTTTTGAAATTTTCATCGGTTTCTTAGAGAATTTTATAGTTTCATATAATTCTATAATCCATGGGATACCACACCACAATTGGGGGATCTACAAAGTGGTGTTGGAGTGTGCTTGAATACTAAGGTATATTAGAGAGAATTGTGGTGTGGGGGCATGGTTCATGGACTTTATTATTTTTCTCAGAGGGATGGGGGACATGATTTTGGGAAAAGGGTATGTTGTGTTTAGTGATACATATGGGTATACACAATTTTTTTAGAGGAAGGTCATGATTTATGTTTAAGGAAAAATCATAGAGGGGATTTCACATAGGTATTTTAGGTTCCATATAAGGTTTAAGAGGGAATACCATGCCACAAAACTTGGGTTATTCCATGGTGGAGAGTTTTATAAGAGTAAATTGGAAGTTGTGTGGGGGTGTGTATTGAGTTGTGTAAGGTTATTTACATAACATTAATGGAAAGAGTATATTTTTTAAGTCTAAGGATACATCATGTAACTGTATTTTATAGAGGACCTATATAACATATCCTAAGAGGCCACGCCATAATGGAATGGGTGTTTAGTTATTTTCTACTACCTCCTTGATGTGCTATAAGGTGTAGGATATATGCTATGTCACTGAAATTTTCTGGTAGAGGATTCCCCAATATAGTGTGGAGATTTTAGTAGTTATGGGATTAAATCCTGAACCTATTTTTGATCCTCCATGTCATATCCCAAAGGTCTAATCTACAATTGGATCCTAGGAGGGCTACCAAGTAATATCCAGAAGGGATACATTGTGGAGAATTCTTTACAAATTTTTTACATTTTAGAATTTCCTCTTCCCCTCCTCCTTTCATAAAACCTGTTTTGGGAATATTTTCACAGTTCATTCCTGGATTTAACTCAATGGGAAACCTAGATACTTTCCCCGTTTCATCCCATTGGATTTATTTCCATCTCCTTATTCTTGTTGGTTTCATCCAAGGTAAGGCCCTTTATTATTCTACTTCTTCCTTTCCACTTATTTTATATTCTTCAACTACCCCAATTTCTTATTGGAAAAACCTTAGGGTGAGGTTAGGAACTAATTTTTTTTCCATTGATGTTAGTTTGTTTGGTTGGTTCTTTGGGTCTTATTCCTTCCTTAACAAAAGATTTTTTTCGTATATGCACATGGTTACTGTGGGTGTTTCCATTCATTTCCTTTCCATAGAACACCATGATACTCATGGGTTTCTCTAAATTAATTTTAATTAAATTTATCATAATTTTAATCTATCAATTTTATTTAAATGTATTGTGGATTAATTTTTTTTATTAAAAATGAAATTCCAATATTTATAGTTCTTATACATTCTTGATAAAATATTATGTATTCTAGGTGTTGAATAAAATTCCAAAGAGTCCATTTTCAATGATCCATAGTGTTTTAAATGATATTCAGTATTTAATATTTTATATATATAGTTATTTATGTTAAAATGTTATTTTTTGGGTTTGTTCTATTTTGAGGCTTTAGTGGTGTTATGTATAGGTTCTTATATTTTGATACATGACATGAATTATATCACTTTTTTTGTTCCCTTGGTGTTCCCTATCAACATCCAAATATATATGCGTGTGGATATATATATATATATATTCATGTTTATGTGTATGCATGGTTACATGTATATGTTCATGTGTGTGTATGTATAAAGTTTATAGGATTCATTCATTAATTTTTGGGATCTCAAATTATTTCTTAGTTTCCACAATGCATTCCAAAATGGATATTAAATATGAGTTTTTCAGAAGAATTATTGAGAGGAACATTTGAAACTTTGAGAAATTAGTTTGACTCTTACTTTTGGTTATTAAATGGAATTAAAATAAAAAAAAACTTTTCTTAAAAGATTATTACTAATTTCAAATAGTAAGACCCAGTTTGAACTTTGGAATGATTTTTCATGAAATGTGTGTTCCCTATTTGGAATCCCCTTAATCTGAGTTATGTTGGGATGTTATATCTAAATTTTATAGGGGTGTTGTATATGGATGGGTGTAACGATGTGGGTTAAGAATATATTTTTGGAAAATATTTATTCTTTATTTATATGTTGTGTGTAAAGGATACCTCACCACCTATTACTATCATCATAGGGATACTAGACATATTAGTGAGGGATTGAAAGGAAGTTACTATCTAGTTTCATTGATTTGTTCTAGATATGACATGGTCATTGGATAGGACCATTGAGGGAGTTCCCCCATGCAACTAGTTGAGAGAAGCCAATTGGTTATAGTCTTTAGAATGCATCGATAGACCAACAGGTGATTCCAAAATAAGTACATATAGGGTCACCTAACTAGATGTTTCATAATCATATATAATTATATATTCTAAATTACTTAATGATTAAATTTAATTTAGTTTTTTCACTACTTCTAATTTTTTTATTATCCATTATTATTTGTCTAGTTTCTTATTTTATGCTTTAAATTTTATTATTTTATTTATTTATTTGATTGATGTTAATTTTATTTGTCTTGAGTTTCTTATTTTTATGGGATTTAAAAGGTGTATTTAATAAAATTTTAACTATAAAATAGTATTTATATATGGGAATTTAAAGTGGATTTCGATAAAGAGTTGAGTTTTTTTTCGGAAAATGATAAAAACTCTAATTTCACTACTGTATTTTCAAACTAGCATATATGGGTTGTTTTGGGAAGAGTAAATATTCGAATCTATGGTTCTTATTTAGTAAATTTTTTATGATCATTTCCATATTTTATCACATAGAATCAATAGTATGTAATCCCACGTTTTTATTTCATAACATTTCATTACATTTTACCAACAGAGTATCTTTTAAAGTTTAATGTCTTGGAAAAAGGGTACATAATACATGAATACATAAAAAAATATTCTATTCCACTTGAAATTATTATTTTATGTTAATCCTACATACATTTGTTTTATATAATAAACTAGGTACATACATCAAAGGAAAGGGTGAGCATAAGGCCCAGTAAGGGAAAACCAGTGAAATAGTTTACCTGTGATCTTAAGGAATATCAATAAGAACTTGAGGAAATATATAAAGGGATTGGAAATGGAAATATAAGAATATAATAATTAAAATAAAATGATTAATTACATGGATGTGTGGGTAAAAAAATTAATTGAGTCATTCTTAAGTATATCACTATGTTTTATCGGGGGGGGGTATCATAAAAATTTCTGAGGTTATTCACCAAGGCATCGTAAAACATATCATCTTTAGAGATTAAATTATTTACACAATGAAATTGAGTTCTATTAGGGAACACCATTAATATTTATTAATTAATTTGATCGACATATATCATAATAAAACATTTCATAAATTCCCTATATAGAATAAAATAAATGGGTTTCATATTAAAATCATGGTGTTTTAGAAAGTGGATAAAAACAAGATCCTTTTATCATTTTAAACCCACAGAAAAGGAATGTGGGTTTCATGTAAGATAATACGAGAATAAAATAGATCATTTTTAAATCTAGTTGAGTCACATAGAGAATAAATAGTTTTGGGTATTCAAAAAATTAAATAAAATAATTTCATGGGAAATAGAGGCAAATTTTGAGAAGTAAAATCGATATCAAAACGGGTATAAAACATGGTTTTATAAAACATTAAAAAGAAAGGGGAACAGGGTATCCCATTAATAAAATAATATTAATACATTAAAGGGATATAATAAAATTTATAGAAGAGAATACTGTGAATTGTTGAAATACATACCACATAAAAAATTGAATTTTAAAGGAAGGAAGAAGTTGAGATTATCCTTACCTTGAAGAGTGACTCCTAAAAATCAAAGATAAGAAGCTTGGGGGATTTTATGCACCATGTGAGGACTCCATAAGAGGTAAAACTATAATATAATTGTTTAGGATTAATTTGGAGTGAAAGGAAATGAATAAATGAGTGGGTATTTATAGAAAAGGTGTGGGATTTTTTTATTAATTTCCTTGGACACCTCAATAGTGGTATTTGAAAAACCATGGGCTTTCCCATGGTATTTTCCTATTGTATTAGACAGTAGAGACACCTATTAAATTATTTTCATCCACAAGAGTCAACTATAATTTTATATTAATCATTACAACATTATTATGTAGTTATGATGTCATTAAACATACTGAAAAACTCAAACTTCATTTTTACTATTCACAAAAAACTAAAGTATTTAATAAAATTCTCATAAATTTACCATAATACATTATCAACATAATGATATCAAAAATTATATTTATTTTATCTTAATAATTATATAAATATGAGAAATTAAACATTTAAATATAAAATACATATTTATAAAAAAAATAATAGTAGTCATAAAATGAATAGGAAAATGTATTGAAAAATTTTCGACACATGAAAAAAATAATTTCATTTCATATTTTTCATTTAATAAGAGTGTTTTTATAATAAAATTTCATTATAATAAAAATTAATAAAATTTTATTTTAATATAATAATTTATATATCTCTTAAAAGTCCAAAAAAGTTAATTTATCAAATTCTATCTCAATTTTTAAGAAAAAAAATTTTTAAAATGGAAATGATAAAATAATAATTTTATATAAACAAATTGAATACATATTAATTGACTAAGGCCTTAGAACCCCCTTCTAACACTGAGATATGACATGATGGTAAAGTGTGTGATTGTTTTAGACTCTTGGGGTGGCTTAGATAACATCACCTGAGTGGTAATTTTCACTAAGTTGAACTTATCCAGTAAGAAAATTCATTCAAGATTAATCTGTCAAATATAGACATGGGATTGGTCAAGATATAAACTTAGTGATTCTCCCCCATTCCCAGGATCTAACAAATGGGTTTTTTATGAAAAGATTCTACTGGATGAGGGAATCAAATCTTTTTTCTGCATTAATTAACTATTATAATATTTATTTACAACAATAATTATAATGTTAAAATTATTATTAAGAGTACTTATTCCAACTGTCATATTGAAAAATGGTCATATTAAACAATGTTCAAATTGACCAATGGTCATATTGACCAATGGTCATATTGACCAATGGTCATATTGACCAATGGTCATATTGACCAATGGTCATATTTACCAATAGTCATATTGAACATTGTTCAAATTGACCAATAGTCATATAATAGTCCAAACCTGATGTTCACATTAAAATATACTAACTTAATTATTAATGATATATAGTTTGGTTTTGTAATATAACATAACAGACATTTTTTGGAAATAATTATCATTCAAAAAATTTTTGTTTCTACAGTATTCCCCCTTTAATAATTTTCCCCCAAAAATTTCAACTCATTCTCTCAGTTGAGAAAATGTGTGAGTACTTCTACGTCATTATTTCTTCTGGTTCCTGAGTCATTTCTTTATATGTGTGGTTGTTTCGCAACACTTTAATGAGGTGGGTATTCTTGTTGCATAGAACCATGACTATATAGTGCAATATTTCCACTGGATTTTCCTCATAAGAGAGGTCATGTTCCAGTTGTACCACCTCTAGATTTAGTACTTGGGAAGGCTTAAGTATGTACTTCCTCAAGAGAGACACTTTGAAAACATCATCAAATTGTGCTAGATTTGGAGGATGTTTAAGTTGATAGGCTTCTTCTCCTCGGTGATCAAGGATTTCATTGGGAAAAATGTACATAGGGTTAATATTCCCCTTCCCCATAAACCTTATGACTCTATTCCAAGGTAAAATTTGAAGGAATACATTATCACCAATGTCAAAATATAAGTCCCTTTGATGGTTGTCAACATAACTCTTCTGCCGAATCTGAGAATCCTTTATGTGTTATTGGATATAATATACCTTTTCTTTAATCTCTTTAAAAAAATTAGGCCTAATAATATTTCTCTAATAAACTTCATCCGAAAAATTAGTAGTTCTATATCGCTTCACTTATATGATTCAAAGGGTCCCATTTGAATCTATAATTTAAGGTGTTGTTGTACAAGATCTCAAATAATGGGAGATGTTGATCCCATACACCTTTCAATTTCATTGAGAACGTTCTGAGAATGTGCTCGAGTGTATGAATAGCCCTTTCAGGTTTTCCATTAGTTTGGGGATGACAGGTCATACTAAACGTAAATTTAGTACTCAGAGAATGTTAAAAATATCACTAGAAATTTTATTTGAACCTTGGATCATGATCAGATATGATAGAAAGTAAAACTCCATACAGACTTACCACTTCATTCATGTATATCATGGAGAGTTGTTGAAGAGATAAATCATCTCGAATAGAGGTAAAATGGGAAGCCTTGGGGAGATAGTCAACTATAACCCAAATTTTATAGTTTTTTTGGAAGTTCATGGGAGACCAGTGACAATTTCCATAGTGATATTATCCCACTTACATGCAGGTATAGTTAGTGGTAATAATACCCATTTAGAAAGTTGTCTCTCTTCCTTCACTTATTGACACACTAGGAACCTTGTAGTGTAGTCAGCAATCTCCCTTTTCATGTTATCCCACTAATAATTATCTACAGGATCCCTATACATTTTCATGCTTCCATGATATATAGATAAAGTAGAGAGCTGAGTTTCATCCATCAAATACTTCTTTATTTATAATATATATAGAACATATAGCCATGTATGAAATTTTAGTACACATTCTTTATCAATATTGAACTATGTAAAATTCCCATTCTTCCCAACCTCTATCATCTTCTGTGAAAAAATATATCCCCTTTGGTATTTATTGATCTTCTCTAGTAATAATGGTTCAGAAATCATTTAGGATAGAGGTGATTATTTCCCTTCCCCTATGATTACAATGTCCAATTTTACTAGGTCTTTTATTAAAGGATCTCTTTGAATCCACTTCATTTCTAGAACAATTTGTTCTTTCCTACTTTATGTATCAGTGATTTTTTTTCTATTTTTGGATGATAATTAATTGCATAATTATAGTTTTTAAGAAGTTATAACCATCTCCTATGTTTCATTTTCAATTCCTTTTGTCTAAAAATATACTTCCAATATTGATGGTAGGCATATATATCACATTTATCTCTATAAGGATAGTGTTTCCATATATTCAGAGTGAAAACAACTGAATTTAGCTCTAGGTTATGCATAAGATATTTATTCTCATGAGGCTTCATCTGGTTGAGATGCATAAAAAATAACCTTTTAATTATTTATAAGGTTTCACCCAATCCCTTTTAGATATGCATCGCTAAAAAGAATGAATCCTTCTTGGATAGAGGGTTGAGTTAACATAGGTGTAGTATCCAATCTCTTTTTCACCTATTATAAACTTTCTTCACAATCATTTATCCAAATTAACTTGACCCCTTTTTGAGTTAACATGGTTAGTGGATAATAATTTCATGAAATGTTTTTAAAAACATCCTATAATATACTACTAAAAAAGGAAACTATGAATCTCAGTTAATAATGAAGGATAAAGCCACCTCCCCAAAACCATTGTCTTTACAGGGTCAATTGAGATTCCTTTATTTGTTAAAATGTTCCCCAATAATGAAACTTATTGTATCCAAAATTAACATTTTCTAAACATTCCAAATAACCTCTACATTCTCAGAGTTTGTAATATAACCCTTAGATGATCCACATTATCCTCAAATATTTTGGAATATATTATTGTATCATCAATAACCACAATGTTATCAAGGTAGTCATTAAAGACATTATTCATAAAATTTATAAAAATTATAGGAGAATTAGTCAAGCCGACAGGAATAACAACAATTTTATAATGCACATATGTTGTGTGGAAGGAAGTATTTGGAATATCTTCTTTTCTCACTATCAATTGATGACAACTAGATCAATGATCAAACTTGGAGAAAAATTGATCCCCACAAAGCCTATTAAATAAATCATCAATTGATGGAAGAGGGTACTTGTTCTTCATTTTTATCCCATTAAGTTATCTTAAATAAATGCATAACAACATTAATCAAGACTTATTCTTCACAAAGAGAATATGTGATCCCAATGAATACACACATAGTTGGATAAAACCATTCTCTAAATAATTTGGGAGTTGTTTTTTTAATTCCTCATGCTCCACATTTCCCATTCTATAGGGGGTCTTTGAAATCGGCTTAGAACCGGGCACGAGCTCAATGGAGAACACTAACTTTATTTCATGGGGAGGTGTATATAACTCCTCTGAAAGTACATCAATGTATTCATAAATGATGATGACATTATCTATTCTTATACTTACATATCCTACTTCATCTTAACTGGTCATTTTTATAAGGATGGCTAAAAGTGGTGCTTCTAGAAAAAGCTCAGGTCGAGGTACCTATCCTTTGAAAACAACTATAGGTTTTCCATCCATAACTAGTGATATTTCCTTGATTCTATAGTTGATATTATTTTTATACTTTAAGATACATTCCATCCTGAGTATAATGTCAAATTCCAGTATGGGAATGACTCATATATTTTAGACGATATTATTCTCACCAAAGTAAATACTATAGTTTCTATACATTGTTGAAGCTACGATAATCACTCCAAGAGTCTTGACTGATAGCTCTACTTCTAGAATTTTATGGATTTATTCAATATTATTTAAAAAATTATAGGAAATAAAAGAATGCGTAGAACTAGAATCAAACAACGTACTTGCTAGATATGAGAGAACAACGAGAGTACCTCCCACCACATCATTTGAATCTTCATCATTATCCTTTGTGATAGTAAAATCACAACCTTCCTCCCTTGGTCTATTGTTAGGTTGATGGTGATTCCCCTATATTAACATTAGATTTGTATATGGATTGAAAAATTAGACAAAATTTACATATTTAAAGCATTAGACTTCAATAAAATCATGTACCCTCTTCCCATTATAGTTTGTGTTGAGAAGTTTAGGATTCACTTCAATTTGTAAATTCTGAGCAATATTTCCATCTCTTACACATTTGTAACACTTCTCACTTCTGAGTTAGTAGTTCCATGAATGATTTTTCCCACATTTTTTGTATTTGTAAGGTTTCAGATTATTTCCACCTATTCTTTGGTCAAAGATCATCCCCACATTTGGATCCAAATATATCTTCTTTTCATTCATTTTGTGAGACCACTGTCTCTCACCAAAAAATAGTTCGAATTTCATAGCACTCCTCCTGATCTCTTCACAGTTTTCAAAGTCTCACCTGGAAAGATTATTTTGTAGATAAGGTCTTAGTACACCGAAGAATATATCAACCTTTCTATTAGGATCCACGAAAAATATATAGGTTTATCAAGAAATTCTTGTAAAGATCATCACATAGTTTCCAATAGATTTATTTTCATTATATTTTATCTCCAAGAATTACTTTTTTATTTTTTTTCACACTAAATGAGGGATTTTTTTTAAATAGGTTTCCATGAACTAATACCACTATATAGCTTAAATATACCATATTGGATTCGTATTTTTGATCAACTCACACCACTAATATGATTCTCACTATTAGTGGTAAACATACAGGGTTAATTTCTCTAGTTTCGAACAATGGAGTACATAAAAGAACTTTTTAATGGAGCTTATCCACTGTTCAAAAATCAATGAGTTAGTTGATCCACTAAAAGACGATCATCATTGATGCATAAATGACTCAATGGAATTTTTTTCCGTTCATGCTGAATTTGTTCCCTCAGATTAATTCAAGTTATTTCTCATAACATGAGTCAGTTAATTAACATTCTCATAGAGGTTTTCATTCCATCTACCATCAGAATGTCATTGGTGTTTGGTCCGTTTCACTCACCATTTACACGATTTCTCATTTTTCCCACCCTTTTCTAAAATAGGAAAACATAATTGTTAAATGTTTTTCATTTAATAATCTTATAGTTACAAGGGTATTTTTTTGTCATATAACATCATGGTTAAACATTTTATTGATTAAAATCAAGTAAATGTTTTATAAATCCAACATAATTGTTCGTAAAAATAATATGAGTTACCAATCATATCGCTCGGGAGTGTCAAACAAAGAGTGAAGCAAGGGATATTATCAAGAACTTATTCCCATTTTATTTTAGCTCAAATCAGTATTTTTGGGTTTTATAACTAGATAAAAATTTTCAAGATCCACATACACTTCTTCATATCCAGATAGAGATATCTTTTCTCGAAAACCACTTATTAATATTTCACCAAAATACCAAGATGTTTTCTTTAATTTTAACTTAACACTAACGTAAATCCTAAAATTTTAAAATAATAATTTAAAAAAATAACCAAACCATCATTTTATACCACATATTGAATCCCACCATTTTATTTCATGAGTTTTCATTACATTTTACCAATAGAGGATCTTTTAAGGTTTAGTGTCTTGAAAAAATGGTACATAATACATGAAAAAAAAAATATTCTATTCCACTTGAAATTATTATTTAAGGTTCATACCAAGTAACTTTATTTCCTATCATAACCTAGATACATATATTGAAGGAATTGGGGGGCATAAGGACCATCACGGAAAAACAACAAAAACAATTTACTTGTGATCTTGAGGAATATCAATAAGAATATTAGAAAATACATAAGTGAATGAGAAATGAAAAAAATAGGCATATAAAAATAAAAATAACATGAATCATAACATGGAAATGTGGATAAAACATTTAAATATTTTATTAATAAGAATATCACAATGTTTTATCACTAAGTTGTCATAAAAATTACCTTGTTAATTCAACAAGGTATCGTAAAACATGTCATCTCTAGAGATTAAATTTTTTATCCATTGAATTGAAGAAATATTGGGATGAAACATTGATTTTTATTAATTAATGTTACCCAAATATATCATAATAAAACATTTCATAAATAACCCATGTAGAATAATAGAAACAGATTTCATATCAAAATCATGTTGTTTTTGAAAACGCATAAAAACAAGATCATTTTACCATTTTAATCACACAAAAAAGGAATGAGGATTTCATGTATGTTAATCCTAGAAAAAATAGATAATTTTTAAATATATTTGAATACCCCTAGAGAATAAATAATTTGGTTATTCTCAAAATAAATAATAATAATTTCATTAGAAAAAGAAGGAAATTTTGAGAAGTAAAATCGGTAGCATAACTGGTATAAAACGTGGTTTTATAAAACATTCAAAAGAGAGGGAAAAAGGGTATCCCATTCATAAATAATACTAATTAATTAAATGGATATAATAAAATTTACATAAGAACATAATATGGAAATTCTACAGACATACCTCATAAAAGGATGAACTTGAAAGGAAAAGAGAAGTTGAGATTTCCCTTACCAAGAATAGTGACTCCTAAAACTCAAAGATCGAGAACTAGGGGGGGTGAAGGCACCTTAAAAGGACTAATTGAGAGGTATACATATCATATATTTCTGTAGGAAGAATTTACAATGAATGTAACTGAATAAATGAGTTGGTATTTATAGAAAAGGTGAGGGAGTTTTTTATTAATTTCCTTGGACACCTCAGTAGAGTATCTGGAAAACCATTGGATTTACCATGGCAATTTCCTTTGGTATTGGACAAATGGGACACTTATTACTTTATTTTAATCCACAAGAGTCGACGAAAATTTAATAATACTCATTACATCATTATAAAATACTTATGATGTCATTATAGACACAGAAAAACTCAAAATGTATTTTAATTATTCATAAAAACTAATGTAGTTTATAAAATTATCATAAATTCACAGCAACACAATATAGAAGTTTGGATTACAAAAATTACATTTATTTTATTAAAATAATTTTCTAAATATTATAAATTTAACTTTTAACTTTAAAAATACATATTTATTAAAAATAATATCGGATAGAAAATGCAAAGTAAAATTTTTGACACTTGAAAAAAATAAAATTATTTTATCATTTGTAATTTAATAAAATTGTATTGAAAATAATATTTCATTATAATAACAATTAATAAAAACCTAGTTTAATGTAATAATTTATTTCTCTATGAAGAGTCCTAAAAATTTATTTACTAAATTCCATCTCAATTTTTAAGAAAAACTATTCCTAAAACAAAAATAAGGAAATAAAAATTTTATTTAAACAAAGGGATTAAATTTTAACTAACTATCTCCTCAACACATAACCCCTTATAACATCTGGATAAGACCTAAGGGTAAGGTGTGTGGTGGTGATAGACTATTGGGGAATCTTAGATAACAGCAATTGAGTGGTAATTTCAACTAACTTGAACTTCTCCTATAAGCGATTTCATTCAAGGTTGACATGTTGAATCTTTGATTGGGCTTGGTCAAGAGAAAATCAAAATGGTTCTACCTCCTTACCAATCTCCAAAAATGGAATTCCTATATCATGATTCTACTGGATGAGAAAAATCTCTAAGAACAGATACATACCAAGCAATCCAACCTTCAACGCACTAAGATTTTCCAACAGATCACTCCTATATCAAAGGGAAGAGTCTCAAAAACCTTTTGGAGGAGAAAAAAGTATGTTAAGGCTGACTCATGAAAAAACTAGGTGTTTAGGGGAAAAATTGAGGTAGATCCACAATTTTTTGATCTCAATTTTTACTGTGTATGGTTAGCTCGCACAGTTAGGAAAACTGTGCGCTAACTATACGCAGGCCTCTTCCTAAAGAAGAACCTCACATAGTTAGTCCACATGGTTAGACAAACAGTGGTACATCCATGATGATGTTCTATGTACCATTTCACACAGTTAATCCTAGGAGGTAAAATTTTTTGTCCTAGGTTTGTGCCTAACCGTGCATCTACCTATAGCCCATTGCCTTACTTCTCACGGTTATCTATAGAAGTTTCATAGTTTTTACTATCCTTTATCAAACGAAGATACTCCAAAAAATCCTGAAACCAATTCCAAAACACCTCCAAACCCTTCAAAAACTCACCAAAAAATTTTACATACTTAAAATACACAAATAAAATATTAATTACTTGAAACAGGGGGTTCTGCACCATTTTTTGATACCTATCTCCTACTGTTATAGTCACTATGAATTTTTTTTAATGTTTATGGTCAAGAAAAATTTATTAAAAAATGAAAATAAACCCCCTTTAAAAACTAGGATAAGAGGTCATAGATGTATATACATAAAATTAAACACTATTGTTTTTTATCATGATACCTTAAAAGAAATGAAATTAATTTTAAAATTTCACCAAACTACCTAGGGTTTGATACCCTTCAAAATGATACATATGAATCCGTATTCAGGAGAATAATCCCTTTATCCGAAAACCTCGCACCTCCTTTAATATCATCCTAATTCCTTTTGGGATGATAAATTGCAGAGTTACTTCCTATATGTTTTTAAACAATAGAGTCATAAAATACATGTATTAATTCAGATTCATTGTCATCCTAGGGTATAGTTCCCTCAAAGATTCCTATTTCTAGCCAATAACTTTTTTCCAAAGGGTAAATTGCATTTATTAGAATGTAATCCTTGAAAAATAAATAAATACATTTGATATTCCATATATAGACCACAATATCACTCATAGTATTATTCAACCGTGTATCCTCATTAATTAAAAATATGGGTTATCAGTGGTAATCAATGTCCCCCGCCTTTAGAAAATACAAGAGTTAGATGATATTTGAAAAAACCATAATTGAATCATTGAATGGAAAGCATTGGAAAAAAATAACATCATATAAAATAATTTATTTACAAAATAAATTAATTAACCATGCATTATTATTTTTAATATAACACTAATGGGTTTCTTGTCACTCTTATATAATCAAACATCCATTAGTGGTGAACATAACATGTGGGATTATGCTTCATAGTAATCCAAGGTGAAATTTTACAGTAGTGAAGCTTTTAATGAACTTATAGTCAATATGACATTAATCCTATATCACCATTTTTGATGAAATTACCACATCTCTAATGCATTAATGTATATTATCACCCACCAAACATTCACAGAACTACATGGTTAATGAAATGGTGTAATAATGCCTCTATAAAGTGATATTTCTATCCCTAGAAATAGATCATAATTTTTTCTAAGTGTTGAATCCATACTGGTAATATTTATATGAATAAATATGACGAAGATGGTTTCCCCTATATCAGTATTAAAATTCATTTGGATTACCTTCCCATAGAAATAAAATTCTTACCATCCAAACCTAGAAATTACTAAAGAGGGAATCTCAAAAATATATATATTTACCCTAGATCTTTTACGGTGGTGTATAACCAATCTAATATATCATGAACATCGATGCATGATCCAAATTCCATTAGAAGTTTTCTAGCCCTAGTCATATAGAATAGATCACCTAAAAGAAGATCCCACCTATGGTATAACCACAAAAATAAAGGAGTATATTCACACTTCTACTAATATTGACATCATTGAGGCCTGAAAGCATATCATGAAAGTAGAATAGAGGAAATTAGCTAACCCCAATAACTTGAATCATAGGGGTTACTAAAAACTAGTTGTGGTGACTATATCAATGGATCCATCGCCAATGAGGATGAGTATTAACCATCATGGGAATCCTCACAGTGGATCCCACCAAATTTCTAACCAAGTATAATTTATGTATCAAAATTATGGTGAGTTATAACTACTTCCACAAGATTCCATAGGAAACCACATCCTATGGATATGGAGTGATTTTTTCTACCATGGTTATCTGCAGTGTCATACATTAGATAGTAATATACACAAGTTATGGATACACCTCCTCTAAAGAAATTCATGGTTCCTGACACAATTTTAACATCATTATATTCCATCATTGTTGACCCAAATAATAAAGAAAAATGTTATGTTGTTAAATAACAAGAAAAATAGGAGAAATTTGATGTGATTTTCATGCGTATAGATGTACATGAAAAAAGAGTGTATACTCAAAATCAATGGAAATTCTATGATTTGTGATATCCTTATATAATTTCACCACAAAATAATCAGTGGAATACTTTCAATGAAAAAAGAAAATCCATGGAAATGTACATAACCTGCACACCACTAGACAATTGTTAGATTGTTTCATTAGATGAATATATTTCTCAGTTCAAATCTAAAATAGAGAAGCTTTATCATATCAATATTTAATTTCTTAGAGAAAACAAACCTATTCATTATGTCTTTTAAGATAATGTTTTCATTTCACTTATGGATGTTCTTCTTTTATATAAGGAGATTTATTAACATGCCAGTGTAGTGCAGCTGATTCTATCACTAGTTTAGAGAATATATATTATTAATTTTTCTAAAACATTAGCTCTACACTAATGGAAAACCATACATTACATCTAAAATTACAAGCACTAGGATAATGAGATCATTTCATATTTTATTTATTGAACAAAAATTCTAAAATTTTCCTTGGAAGAAAATATCCCCCATGTAGAATTACTGAAGATATGTGCGGTGGAGTTACAAGAAAATTTGAGAACCATGATTATATTATATAAATACAATGGATTAATTCAAGAGTTTATATCAAAATATTAACAACAAGGAGATGAAATTTAAGTGAACTATGGTGAAATATCAACAAAATACACCATCATAAGAAAGTAATTCTTGGAAATTAGACACAATTACTATCACAATAAATCCAATAATATCAATGTGACATGACTTTAAAAATAATTAGAACAATGATTATTCCATTCACTATGATCTTGTTCAAGTGTACTTATTATCTGTTTTAGAGATTAAATTGATCATGTTTCCAAAAATAATTAATCCAGATGTATCACGACATAATGATCACCGAAATTACAACCCTTACCATCGTGTGATGGGAGAAAAAAAATCTAATATTTCATTTTTGTCATTTATTTGTAAAAAATATGGTTGAGGGTGTTAAAAATAAACTGGACAATCCCAAGGCGCATGTGACATGTGTATTGTCCATTCTCCCAAAAAATAAGAATACAGGGAATAAATCCCCTAATAGGAATGTAAAAAAACAAGACTATATTGTCTAAATATTAGAAATTCTTGAACATGTTTCATCAGGTTATGATTGAATCAACCATTTATAAACCAAATTCCCTCTGTAGTCTTAGTGGGTAAATGAACAACAAAAAATTGTACCAAAAGTCAATGTAACCTACAACAAAATACTAAAGAGAATGATGATTCCACATGGATTGAAATACCCATCAAAACAATCTTGGAATTTACACCCACATAATTAATAGAATGGGTAATGTACCCCAACATTAGATAATGTGAATCATCACATCAAAACTGAAAATCGTTCTAATTCAATCAAATGAGAGAATGGGAAGCATCCCACCAAACAATATAATGGGAATCATCCCAGCAAATAAGAGAATATCCATTGTCCAATCAAAAGAGGCAATAAGAAAAATCACTCCAAAACTGAAAATGAACACAATATAATTAAAAAATTAAATGAGAATCATCTGATAAACTGAGATAATGGGAACTATATAATCTAATTATGCAATGATGACTGCCTAACTAAATGAGACAATGGGAATCATCCTATGAAACTAGAGAATGTGCATCATCCCACTAAACTAGAACCTTATCTTTGGTATATCACCAATCAAAACATTCCCTTGAAATGAGATCCTTTTAGGGTTGGGAGCACTAGTATTCGTACAACAATGTTATCTATTTTATGGAATATTATACCAATAACGAAAAGCGTAATAAAATAAGATCCTCTATATCAATCCACATGATATCATATGTTTCTAAGGAGCTTCCACCAGGTTTTGATGATCCTAATCCTCATAAGGATAATGAAATTATAATGTGATAATTTGAATCTTAAGTGCAAGATCTTTGATTTATCCCTTTTATGAATGATTGGGAGGATATTAGAGATGTATATTTTATCTTTGAAGATGGTTTTTCAACCCATGTTTTTATTTTATCATGAAAAGTTTAAAATACATTATATCAAAGGAAAATATAGTCATTGAGGTCTGTAATTGAACTTCTATTATAATATACACATCCTATCATTGGTAAAGATAATGTAGTTGTCAGGTTTTCTGCCCATCATCCACCAAAAACTGTCGAGGCTATCATTTATTAAGAATTGATCTCCTAGATATAGGGAGAAAATAAAAATCTAAGGAAAAAATTACAATGTTTCTCTAGGAATAAATTCCACATTATGATGATTTTTTGGATAAGGTCGTTCATTCTTTGGCAGGACCTATAAAATATATAAAGGGGCATTTATCAGTACAAGAAAAAAAAAAAGAAATGATAAAGGGGCCTTAATAAGTGCTTGTAAAAAAGCACTGATAAAGGGAATATTTAAAAAAACTATTTCATTAAAAATATTATATCAATAAATAAATATATTTATGTAGATAAAAATATTTTATATATTTTTAAATATGTTTAAAATAAGACTAAATATTCCTTTAAAATTAATATATAAGATATTTAGTGAAAATAAATTATAAAATAATTAAGAAAATGATGTTAATAAATATTTTGCAAACTATTATCGAATAATAGGCATTTACTAAAAACATTGGTGACATTAAGATTAAATAAATTAATGAATGGTCTAAGATAAGCTGAAAACATGACTTGATCTTGAAACACCCATAAAATCTGATCTGGGTGTCCATTTAGGCTCTACCATATATCGAATCAAATCTTGTGATGATATCTACACCCTAATGACTTCAGGGAATCCCCAATCAAAAGTTTCGAGTCCAAAATGGTCTAGAATGCCTCCAAAACTGAGTTTTTAGTCAGTGTATCCCAATTTATTTTAACATTCAATTGGATTTAAACCTTTTTTAATGGGTAATTATTAATTTTTTTGATGGATATTGAATTTATTCCTAGAGAATAAATTACTATTGATATTATGGTTTTGAATTTTTATCATTTTTCATAATATATTGTTATTTATAATTAAATATATGCTTATTTTATTTAACTTACACATAATAAATCAATTATATAAATACATATATCAACATATTTTTGTAAAAATATATTTTTAAATATATAAATAAATATTTAATATTAATTTTACTTAATGTAAAAAAATTATCCAATTTATAAACATTATAAAAATGCTTTAGTATGTATATATAATGTTTATATATATATATATGTGTGCATTAAGAATCATATATATATATATATATATATTCTAAAATATATATAAATTAATATTAATATATAATATATTTAAATAAATATAATTATATATATATAATTTCTAAATATATAAAATAAATAGAAAAGATGTCAAATATACAACAAAACCTACATTGCATAATGATAAAGATAAATTAGTCGAATAAGGGAGGTCTTGGGATCAAATTCAGGTGCCCATAGAAATTTGGGGTATCCTTATAGCATTTAGAAATGGGACTGTAAGCACCGAGAAAGGTGTTTTTGGGGGTTCCTGAAAAATTAATTTTTTCAAATTTTTTAATAATCATTTTTAGGGTTGATAAAGGGTGTCTTTCACGTCACTTTTTAGCACTATGAAAGGTCAGTTTTTAACATCACTCACAATATTAGTGCTGATAAAACCCATTTACTAGTGTTTTTAAAGAATCAATTTGCAGTATTGATTGGGGTTTTATCATGAAAAAGGCTTATAATATATCTAGAAAGAGTCATGAGATGTTTCATTATTATTGTATAGGATTCCATATAATAGTATAAAATTTATTTTTTTAATATATTGTTTTTTAATATTTATCTAAATAAGTGTTGGATAAAAATATTTTGACAAAAATGTGGAAAGGTGGCTACGGGGACACTGCCTTTCGAAAAAAATACTTATTTTAAATATACATGCTTGTATATTTAAAGATATATATGTTTTTATATTTTGATATATATATATATATATATATTTTAGAATTATTTCCATTTATATTTGAAAGTGGAAATGTTATGTTTTTATGAAATTGATTTTGTGACTTGTAAATTATATTTTACTTATAATATTTATTCTTTTTGTTTATTTTCAATTATTTTTTATACATTGAGTTAGTTTTTCAAATATAATTTAGATTTTATTTATATTTTATAAGTTATATAATTTCAAAGTCACCATCTTGAATCATAATAATATTTGAATTTGGTGGCTTTGAAAGTCTATAAATTATAAAGTAAAAATTTAATCTAACAGAAATTTGACACACTTAGTGAAAATATTAAAAGAAATTAAAATAAAACAAAATTACTAAAAATTATTAATGACATGTAATTTTAGTTGCATAATATATTTTTGTTTAAAACAATTACATTTTAATTTGTAATTTTTTTCATTACTTTTGTTTTTAATTATTTGTTATATTTATGAAATTATTTATATTTTGAACAATTTTTTTGAGGTTTATGATACGTATTATGTTTTTTAGATTTTTTATATAGTTTATATTTTATAAGCTTTTAAATTTATGTACTTGAAATTTAATAAGTTTTCCTTTGTTTCAAGTAATTGACTTTAAAATCTTATAAAAGAAAAATTGTAACTAAAATACAAAAAAAATTAAAAAGGTGGATAAACATTTAAAAATGGTTGATAGTAAATATAATTTCATCATTTTAATTGAAAAACAATCATATAAATGTTATAATACATTTTTTTCATATAACTTATGTAAATAGAACACATATAAATAAATGAGTACAATCACTATCAATGATGTGGTCATGTCCCACAATCTGGTGTGCGAATGGGAAGCACTTATCGAGATCACCAAGCTCTATGGTGGGGTAGAGTATGATGAGATGGCGAGGGAACTTTCTTGGTGGATGGAACCTTGAATTTTTGGAACTTTGATTGTGGCTCATTAAGAGGAGGTATCATTTGGATGTCATTATGTGCACTAGATCCTTCTCCCACTGTGCGAGTAGAAGGATCTTCTATTATCTCATGGGGGAACCATAAAGACTGTGAAGGCTAGAGCATGAAAGGTGGAGGCATAGGAAATAACCCGTAATTGATGCTCAAATAAGTTATACCTTCACTAAAAATATATTATTGGTAGAAGGGGTTTTTTTATTTAAAGGGTTTCATGACCCCCTAAAGATGCTTTAGCAGTGGTTATGTTGAATCATTGCTAAAGTTTCTATAATGTGTGATCAGCAACAGTTTTTTTTCGATCGCAGGTATATCTTGATAAACATTATAGGCAGTTACATTAGAAGGGGTTTAAACCCATTCTAATACCTCCATAAATCAACTAGACATATCCAATTTAGAATGGGTTTAAACCCCTTCTAAAAACTGTATCAATTGAGGGGCGTTTAGAACCCCATCTAATTGATTTGAATGGAAATATTTAGCGGTGTTTTTAAACTTCCCCTAATCACTAAACTATTTAAGGGCTGTTAAAATGACCTCTAAATCTGAAATTTTTTTACTTGTTTACCCACCCCACATGTCCCTCTCCCTTTCCAGGCCTCTGGTTTCCCATGCTCCATTCCCATCCCTTCCACCATCCAGTTCCGCTCCACACAATCCCCTCCCTTACGGTTCCCCACATGCCCCTCCCCCTCCTCTGGTTTCTTGCAAGCCCTCACAGTTCCCATCCCACACCCCGTATGAAGACCACCCCCAAGGCTAGGGCACAACCTGTCTCTCCCATTCCCCATGCTTCTCTTTCCCAGGAAAATATATAACCCACCTTGTAGAATTAATCCTTAGTAGGATTTGAACCCAAGACCAGCCGCTTCGCAGTGCCCGCATGCCCAACCCCTATTACCACTATGACAATACAATTGTTCATATTTATGCACACACAAAAATATTTATATAAATTTGATAATCTATTCTAATAATTGTTATTTACATAATATATTTAAATGCATTTAAATATATAACCTTTTTATAAAATTATATAAACTATATATTTATATGTATATACACATGTGTTTAAATATTTATTAATATATTAATATAAATTATGTATATACATAAATAGATATTTATATATTATATACATGTTTATTAATATATTATATATAAATAATTATATTTACATTTATAAGTATATTTATATTTTTGTGTCTCTGTTTGTGTATTTATATAATTTTTATAGATATATAAGATATATAAGATTTATTTATTTAATTATTTTTATATACTTATATGTGTGTGTGTGTGATAACAACAATATTATTATTGTTATTACACCTCTTATTTAAACTATAAAATTATATATTTGTTTTATAAATACACTACATTTATTTTATGATTTATATAATACATATGTTATATTTAATACATTTATATTATATATTTATGTAAATTATTTATATAATTAATTACATATTTATATATTAAATAAATTTTAATTTAATGAATATATATATATATATATGTATTTACTTAATATATTTATATGAGGTCTTTAAAAATATATTTCTATAAAGTATTTTAATAAATTATTTATTATTATTTACACAAATATATATATCGATTTTTATAAAATGTATAATATTATATATAATTAATATATAATTATTATTATATGAAATAAAATTTATACAAATATTTATATTATATACAATTGATATTATATGAAATATTATTTATAAAAATATTTATCTAATGTTATATGAAATAAGATTTAATATTATATCTAATTAATATGTATATTATATATAATCTATATTATATGAAATAAAATTTATACAAATATATAATTAATATTATATGATATACAATTTTTTATTATATATAATTAATATTACATGAAACTCAATTTTTAAAAATATTTATATAATGTATTTCAATATATATATTCATTATTATATTCATTAATATATATGTATTTCAATAAATATAATTGTATAATATTGAGTAAATTAATATATATTTAATTTTATAAATTATACTTCATATAATTTTAATTATGTAATACCCCAAAATGATAAAGGGTTAAATGAATAAATGATATGACTCTTGTCAACAAGGTGCACCTTCTTTTTCGAGAGCCTACCTGATTAGAAATCAATAGTTAAGTGTGCCTGTCCTGGAGTAGTGATCAGGATGGGTGACCTTCGGGAAAGTTTCCCAGGGTGTGTGTGAATGAGGACAAAATATTATAGAAAGGAGATGTGTTGACCTGTGTGGATTTTAATTAGTCATATGATCTATTTAGGTAAGTGGGTGGGCTCCAGGGCGGGGTCTGCACGTCTGTGGGGTTGCCTACTGAAATTATTTCTAACCACTGCACATGCAACTCGGTGTATGTGAAGAACTTATGTTTAGGTTGAGCACGAGTTGCATGGTGGATAGGGATGAGGGCTAGTGTCGCATGATGGAGCGGAGCTGCTCGAGTTGTTCTACTAATTATGTTGGTGCAGTTCGACAGTGTCTAGAGATCAGGTACGTGGATTGGCTCGGAGTTATTAGTAGAGCCCATCACTTTTAATTTCCATTTCTTTTGTACATATATCAGTATATTCATCCGAGTGGGTGAACAGTGGTGTATTGTATTTCATAGCTGTTCGGGATTTTACTGCATTTTACTATTACCTCTTGTTCTATTTCAATTATTTATTGCTTCCGCACTCTATTTACTTCTACTATGCATGATACATAGTTATTTACACTATTTTCTTACTCTAGTATGAGTGCATAGTCTCTCCACTATCACACCCTAGGCCCTCACTGCTAGTCAGAAGCCTTTCGCGTATAGGGAGGCGCGCTTGAGGCCTTATGGCGAACTGGCTCGAAGCGCCAGTTTAGTGGATTCCGGGATTGGATTTTACAAAGTGGTATCGGAGGGGTTTTTATTTTCCCAGTGTTTACTATTAGGGATATGGTAGATAGGAGTATTTTGAATGTGTCAGAACCTATTATTGATATTAGACAGGTGTGTCAAGAACACTTTTTTTCAAAATGAATTCCTAGTTTCCAGGGAATGGGATTGTTGTTCTGACTTTTAAATCTTATAGTTGTATAAGATTTTTTCCTTGAGTGATGCACATTTTGCATGGGTGTTTTGATTTAATATGGATCTCTGGATCTTATCCATTGGTAAGATTATAGGGATGGCTTTTGACTCTTGGCCGGAAAAGGAAAGATGTGTCTCATGCATCATACTCGGCACATAGGAGTCACGTCATATAGGCCTCCTAGTGTTGGTTTTACTGACGTCCAAGGCGTATTTAGTAGGGCATAATTACACATACTTTTACTCTTATGGTAGGTTATTTAAATCTATGTTTAGTCATTTTGTGGTTTGAGGCTGACGACTCAGTCCTCGTGCACCACTTATGAAATGTCCGTAGTATGTCAATATGGAACATGATGTTTTTTATTTAACCCCTTGTTTAGTGTTGTTTTTCAGTTCTGTGGTTATCTATTCAGCTCGCTGGGTATGATGCTGATAGATACCAAATACTTTCTTATGAACTATACCTCCTTGGTGTATTTTTTTATACAGATACTTGATGAGTTTCAGTTCAATTTCTCTTTTTCTTTGGTTGTGATCTCCAAGGGGTAGTTCCTTCTGAGGATGCTTATAGAAGATCAGGGCCGTCATAGGTCATGTTTTTTAGATTTAACCCTCATTATGTAATTGTGATCTTTAACTTATTTTGAGAGGTTTTTGATATTTTGGGCTAGGCGGGTAGACCTTGTGACCTAGTTGTGAGGATTTTTTGTAGAGATCGGTGGAAGACCTAGAGACCCTTGGTTTTTACTCAAACCTTTGTAGGTAGATGTCTATTGTGTTATAGAGAAATCTATGTGAGAGAGGCTGGAACTTGTTTTTTAATGCCTTTTTGGTGTGGATCTTTGTTTTACACTTTTTTTATCAAGGTATGGTAGGTGATAGTGTTTTCATTATTTTCATGTTGACGTCGTCAGGTTTTGATAGAGGAACCTCAGGTGTTTTCTTTTCAAGAATAAATATGACGGGTAAGACTATTCGGGAGCCTGGCTTGGTCGACTAGTGTTTCTAAGGTTGCTAATGTAGTTAGGGTGTTTTTATATTCTCTTTATTGTAACGACGTCATGTGCACGTGTCAGGGGGTAAAGATACACGTTGTTTGTGCATGGTATAGTTTGTTTCTAAATCGATGAGTGTATGGGTGCGAGCTGAAGATTGATGTTTTAAGAACTTTCGTAGGTTTGGACTCCAAAATATGTGTTAAAATGTCCCTTCGTAGTAGTGGTGACATTGTCGAATAAATAGTGTACCATATGACGATTGACCTGTGGCTAAATCATGGTCAGGTTTTGATAGGATGGTGAGTGTGGCTCCGAGGGAGTTGGATGCACCTTTTATGGAATCGTAGTGTACTCCTATTAGAGATGATCACCCTCTATCTTGATTCGTATTGAGTATGCTGAGAGAGATTCATAACATCATTGAGCTCATTTTTCTTTCTTAATGTTCTTCCCTATTGAGGAAGGAACCTGTTATGGTTGCACTCTAGGAGCGGGGTAAGACAAGACATATGGTGTGGAGTGCACCATTGGCTGTTTGAGGTTTGTCTTCATGGTTTCTGTTAAACCTCAATGTTTTATGTGAGATTTTTGATTTTATATATTTCTTTTAAGATGAATATATGGTTATTCCAATAGTGGGGACTACCAAATCAGTTGCAGTTAAATGTCAACCGTGTAGAAAGAAGTTGTTAACTGTATAATTTTGTTCTTTGGATAGTCCAAATATCTTGGTTATGCACATTATTGGGTTGCGATAATGGTTTATAGTCCTTTAATCAGGCTTCTCAGGGACGATAAGGATTATGTTGGGGAGTTTGTAAGGACCGGCGATTTTAATGTACTACATTTTTGAGAAGAAATTTGAATTTTTGTTGCTAGATACTCATGAGGGGTAAAATAGTCTTTTTACCCCACTTGTTGACCTCAGATAATTTTTCTGGCCACTCTTTTGGCCTTTTAATAGGGTTTTTATCCTAGTATAAGAGTTTAGTGGAAAATTTGAGTTGTTCTAATTTAAGTGGAATATTACATATTTAACATTATTAAATTAAATAGTAATTTATTCGAACAGGTCCTTTTGGAGATGTATTTTAAATGGAGTGTTAGATTTAGAATTTGTCTTCATTGTTGAGTCTAAATGGGGGGTTTTTCCTAGGCAGATCCTAAACCTGAGTCAGGTGTCTGGGTCGGGTCGGGCCCCTTTTTCTCCCTTTTTGTTTTCATTCTATTTTTTTATCCTTTTCTTTTTCCTTCTCTTATTTCCTCATCCTTGCGCATGCCTCTAGTGTGCTCCTACTTGGTCATTTACTATGGGAGAAAATGGTGATTTTGAAAAAGGTAGAGATGTAATGGAAGAGTGGTACAATTTCAAATCCCTTAATGCATAGAGTCGGCGTATAGCATCCCTGGATAGTGAAGTCAACCAAAGCATCGATAGTTTCTGCCCAATGTTAGGGACGTTTAGTTTTTTTTCCATATATCCCCTTAAATTTTATTTTGTTTTATGTTTTTAATACCGGTTATGCTTTCTTGTGGCCTCTTAAGGCCATATCTGTCGTTTCGGGGGTGAAAGCTGGTGTTTCAGGCGTTTTGAGGGTTTTCCCATAAAAAACCCAGGGTACACAGTGTGTGTTCTAGGGGAACACACTATGTTTTCTTCTCTTTCAATGATGAATAAGTTTTCCTAAGTACACGATGTGTACTCTAGGTACACTTTTTGTGGTGGCATGACCATTTTTCAAACTGTGTGAGAAAGAACAAGGGTTTTTTTTAAACAGTACACGTTGTGTACTTTTATGTACACACCATGTACTTTCACACAAGAATACACCATATGTTTTTTCCATGTATATGTACACATCCTGAGGGATGGATAAGTGTACATTCCATATACTCTAAATCACATTCCATGTACTTTTTCCAGCTTAGTGTTTTGGGGTATTTTGTTCCCTGGATGTTTTAATCGGGAGTGTGAGCAGCCCATTCTGAGTGTTTTTCTCCATAGATCACAAAGGATGAATCTTATTTACATTTAGAGTTCATATAAATGGTGTTTTTCGGGTTTATATCTAAATATATAGGTTCTTCCTTCAGCTATCATGTTCAGCTATCACTTGAGAGTGAGACTTAGCGTGGATGATAGGTTGGGTGTTCAAACCAACCTAGTTGAGACCTTTGATCTGAGATGAGCTATGATCTATATCCCATGACCTAAAATTTTTAGGATTTTCCCCTTGTTAGATGTGACCATCTAGCCTCGAGACGATGAGACTAGACGCTTCCAAGGATCCTCTAATGGATGCCTTTACTTATTTGTTGACCTAAGGAGTCCCTTGCAAGATCATTCTCCTATTTTTTATTTTAGAGGATCCCTATTGTAGATTTCCCATATTGTTCTTCATTCAAGTATCCCAAGTAGTATTCCTCCATTAATCATTTCAAAGGATCTCGTGTAGGATTCACCCACTCGTGTTTACCTAGAGGATAAAAAGTAGGATGCCTCCTTAGTGTTTGACTTGACAGACCCAATGGGTGCCCATGGTTTGACTGACCCTGAGATGTTACATCAGGTTTAGGTAGAGATGGTGTTCGGGTGTCACCTAGAACCCGTACTGAATTGGTAATCCCACGGGGCTATGGATGTAGTGTTGGGTTTGGCGTTCATGCCTCTCTCACTCGTTTGTTTATATCTAACTTGGTTTTGATGAGGTAGTAGTGGATACCAGAAGTGCTTCCTAGTTGGTGGCTATTGAACCTGATGTGAGGTGTATTTCTTTCTATTAGGATGACCAGATGTTTTTAGGTGTCTTTATTGCTTATTGGGATGATCAGACATGAATACCTACGATCCGAATTCTGTGCCATGTTATTTATGATATTTACTATATAGACAGAGGTACTACCTAGGACTTGGATGTTGATCCTGATTGTGTGTATATATATATAGTGATAGATATGTTGTTGGGATGACCAGATTATTCTCACTCAAATTTACCCAAGATAAGAAGTTATGACGGTCCTTGTAGTTTAGCTTCGGTTGTCGAATCCTCAGAGACCTAAGAAGTAACCTATAGACACGTACATTCTATGGACTATTTTTGGCTATGAAGTGGCCAACATGGGTTTATTTTAGATGGGTTTAATGTAACTCTAAGACATTGAAGTGAATTTAATTTAAAAGAATGATTTGATCCTAGGTTATCGCTCGGGGTGGATTGGACATATTTCTTTTTTAATGATTCAATTTCTTATATTTGAGATGGGTTCATTTAAGGAGATAAAAAAACATCATAACTTACTAGTTTAATGCCTACACCCTTTAATACTAATCACCTATACACTTGAAGTATCAAAGTTTTGAGCACTTCAAGGTAAAGGTTCGTATTAGAACTTGAAGTGTGTGGCCTTAAATTCCACAAGGACGATGGAGTTTAAAAATCATCAAATAAAAATCTCAATTAAAGAAATGATTATACATTAATGAGGTGATAAATAACATCCATTCCAGCCCCTTTCTACTCCCATGGATCAACTCTTAATTGGGTTATCCCTCCATTGATCCCATGGTTTCAATGGAAGTAGAAAGTAGACTCATGAGGGGGGAAATGGAGAAGTACTGAAAAGAACAAAAATAAAATGATCAATCCACTGTTGTGTGAATAATTTTACAAACTTTGGTATTAATAAATTCACACCTTGATCCAATGGTATCAAATTGATATGAATAACAGCATAATAAGGGTATAAGAAGAACTTTTATTATGAAACTAAAGTGAATTGAACAACTTACATGTGAAAGACAAATTTGAGACAACAAAATTGCAGAATAACATTACAATTGAACAAAGCATCCCAGATTCTCAAATACTCCACCACCACTACCTTTAATAGGAATTTTTTAAGCCTTGGGTCGGGCCTCCAACAGTACAAATCATCCCACTTGATTATGGTAGTCTTAGGGTGGTGGAAATCTTATGGAACTTAGACTTTTCCACATTTGACCCGAGGTGGCAGCCAACTTTCATCCACCGAACAGACGTTAGTTTATTTCCTTCTATATTGCCAAATAAGAGTGGTCCATAGAAGGATACAATGGATCCCCGGATGTCTTCTAACCTCCTATAAAATATGGTCCCATTTGGAGTTGTATATTCGGAGATATGATCTGATTAGTGGGCTGTTTTTCTAGGCCGCAGAATATGGCCCAGAATTTTATTTCTAAATTGGGCCACCTAAATGGACACCATGGAGGCCTAATTGGCATTTAATCATGAATATTTATTTGTTCCTATACATGTCTTCTAGCATCCCACAAAATTTGGGATTCATTGGGCCTGTATGGTGAGCCCCACAGTCTCATTAGTGGTCTGGGGTCCAATCTGACTTCTCCAGAATTTATTCCATTCATCACAAAAATATCCCCATCTTCTTCCATGAATTATCCATTGATACCTAAATGAAACATGTTCATATTTAAGTTTATATAAATTTAACAAAAATATAAAATTAAAATATGGATAATTATATTCCTTAAAATCATATGAATCATTGGGTACATTAAATGATGTTAAAAAATGTACCACATAATAGTGCATTTTAAGAAGTAATTACAATCATAATGTGAAATGATGTTCAAAGTGTAAAATGCACTAAAATGGTGTTTATGAATAAAAAATAACATGAATATTATGTATATTAACAATTTATATTATCCTCATTTAGTGAATAATCACACCCCCCAACTTGAGTTTTGCTACTCCCGAGCAAAATATATCTCAACAATATGAAATTTGGATTCCCTTTTCCAAAAACATTTTAATACACAATGATAACCAGAAACCCTTATACCAAACAATCATGAAACCCATCAAAATATTTTAATACAGGATACTTTCATAAGCATATCCCAATCCCATGCTCATTCCTTTGTTCAAATTCATTGTCATATTTCATCCAATATTAATTAAGTATGAGGATGTGTTGTGCATCACAATAGACATGGGGGTTCATCTTTATTCAAGGGGGGAAATGACGGAAGAGCTGGGTGGAATCACATTTCAATATTAAGATGAGTATTCAATTTTTTTGGTATTATTTTTTTGTTTTTTGTTTTTTTTGTTTTTGCAATTTTGCCATGGTAATTGAAATTATACTCAAAAGAGTCAACCCCTGTAGCGAGACTTTGCCGATGATTCCCAGGATCAAAGACCTTAGGGCACCAAGTGAAGCCCACATACTCGGGCATCATCTTGAGTTACCTCAGTCAAAAAAATTCAAATTACCGTAAATAGAGATAAAATTACTAACTCTAGGCCAAACAACTGTGGAGTCACGATCCCCATGTGACGAAAGCCACGAATTAGGTCATTTCATTGCTCTACGGGCAATTTTTTTTTTAATTTTTTTTGAATTCTCATATTAAACGAAAATGATCAACAAAGATTTTCTATTTATTTAGGGGACCCCATTAACTCAAACTAATACCCCACTATCCAAAGGACGTGAATTGTGATCTTTTTTTTATTTGGATGAAAATATAAACGATGAAATATCACATTGGACAACCACACTTTCCAAAATCAATGCTCATGAAATTATACAATGAATAAAATCAGAATCAGGGTATGCTAAATTATTTGATATTCAGTTTCAAAGTGTGAAATGTGTATTACCATGTTTAAAGTTAAAGGAATTTTTCCTTCCATTTTCACAATTTTTTTTCAAATCATTTATCATTTTTTTACACAAAAGAATTATTTATTTTATCTCCCCCCCAACTTAAAATAACACTATCCCCAGTGTTTAAAGAAAAGAAAATTTAGAAGGGGGTAGAGGTAGGGAATGAAAGTTCAAAAAGGAAATTGAAAATGAGGGTCATGGAATGAAGTCACCTGGTAGTTGAAGTTGAAATTCTTGCCGCTCTAATTTAGTCCTTTGATATACATGTCGCTTGCAGAGTTCCCTAGTGGAAAAAGGAAAACAAACAAATAAAACAAAACAGTATATATATATAATAAAGAAAGTAATATATATATATATATATAAATTATAGAATAAGGAAGCACAAAAGTTCGTAGGTTAGTGGTAAGTGTGCACCCATGTCTCCCTTCGGTCCCGGGTTAGAATCCATGTGGCTTCGCCGGTTGTGACGGGATTTTCCCCATGACCTACAGCATGCCCCCTTTTTATTATTATTATATTTTTATTTCTTTTTTTATTTGTAATTTTATTTTAACCTACAAACACATAAAAATAAAATGAACTGATGATACATTGTCTTCTTTTTAAATTTCTGGGTAAGGTATTACTCGAGGATCACACCACGTGAGACAGATGAATATGGTGCTCCCCTTTCATACCCATCCATACTCAAAATAGAAGAACAGGTCAACAGTCTATATTTTTATTAAATATAAAAATGATTAATTAATCCTATTTAAAATATAAAGTTGATTAAAATAACAAAATTATTGGAACCTTGAAAAGCATGGGTTACCTCCCATGCAACGCTTTGTTTAACATCGTTAGCTCGACTTGAACAATAAATCTATCAATTTTTTCATGGTTCATAGGTTGGCTTAGTTAACTCAACCTATATTTCCTGTTTATTGAATGATTCAATGAACAGTTTTAACCTTTGACCATTGACCATGAAAACGTAACCACTTGTGGGATCTTGAATCTCAACTTCCCCATGGGGGAATACATGATGCACTATGAAAGGGCCTAACCATATAGACCTTAACTTTCCCGGGTGTAAATGAAGTTTTGAACTATACAAGAGCACAAGTTTTCCCAGTTCAAAATGTTTGACCTTGATATTCATAGATTGGAAAGCTTGAACTCTAGCTTTATTGATCCTTGAATTTTCATAAGCCTCCATCCTTAGTTCCTCCAGTTCATTGAGATCTAATTTCCTTTTTGTTCCCGCCAATGAGAGGTCATAATCCATTTTCTTAATTGCCCAAAAGTCTTTATGCTCAATTTCAACAGGTAAATGGCATGCTTTTCTGTAGACCAACCTATATGGGGACATTGCTAAAATGGTTTTATATGCGGTTCAATAGGCCCAAAGAGCATCTAAGAGTTTCTCAAACCAATCTTTCCTATAGGGGTTGACAGTTTTTTCATGAATTTGCTTAATCTCCCTATTTGCAAACTGACCTTGACCATTTGTTTGAGGATGGTATGCAGTGGACACATTACGAGAAATACCATACTTATACATGAGTGAAGAGAATGGGTGGTTGTAGAAATGGGTTCCTCGATCACTGATTATAGCCCTAGAAATTTGAAATCGAGAAAATATTTTCTCTTTTAGAAATCGAATCACAACTTGATGATCATTGGACTTAGTGGGAATAGCCTCAACCCATTTTGAGACATAATCAACAGCTATGAGTATGTAGAGGTATCCCCTAGAGTTTGGGATGGGACCCATGAAATCAATTCCCCAGCAGTCAAATATTTCAACCACTAAGATGGGAGTGAGTGGCATTTGATTCCTTTTTGTGATGGACCCTACTTTTTGACACCTAGGACAGCTTTGACAAAAGGCGTAGGAGTCCCTTGAGAGGGTGGGCTAGAAGAGACCACATTGAAGAATCTTAGTAGATGTTTTCTTAGTGGAAAAGTGACCTCCACATGCCTCACTATGACGGAATTTAATGATAGACTCTTGTTCAGATTATGGGACACACGTCCTAATGACTTGGTCAGGGAGAAACTTATAGAGGTATGGATCATCAAACACATAGTTTCTAACATCAGAAATTAATTTCCTTCGAGCTTGTGTCCCTAAGAATTTTGGAATGACTCCTGTAACTAAGAAATTGGTTATGTCGGCATACCAAGGGTAGTCACTCACAGAGTATAGGTGTTCATCAGGAAACGAATCACACACAGAAAGGTGATTTGAGTTGTCTTTGAATTCAATCCTAGAGAGGTGATCAGCTGCAACATTTTCAACTCTCTTTTTATCCTTGATTGTGAGGTCAAATTCTTGTAATAGAAGGACCCACCTAATTTGTCTAGCCTTAGAATCTTGTTTTTGGAAGAGTTATTTTAGTGTAGAATGGTCAGTGAACACAGTGATGGGGGATCCTAAGAGGTAGGACCTAAACTTCTCTAAGGAAAACACAATAGCAAGTAACTCCTTTTTCGTGATGGTGTAGTTTATTTGGGCATCATTTATGGATTTTCTTTCATAAGAAATGACATAAGGATTTTTATCACAATGTTTTCCTAACATAGCTCCTATAGCAAAGTCACTGGCATCACACATAAGTTCAAAAGGAATGTTCCAATTTGGAGATTTCATGATGGGGGGAGAGTTGAGAGAGGATTTGAGGGTTGAGAATGAACCCTCAGAACTTTATGTCCAAACAAATGGAGCATCCTTTACTAGGATAGCACAAAGGGGATGAGAGATTGAACTAAAGTCCTTGATGACTTTTCTATAGAAACCAGCATGTCCTAATAAAGACCTCACTTCCTTGACACTTCTGGGTGATGGAAGGTGACGAATGATGTCAACCTTGGCTTTATCAACTTCAATCCCCCTACCTGAGACTAGATGGCCTAAAACTAGTCCCTCTTTAACCATAAAATGGCATTTTTTCCAGTTTAGGACTAGATTATTTTCTTCACATCTTGACAAGACTCTCTCTATATTCCTTATACACCCCTCAAATGTATCCCCAAACACAGAGAAGTCATCCATGAAGACCTCTAGAAAATCCCCTACCATGTCTGAGAAAATTCCCATCATGCACCGTTGGAAGGTTCCAGGGGCATTGCATAACCCGAAGGGCATGTGTTTGAAAACAAAGGTACCGAATGGACATGTGAATGTAGTCTTCCCTTGATCCTCTAGGGAGACCTCAATTTTATTATACCCTGAGTACCCATCTAATAAACAGTAGAACACATGACTTTCCACTCTCTCAAGGACTTGGTCAATGAATGGTAAGCGGAAATGGTCCTTCTTGGTGAATGAGTTTAACTTCCTATAGTCAATGCAGACCCTCCATCCACTACTCACCCTTGTTAGAAGAATCTCTCCATCCTCATTGGTTATCACTGTGATTCCAGCCTTTTTTTGAACCACTTGGATTGGGCTCACCCATTCACTCTCAGCTATGGGATATATGATACCAGATTTTAACAATTTTAGAAGTTATTTCCTTACTACCTCCCTGAACTTAAGATTGAGTCGCCGTTGAGGTTGACGACAAGGCTTTGAATCATATTCCAAAACAATCCTATGAGTCCCGATAAGTGGTCTAATCCTAAGAATATCAGAAAGGGTCCAACAGATGGCTTTCTTATGATTCCTAAGGACATCTTGAAGCATCCTTTCATGATTGGCTTCAAGAGAATAATAAATGAAAATAGAATGTGTTTGATTGTCCCCTAGGAAAGAATACTTGAGTGTAGTGGGAAGTTCCTTCAATTCAAGATTAGGTTGGTTCGTAATTTCAATAGAAGACTAGTACATTGGATCAAGTTCAATTTCTTTTTTTAGATTCTCAGATAGGATTGATTCCCCACATGTAGAAGTTTCAGCTACTAGATTGGCTTGATCAGATTTAGGGATGGAATTTGGAGTGGTCTCCATGAAATTGGTTTTTTTAAAGGTTTCACTGATTGTTGGACCTAATACTTCATCATAAGAGCAATTTGAAAATGCTTCAAGCCAAGGAGATAAACTTACTTCATATGAACAAAGGAAATCTTTCTCATCCTAACTTAAACATTCATCAAATATTCCTCAAGGTTCCATGGATTCATTATAAATGCATCCTATCATGTTTACTTCATGAATGTCTTCTTCATCCCCTATTTTTGAGCTCGCATTATAGATGTTCAATTCTAGACTCAGGTTCCCAAAGGTGATGGTCATGTTCCCATTTCAGACTCGGATAACAGAGTTTATTTTTGCAAGAAAAGGATGGACAAGGATGATTGGGGTTTGTTCCTTATTTCCTATGTTTGGATGGTTGTCAAGGACAATGAAGTCAGCAGGTTTGATGAAGTTTTCAACCTTTACCAGAACGTCCTTTAAAATCCCCTTTGGAACCCTAATGCTACGATCAACAAGCTGAAGTGTGACAGATGTGGGTAGGAGTTCTTCTAGGCCTAAATGGCAGTACACAACATATGGGATGAGATTGACACTAGCACCTAGGACACACAAGGCCTTGACAACTTTCCTCTCTCCTAGTTCAACATTGATGTAAGGGCAACCCATGTCTTTCATCTTAGGAGGAATGGTCCCATGAATGGTGGTACTCACATTAGCAGCCAAAAGGAATTGGTTTTTATGTGAAAATTTTCTTAAAAAAGTGCACAATTCCTTAAGGTAATTTCAGTAGGCAGGTATGGTTTGGATTGCATCGAGAAGGGGTATGTTCAACTTGAATTGTGAAAATATTTCTCTCAACTTTTCACTTAGTTCAGGCTTGGTTTTCCCCCTCATGCGTTGAGGAAATGGTGTAGGTTGTGGGGTTGTTTGTTGAAGAGTTGTTTCCTTGACAATGTTATCAGTTACCTATGTTTGATATTGTGGTTCATTTGAAATTTCATCCAAGTTTTAATCTTCAGGTGGGTTCTGAATTAGTTGTTCAGGTTTCTCAATTGATTTTCCACTTCTTAGAATAGTCACAGCCTTTAGTTGTTCATGAGTTGTTTGAGCACAACTTGACTCTCCCCTTGAAGTTGAGGATGACACCTCCTAAGAAGGCATGGGTGCCTTTCTAGTTTTGATGGTTTGAAGTTATTGTTTTAGGGAAGATACCTCCGATTTCGTCCTCTCTATTTGTTTGCAAAGTTGTTCTAGTAGGCTTTGTGGAACAGTTTGGGTTGGTTCTTGAGAAGATTAGTTTATCCTAGGGGATATTTTGGAAGTGTGATGGGTTGTTGAAAATGGACCAGTGGCTATTGGTATTGGATAGGTTGGGTTTGTAACTGGTTATGGGATTGGTAGTTCTGATGGGGGTAAGGATTTTGTCCCTGTGGTTATCTAGGTTGTTGGTTATCTCTCCACCGAAAGCCTGGGTGGTCATTATACCTTGGGTTGAAGGTGTTTTGGTATTGAGTATTTTGAAAGTTCAAAGAATTTACTTCCACTGGGGGTCCCCATAAGAGAAAATCCTTGATGGATGGAATGGTTGGACAGTTGTCTGTCTTATGGTCATCTTTGCCACAAATTGTGCAAACAGGGTCAACATTTTGGATTTCATGGACTTTCCTAAGGTCTATCTCTTCAACCTTCCTAGAGAGTGCTGTGAGTTTAGCCCTAAGGATTTCCTCTTCTCTAAGTGTATGAATTCCAGTAGTTTTTTGTGGCTTTTCAGAATAAGGTGAAGTTACCCATGTTTGGTTTTGTTCAGAAAGGCTTTCTAGATACTCATAAGCTTCATTTGAGGCTTTGATTTTAAATGTTCCATTACACATCATGTCAATGAATTGTTTGTTCCCCAGACCCAACACTTCATATAAAATTCTCACTTGTTCAGGAATAGAAAAACCATGGTGTGGAACCATGTTTAGAGTGTCTTTGAACCTTTCCCATGTTTCATAGAATTACTCTCCCTCTTTTTAAAAAAAGTTTTGGATACTCTTTTTAAGTGCAATTGTTTTGTGGTGGGGAAAGTATTTTTTGTAGAATTCTCTTTATTGTTTGTCCCAAGATTTGATGGATGATGGTATAAAATTGTTTAGCCAATTTTTAGCTCGATACTTTAATGAAAAAGGAAATAGCCTCATCTTATATGATTCTAGTTGATGTGGGGGACACATGGTTTCTACAATGTCATTGAACTCCTTAATGTGCAGGTATGGAATCTCAGACTCCATTCCATGGAATGTGGGAAAGTGGTTTTGGACATGGGGTTGAAAGACGTAGTTGGAATCTCCTAGGTAATTGTGTATAATGAATGGGGGGGCAATGGTCCAGGAAAGTGTGAGGTATTCATTCATGTTTTGATCAACTGCATTCCCCAAGTTTGGGGCTACCTCATTTGGGTTTCCATTTTGGTTCCCACCCGGGTTTATGAGTTGGTTTCTATGAAGACCTTCCATTGAAATTGGCTCAATTTTTTACTCTGGGATTTTATGAAGATTAGGATCAAATTTAAGGAGTTCCCTTGGTGTACTTGACTCCCCAACCCCATGACTATCCACCCTAACTAGACGGTTTGATTGATTGCGGGTGTAGGCAGACATGCGCCAAAAGAAAAAAAAATAGGAAAGGGACAAGATAAGAGAATTTGGATGAGAAAAGAATAAATGGGTGAGAATAGAATTGGTGTTTATATAAATTACGTGGTTCCCCGGAAATGGCACCAAAATTTTATTCTCGCTCAAATTTACCCAAGAGAATAAGGTAAGGCAGTCCTTGTAGTTTAGCTTGGGTTGTCGAATCCTCAGAGACCTAAGAAGTAACCTATAGAAACATACATTCTATGGACTGTTTTTGGATATGAAGTGGACAAATTGGGTTGATTTTATATGGGTTTAAAGGAAATACAAGATACTTAAGTGAATTCAATTTAAAATAACGAGTTGATCCTAGGTTATCTCTCAGGGTGGATTGGACGTACTTCCTTTTTAATGATTTCAATTTCTTATATTTGAGATGGGTTCATTTAAGGAGATAAAACAACATAATCACTTACTGGTTTAATTTCTACACCCTTTAATACTTATCACCTATACACTTGATGGATCAATGTTTTGAGCACTTCAAGGTAAAGGTTCATATTAGCACTTGAAGTGTGTGGCCTTAAATTCAACAAAGATGATGGAGTTTAAAAATCATCAAATGAAAATCTCAATTAATGAATTGATTAAACATTAATGAGGTGATAAATAACATCCAATCCACCCCCTTTATACTCCCTTGGATCAACCCATAAGTGGGTTAGCCCTCCTTTGATCCCATGGTTTCAATAGAAGCGGAAAGTAGACTCATGAGGGAGGAAATGGAGAAGTAAAGAAAACAACAAAAATAAAATGACCACTGCACCGTTGTGTAAATAATTTTACAAGGTCTGGTGTGAATAAATTCACAACTTGATCCAATGGTATAAAAGTGATATTAATAACAATATAATAAGAGTATAAGAAGACCTTTTATTGAGAAAATAAAGTGAATTGAACAACTTACATGTGAAAGACAAATTTGAGACAACAAAATTACAGCATAACATTACAATTGAACAAAGCATCCCATATTCTCAACTACTCCACCACCACTTCCTTAAATAGGAACTTTGGAATCCTTGGGTAGAGCCTCCAACAGTACAAATCATCCCACTTGATTATGGTAGGCATAGTTTGGTGGAAAGTTTTTGGAACTTAGACTTTTCCACATTTGACCCGAGGTGGCAGCCATTTTTCATCCACCGAACATACGCACTTTTATGACCTTCTAGATTACCGACTCAGAGTGGGCCATAGAAAAATAAAATAGGGACCCAGATGTCTCCTAACCTCCTGTAAAATATGGGCCCATTTGGTGTTTTATATTCTGAGATATGATCAGATTAGTGGGCTGTTTTTCTGGGCCGCAGAATCTGGACTAGAATTTTATTTCTAACTTGGGCCGCCTAAATGGACACCATGGAGGCCTATTTATAATTGTATCTTGCAGAGTTATTTGTTACTATACATGTCATCTAGCATCCCACAAAAGTTGGGATTCATTGGGCCTGTATGCTGAGCCCCACAGTCTCATCCGTGGGTTGGTTTCCAATCTGACTTCCCCAGAATTGATTCCTTTCATCACAAAAATATCCCCATCTTATTACATGAATTATCCATTGATCCATAAATGAAACATGTTCATATATAAGTTTAGATAAATTTTGGAAAATATAAAATTAAAATATGGATAATTATATTCTTTAAAATCAGATGAATCATTGGGTACTTTAAATGATGTTAAAAAATGTTCCACATAATAGTGCATTTTAAGAAGTAATTACAATCATAATGGGAAATGATGTTAAAACTGTAAAATGCACTAAAATGGTGATTATGAATAAAAACTAACATGAATATGATGTATATTAACAATGAATATTAGCCACATTTAGTGACTAATCACCAGAGTTGGTCTTTGTTATCCAGTTGTTGATACGTTCTTTATTTTTTTCTAATGGACCATGAGACCCTTGGACCAGGAAGATTGTGGGGGATTCACGAGTATTTACGCCAGACCGTGAGAGCCTTGGTGTAGTTTACTGACCAGAGGGGTTCAGACTGTGAGAGCTTCCTAGGTGGTTGTATACTATGTTGGACCCAGGGGGTACTAATTGTGAGAGCTACCCATAGGTCGTTTATAATTTTGTGATGCTATGGTAGACCCAAGGGGTTTTCAATGTGAGAGATACCTAGAGATCGTTAGAAATTACATTGTACTATGTTGGACACTGGGCATATTAACCATGAGAACTACCCAAAGGTCGTTACAAATTATTCATGTGATATGTTAGGGGTTAAAACTATGAGAGCTTCCCTGGTGGTGATGATTTTTGGGGATGATTACACTCTCCTCATCCTATGATTGGAATGTTTACGCTCTTCTAGACCAGTCAGGATTGACCATCAGTATACGATATCCTTCTATACAATATTGACCATCATTATATGGTATCCTTATTTATAGGGTTGACTCACGGTATATAGAAATATATTTGTGATGGGAGTCATGTATTGGTGAACCCAGGTGTAGGATTAGTTTCCTCTTGTGGTGACATAGCTTGCTCAGAGATATAATTCTGACATTGGCCGAAGCAGGTACATGTCGATGGGATTACAGACCGAAATTTCAACTTAATGATATGCAGCTTGAGTGGTACTATGTCCATCACAATTCTATTGGATAGGAAGTCCAATAAATCAATCTTATGGACCCAGGGATCGACTGTTGTTGTGGTTTCATTTTTTTGATTCACATACTCATGAATATTCATATTTATGTATGTATGTATAGGTATGGGACTATACAAGTATACACATATAGATATGTACATCCATGTCAGCACTTTCCCAGTTGATAGGGATTACAGACCCGGGGTTCGACTGTGGTTCTACCTTTTTTTTACTCTCTTTTATTGTGTTATAGTTAGGCTGATTACGTTGTCGTTTCATACACTTTTAGCTGCACAATTATAGGTTTCTTTTCGGGGAGGCCTACTGAGATTATTTTGCACCCCTGCACATGAACCTCAGTGTATGTGTAGACCCTGTTTCTACTTTTCATGTTGAGAAAGAGTTTCACAGTGGATAGGGATAAGGGCCAGTGTTTCAGTATCAAGTGGAGATACTCAAGTGGTTCTACTAATCAGGCTGGTGCAGTTCGACATTGTCTAGAGATCAGGCATGTGGATTGAATCAGAGATAGAAGTAGAGCCCTATAATTTTACTTTCCATTTATTTTGAACTTATATCTGTATGGTCAGACCAATTGGTGACCAATTGTGTATTGTATTACACAATTTTTTGGGATTTTACAGCATTTTACTGTTACATCTTGTTCTATTTTAAATGTTTATTACTTTCACGCTCTATTTACTTTTATTGTGTATTATACTTAGTTATTTATGTTGTTTTCGTACTCTAGTAAAAGGGAATAATCCCCCACTATCAAACCCTAGGCCCTTGTTTCTAGTCGGCAGCCTCTGTTGTATGGGGAGGTGCGCTTGGGACCTTGTGGAAAGCCAGATCGAAACACCTGTTTAGCGGCTTCTGAGTTAGGATGTTACAAATTATATATAACATAAAATCGTAAACATATTATTTTAAAATATATTTGTTATTATTATAATATAAATTATAAAAACTATAATATTGTGATTTTATATGACATATTTAAACAAAATATATATATTTATGGATATGTATACATAATATGTTTATGATTTCATATTATAAATATTTAATATTATCTAAAATTGAATTTAGACAAATAAATATACATCATTTTACATAATATTATAAAATTTTATTTTTGAATACATATAAATACAATTATATTATCCCAAAAAACACAATTAAATATAGTCATATAAATATAATATATTATATGTTCATATAATGTATTTAAGTACATTTATATATTGTATTTTTATTATACACACACACACATATATATATATATATATATATTATGGAAGTTTCTTTTTTTTTTAAAAATAGTGGGGGTTTTGAACCCCCTATAATTAAAATACTTTAGAGAGAGTTTTAAACCCCTCTAATTTATTAAATTAGAGTGGGGTTTTGAGTCCCTTATAATTTAATAAATTAGAGGGGGGTTTAAACCCCCCCTCTAATTTATGATATGTTAGGGGGTTTTGAATCCCCTCTATAATCCAACTAGATATTAAAAAAAATAATGTTAAAAATGTAGAGGGGCTCCATAACCCCCCTCTAAATATGGTAATTATTGTGGGGTACATAAACTACGCCTAATGTTTATAAAAAATGAATTATATGGGTTTTTAACCCCCAATAAATTCTATTATTAGAGGGGGTTGTGCAAAACCCCCTCTAATTATAAAAAAAATAAAATTAGAGGGGGTTGGGTGTAACCCCCTCTAAATAACCACCTATAACGTACTATTTTTTTGAAGTGAAAGAGAAACTTGTGGATACACTAACAACACGAATGGATATCATGCCTCATGATGCACATCCCCAATCAGATGATGTTGTAATACTATAGGGTCAACCTATTCCCATGGAGCAGGTGAGGCCTCATGTAGAATATGATGTGATCTACGTCATCATCGTCGTGGCTCCTCGACAGCAATAGCTCCTCCTAGAGGATGTTCTTGAGAAAAAACCTCCACTCTTGGGGAAGGAACATCTCCACCCTAGACTTGAATATTGAAGATACTATCGTTTAAAACATAATATTCTAGAATCATCCCCTACACTGCAACATGATATGTTGCCCAGCTAAAAACCGCATCCTCCTCCAGATTAGACATGTGAATAATATTCTATAGTTGATTATAGTGTATAGATATTCAAAATGATTTTAAAAAAGTACAAGAAACTAATTATTTGAAATTTATTATATTACCAGATCCTGGATACCTCGACCACGTGGAGTAAGATAAAGTATAGACTTCAGTCTATACCATAGATCTTACCCGAGCTTCTCTCTTAGAGGGAATCAATAGTATTCATACCCCTGATATGAAATGAGCCTCATCTATTCCAAAGTTTCAAATACTATCCAAGTCACCTGCACCAGTCGATATCCTTCCACCCTATTTTATTCATAGAATGAATCACTACTATCTATCTCGGTGGAAAAGGGATACTCTGAAAAATCCAAATTGGAGCATGGGTCTATTAGGCTGGTTCCACTCAACAATGTGAATGTGAATGAGAGGCACTACAACCATGGTTATGAATTCTTTATTAATTCTTTAATAACTAGTTAAACATTATTTAATCATTATTTAATAATTATTTAAACAATATTTAATAATTTTTTAATCATTGTTTAATAATTAGTTAAACTTTATTAATATTTAATTAATCATTTATAAATCATTCTTTACACATTTGTTATGCATTTATTATTCATTATTTAAAAAATATGTAATCATTAGTTAATCAGTAGTTAATAATTCATTAATACTTAGGTAATAATTCATTAATCATTAGGTAAACAATTATTTATCATTATTTAATAATTAGATAATCCTATATTAATTATTCCTTAATCATTCTTTAATAATTTGTTAATAATTCTTTAATAATTCTTTCATAATTATTTAAGAATTATTTAATCATTCATTAATCATTCTTTAATCATTGTTTAATTATTCCTAATTATTTATTTAATCATTAGTTAAACATTATTTAATCATTACTTAATCAAAATTTAGTCATTAGTAAATCAATATTTACTCATTTGTTAAGCATTCTTTAAGAATTATTTATGCACTATTTAATTATTAGTCACACATTATTTTATCATTAGGGAGTCATTCTTTAATAATTCTTTATTCATTATTTAATAATTTTTTATACATTCTTTAATCATTATTTAATCATTAATTATTAACTATTTAATATTTATTAAATAATTCTTTAGTCATTAGTTAAATATTCGTTAAGCATTAGTTAAACATTCATTAGTCATTTATTAATTATTAAATACTTTAATAATTAGTAAATAATTCTTTAATTATTAGTTAATCATTCATTAATCATCAGTTAATCATTCTTTAACCATTATTTAACCATTCTATAGTAATTAGTTAATTACTCTTTAATCATTAGTTAATCATTCATTATTAATTAGTTAATCAGACTTTAATCATTAATTAAACATTCCTTAATAATTACATAATCATTAAACTACTAAAAATTGAGGATTTAATAGTACTTACTAAGGGGTTTTATTAGTGCATAAAAAGTGGTGATATAATGAGCAATGTTTAAAGGGGGTTTTTAACATCACTAAAAAAAAGCACTGGTAAAGGCACCCTTTATAAGCACTTTTTTGTAGCACTTTTTAAGGGTGCATTTAACAACAATTTTTTAGCACTATTAAAGGGTGCTTGTAATAGTGTTTTGTTAGCACTCTTAAAGGTTTGATTTTAATAGCTCAAAAAGAGTTGTTAACAAATAAGAAAAAAATTAAATTTTCAGACACACTACCCACTTTTATCAGCCCTTGTAACACCCTTTATCAGTTATTTTCACTACCCATCCACCATCACACACCCCACCCTCTTCTTCACCACTAGAATGATACCCAAATTTTTGTATATGATGGGCTTTGATCCCTGGACCTCACTTATGCAATTGAATCTCTTTACCACTATATCATGCATGTTTTAGTGTATATTTAATGACTTATATATTTATTTTTATATATTTTGAAATGTTTGATATATATATATGAACAAAATCATATTAATTTAAATATATTATATATTAGGATATAAATAAATAAATAAATATATATATAAGAATATAATTGTGTATATATATATGTGTGTTTATTAATAAACACACAGATATGTATATCTAAAAATTATATATACATATTATTATATTTTAATAAGGGAAAAAACTGGATAATATTTTACTTTAAAAAATGAATATCAAATATTTATATTATATACTTAAAAATACATTTTCAATTAAAAATGTAGATATATTTATTTAAACAAGTTATTTATTGTAACTATATATTAAAAAATATGCACATATTTAATTATAAATATATCTAAAATATAAAAAATGATAAAATTTCAAAACCATAATATAAATAGTAATGTAATCCCTATGTGTAAATTCAATCATTACCAAAAAATGAAATAATAACCTCTTAAATGTGGATGAAGATCCCTTGAATGCCATGAAATTTGGGTACCCCAACAAAAACCTCTGTTTTAGTGGCCTTATAAGTATTTTTTCCTTGAAATAATAGAGACCATGTTCTTCTTGGGTCCATATAGTGCTGATCTCACCGCATGCTTCTATTTGATAGATGGTAGAGCCCAAACGAACACCTGGACTAAAAGATATAGTTTTTTGAAGTTCATGTTCTGTTTTCAACTTATTTTAGATCTTTTATTTATTTTTGATTATTTTTTTAAACATAAAATTGATACTAAATGACTATTAATTTATAATAATTATAAAATTATCAATTAAAAATATTTACGAAAACATTTTATAAGTCATTTTCACTAAATACCATATATATTATCTATAAATGCATATTTAGACTTATCTAAAACATATTTAAAAACATATATTATATTTATATCAATGTAAATATATTTATATATTAATATATTAATATTTTTTAATAATTTTTTTTAAATATACCCTTTATCAGCACTAACGTTGATAAACAGGGAGCCTTTTTTAACACTTCTCAAAAATCACTCATAATTAACACCACTTTATTAGCGCTTTTTTCCTATCGTTGATAAATGGTTGTATTCATCAGTGATTGTAAAAAATTGATGATTAAGGACGCCTTTATGTGTGTTTTTTGGCACTATTAAATACCCCATTTAATAGTGCTAAAACAGCACTGTTAACGTCACCCATTTAACAATGCTTTTTATTGCACTGATAAAGGGGGTATTTAAGAGAACTTTTAGCTAGCGCTGTTAAATCCTTGGCACTGGATAAACATATTTTTTTAGTAGTGTTAGTTAATCATTGGTAAATCAATCATTAATCATATGTAAAATATTATTTAACCATTAGTTAAGCATTATTAAATCATTAGTTAAGAATTATTTAATCATTAGTTAATCATTAATTAATCATTATGTAAACATTCTTTAATAATCCATTAATCATTAGTTAAACATTCTTTAATAAATAGTTATTAATTCTTGAATAATTTTTAAATCATTATTTAATCATTCATTAATCGTAAGTTAAACATTCTTTAATGATTAGTTAAACATTTTTTCATAATTCATTAATAATTAGTTATTCATTCATTAATCCCTGGTAAATCATTCTTTAATAATTTGTTAATAATTTTTAATCATATGTTGACCATTATTTAATAATTAGATAAAAATTATTTAAGCATTAGTTAATTTTTATTTAATAATTAGTTAACCAATCTTTAGTCATTGGTTAATTAGTCTATAATCATTTGTTAAGTATTAGTTAATAATTATTTAATCATTATAATCATTAACTGATAGTTATTTAATAATCAGTTAATCAATCTTTAATCTTAGTCAATCAATACATCAACTTTATTTAATCATTCTCTAATAATTTGTGAATCATTATTTAATCATTATTTAATCAATATTTAATCATTAGTTAATCAATCTGCATTCATTAGATAATCATCCTTTAATCATTATTTAATCATTCTCTAATCACTAGTGAATCATTATTTAATCATTAGTTACCCATTACTTAATTTTTAGTTAATATTTTGTTAATAAATCATTAATCATTAGTTAATAATTATTAAATCATTAGTTAATCATTTTTTAATCATTAGTTAACCAATATTTATTCATTAGTTAATCAGGTTTTAATCATTAGTAAATAATTCATTACTAATTAGTTAATCAATATATAATCATTATGTAATCATTTTATAGTCATTAGTTAAAAAATCTTTAATCAATCCATAATCATTAATTAATCATTAGTTAATCATTATTTTTCATTAGTTAATCATTAGTTAATCATTACTTAATCTTTAATTAATTAAGGATTATACATTAGTTAATCTTATGGTATTCATTAGTTAATCACATATTATTCTTTAGTTAATTATTATTCACTAATCATTATGTAATAATTCTTTAATCCCAAGTTATTCACTAGTTAATGTATACTAAATCATTACTAATAATAACTATTATTTCAAAATTATATCTAACTTACTAATGTAGATAATAAAGTAACTTATTTAGAACTAACTAAAAAAAATCTATTAAATAAATAAATAATTTTAAAAGAAATAATTAAAAATTAACTCTAAATGATGCTTTGCAAAATTCATCACTACTTTAAGGCCACTAACATCACCACGTAAAAAAGGAAGAACAACTAGTCTTTTTATAGAGAGATTTAAAGAGAGTGTGTGTGTGTGTGTGAAACTTAGAGAGATGAAGGAAATTTGGTGTGAGGAGGGGATACCCTTTTATAGTCACTTTAGGGAAAGACGTCAATGACACTACTAGATTTTTACTATATTTACACAAAATACAGCATCATGAACGTCACATTTATCTTTACTTAAGGTGCAATGAGGAATCTCTCATGCCTTCTTTACCATATCATTGATCTATGTCAAATGATAGGAAAAGATGACATTGAACACACCTCATTTTAATTAATGGGAAAGGCGGAAGTACCTCTAATGCATTTATACTTTAGTTTTCAAAAAAATTCTAATCTAGACTTATTTAAATATTAAAAAATTGGTTATTAAAAAACTCATAGAAAACTAGGTACTATGTATAGATACAATGGGTAATAGAATAAGACTACAACATACCAAAAACCATATTTTAAATATTAATGTAGAATGTGGTCTTATTATGATGGTGATTTCATGATAGGGAATGGATAGTGATAGCTTTCCCACCCCTATCCCTTTGAAATGGGGATGGGATTCTGTTCTTTTTCCTACCGAATGATATGCATCAGTTTCCCCTTTCACTTACCTCGATTCTCTCCCGACTTCCCCCTAATCTCTCCCATCCTGAATTCCCTACACTTTGTTTGGAGGCTCTATAGATTACACTTTTTCCAATAATTCAACAAGGAATCAACTATAACCAATCTATCCATTGTTTCTCAATTTGGTTTGAGAATCTCACTGGTCAATGTTCTTGGATGATTCATCAACAACTCTTGTGTATTGAAGGAGTATTCTACATTAGGGTTGTTCGACCCCCTCTAAATAGTCATCTGTTTTGTGTCAGATGATGTAAATGAACCATCTTTGTACCAAGGTCATAAATATCTTTATAGAGCCTATTTGTCCTTGTTCAAATGGACCTACAAGTTCTACATGAAGCAGGGTCCTATGTTTATGCATATTTTCGTATGCTACCAAGAATTTCCCCTTCCCTTTCAAAATCCCTCTATTATTAAAATGCTTTGAGATCTATGTTGTGGTTTATCCCACAAGTGGGTGTTTCCATATTTTATATAATATTTGTTTTTTAATATGACATATATTTTATCATATCACATATAAAAGGATGCAGGTGTATCTCATTAGGAGATATATATTTTAAATCTATTTAGACGAGACATGTGTTTGAATATTAACATGGAAGATACATGGGGATTTTTAGATTTAAGTTATAATATTTCATGTCTTATCTATATTTAAAAAAGGAAATAATGAAGACTTTAAAAGGAATCTCGTGGAAAATAGAGGGAGATAGCGAAGATGTAGTCCACCGAGAGAAAGAAGGGGGCTACCACATCGGTGGTAGCATGTGCAGCGAATCAATGTTGAATAATTGTGAAGAAACAATGATGTGATCAATGATCCAGGCCATGTATCGAGATTCTTCTGGAATTTGATGATCAATAGGCGGGTGTCTATTGAAGATCGGTGGTACATCATGATGGTGATATCATGATAGAGAAAAATCCTTCATGCGTCGCAAGATGGTGCAAGCCTAACGGTTATTCAGATGAAGATTTCTGAGTAAGTAATGTTTCATTGATAGAAGTGTGATTTGTTGTCACAGATGGATATTTCAATACATGGTGTTGGTATGATATTTATCAAAGAGAAGTAAAATGCGTATTGAGGTGTGTTTTTCACATATTTCTTATTCACTCTCTCATTTTTATTTCAATTTTGATCATTACTGGGATTCTTTGTATTCTCTAATTCATAGTGGATATTTGGGAATTTCCCTGTGTATTTTTAATCCCCAACATCAGAGGGTTTTTCCAAATTAAAAATATTTCATTATAATATCATTATTCTATATAATATAACTTCTATCATTTATCTAGTTTCAAAAAATTATTTTACACGTGATTTTTATCCCAATGTCGGAATTCTCACCCAACAAGTGGCATCAGAGGTGATGGATCGAGCTTTAAATTGTTGGTGATAATTTTTGATGTTTTCGAGAGGATGAATGAGGAGTGGGTGATACAAAATAAGATTTGGGAAAAAAGTAAGTTGATAGATGTGTTTTCAGTCATACACCTAATTATTTTTCTCAGAATGTGTGATTGGTGAAGAAAGAATTTAAAATTGAAGATCAAGGTGATGCGCTAGTTGTTCGGGATTATGAGAAGGGCGATAAATGTTTTCATATAGGTTCTACAATTTTTTTGGTGATCACGATTTTGAGGGAGCCAAATATTATTGATACTGGTATTAGTAGTGTAGACCCGAATATGACTAAGACTTCGGGGTTTGGGTTTATTTTACAGGGGGAGCAGTTAGGTTTCTGTCAGATCTGTAGAAGGGTATCATCATTTTTCTAAAGAGGAATGTGGTTGTTGTGATACCAATAGCTTTTCAGTTAAATTGATTATGTTGGATGGTATCTATGTTGATGGGCTGAAGGGGGATATTATTGGGGTTCATCCCGTATGTGGGTGTTTAGAGATTTTAGATAAGATATTTTTTTGAATATGATATATCTTTTATCATGCCACACAGAAAAGGTTGTATGTGTAACTCATGGGGAGATATATGTTTTATATCTATTTAGATGAGATATGTGTTTTAATCTCAACATGTAAGATACATGGTGACATGGAGATTTAAGATATAATATTTCACAAATTATATGTATTTGAAAAAGGAAATAGTGAATGCTTTAAAAGGGGAAGAAGATGATGAAGAACAAAGGGAGATTCTAATGATGAAGTCCACTAAGTGAAAAAGGGGGCTACCACATTGGCGGTATCATGTGTGGTGTGTCGGTGTTCAACATGCATGAAGCTATAGTGATGTGATCAATGATAGTGGATATATCTAGAGAGTCTTATTGGTTGTGATTATCAAGAGATGGGTCCCAATCGAAGATTGGTGGTACATAATGATGGGGAGGTCATGAGAGAGAGAAATCATTCAGGTTTAGCAAGATGGTGTGAGGATGACACATGTTCAGATGAAGATCTCTAAGGTAGTGATGTTTCATCGACAGAATGGTACCGTTTTATCATAGATGGGTCTTTTTATACATAGTTTTAGAGGTATTTTTATTAGAGAGAAGGAATATGTTTATTGGGGTGTGGTTTTCTTATAGGTTTTCTACACTCTCTCATTTGTAATTAAAGTTTTACGATTAAATGGATTCTTCTCATTCTCAGATTCATATTGGATATTTGGGAATTACACTGTGTTTTTTTAATCCTCCGCATGAGATGGTTTTTTCACATTAAAAATGTTACATTCTGATTTATTTATTCGTTATAATATCGCTTCAATATTTTATCAAGTTCATCACAAATTTTTTCGCAAGCGATTTTTATCCTCAGGTCAGGATTCTCCCCAAACAATCACGAGGGTAGATTATTGAGAATTAATAGAAATCCATAGTTGATGTGTCTTTCTATGGAACCCTAAATATGTTTTTAAGTAGATGTTTCCAAGGAAGAAATTTAATCTATGTGGATTATTATTGGTGAGTAATTTCATTGTTTGCAGTTGGTGTATTTTGAATCCTGGGAAGAATGTTGCTCTTCCTGAAATAGATTGGACCACCTTTATAGGTGTGTCAACAAAGCCTGACTAAGAATTTGGCATTGAGGGGTGATGTATTAAATGTTGACCAAGAGGTTAATCAGGCAGCTTCCTGAAAACCTTATCTAACGTGACATTCTTTGAATGTTAAAGCTCAAAGTTACATGAAAAACCCCTTGAATATTGGATAATTTGTTAAAGATTGAACCAGGAAATTTATAGTTTTCACATGAAACAGAAAAAACAAGAGAGGAGGATGACACGAAGGATAAAGAAGGTCTAGAAAAACCTATTTAAATTAATGAAACATCAAAATATCGATCTAGAAAGAACAATCTTACACAGGAAGTTGGAAGAAATATTCAATTGATTTAGAGATAATAATGCACTCCCAAGAAGTGATATCATTTGAGACTCATACCATCAAGGTCACAATGTAAGATGCAGATAGAAGGTGTGAAATAAAATATCGTGTTCAAATAAATGATAAGCAAACAACATGGATCCAATGACCAGAATGCATGTTGATTCATAGATTTAATTAATATATTAAAATTGGGCAGTTCAATTTTAATTTTTTCATATTAAAATTTATGATGTTTATTTTTATGCGATTTTAATTATATTAATACATGAAAATATCATTATTGTTTTTATTATTCTAATTGTTATACATATTTTGTATAAATTTCTATGGGACCTCGTTACATGGGTCGCGATTTATGGCCTTCTTATTTTGGGCAAACTCCTTTCACTTTCAATAGTGGAAATCCTTCTGCATTATTTGAGAATGTATCAAGTCATTTATAAAGTGTACCCCTTGATTTTTTCCTTAATTTGATTCGCCATTATCTACTTGTGTTGTTGGGTTTCTATTGTGCCTTATTGTGTGTCCTCTTCTAATTGGGTTTTCTGTTCGATCGGTTGTTGGTGTCACAGTGGTATCATCACCCCTGCATGGTTCCAGTTCAGCCCATCAACTTTTTTTTGTCTTATCTCCACCTCTAGATATCATCTTGGGTAGTGAAATCCAAGTTTTCAAACACCAAATTTCATCAAATGAGTGTTCTCCCTTGTCTCTCTCTGCTTGAAAACTTTGTGAAGCCGATCAGCTGGTGGAGACAACCCCCATTCATAGAGGAAGACGTGTGGCGTGGCTTCTTGAAGAAATATGTCTGAACATGGAGAGGATACATTGAACTGAATCCAAACACTTCACATTATAGAGATCTGATTTGAAGATAACATGATCAGTGATGTTTCTTCAAAATATGATATTTTAATCATTTCCCCTTTTTTGGTTCATGTTTTCTATGAAACTTGTAATTCATTTTTATTTATTTTATTTTTCTTTTTCTTTGTATTTTATGCATCCTGAAACATTTTCTCTTATTATTTGATCATTAATAAAAAAGATCATGTGTGTTTGTGGTGTTCTTGTCATGTAGTAGGTCCCCTAAGGGACCAAATAAAATTAAATAACTGTGTCATTTACTACATTATGCATTTCTTATATACTGGTATTCAATGTTTTTTGTTTTTATTATCAAAGTGCATAGTTCTAGATTCGTTCCTTATGGTCGATTTATTGGTTGGTTTAGTTTTCAATACCTCTCAACCACAAAAATTGGTATTAGATACTGTATAGATTAATTTCACATTGATTTCTATTACTACTTCTAGTTTCTTTAAATATGGTTTTCTTTCATATTTTTTACATTTATCTCTATTTAAATTGAATTTCTTTAATACATTAATATTTTTTATTGAAATTCCAATGTCTATTTTAAATACTCTACATTCTGCATCCCAATGTGCGTGTATAGCTAGTGATATTGGTCAGTTTGTGGGGGTGTATGACTAACATTTTCCCCAACCACTCAATATATAATCACCTAGATAAACAAATCAACAATGAGATATAACATCAGGAAATTTGAAGGAAACAATGATTTCAATAATTTGAGAATTAAAATGAGATCCTTGATCATACAAAAAGACTTAATTGATTCCCTATGTGGGACCACAAAACCTATCACAACTGTTAGTGAAACTAAACTGATCAATTTTTAATACCAACATGTCCTCCCTTGATGTGCTTGTTAAGGAACATAACACCCTGTTACTTTCATTAGGTGATAAGGTCCTTATAGAATTTTCTTATGAGTCTACCGCTGTAGGAATCCAACTTAAACTTGAAAAACTATACATGATTTGTAACACCCGAGACATTTATGTTATATAAATCATCAAAGGAATATTTTTATACACACAACACTTTCTTGGCTTGCTTTACACGAAATCGCAACCTTCCTCGATAGCTTGTGTCGTACGCAATATCGAGTTTCACTAAACAATGACATACTATTAAAATATTATTAAAACTAGCTGTTATGAATAGTAATAACCACTTTTTGAAATTTTATAAATTTTAATTTTCAAAATGGACTTCATTTTTGGATTCGTAATATCGAAAGTAGCCTAGGGTGAAATTTTGGTATTTTTCTGAAAACTTTCAATTTTTGATGAATAGTGAAACCACTAAGTGGTAGTTAAAAAACAGAATTTTTCATAAAACATAATTTTTCTACTTCTGTGAGTGGAATTTCTAAAATACAAGGGACACGGTTAATATCAAGGACTAAAATGTGGTTCAATGAGATGAAAATAATTTTTGGTGAATAGTAACTTTTTACTTTTTTTTACCACGGTTAAAAATAAATATGGTAATTAAGGGTAAAAATGATATTATTATTACCCTAAAACATGTCCTAATTCTATTGGACAAGTTTATTTCGACCAAAAATAAAATTAGGAATAAAATATGACCATTTAGGCCCACTTGGATTAGATTAGGACATTTATTATTAATTTATTTAAAGAAGGGTTAAAATAGTTAAAATCAATGTTTAATAACTAAATATTTTAAATATGGGGTTATACATAAGATAAATTCGTCTATAAATATTAATTAGAAAGATAAAAAGATTTCCTACATAATTGTAGTTTATTTGTAATTTTTAGACATTAAATAATTTAATTTATTTATGTCACAACGATGATGCAGTAATTATCTTATTAATGAAATATTGACATAATAGATGTTATAAATACCCAAATAAATGAAATTTGAGACTTTTTATGAATTAAACTAATTCTATAGGTTAATATGACATTTTAGTATTGATTTAATTACCTTTTTTCGAACTTATCATTTTTTATGAATTTTCACAAAAATCAATTACTAAATAGTGTCAAAATTGACATAAAATAGTTTTTAAAACAAATATTATATTATTAATTGTTATTTTATTCCTAAAAATCTAAGGATCGGACAAATGACATAGATAAGGTTATATATATTAATAATAAACAAATTGGGGTTAGTTTGGCTTTATATAGAAAATTTATTAACCTTATAGTATAAGAACACAAGAAGACACGGTAAAAGTAAAATTATTTAACTTAATGTTAAATCTAAATGATAAGGTTAAAATAGGAACCTAAACTTGTATAAATTCTATTGGATGAGAGGATTTCGAACCATCCCCACCATATCCTAGAAATAAATCAATTTGGAGCTATTTAAAATGGATCTTGACTTTATAATAAAATAATATTTTTGGTTATTCCAAAGGTGCCCTTCTCCTCCCTTATAAAAGGGCACCTCCTCCCTCTCTTCCTAACACCACTTTGAGCCTTCATGCTCGGAAAACACCTGCCAATTTCTCCTATACACTTCCCTAGAGACATCCTAGAGGTCCTGGTCTTCTTCAAATACCAATTTTAGTGCCCTAAATGAAGGTCTCAAAGAAGCACTTCAAAGAAGAGGTAATGTCCGTTACCGATTCTTTCATCTTCATTTCTTCTTCCACTTCTTCTTCTTTAGTTGTTTCATTATGAAGTAATAACATCAGTATCACTCATATACTGATATGTTATTATAATTATGAAACAACCCTATTTCACCATCTATCCATCCTACGTAAAAAGAAATCACCGCGCGTGCATACGTACGGAATACCGTCTCCACAGCGTGGTGTAATCTATTTTCCACCACCACCTTACTTGGATCGGTATAATGGTGTAAATAATGACTATATATGACTATTATAAAGTGATATTGATTCTGAAATAGTATACGTACACTCCAATACAATTCCACGATCATAGGAACGATATCATCACTCGTGCGTACGTACGGAATACCGTCTCCACGATGTGATGTGACTCGTTCTACATGATCTTCATTGCATAATGATTATATAAATGAATTGAATGAATGAATATGATATATGTTACACTAATACCATTATGGAAATGAGGTATCTATAACCTAAAGAGAATAATAAGAATTTATTCGACAAAACACGCATAAGAACAAAAAGTTATAAACACCCGAATAACAAGTAGCAATGAAATATTACTACCAAGAAGCTAAGAATATGACCATATATGATATCATAACAATAATTATGATTCTTTAATAAGTCAATAACATTATTTAATTCATTATACAGGAGGTTCAGACACTTACAAAGAAAATCGGACCGAAGGTAAGGGAAATATCACAATCTCATTTTTATCCGAGATTGTTTATACTTTAGTATTTACTGGGGTGTATTTTATCATCCAAATCCATGTTTCCTCAATTTTTAATGTTATTTCCATCCACCTAAAATTGTTTAAATCCAATTTTACCCTTCGTTGATTTTTTATTAAAGGATATGAAAAGAATCTTTTGTCGTTTTTCGTACGAGGTACTTTTTGACTTTTCCGACAAAAGTACGAAGAATGTTTTTTTTAACTTATACGACATGAATGTATTTTTAAAACATTATTTCCAAGAAGCTTCCTTTACAAGTTTTCAGGTTTATTTTTAATCAACTTCTTTTAGTTTAGAATTTTACAACATGTTAAGAAAGGAAAAGTGTTTTTTTTAATTAGAAAGGATATTTTCATCAAGAATGGAGTTCAGGTGTTTTATCAAAATTATTTTCAATCTAAGATAACATAGAGTTCTGTTTCTATCCCTATTATTACATGGGTTTGATTATGATGTGATGGAACTTTTTTATGAATTTTTTTATCTTATATGAATTGTTTTATGATGTTACAATGTTTAAGAATTCCATTTTTATTAAATGGGTTACGCAATGATGTATGATTTATGATTTTTGTGGCACACATAATAATGGTTTCATTATGTGATGGGTGGGAGCTATATCTCCATCCAATACATTGGGTAAAGATTTTATATCTCATGAGATAGATATGGCTGGAACGGTAGGTTATAACGGTTTAGTGAAACAGGACTGAAACGGGGAGTGAACTCGGTTCAGAAATGGAATTTGTCCACTAAGATAGTCTTGGCAATGAGTCTTGACTAATAAGAAATGATTCTCTATGATTATGTGTGTATGCCACAAAGTTTCATGTTTTATGTCATGATTATTGGGATTACTTTTCACTACTATGATTTATCCCATGTTATGAAATTATGCTCTCTTTTCCAGGTTACTATTTCCAAAAGTTATGTTCTTATGAATATAATGTGATTGATATTTCTTTTGTTTACCCTTACTGAGCATTTGACCTCACCCTTTTGTATGTTTTCTTTCCCCATGCCAGGAAGAAGGTTATTAAGTAAGATATGCCAAAATGGACTATAGATATGATGAAATAAATGGGAGACAATGTAGACGCTTTATGAACCAGTTGTTTATGTTTCCCAGTTTTCTAAAGACACTATACCTATACGGTCCTTTAGTGGTTTTGTTATATGTTGAAATAAGTATGCTTCAATTTTTAAGTAATAACAACGTATGTAAAGTATGGGTCATTATAGTTGGTATTAGAGGAAAGGTATAGTCAACCTTTGGAAACTAGGATGTGAAAGCCTTAGTAAGAACCCTAAGGATATGTCTAAGCATAGAAAACAATCATAGTGTTTTTGAAATGGCCATGAATAACCTAGGATAAGATCTTAAGTGTGAAATTTTATTCTTGATTATGTGGTTTTCCTATTGTAATTAGTGTTTCTCACACTATTCTTCTTGGTTTTATTCAATGGATGGAACCCGAAGGAACCATGTTAATGCGGAATGCGACGAGCAATGAAATGATTGTCCCCCGGAGCAACTAAACGTTATGGGACCGGGAATGAAAAATCTTGTATCCATGCTCACACAACTTTCTCATGCTATGAATCATGCAGGACTTCCAAACGAGCAAAGCAAGGAGCAGCATTCTGCTGAATCCTTCATGAGGCAGCATCCACCTTTATTCAGCGAGTCTACTGATCCATTAGTTGCTGAACAATGGATTAGTACTACTGAAAAGATATTTTCAGTTCTTCAATGTTCTGAATATGATAAAGTCATCTTAGCAGTGTATCGTTTGGAAGGTGATGCTGATCAATGGTGGAATCTTATTTTGAATACGAGGCAAAGGGATGAAATTGAGTCCATGGAATGGGACGAGTTCAAGAACTTATTTTTCAATAAGTACTTCCCTCGTATTCTCCAAACAAAGATGGAGAAAGAGTTTCTTGAACTAAAGCAAAAGGATGATGAATCTGTTGGTACCTATGAAACAAATTTTACAAGACTTCCAAGGTACGCTTCTGGTATTATTATCCAACCTGATAGTAAGATCGATCGATTCTTTAGTGGATTAAAACCAAGTCTTCAAAGGGCCTTAGCCATAAGGGACTTCAATAGCTACGAGGAAATCATTCTATGTGCTCTCAATGTTGAGATGGAGATTGGGGTAACCCATCAGTCATGTGGGTTTGATAAGAAGATGAAAATGGAATTCAAAGGAAAATATAAAGAGCACACTGAAAAGAAGATGAGCTTTCCCTTATGCTCAAAGTGTGGAAAGAAACATGGAGGGAGTTGTCTTAAAGGGACAAGTAAATGTTTCAAATGTGGAAAGGAAGGTCATTGGGCATTTTAATGTCGTAATGATGGGAAGAAGATGTCTAATGATGCAAACAAAGTAAGGGATGCACAGAATGAACCTACTACACTTCAATGTTTCAAGTGCAAGGAGAGGGGGAATTATGCCAATCAATGCCCAAATCCAAGGGTTGATGATGATAGTCGACGTCAACAAACATTTAAGGCTAAAGACAAAGGAAAGTCACATGAAATTTCTATCAGCGATGTGGAGTACGATAACGATGTGGTGAAAGGTACACTTACCATCCTCCCTAAAGTAGCAAATGTTTTATTTGATTCTGAATCCACCCACTCCTTTATTTCTGAAGAATTTTTTATGGATATCACCGTATTACCTCAAAAAGTAGATGTTGAGTTAGTTGTGACAACCCCTAATGGCACAACAGTTGCATCAAAAGTTTATAATTCTTCTCCAAATGAAGTTTGTGGGAAAGTGCTTCCTACAAATCTTATGATCCTTCCTATAGTGGAATTTGATGTGATTCTTGGCATGGATTGGATTTCTCTACATGGAGCTCATATCAATTGCCAATGAAGGGAAGTCACATTTCATATTCCAGATCAATCTATGATCGTCTATCGATGCAAGGATGAACATAACTTTCCAGTGAAAATTCCTTCCATCTTATGGGTCTTGATTCCACTAAATGAAGGTTATTTATCTCAAATGGTTGGTGAGAAACTCACAATTAAGAATATTCCCATTGTACGGGAGTTTGATAATGTCTCTCCGGAGGAATTACCGGGTCTTCCACTGAATCGTGAAGTTGAGTTTTCAATAGAACTCGTACCGGGTGCTTTGCCTATTTCAAAGACACCTTATAGAATGGCCCCAATTGAGTTGCAAGAATTGAAGAAGAAACTCCAAGAGAGTCTTGATAAGGGGTTCATACGCCCTAGTGCGTCACCTTGGGGAGCACCTATTCTGTTTGTTAAGAAGAAATATGAATCAATGAGACTCAGCATTGATTATCGAGAACTTAACAAGATCACTATCAAGAACAAATATCCTCTCCCGCGCATTGATGACCTATTTGACCAACTACGCGGAGCTCAATACTTTTCCATGATTGATCTTCATTCATGGTATCATCAATTAAGGGTCAAAAGAGAGGATATAACAAAGAAGGCTTTCTGTATAAGGTATGGACACTATGAATTTATAGTGATGCCATTTGGTCTTACTAATTCCCCTACTATCTTCATGGATCTAATGAATAGAGTCTTTAGAGACTATCTTGATCAGTTTTTGGTAGTCTTTATAGAAGATATTCTTGTCTATTCAAAGAGCAAGGAAGAACATGAAGATCACTTGAGAATTATATTGAAGACCCTGAGAAAGGAGAAGCTTTATGACAAATTTACCAAGTGTGAATTTTGGCTTCAAAAAGTTTCATTTTTGGGTCACATAATCTCAAAAGAGGGGATATCTGTGGATCCCGCAAAAATAGAGGTTATCGAGAGATGGTCGAGACCAACAATAGTAACCGAGATCCGAAGTTTTCTTGGTTTGGCTGGATATTATTGACGTTTTGTGAAATATTTTTTGTGATTATCTAATGCACTCACCAAGTTGACTCGGAAAGGAGTTTAGTTTGTTTGGACGGAGGAATGTGAAGAGAATTTCAAGGAGTTGAAAAGAAGGTTATCCAGTGCACCTGTGCTCACACTTCCTTGTAGTGGAGAAAGGTTTGTGATCTACAGTGGTGCATCCAAGAAGGGATTGGGGTGTGTTCTTATGCAAAATGATATGGTGATAGCTTATGCCTCATGAAAGATTAAAATACATGAGCAAAATTTCCCAAATCATGATTTGGAGTTAGCTGCGGTAATCTTTGCATAAATATTTGGAGGCATTATCTTTATGGAGAAAGGTGTGACATTTATACTGATCATAAAAGTTTAAAGTATATTTTCACACAAAAGGAGCTGAATATGTTCCAAAGAAGATGGTTGGAGCTGATTAAGGATTACGACTGCTCAATCCATTACCACCCTGGGAAAGCAAACAAGGTGGCAGATGCATTAAGTCGACAAGACCATGCTAGTTTATCCATGATGAGGATCACAAAAGATCTAATATTTATGGATTTACAAAGGATGGATCTTGGAATAATAATGGAAGGGGGAAAATCGTATCTTTCTCAAATGAATGTTCAACCATCTATACATGTGAAGATTAAATAGTCACAGAAAGAAGATGTCGAGTTACAAAAGAAGGTGAGAAATGTTCCTGAATTCAACCTTGATTGTGATGGGATAATAATGTTCAGGAATCGGGTTTGTGTTCCTCCCATCCTTGAATTAAAGAAGGAGCTGCTGGATGAAGCTCATAGTTCTTCATTCTCTATTCATCCTGGAAGCACGAAGATGTATAGGGACCTGAAAGAGTACTTCTGGTGGGATGGCATGAAAAGAGATGTTGCTGAATATGTCTCTCGATGCTTGGTTTGTCAACAAGTTAAAGCTGAGAGACAGAAGTCTAAGGGGATGTTACAACCATTACCCATACCCGAATGGAAATTGGAAAACATCACTATGGACTTTGTCACAGGACTTCCTAAAACATCCAAAGGCAATAATGCTATCTGGGTCATAGTTGATCGTCTTACAAAATCTGCACACTTCATTGCTATTAGAGAGGATTTCTCTCTGGATCAGCTTGCCAGGATATATGTAACGGAAGTGGTAAAATTTCATGGAGTACCACTTTCTATTATATCTGATCGGGATCCGAGATTTACCTCGAAGTTCTAGCGAAGTCTTCAGCATACTCTGGATACGGAGTTGAGTTTCAGCACTGCTTATCATCCTCAGACAGATGGTCAGTCTGAGAGAATAATTCAAACTCTAGAAGATATGTTGAGAGCTTGCTCTATGGATTTCAAAGGAGGTTGGGATCAACACCTACCTTTGGTGGAAGTTTCTTATAATAATAGATTTCACTCTAGTATTCAGATGGCTCCTTATGAATCTCTCTATGGAAAGAAATGCAAGACTCCAACTTGCTGGGATGAAGTTGGGGAAAGAAAGCTATTAGGACCTGATCTTGTTGATGAAATGGCAGAAAAGGTCAGATCTATTAAACAACACATAAGAGCAGCTCAAAGTCGACAGAAAAGTTATGCCGACAACCGAAGAAAAGACCTAGAGTTTGAAGTAGGTAATAAAGTGTTCTTACGAATATCTCCCTGGAAGAGTGTCATGAGATTTGGAAAGAAGGGGAAGTTGAGCCCTAGATATATCGGTCCTTTCGAAATACTGGATCGTGTTGGGAAGGTAGCTTACCGATTGGTGCTTCCACCGAATCTCTCTCAAGTTCACGATGTGTTCCATGTATCTCTCCTGAGAAAGTACATACCTGATCCTTCACATGTACTCAGCTCAGAAGTTGTACCGCTGGAGCAAGATCTTTCTTATGAAGAACAACCGGTAGAGATTCTGGATCATAGCGAAAAAGTCCTACGAAACAAGACCACTCGATTAGTGAATGTTTTATGGAGGAACCACCAATTAGAAGAAGCTATATGGGAGCTTGATGATATGATGAGGGAGAGGTATCCTCATCTGTTTGTTACAAAGTGACGAATTTCGAGGGAGAAATTCATTTTAAGGGGGGTAGAATGTAACACCCGAGACTTTTATGTTATATAAATAATCAAAGGAATCTTTTTCTACACACAACACTTGCTTGGCTTGCTTTACATGAAATTGTGGCCTTCCTCGATAGCTTGCGTCGTACGCAATACTGACTTTCACTAAACAACGATATACTATTAAAATATTATTAAAACTAGCTGTTATTAATAGTAATAACCACTTTTTGAAATTTTATAAATTTTATTTTTGAAAATGGACTTCATTTTTGGATTCGTAATATCCAAATTATCCTAGGGTGAAATTTTGGTATTTTTCTGAAAACTTTCAATTTTTAATGAATAGTGAAACCACTAAGTGGTAGTTAAAAAAACTGAATTTTTCATAAAACTTAATGTTACCGCTTCTGTGAGTGGAATTTCGAAAATCCGAGAGACACAGTTAATATCAAGGACTAAAATGTGGTTCAATGAGATGAAAATAATTTTTGGTGAATAGTAACTTTTTACTTTTTTTTACCACAGTTAAAAGAATATAGGGTAATTAACGGTAAAAATGATATTATTATTACCCTAACACATGTACTAATTCTATTGGACAAGTTTATTTTGACCAAAAACAAACATAGGAATAAAATATGACCATTTAGGCCCACTTGGATTAGATTACGACATTTATTATTAATTTATTTAAAGAAGGGTTAAAATAGTTAAAATCAAAGTTTAATAACTAAATCATTTTTAATATGGGGTTATACATAAGATAAATTCGACTATAAATATTAATTAGAAACCTAAAAATCTTTCCTACATAATGGTTGTTTATTTTTAATTTTTAGACATTAAATAATTTAATTTATTTATGACACAACGATGATGCATTAATTATCTTATTAATGAAATATTGACATAATAGATGTTATAAATACCCAAATAAATGTAATTTGAGACTTTTTATGAATTACACTAATTTTCTAGGTTAATATGACATGTTAGTATTGATTTAATTAACTTTTTTCGAACTTATCATTCTGTTATGATTTTCACAAAAATCAATTACTGAATAGTGTCAAAATTGACATAAAATTGTTTTTAAAACAAATATTATATTATTAATTGTTATTTTATTTCTAAAAATCTAAGGTTCGACCAAATGATTTAGATACGGTTATATATATTAATAATAAACAACTTGGGGTTCGTTTGGCTTGATATAGTAAGTTTATTAACCTTATAGTATAAGAACACAAGAAGACACGGTAAAAGTAAAATTATTTAACTTAATGTTAAATCTAAATGATAAGGTTAAAATAGGAACCTAAACTTGTCTAAATTCTATTGGATGAGAGGATTTAGACCCATCCCCACCTTATCCTCTAAATAAATCAAGTTGGAGCTATTTAAAACCGAACTTGACTTTATAATAAAATAATATTTTTAGTTATTCTAAAGGTGCCTCTCTCCTCCCTTATAAAAGGGTACCTCCTCCCTCTCTTACTCACGCCACTTTGAGCCTTCAAGATCGGGAAACCCCTGACACTTTCTCCTCTAAACTTCCCTAGAGACATCCTAGAGGTCCTGGTCTTCTTCAAATACCAATTTTAGTGCCCTAAAAGAAGGTCTCAAAGAAGCACTTCAAAGAAGAGGTAATGTCTGTTACTGATTCTTTCATCTTTATTTCTTCTTCCACTTATTCTTATTTAGCTGTTTAATTATGAAGTAATAACAGCAGTATCACTAATATACTGATATTTTATTATAAGTATTAAAAAACCATATTTCACCATCTATCCATCCTACGGAAAAATAAATCACCGCCCGTGTGTACGTACGGAATACCGTCTCCATGCCGTGGTGTAATCTATTTTCCACCACCACCTTACTTGGATGGTTATAATGGTGTAAATAATGACTATATATGACTATTATAAAGTGATATTGATTATTAAATAGTATACATACACTCCAATACAATTCCACGATCATAGGAACGATATCATCACTCGTGCGTACGTACAGAATACCGTCTCCATGATGTGATGTGACTTGTTCTACATGATCTTCATTGCATATTGATTATATAAATGAATTGAATGAATGAATATGATATATGTTACACTAATACCATTCTGGAAATGAGGTATCTATAACCTAAAGAGAAGAATAAGAATTTATTCGACAAAACACGCATAAGAACAAAAAGTTATAAACACCCGAATAACAAGTTGCAATGAAATATTACTACCAAGAAGCTAAGAATATGACCATATATGATATAATAACAATAATTATGATTCTTTAATAAGTCAATAAAATTATTTAAATCATTATACAAGAGGTTCGGACACGTACAAAGCAAATCGGACCTAAGGTAAGGGAAATATCACAATCTCATTTTTATCCGAGATTGTTTATACTTTAGTATTTACTGGTGTGTATTTTATCATCCAAATCCATGTTTCCTCAATATGTAATATTATTTCCATCCACCTAAATTTTTTTAAATCCAATTTTACCCTTATTTGAGTTTTTAGTAAAGTATATGAAATGAATCTTTTGTCGTTTTTCGTACGAGGTACTTTTTGACTTTTCTGACAAAAGTACGAAGAATGTTTTTTTTTGACTTATACGATATGAATGGATTTTTAAAACATTATTTCCAAGAAGATTACTTTAAAAGTTTTCAAGTTTATTTTTAATCAACTTCTTTTAGTTTAGAATTGTATGACATGTTAAGAAAGGAAAAGTGTTTTTGAAGTAGAAATGATATTTTCCTCAAGAATGGAGTTCAAGTGTTTTATCAAAATTATTTTCCATCTAAGATAATATAGGGTTCTGTTTCTATCCCTATTATTACATGGATTTGATTATGATGTGATGGAATTTTTTTTATGAATTCTTTTATCTTATATGAATTGTTTTACGATGTTATAATGTTTAAGAACTCCGTTTTTATTACATGGGTTATGCAATGATGTATGATTTATGATTTTTGTGGCACACATAAGAATGGTTTCATTATGAGATGGGAGGGACCTATATCTCCCTCCAATGAATTAGATAATGATTTTATATCTCATGATATAGACATGGCTGGAACGGTAGGTTATACTGGTTCAGTGAAACAGGACTAAAACGGGGGGTGAACTCGGTTCAGAAATGGAATTTGTCCACTAAGATAGTCTTGGAAATGAGTCTTGACTAATAAGAAATGATTATCTATGATTATGTGTGTATGCCACAAAGTTTCATGTTTTAATTCATGATTATTGGGATTACTTTTCACTACTATGATTTATCCCATGTTATGAAATTATGCTCTCTTTTGCAGGTTACTATTTCCAAAAGTAATGTTCTTATAAATATAATGTGATTGATATTTATTTTGTTTACCCTTACTGAGCATTTGACCTCACCCTTTTGTATTTTTTCTTTCCCCAGGCCAGGAAGAAGGTTATTAAGTAAGATATAACAAAAGGGACTATAGATATGATGAAATAAATGGGAGACAATGTAGACACTTTATGAACCAGTTGTTTATGTTTCCCAGTTTTCTAAAGACAATATACCTATATGGTCTTTTCGTGGTTTTGTTATATGTTGTAACAAGTATGCTTCAATTTTGAAGTAATAACAATGTATGTAAAGTATGGGTCGTTATATGATTGCATCATTAGTAGAAATAATTTACAAGAAAGATCATAAGTTTACATTTGTAATTAAGCCTGGTAGTTCTATAAAAACAAATTTAGATGAGTTTAATAAAGTCATGTTAGATTTAACCAATATTAATGTTTTATTTAAGGATAAGGATTAGGCATTGATCCTCTTAATATCTCTTGACAATATATACAGCATGATTCTTGTGTCCAAGATGTATGTTCGAGACTCTTTAACTTTATAAGAGGTTAAATAAACCATTCTATCTAAGGAACTACATTCCAAACCTAAAATAAAATGTGAGGTAGAGAGTTTTTTCTCCACGGGAATTCCACCAGCTAAAGGCAAGAAAAAATAGCTCAATAGATACAAAAGTAAGAGTAATAATAAACCCAAAGTTTGGACTAGTTTCATGTATAGAAAATTCACATGTTTTAACTATTGTAAACCTGGGAACATTAAGACTGAGTATATGAAACTCAAGAGTGAGTTAGAATAAAAAATCCCACTAAACAGTCTCGTATGGTTGACTAAGGCTATGACACTACTAAATTATTGAATGTGTCCATCCATACACACAATAAAGAGAGGTTCCTTGACTCTGGCTATTCTTTTCACATGTGTCCATATAGAGAGTCATTTTAAAGATTGTTGATAATGTAGAAGAGGATGGCCTCATAGGAAACAATAAGAGGTGAAAGTTTCAGGGTAGAGTCTTGGTTATTATAGAGCTATATGATCATTCCATCATCACATTACTTTATGTACGGTGGTTCCCCAACCTACAATGAAATTTAATCTCCTTAGGTGTACTTTATAAAAAGGAATTTAACATTAAATATGAACCAAATTGTATCAAGATCTCTAAATTATCAAAAACCATACTTAAGGGATCCCTTACCTAATGGGGTGTATGTATTGAATGGAAAGACACATTAAAGGAAGTTGTCTTGTGTCTACAAAACAAACACTTGCAGTATTATGCTATGGAATAGAATGTTGGAGCATGTTAGCTCTAAAGTCCTAGAGGAACTCAAAAAGAAAGGGATTTTGAGTGACATCACACATACTAATCTTCCATTTTATAGGGATTATGTGATGTGTAAATCCAATAGGGTGAGTTTCAAAAGGTCATCCTTCAGTGCTTCCAACCCACTTGAATACATCAATTCAGATTTGTGGGTGTCGTCCAGGAAAACTCTTAGGGTGTAGGATCCCATTTCATCCCCTTTATTGATAATTTCTCAAAGAATAGTTGGATTTACATATTTAGAAATAGATATGATGTCTTTAAAACCTTTAAAACTTTTAAACCTTTAGTAGAAACTCAAAATGTAAATTAAATTAAGTCCATGAGATTGGAAAATGGGCAAGAATATCTATCTATAGAGTTATTTCAGTTTTGTGAGTCTAAAGAGATTAAAAGGCACATTACTATTAGGGAAACACCCCAACATAATTTGATTATAGAGAGAATGAATAGGGATATTCTAGAAAGAGTCTAGAGCATGCTTTCTCATGCCTCCCAGTATGTTTTTGGTTCATGGACACCAACACTGATGTTTACCTTATCAATTGGTGTCCATCATCATCGAATTAGTTAAAAACGCCTGAAGACATGTGGATTGGTAAGCCTCCTTCTTTCTCCTACTTAAGAGTCTTCAGTTCTACACCCAATATGGATTTCAAAACTCACAAATTAGAACCAATAGTGCTCCAATTCATATTTTTTTCTTATATCCTAATAGAGTTAATGGATAAAAAATATGTTTTGACAAACCAAGATACTAGAAATAAATTATAAGTTAGGATGTGTTATTACATGGATCATATTCTCATAAGACCAAGGATTACATGTCAGGATGTAATGATCCATAACTTGAAAAGGATAATGAACCAATGCCCTCAGATCAGTTTGAGGATAATGTTCTTCCCACTCCACCTGTTCCACAGCCTACTGATGCGACCAATTCTAAGTGCACATCTAGTTAAAATTAATATTCTAAACCTTTTACCACTCATTAGGATTATCAATTGACCCATTGAATGAATGGGAGAGTCCCAATACCTCCAACCTAGTTTAGACAGTATGATATGGATTTATATTCCTTTTATGTTTCCTAGGATTTTATTGATAATAATCCACAATCTTATAAGAAGGCATTAAAAGACAAAGAATCAAATTAGTGGTTCTTTTATATGAATGATGAAATGAAATCCTTAATGAAGAACCATACTTGGTATGTTGTAAAAAAACCAACTAGTGTTAATGTAGTTAATTCAAAATGGATCTTTAATAGAATTGAAGACAACAATAAGGGGAGTAAAATCAAGTATAAAGCTAGGATAGTTTCCAAGGGCGTCCTTCAAAGAGTTGGAATTGAATACTCTAGAATTCTTCCCATGTTGTTAAGAATTATTCAATTTGGATTTTGTTATCCTTTACTGCTTATAATGATTTATATATAGAGAACTTAGTGTCAAGAAAACATTCTAGCATGGTGATCTGAATGAGAATATTTACATGAAACTTTTTAAGGTTAATCCAAAATAATTCAAACAAAATAAAGTATTTTTTAAATAAATCCTTGTATGGCCTGAAACAATCCTCCAGGTATTTGTAAATCATGTTTGATTACATCATGCTATGTAACAAAATCTTTATGAGTTAGTATGATACTTATGATTATTTTAAATCAACCAAAAGCTGCATCATTTATTGGAAAATTTATGTTAATGATATTATCATCATTTTTAATGATATAAATCTAATATCTACTATTAAATCCCATTTGAAAATTAAATTGTAAATGAAGAACATAGGTGAATCTAAGAAAATACTAGGCATTGAAATCATTAGATATAGACCAAATAAATTACTCTACCTATCTAAACATGCATATATTTGAAACATTTTAAAGGGGTATATGTTTAAATCTATCAATAATATTAATGTCCCTCTAGCACAACATTTTAAACTGACCTTGACATAAGCACCCACTCATGAAGATGATATTGTATTTATGTATAAAATTCATTATTCTAAAATTATTGGAAGCATAATGTATTCTATGATTTTCAATGGACTAGATATTTCATTTTCTATATTCACATAAAGTAGGTTTATGGACACTCCAGGGAAGCTACATTGGAATTACATTAAGTGGATCCTTAGATATTATTCATGTAATTCTAATATATCTTTTTTCTATTATAGAAATGTAGATGTTATCGTACTTATTTTTGGTTTTGTTGATGATGACTATTATAGAAATATTGATACTTTTATATCAATAACGGGTTATGTGTTTACTACATTTTGAGTTTCAATTTATTGGAATTGAAATATGTAATATGTTGTTTCACTTTCAACTATAAAATCTGAAAACATTTCCTTAACAAAGGTAGTTAAATGAAAATTTTGGATCAAAGGTGTGTCTTATGATCTCTGTCTTTACTATTATGTTATTATTGTATATTCTGATATCCATTAATCAATTCATTTATCTAAATTTTTTTATTTTCATGCTAAGTCTAAGCACATTGTTATTATATTATGTTGTATTAGAGAGGTTGTAGAATCCAGAACCATTTGTATCAATAAAATAAAAAACTGACATAAACCCATATGATATTCTTACTAATGCTATAGTATAGTCTATGTTTAAATTCTATTTTGAAAGGTTAAACTTGGTTCTGGTTCTATGACCTTAGGTGTAAGAACATCTCCAATTTTCAAATGAAAATATTGAAGATTTGTTAAAATTGTGTAGTCTAATTTTAATGTTTTTCATATTAAAATGTCCAATGCTTATTTTTCTACCATTTCAATAATTTAAATACCTAAAATTATCCTTCATTTAGATATTATAATCATTCTTATACATATTTTGTATATATCCATGTTGAACCTCATTACTTGGGAAATAATTTATGGCCTCCTCATTTTGGGTGGGCTCATTTCTCTTGCCATAGTGGAAATCCTAAAATCTTTTTTGACAATGTCTCTAGTCATTCGTGAAGTGTATCACCCCTTTGATTTGTTACCATCATTTTGATCACCATTATCTTCTTGTTCCATTGGGTTTTTGTTGCACCTTGTCACTTGGCCTCTTCTGATTGGGCATTCTGTTCAATCGATAGTCGGTGTCAGGGGTTTCATCACCCCTTCATGGTGCCCATTCAACCCATATTTTTTGGTTTTTTCTCCAACTCAGAATCTCATATTGTGTGGAGAAACACTATTTCACTAACTCATTATTGCATCACCAGAGTGTTCATTCTGGTCGCTCTCCCCAACCAATTTGGGGTGCCGATCATTTGGTGGAGACGACCCCCTTTCGTGGGGGAAGACATGTGGTATGGATTCTTGATGAAAGCTATCTGAATGAGAAGAGAAGTAGAAATTGACATGAATATTAATGATCTACATTCCAAGGATCCAAATCGAAGAGAACAAGACAGACCGAGTTTCTTCAAACTTTGGCATTGTAATAATTTTCCCTTTTTCGATGCACGTTTTCTATGAAACTTGTAATTGTTTTTCATTTCTATCTGTTTATATGGTTGTTTCTATTTTAGTATCCCATAGATTTTTTTTCTTTATTGTGAATTAATAAATAGAGATCTTGTGTGTTTGGTGTTTTTTTCTTGCAGTAGGTCCCCTAAGGAACCAAAACATTTCTTTTTTCTTTTTTTTTCACACCAAAACACAGTTTTCATCCTTGACCCAAAAGGAAAAACATGATGGTAATTAACTGTGTCATTTATTTTTTTATTCATTTATTTTATGATGGTACTCGGTTCTAGTGTTTTCATTATCAATGTTAATAGTTACAAATTTAGTCCTTATAGTCGATTAGTTGCTTGGTTCTGTATGCTCTACCTATCGATCTTAAAAAAATGCAGAATAAACCTAGAGTAATGCATCAACACATGGAATAAGATGACATTAAAGTTTGAGGATCTATGAAGGATGATCCGTAGAAGAGTGAATTTCCCATTTTTATTTTTGTGTTTTCAAAATAAAAAATTAGATTTATTTTTTCACATGAAAAATTATGTGTTTTTTATTATTATGAAAATTATATTTTTTGTCAAGATTTTTTTCTTCTCTTTTGTTGGGCCTCTGCTTGGGCCATGTGTTCGAATGGAATTTCTTGTATATTGTGGTGGGTGGGAGCTTACTAGGATACTTGATTAGCCTGTTGATCTATTGGCTCATCTTTCCCCCACGCTACCACCATGTCGATACGCCTGAGATGTTTTCTACTGGCTATTGATTATGATCCATCAGAAGTCTCTCACTCTCTATGTTTGTATTTCATGGTGATCCTATTCACCACCACTCATTTAACACATTCCATCCATGTGTCCCTAATATCATATTATTTTTTAGCTTCATGATCCTTCTTCCCTCACACAGCCATCCACACATCCCCACATCTATTGTGCTTGATAGGTCATTGTCTTAACTTTTGTTGTTCTATTATTACAGCTCTGTGGCTCATTTTTTCCAAGAGTTGTGTGTTTATTCCCTTATTTATCCAAAGAGTTGAGAGATAGCATAGAGTGAGGCGTAACCCAACACGGATCTTAGATTCGATTCCTCTATACCCCTATTATGGTGACCTGCTCTGATATAAATCTTGGGGATCATGAGCTCTATGTGGGGCACTTCATGTTCACTATCTTCCAACCTGGGTAGATCCATATCTCCTTTGACATTTCTGGTTTAGAAATCTGTTACTTTACTTTTTGGCATCTTCATTGTATGATCTTGTATTTTTATTTTTTAGACTAGTTCTCGGGGTTTCTTACGTGAGTATATCTGGTATGAGGGAGAATGTTTCCTTCTTCGAGCCAAGATTCATTGCTATCTATTGACTGATGAGGTCCCTAGGCTTTGATAGCTTCTCTGGTCTATGTTCATGGTTTTCTTAACTTTTTTCTTCTCTATTGTATGTACTATGTTTTCTTGTTTATAATATTAATTAATCATGGTGGTGTTCTTTCCATTGGGTAGGACCAAATGGTTGGAACCACGTATATTGATGGTGTTCATTATATTCCAGTACTATAATTTTTCGTTTCTTTCAGCATTGTAAAAAACAATTCAAATTTTATGTTTCCTTTACTTTCAACCAACATAAGTAAACTTGTCTCAATACCCAAAAAGTGTTATACAGTCCTATAATAATTTCATCTAACAATTTTAGTTATGTTTAAAGTCAAAAAAATCCACAGTGAATGGAATTTTAATTTTTGGAGTGTAAAAATGTGTGCTCTATTAGTCTATAATGGACCTACAGATAATTTTCCTAGTAATAAGAAACCCATAGTGACCATCTTGTCCGATGATCAGTCCACCACTACCTTATTGGATTTCGACCATAATATATTGGAAAAGGATCACTTCACTCTTATATTAACCTTATATGATAAATTTTTTCTAGAAGTCACCAATGAAACTACTACCAAATCTATTTGGCTTAAGCTTGGACATTTGTATATAAAGAAATCTTTTCATAAGAATTTGTATAAAATTTTTATGGTTATAAAAAATCAAATTTACTCCTAGATCTTCTATGAATGTTCTTATTAAGGAGTTTAATAAAGTTCTTCTAGATTTATATAATATTTATATAGAGGATAAAGATGAGGATTATGATTTAATTCTATTGACTTCTACTGATAATTATTTTAATTCATTAAAATATTATATAATGTATGGTATGGATTCCATTAATTTAGACGAAGTTAAGTCCATTGTGTTGTCTCGAGATCTTCAAAAACATGGTTTGATGGAATAATTTAATGGAATTATGTGTGAACCTCAATTAATGTATACTAAAGGTCCTTTCCAAAATAAAGGAAGGAATGATAAGAACTGGTTTAAGAATTTATGGTGTTTTGCGTGTGTAAAAACCGGCCACATATAAAGTTAATGTCATAACTTGAAAAATAGAGATAGTATGACCCAATCTCTTATGGTATGCCCTGGGTATGACACTGTGAACACTACCACAAAAATAGGTTTACGTAGTGCAACACTTTAACAGCACTAAAAAACACTGAGAAAATGTTCTTAAAACATCACTAAAAAAATATATGTTAAAGGACCCCTTTATTAGTTCTTTTTTAGTGTTGATAAAGGTACCCCCTTATCAGTGCTTTTTTTAGCATTGTAAAAGGGACCAGCTTTAGTAGTGCTTTTATTTAGTGGTGATAAGGGGGATTTATCAGCACCTTTTTTACCAGCACTAATAAAGGATATATTAAAAAAATCATTAAAAATAATATATAAATATATAAATATATTTATATTGATATAAATATAATATATACATTTTAAATATGTTTTAGAGAAGAATAAATTGACATTTCCACTTAAAATATATGATATTTAATGAAAATGGATTATAAAATATTTTGAAAATTATTAATTAATAATTTTTTAATTACCATCAATTAATAATCATTTAATAACAATTTAAAGAAACAATCAATTAATAAAATAACTAAAAAAAGTTGAAAATGAAACTCAAATTTCAAAAAATCATAAGTTTTGATCTTGGTGTCCATTTGAGCTCTAACACAAATCAAATCATAGCCAGCAGTGAGATTTATGAATTGGTGATAGAGGGAAACCCTCCGTTACATTTATCATGGAAAAAATCCTTAAAAGGCCTCCCAAACTGATTTTTTAGTTGAGATACCCAAATATTTAAACATTAGATGGAATTTCATCCATGTTTATGTGGGGGTCTTTTTACTCTTTTCAGGAGAGATTGAATTTATTCCTGAGTATTATATTCATATTGATATTATGGATTAAAATTTTATAATTTTTCAAAATGTACTATTTTTCATAATTAAATATATAGAAATATATAGATATTTTTTATATATTCACACATAAAATATTGATTTTATAAATAAATAATCAATCATATTTACATATAAAATATATTTATAAATATATAAGCCATATCTAAATAAAAACTAATATCCATTTTATGTAAAATACAATTATATAATTATTTATATACCTATATAATGTGTGTGTGTGTATTAGTGTGTGTGTGTATTAAAAAACTGACATATATTATCTATATATTCTAACACATATATATACATATTAATATAAAATATATGTAAATCTATATAAATATATATAAATATGCATAATTATTCTTACATAGAAACATTTATATAATATATATATATATGTGTGTGTGTGTGTGTGCGTGTGTTGTATATTTGAATTTATTTATTTATTTATAAACATACACAATGAACATATTTTATAAATATATTTAAACATAATATTATAAATATATATATTAATATATGAATAAATATAAGGATAAAAAATATAACTTAATATATGTAACTATATAAATAAAAATTTATATTAATATATGAATAAATATATAAATACGACTAACTATATATATATATATATTAATTTTTATATTTTTTAATATACGAATAAATATTTATAAATTAATATAACTATATATATATACGTATATATAAATATTTGAATAATTATATATATATATATATATATCATTAAAAGGTGAAAAAACAAGATGGATGAGTGGTAAAGGTGCATGTGCGCAAGGGAGAGGTATGAGGTTCAAATCTAATTGGAGGAAGGGGTGCATGGGTAGGTGTAGGGGGTTAGCATTGTTAAAGGGTGGGGGTGTGTGCATAACACTATTAAGGGGGTGTTGGGAATGCGTGGGTGTGTCTTCGTAGAGCTAGTGAAAGGGGGTTCAGGAGCTGTTAAAAGGGGGTGGGTATCTACCCTTAGATATATAGATTTTTTTATTTTTTTTATTAGCGCTAAAATAAGAAATGATATAATTCTCTTTTATCCTTGTTTTTTAGCGCTGATAAAAGAGGACTTCATCAGCTTTTTTAGTACTGATAAAAGAGTCCCCCTTTTAATAGAATATCGATAATCATCACTTTTTAGAATTGATAATGGCTTTTTAGATTTGATAAAAACCTGTTTTGTTGTAGTGGGATATTCTTTAATTCTTGGACCCTTAATTAGAATATATAATATGTTCTTTGTTTTATTTTTTCTTACGATCCAAGTACGGGCACTACTTTTCTTTGTTGGGGAATTTGGATTGGAGACATGGTTGTTGTGGGTTGGTCTAAGCTATTTGGGCATAAATGGATTGAATCCTGTCAGCTTCCAGGATTACATTTTATGTGTGATTTATTATACATATTTGTTATTATGAAATTTTTTATGAGATTTTCTTTGTTTTCCCCCTATAAAGGTTGTTTTATTTGGATGAATTTTCATGCTCAGAAGTTTCATTTTTAGGATGAAAAAATGGTACTATGGGTAAACACTATTTAATGTGGTTCCATAGTTAGTTACCTTCTAAGCATTATTTAGTTATATTTTGTGTTAAGTAGTAGAAGAGTGGGTAAAAACAGTCAACGTGACACTGTGGAACACACTATGTGAATTCGTGCTAGGTGGATTTGGTAGTCTTAGGTTTATTTTCTATTAAATAAAACTGCATGAACCCACCGGTAGGCCAGTTAAGGGTTCTAGAACACCATCAATGATTTATTTCATTTAAATTCATAAAAATTGGAGATTTATTATTTTTTGTTTTTAGAATGAAATTTTATATTTATTTTTTATAGGAAAATTTATATTTTTTGAGTATAAAAATTATATATTTTTTTCAGAATATTGTTATATTTTTATGTTTTCGGGCCTCTATTTGGGACTTCTGTTCTAGTGGACTTTTTTCTCGACCATGTTGGGTGGTTTATTATTTGGTTTTTCAGTTGGCCAATTGATTTGTTGGCCCATCTGACCCCCACACTACCATCATGTCAATCCACCTGAGATTCTTTCTATTGGCAATTAATTATCACCCATCAGATGACTCTAGATCCTGGTGTTTGTGTTTCTTGAAGATCATATATGCAGATGCCCAAATTCACCATCACTACCTCGTGTCTTGGATATCTTGTTATCTGTGGGATTCGTGATCTTTCTAACCTCACACAACTGTCCATGTTTCCAATTATTTTGTGCACTTAATAGGTTGTTTCCTTAGCTTTGGTTTTCCCAATATTACTACACCATGGCTCGTCTTTTACAATAGATTTGTGGTTCTTCACCTACCAATTCAGAGAGTTGAGAGAGATCATAGATAAAGGTGGTAAACTCCAATAATCTCATCTTCAACTCCGCCAAACCCCTATTTTAGTGACCTTCTCTTTTCAAGAGCTTGGGACTCGTGAGCTCTATGTAGACCACTTCATGTTCAAGATCTTACAACCTGGCTAGACTCATATCTCCTTTCATTATATTATATTTTTAATTTTTTTTCTTTACGTATTCATCATAGGTGTGGTTTTATCTTTTTTGTTTTATTTTTCTATCTAGATCTTGGGGTTGTGTGCGTGATTCCATATAGTTAAAGGAAGAACGTTTCCTTCTTCAAGATAGGTTACATTGCTTGCTCTAGAGTGACGAGGTCCTTGTGCATGGATAGATTCTATGGTCCATGTACATGGTTTTAATTACTTTTTTCTCCACTTTTCTACGTTCTCTATTTTATTTTTAATAACTATAAGTAATCATAGACATGTTTTTGCTGTGGAGTTGGACCAAAACTTCAGAAACACATAAATTGACTATGTTCTTGTTTCTTTTGGATTTGTCAAAAAATTATTCATATTTTCTATTTCTTTTACATTCAATGAACATAAGTAAAACCATCTCGATACCTAACACCCATTGAATAGAGTCTACACAAGGTGTGTGACTCTAATATTTTGAAACATTATTTGAATAATCTATTAATGTCATATGCATTATAATAACATGTGTTGTTTTGGTGATATTGTATTGGTTCACAATAAACCCTTAATGGTGTTTATTTCATGAAAATAATGATATTATATTTGGAGGAAATACTAATGTGGGTCACTCTATATACCTAGAAAAGAAAGACGAGTCCCCTTTATGATTGTCTAATACGTTTTTGAATATTTAGCAAAATGTGAAACATACATTGTTCTTTATATGAAACGATTATTTTATTTAAATAATATAAAAATATTAAAATAAAAAAATTATAAGACAACTGGGGTATATTGATGATTTTAGGTGTTTATCTTTGATATAGCATACCCACTACATTATAAACATGTCTACAATATGATTTTTATATTTTCAATTAAATTTACATTTTTATGTCTTCTAAAATCATGATATGAAAGATATGGAAAATTTAATTAATCTTCAATGTTTAATTTTTTCAAGTGATTAATAAAAATTAAACACGAAATAATCTTAAATTCTTAGTCTCGTTTTATGAGATGCTAACATCCAATGCTTGGTTGTGGAACAACTATGAAGGGGAGTTATTGTATAAAGAGAAATGGATTAGTAGGATTAATGGTTTTACATTTTGAGAGACTAAATGAGATCTAAATGAGTGATATATTCTATTAAATTTTCATGATTATAGTGTTTTGGTAAAAAATATTTTTTTGATGAATATCAATACATAAAGATCCATGGAAGATTAATTTAATATTCGATTTAAAATATGTTCTTGATTTTTAAACATCCTAATATGTTAATTTCAAAGAAAGTTTTTTGTATTTATACTATATGCACTACAATATCATAAGATACATTTGTAATGGGTCAATGGATATCTATTTTCCCTCTTGCTTCAACTATGTTAATTAAATTAATTTCATGTTATGTAGGGATCACCCATAAAACATCCAAAGATAACCACCCACATCTAGTGATGAATTAGGTAAAAACCCTTGATAGGTTGTGGTTGACTGGAGTTTTTTAGGTGTTTTTATATTTTTTTAATGTGTCGGTCAATTTTTTTAAAAATATGTATGAATGATGGAAGGATTCCATCATCAGTTAAGGGAAAAGAAATTATTTATACATGTTTTTATATTTATAAATATATTGATTTATATATTATTATTTATATATATATTGTAAGAGATCACTTATATAGGGATTTATTAGTAATTTTAATTAGTTGAATACAAATTTTTTGTCATTATTATATAAATATAATATTATTATTCTTTATAAATATTTACATTATGATAACATGTCTTTTGTTTGCGCCACACTTTATTTTCTCTTATATTTATTACACTCTTATGATATTTGACTCTTACACTATGTTTTTATGTGAATATTTATCTAGATTCCATTTTTATTTCATTCAATGAATATTGAATCTAATGATATATTATCCTATTTTATCCTTTGACAAAATTAAAGGGATTTATTGATTTCTCTTTCTTTTATTTATGGCTCTAAGATATTCCTTTTAGTAAATGTAAGGTGTGGTCTAGGAGAAATTATCGAGATTGGAATAAAAGGCAATGCTATTGTTTTTATCATGAACCCAATTCCAAAATATGTTCAACCGCTATATTTTTGTGAGTGTTATATATATTTTTATGATAAAGGTGACGTAATAACATATGTATAAGATCTAGGTCATTATAAGAAATATTTGAAGAGACTTTATCATCACAACATATGATAATGTTTCTTCATATTCAATACCATTAATTATTTGAAACATTTTACACCATATGTTATTTATAGGTAGATACCCTCCTATCCATATTATTTTTCTTACAAAAACCCAACCTAAACCCTATAGGTATCACCCTTTTATGAGAATCCACCATGTTACAAACACGGTTTATGTACATGAATTCCATTTTATATTCTATGGATTTTAACCATTTATTAGAATTATAACTCTCAATGTACTCTCAATAGGTAGTAGTTTTATCATCTATAAACATTATTTCATTATAATTTTATAGAATAAATTCCAATATCTCAGGATATTGATGAATCTTAATAGATAATTGGGGTTATTTTGTAATTTGAGTTGGTCATTCTTCCACAACTCTTTATGGAATTGACTCATGGTCCATATTAGGAGAACATCCTTTTTTTTCTCATCAACATCTCCAAGATCAACTTTTTTCCTAGTTTCTCCTCAATTAATATATTCATTCTCAAGGAATATACTATTTTCACACACAAACACTTTGTGCTTTCTTGGATTATGGAAGTAATATCCCATAGTTTCATTCAGATAGAAAAAATAAAAATTTCACTAATTGAGGGTTATTTTTAGTAGAAACCAATTTTCATACGAGTTATTCACAACAAAAAATTTTAATAGAATATATTTTGGGACATTTTCCAGTGAATATATCATATAGTGTCTTTATGACCACATAACATAGAAATTAGTTATGTAGAAATGAAACTATTCTCATAGTATACCCCCATAATGAAATAATAATATCATATGAACTCATCATTGATTGAAACATGTACAATTAAGAATCATCAATTTTATTTAAAACTCAATTCAACTATGGTTTCCCATGAGGAGTGAGTTGTGAAACAATTAAAAAATCTCCCACATAATAAGTAAATTCCTCTCTCATGTGTTCAAGACCTCAATTTGATCTACTAATCATAATACCCTTTCCCAATTGATTATGAAATTCATTCTAATATTATTTTAACTTTTCATAAGTTTCATACATTTGCCTCATCATAAAAACATAAACATACCAACTAAAGTCATTAATAAAGGTTATGATGTGCCTAAACCAACAATTCAAAATTCATGAACGAGTACAATCAATGTCTATGAAGAGATTATGTCCCATATGTGGGTCTGAAAATGGTATTACCATATCGACATCATTGAGATCCATGGTAGGGTGGATTTTAACAACATTTAAAGGGATGATCCTTAAGGACATGAATGTCGACCGCCTCATGCTCTGCTTGTGTGTGAGTGGGAGGAGGTGTCAACTGGATGTCATCCTGTACACCTGATCCTTCTCTCAATAATGCCATAGAAGGACCCTCTGTCATCATATGAGGGAAACATATAGGTTGTGAAGGATCATAACACCGTGTTGGAGAAAACTATGGATATCCTATCCATAAATTTAGATCCCATTGAACCATATGCACATCCATAATTGGATATGGCAGGACTACTAGAGGGTCAACCTCTTCCTGTGGAACAGGTGAGGAATCACGTGCAACATGACACTTTCTACTTCATCGTCTTCATGACTCCTCAAAATTAACAAATACTAGTGGAGGTTCCATATTAGGAACTTACACTCTCTAGGGTGGATAATTGAAGATGATCAAATGAATAACATAATAAGCTGGTATTAACCCCAACACTATAGCATGGATCACTTCAAAGATAAAAATATCCTCCTCCACTCGATCAGATATGAAGATAATATTACATACTCCAATATGTCATAAAGAGATTCAAAATGATTTATAAAATATCCCAATAAAAAACTAATTGAAATTTATTGGCTTACCATATCATGAATCCATTTACGATGTTGAGTGAGATACAATATATACTTCAGTCTATACCATGTATCATACTCAACCTACTCTGAAAGATGGAATCACATCATTGGTACACCCTGGATATGAAGCGCTGCCCAAATTCCCTAGAGGCCAAGATACCTGGCATGTCATTAGCACCAGTCCTCATCCTACCTCACTATCAGCTTCATGTCTTGAAGGAATCATTTCTGTCTCAATGGAAATGTATTTGGATGCCCACAAACAAACTAGTACATTACTCTATATGGCTGGTGCCACTCAATAATATGAAATCGAATGAGTGTCACTAAAACCATATAATAATGAATTATAGAAATGTTGTATTCTAACAAATGGTCCAATAAAGCCCACTATGGGATCAATGAAATCTAAAATGACATGTGAGATTTTTCAAAATAGTTCATTTCCAAAAACCAAAATTGATTCTATTATTATTTTTTCACAATGATAGATTGTATATAGTTATCTTGTTGGGTATATGACTGTCCAACTTCAGATGGTATGCACCCAAATAGTGTGTTGGAATGCTGAAAAAGTTGTGTTTATGACTCCACCTATAAAATACAACATAAAAAGTGATAAATACTAAAAAAAATTAAATTCAATAACTCTTACTAGAATTATAATCCAATAGAGATGAGTGATTATACAAATGTCCAGATGGAGCATCATGAAACACCTATATAGGCAGCGATTGACTAGAAAAAACATGGTAGAATGAGGGGATGCACTCCCATGAACACATTTGAAGAAGGATGACTCATCCCCTAGAATCTGTGTTGTCTGCACAGCATGTCGTGCATAATGATCTGTAAGTGTAAGCCAAGTAGAAAGATCCCAAGTTGTATATCTCGGCACGATGAATGTTCTCTAGTAGCCCTAGATACATCATGTGCACATGCTTCACTGAGTGATAAGTGAACAAGGTCCCTATAATGATTCATATTATACATACATAGACATGATGCGTGAGACTATATTCATTAGTGTCATCAGGGAAAATTGAAAAATTCTTCTCAATCCATACCATAGATATCGATCCTCAATCAGTAACCCTAGGGTCATCCAAAATTTCAAAGGCTATAATTATCTGAAAAAGATCAGGCTAGTATGCATGAGTGGGTCCAATAATGGATTCCCCCTAGATAGGAAGACTGAGAAGGACTGACACATCATAATGGGTGATGACCTTATCTCCCTCAAGACTTTAATCTCCACCTCTCCAACAGGGTAGCAAGTAGGTGATGGTCAACAAATATGAAAGCTGATAATATGATGTTGTAGAATCTAACATGATAATTGTACGGTATAATGGTGGGAATAGGCAAAAAATGGTGTCCTCAACGCACCCTAATCTATTGAACCTCACCAGCATGTATCATGACCTGGGAAGCATGCGTTGCCTGATCGGTGACTAGTCTAGTATCCGCTATCTTTATAAAAAAAATAAAATGAGTCATAAGTGTAAAAAATAAATATAACTTTTTGGTGTGTAGAATGTTTTTACTTATAGAATGTATGATATTCCAGGTTTATTCACATAATTTTATGAAGTTATTTTTTACCAAATGAAAGGGGGAATGTATTTATGTTTCTCAAATAAAATTTGTAAATTATTTTTGAGACATCTTTTTACCTAAAAAAGGGTGTTTCATAAAATACAGTTTTATATTTATATATATAAACATTTTGTCTTTGTTATCTGAAGGTTTATTATAAAATGGTGTGTTTGTAATTTATGTATCATTTCCCACATGATGATATTTTTTTGGATTATTTTGTCATATGGTTGATTTATAGTTTAGCCAGGAAATGATTGATTATGCATTAATATCACCTCAATTTAACTTTTTGTTATCCCTTTTAATATTAATATTAAACACTTTTTCTATTTGATAGTAAAAGTATTTGGTGATGTAAGAAAATTCTACAAAATGAAGAATCTTATATTAACACCATATAATTAAAAATACTATAATATCACTGAAGGGATAATACGTCATTGTGGATAAGAGTGTAAACTCTATCTATTAATGTTAGGGAATCATTTCTGGTTATGATACTCTTGATGAAATATGGCACATCTCAAAATTTACCTTTATTCTTGAGGCCAGTTCATTTTATTCTGCATCCTACTGGACATAAGTCTCCCTCATTTACACAACCTTTTAATGTCAGGAATAACTATAGTTTGGCCTTCGGGCATCAGTAAATATGAAAAGTCTATAATAGGTGTCCATGGTGAACAATAATAGTTATAAATGGTGTCCAACTGGTATGCCAAATCAATATATTCATCCCATTATTTGTTCATAGAGGCACATACTATTATGGTGTGTGTGCATGGAAATCATAAGGCCTAGATGTTTCCACATTGACATCCCTCACTTCTAGTAATACCATCATTTTTTCACCGATGCTATTTGCGATAGGAGATAAACTCTCTTTAACATCAAATTGAGAGTCTTATTAGTAAAAAAGGTAGACATGATATCTATAATCTTCTTTATTGTTCTTTTTAATATCTCATTGGAAGTGACTTCCATACCTTAGCCCCTACTAAATCCTATCTGATGCTAGTATTTTCTATTAATTATGTACTTCACACACTGATAAAATGTCTCATGAACTAGTATAGTTATAGGTAACTTTTCAAGTACCTTGATAAAAATATTGATGCACTCAAAAAAATTTGTGTTCATGTGTCCATACCTCTTCCCCCCCATTATATGAAAATTTCCATTTTTATTTTGGAATCTGCATTATATAATCGTAAAATTCTAGATTAACCATGTATATTAGTCTGAAATGTTATTCAAACCTTTTTTGATATAGATCGTATGCTCTACTGAAGTGATCAAATTTCACATAAATTGATTTTATCTTACATTTAAATAGTAAAAAATAACAAATACATTTCATACCAATCCCCTTGAAAAACTTATTTATAGTTTCATTATAGAATTTTTTCCAAAAATTTAAAGAAATGTGTCTGATGAAGTAAAAATGATGTCAATTTTGGGCTCTCCACATATCAAGTTATATATTGATTGCCTGATACTGATCAGATATCAAACTGACACCCCGAATGATGGTGAAATGGTTTCTGATAATGCTGAAAACAAACTTCTTGATTTGTATTTTCCATCTCCATAATTTAAAGGCAAGTGGAAGAGGTGAAAGGATTCCATATTGGGTTGCAACCATCAATAATAAGCCCTTATATGTTTTGTATAGAAACATTCAATCAATCTATATGAACTATTTTATAAAACAAAATGCAGAGATATAGTATAGGAATTCCCAGAACAACTAATGAAATTGTACATGATTTGGATAAAGTCAGTTTTCTAGACACACATGTCCGTTCGTATGAAGATGGAAGACAACTTGGTTGTTGTGTCTCTATATGGCTTGAAATTGTAACAACACCTGACACTATTCGTCACAATCATCATAGACCTTCACAATTGCCTTTTTATTCTCCATCCATGCCTTATAATATGATATATTATTACCAAATGTTTATTGTATCCTCTCTTGAAAAAGGGATATAAGAGCATCTTGTAATTTCTTAATCATCTCAAATATAATTGATGGCAAAAATTTAGCATCCAATGAGGTTTGATATTGTGTCAGGTTTGTCTGAACACAAGTTTGAGCTTCCACAATCTTCAATATTCTCTAACCAAAAAATGAAATGTATGGAATCCCCCTCAAGAAAAATCTAAAATCAACCCCATACTTGTTACACCATATGAAGTAATATTTATGGCCCATTTTCTAAACCATATATTTATAGTTCCTCTCAATGTGAAATATCTTTATAGGGTTTTATAAGGAATGTTTACTTGGGAAATCTATTCCAACATATAAGGTTTTTTCTAGATCACTAAAAATATCTAGTACATCTCTGAGAAACTCAGTTGCAGGTGTGAGAACATTGTTGTCGAATTCAGGCACATGAGCCATTGCATCAGACATAGATGCGATGAGTTGGGGATGATTTATTTCGGGTCGAGGAAGTTGTACAACTAATGGATTTCTAGATACTTCCTCCCCAACTTCTACTACTCCCTCATCATCAACACAATTTTCATCATCTGTTACATCATTACAAAAATCCTCATAGAAATTAAAATTTACATGTATATCAGGGAGATCATCTAGGTTATCCTCTTCTACATCATATGGAATAGCCTTAATTTCATGGTGTAGACGTTATTTAATAACTCTTGTAATTATATGACTTTGTATAATTAGAATTTTTTGTTGTACAATAAAAAAATCAACATATAACTCCATCATGGTACCATCTGACCGTTGGAAAAATAAATTTATTTCTTGGACCCACTATGCATTAGAAATCAATGGACAAGCTAGAAGCCATAGTGTAGCTGAGAATTGGAAATATCTATATATTATATATTTTATCTCTTTATTAGGTACCATATTTAAGGAACCATGAATTATGTCTTGAAGTTCTTTTTGGGTTACACAATCAGTTGTACTAACCACCATTGTTGATTTTGTTCTATAAGAAGATCCTTGCTCAATTGGAATAATCGTCCCATAACAGTATACTTAGGAAAACATGACTCTATACATCAAAAAGTGTTTGTTGATCAAGATTCTAATAGTGTAACTAATATTGAAAATGAAGGTTTACCATATAATATTTATTATACTAAAATTTATAAACATGTTTTTATACGCTAAAATACGATACTAATGTTTCATTATATAAAGTTTTATTAGAATATAAGTCATATAATTTTATGGAAACTGGGGTAAAAAGAATGGAAAACACCAAATTAGTTTATTTATCATTGATAAAATGACAATAATGATCCAATAAAGTGAAATTTAGAAGAACAAAAACATTAAATAACAAATTAATTCTTTAGAACATAAAATAAATACCTTGACATTTTCAATAGAACATTCTTTAGACGAGATGAGTCTGAATTCAGAAGTGAGGTAAAATCTTGATTTTTTTCAATTGGTATCTTAATAAAATCTTCCAAATGGATTTACATAACTTATGTGTTTTTAAAATATTTCAGACATATAATAAAATGTCATAGAATTCATCATAGATGTACTTAGATGTGTGAAAACTTTAGTAAATTCAATAGTTAAGTATATACAATTGGAAGATGATATTAAGATCCAATTAAAAATAAAATGGATTTTACCTCATGTCTAAATTGAGGTTCATCTCATCCAAACCATGTTTTTTTTGAAACATTTAATGGTATTTCTTGTATGTTTTAAAGCATTTATGTGTTATTTAATGTGTTTTCTTCTCCATTTCACTTTATATGACCATAATTTTCATTTTGTCAATGATAAATAAAATTATTTGGTGTTTTCTTGTCTTTTTTACCTATATTTCTAAAACATTCTATAAATACTATTGACAATGAGGGTTGATGATATAATATTTTTGATACTAAAATTTTAGAACATATTATTATATCTTAAACTATGATACTAATGTTTTTTGTAAAATTTTTAATCATCCTAATGGTATTTCAGTAGTGTATAAAGAAAATGTGAATCATCTAAAACATATCCCCTGGGAGTGTCAATCCAGGTCTATAGCAAGGCCCATAGTCCTGTACCAAGTTACCCTGAGTTAGGAATGAGACACATTGTTGGAGTTGATACTCCTAGGTGTATTTTTTCCAGAGCCACATCTACTTGTTTGTATCCATAATGGTATTTGATTTCTTAGATAACCACATAATCATTGTGCTACCAAATTTTTAGAACATTTTCTTATATCCTAAATGATGAAACTAATCATTACTTGACCATTAGTTAAACATTTCATAACCATTATTTGAACATTGGTTAATCATTCCTTAATCACACATTGATCATTCATTAATCATTCCTTAAACATTCTTTAATCATCTCTTAGTCATTATTTAATCATCCATTAATCATTCTTAAATCATCCCTTAATCATTGTTTAGTCACTGCTTAATTATTCTTCAATCATTACTTAATTATTATTTGATAATTACTTAAATATTATTTAATCATTAATTAATAAATAATTCAAAATTACATAACCAATAGTTAATTATTACTTGTTTTTCCATTCCTTAATGAATCATTAATCATTACATTATCAAAATTTAATCAAAATTTAATAATTAGATAATCATTAAAAAATCTTTATTTGAAAATTCTATAATCATTAATAAAACATTACTTAATACTTAATTAATTATTCCTTAATAAAAAGTTAATCATATGATATTCAATAGTTAATTATAATTATCCAGTCATTACATGTAATCATTTCTAATCCTTAGTTATTCATTAGTCAATATATAATTAATAATTAATAATTATTGTTATTATTTATAAACTATAGATAGATAAATAAAAAACATAATAAATAACGTATATAAAACTAAATAAAATGAATTCAAAAAAATAAATAACTTTAAATTAATTAAGAAAAAATACTTCCAAATGATGCTACACAGAAAACTGAGACTTCTTCTAGACCACCAGATCCACTGTGCAGGAAGAAGACTTATTCCAAAGATAAAGGTTTTGTAATGTAGAGATATGGGTAAATTTTGATGTGAGGAGAAGGTGGAGCCCTTTTGTAGTTAGTTAAGGAAATTTGCTAGTGGGAGGGCCGCCTTTCACCTTTACATTTAGTGAAAGGCGTGCGCCCCCTACCGCCTTTCACTTTTTCTTTAGGAGGAAGGCGGACACCCCCCGCCTGCCTTTGACATGTCATTGATTAGGGGAAAAGGTGGTGGGGGTTTGAAGGGTGGTATACCCCCTCCCTCCTTTCATACACAGGTTTAAAAAAAAGTGTCCTAAACAAATTAATTTTTTTTTTCAGAAAACACATAAAAAACAACAACCATAGAAATTTCTTTACACAGCACCACCCTTTAATAGTTCGAAAAACACTGATAAAGTGGGTACCTTTATCAGTGATAAGGAAAATCAATGATAATGGTTGATTTTAATAACACTAAAAAGTGTTGTTAAAATTTCCCCTTTATCAATGCTTTTTTATCCATTATAATGGTACCCCTTTATCAACTTTGTTTAGCACTCTTAAAGGGACCCCCTCTATCAGTGATTTTTTAGTAGCATTGATGAAAGGGGTCCTTATTAGCACATTATTTACTAGTGTAGAAAAAGGGTATATTTTAATAGAAATTTTATAATAATATGTTTATATATAAAATATAATTATATTGATAAAATATAATTTATAATTTTCAAATATGTTTTAGGTATAAATAGACATTTAGACTTGATATATAAGATATATAGTGAAAATTGATTTTAACATATTTTAAATAATATTATTTATTAATGATTCTATAATTATTATCATGTAACAATAATTAAATAAAAATTTGAAGATATAAAGAATCCAAAAATTAATAAATTATCTAAAATAAGTTTAAAATGTAACTCAAACTTCAAGCAGCCTTATCTTTTGATCTGTGTGTCCGTTTGAGCTCTACCACATATCAAATCAAATAATGCAACAATATATATACACTAGTCACACATGGTAACTATCTATCATATTTTTCAAGGCAAAAAAGTCCCATAAGGCCTAAAAATTCTAGTATTTAGTCAAGATACCCAATCTTTTTAACATTCGATGGAATTTTAACGCCGTTTAAGGGGGTCTTTTATCCTTGTTCATTGGGGGATAAATTTATTCATATGGATTACATTCATATTGATATTATGGATTTTAAATTTTTTCATTTTTCACAATGTACTATTATTTATAATGAAATATATAACAATATATAAATATTTTTTATATATTCACAGCTAAAAATATATTTTTATAAGTAAATAATCAAACATATTTACATATAAAATGTATTTCTCAATATATATGTGTTATATAAATAAAAAATAATATTCATTTAATTTAAAATAAATATATATGAATATTTATATACCAATATAATGTGAATTTATATATATATATTAGTGTGTGTTTGTATTAACAAATTGATATATATTATCTATATATTCTAACATATGTATTTAAATATTAATATATAATATATGTTAATATATATATATATGTATAATCATACTTACAGATACACATATTATATATATATATATATATATGTTGTATATATGTATGTATGTATTTATTTATTTATAAACACACCAAAAATGTATTTTTAAAATGTACTTAAAACATATATTATAAATTTAGATTCTTATATGAGTAAATATACAGATATAAAATATAACTATATATAAATAAATATATATAAATACATATTAATATACGAATAAATATATAAATATATCAGACTATATGTATATGTTATTATACAAATAAATATAAATAGATACATATATAAATTAATAGATATAACATTAAAAGGAGAACAAAAAAATATGGAATAGTGGTAAAGGTTCAGGTTCACAAGGGAGAGGTATCAGGTTCAAATCCATTCGGTGGTAGGGGTGTACAGGATGGTATCAGGGGGCCAGCACTATTAAAGGTTGGGGGTGTGTACCTAGGGGTGGTGGGGGAATGTGCAGGTAGGGATTCCTAGCACTATTGAAAAGGGTTCATGCACTATTAAATGGGGTGGTTCTACCCTATGTTGTACAGTTTTTTTTTAATATTATGACTTATAATTTTTTTTAGAATCGATAAAAGGGCCCTTTATCATTAATTTTTTAGTGCTGATAACAGGGACCCCCTTTTAATAACAGCTTGATTATCACTGATTTTTAGTGCTGATAAAGAGTTTTTAGTGCTTAAAAAACTATATTTTATAGAAGTGAAATCTTTTTGACTGGGTTCTTTATACAAGATTGAATGGAGGAGATTTAATTTTATAAAAGTTTTTGGATCACCCTGATGCATTCCCTTTGTTTTCCTCGATCCTTCATAATTATCCAAAGAGTTATTTGGGAATATCTAAAAGATCATTGTATATGGATATTTTTTCATATGGTGTGGTGTAATATTAAATTTTAACATCTCAACAGTTTTAGTGAAGTGAGATATTTATCTAATATCATATTGTACAATATATATGATGCCGTATGGTGCAATGGAATGAGTGATATCACACTTTAACAAACTAGATTATAGTACATTATCCCTTAAAAAATGGATATGCCGCCATGCATATGATGTAACACCCCAAGCTTCCATAGTATGTTTCCCTTTGAAAAATGGAGTAGCTTGTGTTGTATGCAACTTCGAGTTTTAACACACCACGACCAATGAAACTAGCCATTAAAAATATTAATACACACTTTTTGAAATTTTATAAATTTTAATTTTCAAAATAGACTCCATTTTTGAATTCAAAATATCGATATTAGCTTAGGGTGAATTTTTGGTACTTTTATGGAAACTTTCAATTTTTGATGAATAATGAAGAATACTAAATTTTAATTAAAAACAACTTTTTTAATCAAAAAAATTTATAATATTAAATTATATATTTGAGTGGTTTTAAAGTATAATTTGATTTTATTTTTATCATTTAATATAATTTAGGTCATTGTATGTAATTTCATATTTAAAGTGGACATAAACAAGTGTCAATCTTTGGATAGTTATTATTTCTTAAAAACCAGCTTTTTTATTTTGACAACGAGAATTAATTTTAAATTAATTTCTGCAACTTCTATGTTTTGAATTTGGAAAACTTGATTCCATATTTGGAATCAGGAGGTTCAAATTATGTAAATAAGTGACTTTTATTATTATACATTAGGAATAATTATTTCGGTAAATATTTTATTTAGCATGGTTAAAGGGTAAATCCGGTAAATAAGGGTAAAAAACTAATGTTTTAATAATATTAAATTACCCTAAAACGTGTCCTATTAATATTGTTTGATACATTTCCGACCATTGGCATCCTTGGATTAATTTTGGGACCCCATGGAGCCACTTGAGAGTGATAATGACACTTTATATTAATTAATTTAAAGTAAAGACAAAAATGACACAAACATATATCTTTTAGTAAAAAATTTTTTAAATAATGTTATATAAGTTATAATTTCGACTGTAAATACTAATTAGAAATCTAAAAAAATTTCCTACAATTTTTTGTATTCATAATTTTTATACATTATATAACTCAATTTATTTATGACACAACGATGATGCAGTAATTACCATATTAATGAAATAATCAAATAAATGGTATTATAAATCTTTAAATAAATTAAATTTAAAAGTTTTCATGAAATCCATGAATTTTATAGGTGAATATGTCATGTTATGGTTGATTAAATGTATTTGGTTCAAAGTAATAACGTTTTTATGACTTTCACAAAATCCAAATACTAAATAGTGTCCAAACTGACATAATAGAGTTTTTAAAACAAATACTATATTATTGATTGATATAATATTGCTAATAATTTAAGGTTCAGGAGAAATACGTAGATAAAGTTATATATATTGATAATGAACCACTTGGGGATCTCTTGGCTTATTATAGTATGTTTATTAACCATATAATATAAAAATACAAAGATACATGTTAAATGACAAACTATTTAACTAAGAGTTAAATCTAAAAGATTAAGTTTAATATGGTTACCTAAACCTATCTAAAACCTATTGGTTGAGATTTTAGCGCCCCATACCCAACATATCCTCTAAATAAATTATTTTGGTTCCATTAGAAACCTAAAATGATTTTATTAGAAAATAATATTTCATGCTTTTCCTAAAATGACCCTCACCTCTCTTATAAAAGGGTACTTCCCCTTTACTTAATTTAACACCGCCAAAGCCATTTGGATAAGAAAAACCCTTGCCAAATATCCTCCAAACTTTCCTCTCGTCATCCTAGAGGCTGTCCTTTTGTCAGAAAGCTATCCTTTGGAGCCCTTTTGATCAAATCACAAGGAAGAACATGAAGAAGAGGTAAATATTTCATCACCTATTTCAAGTTCTTTTCTTATTCCTCAACCTATTTCTTTGTTGTTTCCATTATAAAATAATAAATCCAGTATATTATATATATTGTGATGTTATTATAAAAATATTACAACAATATTCATTATTCTATCCATCATATGGATGAAAAGGTCACCATACGTGTGTACGTACGGCTTACCGTCTCCACATTGTGGTGTAGTTTGTTATTCAAACACTTCATTATTTTGGATGGGTATAATAATAATTATAACTGATGAAAATAAAAAATATAACATGGTAAATTCCCTATATATGATATACCATCCAATTAAATATGATTTCACCATCAATGTAATGATATTGTTGCCGGTACGTACGTACGGATTACCGTCTCCAAGAACACAAGGAGATTCATTTCCCATCGTAATCATTCAAGAATAATTATCATTTTATGGTTAAAAATAATTTTTATGAACATAATATAATTATGTATATGAATCAAATACATCCTATCCTTAACAAACATTGCTTACGTAACCAAGCATCTAAAGGAAAACAAATCAGTTAACACCCGAAATGATGATACTACTGAAACATTATTAGCTAAGAAATATTAGATGGTAATATATGATATCACACAAATATATATAGTTATTTTATAATTTAATAACAATGTTTTAACTATTATACAGGAGTTTAACATACCATATACTAAATAAAAGTACATGGTAAGGGTTAATTTCATAATCTCTTTATTATCCGAGTTTGTTTTTACGTAAGTATCAGCTAGGACCTCTTTGCATCCACATCCATGTTTCTTAACAAGTATTTAATTTTTTTTAATATTTACTAGAATATGGGTTTATGTTATTTATACCCTTGTTTGAATTTTTATAAATTTTTTTGAAATGGATCTTTCTATCATTTTCCAAATAAGGTACACTATGACCTTTTCTACAAAATTAAGGTAAGAATTTCGTTTTTGACATATATTGTGGGTGTGTCTATTTTATGCCATTATATCATCATCTAATCTTACCATACAACATTATCAAAATATTTTCAAAATAATTGTTTTATTTTATAATTATGTGACTTTTAAAATGATTTCAAAATAGAAAGATGTATTTATTTCAAATAGTTTTCATTTCATCTATGTCAACATCCTTTGATGGATTTAATACTTTTTTGAAGTTGATTTATTATGATACAAATATTCCATATTGTATTGAAGGTTTTGTGATATGTTGGATTATGGATTTTTTTTATTTACACCATTCATGGTTTATGGATAAAGTATTGACATTTTGTATGTTAGTTTTAATAAGAATGTTTATGTTATGTTTAAACCTTTTCATACGAGGAATGAATTAGACATAGTAATTGATAGGTGGAGCCCGCTATACCTCCTGGATGCCTCAGTAGGTCTCATGAGACAAACTAGTGTCTTGGCACAAGGCCGTGACAAAATATTATTTGTTGTCTTGGCACAAGGCATTAACTATGTGGTTATGATGTCCATCATTATGCATTCCATCATTATTAAAGTGGATATTGATATTGAATGTGATGATTTGACTAGTAGAATATAAATGTGAATAAGTAAATGGAATTATTTTATTTTAACCTTTCCATATTATGCTGATGTTTAAGTTTAAATGGATTTTGTTTTAGTCTTATACATCACCTTAAATGGTTAAGCGTATTTATGAATGTTTCTGCTTTATTGTTATCCTTATTGAGAATATGAGAACACTTATTTCTATGTTTTATTTTTCCACAGATGTGAAGATGTATTTTATGGTTGACCTTCAGGAAGAGGATAAGGATATAAGTGTGTTAAAAAGGTGACAAAATGTTGTTGTTGTTTTTATTTCATTATTTAATGAAAAACTAATAAATGTATCTATTACTTCCATGGCTACAAAACATATCATTCTTTCGGGATTTTACCCCTTGTGATCCGGATAATGTTATGTAATAATGCATAGACTCTAGGTAACTATGGTTTGAGAATTATAGTTGGTATTAGAAGAAGTTTAGTACTATCCTTGGAAACTAGATTTAGAAAAACTCCAATTAGAGAACACGACCCTAAGATAGACTTTGAGGATTAGTATAGAAGAACGTTCTAGAATTTTGGTACTGTAGAGATTTTGTGATATTTCTAAGAAATACATCCCTGTCTAGATACAAGTAGGTAGATGTGGCTCTAGAAAAGATGTACCTAGGAGTAAAACTAGAAAATACCGCTTTGATCTAGAGTCGAATTAGAACTAGTGAACGACAACGGGCATTTCTACACTCTTGGTGACAATACTCCTGGGGGATATGCTTAGGATAATTATCAATTTCATTACAAACCATTAGGAAGGGTCTATGAGTATATACTTCCTCATTGAAAAACATTTTATGATTATTAATTATATCCATAAATTGTTCAATTTATGTTAACTATTTTTCATGTTTGGAATTATGTATTGTGATTCATAAACTAATCTAGTGTATGCCATTATATTGAAATTATGCCTAGTTGAAGGAATGTAAAGTCTATCAACCCACATAATCCATTTAGGTATTTACCTCTTACTCAAGATAATTATAGTGGAGCTGGTGATGCAACTGGTTCTGAGCAGCTTATCACCAGACTAAGACGACACACTCAGTTTATGTATAAAAAACTTACCCGTATGGAGCATCCTGATCCACAACACGGAGGATCAATGTTAGAAAACTTCATAAGGCTACAACCACCAACATTCAATGGTATTACATATCCATTAGTAGCTGATAAATGGATAAATTACTTAGAGAAAATATTTCATGCTTTGGGGAGTAGCGAAAGGGAAAAAGTTGTCATGGTAGTTTATCGCCTCACGGGAGATGCAGAACAATGGTGGTCATTAATAAAAAAAAGGAATATGAAGAAGTATCGAACATGGAATGTAGAAAGTTTAAGGATATTTTGATAGAAAAATACATTCTTCATGACCATCGAGTAGATATGGAAAGACAATTTCTGAGTTTGAGGAAATAGTAGTATGAGAATTTCAGAAAGTATAAGGATAACATTACAAAGTTATCATGGAATGAAACAAATTACATACGTAACCCAATGAGTAATATTGACTGATTCTTTGATGTGTTAAAACCATTTCTCTCTCGAGCATTAGTCTCAAAATCCTTCTCATCGTATGTAGATATTGTCTTATGCGCTATCAATACATAAAAGGAATTCTCTAACTCATACGACTATAAAGAAAAGAAAGAGAAAAAGAGATCTACTGAACACTCTAGAAATGGAAATAAAGGGAAGAACGGAAAAGTTGAATATCAATCTTATGGTTAATGTGGGAAGAAACACACCTGTACTTGCCAAAAGGGAATGAGAGTCTGTTACATGTTTGGTGAAAAAGGCCACCAAGCTCTTGATTGCAAGGGAAAGAAAGAGGTTGTCATTGTTGAATGCTACCATTGTAACGAACAGGGGAATTATGAAAATGAATTTCATATGTTCCAAGGAAACATATCTTAGAAAAGGCCAAGGGAGTAAGGCTAAGATTATGAGATCACTAATTTTAAGGTTGAATCTCTGAAAGACGTGGTGGCATGTAATTTAATGGTGTCCTCAAGTTTAACCAATTATTTACTTGATTCTAGATCATCTCATTGTTTCATATTTTCCTAGTCTGCTAAGAAAATTATATATTTTCAATTTGACTTAACAAGGGAGTTTTTAGTCAAAACACCTAAGGGAAGTATCATCGAAATAAATTTTTGTTAATAAGTTCCCATTAGGGAATATAAATGTTCTTTATATCATGATCACATTATCATACCCATAATTGAATTTGATATAATCCTCAGAATGGATTGGATTTCCGGCCATGATGTGAAAATTTATTTTTAGAAGAAGGAGGTTACAATTTTTGATGATGATAAGGAGTACTTTATCTTTAGAGCAGAAACATCACCACCTGATTCTTATATATATCCACCCCCAGTAGCTCTACTAAATTCAATTATTGGGGAAGAAGAGAATTAAATAACTATGGGTGAGGAAAATAATGATCGAATAGAGGACATACCTATTGTGTAATAATATTTTGATGTGTTCCTAGAGAATTTACCTAGACATCCTCCAGAATAATAAATTAAGTTTTCCATTGATTTAATTCGAGGTTCAAGGCCCATATCAAAGACCCCTTATAGAATGGCCAATGTGAAATTAGTGGAACGAAAAAAAACTAGATGAATTGATTAATATGGGATTTATTCTCCCTAGTGTTTCTCCATGGGGATCCCCTATCCTTTTTGTTAATAATAAAGAAGGATATATGATGTTGTGCATTGACTACAGGGAGATCAATGCTATAACAATAATGAACAAGTATCCCCTCCCTCACATTGATGATTTATTTGACCAACTTCATGTAGCTCAATATTTTTCAAAGATTGTCCTTCGATCTGGATATCATCAGTTGTGTGTGAAGAAGGAAGAAATTCCGAAAACAACATTTCGAACCAGGTACGGCCATTACGAGTTTACAATAATACCTTTTGGATTGACTGATTCACCCTATATCTTCATGGATGTAATAAATAGTTATTTCAAGGAATATCATGATGAATTTTTAGTATTATTTATTTATAATATCATGGTATACTCAAAAAGCTATGAAGATCAGGGAAATAACTTGTGCACTTTTCTGAAAACACATAGAATAAATGAATTATATGGGATGATTAGAAAGTGTGAATTCTGGATTGAAGAGAATTTTTTTCTTGGCCATGTTTTCTTTAAGGATGGAATCTCTATTGATCCTTCAAGGAAAAAGGCAATCCAAGAATGACCAGAACCAACTAGTATTACTGAGGTACATAGTTGTATTGGTTTAGCAGGTTATTATCGATGTATTATCTAGAATTTTTTCCAGTTGGCTAACCCATTAACCAAGATCACACATAAAGTGGTTAAATTTGTTTGGAAAAAAGAGTGTGAAGAATATTTCTATGAACTGAAGAGACGATTAGTAAATGCTCCTATCTTGACTCTACTATTGGGGAATGATGGGTTTTTTATTTATAGTGTTGATTCAAAAAAAGGACTTGGTTGTGTCCTTATATAGAATGATAGAGTTATTTCCTACACATCATGGTAGCTAAAACTTCATGAGAAAAACTATCCTACTCATGATCTTGAGTTAGCAGTTGTAATAATTGCTCTGAAAATATGGAGACACGGTCTCTATGGTGAAAAATGTGAGATTTATATCGATCAAAAGAGTTTGAAGTATATTTTCTCACAAAAAGAATTCAACATGAGGCAAATACAATGGCTTGAACTACTCATGGATTACGATTTCACTATACACTACCACCTGGGGAAGGTAAATAAGGTGGAATATTCCTTGAGAAGAAAGGATCTTGGAGTTTTGAACAAGATGAGAGTTGAAAAGGATACAATATACATGGATCTTGTAAATATGGATATGGGAATAACCATGGAAGGTGAAACATCAATTCTTTTTCAAATGGTTGTCAAACCATCTTTACTTGAAAGGATAAAAAGTTCTCAGACTGATGATGAGGAAATTCAAAAGAAAATTAAAGTTGTTAACGATGGGAGATTGATCGACTTCATATATGAATATGGAATTATGAAATTTGGAAAGAAAAATTGTGTTCCCAATATACGTTGATCTAAAAATGGAATTATTGGATGATTCCCATAGCTCCTATTTCTCTATATACACACTGGAAGCCCTAACATGTATAGAGATTTGAAAGATCATTTTTGGTGGGACAACATGAAGAGATAGATTACGGATTTTGTGTCGAGGTGTATGGTTTACCAATAAGTGAAAGCTAGAAGACAACATCTTAGTGGAATCATGAAACCACTTCCCATACCTCAGTGGAAATGGGATGATATTACGATGGTATTTGTCATGGGACTACCAAATACTCTTAGAAAAAATTATGCAATATGGGTCATAGTTGATCGTTTTACCAAGTAATCACATTTTATTCGTATTAGAGAAGATTTACCACTTGAACATTTAGCAATAATACATATTAATGAAGTTGTAAGAATTCATGGAGTACCTCTATCGATTTTTTCGGATCATGATCCACTTTTTACATAAAGATTCTGGAAAAGTCTTCAGAAATCCCCAGATACCGAATTTCGTTTGAGCATTGTCTTCCACCCTCAAACCGATGGACAATCATAATGAACTATTCAAACATTAGAAAACATGTTGAGATCTTTCTCACATGACTTTCAATGTATGTGGGATCAATATTTATCTCTGGTAGAATTTTCATAAAACAATAGCTTCCATTCTAGTGTTATGATGGAACCAAATGAAGCATTATATAGAAAGAGTTGTCGCACAAGAACTTGTTGGGATGATGTTGGTGAAAGAAAACTTGTAGGCCTAGAAATTTTTGAGGAAATAATTGAAAAAGTGAAGATTATCTAAACCCAAATCAAAGAATCCCAAAGTAGGTAAACGGGTTTTGCTGATAATAGATGGAAGGATTTGGAATTTCAATAAGGGGATCATGTTTTCTTGAAGGTATCTCCATGGAAGGGTGTTATATGTTTTGGTGACAAGGGTAAATTGAGTCCTAGGTACATCGGACCTTTCGAAAATCTAAAATGAATTGGATTTGTAACTTATCATTTGGCAATGCCTCCAAGTCTCTTCAAAGTTTATGATGTGTTCCACATATCACTATTGTGAAAATACATGCTCGACCCAACGCATGTTCTCAACAATGAGGAAATCGAACTGGATCCTGATATGTCTTATTGTGAAGAACTGATAAAAATTCTTAATACTAGGGAATAAGTGCTGAGAAACCAGACGACTCATCTTGTAAAAGTTATATGGAGAAACCATATGATGGAAGAGGCAACGTGGGAACCAGAGGAACTTTTGATGAAGAACCACCCAAATCTTTTTATACAATAATATTATAGAAATTTTGAGGGTGAAATTATTTTAAGGAGTTGATAATGTAACATCACAAGTTTCCACAGTACCTTACCCTTTGAATAATGCAGTAGATTGCGTTGTACGCAACTTGGAGTTTTAACACACCACGACCAATGAAACTAGCCGTTATGAATAGTAATACCCACGTTTTGAAATTTTATAAATTTTATTTTTCAAAATGGATTCATTTATGAATTTGGAATGCCTAAATTAGCTTAGGGTTAATTTTTGGTACTTTTCTGAAAACATTCAATTTTTGATGAATAGTGAAAATACTAAATTTTAATTAAAGACAACTTTTTTAATCAAAATAATTTTTAGTGTTAAATTATACATTTGAGTTACTTTAAAGTATCATTAGATTATATTTTTATCATCTAATATAATTTAGGGAATTTAATGTAATTTCACATTTAAACTAGGCATAAACAAGTGTCAATCTTTTGATAGTTATTATTCCTTAAAAACTCTCTTCTTGTTTTGACAACGAGAATTAATTTCTGCCACTTCTGTGTTATAAATTTGGATAAATAGATTACATAGAATATGGAGGTCTTAATTTTTTAAATATGTAACTTTTATTATTAGAAATTATGAATGATTACTTCTGTAAATATTTTATTTACCATGGTTAAAGGGTAAATTCCGTAAATAAGGGTAAAAATAATATTATAATAATATTAAATTACCTAAAGAAGTGTCCTATTCCTATTTGTTGATACATGTCTGACCATGGGCATCCTTGGGTCGATTTTGGGACCACAGAGAGCCACTTGAGAGTGATAACGACACATTATATTAATTAATTTAAAGTAAATACAGAAATGACATAAACATATATATTTTAGTAAACCAATGTTGAAATGGGGTTATATAAGTTATTGTTTAAACTATAAATACTCATGATAAAGCTAAAAATATTTCCTAATTAATTTTTTATTTATAATTTTTAGACATTATATAATTAAATATCTTTATGACACAATGATGATGCAATAATTACCTTATTAATGAAGAATCAAATAAATGGTATTATAAATATTAAAATAAATATAATTTCAAAGTTTTATGACATAAAAAAATTTTAGAGGTGAATATGACATGTTAGGGTTAATTGAATGTATTTTTTAGAATTAATCAAGTTGTGTTGACTTTCAAAAAAACCAAATACTAAATAGTGTCAGAATTGACATAATTGAGTTTTTGAAAAAATACTATCTTATTAATTGATATAATATTCCTAAAAATCTAAGGATCAGATAAAGGACATAGATAAGGTTATATATATTAATAATGAAATTATTGGGGTTCTCGTTTCTTGTTATAGTATGTTTATTAACCGTATAATATAAAAATATAAAGGGACATGGTAAATGAAAAACTATTTAACTAAGAGTTAAATCTAAAAGATAAGGTCAATATGGTGACCTAAACATATCTAAAACCTATTTTTTTAGAGTTTTTCTACCCATACCCACCGTAGTCTATAAATAAATCTTTTTAGATCCATTATAAACCAATAATTATTTTATTATAAAATAATATTTCACGCTTTTTCTAAAGTGACCCTCACCTCTCTTATAAAAGGGTACTTCCCCTTCGCTTAATTTTACAGCTCCAAAGCCATTTGGCATGGACAAAACCTTCCAAAAATATCCTCCAAACTTTCATCCCTTCTTCCCATAGGCCTTCCATTTTTCATAAATCTATCGTATGGTTCCCTTTTGATCAAATCAGATGGAAAAAACCCAAAGAAGTCGTAAATATTTCATCACCTCTTTCATGTTCTTTTCTACTTCCACATCCTATTTCTTTGTTGTTTCTATTATAAAATAATTATTCCAATATATTCTATATAAAGTGATGTTATTATAAAAATGGTACAACCATATTCGTTATTCTATCCATCATATGAATGAAAAAGTCACCATACATGTGTACGTACTGCTTACCGTCTCCATGTTGTGGTGTAGTTTGTTATTCATACACATCATTATTTTGGATGGGTATAATAATGAGTATAAATTATGTAAATAATAAATATAACATGTTAATTATTCTTTTTATATGATATACCATCCAATTATATACAATTTCACTATCAATATAATGATATTTTTGCTCATGCGTAAGTTTGGATTACGGTCTCCAAGAACGTGATGAGATTCATTCCTCATCATAATTATTAAAGAATAATTTTCATTTTATGATTAAAAATAATTTTTATGAACATAATATAATTATATATATGAATCAAACACAACCTATCCATTACATACATGTCTTACGTAACCAATCATTTAAAGGAAAACGAATCAGTTAACACCCAAAATGATGATACTACTGAAATATTATTAACAATGAAATATTATACGGTCATATATTATATCATATTTATGTGTATAGTTCTTTTATAATTTAATAAAAATGTTTTAACTGTTATACAGGAGGTTAAAATATCATATACTAAGGAAAATTACAAGGTAAGGGTTAATTTAACAATCTCTTTATTATCCGAGGTTGATTTTATGTAAGTATCTACTGGGTCCTCTTTATCATCCACATCCATATTTCTTAAAAATGTATTTCAAAAAAATTATACTATTTACTAGACTATTGGTTAAATTCATTTATACCATTGTTTGAATTTTTATAAAATGGTTTGAAAGGAATCATTCCATCGTTTTCCAAACAAGGTACTTTATGACCTTTTAAACAAAATTAAGGTAAGAATGTCTTTTTTTAACTTATATGGAGGATGTGGCTAATTTTTGCCATTATATTATCGTTGAATCTTCCCATACAAGCTTATATGAATATTTTCAAAAAAATATTTTATTTTATAATTATATGTCTTTTAAATGATTTCAAAATAGAAAGAGGTATTTATTTCAAATAGTATTCATTTCATCTATGTCAACATCATTTTGTGGATTTAAAACTTGTTTGAAGTTGATTTATTATGATACAAATCTTCTATATTGTATTTAATGTTTTGTGATATGTTTGACTGTGGATGTGTTATTTTTACACCATTCGTGGATTATGGATAAAGTATTGACATTTCGTATGCTAGTTTTAATACGAATGTTTATGTTTTGTTTAAACCTTTCCATATGAGGAATGCATTGGACTTAATAAGTGACGGGTGGAGCCTGATACAGCTCCTCAATGCATTAGTAGGTCTCATGAGACAAACTAGTGTCTTGGTACAAGGCCATGACCAAATCTTATTTTTAGTCTTAGTACAAGGCCTTCACTATGTGGGTATGATGTCTGGCATTATGCATTCCATCATTATGAAAGTGGTTGTTGATATTTCATGTGATTATTAGACTAGTAAAATATCCATGTGAATAAGTAAATGAAATTATTTGATTTTATCTTTTCTATATTATAATAAAGTTTATGTGTAAAAGTCTTTTTCTTTAGTCTTATACATTTCCTTAAATGTTTATGCCTATTTATGAAAGTTTCAGCTATATTTTTATCCTTGATGAGCATCTGAGCTCACCCATTTCGATGTTGTATTTTTTCTAGGATGTGAAGAAGTATGATATGGTTGATCTGAAGGGATAGGATAAGGATATAAGAGTGTTAAAAAGGGTACAAAATGTTTTTGATGTTTTTATTTCATGATGTAAGGTAATACTTATGAATGTATCTAGAACTTCCAAGGCTACTAAACTGATCAGTCTTTCAGGATTTGACCCCTTGTGATCATGACAATGTTATGTAATAATGTGTCAACTCTAGGTAACTAGGATCTGAGAGTTACATATGAGGAATAGATGCTGCATATATCCACACACGACACATATAAAGTGTTAATAGATAGAAGAAATTATGCACCTCTTTTCATCGGTTGATGATATGCGCATCCAGCTCTCTGGTCACCTTGATGCACACACCCATATAGTGGACTGGATCTATGATACCTTTATTTCACTTCTGATACTCCAACATACACTTATCCATGATACCCAACCCCTTATTTTGGGGGAAATGCTCATTATCTTTTTATAGTTATTGAAATATTTGATGTCCTATAAATTTACGATGTCCTAGAGACAAGTTTTTCTATGAATGTTTCAACCTAATTGATTGTAAACCATGTTCGCAAACAAGAATCCCTTGAGTTCCTTTAATACTATATCCTAACATATTTCCATATAAAGGAATGTCACTTATCACCCCATAAAACATGGATCTCAAAATGAAATATTCATTTTTATGATTATCATATAATGTAACACCTGAATCCCATAATAATTTCAAATCACCAATCAACAGAGACAAATAAACTTCAATATCATTATCCGTTTGTTTTTGTCATAATATAATCCAAGATATCATGATATATTTTAATTTCATGCATAACCAGGGTGTTAATTTATAATTTACAAACATAATCAGCCATGTACTATGAGTGCTATTTTGAAAACCAAAAGTATTCAATCTATATGTAGATAATGCAAGAAAATGGTATATTGACTCCTTTCCAAATTTAGGACACTAAATATAAATTCTATTATACTAAGGATAGTCTGTCAGGTGATGTAGTTTCCCATATTTAATTATTGTATTTGTCATCCACATTAATTCTCTTGTAGTATCCTCACTTCTATATAGGTTCCTAAACTTGGAATGGTTGAAATGTATCGTACCACATTCATAGGACCACATTAATCATTCTTGTATCGAGAAGCACCACACTTCAGGAATTTTGTAATTGATGTGTATTCCTTTCAAAATATTATACAATTATTTGGGCAGAGATTTATTCTTTTAGAGATCATACCCATCGATCGTAGCATTCCTTTTTCGTCGTATGTTTAGCTCGAATGCCCATTATCTTTTGGGATCATGTAATTGAAGAGAAAAAGTAGTTTTATACAACTGGAATCACTCAATTAATTGATTTATTTCAAATTATACAACATTAGTATTGCTGAAAATTCTATATATTTAGTGAAACCAGTATACAATTACATCTTTGCACAACTCTTTAACTTCTCAAAAAATTTTGGGCAATAAAAAAGTTCATCTTAAACTGTCGTTGTCATTTCCTCGGTATGATATTCAACATCATTCACATCTGTAATCACATCCTTGATATTCCCTTATTCATTGTTTAAACATTTATTCTTATTAGTTGATCCATAAAACATACTGTTATCCTATCCACTAACTACCTTCTCTTTTTACCCATGTTTATTCCAAAATTTATAACATTGATCTATTTCGTGATAGATCAAATGTTCTTACGAATCCTCTGGACTAATTAGTCCTGTATAACAATAGCATAAACATGGAAAAAGGATTTGAGAAGGGTCATATGCATGATATTTTCCAAACATGTTGAACACTTTCAATCCATTTTCATACTCTTTTGTCATACCATTGGCATCCACCCATTCTTTATTAATATACACCATTTTTTATTCTGTAAGACTAATATTTAAAAAAATAAATACACAAAAGGGAACTTTAAAATAATAGAGACTCAAAATTCTAATGATATTTATTATTGTATTTTTTTCCTGAGACTCATCCCCAAGAAGATAACACCAAACCAGAAAGAAGATGTAATTACAGAGGACTCTCCTAATTTAAACCATATAGGTGATGCTGGATGAAAAGTAGGTTCAGGAGTTTCAATTGGGTTAAACATTAATCCACCTTTTTCATGAGTGAGGTTATGATGGATATCCTACGAGTTGTATAGAGTTAGTGAAATTCTTTTTCCATGTTGTTATTAGAAATCTTCATGTTTTAACTGTATAATATAATGGTTTATGTAATTCTATAGAAATAAAAACATAAATGATTATTAAAAAAGTACATTTTATATATCCTTTGAAAACTATTTATAAAATCACACATGAAATTCTATTAAGAAACTAACCCTTTACACAAATCCCTCTTTTAAATAACAAACCCTTTTTAAAATAAACCAAACAGTTCCAAACACTCTTTTAAAAATACATAGAAATTTTGAAAACAATCTAAATTATAAAAAAATAAATCTGGTTTTTTCATGTTAAATATTTCCCTAAAATTCAAAAAATATACTCTAATTTTTTATAATTAAATAAACCACATCTCAAACATTTCAAATTAAATAAATTCCTTCTTAAAATTGAAATAATCACACATGGTTTCAAAAATTAATGCATTTCTCAAAATCCCTATTCAATACCAAAAATTCCATGTAAAAATGAAATGATAAGAGAGGACATATTTAATATATTTCACAACCATTAAAATACCTTTCATGCACTCACAAATTTGGTTTTGAAATCAACTCATTCAATAAAATCTCAATTTCAATTAAAAAAATACTCTTTTCCAGCCCCAAAATAAGATTTTATTCACTAAAATAGGTTATTATAGAAAATCATACATGAATTGGTATATAATTCACTATTAATGTTTAAATTATTGGGGAAATAGTATAAAAGTGAAACTTAAGGTCAATCCAATGACAGAAAATCAATGAATCAATATATATCATATAGAAATGTGAATCTTGCCACATATAGTTCTAATAAATGGAACACATACATAGATTAAGATCAAGCACAAGGGGAATATAATTGCTCTAGTTCATAGGTAGGACAATTATTTCGAAAACTTTTTCAAGGATGATATGAATTTGATGGTAATTTCATTTCCTTGGGAGTTATATATGGTGTTTAAATCCACCATGATATGGAGATGACAATTATACTTCTCAGAAATCTCCAACTCATTCTAAAACTGCTCCAAATCATTAAAAATCCAAATCACAAAAAAATATAGAAACCTATAGGAATAAATGTCATTAATATGAATCATCTTTCAATGAATGGATATTTTTTTCATAAATCATTTTTATCCCATAAAATCAATCATCATCAATTATTCTTCAAAAAAGTTCAATAATTTCAAACATCATCAAAGACTGTCAAAAAATACCATATTAAACCCAATAGAAAAATAATTTTATCCAATTGGAATTTTTTCACAACTCTTACATCCATAAAAACCAACAACCATAATAGATAGATATTATCCACCCCTGTTAGTTCTCAATCTCTAATCCTCCTAATATCTAGATTTTTTTCACTATACTACACATTTGGATGTCAAATTTTTTAGGTACCAATCATACGACCACATAAAATATTATTCTTGTTAAAAACTCAACAATACCATAAATCATAACAAGGAGTATTTAATTAACCAAGAATCATATATACGACAACACTATGTCTAGGAAAAAAGGAAATTAATCAATACTTCAATGTCAAACTAAAATCTATATAAAATACCTCTATTATCCTAGAAAACGTGGATTATATATATCCAAATATTAGTGATTCCAAGAATAATATAAATATATGTGCACAAATAATTTACACCATTTGGAACTTAATGTCCAACAACATGAATGGTGGGGGAAATAGAGGCGGTAACAGGAGTAGGGGTGGTGATAGGGGAAGCAACGACAGTGACGATATATGAGATTGGGATGATGGAAGTGGGGATATCGGAGGTTGAGGAGAAGGAAGGCGAGGTAGGGGAAATAAAGAAAGGGGCAGTGGAGGTGGAGGTAGGGCAGAGGCGGTGGAGGCGGAGCGAGAGGCAACGGTGGTACAGGCGGAGATGGAGGCTGTGGTGGAGGCGGGGACATCAGAGGTGGGGAAAGTGGAGGTGGGGGTAGTGGAGAAGGGGTTTTTAGAGAAGGGGTTACTGGAGGTAGGGGTAGTGGAGGAGGAGGCGGGGGCAAAGGTAGAGAAGGAGGAGGTGGAGGCGGTAGAGGTGAAGGCATTAACGACCATGACTATAAAGGTAAAGCTCGACATCTGGGAAATCATGAGGCTCAAGTGACAATTGGATCTGATAGGGTCCCTTTATAAAAACATGAATGGATTTTATTAGTGTTTTTTGGAAAGCACTAATAAAGGATATTTTTATTCGTTCTAAAATATAAAGCACTAATAAAGAATTCTTTTATGTGTGTGAAAAATATAGCGCTATTAAAGACCTAATATTAATAAATTATTTAGAATTATAAAATTATTATAAATATATATATTTATAAAATTATTATTATTATAAATATAATTATTATAATTATATATTTATTTAAATATATATATATATATATATTATTTATTTACAATTATAATTATAAATAAATATATTTTTAAATATTTGTATATAATTATAAATATATATATGTATATAATTATATATATATATATAATTATAATAAATGTATTTATTGTAATTTTATGTTTTTTTAAATACACACACATATATATATTATAATAATAATATGTTTTTTTTTATTTTTCTTATTTTTTCAAAAAATGTTCAGGTCGATTTTTTTTAAATGTGTATGAAAGGGAAAAAGCTCCTGACCAGCTTTCAGTTCAATCGAAATGCGGAAGGGGGCCTACCACCTCCCCCCATGCATTTACCCCAGTTTGATGACATGGAAAAGGTAGTTGTGGTGGTGGGGGGGGGGGGGGGGTTGCCACCATTCTCATAAAGACAGAGTGAAAGGGGGTAGGGGGTGCTGTCTTTTGGCTTTATGTTTAGAAAAAGGCGACACCACCCATGCCACCTTTGCTTTAATTCCCTATAAAAGGGCACATTATCCCCTCTCCTCACTTCCAATTTCATTAATCTCTCTACATTCCATAGTTTTTCTCTCTAAAAAAAGTCTTTTTCATTTGTGGAGGATCCAGTGGTTTGAAAGATGTCCCAATTTTTTACAAAGCATCATTTTGAGGTATTTTTTTATATTATTTAAATTTATATATTTATTTAATTTAATTCTTGTTATTTAGTTATATATATCTCATTTATTAAGTATTTTAGTTAGTTATAAACATTCTATTTATTTATTAGTTTATTTATTTATATATAGTTTGAAATAATAGTTATTATTAATAACGATTTAGTATAGATTAACTAATGAATAATTAAGAATTAAACGTTCTAAAATTTTGGTAGAATAAATAATATGTGGTTATCTGAGAAATCAAATCCCTATCTGGATACAAACATGTGGACTTGGCTCTATAATAGATGTACCAAGGAGTAACAACTCTAAGAAGGTGTTCTGGGCCTGACTTGGGGTAACTTGGTTAATGAAAATGGGCCCTCCTACACTCATGGATTGACATTCATGGGGGATATTCTTTAGATGATTAATATTTTATTTATAATATACAAAAATTAAAAATAAAATAAAAAATAAAATAATTATATTTATCAATTATAAAATTATAATTATAATCATATAAAATGAAATGGACAGGGACAAAGACATTAAAGAATGAAAGTTGTTATTAGTAATTGAATTCCTTTTAGATAGAATTTAAATATGTTATTTATTAATTAGTTTAATTAGTTATATATAATTTATAAATAATAGTTATTTTTAGTAATGAATATATATATATTAATTAATTAATAACTTATGATAAAAAATGAATATATCTAATGGTTATCTAATAATACATATCATTGAGAAAATGATAATTATTATCATATAAAGTGAAATAGAGAAGAAAAACCCCATTAAATGACACATTAATGCATTAAAGCATAAAATAAATCCCTTAAGAAACATAAAGACCAGAAATTTTCTTTTTGTAAAAAATAACTTCACAAAATAATTTGAGTAAATATGGAATGTCTTACCTTCTGAAAGTCTTAACATTCTGCTGACCATAACGTTATATTTACAATTTACACTTACAAATCATTTCAATTTTTTACATACAAATAGAGGATACTATACCACTCATTGAGAAGGCTAGGAATGTTTCCCAGGACTTGTGATAGGTTGGCGAGGTTCCCCATATTAGGGTGCGTCGACCTCACCGTTTTCATCATTGGTTGCCTCCACCTGCCATTATACAATACCTGTGTGGTGTTGGCTTTTACGGAATTGCAATATCTAATTTCAAATTTTTGACCATCACCTGCATCCTGACCTCTTGAAGAAGTGGATACTAGAGACACAAACATTCCACCTACCTGAGGAAGAGATGACCATCACCCTCGAGGATGTAAAAAACCATCTATATCTTCCTATCCAAGGGTAAGCAATTATTGGACCCATCCATGTATACTGTTCTGACCTTGTTTAGAGATTTCTAGGCATAAACATTATGGAAAACATTAGGGATACAGATGGCATATCGATATCTATGACCTGGCTTGAGAGGCACTTTCGACATTTACCTGATGATACTGACGAGGAAAATATTATGTGTTATGCTCATGCATATATATTACTAATCATTGGATAGACCATGTGTAGTAATAACATAGGTATTTATGTGAGCATGATGTATCTAGGGATGTTTAAGGGCTTTGATTATATTGGGATATACATCTAGGGATCTGTATGCTTGGATTATACTTATATAGCATTATTCACAACATACAATAGAGACTGCATGAATCTCAGGGGATGTGGCACCCCTATTAAAATGTAAGCACAAGAGAACATCCCCAAACACTTCCTTGATCTTGTTGGTGATCCACTTATTATAGAGGTGATTCATTACCCTCCGCATGGATACTGGTATGATCACTCATCTCTACTGTTTCCTGATGCTAGTAAGAGTTATTGAATTTAATTTCATATTATTTATCACCTTTGATGACGTATTTTACAGGTGGGGTTAGAAACAGAACTTCGTCAGCATTCCAACACACTACTTGGGTGTATATATCCTCATTTTGGATAGTCTCCTACCCACTGAGGTAATAATATACAACCTATAATTTTATAAAAAATTTATTAATAATAAAAATATTGGTTTTTAATAAGGAATATGTTTTGACAAATCTCACATATCATTCCAGATTTCATGGATTCTATATTGGGCTTTGTTGGACCAGTTTCTAGCATACTTCACTACTAGACTTCATGATTCTATGGTTGTAGTGCCACTCATGTAGTTAAATATTATTGATTGGAACCATCCTGATAAAGTCATGCACCAGTTTGGCTATGTTCATCCCATTACATTTCAGTTGCCACATACATTGACGCTTCATGACATGAAGCTGACAGGGAGGTAGGATGAGGACAGACACTGATGAAATTCCGACTTTCTCGACCTCTGGGGAAGATGAGTCGAGTGTCATATCCAGGGTGTACCTATGGGATGATTCCATATTTTAGAGTTTGTTGAGTACGAGTCATGGTATAGACTAAAGTTTATACTATATCTCACTTGACATGACATAACACTTTAAGATATGGTAAGTCAATAAATTTCCATTATTTTGTATATTAAAATATTTTTAAATCACTTTTAATCTTTTTATAGAAAACACATTCAGAGAATCTTATTCTCATGAGTGATCTAGAGGAGGAGGGGGTCTCTAAAATGGTAGTGATCCATGTGGAAGAACTGGATTTGAGTTCAGATTATCATGTGATTCATGAGAGAATCTTCGATACTCCAACCTAGAGAGTGGAGGCTTATACTTAGGTAGTGGAGGTTCCTATTCAGGAACCTCCTCTACCAGCTGCTGATGCTGAGGAGCCACAAAGACGATGATTTAGACTACGTCATCCTACACATGAGACCACACAGATCCCACATGTATAGTTTGGACCTCAAGTAGTCCATCCTCATCCGACCATGGATGTTCATTATGCTACATGATATCCATATTTCTTTACATTATATCAACAATTTCCTCCCACTTGGGGGTTTTCATCCTTCACAGCCTACATGGTTCTCCAATGCAATGATATAGGGTCCTTATACAACACTAGTGGGAGAAGGATCACATATAAAGTACAACATCCTCTTAACAACTCCTCACTCGGACACACAAGTGGAGCATGTGAAGGTCAATGTTCCAGTGGTAGAGGATTATCCCTCTCTAAGTCATTAGAATCCACCATAGCACAGAGCTCAGTGATCTTGATATAGGAATCAGATTCGTAGACCACCATGTGAGATCGAATCTCCTCATAGACATTGATTATACTCATTCATGAATTTTGAACTGTTGGTTTACGTACTTCATAAAATTTAGTAATGAATTTAGTTGGTATGATTATGTGTTTATGATGAGTCACAAGTATGAAAGTTATGAAAAGCTCAAAGAGTTTTAGAATTAATTACATAATCAATTTGGGAAAGATATTAATATTCGCTGATCAAATTGAGGTGTTAAATACAGGATATAGGAATTCAGTAATCTAATGAGAGATTGTGGAATTATTTAACAACACTCTCCTCATGGAAAACCATAGTTTAATAGTTTGGGTAAGATAATTAATCATTCCTGATTTGGCATGGTTCAATCAATGATGAGTTATTGTGATCTTTTTACTTCATTATGTGGGTATACTATGAAAATAGTTTCATTTCTACTTAAGTATTTTCTATCTAATGTATTAATAAAGAAACTACGATATATTCACCAGTAAATGTCCCAAACTATATTTTATTAATATTTGGTGTTGTAAATCACTAATATGAAAATTGGTTTCTAATAAACATTACCCTATATTAGTGACATGATTATTTGTTTTCTACCTCAAGGAAGCTATGGGATATTATTTCTAAAATCTAATTGAACCAAATCATTTTGAGGAAGAAACTAGTATATTACTTAAGAATGAATATATTAATTGAGGAGATAGTGGGAAGAATTTTGATCTTGGAGAAGTTAAGGAGTGCAAAAAATTCTCCAAATATTGAAGTTGTGTCAGTTCCATAATGTTTTTTTGGGAGACGTACTAATTGAAGTTTCACAATAACCTCAGTTATCTAGTAGGATTCATGAGGATCCTGAGAAAAATGAATTTATTTAGGAAAGTTACGCTGATGTAATGTTCGTACATGATAAGCCTACAACCTATTGAGAGTACATTGAGAGAACATTGAGAGTTCTAATTCTACGAAATGGTAAAAAGCCATAAAATCTAAAATGTACTCCATGTACATAAACCATTTTTTGAACATGGTGTATGCACATGAAGGGGTGAAACCCATAGGTTTTATGTGGGGGTTTCACAAGAAAAATAATATAGATAGTAGGGTGTCTAGCTATAAATAACACTTGGTGGAAAATGTTACAAAACATTAATGGTATTGGATATGAAGAAACATTTTCATCTTTTGCGATGATAAAGTGTATTAAAATATTTATTATAATGACCTATATCTCATATACATACTATTAGATCATCTTAATCATGGGAACCTATATAATACTCCCAAAAATCTAGAGGTCCAACATCTTTTGGAATTGGATACATGATTAAAAATAAGATAGTCTTTTATTCTCATCTCCATGATTTCTCTTATACCTCACCATACTCTTACTACATGGAATACCTTGGAGAAATACATAAAAGAAAGGGTGATCCATAAATAACATTAAGGTTTCCATAAGATAAAATTGGATAATATATCATGAGAGTCAATAACCATAGAATGAAAACAAAAAAAAGGAATGATTATAAAGCATCACATAAAAACATGGAACAAGAGTCAAATATCATAAGAGAATGGTAAACATAAGAGAGCATAAAGTGTGGGATAGACATAAAACATGTTATCATAATGTATATATTTATAAAGAATAATAATATTATAGTTATCTATTAATTAGAAAAAAGTACTATTTAACTAAACAAAATGAAGTGTAATCCCCTGTATAAGTGACTTCTAATAATATAAATATAAATCATAATATACAAACCAATATATTTATAAATATAAAAACATGTATACTTTTTTTTCTGAAAGGTGGCAGGTTCCCTACCACCTTTCTACAAAACCGAAAGGCGACAGGGGGCCTTCCACATTTCATACACATATTTTAAAAAAATCAACATATATTTTTAAAAAAAAAATCATTCATAAAACTCAAAAAAACTCTTATAATAATAATTATAAATAAATAAATTTAAAAATTATTCCTATATAAATAAAATTTTGTAATTATAAATTTAATAAATAAATTTATTATTTTAAAATATTTATTGTAATTTTACATGTATTTATGAGAACATCATAAGATTATGGGTATAACATGAATGAATCATACGAATGTTAATTTATAAATGAACATTAATAAAGATGAATACATAACGTGTGCATATGTGTGTCATCATAATATAGGTAATCATAACATTTAGAACAAAAGTCGCAATTAGGACCACAAATATACTTTATGATCATATATGATCAATTATACCCACACATCAATATATAAACATAAATAACGGTAATTAATATCGTCATTATCTAATGATATATATATATATTCATTAAAGTAATATTATTATTTAAATATATATTTATAAATTTATAATTATAATTATAAATAAATATATTTAACATTTATTTATATATCATTATAAATATAATAAATATATTTATCATTTAAAAAAATATTACGATTTTATAATTATTTAAATATATATCTATTTATTTATAAACTTATAAATACTTTTTTTTAAATATTATATATATATATTTGAATTACTAAAAAATATATATATTAGAATATATTATATTTATATTAATTATAAAAGTGTGTTTTTAAATTAAATTATATAAATAAACCTAATTTTTTAATATAAATGTAATCATTTTATATAAATTACTAATATTTTTTCTTAAAAAAACTATTATCGGTGCTAAAATTAGCGCCGATAAATCTATCATTTATCAACACTTATTTTAGATCTGATAAAAGTAAAATTTATCAGGGCTTTTAGATAGCACTAATAAAGGTGTGGCTTTTATCAGGGTTTTCTACTTATTACTGATAAAACATATCCTTTTCCCGAATATATGGTAGTGCAGTTTTGATGAAAAATATTTTGTTGATGAATATCATTAAATAAAGATCCATGGAATATTAATTTAATATTGTGTAAAAAGTTGTTCTTAATATTTCAATTTCTTTATAAGTTAATGTCAAATTTATCTTGATATATTTATACAGTAGGAACTAAAATTATCATGACAAACTTTTGTAATGGCACAAAGACTACCTCCATTCCCTCTTGGTTTAACCTTGATGAAAAGGAATGTATGTGAATTGGTGTATCACACACAAAACATCAAGAGATTTCCACCCACATCTAGTGATGAACCTAGTAAAATCCTATGATAGATTAGGCTTGACTACGTTCTTAATACAATATTGAATGGGGGGGGGAATTCAATTTTATAAATTTTATTGATCTCCCTCATGCATGCCCTTAGTTTTCTTCCATCCTTCATAATTATCCAAAGTGTTTTGGGGGATATCCCACAGAGTGTTATGGATTTTTTTATATGGTGTGATATAGGATGAAATTTTCAAGTCTATGATGTTTTAGTGAAGTGAGATATTTATCCTATATCATATATTGTACAATATATATGATTTCGTATGGTGTAAAGGAATGAGTGATATCACCCTTTAACAAACAGGATTATGATACATTATCCCTTGCGACACCTATGGGGAACATATGATACATATATGAGGAACATATTATATGTACATCCATATTGAACACATATATATCCCATGCATATATGGTAATAGATAGATGGAAACTTGCATCTCTTTGCAGCATTTAAAGACATGCGTGTCTAGCTCTCTGGTCGGGGAATTTTTTTAAAATGCGTTTTTATTTTATATTTACAAAAAAGGATTGGGATTGAGGTAATTTCAAAAAAGTGTCCAGAGATGCGTGAACCCCGTTCATGCATCTCCCCTTGCCCAGATGTGTAAATGGGGTTCACGCTTCCTGTGTGAGGTTTCTGAAGGAAGAGTGAATAACATTCACACTTCCCCCATTTTTTTAAAAAGTACTATATATATATATAGATATCGATTTAAATATTAAAATAAATATTGATAAAAACCAATAAAAATTAAATAAATTATAATTAAATATAAATAAATATTCATTAAAAATTAATAAATATTTATAAAACATGAATAAAGATAAATTAATTATTTATAAATATTAAAAAAAATATAAATAATAATTAAATAAATATCCTTAAATATTGAAAATGTGAATAAATATTCATAAATATTGATTAAATATTAAAAAAATACTATTTATTAATAAATATTAATGAATGTAAGAAAATATAAATAAATATTAATGAATATAAATAAAAAAACCAAATAGAAACCAAATTTTAATAAATTATAATTAATTATTCACAAATATTAATTAAATATTAATAAATATTCAGAAATGCTAAAAAAATATTAATAGAAACCGATAAATATTAAAAAATATTAAATAAATATTAAATAAATATTCAGAAATATTAATTAAATATTAATAAAAAATTAATAAATATTCATAAAATATTCATTAAAAGTAATAAAACTATATTAAATAATCATAAACACTCATAAACACAAATAAATATCAACAAATATCAATAAATATCAATAAATATCAATAATTATCAATAATTATTAATTAAATAAAAAAACATAAATAAAATACTAATAAATATTGATAAATGACAACAAAATATTTTTTTAACATTTATAAATATTGATAAATATGAATTACAAATTAGTAAAAATTAACAAAACATAAGAAAACTTTCATAAATATTCATTAATATTAATGAAATATTAATGAATATTAATAAATATTAGATAAATATTCAGAAATATTAATAATTTTTTTAACACGTTGAGTGTCATGTCACCTTTTACTAAGAATATATAAATATTAATTAAATATTAATGAATATAAATAAATATTAATTGAATATTAATACATATTAAAAAAAATTAATAAATGTTAACAATTATTATCAAAAATATTAAAAAATAGTAATTTTTATTCCATTAATTATCCAAAAATATTAATAAATATTATTAGGTAAAGGTAATTATTAATATTTATGAATTTTTATTAACATTTAGTAATATTTAGTAATATTTATGAATATTTATGAATATTTATGAATATTTAATTAAAATTTATTCATATTTAACGTTATTTATTTAATATTTATTTATATTTATATATATTTATAAATATTTATTAATATTTATTTAAAAATTGTTTAATATTTGTTAATATTCACACATATTAATGTTTATTAATATGTATTTACTATTTGTTAGTATTTATTAATATTTATTTATATTTACTTACATATTATTTATTAATATTTGTTTAAATTTATTTATATTTATTTATATTTATTTATATTTAATTATGTATTATTTATTATTATTTATTTATAATTACATATATATTATTTATTAATATTCATTTATATTTAGTAATATTTATTAATATTTATTTACTATTTATTTATATTTATTTATATTTATTTAATATTACATCAGTTAGAGGAGGGGTGATAACCAAATGAAAACCAACCTAATTGTGTATGGGGAGGCTCAAAACCGAGACCTCTCTAATACCGCCATAGGACACAACCACTAGACTGCTACCATCGAGGTATTTATTTATATTTATTTATATTTAGTGATATTCACTTATATATTATTTATTAATATTTATATATAGTCAAATATATTTATTTATATTTATTTAAAATTTATTAATATTTAATTCCTATTTATTAATATTTATTTAATACTTATATATTATTTAATTAACATTTATTTATTTACATACTAAAATTTATTTATATTTATATAATTTTTTATATTTATATTTATTTAATATTTATTTAATGTTATTTATTTATATTTATTTAATATTTATATTTTATTTATTTATATTATTTTTAATTGTTTATAGTTAGTAATATTTTCTTATATATTATTTATTAATATTTATTTACTATTTTTTAATATTTTTTAACATTTTTTAAATTTATTTATATTTAGAAATATTTACTTATATATTATTTATTTATATTTATATAATATTTTGTTATTGTTATTTAATTATTTTTATTTACTATTTATTAATATTTTTTTACTATTTATTAATATTTGTTAATATTTGTTAATATTTATTAATATTTATTAATATTTATTTACAGTTTACATATTGTTTATTTACATTTAATTAGTAAATATTACTTTTTAATTAATATTTATATATATTTTTTAATATTTATTTAAATTATTATTTGTATATCTATTTATACTTTTATATATAGTAATATTAATAATTTAAAAAATTCTGGAGGAAGACTGAACATGGTTCACTCTTCCGTTAGAAAAATCACACAGGATGCGGGAACCCCGTTCGCTCTTCCTGTCACGGGGTGATGCGTGAGCGTAGGTCACGCATTTCCGGACCCATTTTTGAAAATACCCCTATCCCTATCCTATTTTGTAAAAAAACCCCCCCAAATTAAAAAAATTTCCCTCTGGTCACCTTGATGCACACACCCAGATAGCGGACCAGATTTTCCATACATTCATTGTGCTTCTCATACTCCATAGTCCACTTAGCCATGCTCCCCACTCCCTTGGAGTTGGGGGCGACGCTCATGACAGTCGTATAGTTCCTGAAATTTTTCATCGGCTCTCCCACCAACACTACCATCTTTATACTTTCGCTACCCTCCTCCCAAGACACCCTTTCCTTGAACTTCTCCACATTTTTGTCTGCACACGTGCATCAACCACCAACACATTTCATGAAACAAGCATCAAATCTCATATAATATTATAAGACAAGGGCACATATTTAGAACATAAAGGATACTTGGAATAATGTAGGTCTAGGTTTTGACATAGCCATGGTTGGCCCACGATCCCTCGTAAAACTACATGTCCGACAGTGTCTCAATTCCATTAGCAATGTGGAGGGGGTTCTCTTTGAACATGTGGTAGTACTTACCGACCAAAGACATTATCTCTATTTATGTAATCAACTTCCCATTGAGACCCATAACCACATCACTGTCTGGTTAGTGGGCGAGGAAGGGATCAATTGAGTGATTCGTTGGGTTAGGGTGTTCTATGGGAGGTTATTTTATAGAAGATTTTTAATGTGTCGATATTTTTTTAAAATATTCTTGAAAGGCAGCACCCTCGCTACTACCTTCCCTCTTCCCCCATGGTTTTCCCTGGATTGATGACATGGTAATGGCGGGACCCCCTGCCGACTTTTCCTTAATGCCCTATAAAAGGGAACTGACCCCCTTCTCCTCACTTTATCTTGCACTCATCTCTCTTCATTCCACTGCTTCTCTCTCTAAAAAATGTTAGTTTCGAGTGTGGTGGGTTTGACTGTATAGAAGAAGTGCCAGTTTTTTTTGAAAGTATCACTTAGAGGAATTTTTTATTTAATTTAATGTTATTTATTTAATTAATTGAATTCTTCTTAGTTTTAAATATGTTATTTTTTATTGAGTTTAGTTAGTTCTAAATATTTTGTTTATTAAGTAGTTTATTTGGTTATATATAGTTTGAAAAATATAACTATTATTAATTATTAAGTTTATATTAACTATAGAATAACATAGAAATAAATGTTCTAAAATTTTGGTAGCATAGAGATTGTGTGGGTATCTAGACAATAAAATCCCCTTCTGGATACAAACAAGTGGATGTGGATCTAGCACCGATGTACCTAGAGGTAAAACCCGAAAACACCACTTGGAGCTAGACTCGGATGAGAACTGGTACACGACAACATGCCTTGCTTCACTCTTGGTTTGGCACTTTTGAGGGATATACTATAGATTATTCATATTTTCATTATAAACTACAGAAATACCTAAGAAAAGAAAACATCAAATCAATATATTTATCAATCATAAAATGATTATTATGTTCATATAAAATGAAATGGAATGGGTAAAAGACATGACTAGATTAAAGTTCTTATTATTAATTGAATTATTTTTAGGTAGTTTTAAATAAGTTATTTATTAAGTAGTGATATTAGTTATATATAGTTTAGAAATAATTTTTATTATTAGTAATGAATAAGTATAGAATAATTAATGAATAACATAGGATTAAAAAATGAATACATATGATAAGTTAATTATAATTAACTAATGAATATCATATGATTAATAATTCAATAAAAATTAATAATGTGTGATTAAAGAATGATTAATTAATGAATAACTTAGTATTAAATAACTGGAGATTAATTAATGATCAACCATCATTGTAAATATTAGTTAGAATATCAGAATCTAGATCACAAAATATTTTTGATGTAGAAAGTCATGTTTACCTCTGTGTACTACTACCAGATGGTTATTCAAACTTAGAAAGGAGCTTCTTATAGGAAAAAACAATCAAATTAATAGTTATTGTTAGTAATGATTTAGTACATATTAATTAATGAATAAATTAGTATTGAAAAATGAATAAATGTAACGATTAGCTAACAATAATTAACTAATGAACATCATTTGACTCATGATTGAATAAGGAATGATTATAGGCTGATTGAAGAATGATTTAATATAAAATAACTTTGTAATGATAATCTAGTGATTAAATAATGATTAATTATTTAAAAATTGTACTAAAAAACCTTAGTATCTGGCGAGTCATTTCACCGAAGTTATATTATCGGTGTCCCAAGTTATTTTTACCCTAACATGTATAGCACCAGTAAGGGGTCGATCCACATGGAAAAAGAAGTTATTTTTATCTTGTTTAACGTAGTTTGTATTTTAGTTTTAATGATGTTTTCTGAATTTAATGTCAATTTTTTATTTGGTGGATAAAAAGAATAATTGGTTTTCAGTTTCTTAAATAAAATACATAATGAGTAGAAGAAGATACAGGAAAATTGGTTTTGAAGCAAATCAAGAGAAATGTGTTGAGGTTATGGATTAATGAAAAGTTGATTATTAAATCAAATTTCTTATGAGGATGTGTTGTTCATAATAACCCAACAGTATGGGTTTCAATTTTTAATAAAATTTCCTTGGTCTGGTAAACTTGTATTTATAGCTAAAGAAATTAACTACTTGGTTCGATAGTCAATTTTTCACAGTTATTTATCTGGGTTAGTCCATTTTGAGTCGACGAATACATCGAATGGTCATGAAATTATTCAGCCTAATTCATCTTTTGAATCCTTCAAAATTCAGCCCTTGGTCTAGTTCATAATTTTCAGTGATAATAAAAAGTGATTTAAGAAGAATAAGAAGAGGTTAAAAGGAACAAACACATTTATAACAACTAATTTAAATTACAACTCATCATCTTCCATAACCCCAACACACTATGTATTTAGTTACACATATAGAAAATGACAAACACAAAGCTCTTGATACATAATGTGATAATTCTTGGATCTTCAAGGAGGGAATGATTCATTGGTATATAGTACAATGTCGGTATTATGCCGGCAGAGCTTCTCTCTTTCAGACCTTCAACCTTTTATCCACACTTTCCCTCCACACACAACCCTTTCTCTCCACACACCACACCCTTAAACCGGAGTCCAAGGCCTCCTTTTTTATAAAATATAACTACACGGTGAGTAGAAAACGTACATGGCATGTACTTTTGTCAACGTGCTTTTTCTTTTGTTTTCTCTACTAGTAGGTGGCCTAACACGCCATCTTTGACATGGAACATGGTGATGCCCAGTAGGTAGCTATACACGGCGTGTAGTGCCTCTATACACGGCGTGTAGTCTAATTTTTCTTCCACCAACCTCTTCTAGAAAGTTCTACATGGACTATATAAGATGAACACAGCATGTTCCCTTCAGCCGACCATAGGGGCGTGTAGACTTATTCTCATCCACCAACTACTTCTAGAAGGGTGTAAACAGAATGTAAAGTGTGAACACGGTGTGTAACAGATTCTAATTACCTAGGCATGTACTTCTCCTGGTCAATCTGTGTTTGAGTCTGGATATACACGACATTTAAATAAGTACAGACTGTGTAGTTTGTAAATTTTTCTCAGTTCTCCCTTTTTTGTGTATTTGGCCATCAATCTTCTGAAAATGAACAAGATCACCAAAATCAAAGTATTTGTTCCCTAAGTAGTAGGTAATTGATTAAAACTTGTTCTTATTTTCAATAAATTTTTTGAAAATTTATACATAAATCAGGTGCATCAAACTGCCCCGTACAGAGTCATTTTCTTGCCCTCAAGAAAATTTCAACATATAATTAAAAGAGTCCATATTTTGAAAGGAATGAACTCAATAAATCATAAATGTAATTAATAAGTCATAGGATAAAATACTAAAAAGTTACAAAACAGTTTCAATTCATGAGATATTCTAATCATGCCTCATAAATAATTCAATTAACGTTTGTCATCCTCTTTTAAACACATTTTTTAACCTTTAAAAAAACAAACCACTTGATGATCTACCTAACCAATAATATACTCAACACTCAAGAAATTTTAAATAAAACTTTTTCTCAATAAAATATATAAACACTCTATCCATAGGTTTTCAAGGAATATAATTCTCTACTTCAGAAAATTAATTTACAGAAATGATGAGGTATTTTCAATAATGATCAGATATTTCTGTGGCTAAAGGTTGGTATGTAAATATGTCAAAAATAACTCTAAGGCTTAAAAAAGGGGATAAATTCTTTAAATAAAAGTGCATGAGATTCAAAGATAAGATCAATGTAAATGTGTCCTCAATAAGCTTTATCAAATAATCTCATTACCATCATCTCCTTTAGTTGGGTAGGTAGGGTTCACAAACCAACAAGTGAGTATAAGGTCCCTTTGTCTGTATCATTATTTTTAAATACAAAGGGAACATTTCAAAATTTCCACAAATTGAGGTTTGGAACCCTTTTTTCCCCAAATCATCAAGAGGCTCTCCCACATACTTAATTTCTTGACAATTCATGAAATTATTCCATGTGATCCCAATCCCTTATTTTGAAATCAAATTAATAATCAGGAAAAATCATAAATGAATTAGGGTAAGCAGGGAAATATTCTTGTAATATGTCTTCTTATAAAGGATATTCATGGTTTCTAGGGGCTTTATGAAGAAAATATGTAGTGTAGGTCTCAAGATAAATGGGTTAAACAATCTAATGCCTCATTCATTTTAATGTAATTAAAAAATTCCTCATGTCTCAAAAAGAAAACATGCAAATTCTGGTAGTTATCTATATCCTATGAATCTCTCCAGAAAGAGGGTATTATGAAGAATATGAAAAAGGGTTTAGAATAACTCTCATGAGTGGTAAAATAAATAAAAGACAATCAAGTAACGGCTTTCAAATAATTGATTATTCTTAATTGATGTAATTATACAAGGATTAAAAGTTTCATTTTAAACTATATCATCAATCATTTTTAAAATACATAAGAACCAAAATAAGCATGCAACTTGTTTTAAAAAATTTCCCACTTTTATCTTTATTATTTAAAAATATGTTTAACCAAAATTCCTTCATATTTTAAAATATATCTTATAATAATGACGTCCCCTAGAATGATAAGGTGGTCGAGAGATGCTCCCCTATACTTAATACCTCACTTTGTCCACCAAGTGCCTAGAAAGATGAACAAGGTAATCTGTGGACAGAGTAGTGGACCGGAATGAGGTAATGTAAGGAAAAAGGAAATAATGAAAGAAAAAATAAAATAACCGAAAAAATTGAAAAGCAATACTTCCATAGTATCTAGGTGAAGAAAGGCAGGGGGGTGGAGAAGGATAGTTCATAGCATTCCAGAGTACCTGTGATGGTCGTGGAGAGAGAACACTACAATCATATATAACATACATAAGAACAAGATATCATATATATATATATATAATGAAAAACATCTGTCCAAAACCCAGTCAGGGGGTTTCCTCATAAGAGACATCATCTGGTACAGAATCAGCCGGTGGAGAAGGCTCAGGAGCTGTGGAAACTAGAGGCTCGGAATCTGCACTCAAAAGAGAAGCCATAGAAGTAGGAGCAGCAAGATCTGGACTCAGAAGAGGAAGCTCGACATCACTCCTTGGACTGGAAGTAGTGGGGGCAGCAGTGGTAGCAACAGCTGGCCCCATAGTGGATAGGAGAACTAAATCTGTGGACAGTGTAGTAAAGGTCGGTGGAGCTATGGTGGGAGGATCAGGAGCCAAGGTAGAGGTAGGTAGCAGGGGCAGTGGAATACCATGATGCTGAAGAAGAAGACCCATCATCTCATATATCCGGTCCTAACACTGATCGATATAGACCACGTGCTTCTCCATCATAGTTAGGCGGAAGGAATAGGTGAGATCGACCAAGGGTGCAGAGGTAGGTGGGGTAGTGGAGGGAATAAAAGAAGGTAGGTGTTACACCCCGACCCCTCTAGGATGAAGCCATTGTATTACATGTGATATTGGCATGTTTAGAAGGAATTAAAATCCCTAAGGAACGATCAGTATAGTATTCTTGAAGAAATTAGACACATCTATGTAACAAAAATTACACTGAAAAGGTTACAAGATATAATACATAACAAAACTAAAAAGTACAACCACACGAACTCAATAAATGAACTACTCTTCATCAACTATTGAAGGTGAACAATGATAAGGGTGAGCGCAAATGCTCATTAAGGGTTATAAATAGTGGAATCAGGAGTACAATAAAAATTGAATCATAATCAATATGACATAACCAATATAGAATAGTGAATAAATGAATAAATAATGCCATTAATAAACTGAGAATGAAAATGCATCCATAGACTGTGTCATTTTGAAAACCTCACGGATAATAATAATAACTGATAATGAATAAATAGAATGCTTATTAATTGGATTTCATGTATCTAGCACATGAAACCATAATACCTTAAAAACGGTTTAGTTCTATGGGTAGAAACTCATCTGATTTTTGGAAACAAACTCGAAGGGTTTGTTGCCAAACTGATTTCTCTCATGAGACCTACCGATACATCGTGGGGTTATAGTGGGCCCCACTCGCCAATACATTTCCAAAGAATTATTTATACATTTATTCAATACAAGATCAATATTCCTTTTCAACATCTTTATATAGTAGAGTATACAGATTAATCAATATTTCCATTATTAAAATAACTTTACAGATAAACACCATATGTAAAATGGTATACGGTTTAGACAAAAAACCTATCCATGGCATGATATTATGGATAGTTAATATAAAAAAGATTTCAAATGAAAAGTTATCTCAAATAGTCTATATGTACACCACATAAGGATTATTATGCGCACAATACAAAGTTAGTCACAACGAAGAGGTAGTTGAGATGAAGTCACTTACCACAATGTAATTAGTTGAATCATATGACCAGAACATAATGAACATCAAATGAACCATTTAATAACATGAATATAAATATAATAATGATATTATATATCAAATGGTAGTGCAAATATACCACATACAAGAAATAAGTGGTGAACAATCAGAATTTCACAGAAATGAAAGTGAGATGAGAAACCCCTTACAAAACATTTTGGCTTGGTAATGAGTGTTATTGTGAGGGATTAATGAGAGGTAAAGGGGTATTCCATTATTTATATGTCACAAGGGTAGTATGGGGGAGGTGCGAAAACATACCCCATTATTAGGAATTAAAAATAAAAGGGCACAACATAGGGGAGATTCATGAACAAAAGTGAAAGAGAGGATCCCTTACAAAGATTGTGTCATTGGAGTGATGGTAAATCGATGAAATATTTATGTGTGAAAAATAAAAATCCAAAACATATAAGTGGATATAAATTATAAAATAGTCATAGGTCATTCACACATATTCTTGGAACAACGTAACTAATGAAATATATGTTTAACTCAAAGAATAAAAATTGAGTTATGCAATCCCTTACCGTATGCTCGAATGTGTTCTTGATTGCTCTTAATGACTTGAATAATAAAATTTAGATTAATTAGTTAACAATTACAGAACCTAAAAAACATTTAATTGATATGGTATAAAATTATTAAGTTCATTGATGGCTTTTTTGATGGGTTTAAGAGATACAATTTTATTGTTTTGGAAGCATTTTCTTACTTGGTTTGATGATTTGTTTACTTGTATTCATGAATGGAAGTTGGTTTGAAATATGGTTAATCATCTAGAATTGTTAATATAAATTATTTGTAACATTAAATATATATAAAATATCTTATAATGATTCTGGTTATATACCATGAGGATGACTCATTCGATGAGTTAAAAATAAACACTTGAATTTGGCTTGGGAGTTTTGGGATCAATAAATATTTTTGTATTATTATTCCATATTATGTACGTGTAAATATTATAGAACATTAATCAAGATAACATACATGTATTATGACCTAGTTCAACCATAAATATGGTTTCATGTCCAGTAATGAAGGAATGATTAAAGAACGAAACTTCATCGTCCACGAAGGTTATAAATTCGAACCTCATGGAAGTTGATTTCGTTTATAAAAATAAAAGGGAGGGAGTAAGAATATTGATGATGATTCTTCCATTAACATGATATAAATACAGTATATAGATGATACTATAGTTATCATGATCATTTGGTTATATTATATGGGGATATGATAACAAATGAAGACAAATTCATTTGAAACTAAAAGAAAAAGAAAGGTGTTTTACCTCTTGAAATAACATCCATGAGAACCTCCTTAAAAGTAGGGATTTTGGTATTCTGGAATGACCAATAGCTTCTTGGTCATGGGGAGTGACTAGGGAAGGGTATCTGGGTAGAACATTGATGAGATTCAAGGCATAGAGGAGTGAAGTGAAGAGGGAGTGGTGAGGGGTTTTTATAGTGGAGGAGAGGGGTATATTTTGAATATTTAATTCATTATTTTACTATTTCCATAAATACTACCAATAGTGTTGTTTCATGTGACCCCTAATAGTAATAAGTGCATGTGATTTCGAACCAAGTGTCCTTATATCACTAATTTTGTCATAAATAGTGTATTTAACTGATAATTTGTATATACGGTATTTTATCGTATTTCACTATTCATAAAAAAATTTTGAATATCAATAAAATCTCAAAAATTTAACCTAAACATTTTTCGAACTGTAGAATTCAAAAATGAACTCCATTTTCCAAAATTAAATTTCTAAATATAATTAATTTAATTTTTAAACAAAGTCATCGTTAATTCAAAAAATAATAATCTTAAAGGCACAATTAGTTTTATTTATCATTGAAAAACTAATTAAGATCTCAATATCTAATTTCCTTGAGAGAATAAAATAATTTTGTTATTTACTATTCATAAGGGTCATATTACTATTCATATTACTATTCATAAGGGTATGATACTATTCACCAAAAATCAATTTTGTTCTAACAGACTCCGAATGACTTACGGATCACAACTCTAGATGACCATTTTTCAAAATTCAAAACATAGAGGTGGAAAACATATATTTGATGGCTAGGTTTTGAATATCTCCTAAATAACCTAGTGTTATTTCAATGGAACATAGTGATGAATAGAATGTATTTAAGAGAAACATACCATAAAATGTTTGGGGTGTTATATTATTCCCTTCTTCAAAAAATTGTGTCCTCGCAATTCATTTCATAACCGCAAAAGAAAGCTCTCTAATGTTCTTACCACATATCCCATCGTAGAGGATCCTCAGGTGTGTTCAGCAGAAATCCAAAATTGATTCTCAACTCCTCTAGTTCTCTGACCCAGAAAAACCTCAGACAGAAGGGGTTGAACTCTTGCATCGAACACTCGGGATTCCAAAGGGAGGCTCGAATGGTAGAATGTTTGGAAATGTCTAAATGGACCAACACATGAATACTCACCGAACTATGTCTCGACTGCGAAAATCTAAGTCATAAACATTGCTGTACTGGATAAAACTGAGGAGTTGGTACATGTAGGCCGCACAAAAAATTTCCCTCCAAAGTAGCCTCTTGAAAACATAACCTGGCTGTGTAGTTCCAGCCTAGGGTGAAACATAGGAAAATCCCTTCTTAGTATTTCCCACTTCGCCTATACTCAGCCAATAGTGTCGAGGCTATATGGTAGTAAATGGAATAATTCCCTTGATAGGTGCAGAGAATGTCCAGACTAATTTTCACTTCATATATTTGTTTACATGTTTTTTGCACGTTTTCTAGAGGTAGGTGTTCCTCTTCACTGGTTCTGAACGCAATAATCTCCAGTACCTCCATAGGAAGAGATAACATATGGGGTTGTCCTTCCATCTAAATTTTTTTAATGAAAGTTCACTTAGTGATACCCATTCAAAAGTCTAACTGATGAAAGGATAAAAAAAGAAGAGACAACAAGTTATATTCTTATATAACCACTGGTTCAAAATGTAAAACAAGGATAATGGTTTCCCCAGTCCCCCAATACATGAATCCCCAAAATTAGTTCAAAGATTTCAATCTCCCATAACCATATGCAACACTAGATATAGGTAACCCCCCAAACCCCTTTACCAAGAATACCGCCGATTCTAGGGTGCAGACGACCTCAGGTGGATTCCTAATGTAGTATTTAGCTTCTCGATTTCCTTACCCCAGACACACTGCAGACAGCTAGAGTCGAATCTGTACTTAAAGCACTCAGGCTTCCATAGAGAGGCACGACATGTGTGGAGGTCAGAAATTTCAATATGGACTAAATTTCTATAATTCCCATGGACCACATCATTCTTGAAGATATTGATGTCATAAAGTTTTTCGTACATTCCAAAACTCATGATCTGAAATTGGTAGGCCGCTCGATGGTCACCATCCAAAGCAGCTTCTAGAAATTTACCCACAGCTCGGTAGTTATCAGCCAAAGTGAAACATAGAAAAAGAGCCTCATGATACTTTCCTCTTTTCCTATATGAAGAAAATTGTGTATATACAATACGGTAAAAGACCAGATTTCATCGTTGGTAAATATAGATAATGTTTGGAATATTTGATACCTGATGGAGTAGTTTACATGTTAGACTTAAGTTATCATAGGGCTAGTCCACTTCTGCACATGTCATGACAATTATAGTCTCTAACAGCTCGGTAGGTAGTGATAAAATATAGGTTGGATGACTCATATATTCTATCTGAAGATTTTTAGTAAATAAACTTTCAGTAAGGAAAATCCATTTTAAACAACGGTAATTGTTTTATATAAAAACATATCAAAAGAGAGAATACCAAATCATTCATTTAGACATGATTTATAAAACTCAAGAAATTACGAAATCTCTTGCTCCCATTCACAAAACACTTGTATGGACTTCATGGAATCCTCTTAGATGACTCCTCATAGATTCCACTGATTTTGGGGATTTCCAATGTTTTCAAACAAACAGAACCCCAAAGAGATTCCATATTCCACTATCTCCTTGGTCGAAATGCAACATGTGCAACTAGGGTCAACCGCATGTGGGCATCTAGAATTCATATTGAGAGAATCATATCAGGTATGAAGTTGAGTGACATCAATATGAACATGATGCAGATAATGCAAACAGGTAGTCTCGTTCTCGAGGGCTTCAAAGTCCACAACTCGACCACGAAGTCCATTGGTCAAAATCCGACATAGATATGCTGCCTCGAGGTCTCCCCCTTCTGTAGTCTCGTCAATGTCCTCAAGAGAAAAGAAATTATTGGCTAGGTTAAAACATTTAAAGATACCCTTTATGTATTTCCCTTGTCGTATATAGAACGGGAATTGTGCTCTCATCATGATGTAATAGATGAAACCTGCTCTATGGTGAAGTTGGAGTACATGAGGAGAGTTGGATACCCGGTAGAGGGATTTTCATGATAAATTAATATTTTCAAAAGTATCATATTTTTCTACACATGATTTTCCCACTATAGTCTCTAATACTTCTGTTGGAAGAGACAAAAGGCAATTACTTCCGTTTTCCATTTGAAAATTAAGAGAACATCGATCTTATTATTGTTTAAGTATGTTTTTCATTGTTCAGTTCTAGTTTCCAAGGTTATCCAAACCAAATCCTTTAAGGAAAATTTACATTAAACTCCCTCATAATGGATTGTAAAAAAATTTGAATTAATCTAATTATATCCCCCCGAGAGTGTTGTAACCATGAGTGAAGCAAGGCCCGTTGTCGTGTACCAGTTCCCGTTCGAGTCTAGCTCAAAGCGGTATTTTCGGGTTTTACCCCTAGATACATCTGTACCAGAGCTTCCTCTACCTACTTGTATCTAGATATGGATTCATTGCGTGAAAGATCCACATAATCTATTCCATACCAAAATACCAGGACGTTCTTGTATTCTTATCCTCAAAAGCTAATCTTAGGGATTCTTCCCTAATCTACATTTTCTAAATTTAGTTCCCAAGTTTCCTACTGAACATCCTCTAATACCAACTGTAACACCCCGAACACTCTAGGAAGGAACCGGTGCATTACTTTTGATATTGGAATGGTTAGAAGGAATGAAAATCCTGAAGGAAAGTTCAGTTTAGTAGTCTCGAAGAAACAAGATACATCGATGTAAAACAAATTACATTGAAAAAGGTTACAAGATAAAATACATAACAAAACTAAAAACTGCAACCACAGGAACTCAATTAATGACCTTCTCTTCATCACCTATTGAAGGTAAACAATGAAAGGGGTGAGACAAAATGCACAGTAAGGGTTAAAAATAGTGGAAGCATGATAACAATAATATGTGAATCACAATCAATATGACATAACCAATATGGCCTAGTGAATAAATGAATAACTAATGCCATTAATAAACTGAGAATGAAACTACATCCATAGATTTTGTCAGAGTGAAAACCTCCTGGATAATAATAATAACTAATAATGAATAAAGATAATTATTATCAATTTTATGTCATGTATCTGGAACATGAAACCATAATACCGTAAAAATAGATTAGTTCTATGTGTAGAAACCCGTCTGATTATTGGAAACAAACTGGAAGGGTTTGTCGCCAAACTGATTTGTCTCATGAGTCCTACTGATGCATCGAGGGGATATAGCTGGCCCCACCCACCACTGCATGTCCAAATCATAATTTATACATTGATTCAATAAAAGATCAATCTGCCCTTTCAATATCTATATAGAGTAGAGTATACTCATTCATCAATACTTCCATAATTAAAATAACTTTCCGGATAGACATTGTATGTAAAATGTTATACGGTTTAAACAAAAAACATATCCATGGCATGAGATTATGGATATTTAATTTAAATACAATTTCGAAGGAAAATTGATCTCAAATAAGCCTTAGGTACACCACATAAGGATCATTAGGTGCACAATAAAATGTTAGTCACAACGAATAGGTAGTTGAGATGAAATCCCTTACCACAATGTAATCAGTAGAATCATATGATCATAACTTAATGAAGATCAAATGAATCATTGAATTACATGAATATAAATAGAATCATGTTATTATATTTCAAATGGCAGTACACATATACCACATACAACAAATAAGTGGCGAACATTGAAAATCTCACTGAAATGAAAGTGAGATGAGAAACCCCTTACAAAACATATTGGCATGGTAATGAGTGTTATTGTGTGGGAATAATGAGAGGTAAAGGGGTATTCCATTATTTATATGTCACAAGGGCAGTGTGGGTGAGGTGAAAAAACATACCCCATCATTAGGAATTAAAAATAGAAGGGCACAACCTAGAAGATATTCTTGAATAAAAGTGAGAGTGAGGATCCCTTACAAAGATTGTGTCATTAGAGTGATGATGAACCAATGAAATATTTATGTGTGACAAATAAAAACCCCCAAAATAAAAGTGGATATATAGTATAAAACAATCATAGGTCATTCACACATATTCTTGGAACAATGTAACCAATGAAATAGATGTTTAACTTAGAGAATGAAAATTGGGTAAAGAAATCCCTTACCTTATGCTCGAAGGTTTTCTTGATTGTTCTTAATGACCTGAATAATAAAATTTAGATTCATTAATTAATAATTCCATAACCTAATCAACATGTAATTGATATTTTATAACATTATTAAGTTTATTAATGGCTTTTTTGAAGGGTTTAAGAGATTCAATGTTATTGTATTTGTAGCATTTTATTACATTGTTTCATGATTTGTTTACTTGTATTCATGAATGGAAGTTGGTTTAAAATATGGTTAAACCTCCAGAATTGTTAATATATTGTATTTGTTTACTTGTATTCATGAATGGAACTTGTATTCATGAATGGAAGCTGGTTTACTTGGCTTGGGAGTTTTGTGCTCACTAAACTTGTTTTATTATTATTATTCCATATTATGTACGTGTAAAGATTCCAGAATAGTAATAAAGATAAAATACATATATTATAACCTTGTTCAACCATAAATATGGTATCATGACCAGTAATGAAGTAATTATTGAATAACAAAACTTCATCATCGACGAAGGTTATAAATTGGAACCTCATGGACATTGATTTCGTTTATAAAAATAAAAGGGAGGGAGTAAGAATATTGATGATGGTTCTTTCATTATCATGATATAAATCCAGTATATAGATGATACTATATTTTTCATGATCATTTGGATAGAGGATATGAGTAGAAGATAACAAATGCAGATAAATTCATATGAAACTAAAAGAAAAAGAAAGGTGTTTTACCTCTTGAAATATCTTCCTCGAGAACCTCCTTATGGGAAGAGAGTTTGGTATTTTGGAAATACCAATAGCTTTCTGGTCCTAGGGAGTGACAAGGGAAGTGTATTTGGGCAGAACATTGGGGAGCATCAAGTCTTAGAGGAGTGAAGAGAAGAGGGAGTGCTGAGGGGTTTTTATAGAATATGAGAGGGGTAAATTTTGAATATTTAATTCATTATTTTATTATTTTCTTCAAGACTACCAATAGTGTGGTTTCATGTTACCACTAATATTAATAAGTGCATGTGAGTTCGAACCAAGTGTCCTTACATCACTTATGATGTCATAAATAGTGTATTTAACTAATAATTTGGATATACGATATTTTATCCTATTTCACTATTCATAAAAAATTCTTGAATTTTAGAAAAACCCCAAAAATTTACCCTAACCATTTTTTGACCTTTAGAATTCAAAAATGAACTCCATTTTTCAAAATTAATTTTTTAAATATTATTAATTTAATTGTTAAATAAATTCATAGTTATTTTGAAAAATAACAATCTTAAAGGGGCAATTAGTTTTATTTCTCATTGAAAAACTAATTAAGAACTCATTATCTTATTTCCTTAGGAATATAAAATTATTTTATTATTTACTATTCATAAAAAACATATTACTATTCATATTACCATTCATAAGGGTATGTTACTATTAACCAAAAATAAAATTTGTTCTAACAGACTCCAAATGACTTACTGATCACAACTCTAGATGACCATTTTTGGAAATTAATAACATAGAAGTGGAAAAATTATATTTAATGGCTAAGTTTTGACTATATCCAAAATAACCTAGTGTTGTTTCAGAGGAACACAGTGATGAATAGAATGAATTTATGAGAAACATACCATAAAATGTTTGGGGTGTTATAGTAGGATAAAAGAAGGGGGCTAGAAGAAGGGTTGGGGTGGAGAAGCTGGAAGGGGAGGGGAAGGAAGAGCAGGTGCATCAGCGGGGGCAGGAGGGTCAGCAGGTGGTCGGGGTTGGGGGGGAGCCTGGGCAAGGAAGTAGGCACCCCCTACTCTCGAATCAATCCCATACAAATAAGCATGAGATAGTACATCTGCTGGGGGAACCTATTAGGTCAAGGGGTAGTGAAGGCTCAAAAACCCTGAGGTGGTGGGAACGATGATTGGTGTAAAACCCACCATATAAGTTTCCCTGATGGCTGGTAAAAATGGAATGGAAATTAGAGGCGGCAAGGTAAGGGAGGTCTGGGTAGTCCTGCCAAATGTCACAGGTAAGGATCTCTACGCCACGACCAGTAACGACCCCCTATATCCTCATAGCGGGAAACAACAATGGTGCTGAATCATCGGTCAGTGAAGTGAATGATAAGGTCCACTATAAGGGTACTATTCTAGGAGGTAGGGGTATAATGGTGGTCAGGTCCAGAAATCTCCTACCACATGGCAATGAGGTCAGAGCTATCGGGTCAGGTTATGGGGGAGACATGGGGTGGGGTGACAGTATGAGGATAGAAGTTATATCCTCGGCCAAACTCGGTCATGGTAAGGAAAAAGTGAAGGTTGCCTAACTAGAACCAGACAACTGGTAATGCATCACATGGAATCTTCTGCTACTCAGCCCCATCAAACTTGAATGAAGTAGAAAACTCCAAAAATAAATACCAAAAAATAGGAGTGATGACTTGGAAGATCAAGAGTAAGGGAGTGTGCCCGAGAAGATCCTCCAACTCACCCCAGATACCTAGCATCTAAGGGACACTACTATCAAGATAGTAGCTGCTCAACGGAATCAGGTGACGATAGAAACGTCAGACTCTTTCATGTTCCAAATCGGTGACTAGGAACACCATTCAAGGGAAGGTAAAACTTGTAGGTCCTGACCTAGGTGGAGGTGTTGCAGCAAGAGCTAGCTCTAGGGATGGATCGTCTAGGGTAGACAGAGGCTCACTGGATGGGATGGTCGATGAGGGACCATCTATGGATGAGGAGAGCTCAAGTGGTGTGGAAGCTGGTGTGGCAGGAATGATGGTTCTTGGAGGCTCTATGCGAGATGTTGGGGGTACAGTGCTACTAGTGGCAGCCTCGGTGGAGGTAGTGAGTGGGGGAAGGACAGCCAACGAAGTAAGCTGCTACACCAGAGAGTCCAGATCTGGTAGTGTCGCAGGCTAGAGTCGTATGTGATGACAAATGGGCCTCTCGCCCTCAGTGGTGGAGGTGGTCCGCTTCCCAAGAGAAGGATCTATGTCTGCCATATCCTGAAAGAGAATATAAAAACCAAAAAAAGAAAAAGAAAAGAAAAAGGAAAAGGAGAAAATGTGAGAATGGAAAAATAAAAAGTACACGATGTGTATTTCTAGAGTACACTGCGTGTAATAAAAGCGGGTTAGATTCCCATGTTCTCTAGATAGACACGCCGAGTTAGAAAGGAATAAACATGGAAGGGTTACACGGCATGTACCGAATATACATGATGTGTGCATGTAAAGTGGTCTTGGTCTTTTATTGGCAAGGACATGACCACATGTTAAGTAGTTGGAATAATACATGACACACCGTGTACAAGTCCAACACGACGTGTGCAAGAGAAGAAGTAACATGGATCTGTTGAGGGTTAGACATGGGCTGGCCAGAAGAAATGGTATACATGGCGTGTACTAAACACACACGTCGTGTACATGAACATGGTGTGTGAGGCCATGTGAAAAAAATACCCTGGCATGACAGAGAATAGTACACAGTGTGTACTGAACATACACACCATGTATTTTCAAATCACGATGCTTTCAGTGTGTGACCGTGTAAAAATGTACATAGTGTTTGTTATTCAATGTGAGCATGTGTACCACAGAAGACAAATGGTCGTCTGATCCACAAATCACCCTAAACACTTGTAATAACTAGAAATAGAGGGTGTTGAAGGGCATACCTGGACCAAGGATCACAATGCAGGAGAAATCATAAGCAAAACTCCCTAAATTAGTGGATTTGTTAGTGAAGAGGTCAGGTATCATATGGGGGAAGAAATAGGGAGAGAGGAGGGGGCCGCACGATAAGGCCTGATGTCAGGTGGTCCGCGGATTTTATAGCTGTGGTACACGACATGTACAATAGTATACTTGCCATGTATTCCATTTTTTTAGAAATAAATATATATAGCTATATAATTACTATAGTATAATATCTAATAATTTATATTAATAATTAAAATTGGTAAATATATATATATATATATATAATTTAAAAATAAAACTATACACATAATGTATCAGGAAACACATGTCGTGTGTTTTAAAATTGGAAAAAGAGAAGTACAACATTTGGACTGGTGCATGGGGCGAGGTTTGAACTGGCGATCTGCCATTCCCAATAGAATCCCTCAACCACTGGAGAAAAGGTCGTACTACTACTCCGATTTATTATTTATATATATTTAATATATACAACAAAAACTATTCAGGAAGAAAGTAAATGCCCGACATGTGGTTTTTAATTGTACAAAAACGGATGAAGCATGGAGATTAGCCGAGTTCGAACCCTGGTCTTTTGGATCCAGGGATGAGACTCGACCAATCTACCAACTTCACCCGCATGAATTACATTATGAAAAAAATCTTTTGAGTTATAGAAGTAAAAAATGGCTCACACGATGTATATCAAAACACATGATGTGTGTTTTTTTTTAAATGACAAATGATGGAAATGGGGCAGTTGTCAGGATTCGAACCCAGGTCTTTTGGAGCCGGGTTACGATCGTGGCCAACCGATCCATCCCCACCATGGGTTTTCCTATAATATATATATATATATATATATATATATATTTAAAATACTACACATGCCGTGTAAGAAAATACAAAGAGAAAAAGGGGGAACCCCATGCTGAAGGTATGTCGGGAGGATTCAAACCGGTGACAGCTCAGATAAACTCCATTGACCTTACCAACTACACCGGCATCATCCCTGTTTATTTCATATATAAACTATATATTTATAATAGTTATAAAATAAATGAAAAGGAAAAATTACATGCTGTGTATATAGGTGATATACAATGTGTATCCGCTGGGTTGCCTCCCAGGAAGCGCCTTTGTTTTAGGTGGTTGGCTCGACATACGTACATCATCTTACCTGATCTATATGGTGGACAACATTCCAATCATGTTATCAATGTTATGGTAATCCTTCAACCACTGTATCTTCACCTTTACTGGTTGACAATCCTCTCCAGAAATTTCAACCACTCCATGATGGAATACACATATAACTTGGAATTGTATTAACCATCGTGACTTTAACTTCCCTGGGGAAAATCAAAGATGAGAGTTAAAGAGTGGTACCTGATCAATGGGTTAGAAAGATTTACTTAAAATCATCTGGTCCTGAATTGCTCTTGTCTTTTCCTTGTATAGCTTGATGCTCTCATATGCCTCTAATCTGATTAAATCAAATTCCAACAGTTGGGACTTTTTCTTCACTTCAGCTGTCTTCAGATCAAAATTCAGGGCTTTGATGGTCCAATAGGATTTGTGTTACAACTCTAATGGAATATGGCATGGCTTGCCATAGATGAGGCGGAATGGGGACATTCCTAGTGGTGTTCTGAAAGAAGTTTTATATTCCCACAGAGCATCATCAAACTTCTTGGACCAATCTTTCCTTGAAGTGTTCACTGTTTTCTCTAGGATCTTTATGAGCTCACGGTGGGAGAGATCTACTTGTCCACTAAACAGAGGATGATATGGTGTCGCATCTCAGGCATTACTCAAGTAATTTTTCAGTATTCCTCTCATTAGTGTGTTGTCGAAGTGGGTACCTCAATCACTGATCAGCACTCGGGGAACTCCAAAACTCCTAAAAATATGTTTCTTTAAAAATATAATTACTACCTTTTCCATGTCATGTGCTATAGTAGTGCATTCCACCCACTTGGAAACGTAGTCGACGCAGACCAAGATGTAAGTGTTTCTGAAGTATGGGAGAAAGTAACCCATACAATCTATTCCCCAGACATCGAAAATCTCGACCTCCAGAATGGCATGCTGGGGAATCTCATCTCTACGTCCCACATTACCGGTCGTCTGGCACTGATCGCAATAGGAAACAAAGGCTCGAGCATCTTTATGCATGGTGGGCTAGAAAAACCCAGACTATATGATTTTTGATATCATATGGTTAGGCCCATGATGTCCTCCAACATGTGAGGCATGACAGAACTCCAAGACATCATGAACTTCATTCTCCGTGATGCAACGACGGATCACCCAATCACCTTAGGATTGGAAAAGTAGAGGATCTTACCAGAAGTACCTTTTCACATCAGAGAAAAATCACTTCCTTTTCTAGAAGGAGAGTTCAGGGTGAATGAAACCTATAATAGTAAAATTATCAATATCATCATATCCTGGTCTAGGTTTTTTGTTGATAAAAAAGTGGTTCTCATCTAGGAAATCCTCCCGGATCTCCTGATATTCCTCCTTCTCTAAATGAGGCACCTCTAGGTGGGATAGATCGTCAACAACAATGTTCTCCCTCCATTTCTTATCTCGAATATCCAGATCAAATTCATGTAATAGGATTACCCAATGGATTAATCTAGGCTTTTCATATTTCTTGTTTAGTAGGTACTTTAGTGCTGCATTGTCAGTATAAACAATAACATTAGACAACACTAAGTAACAACAGAACTTGTCAAACGCGAAAAACACTACATGAATATCCTTTTCTGTGCTAGTGTAGTTGATATGTGCCTCTTTGAGCATCCTTCTAGCATAATATATAGGTCAGAAAATCCATTCAAGTCGCTAGACCAAGACTTCTCCTACTGCGTAGTCTCTACCATCACACATCACATCAAATTGTTCTTCCCGGTTTGGAGAAATCATCACTGGAGCTTCCACCAGGTGATGTTTCAGGTGTTCAAAAGCTCTGGCGCATGTCTCATAGAACTCAAATATGGAATCCTTGGTTAGAATATTTGTGATGGGCTTGGCTATTTTCGAGAATTCAAGGACAATCCACCTATAAAAACCTACATGCCCTAGGAAGTTGTGGATGGATTGAAAAGAATTCAGAATAGGTAGCCGTGAAATAACTTATATCTTCATCGGATCCACCTCTATCCCCTTTTCTAAGATTTGTTGGCCAAGGACGATGCTGCTTTGAACCATTAAATGACACTTCCCATGTTTAAAACTAGGTTAGTGTTCTCACATCATTCCAAAACTTGTTCCAGGTGCCGCAAACAAGTGGTAAATTATTTTCCGTAAATGGAAAAATAATCCATGATTACCTCTAGGATCTATTCCACCATTTCATGAAAGATAGCCAATATACAATGCTGGAAGGTGGAGTGGGAATTGCACATGCCAAAAGACATCCTTTGGTAAGAAAACGTACTATAGGGTCAAGTGAAAGTTCTCTTCTCCTCATCCTATGGGGCAATATAAATTTGGTTGTAGCCGGAATGGCGTGACCCGCTAGTCTCTATAAAATTTGATCCATGAATGGTGGGGGGAAATGAAATTTCCTTGTGGCATCATTCTGCTTCCTATAATCGAAACAGACTCGCGAGCCCATTACAGTTCGAGTGGGGATGAGATCATTCTTATCATTTTATACCATAGTGATACCCCCCTTTTTGGGTACTACTTGTATGGGACATACCCATGGACTTTCTGAGATGGGATAGATGATTCTTGCATCCAACAATTTAATCACATCATTTTTTACAACTTCCTTCATGGGGGGATTCATACGCCATTGTGGTTACCAAGATTGCTTGGCACCTTCTTCAAGTAGCACTTCGGAAGTGAAAATGGTAGGAATTATGCCCTTCAAATTAGCGACTATCCACCCAATAGTGTGCTTCTACTATTTCAGAACCTATAGAAATGCATCTTTTTGCTCCTGTGATAGCTCTGCATTAAGTATGACAGGAAATGTTTGATGGTATCCAAAACACCCATACTTTAGAGAAGATGGAAGAGGCTTCAGTACTAGTTCAGGAACCTTTAAAATTGAATGCGCAAGTGGTTGATCCTTGTACCATTCCAGACTATCAATAACAACTGCACTTTACCAATAGTGGTCACCCTGGCCTTTTAGTAATTTCAGGTCTTCCAGCTCTTCTTCAAATGGAATGTTTGGAATGATAACGTAATCTGAGGTAAAAAAAAATACCAGGTTATCCTATTTTTTATTCAAACGATCATCCATAGTGATTATTCCATAAAAATCATCATGCTCTAACAATTATTCATGATTGATAGCCAAAATTACATTGCAGGAGACTCTTTCATCTCCTACATGGAAAATCATCTCCCCCTGGTGTACGTCGATCAGTACCTTCCCAGTAGCCAGGAAAGGTCTTAATAATATGAGAGGTGCCCCTGGTCATCCTCCATGTCAAGGATGATAAAATCTCTGGGGAAGATCAACGTATCCACCTTGACCAATACGTCCTCCAGTAGTCCCTTCGGATGTTTAATGGACTAGTCAGTAAGTTGAAGGGCTACTCACGTAGGCTTCAAATCATAATGCCTTAGATTCTTGAAAACTATAAGGGGTATGAGGTTTACATTGGCCCCTAAGTCACAAAGGGCCTTCCCAAACTCGCATGGTCCAATAGTACATGGAATAGTGAAGCTACCTGGGTCATAGAGTTTGAGAGGAATCGAATGTTGGACAACTGCAGAACACTCCTTAGTTAGGGTAATGGTTCCCAGATACTCCATCATTCTTTGGTGGGAGAGTATTTCCTTCATGAATTTTGTGTAAGTGGGCATCTGCGTTAGTGATTCTGCAAAAGGTATATTTATGTGTATATTTTCGAACTCTTCATTGAATTTTTTGAATCGGTGGTCCAAACTTCTCTGATTTAATCTCTCTGGGAAGGGTAAGGCAGGATCAAAGGGTTAGAAAACCTCCTTTACTTTATTCTGTGAAGCCTCCTACTATTGGATTTTGGATGAGGAGGGGTCTGTATCTGTACATTCATTATCAATAGGGGTGTGGGTGCACCTGGCTATGCTTCTTGCTGTTGTGGTATCTCCCTTCCACTTTGTAGCATGATGGAATGGGCTTCCTCCCTATGGTTTTTCTCATTGTTACCTAGTAATGTACCAGGATTCCTTCCCAAGAGTTCATTTTCCAAATGGCCAATTTGGTTTTAGAGGCTTCGAATTGAAGCCTCCTGAATTTGGAACTTGATCTCAGTAGTAGATATAAATTTGTTCATTAGATCCTCTAACATTGAGGTGTTCTCCAACTGCAGTGGCTATTGATTGGATGGAGGTGGTGGCTATCACAGCTGTTGTGGGTGAGGGTTTGAATACCCTTTCTACTGATAAGATCCCTATTGGGGCTGTTGCTGCCTCTGGTAGTGGTTCTGATATGGATGTTGGTTGTAGCCGGGCGGTCACTTAGGCTGAGGATTCCGCTGTTATTGGCCCCAGCCTGTGTTCTATTGATCACCCCATGCCAGGTTCTGGTACTACTGATACAGGTTTAGCCCCCAGTTTTGGGCAACATAACTCACCTAGCTCATCAAAGAGCCTCCAACAGAACCCGATAATTCTCCCACAATGTACTTATCACCACATTCTCTATACGCCAGATGGTTTTCCGCATGTACTTGAAATGTGTCCTTCAGATTGAGTGCATCGTTCTTTTTGAACATGATGTCTAATTGGGAAGAAAGCATTGTAGTATCATCAATGTTATGAATAACTCATTTCTGTGTGCCCCACTCAGAATGCCACTAGTAGCTATTGGAAGACATGTCTTCCAGTAGTTCAAAAAGCTCTTCGGGGGATTTCCTCATTACTGTACATCCGACAGCAGCGTTCACCACAGACATTGTATTCATTGTCAACCCTCCGTAGAAGGTTTGGACCAACATCCAAAGTGGGAGTCTGTGGTGTGTGAATTTGTGCATTATCTCCTTGAAGCACTCACATGATTCGTATAATGACTCTGAGACATGCTGTTGGAAGTTGTGGGTTTCATTCCGCAGCGTCACCATCTTCGAGCATGGGAAGTATTTAGATAGGAACGCCTAGGCGATCTCCTTCTAGGTGAGGATAGATCATTGCGGAAATCCTTTGATACAGTATTTCACCTTATCCCTTAGAGATATGGGGAAGATTTGAAGACATATGGAATCTGTGGACACACCGTGGTATCGGAACATGTCACAAACCTCCAGAAAATTGGAGAGATGGGCATTGGGATCCTCGCTGGGAGAATGCCGAACTGAACAATATTTTGGATCAGTTTCATGATAGCAGGCTTGATCTCAAATCATTGTACTTGAATAGGTGGACAAACGATGCATGTGTCAGCTTCGTGGATAGATTGTAGGCCGTACTCCATGAGAGTATCATGTGGAGGTGGCTATTGAGCGAGTGGAGCTAGCATGTACTCTTATTCTTGAGGGGAGAAGTACGACCCCTGACCTTGGTTGAAAAATGGAATCTGCTCTGGTTGGAATTGTTGAAGCTATTTCCGACCACACCCTGGAGCAAGTGGAGATTTCTGGTTTTAGTTGTCATCCAGACCTAAATGTTGTCCATCTCCTTGGACAACAACTAGATTTCCTTCCTGTTTCTATGGCATAGGATTTTTTTGGTTATGCACGGACATATGTTCTTGTTGGCTCCTCAAGAGTGTCTGTTCGATCTCTGGGTCAATTGGGAAAAACCCTGACGACTCGGCATTTTTGGAACGTATGAGGTAGCCGTTCATACACCTAAAGACCAGAACAATATGAAACACACCAAGCGTAAATGAGGAAAAATAAAGAAAAAAAATAAGATTAGAAAATAGTGTTTTGGGAATTTAGGATTTTTATTTTCACTAAAATTTAATACGACAAAAATTAAAACAAGGACAAAATTAACATTTCTTTTCTCCCTGGCAACGACACCAAAATTTGGAGAGTCATTTCACAAAAGTTATATTATCAGTGTCCCAAATTATTTTTACCCTAACAAGTATAACACTAGTAAGGGGTCGATCCACTAGGAAAAGGAAGTTATTTTTATCTTGTTTAACTTAGATTGTATTTTTTTATGAAGTTTGTTGAATTCAAACTCATTTTTTGATGTGGTGGATAAAAAGAATAATTGGTTTTTGAGTTTCTTAAATAAATTAAATAATGAATATAATAAAATACTGGAAACTTGGTTTTGCTACAAGTCAAGAGAAATGCATTGGGGTTATTTATTAATAAGAACTTGATTATTAAATCAAATTTCTTATGAGGTTTTGTTGTTCATAATAACCCAACACACTGGGTTTCAATTTTTAATAAAATCTACTTGGTCCGGTAAACTTGTATTTAGAGTTGAAGAAATAAACTCCTTGGTCTGGTAGTTAATGTTTCACAGTTATTTATTTGGAATAGTCCATTTTGAGTCGAAGAATACTTCTAATGGTCATGAAATTATTCATCATTATTCTTCTTTTTAATCCTTGAAAATTATGCCCTTGCTTTGGTTCAGAATTTTCAGTGATAATAAAAAGTGATTTAAGAAGAATAAGAAGAGGTTAAAAGGAATGAACACATTCATAACAACTAATTTAAATTACAACTCATCATCTTCCATAACCCCAACACACTAGGTATTTAGTTACACATATATAAAATGATAAACACAAAGCTCTTGATACCTGATGTGATCATGCTTGGAACTTCTAGGTGGGAATAATTCTTTGGTAGATGGTAGAATGGCCGTAGTATGATGGCAGAGCTTCTATCCTTCATAACTATAACCTTTTTTCCACACTTTCACTCCACAAACCACTCTATCACTCCACACACCACACCCTTAAACTGGAGGCCAATGCATCCTTTTAAAGAAAATATAACTACACTGTGTGTGGAAAATGTACACAGTGTGTACTTTTGTCAACATGATTTTGCTTTTGTTTTATCTGCCAGTAGGAAGGATAACACTTCGTCATTGACTAGGAACATGGTGTCTCCTAGTAGGTAGCTATACACGGTGTGTATCACTACCATACACGACATGTAGACTCATTTTTCGTCCACCAACCACATTTAGAAAGTTCTACATGGCGTGTATAATCTAAACATGGCGTGTTCCCTTCAACCGGACACATGGGTGTGTATAATTCTTCTCATCCACCAACTACTTCTAGAAGGTGGTACATTACATGTAAAGTGTGAACACAGCATGTACCATATTCTGATTACTTGGGAATGTACTTGTCGTGGTCAATACGTTTCTGAGTCTGGATGTACACAGCGTGTAAAGAAGTACAAACTGTGTAGTTTGTAAATTTTTCTCAGTTTTTCCCTGTTTTTGTATTTGGCCATAAATATTTTGAAAATGAACAAGATCCCCAAAATCAAAGTATTTGTTCCCTAAGAACTAGGTAATTAATGAAAACTTGTTCTTATTTTCAATAATGTATGTGAAAATATATAAACAAATCGGGTGCATCATTATCATAGTTTAGTATATAAGAAGATGTTATAAAATTGTAGTATCATAAAGATTATATATTTTAGAAATAATAGTCATTATTAATAATGATTAATTATATATTAATTAATAAAAATCATAGAATTAAAAGTTGAATACATATATTTATTAGCTAATAATACTTTTCATTGATAAAATGATAATTATGATCATATAAAGTAAAATATATAAGAACAAACACATTAAATAGCACATGAATATTTAACAACATAGATAAGATTCCTTTACATTTTTCAATAGAATGTGAATTGGATGAGAAGAGACACACATCAGACAAGAGATAAAATCTAGATTATTTTCAATTGGTAGCTTGATAATAACTTCTAAAGGTATGTACTTATCTTTGGAATTGTGAAAATATTTCAACCTTGTATTGACATATAATATAAAATCTAAGATATGCTATTATGAGGTCAGAATATTTTTAAAATTCTAAAGTTAAGTACATACATTTAGAAGATGTTATTATGATACCAATTTAAAATAAGTGGGATTTTATGTCAAGTTTGATGTGAGGCTCATCTCATCCAAACCATGTTCTATTGAAAAAATTCAAGGTATTTTTTGTCTATTGTAAAGAATTCATGTGCTATTTAATGTGTCTGTTCTTCTCAATTTCACTTTATATGAACATAGTTTTCATTTTATCAATGATAAATAAACTGATTTACTGTTTTCTTCTTTTTTCCCTTGGTTTCCAAAACATTATGTGACAAATATTCTAATAAAATTTTATATATTGAAACATTACTATCATATTTTAGGGTTTAAAAAGACATCCTAAAATTTAATTATAATAAATATTATATAGTCAACCATCATTGTCAATATTATTCACATTATCATAATCTTGATCAAAAAAACCTTTTTTACATAGAGAGTCATGTTTGCCCGTGTGTACTACTACGGTGAGGATATTCAAACTAACCAAGGAGATTCTTAAATTACACATCCAACAACCATGGTTAGTACATCTGATTGTTTAATCCTTACTAACCTTCAAGATTGAATTCATTGTTCTTTAAATATGGGACTCAGTCAAGAGATAAATTCAATTAGTTATAGACATTTTCAATTCCCAACAACATTGTGGCATCAATCTTGTCCATTAGATGTCGATGAGCAGTGGGTCCAAGTAAAAAATTTATTTTCTCATCGATTAAATGGTACCTAGATGAAGATATATGTCGATGTTTCTAATTTACACCAACAATGTCTGGTTGTAAAAATATATAGATCTATAAGAGTGGTTGAAGATGGACCACCCCCTAAGATTGAGCCTATTTCAAATGATGCATAAATGGAAACTAAGATGATCTCTCAAATATATATGTAAATCCAAATTCAGATGAGGATTTTCATAATAATGGAACAGATGGTGACAACAATGCTGATGAGGAGGGAGTAGTGGATGTTGGGGATAGAGTTTCTAGAAATTAATTAGATTTATAGTAGCCTCAACCCACAATAAATCATCCACCACTCTTTGAATCTTGGTCAGATGTAATGTCACATGTTCGTAAATTTGACTACAATGTTCTCACTCTCAGAAATGGGATTCCCAGAGTTGTACTAGATTGGTTTAGTGAGCTGAAAAAAAATCTTTATATGTTGGAAGGAATTTTTCAAGTAAAGTTGCATAAAAAAGAACGCTAAACTGATTTCACATTAAGAGGAACAATATATATATAGTTATAGAATCATACAATAATAAATATCTCATACGATGTGATAAGTATGGAGAAGATTATATATTCCTCTTGAGGGTGATTCAAGACATTTCATTTGGAGGTTGGAGAATCTCTAGGATTGAGGAAACTCGTATTTGTGTTCAGTGAAGCATGACATAAGATCATACCTCATTGGATGCAAAATTAGTGTCATACAGTATCATTGATTTGATTAGGACATGCCAAGAAATTCCTATATCCCTTGTGCAAGATAGGATACAAAAAGAAATTTAGTTATAAGATTTCCTATAATAAGGCTTCGATGGAGAAGGAGAAGACAATTGTGAAGGTATATGGTGATTGGGATGAATCGAATTAGGTGTTTCCACTATTTTTAGCTATACTGAGGCATAATAACCTTTTTTCTTCCATATTGATACAAATGAATATGTGTATCAAGATAACCAACTTGATCCATCTCATGTTTAATTTCATTGGATTTTCAAGGAATTCCTCCCTTGTATCTCCGCATATTGTTTCAGAAAATAGTTCATTCAGATTGATGGATCATTTCTATATGGAAAATATAAAGGCATATTGTTGATTGAGAAAACCATGATATAAACTGTTCACCTCTTTTTCTTTCCTTTTCCATTGTGGATAATGGAAACTATGAATCATTGAGTTGGTTTTTGGCATGTATCATCAACTATTTCACCCACATTCTCGTGGTCTGTTTGATATCTGATCGGCATCAGACTATCATTCAGGCAATCAATTGCAGACCTTGATACATGGATACCCCCAAATTCACATCATTAGTATTGAATTATATACACTTCTAGAAATGTGTGGAAACAATTCCACAATAAACCTATGAAGAAGGCAATCATGATGATATGTATGCAATGTATTTGTTATTTTTTACTATTTCAATGTAAAGATAAAACCAATTTATGTTAAATATAATAACGTATATGTTGCATATGAGCTGGATCGACAAAAACATGATGAATGTTTCGAAAAAATATTCAAGGCTAATCAAGAAGTGTATGATTATATGATTCAGATTCCAAAAGAAAATTTGAAATTGTCATATGACAGGGGGAATAGGTATCAACACATGACCACAAACATTGTGGAGTGAATCAATGGTATCTTCAAGGGGCTTATCAAGTTACCTATACTAACCCAAGTTCATGAGACAATATATCCTTATGTGAAGTACTTTGTTGATTGACAAAAACGTGCCTCAAACTGAATTTAGCAGGGGCTTTGGTAGAGAAGGCACTTTCAACGAGATATTGAAAATAACTTTGAAGACGTTTTTGGTTATCATGTCATCATTTTCTGCTGAGATGAATCTTTATTTGAAGTTCAAGTGCGTTTATACCCCATCACAAATAGAAATAGTTAAAAATGGAGGAATTACTAGATGTGATGAAATTCCAATGTAGAAACTTCTAGACCATATTGTTTCAATGTGAACATGCCATCATAGTATATGCATCTGTGAACATATCATAAGAGGTATGTGTTAATATAGCATACAATATGGACACCATTACTAACTGTTATGCTTCACCATGGATTCTTATTGGGGAGTTTCGATATTTTCCAATTCCCAAAGTTCATCCGATAGTGATACCATACATCAACAGGTTGAGTAAACGGGGGATATTGAAGTCTAGAAGGATGCAGAATGAGATGGATGGGCCTCAAGAACAATTGAAAAGTTTGAGATGAAACACATGACATCAATAAGTTCATAATTGTAAAAGATTCTCTGACATTTCCGGATCGAGTTCACACTCTTAGCCACAATGTTTTATTTTCTATTATGTGATCTTCTAATATAGTTAATTATATGGTGTTATTATATGTTTCCTCATTTCAAAGAATTTTTTGACTTCACCAAATACGTTTACAATCAAATAACCATAATACTTTCATAGTGACATTAAAAGTAATATGACATGTTAATTTGAGGTTGCATTAATGCATAATCAATCTTTCTAAGGATAAACCATAAAGAATACATGTTAAGAAAATATTAATGAAACATACCATCATGTGGATAGTCATATATAAAATAAAAATCACACCATTTTATAATAAACTTTTACATAATAAAGACACAATATTTATATATATAAATATTTAAAACCATATCTTACAAACCACCATTTTATAGGGAAAATAATATCTTAAAACACTTTAGAAAAATGATTTGAAAAACATAAAGACATGAACTTTTATTTTGGTATGAAATAACTTCATAGAACAATGAAAATAAACATGAAATTTATTACATTCTAAAAGTCATAAGGTTATGTTGACCAAAACATTATATTTATATTTTACTCTTACAAATCATTTCATTTCATTATATATAGATAGAGGATACCATACTAATCACTCAACATGATACCCATGTTTCCCAAGCCAAGTTAAAGGGCAGTGAGGTTCGACCAATTAGGGTTCATTATGTGTGCCGTTTTCATTACAGGGAGCCTCTACATGCCATTAGACCATACATTCACCATGATGACTTCTATGGAATTGTTGTATCAGATTTGACATCTATTTACCATCACCTGATTTCTGCCCAAGTGGAGTGGTGGATACTAGAGACTCACACATTCCACCTTCATGAGGGAGAGATTACCATCACCATTGAGGATGCGACAGTTCTTATCAGTCTTACTATCTAGGGGAAGTTGTTATTAGACCCACCCATGCATCTTGGATTGACCTTTCTCAGTGATTGTTAGGCTTTGTAATTTTTTCTGACTATAGGGATATAGATGGAGAGTCTATATCTATGCCCTGAATGGTGGGGAAGATTCCACATTTACCTGCTGATGTTGACGACCAAACAATCATCTGTTATGCCCATTCATATATTTTATGGCTCATTGGAGGGACCATGCGCATTGATCACTCAAGGAATCATGTGCACATGGTGTATCTATCCCTATTGGAGGTCTTTTATTGGGTTGGGATGTACAGCTTGGGATCGGCCTAGTTGGGATACACATATGGAGTATTATACATAGTATCTCATAGAGACTGCACAATTCTAGAGTGATGCACCATTATTATTCATATGTGGTCAAGAGAGCGCATCCCCTCATTCCTCCCCCATCTAGATCATCTGTCGTAGCCTATGGGGGTGTTACATGTTGCTCCACATGGATGATAGTATGGTCACTCATCTCAATTAATTTCTAATACTACTTGGAGTTATTGAATTTAATTTCACATTATTTTTCACTTTTGATGTTGTATTTTACCGGTGGTCTCAAAGACACAATTTCATCATGGTTCTCATACACCATTTGCGTGAATATTTCCTTAGGTTTCACTGTCACTTACCTAACTAGGTATGTATGTAAAATCTATCAATCCCTAAAAAATTTAATAACAGCATGGATTTTTCTATTTAGTAAATAGATTTTTGACAAAGGTCACATGTCATTTCAGATTACATGGATGCCATAATGGATTATACGAGACTAGCTTCCAGCATACTTCACTATAGAACTTGATGATGATATGGATGTAGTCCCCATCATTCACATCCATATTATTGAGTGGCAACAGCATAATAGATTCATGCACCTGTTTTCCTATGTTCAGATGAATCAATTGCCAACGAGATAGACATATAATATTCATGGAGTGAAGCTGATAGGGAGGCGTGATGAGGACTTATGCCAAATACAAGCCGACAATCTTGACTGCTGGGGAAGACATGCAGAGTTTTGTTTCACGAGTATACATATGATGTGATTCTTTATTTCAAAGTAGGTCTAGTTTGTACCATGGTATAAAATGAAGTCTATAATGAATCTTACCTAATGTGACATAGAGATTCATAAGCTATTATATCAATAAATTTCAATTAGTATTTTTATTGAACCATTTTATAATTCATTTTGAATCTATTTATAGGGTACTCACATTGAAATTCTTATTCCTATGAGTGATGAGGAGGGGGAGGGGGTCTTTAACTGGGCATTAGTCTATGTTGAAGCACTAAAGCTTAGGTCATCTAATATTATGCTTTCTAAGAGCATCTTCAAGAGTCTAGCCTAATGATTGGAGGTTCTTCCCCACAGGAATATCATTCATTAGTTTCTGATGTAGAGGAGCCATGATGACAACGACGTAGACCATGTCGTTCTACACACGAGGCCTCACCTATTCCATAGGTAAAGGTTGGCCCTCAATAAATCCAACCTCACCCAATTGAGGATGTTCTTTAGGTGGCATGAGATCCGTCTTTCTTGATAGGATATTTAGGGTTCTCTCCATCTAGGGTTCAAAATCCATTACATCCTTGGGGTCTAGATCCATTGCAGTATTTGTTCTCCGCTATGATGATGGTAGGTCCTTCTACTACCCTAGTGGGAGAAGGATTATGAGTACTGTAAGACATGAAATTGACACCTCCTCCCACTGAGACACATGAGAAGCATACGGCCATCAACGTTCCAATGCCTGAGGATCAACCCTTTCTGGGTCATGAGACTCCACCCAAGCACGGAGGTCGGTGATCTCGATACGGGTGTATCCTTAACAGACCACCATGTAAGACATAATATCCTCTACATATACATTGATTGTACTTGTTCTTCTATATGTTTTATTTCTATTTAAATAAAGATATTGTTATTACTATCATACCTTTTTACATGTTTGTTTAGTTTTTCGTTTTTCATTAATATTTTTCTCACAATTTATATTTTATAAGCTTTTAAAGTCGACTACTTGAATCATAGGAATAATTATTAAATTTCAAGTTGGTAACTTTATAAGATTATAAAATATACATTATAAAAACAATGTAAATATTATATAAAATATATCCCTCAAATATTAAAATTTGTTGAAAATAAGACATGTTTCATAAATAAAATAAATAAATGAAAACGAAAGGAATGTAAAAAAAGATAATAAATACCGTTGTAATGGTTTCAAACAATACTAAAATTTGATTTTCAGTAAAATACTGATAAAGATGGAACATTGTAGATTAAAAATAACCCTAGATATATAACCCTGTTGAAGATCCATTTTCTCTTCAATTACCATTTCTCTCTTAATGACCCCTTTAAACCAAATGATATTTAAATCAAATTGATGATCCACCATAACCAATACCTAGTTATTAAAAACTTCTAAAATTTGAGCTCCATAATAGCTATAGCTTAAAAACATAGATTTTTCACTTTCAAATTATATTAACATAATTCCAAATAACATAAAACAAACACAATATATATATATACTAACATACAAATATATATTTTTTTAAATATAATAGCATATATAATAAAATTGTTTTATTAGTAAAAAGGCGACAGGCGCTTTTCCGCCTTTGGACTAGCCAAAAGGGGGAAGCGGGCCTGCCGCCATTCTTGAATAGTTTTAAAAATATTTTAAACCTACACACATTTTTAAGAAAAATGGAAAAAACACATAAAAACAATATTTTATTGTATTTTGGTGAGGGAATAAAAAAATCATTATTATTGTGGAGAAGACACAAAACCATCATGCATTAAATCTCCACAACCAACCAATGGTATTTATAATCAACATTGAGTCCCAATGATTAGTTGGGGGCCTGAATTCCAAATTATAAACAACAGAGAGGATTCAATGCCCTTACATTTTAATAATATATCTCATAGTTTGACATGTTTAATGAAATTTTCCATAAAATGTAAATATCAATCCACATAAAGTTTGTACATACACTTGTCAAAACACACACCTTATATGAACATTAAAAATGAAAACATAATTTTTTTTAATACATTTAAAGCATTGATAAGGATCACCCATTATCAAAGATTGCATTTAACATTCATAATTAACCCATATTATCAATGTTTAGTTGGAACTGAGAAAAACCAACTTTTATTAATTCTAAATTCTACCATTAATATATTTTAATTCACCACAAACAATTGTATCATTTTATAATTTACTATAACAATTGCAATGATACAATATAGTTAAAATAACAATTAAAACATATACAATCCACTTCTATGGTTGGGACCTTTACCAACTCTCAAAATGAACTTTAACAGTGTTAATAAAGTGTTTTTGTCCTAAGTTCTATTAAAGGGGACCCCATTGTCAATGATACAAAAATTGATAAAGGAGGACCTTTATCTGTGCTAAAAAAATCATTGATAAATGTTGTCTTTTATCATTGCTAGTTTTGTACTGATAAAATCCCCCCTTTATAAGCACTAAAAAAACGTTTGATAAAGGCATACTATTGCAGTATTTTCTTGAAATTACAACACACTTTAGTAAATACACCTGTAAAAAAATTCACATGTATGAAAACATGCATGTATGCCAATCCACAATTTTATTAAAATATAATTTACATCACAATTCTTAAATAAATTTAGAGGACTCAAGCTTTCTCGAGTCCTGAACATTCCTAGTAAAATTTACATCACAAATTAAAAAATACTATATTTTATAAATTTTAGAACTACTTTTTAAATAATTAAATTTTTAATTACTATTAACAAACATTTAAAAACATCAATGTTTCACTGTATTTAGCACCCATGACCCCCTCTCAAAAAACTATGAGCAGTGCATCAGTTTTCCCACAAACCTCCCTAACTCGAGAAAAAGAATCCAATTGTATATGATAATAATTTTTATGTTTCTAATACAATAAAAATAATTAAACATAAACATGAAACAATACATTAATAAAATGTCAATTTCAAATAAAAGGACACAAATTGGGTCATACTGGTCACACCATGAATCCGATTGAGGTGGTGTTTATTCATAAAAATCCCAAATAACTTATGAATTGTTGTCCTGTAGTATCTAAGCAATCCAAATATGTTTTCTTAGATTATGTCCCTTGTAAATTTTTTTACAAAATGACATTTTAAACTTAAAACACACACATTGAGTCATACATGTCACATCATGTGCTAGTTTTACACGAGAGAGATTATTACATGTCACAAATGATATATGAATCATTATCCTAAAGTATCAAGACAATCCAAGTGAATTTGTTCTTTTTTTACTGAGAGAGATACGTTTTGATCTAAAATGTCAATTTTATAATGATAACAGATACATTGAGTCATACCGAGCACACTATGTATTAGATTGGGGTGAAGCTTATTCCTACACATCACAAATGACTTATGGATAAGTTTCCTAAATTATCAAAAAAATATTAATGTGCTTTCTCTGTTTTATGAAAGTCAATTGTTTTTTTACTAAAATTAATGTCACTTTTAAATAAAAAGACACACTTGGAGTCATACCGGCTATATCATGCACCAGATTGAGGTTTTTTTATTCCAAAATTTCACAAATTACATATGAATCATTTTAATAATATATAAAAATAATTAGAAAGTGTTTTCTTATTTTTGAGTATGTCATTGTTTTATTAAAATAAAATTTTAAACTGAAATCATGCACTTTGAGTCATACTAGTCACATCGTGTGTCAGTATGACATGAGATTGATTCATACATATCATAAATGACACATGAATTGTTTTTCTAACTTCTAAAGACAATAGGATCACATTTTATTAGTTTTTAGTTGTGACACATTTTAAACAAAAATTTCAATTTTAGACTGATAACAAAAATATTGAGTCATACAAGGAATGCCATGTTTCAAATTGAGGTGCGAATAATTCATAAACATCCAAGATAACATATGAAAATTTTTACTAAACTATTAAAACAATATTAAATTGTTTCCATGGTTTTGAGTATATAATTTGTGATTTTTACTAAAATTAATGTCAATTTTCAATAAAAAGACACACATGGAGTCATATCATCCGCATTGTGAATCAGATTGTTGTTCAGTTGATTACTACATGTCACAAATGACATATGGATCATTTTACGATATTATCAAAACAATGAAAAAGTGTTCGGTCATCTTTGAGTAAGTCATTTGTTTTTTTGACTAAAATGTCATTTTAAACTGAAAACATGCACTTTGGGTCATTCAAATCACATTGTGTCTCATTTTGATGTGAGATTGATTCCTACTCATCAAAAATGTCTTATGAATCATTTTCATAAATTATAATTATAATAGGAGTGTTTTTTATTAATTTTCAATGAGTGACACATGTTTTGAACTAAAACATCAATGTTAGACTGATAATAGACACTTTTTTGTCATATCGAGCACATGGTGTTTCAGATTGAGGTTCGACTAGTTAAATAAAAATTATGAATTATTTTTTAAACTATAAAAAAATGTGAATGTGTTTTACTGGCCTTATGTGCATCACTTTTCCTTTTTACTAAAATTAATGTCAATTATAAATAAATAGACACACTTTGAGTCAAACTAGTAACAATGTGTTAGATTAATGTTCAACTAATTCCTACATGTCACAAATGACTTATGGATCCTTTTTCTGAAGGATGAAAACAACATGAATGTGTTAGCTTGGTTTTGACTATCTCACTTGGGTTTTTGACTAAAATGTAATTCTAAACTGAAGACACAAACCTTGAGTCATACTAGTAACATCGTGTATTAGTCTGTGGTGATATTGATTCATACACAAAAAAAATGATTTATGAATAATTTTATTAAATTATCAAGACAACCATAGATTGTTTTCTTTGTTTTTAGTGAGTAACACATGTTTTGAACTAAAATATCAATTTTAGACTAATAATAGACACTTTGAGTTATACCAAGAATACTGTGTAATGTATTGAGGTGAGGATGATTCCTACATGTCAAAAATGACTTATGGATCATTTTCACAAAGTATCAAAAAATATAAATGTGTTTTCTCAGTTTTAAGTATGATAATTGTCCTTTTGACTAAAATTAATCTCAATTTTAAATAAAAGTCACACATAGAGTCATATTTGTAACACCATGCATTGAATTGGGGTGAAAATAATTCATTCACATAAAAAATGACTTATCGATCATTTTTTATAATGTATCAAAGTAACCCAAATTTTTTTTCTTGGTTTACAGTATGTCACTTTGGTTTTTGACTAAAATGAGATTTTAAACTGAAAAAATGCATTTTGAGTCTTATCGTTCACATCGTGTATTGGTTTGACATGAGACTAATTATTACCTGTCAAAAATAACTTATGAAATTTTTTATTAAAGTATCAATACAATCCAAGTGAATTTTCTTGTCTTTTAGTGAGTGACACACATTTTGAACTAAATTGTCAGTTTTGAACTCATAACAGACACATTGAGTTATACCGGGCACACAATGTATCAAATTGTGGTGAGTATGATTACAATATGTCCCAATTGTTTTATGGATCATTGTTCTTTTGTTTCAAAATAATATGAATTCGTTTTCTTTGTTCTGAGAATTTCACATGTCTTTTTAACTAAAATTATTGTATATTTTAAATAAAAAGACACATGTGGAGTCACACAAGCACATAATGTCTCAGATAGAGGTGATTTTGATTCCTACATGATAGAAATGACATATCGATAATTGTACTAAAGTATCAAAACAATATAAATTCATTTTTTAAATTTTGAGTATGTCACATGTCTCTTTTACAAAAAATAATATAAATTTTAACTAAAAAGACACACATGGAATCATACCAGGCAGACCATGTATCATATTTAGGTGTGGAAGATTCATAAATGTCACAAATGAAAGATGGAACTTTTTACTAAAGTATAAATGCAATAATTGTTTTATTTGTTTTGAATATGCCACTTGTTCTTTCTAATAAAATGTCATTTTAATCTAGAAACACACACTTTGATTCATACCAATCACATCATACGTCATATTAATGTGAGACTGATTCCTATATGTAAAAAAATATCTTCTGAGTGTTTATCCTAAATAATCAGGAATATTGAAGCATGTTCTATCAGTTTTTAATGGGCTACACACTTTTTAAACTAGTATTCAAATTTTAAAATGATAACAATCACATTGAGTAATACCAGGAACACCATGCATCAGATAGAGATGTGACTGATTCTTCTTATAAAAAATAAAATATGGATTATTTTCTAAAGTATCAAATCAATGTAAATGTGTTTTCAAAGTTTGGATTATGTCACTTATATTTTTTAATAAAATTAATGTCAATGTTAAATAAAAAGACACACATTGAGTCATATCAGTCACCCCATGTATCATGTTGAGGTGAGGCAGATTCATACATATCAAAAATGACTTATAGATCATTTTTCAAAAATATCAAAACTATATGAATGTGTTTACTCAATTATTAGTATGTCACTTATATTTTTTACAAAACATCATATCAATGTTTTTTAAAAAAGGACACTCTTGGAGTCATACCATTCACACCATGAGTCAGATTGAGGTGGGGAAGATTCCTAAACATCATAAATGACATATTGTTAATTTTAAGAAAATTATTGAAACAATCCAAATCTGTTTTCTTAGTTTTGATTATGCCTCATGTATTTTTTATTAAAATATCATTTGAAACTAAAAACACACACATTGAAATATTAAAATCACATCATGTGTTAGATTAACATGAGACTGATTCTTACATGTCACAAATGGATTATGAATTATTTTACAAAAGTATCTTGTCAATCCATGTTCATTTTGTCAGTTTTCAGTTAGTGAAACACATTTTGAACTAAAATGTCAATTTTAGACTTTTAATGGACACTTGGAGTCATAGTGGGACCACCGTGTATTTGATTGAGGTGTGCTTAATTACTACACATGAAAAACGATAGATGGGTCATTTTCATAAGGTATTAAAACAATCTGAATGCATTTTATCAGTTTTGAGTATGTAACTTGTTTTTTTTAGTAAAATCAATGCCAATTTCATATAAAAACGCACAGTTGGTGCCATATTGGTCACACTATACATCAGATTAATGTGGATATGAATCTTTTAGGTCACTGATGACCTAAGTATAATTTTCATAATGTATCAAATCAATATGAATGCATTTGCTTGTTTTTGAGCATGTCACTTGTGTTTTTATAATTATTAATGTTAATTTTAAATAAAAAGACATACTTCAAGTCATACCGGTCACATTGTGTGTCTAATTGAGGTACCACTGATTCTAACACATGATAAATGACTTATGTAACATTTTACAAATGTATCAAAAAATATTAATGTGTTTTCTCAATTTTGAGTATGTGATTTGTGATTTGAACTAAAATATAAATTATAAAGTAAAAATATATAGTTTTATTAGTTATGAGAACACTGTGTATTAGATTGAGGTGCAACTGAATTACTATGTGATGTGTTTTTTCTTCAATTGTTTGTAAACAACAAGAATAGAGAGAACATGTTACCTTTGGATGTAGGATAAAACTCCATGTTTCTTGAAACTCTCTAACCAAAAGTAATATATTATCCCTTTTCTAGATTATTTCAGACACTTGAATGAGAAATATGTCTTCCCAAAAGAGATATGAAACAACTATATAATTACTAGATAAAATTTATAAAGAAATTAACTTAAAAATAATAGAAATTGGTGACAAATTTAGCTAAATAATTTATAGGAATTCACTATTTCATGATGTTTCTATACATTATGGACCCATATGATTTTTTCTATAATCTAACTTATAGCCTCGAAGTTCAATATCCCATGAGAAAGAGCAGATTCGAACAAACCACCCCAACTAGAGAAGAATAATCCATCTATATACAAAAATTCATATGTTAGTAATACTATAAAGAAATAAATTAAACATAAATAAGAAATAATAAGTTCATATGATGTCAATTTTAAACTGAAACCACATAATTTGAGACATACTAGGTACATCGTGTTGAGTGCATGATCATAGAACATGGGTGAATCATCCTTGGTGAGGAATTTGATTCTTCATGTTCTCTATGAAAATTAAAAAAATAAGTATCACACAAAAATGATTATAAAATTAACTAAAATAGTAGATAAAATGCTGAGAAAATCAACTATATAAGTATTAGGATGTCACATTTTCATGACATATATACATATCATGTCACTGGGTATGCTGCCCAGTCATTTCTAACCAAATCTATTTCATCTTGTAAATATGGGGACTTTGGACAGTAATGGTGGTACTAGAAAAATATAAATACACAAAATATTCATAAATATTTTAAATGAAATAGTAATTGTATTTGAAAATACATCTGTAAAGACCCGTAAAAATTCAAGGGAAATTTTTTCTTAATTTTCTTAAGAATTTTACAAGAGCGCGGTTTCAGACGGCACCTGATTCCGAGACCCGGAGTGCCCGGAATTAATTTCCGAAGTTTGGCTCGGGTACGTTCAGTGAACGAACGAGCGGGAATTCCTAACTTTTGTTCCGGTGCTCGGAATTGAAATCCGAGGGCACCGATGAACTCGCAGCGCCGATATTCGCTTAAAGAGACCTTTTCGGGAATTGCGTTTGTTGCGGGTTGAAAGTTTATTTTAGGGGTTTTTAGTTTGAGTTAAATAAAATTTGTATAGAACAAATTTTATTATAACTTGTTAAAAACCTACCAAAGGGGGTTGGAAGTGGGACCCACACCCACTTAACCTCCCTTGGGAGGATTAAGTGTGGTGGGGCCCACACGAACCCCTAAACCTTTCAAATTCTCCCAACTCCCTTAACGCCTCATTTATTGACTTGAGTTACTTATTTAATTATGGGAGTTAATCCTTTTAAATTTAAACTTTTGAAATTCTATTGTGTTATGTAATAATAAAATAAGTTGTTGTCTTATTTTATTTTGGGTTATTTGTTTGTCTTCTTGAGAGGTGGAGAGCTCTTCTTCTTCTTCAACTCTGACGAAGAACTCGAAGAACGTTCATCTTGACGAAGAACGCTCAAGCTCCGACGAAGAACGCCGCACCTCCATTCTTCGTTTACCGTGTCAACGAAGGGGACGCCACTTCTTCCTCGGACAACCTTCGTCGGCGTACAAGTTTCGCCAACGACGTGTCTCTTCGAACGCATCCCTTCGTCATCGGATTTGACGAACGGCTACCGCGACGCCCGACCTCCGCGACGTCGTCTTCCGCGGAATGTTCACAATCTTCGAACCTTATACTCGAGGTAGGGGTTGTTGATTTCTTTTTGGTTTCCTTATTTTATTCTTGATCGTGAATAGCAAGTCTAACGTGTGGCTTGAATTATTTAAGTTGCGTTATTATTTTAACGTGAGGGGGTCGGACCGCACGAACACGGCCGAACCCCCCTCCATCGTTCTTGTTTATTCTTGCGGGTGGAAGCAAGTGGCGTGGTGCCGTCGCACCACGCGGATAATCGTGCTTTTATTTTACGCGGCGCCGTCGCGCTACGCTGAGGTAGAATTTTCAAGAACGCGACGCCGTCGCGCCGCGTTGAAAGGAATCAAGGCACGGCGAAAGGGGCGCGGTGCCGTCGCACCGTGTCGGATGACGAACACTGCGGCCGGTTCCGGGCCGCCGCGGGACGAGGAGACCGCGGCCGGTTCCGGGCCGCGGCGGAAGAGAAGACCGGCGGCCGGGCCGCCGGCGTCGGAAGCCGAAGGGGGGACCGGAATTTCCGGTCCCGTTGGAGAAAACCGGCCGGCCAGCTGGCCGGCCGGAAAGCATTAAACCGGGGGAATTAATCCCCCGACCAGCATGTAAAACCCCCCTCTTTAAGAGGGGGGCGGTTCCATGAAAGGGGGGCAGCAGCCCCCCGGTTCTCTTAATTAAACCGGCCCCCACGTGGGGGCCGTTTGTTGCAAAGGCGCGGCACAAAGGCCGCGCCGCTTCAATCAGCGGGGGCTTAGCCCCCGCGTGCGGCCCCTCGCGGCGCCAGGCCGCCGCGGCCCGCCGCGCCGCCCCAGGGGGGGGGGGGGGTCGGGCCGGGTCGGCCCGGACCCGGACCCCCCCGTTTCGAACCAGAATCGGTGTTTGGGCCATATCTTGAGCCTGGGACCTCCGATTGATGAACCGTCTGCGGAAACGCGATCCTTGGATCGAGACAGTCGTTTCGGTATATCGCACTCAAGGTTTCGGATTACTTTGAGTTCGGCCGGGTTGTTTCGTTCACGAAACCAACCGGGCCTTCGGAGCGGAAACGCTCATATCTTGAGCTACGAACGTCCGATTGACGCGCCGTCAGTCGCGTTTTGTTCCTCTTAGTGAGACGGATCTTTTGGCATACTCCGACCGAGGTTTGGACGCAGGTGGAGTACGGTCGGGTTGGTTTTGCCTTAAAAACCAAACGGGCCCCGGAGACGAAAATGCCAATAACTCTCAGACCGGGCGTCCGATCGATGCGCTGTCTGTTGCGTTGAGTTCCTGTTGACGATACGGAACTTTTTGATACATCAACCCTGGTCTTCGTGACAGTTGATGTATCAGCCTCTCGGCTCGTGGAGCGGACCCTCCGAACGAGCTTGCTTTGTGCGGAAACCCTAGTGCTGGCTGCGACTGTTCTACTGCTACTACTGCTACTGTGACTGCGACGACGACAGTACAAAGATCCTGTGTGGATTCGACGATGACGACTTCAACACTCAGCGATCCTATGTGGATCAGTGCTACCGATCCTGTGTGGGTCCGATCCTGTGTGGGTCTCTGCGCTCAGCGGTCCTGTGTGAACCAGCGCCTACAGGTCCTGTGTGGGCCCGATCCTGTGTGGGTCTTTGCGGGGGTTAGTTACCTATCGATCCTTCGTGGGTCCGACGACTTAGATGGATCAGTGATCATCTTTATCGTCCTTGAAGAAGTATACCTGTGTGAGCTGAATCCTGTTGCTTTCCTGTGTGTTTTTGTTGTGCAATCCTGTGTGGATTATGTTTTGCTTTCCTATGTGGAATACATATACTTTCCTGCGTGGACTGTGTTGTACTTAGGCTCGGAGGTTGGAGCGTATTTTAATTGATGACTTAGGTATATGTATGGGCATATACCTAGGTAGTGTCGGTTGTTACTTCGTGATTGTACTTTTCTTCGTGGTTTATCCATTGTGGATTTGTGAGACCTTCAGGGGTCTCGGGGTCCCTACTGAGTAGCTTATACTCACCCCTGCACGGGCTTCGCCCGCACTACGTTGTGTTGGTTGCAGACGACGGACAGCGTTGACCTTAGCTGAGGCTTGTAGAGAGGGACGGTACCCGGAGGTGGACCACTGGGCGGGACGTGCACGGAGCGGACGGCGAGACCCGTGGAGCAGAGGAGCTATCTGTACCCACCCTTCAGGTGGGATTTCCAGTGGACAGCTCGTTGTAGCAGCTTTTACTTTTCAGTTGCTGTTTTCCCTTTCGAGTTGTACTTTACTTTTAGTTTCGGTTTGTATTCTGGCCCATTTACTTTTCCGCACATTCAGTTGTACTCTGCTTTGTTTAGTGTTTACTTTCCGCTTGTTTACTCTGTGGTGTTTGTTACTTTTCAAAGGCAATGCCTTCCCTTTTTACTGGGATTTACGCCTTGGTGCTAGTCGCCAGCCCCTGGCCTATGGAAGGCGGGCTTGGGGTAGTCACGGCGCAGACCCCGAGGGCGGGTCGTGACAAATTGGTATCAGAGGAGTTCGATTCTACCGCGAACTCTGATCTTTTCTATGTGAAGCAATAATTTTTAGCGTATTGAGTGTGGTTATCAGTCCAGGGAGTCCAGTGTTGGTGCGGCGGCCGACGTATCCGTACACCAGGACCCTGACTTCTGATTTCCGACTTAATGCACGAAAACATTGATTGCGTGTGTGTTTCAAAGTTTTCTTTGTGATTACTTATATCAGCTCACCAGGTATACTGTTCTAACCGTGGCGCACCTGTTTCCTTTTCAGGATGGCCCCACGACGGCAGCCAGCTAGGGTTCCGAGAGTCGAGCGAGACGACGGCCCACCGAGCGACGAGGCCTCGGTGCAGGGCCCTTTGCCAATAGTGGCACCGGCGGTAGATTTACCCGCCGAGCCCCCGATGCTTCCAGCAGCAGCCGCTGATGATGCACGTCGCCTCAACGCACTGCATGAGTTTCAGCGCCAGCGACCGCCCAGGTTTCGCGGGGAGACGGATCCCCAGGCAGCAGAGGACTGGCTGGAGGCAGTGGTTCAAGTGTTTAGGCTAGTGAGGACACTAGCAGACCTCATGGTAATCCTCGCTGCGAGCCTACTATACGCAGCAGCAGGACGATGGTGGAGCTTGATGCTCCAGGTGCACGATGAGGCATCCCTACTTTGGACGGACTTTGAGAGCCTCTTCCGCTCGGAGTTCGTCCCAGCCACCCTTCGTGCGGTGCGTGTATCCAGGAGCTTCTACAGCTGCGGCATGGCAGCATGACGGTCGCTCAGTACTCGGCGAGATTTACCGATCTCTCGCGCTACTCGACCGACATGGTACGGGACCCATTCTTCCGGGCCCGGACCTTCGAGCAGGGTTTGAGACACGAGATCAGGGCATCGCTGATCTCCCTCAGCATACCGACTCAGACAAGAGTACTGGAGCGGGCCCTTCTGATCGAGAGCTTCCTTACTGAGTCTACACCAGCACAGCGACCCACCGCAGGGCGGCACTTGGCAGAGTCATCTGCAGCAGGCAGTCGACGGATGACTCAGGGGTCCAGACAGACCAGACCTTCGGGCATACGTTCTCAGGGCACTGGCTCAGTAGTGTAGGGCACACAGCGCGGAGCCAGTCTTTCGAGAGGCAGACAGTGCTACTCATGCGGCGGGCAGGGCCACATGGCTCGCGACTGCCCGACCCGCCGTGCCGAGGAGCAGCAGTCAGTTGATGGACCATCGAGGCAGAGGCAGAGGGTCGACCGTGGCGGTCTGCAGGGAGGAGGCGGACGAGGCAGAGGAGTTGGATGAGCAGCCGGTGGTGGGTGACGCTTTGAGGCTCTGCCACCACCACCACCAGGAGGTCCACCCCGACCACAGGGAGCTGGCGGGCAGCGACAGGCACAGCTCCAGGCAGCAGAGGCCTACGACCTCGGCGCACCCGAGATGATTCGAGGTACTATCTGTGTCTATTCCACCCTTGCTGCAGTTCTTATAGACACAGGAGCGAGTCACTCTTTCATAGCCGCTGCCCTTGTTCGGAGCTCGGAGATTCCGACAGAGCCGTTGGCTCGATCCTTACGGCTAGAGACTCCTACGGGAGCAGACTCGACGATTATGCACTGGTTCCGGTAGTGTGAGCTTACTCTAGGAGGCGAGAGCTTCGGTTGGGATCTTCTTGTAGCAGCGTCGAGGCCTTACGACGTCATCTTGGGCATGGATTGGCTATCTACGGTCCATGCACAGATTGACTGTTTTAGGCGCAAGGTGCGATGTGTACGCACCGACGGGAGCAGGTTCACCTTCACCGGCGAGAAGGGAGCCTTTGCAGCACAGGATGGACTTCCGCGGAGGAGAGGACAGCCCATCACTCATCAGTTGGCTAGCCTCATCCTTGGAGCAGTTGACGTGCGGAGTCCTGGTTTTCCTGCAGTGGTGGATCAGTTTGCGGACGTTTTTCCTGACGACGTTCCAGGGCTACCTCCTCGCAGAGAGGTAGAATTTTATATTGACTTGTACCCCGGGACAGCCCCGATATCCACTCCAGCATATCGGATGGCCCCCGCCAAGCTTCGAGAGCTACGGGTACAGTTGGAGGACTTGCAGGGCAAGGGGTTCATCCGACCCAGTGTTTCACCCTGGGCTTCCCCGATATTGTTCTCCAAGAAGGCGAACGGGAGCTTGCGACTTTGTGTTGACTATCGTCGCCTGAACCAGGTGATAGTGAGGAACAAGTATCCGCTACCGAGGATTGATGACCTCTTTGATCAGCTCAAGGGAGCACGGTGGTTCTAGAAGATAGACCTCAGGTCAGGCTATCATCAGCTCAGAGTCAGAGACGAGGATGTGCAGAAGACGGCCTTCAGATGTCGGTATGGCCACTATGAGTTCTTGGTTGTGCCTTTTGGTGTAACCAATGCTCCAGCAGTGTTCATGGCTCTCATGAACAGGATATTTCAGCCATACCTCGATCGGTTTGTCGTGGTCTTCATCGACGACATTCTGATTTACTCTACGACAGAGGAGGAGCACGCCTATCACTTGCGAGTTGTTCTTGACACACTCCGAGAGCACCAGCTTTATGGTAAGCTCTCGAAGTGCCAGTTCTGGATACGTGAGGTTCACTTTTTGGGACACGTTATCTCGGAGGCGGGAGTTGCAGTGGATCCCGCGAAGATTGAGGCTGTGTTAGCATGGGAGCCACCTAGGAGCGTGACTGAGGTTCGGAGTTTCTTGGGACTAGCTGGATACTATCGGAGATTCGTTCCAGACTTCTCTTGAGTTGCAGCATCACTCACAGCTTTGACGAAGAAGGGGAAACCCTTCGTGTGGTCAGACAGATGTCAGCAGAGCTTCCAGGAGCTGAGACAGAGATTGACTAGCGCACCTATCTTGAGGTTGCCTGAGGAGGGAGTAGGGTACGTAGTCTACTGCGATGCATCAGGGACCGGACTCGGATGTGTTCTGATACAGGAGCGGGCCGTGATCGCCTATGGATCACGTTAGTTGAGGCCGCATGAGCAGAACTACACTACCCATGACCTGGAGTTAGCAGCAGTGGTCTTCGCTCTGAAGACATGGCGACACTATCTGATGGGCGAGCGCTTTACAGTCTTTTCCGATCATCAGAGTCTCAGGTTTATCTTCTCGCAGAAGGACCTGAACCTGAGACAGCGACGATGGCTCGAGTTCCTCTAGGACTATGACTTTGAGATAGTCTATACTCCTGGGAAGGGGAACGTAGTAGCCGATGCCCTCAGCAGGAGGACGGGCATTCAGCTACTTCAGGAGGCGACGGAGCAGCTAGCCTCTTTGCAGATATCCTTCATGGATAGAGATGGAGCAGCCTTTCTTCAGTCTCTCACAGTCACTCCTCCACTACTGCAGCGAGTCAGGGAGGCACAGCGCGGGGACGCTGACTGTGAGACACGGCGTGCACAGATATCCTCGGGACAGGCACCTGATGGTTTCTCCCTTGGAGCAGAGCACGACATCCTTTTCAGAGGACGTACCATGGGACCTGTCGCTTTGCAAGAGGAAGTACTGAGAGAGTTTCACACTTCTCCTTTAGCGGTACATCCTGGAGTGGCGAAGATGTACCAGGACCTCAGACGACAGCATTGGTGGCCGGGTATGAAGAAGGCTGTAGCAGAGTTCGTTTCTCGATGCCTTACCTGCCAGCAGGTGAAGGCAGAGCATCAGGTACCAGCAGGCTTGGTACAGCCCTTGGAGGTTCCGGAGTGGAAGTGGGACGACATATCTATGGACTTTTTGACTGGACTTCCACGCACTTCCAGAGGCCACGACTCCATCTGGGTGATTGTTGACCGACTCACCAAGTCGGCACACTTCTTACCCATCAGAGAGCATGGCTCAGTGGAGAGCTTGGGACGTCTCTACGTTCAAGAGATTGTGCGGCTCCACGGCGTGCCATCATCTATCGTATCCGATCGAGATGCTCGCTTTACTTCCCGGATTTGGAAGGGGTTACAGGAGGCGTTCGGGACGCAGCTACGTCTTAGCACAGCTTTTCACCCTCAGACGGATGGTCAGACGGAGAGGACCATTCAGACTCTCGAGGACATGCTTCGCGCATGTGTCCTCGACTTTGGTCGTAGCTGGGAGGACCACCTACCCTTGGTGGAGTTCGTATACAACAACAGCTACCACTCCACCATCGGGATGGCACCGTACGAGGCATTGTACGGCCGACCATGTAGATCTACTTTGTGCTGGACAGACCCTGGGGAGTCAGCACTGGTGGGACCGGAGATGGTCCAGGCCACGACAGAGAAGGTCCAGGTCATCCAGGAGCAGATGAGGAAAGCTCAGAGCCGGCAGAAGTCATACGTTGACAGGAGGCGGAGGCCACTGGAGTTCGAGGATGGCGACCACGTCTTCTTGCGGGTCTCACCTCGACGTGGTATTCAGAGATTTGGCCGAGGCGGCAAGTTATCTCCGCGCTTCATCGGACCTTTCCAGATTCTCAGCAGGATTGGTGAGGTGGCTTATCGCCTGGCTCTACCACCTCAGTTGCACCGGGTGCACGACGTCTTCCACGTATCTCAGCTGAGGAGATACGTGCACGACCCGACGCACATCATTGACCATGGGGAGCTTGACGTTGACGATGGGGCGACTTTTACGGAGGTCCCGGTGGAGATAGAGGATCGACAGGAGCGGGTCATGCGTGGGCGATCGATTCCTCTTGTGCGCATCAGATGGCAGCACGGGAATCTCCAAGAGAGCACATGGGAGCGGGAGGCTCAGATGCGTGCTCAGTACCCTCATTTGTTTCCCTAGTTTTTTTATGAATCTTTACGGGGACGTAAATCCCTGAGGTGGGAGTAATGTAAAGACCCGTAAAAATTCAAGGGAAATTTTTTCATAATTTTCTTAAGAATTTTACAAGAGCGCGGTTTCAGACGGCACCTGATTCCGAGACCCAGAGTGCCCGGAATTAATTTCCGAAGTTTGGCTCGGGTACGTTCAGTGAACAAACGAGCGGGAATTCCTAACTTTTGTTCCGGTGCTCGGAATTGAAATCCGAGGGCACCGATGAACTCGCAGCGCCGATATTCGCTTAAAGAGACCTTTTCGGGAATTGCGTTTGTTGCGGGTTGAAAGTTTATTTTAGGGGTTTTTAGTTTGAGTTAAATAAAATTTGTATAGAACAAATTTTATTATAACTTGTTAAAAACCTAGAAAAGGGGATTGGAAGTGGGACCCACACCCACTTAACCTCCCTTGGGAGGATTAAGTGTGGTGGGGCCCACACGAACCCCTAAACCTTTCAAATTCTCCCAACTCCCTTAACGCCTCATTTATTGACTTGAGTTACTTATTTAATTATGGGAGTTAATCCTTTTGAATTTCAAACTTTTGAAATTCTATTGTGTTATGTAATAATAAAATAAGTTGTTGTCTTATTTTATTTTGGGTTATTTGTTTGTCTTCTTGAGAGGTGGAGAGCTCTTCTTCTTCTTCAACTCTGACGAAGAACTCGAAGAACGTTCATCTTGACGAAGAACGCTCAAGCTCCGACGAAGAACGCCGCACCTCCATTCTTCGTTTACCGTGTCAACGAAGGGGACGCCACTTCTTCCTCGGACAACCTTCGTCGGCGTACAAGTTTCGCCAACGACGTGTCTCTTCGAACGCATCCCTTCGTCATCGGATTTGACGAACGGCTACCGCGACGCCCGACCTCCGCGACGTCGTCTTCCGCGGAATGTTCACAATCTTCGAACCTTATACTCGAGGTAGGGGTTGTTGATTTCTTTTTGGTTTCCTTATTTTATTCTTGATCGTGAATAGCAAGTCTAACGTGTGGCTTGAATTATTTAAGTTGCGTTATTATTTTAACGTGAGGGGGTCGGACCGCACGAACACGGCCGAACCCCCCTCCATCGTTCTTGTTTATTCTTGCGGGTGGAAGCAAGTGGCGTGGTGCCGTCGCACCACGCGGATAATCGTGCTTTTATTTTACGCGGCGCCGTCGCGCTACGCCGAGGTAGAATTTTCAAGAACGCGACGCCGTCGCGCCGCGTTGAAAGGAATCAAGGCACGGCGAAAGGGGCGCGGTGCCGTCGCACCGTGCCGGATGACGAACACTGCGGCCGGTTCCGGGCCGCCGCGGGACGAGGAGACCGCGGCCGGTTCCGGGCCGCGGCGGAAGAGAAGACCGGCGGTCGGGCCGCCGGCGTCGGAAGCCGAAGGGGGGACCGGAATTTCCGGTCCCGTTGGAGAAAACCGGCCGGCCAGCTGGCCGGCCGGAAAGCATTAAACCGGGGGAATTAATCCCCCGGCCAGCATGTAAAACCCCCCTCTTTAAGAGGGGGGCGGTTCCATGAAAGGGGGGCAGCAGCCCCCCGGTTCTCTTAATTAAACCGGCCCCCACGTGGGGGCCGTTTGTTGCAAAGGCGCGGCACAAAGGCCGCACCGATTCAATCAGCGGGGGCTTAGCCCCCGCGTGCGGCCCCTCGCGGCGCCAGGCCGCCGCGGCCCGCCGCGCCGCCGCGCTGCCCCAGGGGGGGGGGGGTCGGGCCGGGTCGGCCCGGACCCAGACCCCCCCGTTTCGAACCAAAATCGGTTTTTGGGCCATATCTTGAGCCTGGGACCTCCGATTGACGAACCGTCTGGGGCAACGCGCTCCTTGGATCGAGACGGTCGTTTCGGTATATCGCACTCAAGGTTTTGGATTACTTTGAGTTCGGCCGGGTTGTTTCGTTCACGAAACCAACCGGGCCTTCGGAGCGGAAACGCTCATATCTTGAGCTACGAACGTCCGATTGACGCGCCGTCAGTCGCGTTTTGTTCCTCTTAGTGAGACGGATCTTTTGGCATACTCCGCCCGAGGTTTGGACGCAGGTGGAGTACGGTCGGGTTGGTTTTGCCTTAAAAACCAACCGGGCCCCGGAGACGAAAATGCCAATAACTCTCAGACCGGGCGTCCGATCGACGCGCCGTCTGTTGCGTTGAGTTCCTGTTGACGATACAGAACTTTTTGATACATCAACCCTGGTCTTCGTTACAGTTGATGTATCAGCCTCTCGGCTCGTGGAGCGGACCCTCCGAACGAGCTTGCTTTGTGCGGAAACCCTAGTGCTGGCTGCGACTGTTCTACTGCTACTACTGCTATTGTGACTGCGACGACGACAGTACAGAGATCATGTGTGGATTCGACGACGACGACTTCAACACTCAGCGATTCTACGTGGATCAGTGCTACCGATCCTGTGTGGGTCCGATCCTGTGTGGGTCTCTGCGCTCAGCAGTCCTGTGTGAACCAGCGCCTACAGGTCCTGTGTGGGCCCGATCTTGTGTGGGTCTTTGCGGGGGTTAGTTACCTATCGATCCTTCGTGGGTCCGACGACTTAGATGGATCAGTGATCATCTTTATCGTCCTTCAAGAAGTATACCTGTGTGAGCTGAATCCTGTTGCTTTCCTATGTGGATTGTGTTGTGCAATCCTGTGTGGATTATGTTTTGCTTTCCTATGTGGAATACATATACTTTCCTGCGTGGACTGAGTTGTACTTAGGCTCGGAGGTTGGAGCGTATTTTAATTGATGACTTAGGTATATGTATGGGCATATACCTAGGCAGTGTCCGTTGTTACTTCGTGATTGTACTTTTCTTCGTGGTTTATCCTTTGTGGATTTGTGAGACCTTCAGGGGTCTCGGGGTCCCTACTGAGTAGCTTATACTCACCCCTGCACGGGCTTCGCCCGCACTACGTTGTGTTGGTTGTAGACGACGGACAACGTTGACCTTAGCTGAGGCTTGTAGAGCGGGACGGTACCCGGAGGTGGACCACTGGGCGGGACGTGCACGGAGCGGACGGCGGGACCCGTGGAGCAGAGGAGCTATCTGTACCCACCCTTCAGGTGGGATTTCCAGTGGACAGCTCGTTGTAGCGGCTTTTACTTTTCAGTTGTTGTTTTCCCTTTCGAGTTGTACTTTACTTTTAGTTTGGGTTTGTATTCTGGCCCATTTATTTTTCCGCACTTTCAGTTGTACTCTGCTATGTTTAGTGTTTACTTTCCGCTTGTTTACTCTGTGGTGTTTGTTACTTTTCAAAGGCAATGCCTTCCCTTTTTACTGGGATTTATGCCTTGGTGCTAGTCGCCAGCCCCTGGCCTATGGAAGGCGGGCTTGGGGTAGTCACGGCACGGACCCCGAGGGCGGGTCGTGACAACATCTTTAGAGATTCTAGTTTTTTGATGGCATATGATATCCCTAAAAAAATGAAAACATATTAACCACAATAAATTCCATAGGTTAATTTATAACAAGGTAGAAACATTGAGAAAAATATATAATTTTTTTCTTATATTTCTTTTGATAATGATGTCTTATTATATATATCCTAATAATTATCCACTTTTAGAATTCCCCGAGCTCATGTAGGCATGGAATGTCCTCATTCTGTGATTTTGACAATATCTAAACACAACCTTATCAAAAATTAATTATTAATAAAACATGATATAAAATATATAAATTGATTTTTAATTCTAAAATATTGAATGTAGTGCATTATAAATTTTAAAATTTCATCACAAGTGGTCAGATTGATGGGTATCCATGTAGTGAATCTAGAAAGTGAATCATTGGAATATCCAAATCGATCACAAAGAGTACACAATGTTTCATAAAAAAAATAAATGAGTAATAAATGAAATGAAAATATATTTGATATGATTAAATTTTATAATTTTACCCTTGCATCACTGGTAATAAGAATAGTCTGCCATCTGTAAGTTTTCATTCAAACCATAAAGCCAGTTTTCCTAGTATATAATCCATTTGATTTGAATCCAATGAGGTTAGTTTTTTAGAAGTGATGAAAGGAATATTGAGTCCATATTTATGTTCATATGTTTTTCCCTTAAAATAGTATTGATATTGACAATTGTAAAAAATTTAAATTGTATTTAGTGATAATTTAAAAAGTAGATTAGATTTTGGAAAAAAAAAGTTCTAGAAAACCCTCTTCATGTATACATTTACAAATTATACTCCTAGATAGTCATACATGAGTATTTAATTTACATTCTCAAGATTTATCTAGTCTATATGGAATATTCAAACATTTTTTCTTTAAAATCAACTTTGAAATTACTACATCTTTCTAACCTTATTTCCGAATGAACCTTAAATGTTAATAAATAAGAATATTGAATGGAAAGTTTATATGTGATTTGGGAATATATGTTCAGTTGTTCATATTATCCTTTAGATCATTTTGATTTGGACAATTTTTTACCCCTTCCCTTTATCCATATGTAATATCATTCATCGTTTCATACCTTTTTTCATTAATTCTTAAAGGGTTTTCATAAAAATAAAATTTAATTAATACCTCCTTGTCAAAATGTTTTGTTACTCGATATGACTGTTCGGATATGAATATTCCAATAGCTTTCTCAACTATATGAATATCAATGTCATCAATTAAAATAGGTAACTAAGCACATGAATCATAAGCTACTCTAACCCCGACTCTCACATGACCTATCAGAAGTTTTCTATTGTGTAGAGTATCTCATATGATATTGAACATGGTTGCCCTCAAAACAAGGTGATCAATGGGTGTTAATAGATATAAATGAAAAATAATATTAACCCTATATAATATAAGTACAACAAAGGTATCAGTGTATTCATGATTCACATTTCACAAAAACAATTATTATAATATTGATTTCCTCATCTAAGATAGCTCTTTGAATTGAATTCCTCACCTCAACACTGGAGGGGGTGGTTGGGATCTTCATGCAGTTGTTTTTCTTGAGTAATTTCTTCTATTTTCTTACTCCCCATAATATTTTCTAGTAACTCATACTTCCAATTAAATTTTTATTCCATAACATCTAATCATTCCTACATATTTTCCAATTGTTTATCTTTATCCTCATCTTCTTTTTTCCATTAGAATATGTCTGGGGTTTCAATATGAAACCCGAACCTACGAAATGTCCATATAGTTCTATCCATTTCCAGTCCACTAATATTAGTTGTTCATATAATACAATTTATGATGATTAATCTATCTATGTCAGGTAAAATATATAGGAAAATAAGTTATCAATGTTATATAATACCAATTTAAAGCTATTTTTTATTATTTCATAGTTACACATGAATCCCACACTTTTTGTTTATTTTCATCTATTGTCATCGAATATTTTTTTAGATTTTCCTCCTTACATAACACATGAAATGGTATAGAAGTAGAATTATATTTATATTCATCAATATTCATAAATAATGAGCAACATAATTGTGTTGTTTTTTCATGTATCATAAAATTATTATGGTTGATTTAAAATATGTACCTATTTTTTTCATGTCAGGCATTCACTATCATTTATTTATGGTTGGGGTTCAATTTTTTCCCATTCCTTATTTTCAGTACTCAATTTCTATTTTATAAATTAAAACCTTTTAATAAATTTCATTAATACCTGTATTGTCAAATAATGCTTTACCAGCCACAATGTATATGAAAATATGTCTCCTCATGACATCCAGTAAACAAATCCCACACTTCTTGGATTATTAGGTGTGCATACAATTGCTTTGGATGTGGGTTTATTTTCCCTTCATAATATTTGAGATAGAAATTCATTAGGATTATGAGAAAGCGACTACGAGCCTTTCCAGCAATCATTTGGAAAAATTTCCTTTGGGATTCATCTACAATAAATGCATTTTTAAAGGGATAATGAAGGGTATATAAATATTTTATTATTTAATTTTTTAGTAAAATAATGAAAGGGTATAATAATTTTACCCTAATCTCTTCCCAAATTAGTGTCTTAAGAAATACACAGTTTTTTTCTATGAATCTATATTAATCAGCACGTGCTACCGAGTGGTGAGCCCAATGAAAATATTATCTCATCATATTCGTATTTAATTAAAAGAACAAGGGGGTGGGGGTGGGGGTGGGGAGTTGAAAGTACACAAGAGGAGGGAATAGGTGACAAAATAATGTAATCCAATGGAATCCCCTCCCAAAATATTGACCCCTTCTGGTTTAAGTTGATTTAAATTTTAGAAATAAATTATACATGAGCCTTGAACTGCTAATGATGCCACATAGTTAGCCACCTTATTCCATTCACTCTATGTATTCGTCAATATGATATTAGAGAGGATGCTACTACTTATCCTGATATAGTATGAGATAGAGAAAGGGGTTTTCCTAGCACCATGCAGTGATTTTATGAGGATTTATAAGTTAGTTTCAACTTTAGTGATGTCAATGCCTCTTGGTAACAAAGGGTGAGGGCTAAGAGGAAGGAAAGGGACTCTACCTGGATCGAGGTACCATTTCCAAGGAAATATGGAACAAAAAACAAAGTTACCCTTAGAATTGTGTACCACCCCTCCATCCTTCATGTTTCCCTCGAGGTAGGAGCGGTTTTTATTGAACTTCAATCCGGAGGAAGGAAGATGCAATGTGACCCATTTACCATGAGAGACAGTTTCAAGGACACCATGACCAACCATTTTCAGAGGCTGGAGAGATGCAGAATACCGCTATACCTTAATATATCAGATCAGATCAAGGAGGATTCTATCAGAGTGAGAAACTATGTCCCTCCTTGATGGGTTAATCCCTTCTTATCTATCTCTATTCATTGTGTTATAGAGACACCACACACATGTATGAAAGACAATTTCCATGTCTGTCCATTCCACTCCCTTATCACCCGAACCTTGAAATGAGTAGGAAATGAAGGTTGTGTTAGTCAGAGTATAGGTATAGATAGCGGTGAATTCGCAAAAGACATGCCAATCCTCCTGGGCCTATTCTCCCTTGAAGAAAAGGTGCTAAATTATTTCCTTTTTTATGTTCTTTGTAATAGGAGAAATGAGAAGAAATGGAAACAATGTATTATAGACAAAGCACCATTCCTAAGCCTCCATATAAGAAAGTTATATTTTGTTGGGATTCTCTTGATCTAGCGGATATTATTGCATTTATCTAACTGATCTGGGTGAACCGGGATGCTACGACCTAATTTAGAGGAAACGTGCCTGAGCTAGTGGGAAAAAATGCACCTATCTACTTCTTTATTAATTTTAATAATATGAAAATTCTAATTTTGATCCTTTTCTATCACCATAATAATAATGGCCAAGTATCTACTTTCCTCCTCATATGATATATTATATGAAGGTGTTGACACTACTTGAGAAATTAACCAAAAGGATTGTGAATAGAACTTTGGATCTTTCATATCCCAAAGAAAGGTTCGAAAAGTACAATGGAAAATCAATAATACTCCCAAAGAGCTTCGTGATAGAGTAGCTTCATGGATTTTAACGGCTGACCTACACGGAGGACCTACGTGGCCGGCCTACACGGCGGACCTTTGTGTTAGATCTCCACACCAGAAGATATTTATGCACCTCCACGGAGCACCAACGCGGCAGAGCTACACAACTTACCACGTGGAGGAGCCCCTCACCAGAACTCCGTTCCAGAAGATGTTTGGTGCACCTATGTGGAATACCTACATGGAAAAGCTACACGAAATACCTCTGTAGGCAACATTTCTTCGACCAGGACCATTCGTGCCTATAAATAGAGCCCTTGGGCTCCCCATTTCGGGACTGAAAATAAAAGTTAAAGACTATCTAAAGCTCCCATTGCATAGATATTTCACCTAGGTCCCTAAAATTGTCTCAGGTAGCTCTATAAACCATGAGAGAAGAGAAAATTAAATGGGATAGGCATTGTTTGAAGTTCTTTACATTCTTCAGTCATCATCCATACCTTCACGGTATACATGCGCGCCATACCGGAATGGTATACTTGCACGCCATACCTGCGCGGTATAATTGTGCGCCATACCTGCGAGGTATACCTGCACGTCGTACCTATGTGTTATACCTACTTGGTACATCTATGTGGGGTACCTATGCGGCATACTTGCGCAAGGGACCAACATGACGAAATCAAATACCCTTTTTATAATCCATTCATGGCAGGGTATCTATTTCTTTGGTTCCCTTATTTGAAAGGGGCTTAGTTGAAGCCTACAACAAAACCTCTTGAATTATCAAACCTTTGGGAAAGGAACATCAGCGTGTCTCCTATTTGGGTTCGTATTTCCATGGTTAGAGGTTTCCCAAAATTTGTTTCACAATGGGGTTAGGATTCATGGGATGTTTTGGGTTTGTATATCCACAGTCACATGGACCTTTCTCCCAGAAACAACGTTGGGAAGTTCTCCGATTGGAGGAGGGTTGGCTACCAGCCTCACCCTTCTCAAAGAGGCGACCTGGAACCTTAGGTCTTTGGTAGAGAAGGTACACTACATGTTGTTCCACGCAAGCATAAGAGAAGTCTCCCTCCCCGACCAGAACCAATTTTAGGGCATCCATCCTGGTATAAGACCCTCACCTTCAACCCTTATTCCTTACATTGGACCCTTGTCCAATGTAAATGGAACAGAGGGTAGGTTCGTCACCTCACCCTCTTCCACGGTCGACATTCCCTCTTCCATCAGCATGGAGGAAAATTTTCAATGTGTGAAGTGTCCTTATTGAATCCTTTACATCCTCTTGTTTCTCACACCGAGCATGACTCACGTGGGTTTAGAGATATGTGATGGTTATAACATTTGCACAAACACTCATTTGAATGAACTACGAGAACTCTGATTCATGTTTAAAACTAGGATACATTGGAAGCCTCCTCAAGGCCTGATCTCACCGGATATCTTCCTCAGGAATCCAACCCTAATTCCCTTAATCTAGGCATCCCCCTTAGTAATAAGCCCCAAATTAGAGGTCCTTTTAACATGACCTTAAAAGGTATGGTGTGTCGTATTAAGTAACATCGAACTATGAGGGTTTTGATTCCTTTCACAAGGATACATTGGTATCCCATTTTACGGGCATGATCCTAATATCAAAACAAACCTTCGTCTCCTTGGATGACAATATATTCCAGAGTGCCCCACTAAGTGTCTTAAAAACTAGTATCATCACAACGATGATTAAAATAATATCTAATCTGTATATTAGAGGATACCATTGATGGAAAACCTTGAATACATACGAATATTTCCATTAATGAAGAACCATGAATACATAATGATGATTCAAAATTTTTTCATATGTTAATAATTGATTATAAATTCTATGTGATACTTATGATATACTCAGTGAATTAATAAGGATTCATGAAAATATTTTAATTTTACAAAGAGAGTCCAAGAGTAGACAATAATTCCCCCCAAAAGGGTGAGATGAGTTCGACCTCCCATCCTCTCGACCAATAATCGTTCTTAAGTATCATAAAGATAAAAACCTAACGGAAGCCTACCTTTGGAAATTAGGTCCTATTTGGATAAAGAACTGTTGGATGTTTCCAGTTTTATGAATAAATCCAATGGAAACTGCCTGGAAAAAGTAATTCTTAAAATTAGAACACACGTTTCAAGGAACTATGAAACCAAAATGGTGAACCTGATGTGAATCCTTAACCAAGTTAATAATGTTACCCACGTGTTAGGCCCCTATAAATTGATAGAGGAAGGCCAAACAAAGGATTCAATCACACATTTATCCATCTAAAAATATTTTTCTTTAATAGAGTTTGTTTTGTCTGAGTTTTCCATAGAACTCCCTTCAAACCAAAGAATGGATTTCTCCAAGACAACATCTGTGAACTTCCCAACCGCTTCTCAAGATGAATATTCATCCTCAGGAAGGAAGTTATCCCCAACCCAGCATCTTCAATGTTGGGTCGCTAATGTGACAGTAAAAAATATCACTAGAACAGTACAATCCCAATTTTGGAGGCTACTCAACAGGCCCTACAGGTCAACAATAATCCTCGATCATCTGGCCAACAATGATTAATGATCAAAAAGTAGATGGTAAAAACAACCGTATTCAACTGTTTTGGGTCCTTATCCCTAGAATGAACCAACCAATACCACACGTACTATAGGGAGGTGGATCAAGAGGTCACTCAAGGCCTCAATACAAGAATGAAGGAGTCTTTCCTGAGGACTCCCTCCAGCAATCACCACTAGAATCTTGTGGTAGTGAACCCCCAACATGATGGGAGTGTTTCCTCTGGACGTTCGGCCCAAGTCTCTTAGACTCAAACATGCAATACAAACCACCATGGAAAATGTCCGGTCAACAGGGTGCAGGTTCTCACCTATTCCCCTACAAGAGAAGTCGATCGACCTAACTTAATGGGAAATAATGAGCGGGCACATACACCCATACTTCTTAATTCTTTTCTCAACAGGATCGTCTGACAGCAACTAATCAATCCCAAAAGATAAACCCAGTGGAGTATCATGAACATACACATACACCTACTTACAAGTTATCAGCCCGTCAGCAGGCTCGTATGACTGCATTTAAAGTGGTCTGCCAATCAAATATGGTGGCAACTCATAAACAAGAACATACACCTGTTTACAATCACCAATTCTATCTACAATCTCTTCTACTAGTATTTAAGGAATTATATCAACCATACTTGATGGAAAAAATCCAGAAAGCGCATACACCCATCAATGTTCATTAATCCTTCCAACAGTCTCATTTGATAGCACCCAGAGAAGTCAGTCAGAACGATCCGATGACACTTTTGGGGTAGACCCAACTCTCTGCCCCCATACGTGAGTACTATCAATATCCATTGATAGGAAAAGGAGGATAGGATCAGGCACATACACCTACTCCTGATATAGAATGGACATATATTCTGCTGAAGTCACCAAACACATCTTATCAATGGTGACAGGGAAGATGCATATCCCTGCCCGTATTCTGAAAGCATGCCAGGATATTTTAACAAACACTTTAGCAGTATCATGGGAACATACATATAAATCTATACCCACACATAGGATGACACATAGACATGCCATCCTAGAGTAGATATACACTTCTGTTCTAGTCCAGGAGGGTCATGGGTAATATTCCCCCATATCATACGAACAATAGGATCGGGAACATACACCCTTTCCAATTGGAGTTAATCGGTCTGTTCCGGTAACTACTCCAAGGCAGGCACATACACATACCCATTATAACCACTTCTCCATGCAGGTGGCCCCAACTAAGTATAAGAGAAAATAAAAAAATAATTCCCACCAAACACCATTGTAAAATCAAGAGTCAAGTTGTGATTTAGCTCCTCTTAATGACAGTGTTCTTAAAGCCCTCAAACATTTATCTATTTTAGCTCAAGATCCAATCCTCTCATTACCAAATTTTGAGAGTGGTAGTTGTAATTATGATGTTCCTTGTCGTACACTTCATCATGAAGGATTGCTTCATAAAAAATTGGTCAATCTAGAGTGTCTATCTCCGGATGAGAGCCACAGAAACCCTCAATGTGGACAGAAGACCAAGGAGCAAGAATATTTATCCCTTGATGTAATCCACCATGGTGATCCTCCCTATAATGGAATTCACTGTGAATGTCCTTTCTGCAGTTGTATTTCGCATTGTCAAAATGGTTCTATAATTGACTTTGTAGTGATGAGAAATCCCTCCTATCTCGAGGCACATAAAACACAAGGCATGTCATGTATGATGCCTTTTCATTGACAGGTGAAACACTTTCTTAACTAGAAGACATCTTAAGGTAATGGTCATTCTTCGAACCACTTTTAGGTAATTTATCTTCTAATACAGAGCATCCACTTTGGTCAGATCAAGTAGAGAAAGCTCTTGTAAAATATGATGAAGATGTGTTAAACATGAGGAAACAATTAGATAAAGGAGAAATCCCAGTCATGTTTTGGACATCGGAAAATTATTAGTTTGATATTCCAGAATTGATGAGAGAAGATTGCATTCATGAAATTCATCTCAACTTATGGAAAACTCTTCTTCATTTGAAAACTAAAGTCTTACCATATGATGAATATAAAAATCATGTAAAGGTAATATAAGGGTTAAAATGCCAAATTAGAATGGCATATCTTTCTATTTCCCAACATAAAAGGGTTGAAAAACAATAGAGAAACCTTCATCATGCATGTCTCAATGATATAAAGAGGCTATGCCAATTAATTTTCTGATTCCCTATCTAGTGTTTTCATCAGAGTATGGGGTGTATATGGAGCGTTGATTTTCACTGCACTCCAAAATTTGAAAATTCTACCATAAGTGATCTCATAACTTGTTATTTCCCATGGCTGACCCCAATCAATAGGTTTTGTAGGTAATCAAATGTATGCCCAGGAACAGGCCTCAACCAGTTCTCATCAGAATTAGGGCCCAAGAAAATAAGTTGTTGAGATAATTTTACATCAAGACAATGGGAATCTTGAGTAGGCATACCATTTAAAGGATTCCAGGAATCATAGGATGAAAATGTATGAAATAGAACAATGATCTTCTGAAACAGATGATTTGGGTGATTGTCATATGATGCACCCAGCTAATGTCTGAACCAAAATCTGTAAAATCACAAGAGCAGTTGGACGAATTTCAAATGTAGCAGCTCAAGAATCGCCCCAGCTTTCCAAGGTGGGGACTCATTTAATTCAACATTCAAATTCATTAAACATTGTTCAAAAATTGTACTAGAAGAACAGGATCAACCCCAGCCTGCATTGATGGGGGGAATTTTCACATATACAATCCCCTCCTCAACAGAAGTCAATTTTATCCCGATTAGGGAAGAAGCAACAAGGAAAGCGTACAAACTGAACTATCCAATGATTCCCCTCATGTTACTATCTTCCAAACAGTTCCATGGAATTCATTAAATAGGATAATATAGTCTCATGAAAGACAAAAAGGGAGGTGATCTAGCAGAAACACTAATAGAATGCCATCAATGAATTATGCGTCTGTGAATGTTATCAACACCATTATAAAATATCCCCCAGAAAATAAGTCCAGTTCAAAGGACTCAGAAGATGAAGTTCTTGTCCACAGTATAGTATACACCGAGGCAAATGAAGAAGTTGTACATGCCCAAAATCAGAGGCTTACCCATAATCTAAGTATTCCTTCAAATAACCAACTCCCCCATCTCCGAAAAGAATCTAACAAGGGGAATGGAAAAAGTAAGATTGCATGTCACTTTTCCATTGGATAAGGTCAATCTCTTTTACTTGAAGTGAGATTTTCATAGAAATAAGAGGAAATGAAGGAGTTGAAAATACTCAATATAGAGTTTCTTTAAAACATCTTTTGTCCTATACATACTCCCCATTAAAGTCCTCAACTTACAAATCCTGTAGGATCTCCTCATCAAAGGGGATTTGTTGTAACTACAGATGCAGTTAATGAATTCCCTCCATTGGGTACAAAATCAAGATAGGATCATATAAATCCTAATAGACCTGTTCCCATGGGTTATCCAAGGAAGGTATCAGCACCACCATCATTGGTTTTACCGGTCGTGGTACCTTCTCAAACTACAATTGCTATACCTGCATAAAATCTAGCTCATCTGAATATTATCTAAATGGTTATTAACATAATTGAGTCATTAACGACTTAGTTGGAAGCTATGGAGGAATGACATGCACCAGTTCATCCAAAAAAAGAGAGCTTACCCTGAGTGGGTGGATGCAATTCCTCCCCCACAAAATTTTGTGAATACCACATTCTCAATTTTTAATGGTTTGGGAGATCCGAAACAAAACATGAAATGTTTTGTTTCTCACTGTGAGCCTATGATGGGAGCCTCTCAACAACAAGAATAAGTTAAGGTTAAGTGTTTTGTGCAGTCATTAAAAGGACCCGCTTTTGTCTAGTATACAAGTTTGCAATCTCAATCAATTACTGGGTGGGAAGATTAGAAATCCCTTCATCAATTTAGCTAAACACTACCAAAGACAACCATTTTTTATCATACTAATTTTAAAAAAAGGGAGAATGAAAGAGTTTTAGATTTCATTGCTCGATGGAAGGGATTAGCATATTTTTTAATTTTAGCACTCCCTCAAGAAGAGTTGCTACCAATATGTGTGGAAAATCTGCGTGATGAATTACACACACCATTGATCCTTGTGAAATACACAAGAGGGTTTAGAGACCATAATTCAATTGATCAGCAGATAGAAGACTCTATTATAGATGATAAGGCCAAAACTCATGTAATTCCATCATCTCTTGGAAGGAGGATATGAAAGGTAGAAGTTTCTACAATGAAATTCAAACAGGAACCTGTACTTGCTTCTACTTCAAGACATTCATCACACCGAAGGGCTTCGCCTACTGAGCATCATTAGAAATGACTGTCTCGTCAAGATGATCAAAGAGATCAAAGGCGCAAACAGTTCAAGGAATTAAAGAATAAAGTTTATTCTTTGAGGAACAAACATGTTCCTGGTTATTTCATCTTAGCCTTAGAAAACAATTTGGTTCAGTTGCCAAGGCTGAAGAAACCAAATAAAGACAGAGATGATGATCATCCGAATTATTGACCCTTTCATCGGATATTGGGGAACCCCATTCATGAGTGCTTTGTTTTCAAAGACAATCTGCAAAAGATGGTAGATTCTAGAGAAGTGAAATTGAAAAGTTCATCATCTCAAGTAGCATGTGTTACAATTACTGATCCAGAGGAAGAAGGTGAATGGAATTAAGTTAAAAGTAAAAATGTGAAAAAAAATATGATGATTGTATGATCAGGAAAATGATGAAATGAAATCATTCTATTTTATGTACAGAGTTGAAAAAACCAATTGTGTCTTTTACCACTCTTGCCACAGAAAAACCATCTTCATCAAAAGGTCGTTTCTCAAAGAAACAAAGTGGTCATAAAGATAAAGAGTAGTCAGAAGAAGACGAGCTCATGTCAAGGCCAAAGATATCCTTAACCCTGGCAGATTTTATCCATCTATTTCAAAATCATGGGCACCGCCCCGTCAAATGGTACAACCAGAAGTAACCATCCAGGAAGAATCCTCCTCAGACAAAGAATTGATCTATGATTCCATTAATGTTATCTATTTAATATATCCTTAGCCCAATGGTGATTATAGTTATATTGATCTAGAATTCATTATACCTAATTGGGGAACTCGAGGAAGAGGCCATGGTCGAGGTTACATGTGAAGACGTGGGAATTACAGAAACCACCATTTTAACTCTACCCCTTCTCAAACCATATATGCAGCATAAACTTGTGGAAGATCCCTTTTGCGAGCTCAACTAGCACAAGGAGTTTCTTCCATGAAAAACAAGTCTAGTTCTAGAATAATTATACTGGAGGACCAATTAGAAGCCACACCATCTTCTTCTCAACCGATGAATAGACATAGTCAGTCTAATTTACCAAATTCAGTTGTATTTCCCGCTTCTGCTTCAACACAATGTACATATACAACAGAAGCATGAACATCCAAAGCACCTGCAAAACCACATCTCCATGATGGGAAACATAGAACATTGGATAAAAAATATGTTGTTTTGAAACAATTGGCCCAAGTGATAACCAAGTTGTCAACTCTGGATGCTTTGAATCTATCAAAAGATCTTTGAGAGGCACTCATTGAGGATTTCTCAAGTCCTCAAGAGTTTGAAAACAAAGTTGCTGCTGCGGAGGTTTACCGTATAGAGAATGATTCTGAAGAATTTCATGCAGTCATATATTTTATGGATGAAGATGAAAACCATTTGGTACATGGGAATATCAGACCTTTGTATCTATTTGGAAAGTTCAATGACATAGATATCCGACAAGCCTTCCTTGATAATGGCTCTGGGGTCAACCTCATTTTTTGTTCGTACACATCGTCGATTAGGTCGGACTGAATCTAAATAATCTTCTTTGACTTTAATGTTTCAAGGATATAACAAGAATGAACAAGAACCTTAGGGTGAAATTAAAATCAGAACTCCATTTAGAGATCTAGTGTCTAATTTAGATTTCATGGTTGTTCGTCAGGACACAACTTTCAATATTCTTCTTGGAAGGCCTTGGTTGCATCAACATGAAACCATACATTCGTCATATCATCAATGTATGAAATATTATTTCAATGTTCATATTGGTAAATTTTATGGTGATAGGGATCTATTAAAAACATTTGAATCTCAATATATTGAGGCATAGTTTTATCTCACAAAAGGAGCAGATTCCATGATGAAGGAAATAACCAGGGTAAATGCTATAAATGGACGAGAAAAGATTCTAGAAAATCCATTCATGCATTTGAGTACAGATTATGTGTTACCCATCAATCAAATTAAAAGGCTAAAACCAAATCCATGCACTCATCGAGTAATTCCCATAATGTCAATTACGCCGATTGAGCCTGATAACATGGGAAAAATTATCGATACACTAAGAAATGATGGATGATTGAATGGAGATGTTTTCATTTCATCTACTAAACTACAATGAGCCCCTACATCGCCAATTAGATTAATATAAATTTTAGCAATGTTACAGGAAGACAAATATGGTGATTCTCAATCCATCAATCCCTCTTTACCACAGGAAGACCCTTCATCATTAGTAGTGTCAGATATAGTGGATTATTCTTTAGGATGTTCAAATAATGACTCCTCCCTTATCTCTGGGAGTATTTACTTTTCATATACAATGAAAGTGGAAAGAGAAGAGGTAAACATAACAAGGAAGAGGAGGAAGATCTCAGGGTGCTCCTCCAACAATTGAAGGAGGTGTCTCTACCACCATAGATGAACTTAGAGAAATAAATATGGGTACAACAGAAGATCCACACCCCACTCTAATTAGTGCGACCATGTCCCTTGAAGAGAAAGAGGTGTATAGATCCTTTCTATAGAAACATCGAGATATATATTTTCATGGAATTATACAAAAATTACAGGTATTAATCCTAATGTATCCACACATAATTTGGGTTTTCCAGAAGAACATCATGGATTCAAGAAAGCAGCCAGGAGAACACACCAAACTCCGGCCTCTAAAATTGAAGCTGAAGTTAATAAGCCTATAAAGGCTAGCCTTGCCAGGGATGTTCAGTATCCCAAATTGCTGGACAATATTGTCCCAATGAAAAAGAAGAATGGAAAAATTAGAGTCTGCATTGATTTCATAGATCTTAACCAGCATTTTCCTAAAGATGATTTTCCAGTCCTGATTACAGAACTTCTAATTGATGTAACTATTATCTATGAATCTCTTTCCTTTATTGATGGTTACTCATGGTATAGTAAATTTAGAATGGCCCTAGAGGATGAAGAATCTAATGCTTTTATAGGTCCTCAAGGTGTGTTTTTTATAGGGTAATGACATTTGGCTTAAAGAATAAAGGTGCAACATACCAATGTTCCATGCACCATATCTTCAAACCCTTCTTAAGGAAATTTTTTGAATGTTATGTGGATGATTTGGTAGTCAAATCCAAAAAACATTCTAATCACTTGGCAGATTTGGAAACCATATTTCAAAAACTTCGGCAATATAATTTATAGATGAACCCCTTAAAATGTGCTTTCAGGGTAACCTTAGGAATGTTTCTTGGATTCATTGTACGCCATCATGGTATCGAAGTTGATCCTGAGAAAAAAAACAATCCTTGGTATGTCACCTGTGGGAAATTTGAAAGAATTAAGAGGACTTTAAGAAAACTCGGCCTATATTCAGTGCTTTCTCACCAATTTTGTAGGAAAATTTTTACCCTTCACTAGATTAATGAAGAAGGGAGTTACCTACCAATGGACTGAGGATTGCTTAAAAGCATTTGATATAAACAAGAAATATTGTATTGAGTCCACCGGTGTTGTTTCCACCTATTGAAGGAATGCCCCTTATTCTCTATGTGATAGATTTAGAGAGATCACTAGGTGACTTCCTCACCCAAAATAATGATGTTGGGAATGAAAACAGCCTTTATTATCTCATTCGCACTATGCTTGATACAGAAACTTAGTATTCATGTATTGAGAAGTGCTTCCTGGCATTAATATTTACACTTTAGAAATTGAGACACTACCTACAACATCTTAAGGTCCAATTGGTATCTCGTAACAAGACACTAAAATTTATCCTCAGTCTCCCTATTCCTACAAGATGTATAGCATGATGGGCCGTTATTTGGAAATAGTTTGACATCCAATTTGTGCCTCAAAATGAAATAAAGGCCAAGATCTGGATGATTTTCTTTCTGTGCACCCATATACGGAAGACACATCATTTAATAATGAACTTCTCGATGAAAAGGTATTCTCTATTCACGATAATTTCCAAACATGGGAAATGTATTTTGATGGTGCTTCTATAATTCCAATAGGGAAGAGAATAAAAAATTCTAAACTCAACAAGGTTGGATTAGGAATTGTCCTTAGTTCCCCTGAAAATGCAGTATTTCTTTATTCTTTCCTATTATCGGAAGGTTGTACCAACAATGAAGCAGAGTATCAAGATCTCATCACATGCTTGGAATTGGCCATTCAGGTGCAAATGGATCATTTAAAGGTAAAAGGTGATTCAGAATTGGTAATCAAACAAATTAATGAGGAATATTCTATTAGAAAATAAGAGTTAATCCCTTTGTGAGATTACTTCAGAGATTTTATGGCTGAGTTTCCATCAGATACGACATTCTCGTGTGTCCCACGATCACAAAATTCCCAAGCAGATGCACTGGCTAATGCAGCTACAGCCTTGGAAAATCCATATCGGGATGAGACAGTTATCAGCAAAACTCATCGTCGTGTAGTCTTTCCTATTGTTCAAACCAGAATGGAGGAAATTAAAGAAATTTTCCCTATTTCTGAACCATATAGTCATACCACATGATAGTTAACTTACATTATGGAATATCTTTAAAATGGGGCACTTCCACCAAATAGGGGTGACAAGGAGCCAATCCAGGGAAGAACAACTAATTTTACTCTTTATGATCGTCCATACCACCAAAATATTTTTTAAAAGTGATGCTTTGATAGAATTATATTCATATGTATTAATGGAGAAGAGAAAACAGCTGCCATGAAACAAGAACATTCAAAAGCATGTGGTACCCACCAATCAGGGCATAGACTCCCCGATCAGATCTGAAGGCTTGGATACTTTTGGCCTTCAATGACATAGGATTGTAAAGATTTCACTAAAAAAATTCATCCATGTCAAGTGCATTCCATCTTCATTCATCAACCCCCAGAGTTTCTACATATAGCTAAATACTCCTGGCCATTGGCCATATGGAGAATGGATGTAGTAGGGCCTCATCCTCCTGCCACGGCTAAGTAGTTCAAGTATATTCTCACTTCTACAGATTTCATCTATAAATGGGATGAGGAAATACCTCTCAAGGAAGTAAGAGCCAAAATCATTGTTAGTTTTGTCAAAACTAATATCATCACCAGATTTGGCATCCCTCAAACTATTTTGAAGGACAATGGCACTAATTTGGGTTCCGCTGAAGTAAAAAAGTTATCACATGAACATAATATCAACTCCAACCACTCATCCTGCTATCATGTAGAGACCAATGGACAGATAGAGGCCTTCAAGAAGACTCTATCAAATATACTCCAGAAGATAGTGGATAATGAAAAGAAATCATGGCCTGACAAACTTTTGAATTCTTTATGGGATTATCAGACAACTACCCGTACTGCTACCGAAGATACTCTTTAATCATTGGTATATCTAAATGAAGTATTTTTTCCAATTGAAATACAATTTCCTTCACATAGAGTTTCAATATGTGATCAGTTTTCTACATATGAAAGTTATGAGAAACAATTCAATGAGTTGGAATGATTAGATGAGAAATGATTGCATATTTTTCATCATTTAGAATTCTATCACAATAGAATAGTGGAATCTTTTATTAATAAAGTTTTCCTACGTCTGTTCCTTCAAGGATAATAGGTAATGGTCCTTAGGACTCCATTGATATTAGGAAAGAAACCTCCAAAACAAAAACCAAAGTGGGAAGGACCTTATTCCATACATAAGGTCTTTTCAAATGGAGCTTATGCTTTAATATAAATAGATGTATAGGTCATTACATATCAAAAAAAACTGAGATTTTTGAAGGAATACTTTGTGTAATTATACACCATAGTTCGCATTAAAATACTTAAAAATGAACCGCCCCCAATGTCCAAGTTGAAAGACATTAAACTGCATAACAACCACATTAGTCCTCACTGCAAAACTTTAAACTGCAAAGTACAATGTCCTTGCTGCAAGACATAAAACTACTTAGAACACATTTCCTAGTTCCATGACCTTAAACTGCATAACAACCATAAGCATCCATGTTGCATGGTGTTAAAGTGCATAGCATCTTCTGCCATGCCGCATGACGTTAAACTGCATGACATCATATGTACAACTAATGTTTTCTCTATTTGATGTTAGAATCTTCCAAAAGCAAACATCTTTGACCTCATCACTACTTCATAGTAGTGTATCGGTCCCTCTCTTTCCTATGTCGAAATTAGATTTTCATAAAGACCATGTTTCAAGAACTACATATGGCTTGATTCTCATTTTCAATGAGATGTGTAGAGACAACTGAATCTCTAATTATTGGCCTAGCCACAATCACAAATTATTCTTATTTCCCTTTTCTCCTCTTTTTTATGAATCAAATTTATATAGAGCGTTTTCTTTAAGACATATTATTTGGTCCTTATACCGTTTTATATTTTAATATTTATCATTCTCTCAGAACGTGTAAAAAAGACATCATTCTTCATGTCAAACTCCATTATCATGAGGAACAATTGTTTGAAGAAATATGTATGGATTGATTCTCATTTTCAATGAGATATGTAGAGATTCCTAGATCTCGAATCATGGTCCCAGCCACATGATAACCCCCCCCCCACGTTATTTGTTATATAAAAATCAAATCTGCAGAGATAATGTTTTAAGAACTATGTATTAAATGATTCTTTCCTCAACAAGACATATAGTGACACTTGGGTTTTATCCGTTAATCTAGTATCAATATGTCTTTACTTTTATATCAGTTTATTGTCTTCCTTACCACATGATGTTAAACTGTGTGGAAAGATAATACCCCTATTATCAAATTGCATAACCTTTTCATTATAAAAGAAACCCTTACTACTCCTTGTTTTTCACACCGAGCATAGATCATGTGGGCTTAGTAATTGGATAAATGAATTCTTTATATAAGGTGTTTTAATTTCTTATGGGGTTAATAATGTTCTCACTTCATGACACAAAACTGCATAGTATAATGTCTCACTACATGGCTCAAAATTGAATAGTATAATGTCCTAACTACATGACTCAAAACATCGTTGTATAATTTCCTCACTGCATTACATAAAACTACACGTCATCATATTCATTCAATGGAAATAAATAAAGACTCTATTTTATATATGAGTTAGATCTATGTAAAGGACATAAAACTCATAAAAAATATTGATTTTAACTTTTCTCATGTGCATTAAGAAATACCTCCTACATTTCACACTCTTAATCTTGAGTATTTCCAAATTCTCATAATCTTCCTTATGGTTTCTGGTGACAGATTTGTAATATTTAAGATCTCTTTTTCCTGAGTATACAACATGTTCTCTTAGGCGACCTTGCATAAGCTACCTACATAATAGGCCTGTCAACCAAAAGATTCAATTATTTGGCTATACAGAATATGCCCCAGTTGGCCCTGCATAATATAGACCCCATAACAGGTTTGTCAAATAATGGTAATTTCTTTCTTGGTTATTGAATCTTTGACCCGTTCAAAATTAGATGAAAATATATAAGAATCTATATTTTAAAATAGTCATTCAAGTATACTTGTCCCGTTATCTTTCTCACAATCTAAAAATCTTCAATACCATTATTTATACATTTCCTTCACCATGTGTTTGACGCACTAGGGAATAACCTTGAATTCACTTGGCCACATATCATATATTGTTTCCATTTTTGGTCCTATTTGTATGAACTAAAACTACGAACACCATATCTTTTACATTTGGGTCAGACCTTCATAAAAGTCATGTTCCTCTAATTCAATGGATATCTTGAGTGAAAATTACTATCCCATATTCAAGTACCATTCTCTATAAATCAAACTCTATGCTTTGGAAAATCTGAATCTCCATGAACTTTCTTCAACATTTAGAAATAGAACGTCAAACTTCTGAGAGCCCCTTTTCCTGACTATGCAGAACTTTACCTTATGCGGATTTTCATAAGTTGCCTAAATAATGGTTCTTTCATCCAAAAGATGTCACTATTTGGATATGTATAATATGCCCCAGTTGGCCCTACATAATACATCCCCCATAACAGGTTTTTCAAGTAATGGTAACTTCTTTCTTAGAAAATATTTCCTCCAATGCTTTTAGCTCTTTTCCCATATCATTTCTCGGATCCAAAAATTCATAAATCACTGTTTACAGTTATCCCTTTGATACCTGAATATGATAGTATGTTTCCAAACAAATTATCAAGAAATTGGGAGAGTTTTTCATACCTTTGGTCAAAGATACAGACTTTAAATTAAATCCACACAATTTCGTCACTACATGACTTAAAACTGCATAGTACCAATGTACTCAATGCAAGTCTTAAAAATACACAATACCAATGTCCTTACTACATGACATAAAACTGGGCAATATGATATCAAAAATTTCACCTTTTCTGATAAATGTTTTACCATTACTCATACACCAAATTTGTATAAAAATGGTTTTCCTATTCATGACTTATTTTGGTCTATCATATCCCTTTTTCAATCTTAAAATTCATTTCCATGGAAAAACACCCTACTGTGGTCTTAAGTCACAAAAATCTTATTTCCCCAGATCTATTTGCAGAAAATGTTAAATTCCTAATGAACTCTATTGATTAACTATGTAGCACGTGCCCATAGGCAGCCTTGCATAAGTTGCCTACATAACAGGCATGTCAGTCAAGAGATACCACTATTTTTCTATAAAGAAAATGACCCAGTTGGTCCTACATAACACGGCCCCCCTAACGGGTTTGTTAATTAATGGTAATGTCATTTCTAGAAAAGACACCCCTTGTGTTGATACAAGATTTAGATTTGGTGACCATATAAATCATGACTCAAGATTCCCCTTGGAAAAGTTTAAATAATATTAAAGAAATTCTTAGGCATTGATTCTTTTTTTGAATCTAATTAAAAATTTATGGTAAAATATATTCAACCCTAAATATTAGTCCTTTAGAGTCCAACATGCATGACTCTAAACTACAGGTAACAAAAGTCTCGGTACTCATTAGATTGAGAACCAGCAAAGGGAACTAAAAACAAAAGTCGAGTCCTAACTCACTAAACGTGTATTTTTGTATGATTTAGGTAATATTGAGGAATAAAAAAGGGAGGTCAAAATATACAAAATTTGTGGGCTTATCTATATAACCCTAGAAATAGACAAATTATGCTCCATAGGTCCCTCAGCTTAATATTAAACTTTTGAGCACTTCATTCTTATTATTATAATAAAGATTTTTTAACATAAATGAATCATTATCATCATTTACTTTTCATATTGCAATCATGAAAAACACGAATGAATATCTGTATGATTTCAAAAAAAATTCATTCATTCATATGAAAATAGATGCCTATCCAAAAAATGAAGCCTCTCTATCATGTTTTAAAATAAACTCTCAATATGAATTTTAATTTGTTGGACCGCTTCATAAGCTCAATCAGCTGCCTATTGAAGTTGAGATAGTTGAGAAACTATAGCTTCTTCGGCTTGACGAAGTGATTCCTTAGCAGTTGAAATGGCAGTTATCCCCTCTAATTGGGTTTCTTCTAATGTTTGATTCAACTGCTCAAGCGTGTTATGAACAACATCCAGTTGTTGTTGAAGATATAAAAACACATTCATGGTTTCTTTGATTTGTTGGCTAATCCCAAGTAATTTCTTATTATGATCTGCCTATGCCTCAATTACTGCAGCTTGAAAGCCCTCGGTATTTTTACATTATTTAACCTATTCAAAATCTTTTCGCAGCTTATGCTCCTGCTACCATCGGTGAATAGTCTATTTCTTGGCATGATAGATTGGCTGATAAGTAATTCCACCAAATCCAAATACGCAAAATAATGCTGGGAGTTTTGAAAAATGGGACAACAATTCATCTAAAGGCTTTCAGCCATTATTCTCTAGATATTCCACCATGTCTTCTTATGTTCCATACCAAGAGCATATTGCATCTCTAAGTCTAAATCTAGGTCACTACCATGAGGTAAAATGTACTCTGGAAACAGGCTGCTCAAATAACTGCCTTGTTCTACTTCTCTTGGGATAGTAGAAGCTTCACCTTCGGATATAGTAACTAATAATCCAAAATGATAAAATAAAGGTCATTATTAGTTTCAAATGGTGGAAACAAATATGATTCAAATAGATGATTATATTTACCCAATAATAAGTCATCTACTTGATTGGATTCATTCCCCGTATTCTCAGCCTTAGTGGTTTGAGTAGATGTTTCATGAGAAGGGGGATTTTCTTTAATTTGAGTAGTTATGACATTTTAAGGCTTTGTAATATCTCTTGATGAAAAATCCTCTAAAGATATTTCTCCAGGACCAATGGAAGGATAATGGGGAACACCCTGTTCTTGAAGATCCTTTGCAACATTTTCTGCAGATAAAGCTGCATAAGGTGAACATTGATGTAAAGAATCATGTTGAAGAGCAATTATGTATAAAAAATACAAGAATAGGGACTTACGTCCTTCATATTCTTCATGAAAATCCCCAAACTCTTGGATGAAACTTGGAATGTCAATATTTGGATTAAGGGTGTCCATCATTTCAGTGTATATGACCTAAAATGTTACAACATCTTCACCATTTAAGGTATCCAACAAACATTGGATGATGCCTAAATTGGCTTTGTTGAAATTTTGTTCTGTTGGCTCTTCAATTGGTATGCCAGCATCAGGTCTTTCCAAGTTTGGGTCAACATCAACACTAGTCTTAGATTGCCTCGAATCTTCATTCCATTATTCTGAAGAAATAGGAATAACAGTGTTGATTATTTCAGTATCCTTTGACTAAAGTAACTGAGGAATGTATTTAATCTTACCATGACATTCCTCTATCAGTAGAGCCAGGATTAGGTATAGCTGAATCTTTTTACGATTTATCTACTAAAATTGCAGATTCGTCAGCATGAATGTGGGTTTCCCCTGGGGATTCTTTTTATGGTCTTGAAGAATCAACTCGTAATCCCTTGAGATAAGAGAGAGATACAGATCATACAAGAGGATAAGATGTGGTTACCAGAATATATTGAGAATGTTGTATGCCCTATGTATCATAAAAATACTTACTCCTTCAATGAATGATTCAAATCAATCTCATTTCTCTCTTGCATTTTTTTTCAAAAGCTTGGGGAGAGATTGAAACACTCCTCCTAACGGGTTAAAATTGAGGCAATGGTTGAAGATTATTTGTATCCATTACCCCAATCATGATTTTTTCTCCAGGAGAATGTTCTGGAAACCTGGGTGGATCATTTTTTGCATCAATAGGAGAGCCAACAGGACTATACTGAGGTGATTCGAGAATTTTTCTTGATCTTACTTCACTACATTCAAGCTGCATAAATATATTTTTATCGAGGTTAATGATGATAAATGGTAAAATAGAGTTGAGATCAAAGAAAAAAGGGAAATACATTCTTATTGTTAACCTAAATATCTCACTCCTCCTCATAGTTGATAATTAACCCTTTGTTGACTCCAATGTCTAAAATATGAGATACTCATTTAAGGCCGATATTTTTTAACCAGTTGCATATATAAAAACCTACAGATCTGCAATATACTTCAGTAACTCATCAAATTTATTGTCCAGATTGCAATCAGAAGGTGACTTGATGTCACCAATATCTTATATTTGAATGTCATGCTGGAGAAATACCCTGGCATCCCTAAGATCGCGAGTTACACTCTCCCAATGATAAATGGCTGAAGGTTTCACATAGTTCAATCCTGGTATGGTTGAATGTGGAGGAGATTCAATACCTTCTGATTGGAGAACTACATTAGGCCTCCATTCTTCAGAAAGTTAAATAGATGGAATTGGAATCTATGTTTGATGGTGGCGACTGGATCAGATTGGAATTAGATGTAGAGACCCGAAGCTTGACGTACATGGACATTACATTACTTTTGCATAATACTTAATACATAACAAAAATAGACACACAAGGACCATAATAGTTTACTGTCTTTGGAAACATGGAACGTAATCTTCTAATTGTGGTGAAAGATCTTCAACATCTCCCGTAAAGATCTTCCCATTTTTGTTTCCTTACCTAAAATCATTCTTTTAATCCTGGGTGAAAAGAAAACATAAAAAAGGTGAGCTCAAATGCTCAGTAAGGGTATTCATGGATAAAATAAAACATACCATATACATTTGAACATAAAAAAACATGAACATTAAAAATCTTGAGCAACGACATAAAACATGGAAGTAAATAAGGCATAGATCATAATGGAACATAAATCACGATAAAATAGCATCAGAATAAAACATGTAATTGTGGCATCCATTAAGCACATGTAATGATTTCCATAGTATCTAAGGCATTGCTTCCAAGACCATCTTAGTGGACAAAGTCCCTTTCTAAATCGAGTTCACTCCTCGTTCCAGTCCTGTAATACTGAACCGGATTAACTTATCGTTCCAGCCATGTCTATCTCATGAGATATAAATCTTTACCCAATTCATTTGAGGGAGATATAGGTCCCACCCATCTCATAATGATACCATTCTTATGTGTTCCACAAAATTATTAACCATACATCATAGCATAACCCATGTAATATAAATGGGATTCTTAAACATCGTGACATCATAAAACAATTAATATAAGATAAAGGCATTCATAAAAATAATTCCATCACAACATAATCAAATCAACGTAATAATAGGGATAGAAACAGAACACTATATTATCTTATATGGAAAATAATTTTGATAAAACACTTGAACTCCATTCCTGAGGAAAATATCCTTTCTACTTCAAAATTTTTTTCCTTTCTTAACATGTCACACAATCTTAAACTAAAAGAAGTTGATTAAAAATAAACTTGAAAACTTGTAAAGTAAGCTTCTTGGAAATAATTTTTTAAAAATTCATTCATGCCGTATAAGTTAAAAAAACATTCTTCTCGTACTTCTTTCGGATAATTAAAAAAGTACCTCGTACGAAAAACGACAAAATATTCCTTTCATATCTTTTACTAAAAACTCACCAAAGGGTAAAATTGGATTTAAACAATCATAGGTGGATGGAAACAATATTACATATTGAGGGAACATGTATGTGGATGATAAAATACACCCCAGTAAATACCAAAGTATAAACAATCTCGGATAAAAATGAGATTGTGATATTTTCTCTTACCTCAGGTCCGATTTTCTTCGTAAGTGTCCGAAACTCATGTATAATGATTTAAATAATGTTATTGACTTATTAAAGAATCATATTCATTGTTATGATATCATATATGGTTCACTTTTGACTTTATATTACCCGTTCTTTTGTAAATTCCATGTTAAAGAGCGTTTTGGGTAAAATCGTTTCATTTGTCGTCCGTGTTTTGACTTGTACTTATTCATATGATTACTTAGATAATGATTTCTTAATTCCAAAATATAAAACATGATTTATATATAATATATATTCATAATATACATATATATAATAGATCGATAAATGGAAAGAAATACACTGTTCATGGAGACTGTAGGTCGTACGTACGCATGAACGTTGTTTTCATTTCCTCATTGAATTGAATGGAATTAATTGGATGACATATATATATATATACATAAATCCAGTATCATTATTATGTCATATATTTCATGATTACTTATTATATATACTTTATAATCATTTATGAATGGTTAATCATTGAGAATGAATCTCATCGTGTCGTGGAGAGGGTATTCCGTACGTACGCACGAGCGATGATATCATTCCCATGATAGTGGAATTTTATTGGAGTGTATGTATACTATTACAGAATCAATATCACTTTACAATAATCATATATAGTTATTATTTACACCATTATACCCATCCAAGTAAGGTGGCGGTGGAAAATAGATTACACCACGGCGTGGAGATGACCAGGACCTCTAGGATGAATCTAGGGAAGTGTAGAAGAGAATTTGGCAGGGTTTGGATGAGCTTGAAGGCTCAAATTGGTGTGAGGAGGAGAGGGAGGAGGTGCCCTTTTATAAGGGAGGAGAGGGGCACCTTTGGAATTCTTAAAAATATTAATTTATAATAAATCAATCCCCACATAAAAACCTCCAAAAATGACTCATATTCGAATATTAGATGAGATAGGGTTGTAATCTCATCAAACAATAAAATTTAGACATGTTTTGAGCTTATTTTAAACCTTATCAGTTTGATTTATCCTTATTTAATCTATTTAAGTTTATTTGAGGTAATAAAATTCTAAATTTTAAATGGTTATAAATAATCACTTATGTGTTGTTAATTTTACATAATTGGATACTTAATGACATTTAAACTATATAAATTTCAATTAATAATTTTTAAATATTTTTTTGATTTTTAAAAAATTTAATAATATGTTATTTTTATAAAATAACAATAGTGTCAATTTTGACACTATTCATGTATTTGAATTTAAATAAAATCTAAACAGAGGATATATTCGAACTAAAATATTTAATAGATTTATAAAAGGTCATATGTATCTATAAAATTAGTGTAGAACATTAAATAGTTCATAAAATTTTTTTTTTATTTTTTTTAAAACCATTTATTTGGTTTATCCCTTAATAAAATAAATACTACAAAATTTTTGTATAATTATTTAATATAATTATTTGTTGCATAAAATTAAAAATAAAATCCTATGATGAAGATAAATCTATTAAATTTCACAATAATACTTTTACTCGAATTTATCATCTTAAAATCAAAATATTTAAATTGTTATATTTATTAAATTATGAAGGTGACAACTTTGGCATCATTTAAAATATAATAATATAAGTGTCATAATCGTTTTTATAAGGCTCCAAATGGTCAAATATTCAACTATTGGATGATTATGGTTTACATTTAAATGAAAAATAAGTTTTGATCAGGGTTTTGTGCATTTAATGGTCACTATTAGTTTAATAAAAACTATATTCTTGATTTTTCACTAGATAAACAATTTCTGCATCACTATTGTGTCATAATTAATGATATTTATTTAATACCAAAAAATTATAAATAAATTCATATGATGTAGATAATTTTATTATTTTTTGTAGACTACTCATTTTCTAAGTTTCATGAAGTTTATCACTAAATTAAAATTATTATACTTATAAGATTTAAGAGAGTGACATGTTGTCACTTTCTTTGGTTTTAATATTAATTAAATTATTTTCATGGAAAAAAGTCCATTAAATTAATATAATCCAACCATTAGGTGATATGGGTAGAATTTTAGTCATCCAATAGAATTTTGGCATGTGTTTGGGTAATTGTATAATATTATATTTACCCTTAATTACCCGATTTACCTTTAACTATGGTAAATAAAATTTACCGTAGTTACTATTCATAATTTCCAAAAATAAAAAGTAGCCTATTAACATAAATTTGACCCATTGATTCCAAATATGGAATAAATTTTTCCAAATTCAATACAAAAAAGTTGCAGAAATTAAATTAAAATTAATCCCGTTGTTGAAAAAAGACGGGTTTTTGTTTAAAACATTGCAAAAGATTGAATTGATTTAACCTACGAATTCAAGGTAAAATCAATGCTAATGATATACATTATATTAAATGGTAAAAATATATTATATTTATACTTTAAAACCATTAAATATTATAATTTAACCATATAAATTATTATGATGAAAAAAGTTTTTTTTAATTAAAATATTGCGTGTTTTTACTATTCATTAAAATATGAAAGTTATCAGAAAAATATCAAAACATTATCCAATGTAAATTTTTATATCATGATTAAAAAGAAGAAGTTTATTTTGTAAAATTGAACTTATAAACATGTCAAAAACTAGATTTAAAGTGGGTGCGCCATCAAAAGGCTGCAAAAATGCATTTTTTGAAGAATACTTATTTTACCTAAAAAATTTATTTTGTTCACATACCATGTTCTATAAAATGTTTAAGATGATATAATAATGTTATAACATTCAAAATTTAGTTAATAATATTCATAAATACTAGTTAGTAATTATATTATAACCATATATCATTGTTTAGTGAAACCTGATATTGCGTACAACACACGCTATCGAGGAAAGTCGTGATTGCGTGTAATGCAAGCCCAGTCAGGGTTGTGTGTTGTGAAATAATCCTTCATTGTTTTGTATAATAGAATCCAACCATATTTCATTTATACATTGAATATATATATATATAAACTCAATGTTGCGTAGAATGACTATTATAAAACGAACTTGAAATTGTGTGTAACACAATCTAAGAATAGTGTTGTGTATACTTCAAGCTAATATAGTGTGGTGTATAGCACAAGTTGATCTTGTTGTAGCATAAAACACATGAAATCAAATAAATTAAATATAATACTTATCATAAAATATTGGGTTGTTACATTCTACCCCCCTTAAAATGAATTTCTCCCTCGAAATTCATTGGGGTTATAAATCGTTTACTATTCATAGAAAACCACATCATAAAATGGAATACTGAAACTTAATTTTAAAAAATAATATATGAAACGTAACGAATAGCCAAATTAACTCATCACTGGGATTCCATATAGGAGAACATAAGTGAAAATATGGATATGGGAGAAAAATCTAACCATCAAGTTCTGATGGAGAGTGGTAGAGAACATGGCTATGAAAAATCCATCAATCACAAAGCCATAAATTTGTGATGATATAAGGTACCATCTGATTCATTGGATATAAGAGCACTAGGAAAACATTTTTGGTTTTCAATATCATATCCCTAAAGTTGAAAATTTTGAATTAGAAGGAATACATGCTTGATTTTGGTATAATATCACTGTTGTTCGTGCTTTGAACAATTTCCACTTCATCTCTTAAAGAAATGAAGTTGAATTTGTTATTCGTGAAGTGTTAACAGATCATGTGATATAATGATGGGTCATTCCATATGTTTCAAACAAAAGGTTAGCAAAAGTTATCAAATATACATAAGTCCATCTATGGTGAGATTAATCATATATGGTTCCTAAAATGGACTTATAAATCATATATCATACTTCTTAATATAATAAAACTTGTTTCTTATAAACATGGACTTCCTATAGGTCAGTGGTAGGAGATAAAGGTCAGTCGCACTTCGGTTGTGGGTTCGATTCCCACAGCCTTGTCTGACGCGATGGGTTGTCGCCCGTCCTGCAGGTTGTCCTTTTTCTAAAACTACATTACTATAATATCCCATCAATAATATCGAAATAAACTTCTATCCTTCAACAATACTAACTTATGTCCAACATAATCCATTCAAATATTTAGGCTTATCCATAATACTACAGTCCACTCTCATATTATAGTGAAAACTGTTACCAGAGATTTCATATATCAAGCATGTTAATACCATCGTTGATCCCCATATATCATAAGATATGTATTGTTGGTCACATTACAAACATTCTAAGGCCTTAATCATGTATTCTCTTGAAAAAATTGAATACCCATTGAACCTTAGTGAAAACATGAATGTAGTTAAAAGTTAACATTTTCCACATACCAAAATCCTCAAAATTCTATATACTCAATCCATGATATTACTTAGTCCTTATATCAATCATGAGCTCATGAATACTGTAAAACATTTAATTTTATCCTTATCCCTTCATTATGCGCATATCATATACTTTCCAAAATATTTGAATCAATTTTCATGGTTACCGGTACCATAAAATTATTGAAATCCACAATAGACTAATACAAAAATCTTCTAATACACCATAAAAGTACCTCAACAACATTATTATTGAATACCAATACATAAATACTTCAATACATCCCCTTCAATGATTGTCCTGGAATAAGTCCTTCCTTGATTTAGAAGTAACTTTTTAGGTCAGAGCATTGAGTTGGGTAATGCCCATGTTCTCATTGAACTCCATAACAGTCTGTCACTCTATGTCCCTTTTCTCCACATAGATAACATATGTCCCCCCATTTGCGGTATTCCTCAAGGTTCTTCTTCCCTTCTTTAGAAATCTCAATCTTCGTTTCTTTATGCTCCTCAACATGCGAACATGCATAAAAGTATATCTTCCTCTTATTTGATGAATTAGGCATACCACTAAATTTCACCTTGTTAATCATATATCGTGATGACTAATTTGGCATAATCACAATATCTTTCTCTCTAGGCATTACACAATTTTTTTGCTCATTGTCACCAATTTGTCCATTGGATTCAATGTTAACCGAATTCCTTCTGGTTCCCTCCATTGACAAAAACACAAAAAGAATTATGTGAGAGGAAAAAATCATACAAGGAAAATAACATAATCAAGGGGGAGTACCTTCAACATCTAACATCCTAGGTTTAATTCTAATATCGTTACCGTAATTCTCGGACTATAACCTATACTTATACTTATCCTTAGGGACATACCAAGACATACCTTAGAAATATCTATAGAGATCTCACTAAAGTTCTCGCATCCTTGTTTACAAAGGTTGACTAAACCTTTTCTCTGATACCAACTGTAGAGACCCGAAGCTTGACGTACATGGAAATTACATTACTTTTGCGGAATACTTAATACACAACAAAAACAGACACACAAGGACCATAATTGTTTAGTCTCTTTGGAAACATGGAACGTAATCTTATAATCGTGGTGAAAGATCTTCAACATCTCCCATAAAGATCTTCCCATTCTTGTTTCCTTACCTAAAATCTTTCTTTTAATCCTAGGGGAAAAGAAAACATAAAAAGGGTGAGCTCAAATTCTCAGTAAGGGTAAGCATGGATAAAATAAAACATACCATATACATTTGAACTTAAAAAAACATGAACATTCAAAATCATGAGCAACGACATAAAACATGGAAGTAAATAAGGCATAGATCATAATGGAACATAAATCATGATAAAATAGCATGGGAATAAAACATGTAATTGTGGAATCCATTAAGAACATGTAATGATTTCCATAGTAGCCATGGAATTGCTTCCAAGACCATCTTAGTAGACAAAGTCCCTTTCTGAATCGAGTTCACTCCTCGTTCCAGTCCTGTAATACTGAACAGGATTAACTTACCGTTCCAGCCATGTCTATCTCATGAGATATAAATCTTTACCCAATGAATTGGAGGTAGATATAGGTCCCACCCATCTCATAATGATACCATTCTTATGTGTGCCACAAAATCATAAACCATACATCATAGTATAACCCATGTAATAAAAATGGGATTCTTAAACATCGTGACATCATAAAACAATTCATATAAGATAAAGGGATTCATAAAAATAACTCCATCACAACATAATCAAATCAATGTAATAATAGAGATAGAAACAGAACCCTATATTATCTTATATGGAAAATAATTTTGATAAAACACTTGAACTCCATTCTTGAGAAAAATATCATTTCTACTTCAAAACATTTTTCATTTTTTAACATGTCATACAATCTTAAACTAAAAGAAGTTTATTAAAAATAAACTTGAAAACTTGTAAAGAAAGATTCTTAGAAATAATGTTTTACAAATCCAATCATGCCATATAAGTTAAAAAAACATTCTTCTCGTACTTTTACCGGATAAGTCAAAAAGTACCTCGTACGAAAAATGACAGAAGATTCCTTTCATATATTTTACTAAAAACTCACCGAAGGGTAAAATTGGATTTATACAATTGTAGTTGGATGGAAAAAATATTAAATATTGAGGGAACATGGATGTGGATGGTAAAACACACCCCAGTAAATACCAAAGTATAAACAATCTCAGATAAAAATGAGATTGTGATATTTTCCCTTACCTTAGTTACGATTTGCTTCGTAAGTCTCCCAAGCTCCTATATAATGATTTAAATAATGTTATTTACTTATTATAGAATCATATTCATTGTTATTATATCATATATGGTTCACTTATTACTTTATATTACTCGTTCTTTTGTAAATTCCATGTTAAAGAGCGTTTTGGGTAAAATCGTTTCATTTGTCGTCCGTGTTTTGACTTGTAATTATTCATATGATTACATAGATCATGATTTCTGAATTACAGAATATAAAACATGATTTATATATAATATATATTTAGAATATACATATATATAATAGATCTATAAATGGAAAGAAATACACCGTTCATGGAGACGGTAGGTCGTACGTACGCATGAACGTTGTTTTCGTTTCCTCATTGAATTGAATGGAATTAATTGGATGAAATACATATATATATATATATATATACATAAATGCAGTATCATTATTATGTCATATATTTCATGATTACTTATTATATATACTTTATAATCATTTATTAATGTTTAATCATTGAGAATGAATCTCATCGCGTCGTTGAAACGGTATTCCGTACGTACGCACGAGCGATGATATCGTTCCCATGATCGTGGAATCTTATTAGAGTGTATGTATACTATTAAAGAATCAATATCACATTACTATAATCATATATAGTTATTATTTACACCATTATACCCATCCAATTAAGGTGGCGGTGGAAAATAGTTTACACCACGGCGTGGAGACGGTATTTCGTACGTACGCACGTGCGGTGATTTCATTTTACATAGGATGGATAGATTGTGAAATAGGGTTGTTTCATACTTATAATAACGTATCAGTATATGAGTGATACTGATGTTATTAATTCATAATGAAACAACCTAAGAAGAAGAAGTGGAAGACGAAATAAAGTTGAAATAATCGGTAACGGTCATTACCTCTTCTTTGAAGCGCCTCTTTGAGACCTCCTCTTAGGGCACTAAAATTGGTCTTTGAAGAAGACCAAGACCTCTATGATGTTTCTCGGGTTGTGTCGAAGAGAATTTGGCAGGGGTTGGCCGAGTATAAAGGCTCAAATTGGTGTGAGGAGGAGAGGGAGGATGTTCCCTTTTATAAGGGAGGAGAGGGGCGCCTTTGGAATTTTTAAAAATATTAATTTATAATAAATACATCCCCACGTAAAAACCTCCAAAAATGACTCATATTCGAATATTAGATGCGATAGGGTTGTAATATCATCAAAAAATAAAATTTGGACATTTTTTGATCTTATTTTAAACCTTATCATTTTGATTTATCCTTATTTAATCTATTTAAGTTTATTTGTGGTAATAAAATTCTAAATTTTAAATGGTTATAAATAATCACTTATGTGTTGTTAATTTTATATAATTGGATACTATATGACATTTTAGACTATATAAATTTCAATTTATAATTTTTATATATTTTTGTGTTTTTTAAACAATTTAATAATATGTTATTTTTATAAAATAACAATAGTGTCAATTTTAACACTATTCATTTATTTGAATTTAAATAAAATCTAAACAGTGGATATATTCGAACTAAAATATTTAATAGATTCATAAAAGGTCATATTTATCTATAAAAGTAGTGTAGAACATTAAATAGGTCATATAATATTTATTTTATTATTTTTAAAACCATTTATTTGGTTTATCCCTTAATAAAATAAATGCTACAACATTTTTGTATAATTATATAATATACTTATTTGTTGCATAAAAATTAAAAATAAAATCCTATGATGAATATAAATCTATTAAATTTCACAATAATACTTTTAATAGAATTTATCATCTTAAAATCACAATATTTAAATTGTTATATTTATTAAATTATGAAGGTTACAACTTTGGGATCATTTACAATAAAATAATATAAGTGTCATAATCACTTTTATAGGGCTCCAAATAGTCAATTATTCTACCATTGGATGATTATGGTTTACATTTACATGATCAATACGTTTTTTTCAGGGTTTTGTGCATTTTATGGTCACTATTAGTTTAATAAAAACTATATTCTGGATTTTTCACTAGATAAACAATTTCAGCATCACTATTGTGTCATAATTAATTATAATTATTTAATCCCTAAAAATTATAAATAAATTCTTATGATGTAGATAATTTTATTAGATTTCTTGAGACTACTCATGTTCTATGTTTCATGAAGTTTATTACTAAATTAAAATTATTATACTTATAAGATTTAAGAGAGTGACTTGTTGTCACTTTCTTTGGTTTTAATAATAATTAAATTATTTTCATGGAAAAAAGTCCATTAAATGAATCTAATCCGACCCTTAAGTGACATGGGTCGACTTTTAGTCATCCAATAGAATTTTGGCATGTGTTACGGTAATTTTATAATATTATATTTACCCTTAATTACCCGATTTACCTTTAACTACGGTAAATAAAATTTACCGTAGTTACTATTCATAATTTCCAAAAATAAAAATTAGCCTATTAACATAATTTGGACCCATTTATTCCAAATATGGAATCCATTTTTCTAAATTCAATACACAAAAGTTGCAGAAATTAAATTAAAATTAATCCCGTTGTGGAAAGAAAACGGGTTTTTGTTTAAAACATTGCAAAAGATTGAATTGATTTAACCTGCGAATTCAAGGTAAAATAAATTCTAATGACATAAATTATATTAAATGGTAAAAATATATTCTATTTATACTTCAAAATCATTAAATATTATAATTTAACCATATAAATTATTACGATGAAAAAAGTTGTTTTTAATTAAAATATAGCGTGTTTTTACTATTCATTAAAATATGAAAGTTATCAGAAAAATATCAAAACACTGTTCAATGTAAATTTTCATATCCTGATTCAAAAGAAGTTTATTTTGTAACATTGAACTTATAAACATGTCAAAAACTAGATTTAATGGGGGTGCGCCATCAAAAGGCGGCAAAAATGCATTTTTTGAAAAATACTTATTTTACCTGAAAAATTTATTTTGTTCACATACCATGTTCTAGAAAATGTGTAAGATGGAATAATAATGTTATAACATTCAAAAATTAGTTAATACTATCCATAAAGGTTAGTTCGTAATTATATTATAACCATATATCATTATTTAGTGAAACCTGATATTGCGTACAATACACACTATCGAGGAAAGTCACAATTGCGTGTAATGCAAGACAAGTCAGGGTTGCGTGTTGTGAAAGAATCCTTCATTGTTTTGTATAACAGAATCCAACCATATTTCATTTATACATTGAATATATATATATACACTCAATGTTGCGTAGAATGACTATTATAAAACGAACATGAAATTGTGTGTAACACAATCTAATAATAGTGTTGTGTATACTTCATGCTAATACAGTGTGGTGTATAGCACAAGATAATCTTGTTGTAGCATAAAACATATGACATCAAATAAATTAAAGAGAATACTTATCATAAAATATCGGGTTGATACGTTAGAGGTTTTGCTTCTCTAGCACTGGCCTTCCTCGTATACCTCCTGTGAAGATGTTTTGAGGGCTCTGAATCCTTCAAAACTTCTCTATCATCTCTGGCGTTGGACTTCTTACCACAATTTCCATGTGAAACAGTCGTTGTAGCCACCACTCAATATATTTCTTTCATCAAAGCCCCTTGAGGATATGAAGAGGCCCATTCTTTGGCATACCCAACTTTCAATCCAATTGATGCACCTAGTAGACGTAGCGTAATCAAAAATTTGGATACCTCTAAATCCATTTGAATCCATAATTTTCGTGCTACCATTGGGTGTTTCTCATATCTGACATACGTAGGTGGAAAAGTGTTTGATTTTTGATGGATTCTGATCTCATGAGAAATCATATAGGGAACATAATCCTCATAGATAATTTCACTATCAATCCTGGTTGATAATATGCCATCCCTAAATACCATCATATAAGATCTCAGCTCATAATTATTTTCTTGAACATCATCAATAAATGGTCCAACTGGTATGTTACCAAAAGTAAAGAAGCTGTATTCTCCTGAGACATTCAATACCTTTATCACCTCATCAGGTCTCATGTTCAGAGGCTTAATACTAGAAATTTTCAGTATAAATGGGGTGAATCGACCATTGGAAACTCTAATTGAATTGAACACTAAGTATGATGAAAAATGTGCTACAATCCAGCCCCACAACACATAGAATGGCCCTGAAATCCTTAATGGATCCTTCCCAGTTTATAAATGCATTAGGAGATGGTAAATTCTTGCTAATACAAGGGTTTCTAGCCCAATATACTTCCCCTCTACCAATTTAGCTACAATGATGAAAGTCCCTAATCTTACACAACCTCCGGATTCACGAATTCGATGCAAATAAACACTTATCCATGTAGCAAGAAATGCATCTAAGTGTACTTTTGCATCTATATAAGGTTTGAATTTATAGCCCTAGTTCTTATAATCGCCTCTTTCCAGCATAGTTCAATATGTGACTGAACTGCCTCGGTTATTAGTAGAAGGATAGATAGTAGGACGTCCATAGGTTGGACCTTCCTCTGTTGTTAGTTCTATAAAGGCTTAAATCCACACTCTAGCATGAATATCTTTCTTTTCCTTTAGTAAATTATTTGTTATCATAAATAATTCATTATCTAGCGGTGGTGTTCTAGAAGAATTACTTCATGTTGTAGTAGGCAAAATGAATTCATCATACATTTCCCCATGAATGGGAACTCTATATATTTGGTAAATGTCCTAGAGACTAATACTAACTTCACCATGCGTCAAATGAAAGGAATTTATTTGTGAACTCCATCGGCTTAGTAATTCAGGAATAAATTCATTTTTATAAACATAATTTTTCCCCATCCAAACAGCTTCGTAGATATGAAGGTCTGATAACTCTTTTCTAAATTATGCAGAAGTCCAACATACCCAGAATTCCCACATCCACTTGGGTTTTACACCCCCTCTAGAATGAATGTCCCAATCTCCTTTCCAACCATTAGATTGATCTGTTTGGGAAGCCAGAAATGTAGAATCATAACAATGTGGTCTTGGCTCTACGACATGATCTTTCATATCATGAGTGAAACCACTGTGATGAAGGATGCAGCTAATACAGAATGTTCCTTCTTGTATTGGAACCCCCTTGCACTAATATTAATGTAGTTATAGTTGGAGTGTTGAAGAAACAAATTCATTGGAATGTAAATCTTAACTGATGGATCCTGGGAATCTTGCAAAATCCCATGCCCGTAAAAGGGTAAATAAGGACTTTGTGTGTATTCATGTTGCTAGGGAATCAGACACTTCCATTTCCTAGGAAGAGTACTCTCAACAGTGTCATAATAGTCTGGTCTGACGATCTCATCATTTCATTTTGGGCAACCTAAGATTCTTCAGTATGAGTCGTCAAATGAGTCATTCTTTCCTGCAAACGAATTACCAAACTTTCCGAACATAATTTTAAAGAGGAAATCAAAAAAGGGAAAAGGACACTCTTGCGTAGGTCCTTCGATGAGGCATGTCATGTAGGTACTTCGATGCGGTCTGTCGTGTAGGTCCTTTGTAAAGGATCCTAGCACAACCCCATAAATCAAGTACTTTGGCATAGCTTCATTTTGTAATTAATTTTACCTTGAAAACGTTTCAAAGAAATTACACGAGAGAACAATACAGTAAGAGATGGGTGAAATAGAAATGCTACGAGAGCTAAAAAATTTCGTAGAAAGCACAGATGAAGATAAAAAATAACGAAGGGTGAGACCTATTTATAAGAAACTGAAGACCTGCGCATCTGGACTATGCACAACCTCTTCACACCAAACCTCTGCGAAGCAGCTGCGCAGTAAACCTGCACGGTCAACATGTACGGTAAAACCGCGCTGTTCAGAAACTTTCACCTCATGACTTGACCCTCTTTTACGTTTCAGATCCAATCCTGAGGGGGGAATTTTGTTGACAATACTTCAGAAATTAACCAAAAGGAATATGAAGAGAACTCCGGATCTTTAAGATCCCAATGCATGTTTGGAAAAGTAAAAAGGAAAATCAATAATACTCCCAAAGAGCTTCATGACGGAGTAGCTTAACAGATCTTTGTGGCTGACTTGTGTGGCGGACCTACGTGGAATACCTACGCAGGTGACCTCCGCAGTAGATCTCCACACCAAAACGTTTTTATACACCTCTGGGGAGGACCTGTGTGGCGGAGCTACGTGACTTACCTACGCGGAGGAGCCCTCCTCCAGAACTCTGTGCTAGAAGATGTTTGGTTCACCTCCGTGGAATACCAACGTCGCGAAGCTATGTGAAATACCTCCACGGGAAACATTTTTTTGACCAGGCCCATCCATGCCTATAAATAAATCCCTTGGGCTCCCCATTTTAGGACTAAAAAAATTGAAAGACTCTCTAAATCTCTCATTGCATAGCTCTTTCTCCTAGGTCCCTCAAATTGTCTCAGGTAGCTCTCTAAACCACGAGAGAAGAGATAATTAAAGTGGATAGGCATGTTTTGAAGTTCGTCACATTCTTAAGTCATCATCCAAACTACGTGGTATAATAGCACGCCATACCTACATGATATACTTGCGGGCCATACCTCCATGGTATACATGCGTGTCGTACCTGCGCGGTATACCTACAAGGTACATATTTGTGGGGCACCAATGAAACATACTTTCATGAGGGACCTACATGACCAACTCATGTACGCTTTTTACAATCCATTCATGGAAGGGCTTCTCTTTCCTTGGTTACCTTATCTCAAAGGGGCTAAGTTGAATCCTCCACCAAAACCTCATGACTTCTCAAACCTTTGGGAAAGGCACCTCAGCGTGTCTTTGATTTGGGTTTGTATTTCTACAGTCAGAGGTGTCCCTTATTTGATTCACAATGCGGTTAGGATTCATGGGATTTTTGTGGGTTTTTTATATCTACAGTCACATGGACTTTTCTCCCAGAAACAGTGTTGGGAAGTTCCTAGTTTGGAGAAGGGTGGGATACTGGCCTCTCCCTTCTCAAAGCGGCGACCCATAACCTCAGGTATTTGGTAGAGAAGGTACACTTCGCACTTGATATTCTACGCAAGCATAAGAGAAGTCTTCGTCCCCTACCAGAACCAATTTCAGGGTATCCATCCTAGTATAAGCCCCTCGCAATCAACCCTTCTTTCTTACATTGGACCCATGTCCAATGTAAATAGAATTGAGGGTAGGTTCGTCACCTCTCCCTCTTCCATAGTCGACGCTCCCTCTTCCATCAACATGGAGGAAAAAGTTTAAAATTTGAAGTTTCATTATTGAATCTTTCACATCCTCTTGTTTCTCACACCGAGCATGACTCATGTTGGCATAGAGATACGTGATGGTTACATAATTTCCACAAACACTCATTGGAATGAACTACGAGAACCTTGATTCCTATTTAAAACTAGGATATGTAGGAAGAAACCTCAAGGCCTGAGATCACCGAATATTCTCCTCAGGAATCCAACCCTAATTCCCTTAATATGGACATCCTCCATAGGAATAAGCCCCAAATTATACACCAGATCATCAAGGAATCCTTTCCATGAAGCAATCCCAAACATATCTCTCTCAAAAGACCATACTCTCCTACAATACTTATCGAACTACATGGGATTTGATTCCCATACAAATGGGATACGTAGGAATCCTCCTTGAGGTTCAAACCCAATATTTCAAATCAGCCCTATTCTCTTTGGGCCATATTCCCAACAGGGTCTGATCTTACATGGAAACCCATATCCCTTCTATGATCCTTGGGGTTCCTCAGCATAAGTCCCACACTATGTTTAAACTAATCACTTTCGGCTTAGAGGCCCTTATAACATGAACTTAAAATGTATGATGTGTCCTATTAGGCGACACTAATCTACGAGGGTTCTGATTCCTTTCACAAGGATACATAAGTAGCCCAATTTACGAGCACGATCCCAAGATCAAAACAAACCTTCATCTCCCTAGATGATAATAAATTCCAGAGTTCCCTAGTGAGTGGTTTAAAAACCAATATCATCACAATGATGATTAAAAGAATCTCTAATCATTATATTATTGTATACTATTAATGGAAAACCTTGAATACATACAGATATTTCGATTAATGAAGAACCTTGAATACATACTGATGACTCTAATGTTTTTCACATGTTAATAAGTGGTTATAAATTCAAAGGTATGCTTATGATATATTTGGTGAATTAACAAGAATTCATGAAAATATTTTAATCTTACAAAGAGATTCTCATAGAAGACAATAATTCCCCCAAACGGTTATAATGAGTTCAACCTCCCATCCTCTAAACCATTTCATGTTCTTAAGTATTTTAATGTTCAAAACATAACGAATGCCTACCTTTATAATGAAGGTCCATTTTGGATGAAGAACTATAGGATGTTGACGATTCCATAAATAAATCCAATGAAAACTGCTTGGAAACAGTGATTCTTAAATGTAGAACACACATTTCAAGGAACTATGAAACAGTGGGACACCCCAAGAAACCAAAACATTTCCCACCTATTTGACATTCCAAAAGGTAATGTTCCCTTCACTAATGATCTACTAAATGTGAGGCTAAAGATCACACAATAAGGAAAGTAACATGGACATAAATGGAGACTTTTTCCCTTCATCTATAAGAAACGGACCTGAATTTCCCAAAGATGGTGTGTTTTTACAATAAATTAAAATGATTACAAGGAATCAAATCCTAAAGGACCAAGTAGTTTAGTAGTTCTGGAAAACCAGATACATACATAGGTTAAACATTACATGTTGAAAATAAATACAACATAAATGTTTTATTTGGAACATCCACAACTCTACGTTTGTCCCTGAAGGTCATTCATAAAAACCTTTTTTAGGTCCTGAGAAAATGAAACATAAGAAAGGGGTTAGATCAATCTCTTATTAAGTGTAATTAATATAATATAAAATATCATAAACATAAACATTACGTAGGGGGAATAACTAAAAACATTCCTTTATGAAGATACTTGAACACATTATGGTAGGAATACATGTTGAATAAATAATTATATAATAAATCATAATCATTGGTATTCTACTAGTCAAATAACCACATGAAATATCAATACTATTTTCATAATGTGGGAATTATTAATGTGGAACATCATAACCATAATTTCAAGGCCTCATGCTAATACCATAAATATCTATTTTGTCAATCCCTCGTGCTAAGACCATAGTTTGACTCATGAGACATATCAATACACATAGGGGATATAGTGGCCCCCAACAGACACTTACTAAATCCAATTCATTCCTTATATGAATGCAGATAAACCTAGACAACATACACCCTCATATTGAAACAAACATATGAAATGTAAATAACTTTCCCCAAACATTAATCATAAACACTAACCAATCAGAGTAAATTGGTGAATGATTTTAAGATAGCATGTCCAGAGTCAAACTAATAATTAAATATGTTATATGATATCATAGTAGATAAACCTCAATGAGGTACAAGATTTAAAAAAGGATTTTGACATAGATGAAGGTTCTTTTAAATGAGACCATTAAAAAATCCTTAAGGAAATAATCCTTAAACATTCCAAAGTGTCACATACTACCTTGAAGCATTAAAATCACAAAACCTTAAAATATCATGATAATAATAAAAGTATTGATATGATATACCAGTGGTCAGTACATAAACCATAATAAATAAAAAAGTGGTTAATAAGGAATATATCTCATAAAAGGTAATGTGATATGAGAATCCTTCTTTTTTACATTGGAAAGAAGAGTTTTTTTTGGAAAATAATTTGTATTTGTCATGAAATCAAACCTTACACTTTTATATCTGATAAAATAAAAGGTAAGGTTGTTTAAATTATATTTTAGTCATAAATAAAGTCTTATTAAGGCGAAATCTTTTAAAAAGAGTTTATAAGAAAGTTCCAGAAATAAAACATTTTAGTGCAGTTTATGGAAAATAATATATGATTTTAAAGCGTAAAGGCATGTTTTCTTTCATAAAACCAGAAATGAAACAAAATATCTCTTTCATGTTAAAATTTTGGATTTTAGAAACATATGTATGGAGTAAAATATATTATATAGTGAACTTCAAAATAGGTAAGAATTCGAGAAGTTCCTTGAATCGGGTATTCATTTTGAATGAATTTTTTAAAAATTCTTTTAAAACATGTAAATCCACATAACGTAAAGATAGATTATATTTTGTACACATATATATAAAATTAAAAAATAATTTATGATGAGTAAATAATAAAAATTAATAATTTAATTCTGGTGATTAACGAATAAGAGCATCCTGAATGATAATGGAGGTTTGGGTAGAAAATAACCACGACATTGTAATCAATTGAATCATATGCCCCAAAATTAATAATAATCAAATGTTACATTTAATATAATTAAAATAAAGGTATTTATGATATGGAAAATCAATGGTAGGTATAAATACACCATACACAAGTAATTTTAATGAATACAAACTATCTCACAAAAATGGAAGTGAGATGAAAAAACCCCTTACCGTAAGTTAGATGGTGTTCCTCACTTGATCATAGTGTCTTGGATAATCAAATTAAATTCATTAATTAATATTTTCATAACCTATTAGTTTTTTAATTAATTTATTATATCCTTATTAGTTTCATTCATGGACTTCTTGAGGGGTTTAAGAGGATCATTTTTCTTATTTGGGATTATTTTCTTCCTTGGTATTCAGGACCAGTTTAATGATATAAATGTATGGATAAACATGTAATAGGAGAATGGTTGTCCAGAATAGAAGTTTTATTTTATTTCTTAAAATCCAAAATATTACATGGTTATAAAATTCATTTGGTTATTGGGAGTGAAGATGAATCAATATATAAAACTTTAATGATAATTGTCTGGGTTAATTGGCATTTTTTATCATAACAAACTCATTTAATTTATAAATTAATATCATGGGTTAAAAAAGATTATAGAAAATTACAGAAGTTATAATTAATATATTATATACTGGTTCAAACATCCAAATTGTTTCATGGATTGAATTTAATATAATAATATAAATTGAAGACCCATCGTCCTTGAATGTGATAAATTAACACATCTCAGATGATGTTTTCATTTCTGGTATAAAAAAAATTGAAAAGAGAGATGATGATGAATTATTCCATTATCAAAAAAAATTCATGGAGATTTATTTTAATATTTTTATCATAAAATTTGGTTGAAATGAGTTGAGGAAAGAAAAATTAAAGAAATGAACTCAAAATAAAAGAAAAGTAGAGATATCCATTATGAAAATTCGACAGCCTAACGATATCTCATATAAATCATAAAACTTCTTTATGAGAGAAAGAGGGATATCTCATCATTATTACATAATATGTACAGTAATGGGGTTATGGAATTACATATCCCAACACATCCAATTGAAATTAAAAAAACGTAAAATGAAAGCTTGAAAATAATGAATGGTGGTAGATTCCCTTACCATGTAGAGTAACTCCTTAAAATTGAATGTTTAGACCTTGGAGGATTGAGAAAACATTAGAAAGAATCATAAGGAGGTAAAAATTATAGACCATCAAGGATGATGAGTTTGGAATGAATCAAAATGAAGGAATGAGTGTGTATTTATAGTAAATGAGAGGTAGTTTTTTATTAATTTCCAAGGGCACCTCATTAGTGGTTTTTGAAAAACCATCGGCTTGACCAGGGTATTTGACCATGGTATTACCCACTTGGGTAACCTAATGTCATATATTACTTCAAAAAAGTTTACCAAAATTTAATATTAATTATTACATCATTATGATTTCATTAAACATACTGAAAACTCAAAACTATATTTTTACTATTCACGGAGAAATAATGTATTTTATAAAAATCCCAAAAATTCAACCCAACCATTTTTCAACTTGTAGATTTAATAAAATGAATACTATATTTTGAAAATAATTTTTTAAATAATTTTGTTTTAATTTTTAAATAAAATAATTATTTATTCCAAAAAAACAACATTAAAACTATAACTCATTTTATAACAACTTGAGAAATTAATGATGGTCCCAGAAAATTATCTTATAATCCTAAGAAAATAATATAACAATTTATGGTTACATTTTATGAAATTAAATGTCCATTTTAAATTGTTGAATTGACCATAAAATTGTAATAAAAATATTTATGACATACAGAAATAATAATATTTATACTATGATCGTTGTTTCACTTATAAGATGTCTAAATTGTATTTATACATTCATGGGTAAAGTTTCTATTTTTTTGGCCAATTTAATATTCATTACTATTCATATGGGTATGTTATTATTCATAAGGTTATATTAATATTCACCAAAAATTATGTTTGTCTTACCTGACTCTAAATATCTTACATAACGCAACCGTGTATGTCATTTTTTCGAAATTCAAATCACAATGGTGGAAAAATTATTTTTAATGGCTAGGTTATAACAATTTGGTGTTTTTTAGAGACTCATAATTTCATTTATTCTATATTAAATATATTTTTAAATTCTTGGGGTGTTACATTATTCCCCTTTCAATATAATTGTGGTTTCTCAATTAAAAATTGCACTTCTAAAGTTAAAGGTTGGTCCTTAAAAATTCCCTTGTGGGAAACCCACATCAGATATAAGGTTAATAAACTATACTTTTAAAAATAGGATAAGGGAAATGAGGTGGTAACCAAAAAGACTTTTAATGGGGTGACATTAGTTGGAAGTAAAAACTTGGACGTGGATGAAAAATCTAACTATGAAGTTTTGATGGAATGTGATAGAGAACATGTTCAGATAGAAGTTCATCAAAACAAAACTATAAACAACTGTAAAAAAATTCTTTTATATTATCAAACGTTATGATAATAAGACAACATTTTATATAAGGCACTTTTCGATGAGTTGAGGAATTATTCCACTCTATAAGAGTATAAATATACATTTTTATTTACAATATCGTCCTTCGATTTCACCTTGAACTATCCATACTTCATCACGTAGCACAAGTTATGCCATATGGTGAACTAATACATTAACCTCTAAAATATTGTAAAAATATCAACATAATCCATTTCATAAATGGGTAAACATTCCAAAATATAATGATTCAACACTTTAGAATGAAGGTCTCTGAATTTTCAGGATGAACTTTCCATTAACTCTTAATCAACCTGATGCGGCTCCAAATTTTCACATTCCTAACATGTGAATATCTTCATCTTGTATCATCTTGAAATATGATAATAACATGAATTACCATAAAAACTGTATTGTAAAAATTAATTCTTTAGTATTTCTTAAGTAAGATACATGTTATTGGATATATTTCTTAAATCCAAAATTGTTGTAAACAGCATCAATGATAGCATATACCACTTCTCAAAAAGTCAATAATCAATTCCCACGTAGTCATTACTTTTCCATATCATTAATTTACTCTTAAATATCTCAACATTAGATATATATTAAGTGTTGTCTTTCTCTCAATCATGTGTTTTAAAAAATGATTATCATTCTACAGAAACACTTTTCCCTTGTACCATTCATCAAACGAACTCAAATCCTTCATGAAATAGTACTACAATACAATCCTTATATATATCTCATAATTATTATAACAATAATATGATAACCTTGTTCTTGAATCCCAAATCCCAAATATATTATTTATTATACTTCAACCATAGTAACATCAAATGCTTGACCTTGATCCATTTAATTTTTCTGAGCTATATTTCCATGACGCTCAGGACATTAATTTGCATAGTGCCCCATATCCTTATAGTTGAAGCATTGAATATTGGAAAATTAATACCTTATCTTGAAATTATGAGCATGGTGTCCTTTTTCACCACACATGAAGAAAACCCACTTTTCTCTTAAGTATATACCAAACTGTTTCATTCCACAATTATCAAACGTGGGAAAATACTTCTTTCCCTTTTTCCCTTTATCCATATTTTTCCCATCTTTCCTATTCTTTTATTACTTCTTTATAAATCAAAAATACTTAGAAACCTATTTATCATTATCATTTGGACATGATGTTTTTTCCTCATATGATGAGAATGTTCGATATATTATTTCCCATTTAAATAATAGCTTAAAACCATTTAAGAAACCATCATTATTTCTCTTTTAATTATGTGGTTTGTTGTGGTTCTCTATCCTTTCACTAGGCTCCATTTATAAACAATGGAATACACTATATTAGATTATGAATCATAATGTATAATCACAACGTAAAAAAATACTTAGAAAAATTGAAATCCTTTCCACAACTAATCCCATAAACATAAACATGGTTTCTTTGAAAAAAATTACATTTAATTCATTCATAATGGTTTGTAAAGAAAATTTTAAATATCCTATGCATATCCCCTGGGAGTGTCAAACTAGGTGCACAGTAAGGCCCATTGTCGTGTGCCAAGATACCCTAGGTTAAGCCCGAAAATCCTTGTCAGATTTTTCAATCCTAGGTACATTTGTGCCAGAACCAAGCCCACTTGTAGTATCCATACATGGATGTATTTTCTAGAAAGATCCACATAATCTATTCCTTATCAAAATTACAGAATGTTCTTGTAATTCCCCAACCCCAGAAGCCTGGAGCCGGTGAATTATTTTAATACATTTGAATGATTACAAGGAATAAATTCCCAAAGGACCGAGTAGTTTATTATTTTCTGGAAGCCATATACATACATAAGTTCAACATTACAACTTGAAAATAAATTCAAAATATAAGTTTTATTGTGAACATCCACCACATTAATATTATCCTTGTAGGTAAATCGTTAAAACAAAACATCTTCATGTCCTGAGAAAATCAAACATAAGAAAGGGGTGATCTCAAGAGATTTGTAAGGGGAATTAATATAGTAGATGATATCATAAACAATAATAATAGGAATGGTTAATAATTGAAAACACATTCCTATCAAAATAATAAACATGAACACATTAATAAAGCAAGATTAGCTGAGTAAATAATTCCATAATAAAACATAAAAATGAGTATTCTACTAGTCGAATAACCACATAAACTTTCAATTACTAGATTTATAATGAGGGAAATTCATATTCAACAAATTATAAAATATACCATCAAGTACTCCACTAAGATTTCTAAAAATGATTAAGGCCTCAGCCAAAACCATAAATATTCATTTTTCAAGGCCTCGTGTCAATACCATAGTTTATCTCAGGAGACCTACCACTGCCCCGAGGGGCTATAGAAGGCCCCACACAACACTTAATAATTCCAATTCATTCCTCATATGAATGGGGATAAACATAAATAACATATACATTCATATTGAAACTAATATATGAAATGTAAATAACTTTCCCCGAATAATATTCATAAACACTAACCATTCATAGTAAATAAGTGAATGGTTTAAAGATCGAACATACATAGTAAAACTAATTATAAAACATTAAATTAAATATGGTATATTATATCATAAGAGATTAACCTCAATGAAGCACAAGATTCAACACGGATTTTTACCTAAATAAGATACTTTTAAATGATACCATTGAAAATTTCATGAGGAAATAATCCTTAAACATTCCAAAGTGTCCCATAACACCTTGTAATATTCAAATAATAATACCTTAGAATCCCATGAGAATTATAAAACTCTTTATATGATATACCAAATGGAATTACATACACTACATGCAATGAATAAGTTGTGAACACTGTGTATATCTATGAAAAATTAAAGTGAGAAGAGAAAAATCCATTTTACTTTGGAAAGAATAGTTATTTTAGAAAATCGTGCATATTTTTTCATAAACCTAGTTTAAAAAATTTATATACTAGAAAAGAAAAGGTAACAAAATTGATATTACATTTTAGGAACAAGTGATGTCCTACAGAAGTGAAATCCTGTAAAAAGTATTTTTAAAGAAGCATTATAATTAAAACATTTTAGTGTGGTTTAGGAAATTCATTAAAGCGGTTTTAAAGCACAAAGGCAAGTTTTCTTTCATAAACCCATAAATTAACCATAATATCTTTTCTAATTATAAAATGTGTGACTTTATAAATATAATATAGCTTAAAATATATTTTAGGTTGAACATAAAAATATATAAGAATACAAGAAGTTCCTTGAATAGAGCATGTATTTCAAGAAGAATTTTTGAAAGATACTTTTAAAACATATAAATCCACATAAATGATAGTATTATTCTGATTGTTATACATATATATAAAATTCAAATATAATTTATGATTTGTGCATAAGAAAATAATATCATTGCGTTCATTAGAGAATAAGAGAAACCTGAATGAAAATGGAGGTTTGGGTAGAAAATACTTGTAACTTTGTAATCATTTGAATCATATGCCCCCAAATTAATAACTATCAAATGAAACATTGAATAGAATTAAAATAAATGGAATAATGATATGAAACGTCATGGGCGATTAAACATACACCATACACAAGTAATAGTAGTGAATACAGAATATCTCACAAAACTGGATGTGAGATGTAGAAACCCTTACATTAAGTCTGATGGTGTTATTCAGGTGGTCATAGTGTCTGGGATAACCAAATTAAATTAATTAATTAAGATACCCAGAAATTAATCTACATTTAAATGATTTATTATAACCTTATTAAGTTCATTAATTACCTTTTTGATGGGTTAAGAGGTTCAATTTCATTGTTCAGGTTCGTTTGTTTCATGATCAGTATACTTATATGCATGAATGGAGAATCATGTAAAATGGAGATTGTTTTACATAATTTAATTTATATTTTATTATTGAATGTACATAAAGTTACATGTTTATAAATTTCATTTGGTTTCATGGAGTGAAGATGAATCATTATATAAATAATTTAATGAAAACAGTTTGGGGGAATTTGTGGTTTTTGAACCCAACGAACTCATTTTGCTTTATAAATCAAAACCATGTGTAAGAAAAGATTCCAAAACCATATATGAGACATAAACAAATATTATATTTTGTTTCATAAAAAATAATGGTTTCATGAACTGAATTTAATACATTAATAGAAATTGAAAAACCATCATTCATGAATGTGGTAGATAATCACATCTTGGGTGGTGTTTTAATTTTTAGTATAAAAGATTGAGAACGGAGAGATGATGGAAAATTATTACTTTATCAGGAAACAATTTCAGTACATGTATGATATTTTATTCATCAAAACATTTGTATTAAAGGAAGAGAGGAAAGAAAAATAAAGGAACTCAAAATAAAAGAAAGGCTGAGAAATCCCTTACGAAAAATATGGCACCCTAACAACGTCACTTAAAAGTTCATAAAATATATTGAATAGAGAAAAAGGATATATAATCATAATTAAATAATATATATAGCAAGGCGGATATGTAATTACATATCCCAACATAGTAAAATTCAAATTTAAAGATAATAACATAATAAGAGTGCTTGAAAAATAGAGAGATCTTGAGACGAAAAGTCTGCAACATAACGACTATGCAACATGGTTTTATAAAACAATAAAAAGAGATAGGAAAGTGGTCAACCATTTATAGAAGACTCATAAAACATTATTGGAATAGAATAAAATAGAAATAATAACATGGTATGAAAACTTGAAATATATACAACATAAAAGAGAACAAGAAATAAAAGAAATGAAAAGGGGAATTTTCCACTTGAATCCATCTCCTTGAGAATATCTTTAATGGAAGGGGGTTTAGTCTTTTGGAAATACCAAGAGATTCGTGGAAGTGGGTAGTGACTAGGATAGGTTAATTGGTTATAACATTTAGGATCTTCAAGGCTTAGAGGAGTGAGGAGAGTAGGGAGTGAGGGGGGGGGGGGTTATAGTGGAGGAGAGAAGTGAATTTTGAATGTTTTATTAAATATTTTATTATTTCCATCAAGACAAACAATAGTGTTATTTCATGTGACCCCTAATAGTAATAAGTGCATGTGATTTTGAACCAAGTGGACTTACATCAATAATTATGCCATAAATAGTGTATTTGATTGATAATTTGTATATATGGCATTTTACCGTATTTCAATATTCATAAAAAATTCGAGTATTTCAGAAAAATACCAAAAATTCACCATAAACATTTTTCAAAGTGTAGAATTCAAAAATTAAATCAAATTTTTAAAATTAATTTTCTAAATATTTTCGATTTAATTTGTAGTTAAAATCATAAATTATTCCATAAAAACAACATCAAAACTATAGCTCGTTTATAACACAATGAGAAATTAATAAAAGTCCCATAAAATTATCTTATAACCATAACTAAATAAATTAAAAATATATGATTAAATTTTATGAAAATAAATTATAATTTTAAATTATTAAATTAATCATAAAATTGTAATTAAAATATTTGACATATAAAAAATACCATTACTTATACTATGATTGTTTTTTCATTTTTGAGATGTTTAAATTGTTTTTATACATTCATGGGTGAATTTTCTATTATTTTGGTTTATTTACTATTCATTACTATTCATAAGGGTATGTTACTATTAATAAGGGTATGATACTATTCACCAAAAATTATGTTTGTCTTATTAGACTCTAAATATCTTACTAAATGAAATCTTGTTTGTCCGTTTTTTTGAAATTCAAATCACAGTGGTGGACAAATTATGTTTACTTGGATAGTTTATAATAAAGCAGCATTTTGTAGAGACTCGATATTTCATGAATTCTATATTAAATCTATTTAAAAATTATTAGGGTGTTAGAGTACTTGTATTTTTATCCTCAAATTATATATTAGGGTTCAATTTTATAATATATATTTTCTAAATCTAGTTTCCATGTTTTCTACTAAACTTCCTCTAATATAAAATATAAGGGCTTAACCCCTGTTTCCTAAAGTCGGTGCCTTTTTATATTACATTGGCATGATTACAAGGAATCGAATCACAAAGGACCGAGTGGTTTATAGTTTTGAAAAACCAAATACATACATATGTTATACATCACAACTTGAAATGAAATACAAAATAAATGTTTTATTGGGAACATCCAAAACTCCATGTTTTTTCCTGTAGGTCATTCATAAAAAACTTCTTCATGTCTTAGGAAAATGAAACATACGAAAGGGGTGATCTAAAATTCTTATTAAGGGAAACTAATACAGTGGAAGATATCATAAAAATAATCATTAGTCATGGGGAATAAATAAAAACACATGACATTAAAAAGAGACCTTGAACACATTACGACATGAATAAGAGTTGAATAAATAAAGCCATAATAAAGAATAATCATTGGTATCCTACTTGTAACACCCCTATATTTTATGAGAAGTATTATTTTTATTTTATTTGATGTCTTTTGTTTTACGCTTCACTGAGATTAGCTTGCGCTATACGCAACACCATATTAGCTTATAGTATAGGCAACTCTATTCTTGGCTTGTGATGTACACAATTTCATGTTCTTTCGAATAAAATTCATTTTACACAACACCATGTATAGATTTTGATCAATGTATAACTGGAATATATTTTGAGTATGTTATACACAACATCAAAGGAAGATTTCCCTACACGCAACCCTAGCATCGCCTGTATTACACGCAAGAGCGACCTTTCTCAATAGCGTGTGTTGTACGCAATACCGAGTTTTAATCAACAACAATATGTTATTAAAATATTATATACTCTAGCCATTATGAATAGTAATACACAATTTTTTAAATTTTTTAATTTTTTTCCTTCAAAATGGACTTCATTTTTGGATTCAGAATATCGAAATTAGCCTAGGGTGAAATTTTGGTTTTTTCTGAAAACTTTCAATTTTGATGAATAGTGAAAACACTAAGTTATTGGTTAAAACCTACATTTTATTTAAATAATCATTTATTTTATATAAATTTATTTTAGGTCAAATTAGATACATAATACCTATATAATTTCAATGTAATCCATGGGATTCATTTTAAAATAATTTTATATATATAAAAATTTTATTGAACTTTTTACCCTCTTTTACCCACCTCCTTGGAGCATTTGCAAATTTACATAAAACATAATTTTACCGCTTCTGTGAGTTAAATTTTGAAATTCCGAGAGATGAGGTAAATATCAAGGAGTAAAATTTGGTTCAATAAGATGAAAATATTTTTTGGTGAATAGTAACTTTTTTACATTTATTTACCACGGTTAAAAGAAAATAGGGTAATTAAGGGTAAAAATGATTTTATTATTACCCTAAAACATGTCATAATTCTTATGGATAAGTATAATTCGACTAGAAACAACCTTAGGAATAAAATATGAGCCTCTTTGGTCCACTTGGATTAGATTAGGACATTTATTATTATTTTATTTAAATAAGAGTTAAAAGTGTTTAAATCGAAATTTAATAACTAAAAATTTTTAATATAGGTTTATAAATAAGATAAATTCTACTATAAATATTATTAATAAAGATAAAAATATTTCCAACATAATTGTATTTTATTTATATTTTTTAGAAAATAAATAATTTAATTTATGTATGACACAATGATGATACAGTTATTACCTTATTAATGATATATTAACATAATTTATATTATAAATACCCAAATAAATGTAATTTGAGAATTTCTATGAATTAATGTAACTTTTTATGTTACTATAACATATTAGGGTTGGTTAGATGATTTTTTTTCTATGTAATAATTCTGTTATGAATTTAGATAAAAGAAAATACAAAATAGTGTCAAAATTGACATAAAAGAGATTTTGAAAAACATATTATATTATTAATTGATATAATCATCCTAAAAATATAAGGATCATCCATCATACTTATATAGTAATATATATGACATTAATTAACCATTTTGGGTTCTATTGTGTAAAGACTCGTAAAATTCAAGGGAATTATTTTCTTAATTTTCTTTGTGATTTTACAAGAACGCAGTTTCTGACGGCACTTGATTCCGAGGCCCGGTGTGCCCGAAATCAATTTCTGAAGTTTAGCTCAAGTACGTTTAGGGAATGAACGAGCGAGTTTTCCTAACTTTTGAACCGGTGTGTGGAATTGAAATCTGAGGGCACCGATGAAACCGCAACGCCAGTAATTGCTTAAGAAGACCCTTTCTGGAGTTGCGTTTTCTCGAAAGGAGTTGTTTAAAAAAATTGAGGGATAAAAATATAATTGTTATACAATTATATTTTCATTTCTTGTTAAGTGGATTAAGTGCTGTGTCACAAAACTTTATCCCTCTCTTATGTAGTTATAACCTATGTAAGGGAGTTAGGGGTGGGATCCCCTTGTAGTAAACTACCTATGAGAGGATTAAAGGTGAGGTGGGGCCCACACGAACCCCACCCCATCACATTCCTTAAACCTCCTCTAAATCCCCCATTAAGTGGGTGATCTCTCATCTTCCATAACTCACTCCAACCCCCCTTGTGACACATCCTCTCATTAATGATGCCAACTCTACTTCATTTAATTTTGACAAGCTCAAGATTAATTAAGTTATGTTAATTCAACATTTTGAAATGTTTTGAAAATGCATGAGATGGGTAATAAAATAAGAAGAGTTTTATTTTATTAGGGGTTGGATGGTTGTGTGGGAAAGGGGAGGAGATAGAAGTTCATCTTCCACATTGAAGAACGTGAAGAATGGTTCTTCTCCGACGAAGAACATCGACCCTTCGACTTCGAAGACTCGGATACCCAGATTCTTCCTTCTTCATCTTCCTCCACGACAAGGGAGAAGTCGCCGACCACGGTGATCATCGCCAACGACAGTGTACCTTCCTTCTTCATCATAGAAATAAGTGAGGAGAAGTCGTTTCCTCCTCGGACGCACTCCGACGTACACAGAATCTACGTCCGACCTCGCGATGCCATTCTCCACGACACGCGACGTGCGGCGTCAAATATCAATGTAGGGGTTGGTTTTCAGGTCGTGTATAATTTTATATGTTCTTCGATATTAACGGACAACTTTATCAAAATAACGGAGGAGGTCGTACCGCACAAACACGGTCGAACCTCCTCCCCTTTTTATTTTGTTGGTTATCTACGTGGCATGAAATGGAAGCGATGCAGTGCCGTCGCACCGTGCGGGAATTTAGAGAATCCTGATGAAGAAGCGTGGCGCCATCGCGCCATGCCTTTGAGGTTGAACGAATCTGTGGTCGGAGTTGGGCCGTGGTGAAGGGGCGTTGCGCCGTCGCACCGTGCCGGAAAACCACGAAGGTGGCGCATTTTGTTATTTGACGTGTGGATTGACGAGCGATGACAAAAGAGGCCGCAAGGTAATTTAAAAGCCACGGTAGTGAAGGTTGGGTCCCGGGAGGACCATTGGCGAAGACGGCGTGCAATTCCGACCACCGAAACTCGTCCGGTGGTCCGCGGAGCAACCCGCCGGCGTGCCACGCCGGCATGGCAGTGCCGGCGGCGGGAGGTGGCGGTGCCTGGTGCGTCGCCAGGGAGAACCGCCATGGCTGAAGTCGCGACGGCAGGCTGGCCGTCCCGCGACCGCGCTAGACCGGCGAAGGCGGGACGCGGCAACCCGGCCGTGTCCGTTGGCGAGAGGCGGTCCCCCACGCGGGGCCGCGGATCATTCAAGGGGGTGGCGCCCTCCTTGTGCACCGCTCGGTCATTACCGCTGAGCCGCCTGGTGACCGGGCCGTGCCCGCGCCGGCCGGGCCGGGTCGCGCCCAGGCTGGGCTGCGCCGGCCGGGTCGGTCCGGGCCCAGACCCCCCGTTTTCAGATCACTTTCGGTCTTTTGCCCATATCTTTGGCTAAATACCTCTGATCGACGCACCGTCAGTTGCGATACGATCCTTGTATCGAGACGGTCGTTTCAGTTTATTACACTCAAGGTTTAAAAGAACTTTTGGTTTGGCCGGTTTGGTTCGGATAAGAAACCAACCGGGCCCTCGGAGCGGAAACGCTTATATCTTGAGCTCTGGATGTCCGATTGACGTGCAGTCGACTTTTTTGGATTCCTCTTGATGAGAAGAAACTTTTGGCTTACTCCGCTTGAGGTTTGGATGCCATCAGAGTGTGGTCAGGTTGGTTCGCTCACAAAACCAACCGGGCCCCTGGAACGAGAAAGCTAATCACTCACAGACCGGGCGTCCGATTGACGTTCCATCTATCTCGTTGATTTCCTCTTGATGAGACGGAACTTTTGGAATACTTCGCTTGAGTTTTGGATGTAGTTGGATAGTGGCCGGGATGGATTGCACCTGAAATCCAACCGGGCCCCTAGAATGGAAAAGCTGATAACGTTCAGACTGGACGTCCATTTGACGAACCGTCCGCAGCGTTGGTGATCATGTGGAGAAATGGACCCAATGCGTTTACCCTACGAGAGATCGAGGTACAGTTGAGTTACGGCCGGATTGGTTTGCACACGAAACCAACCGGGGCCTGGGGACGAAAAGGCTAGTAACACACAGACCGGGCGTCCGATTGACGTGCCATCTGTTGTGTTGAGACCCCTGTGACGAGGCGGTCCTTTGAGTTTCTTATTCTTGGAACTTTGTGATACTTTTAGTATCTACTAGTAGCTCATGGAGCAGACCCTCCCGGAGACGAACGTACGAAGTATGGAGACCGTGTAGCTGGCTGTGACCTGATGACTTCTTGTCCGATTCGATTTGGAGTGACTAGCATAGCCTAATGGGGAGCTCTACTTTGTGAGGTGGTAGACCCATGGCAGAGGAGCACTACTGTGTGAGGTGGCAGACCCGCGGTACATGATAGGAGGAGTACCTCTGTAGGCTATGAGGGGGAGCACTACTATGTGAGGTGGCAGACCCATGGCGGAGGAGCACTACTGTGTGAGGTGGCAGACCCACTGTTCTCGACAGGAGGATTACCTCAGCAGTCATAGGTTAGTGAGCAGTACCTCAGAGTCGTGACAGGACCACTGTACACTTTAGACATGAGGCTCTTCAGTAGTTACGGTTTCGATAATGAAAATCCTGGTTTGAGCTGATTCTATGACCTTTGTGTTTACCTCATGATTGTGATGGGTCACTTGATAACTTAGGTATATGTATGGGCATATACCTGGGTAGTGGTTATCCGTTGATTTCATAATCTTTGTGTTTCTTCATGATTCAGATGGGTTACTTGATAACTTGGGTATATGTATGGGCATATACCTAGGTAGAGGTTATCTGTTGAGATCTTATTTGTGGTTATCCTTGTTGGATTTAGTGAGATCTTGAGGGTCTCGGGGTCCCTACTGAGTATCGTTATACTCACCCCTGCACGGGCTATGCCCGCACCTCGTTGAGTTGGTTGGAGATGATGGGTAGCGCAGACAGAGGCTGAGTGTTTGAGGACTGGACTGGACCCGGAGGTGGACCTCACGATGAGACAGTATCAAGTGGTGGACTTCACAACGAGACGACACATGGAGGAGGCTGACGGGCGAGAGCATTGTGGAGGCTATCTGTACCTACCCTTCTGGTAGGATCCGAGGTGGACGACCCATCAGCTGCTTCTATTCTTCCTGTTGTTTGTCTTTTCTGTTGTATTTTCTTTCATTTGTAGCTGTACTTTTCAGTTGGGTTTGTATTCTGTCTTTTTTTTTTTACTTTTCAGTACTTTTTTTGTACTTAGTGTTTTACTTCTGCTTGTACTCTGTGATGTTTTGATTACTTTTATAAAGGCAATGTCTTCCCAGTTAACGAGATTTACGCCTTTGGTGCTAGTTGCCAGCCCCTGCCCTATGGAAGGCGGGCTTGGGGTAGTCACGGTATGAGCCCTGAGGTCGGGTCGTAGCAAATTGGTAGTTTATAGTATGTTTTTTAACCATAAAGAGTAAGAATACAAGAAGACACGTTAAAAGATAAATTATTTAACTTCGAGTTAAATCTAAATGATAAGGTTAAATGGTAACCTAAACTTGTCTAAAACCTATTGGATTAGAGGATTTCAACCCATCCCCACCCTATCCTTTAAATAAGTCACTTTGGAGCCATTATAAACCAAATATGAATTTATTATAAAATAATATTTTCTGTTTTTCCTAAGGTTCCTCTCACCCCTCTTATAAAAGGGCACTCCCCTTATCTCTAATTAACACCTCCAAAGCCATTAGGCTAGGCCAAACCCGGCCCAAATACCCCCTCAACTACCCTCCTTTCATCATAGAGGAATTCCTTTAGTAATAAAGCCATCCTATGGAGCCATTTTCATCAAATCCAAAGGAAGAACCCGAAGAAGAGGTAAATGTATCACCACCTATTTCAAGTTCCTTTGTTCTCCAACTTCCTCCTTCTTTGTTGTTTCCATTATAAAATAATAACTCTAGTACATACTGTGATGTTTTTATAAAAATGGTACAACCATATTAGTTATTTTATCCTTCTTATGAATGAAAAATTCACCACACGTGCGTACGTATGGCTTACTGTCTCCACGTTGTGGTGTAGTTTGTTATTCAAACATTTCATCATTTGGATGGGTATAATAATGAGTATAAATGATATAAATAATAAATATAACATTATTATGATTCTGTATATTTGATATATCATCCAATTAAATATTATTTAATATCAAAATAATGATATCATCGCCCGTGCGTACGTACGGACTACCGTCACCACGAACGCAAAAAGATTCATTTACCATGATTAACCATTAAAGAATGATTATAAAGTATATATAATAAATAATAATGAAAAATATTACATAATAATGATGCAGGATTTATGTACATATATGTTTCATTTACTTAATTCCATTAAATTCAATAAGGAAATGAAAACAGTGTTCATGCGTACGTACGACCTATCGTCTCCATAAACGGTGTATTTCATTCCATTTATAGATCTATCATATATATTTATATTCTGAATATATATTATATATAAATCATGTTTTACATTATGGAACTAATTAAATCAGTATATAATTAATAATATCAATAACAACAAGTCGAAACACATACGATAAATGAAACGATTTTACCCAAAACGCTGCTTTAACCTGAAATTTACAAAAAACGGGTAATATAAAGTCATAAGTGAACCATATATGATATCATAATAATGATTATGATTCTTCAATAATTCAAGGAAATTATTCAAATAATTATACGGGAGGTTTGGATACGTACGAAGCATATCGGACCTAAGGTAAGGGATAATTATTCCAATCTCATTCTTATCCGAGATTGTTTATTCATAAGTATTTACTGGGGTTATATTTATCATCCAGGTCTATGTTTTCTCAAAATGTTTTCATAAAATGTTTTATAATATTACATGTATGTTCAAAGTCATTTTTACCCCTTTTTTACTTTTACTATAATGAATGGGAGGAATCTTTCTTTTGTTTACCATACAATGTATTTTTTGACTTTTCTGGAAAAAGTACGAGGAGAATGTTTTTTTATCTTATACGGCATGAAACGATTTTTATGGTTTCCTAATGCCTTATTTTCATGAACCCACCTCTATAAGATTTCATGATTGTTTTAAATAAAATCCTTTTCTTTTAAAATTGCTTGGCATTTTGTCAAAATAAAATGATTTCGAAGAAGAAAAAATATTTTCCTCAAAAATCCATTTCAATTGTTTTATCGAAACTATTTTTTTAATCTAAGATGAGATTATTTAGTACTTTTTTGTCTCAATTATAATGTCTCTATTATTTACATGGTTTCATTTTTCTTATGATGAAATTATATCCATATATTTTATATGGATTATGTTATGATGGGATGGTGTTTATGAAACCCATATTATTTTTTGGGTTATGATGAATGGTTTATGTTTATTTTGTGGGACATGAACGAATGATTTCATTATGATATGGGTGGGACCTATATCTCACTAAAATGCATTGGGTAATGATTTATATCTCATGAGATAGACATGGCTGTAACGACAAGTAAATCTGGTACAGTAATACAGGGCTGGAACGGAAGGTAATCCCGATTTAGTAATGGACTTTGTCCACTATGATGGTCTTGGCAGCAATTCCTTGGCTACTATGGAAATCATATCATGTGCTTAATGGTTTTCCACAATTACATGTTTTATTCCCATGATCATTTATCATGGTTAGTGTTCCTTTATGATCTTTTCCTTATGTACTGCCAAGATTTATGTTATTGCTCAAGATTTTGATGTTTTATGTTCATGTTTTTACGGTCAAATGTTTATGGATTGTTTTTATGTTTTCCATTTTTACCCTTATTGAGCATTTGATATCACCCTTTTTATGTTTTCATTTCCACAGGATATAAATAAATATTTCATGCAAGAAAACAAAAAGGGGAAGATATTTATGGGAGATGTTGAATATATTTCACCACGATTAGAAGATTATGTTCCGAGTTTCCCAAGACACTAAACTAATACAGTCTTTGGGCGTCTATTTTTGTTATGTATTAAGTATTCCGCAAAAGTAATGTAATGTATATATACGTAAATTTTGGGTCTATATAGCTGGTATCAGAGTAAAGGTTTAGTTAACCTTTGGAAACTAGTATGCGAAAACTTTAGTGATATCCCTAGATATATTTCTAAGGTATGTCTAGGGATATCCCTAAGGTTAAGTATAAGTATAGGTTATAGTCCTAGAATTATGGTAACAATCTTAGAATTAAACCTAAGATGTTAGATATTGAAGGTACTCCCTCTTTATTATATCACTTTCCTAGAATGATTTTTGTCACTCACACTATTCTTTTTGGGTTTTAGAAAAAATGGGTGGAAACAGGAAGATTCATGATAATGGAGGATATGGTGGAAAATGGAATGATATTCTTCATTAGTAACCAAATGAAATGGGATTTTAAAGGCAAAACATCATTATTATGCCTAAAATACATTCTCATAATATGATAAATAATCTCAACTTTGGTAAGTTCCCTGACTCATCTAAAAAGAAAAATATTGAGTTTCATGATGATCATAGAGGAAATAAAGTTCCATTTCCATCATGTAAATCATGTCAGAAGAGGCATCAAGGAAAATGTTTCAAAGGAGCTGGAAGATGCTTTGAGTGTGGAAAAGAAGGACAAAAAGATTTTAATTACAATGGAAAAGGTTCAGCAAACACAATGGACAAGGATAATGGTATTTCTAAGACATAAACAACGGTTAAATGTTTTAAATGTGGAATGTTCGGGAATTATGCAAACCAATGCCCTAAGGGAAAATCTCATGAAGAGAATCAGTATTGTCGTATGGGTAGTATTTATGTGGATGATGATGAAGAGACTACAAATGATAAATGAGAGAAAGAAGTGTTGAGGAATAAAATTATGAAGCTCAGTCGGTGTTTTAATACGGTAATGGAATGATTGCATGTTTTTCAAGAATAATGTATGGTACTATGGAATAAAGAAAAATCTATGGATTGTTACACTATTGTCTTTCCTTGAGTATTTGAAAATATATGATTAATGGTACCGGTAAACATGAAAAGTGATTGAAATATTTTTGGAAAGGAGATGATACGCACATAATGAAGGGATAAAGAGAAAATAATATGTTTGATATTATTAATGAGCTCAGGAATGATATAAGGACAAAGTGACATCATGGTTTGAGTATAAATAATTTTTTGGATTTTGGTATGTGGAAAGTGTTACTTTTTGAAAATATTTAATATTTCAATAAGGTTATATGGTAATTCATGTTTCAATATAATACAAGATTAATGTATTCACATGTTTGGAATGCAATCAACAAGATATATCTTATGATATACGGGGGATAGATGATGGTATTCACGTGCTTGGTTGATAATATATCTAGTAATAATTTTCTTAATACTATGATCTTGGATAGAAGTATTTTGCATAATCCTAAAAATTTGAAATGGATTATGTTGGACATACGATAATATGTTTTAAGGATAGAACCTTTTTCGATATTATTTCTGGAATGTTGTAATAGTGTAGTTTTAGAAGAAGACAACCTGCAGGACAGGCCACAACTTGTCGCATCGGACAAGGTTGTGAGAATCCAACCCACAACCGAAGTGTGAAATGCCTTTATCTCCTACCACTGGCCTACAGGAAGTCCCTGGTTAGTAGAAACTAGTTTGATTTTATTAATAGGTATGATAGATGAAGTATAAGTCCATTTTTGGAACCATATATGATTAATCTCACCATAGATGGACTTATGTATATTTAATAACTTTTGCGAACCTTATGTTTGTGGAAGAAGTAATGACCTATCATTCTATCGCATGATCTTATCACACTTCACGAATGACAAATTCAACTTCATTTCATTAAGAGATGAAGTGGAATTTGTTCAAGTCATGAACAACAGTGAGATTGTACCAAAATCAAGTATGTATTTCTTTTAATTCAAAAATTCTTTAACATTAGGGAAATGATTTTGAAAACCAAAAATTTTTTCATAGTGCCCTCAAATATGATGAATGAGATGGTACCTTAGATCATCACAAATTTAGGGCTTTGTGATTGTTGTCTTTTTCATAGCCATGTTCTCTACCACTCTCCATCCGGACTTGATGGTTATATTTCTCTTCGATATCAATATTTTCACCTATATTCTTCTATGTGGAAACCCAGGGGTGAGTTACTTTGGGTATACATTATGTTTCTAACATTCCTTTTCAAAATGGTGATTTATTATTCCTTTTTACGATGTGGGTTTATATGAAAGAAACTTTCTTTATAGAAAACCATTTATAACAATGACGAATTTTGAGGGTGAAATTTATTTTAAGAGGGGTATATGTAACACCCTGAGACTTTTTGAGAATTATTCTTTTTTATTTATTTGATGTATTTTATTGTGTGCTTCACCAATATTATCTTCCTATATACGCAACATCTTATTATCTTGTAGTATAGGCAACACTATTCATGTCCTGTGATGCACACAATTTCATGTTCTTTCGAATAAAATTCATTTTACACAACACCAAGTATAGATTTTGATCAATGTATAACTGAACTATATTTTGATTATGTTATATTCAAAATAAAAGGAATCTTTCCCTAAACTCAACCTTGACTTGGCATGCATTACATGCAAGAGAGACCTTCCTCAATAGAGTGTGCTATACGCAATACCTAGTTTCACTAAACAACGATATTTTATTAAAATATTATATAAACTAGCCGTTATGAATAGTAATACCAAGTTTTTTAAATTTTATAAATTTTAACTTTCAAAATAGACTTTATTTTTGGATTCGGAATATCGTTATTATCCTAGGGTGATTTTTTGGTATTTTTCTGAAAACTTTCAATTTTTGATGAATAGTGAAAACACTAAGTTATTGGTTAAAACCTACTCATTATTTAAATAATCATTTATTTTATTTAAATTTATTTTAGGTCAAAATAGATACATAATAATTTTATAAGTTCAATGTAATTCATTGGAGTCATTTTATAATAATTTTAGACATATAAAAATTTTATTTAACTTTTTACCGTCTTTTACCCACCTTCAAAGGGCATTTGCAAATTTTCATAAAACATAATTTTACCACTTCTGTGAGTTTAATATCTAAAATCCGAGAGACACGGTTAATATCAAGTATTAAAATGTGGTTTAATAAGATAAAAATATTTTTTTTTGGTGAATAGTAACTTTTTAATTTCATTTACCACGATTAAAAGTAAATAGGGTAACTAAGGGTAAAAATGATATTATTATTACCCTAACACATGTCCTAATTATATTGGATAAGTATAATTCTAATATAAAAAACCTTAGTAATAAAATATGAACCTCTTTGGTCCACTTGGATTAGATTATGACATTTATTATTAATTTATTTAAAGAAGAGTTAAAAGAGTTAAAATCAAAGTTTAATAACTAAAACCTTTTTAATATAGGGTTATACAAAAGATAAATTCAAATTCAAATATTCCTTAGAAAGATAGAATTATTTCACAAATAATTGTAGTTTATTTATATTTTTTAGACATTAAATGATTTAATTTATTTATGACACAGTGATGATGCAGTAATTACCTTATTAATGATATATTACCATAATTGATATTATAAATACCCCAATAAATATAATTTGAGACTTTTTTTTTGAATTAAAGTAATTTTATAGTTTAATATAACATATTAGGGTTGTTTAGATGAATTTTCTTCGAAGTAATAATTCTGTTATAGATTTAGAGAAAACAAAATACCAAATTGTGTCAAAATTGACAAAAAATAGTTTTTTTAAAAAAATATTATATAATTAATTAATTTAATGATCCTAAAAATATATGGTTCGTCCAAAATACTTATCTAATAATATATATTACATTAATGAATCCATTGGAGTTCTGTTGATAGTTTATAGTATGTTTATTAACCATATTGATTAAGAATTCAAGAAGACACGGTAAAAGATAAATTATTTAACTTAGAATTAAATCTAAATGATAAGGTTAAAATGGTAACCTAAACTTGTCTAAAACCAATTGGATGAGCGGACATCAACCCATACCCACACTAAAATCTAAATAATTCACTTTGGAACCATTATAAACTGAATATGAATTTATTATAAAATAATATTTTGTGTTTTATCTAAGGTTCCCCTCACCCCTCTTATAAAAGTGAACTCCACATTCTCTCTAATTCACACCTCCAAAGCCATTTGGCTCGGCCATACCCTTCCAAAATACCCTCTCAGTTGTCCTAACTTTATTCTAGAGGGATTCATTTAATCATAAATCCATCCTATGGAGCCCTTTTGATCATATCAAAAGGAAGAATCTGAAGAAGAGGTAAATATCTCACCACCTATTTCAAGTTCCTTTCTTCTTCCACTTCCTCCTTCTTGGTTGTTTCCATTATAAAATAATAACTCTAGTATATACTGTGATGTTTTAATAAAAATTTTATAACCATATTAGTTATTTTAACCATCCTATGAATGAAAAAGTCACCACATGTGCTTACGTATGGCTTACTGTCTCCACGGCGTAGTGTAGTTTGTTATTCAAACATTTCATCATTTGGATGGGTATAATAATGAGTATAAATGATATAAATAGTAAATATAATATTATTATTATTATTATGTATAAATTATATAACAACCAATTATATATGATTTTAATATCAAAAGAATGATATCATCGCTCGTGCGTACGTACACACTATTGTCTCCATGAACGCCATGAGATTCATTTTCCATGATTAACCATTAAAGTATGATTATAAAGTATATATAATAAATAATCATGAAAAATATTACCTAATAATGATACTGGAGTTATGTACATATATTTTTCATTTACTTAGTTCCATTCAATTCAATAAGGAAATGAAAACAACGTTCATGCGTACGCACGACCTACCGTCTCCATGAACGGTGTATTTCATTCCATTTATCGTTTTATCATATATATTATATAGAAATAATGTTTTAAATTATAGAATTATGTAAATTAGGATATAAGTAATAATATCACGGACAAAAAGTCGAAACACGTACGATAAATGGAACTATTTTACCCAAAACGCTGCTTTAATATTGAATTTACAAAAGAACGTGTAATATAAAGTCATAAGTGAACCATATATGACGTCATAACAATTAATATGATTTTTTAATAAGTCAATGAAATTATTTAAATAATTTTAGAAGAGGTTCGATTACATACTAAGTATATCAGACCTAAGGTAAGGGATAATTATTCCAATCTCATTCTTATCCAAGATTGATTATTTTTAAGTATTTACTGGGGTTATATTTATCATATATGTCCATGTTTTCTCAAAATGTTCATATAAAATGATTACTATTCTTACAAATATGTTTAAATTCATTTTTACCCCTTTTTATCTTTTACTATGATGAATGGAATGAATCTTTATTTTGTTTACCATACGATGTACTTTTTGACTTTTCAGAAAAAAGTACAAGGAGAATGTTTTTTTTCACTTATACGACATGAACATATTTTTACGGTTTCATAATGCCTTATTTTCATGAATCTTACTCTACAATATTTCATGATTATTTTCAATAAAATACTTTTCTTTTAATATTGTGTTGCATTTTGTGAAAAGAATGCGATTTTGAAGAAGAAAGGATATTTTCCTCAAAAATTCATTTCAAGTGTTTTATCGAAACTATTTTTTTATCTAGGATAACATTATATAGTACGTTTATGTCTCAAGTATAATATATCTATTATTTACATGGTTTTATTTTTCTTATGATTAAATGATATCCATTTATTTTATATGGATTAAGTTTTGATGGGATGGCGTTTATGAAACACATATTATATTTTGGGTTATGATGAATGATTTATGTTTATTTTGTGGCACACGAAAGAATGATTTCATTATGAGATGGGTGGGACCTATATCCCCCTCCAATGAATTGGGTAATGATTTATATCTCATGAGATAGACATGGCTGTAACTAAAAGTAAATCTAGTATAGTAATACATGGCTAGAACGGTAGGCAAACCGGATTCAGTAATGGACTTTGTCCACTATGATGTGTTGGCAACTATTCCTTGGCTACTATGGAAATCATATCATGTGCTTTATGGTTTTACACAATTACATGTTTTATTCCCATGCTATTTTATCATGGTTAATGTTCTTTTATTATCTATGACTTATTTACTGCCAAGATTTATGTTATTGCTCATGATTTTGATGTTTTATGTTCATGTTTTTACGTTCAAATGTTTATGAATTGTTTTTATGTTCTCCATGTTTACCCTTACTGAGCATTTAAGCTCACCCTTTTTAGGTTTTATATTCCCCATGATATAAATAAAGGTTTTAGGTAAGAAAACTAAAAAGGGACGATATTTATGGGAGATGTTGAAGATCATTCACCATGATTAGAAGATTATGTTCTGAGTTTCCAAAGACACTAAACTAATACGGTCTTTGGGCATCTGTTTTTGATATGTATTAAGTATTCTGCAAAAGTAATTTAATGTCTATGTAAGTCAAGTTTCGGTCTCTACACTACTATTTGAATAACCACATGAACTATAAATACAATTTTAATAATTAGGGAACTCATAATGCGGGACATAATAACCCTACCATCAAGGCCTTGTGCTAAGACCATTAATATCCATTTTTTCAAGGCCTCGTGCTAGGACCATAGTGTGTCTCATGGGACCTACCGATGCACTGAGGGGCTATAGAGGTCCCCACCCAACACTTTCTATTTCAAATGAATTACAAATATGAACGGGGATAAAAATAAATAACACACACATTCATATTGAAACTAATATATGAAATGTAAATAACTTTCCCAGAACAGTAAGCCTAAACATTAACCATTTCAAATAAATTGGTAAATGGTTTTAAGATAGAACATCAACAGTCAAACTAATCATAAACCATTAAATTAAATATTTTATATGTTATCATAGTAGATAAAACTAAATTACGTAAAATATTCCACAAAGTATGTTGACATAGATGAATATACTTTTAAATGAGACTGTTAAAAAATCCTTGAGGAAATAATCGAAAAATATTCCAAAGTGTCCCATACCACCTTGAAGAATTCATATCATAATCCATCATAATATCATGAGAATAAGTATAGTCTTTATATGATATACCAATGGGTAGTAAATACACCACAATAAATAAATAAGTGGTGAATAAATCATATATCTCATCAAAGTTAAATTGTGATTAGAAACATCCATTTTTTACTTTGGAAAGAAGAGTTGTTTTAGAAAATCATTTGAATTTGTCATGAAATCATATTTTAAACATGTATATCCCAAAAAATAAAAGGAAAGGTCATTGAAATTATATTTTTGTCTTAAATAAAGTATTATTGAGGTGAAATATTTGAATCATTATAAATAAAAAATTCTAGTGAGGTTTAAGGAAAATATAAAAGGATTTTAAAGCACAAAGCCATGTTTCCTTACATAAAACTATAAATGTACCAAATTACATTTTTCATGTTAAAATTTATTATTTTAGAAAGATAAATATGGTATAAAATAGATTATAGAGTTAACATCAGAATAGGTAAGAAATTTGAGACATTCCTTGAATTGGGCTTCCATTTTGGAAGAATATTTGTAAGATTATTTTAAAACATGTAATTCCCCATAAAAGAAATAAGGATTATGTTTGGTGAAAATATATAGAGCAATAACAAAAAATTTATGAGGATTAAATAAGATTAAATAATAATTTCATTGTGGTGAGTAGAGAATTAGAGAAACCCGAATGAGAATGAGGGCTCAGGTAGAAAATACTTACAACATTTTAATCAATTGAATCATTAAACCAAAAATTAATAACCATAAAATGATATGTTGAATATAATTAAAATAAATAGATTCTTATATCAAACATCAATTTGATGTATACATGAACCATACACAAGTAATTTTTGTGAATATGGAATATCTCACAATAAATGGAAGTGAGATGAAGAAACCCCTTACCTTAAATCTGATGGTGTTCGTCACTTTATCTTAGTGTCTTGAATAACAAAATCAAATTCATTAATTAACATTAACATGAAATCTTATTTATTAATGTGATTTTCTATTTTCTTATTAGGTTCATTCAGGGTCTTCTTGATGGGTTTAAGAGTTTCAATTTTAATGTTTTGGAGCGTTTTCTTCCATGGTATTCATGACCGGTTTACTTATATACATTTAAGGATAAACATGTAATATGAGAGTTGTTGTCCAGAATATAAGTTGTATTTTATTTCCTCACATCCATAAGATTACATGTTTATAAAATTATTTTGGTTATTGGTAGTGATGATGAATCATTATATAAAACTTTAATGATAATTGTTTGGGTTAATTGGAATTTTTTATCACAATGAATTCATTTTAATTTTTAAATTAATATCATGTATTAAAAAATATTATAAAAAATTACATAAGTTATGATAAATATATTATAGACTGGTTCAACCATAAAAATGGTTTCATGAGAATAATTGAAGATAGTAATATAAATTGAAAACAATTCATCCTTAAATTTGACAAATTAACACATCTCGGATGGTGTTTTCATTTCTAGTATAAAATAAGGGGAAAGGATATATGATGATGAATTGTTACATTATCAAAAAAAATCCAGCACATGTAAGTATGTTGGTTATCATAACATTTGGAAGAAATGAGGTGAGGAACGAATAAGAAAATAAAGAAACTCGAAATAAAAGAAAAGTAGATAAATCCCTTAACGAAAATTTGGAAACCTAATAGCATATCTTAAAAATTCATAAAATATTTTGATGAGAGAAAAAAAGGTCTCTAATAATTATTAAATAAAATGGAAGGTGAGGTGGATACAGAATGACATATCCCAACATAATTTAATTGAAATTAAAATTAATAACATAAAATGAACGGTTCAAAAATAAGATGGGTCTTAGATTCCCTTACCTTGTAGAGTAACTCCTAAAACATGAAGGTTGGGACCTTGGGGGATTGAGGAAACTTTTTCAGGACTCGTAGGGAGTTAAAAAATCCATATTATAGAGGATTTTTAGTTTGTAATGAAAGAAAACGACGGAATGTGTGGGTATTTATAGTAAAAGAGAGGGAGTTTTTCTTATTAATTTTAAAGGACACCTCAGTAGTGGTTTTTTCAAAACCATGTGCTTTCCCACGGTATTAGACACTTGGGACACCTCATGTCATATTTTACTATACAAAAGTCTACCAACATTTTATATTAATTATTGCATCATTATGATGTCATTAAACATACCAAAAAATCAAAACCGTATTTTTACTATTCATGAAAATTTATGTATTTTAGAAAAATCCCAAATATTAACCCCAACTATTTTTCTACATGTAGAATTCAAAAATGAAATAATTTTTTTTAATATAATTGTTTAAAAATTTTGAATTTAATTTTTAAATAAAATCATAATTTATTCCAAAAAAACCATTAAACTGTAACTCATTTTTTATGTAACACCCCCAATAATTTTCAAATAGATTTATTATAGAATGAATGAAACATTGAGTCTCTACAAACAATACTTTATTATACCTACCCAAGTAAACATAATTTTTCCACCTTTGAGATCTCAATTTTGAAAAATTGACATACACGGTTGCGTTCTGTAAGATATTTAGAGTTTGATAAGTCAAACATAATTTTTAGTGAATAGTAACATACCCTTGTTAATAGTAAGTTACCCTTATGAATATTAATGAATATTAAATTGGCCCAAAAGTAGAAACATCACCCATGAATGTATAAATACAATTTAGACATCTCAAAAGTGAAAAAACGATCATAATATAAGCATTGGCCTTTTTATATGTCATAAATATATTAATTACAATTTTATGATTAATTTAATAATTTAAAATGGAAATTTATTTTCATAAAATGTAATTATTTAATTTTATTTTATTGTCTGATTTTTATAAGATAATTTTATGGGACCTTGATTAATTTTCAAGGTGTAATAAAACGAGTTGTAGTTTTAAGGTAGTTTTTTCAAATAAATTATAATTTTATTTAAAAATTAAAGTAAAAATATTTATATTTTCAATAAATTGATTGAATTTTTTAATTCTACACGTCGTATAATGGTTAGGATGAATTTTTGGTATTTTTCTGAAAACATGAATTTTTGTTGAATAGTGAAAAACGTTAAAATACCGTATATACAATTTATTAGGTAAATAAACTATTTATGAAATAATTATTGATGTAAGGCCACTTGGTTCAAACTCAAATGCACTTTTTACTATTAAGGGTCACATGAAACAACAATGTTGGTTGTCTTGAGTAAATTAATAATATAGTGAATAAAATATTCAAAATTTACTCCTCTCCTCCTCTATAACCCCCCTCACTCCCTCTTCTACCCACTCCTCTAAGCCTTGAATCTCCTAAATGTTCTGAAAAAATACCATTCCTTATTCACTCCCCACATCCAAGAATCTATTTTTATTTAAAAAAGTCAAAAACCCCTTCCATTAAATATATTCTCAAGGAGGTTGATTTAACAGGTAAATTCACATTTTATTTCACTCATTTTCTTTTCAAGTTCGTCTATGTTGTAATCATCTTCTCACATACTCTATTCAAATGATCGTGGTAACTCTAGTGTAATCTATATACTTGAATTATATAATGTTAATGGAATAACCATAATCAATATTCTTACTCTCTCCCTTTTATTGTATAAACGAAACCATCATTTGTGAGGTTCCAATTTACAACTTTTGTGGATGACAAAGTTTTGTTCATCAATTACTGGTCATGAAACAATTTTTATTATGGTACCAAACTAAAATATATGTATTATGACTTAATTAATATTATGTAACTAGTATACGTACATGTTAGTAAATCATATTACCAAACTAGTTTTGAATAATTAAAATACCGTTAAAATAATCTAAGTCAATGTCATTAATATTTCATCCAATTATTCATCATCATTCCATGAAACAAAATGATATAAATTACCATTAAAAACTATTTATGTTCTTAAATATTGTTTATATTCAATTTATTATATTTACATCCAATCCAAATGAAGTCCATTACATAATAAAAGTGAATCGATTATGAAAATCAAGAAAACGAACACTCCCGAATGAAAAAAAATAAATTTTATAACTAATAAATAAATATATAATGTATTAATAAAATCATGATAAACTTAATAAATTTTTATTATGTTCAGAATTAATTTATTAATTGTTCTAATTTCATATTCTAGGACATTAATTTCAAGAGTGGAACACATTCAGACTTAAGGTAAGTGTTTCCTTATCCCACATCCAGTTTTGTGAGATTTTCCGTATTCACTACTAACACTTGTGTGTTGTTTATGTATAATGAATATTGATGTATCATATCATGAATATATTATTTTCATGGTATTAAATTAATAATTTGAATATTATTAATTTTGGGGCATACAAATCGATTGATTTCAAAGTTCTAAGTATTTTCTACCCAAACCTCCATTTTCATTCAGGATTCTCTTATTCTCTATTAACCTCATCAAAATTCTTACTTATTATTGTTTAATCCTCATAAATTCTTTTTTAATTTTCTATATGTGTGTACCAATCATAATCCTACTTAATATTTTTGGGGATTAACAACTTTTAAAATAATTTTTAAAAAATCCTTGCAAAATGCAAGCCCGATTCAAGGAACTTCTTGAAATCTTACCTATTTTGAAGATCACTATATAATCTTTTTATTACATATTTATCTTTATAAAATAAAAAATTTTAACATGATAAATATATTTTGGTTCATTTATGGTTCTATGAAAGAAAACATGCCTTTGTTCTTTAAAATCCATTAATATTTTCCTTAAACTACACTAAAATGTTTTATTTCTAAAGCTTCATTAAAAACAATTCTTAAATGATTTCACCTCAATAAGACTTTATTTAAGACACAAATATAATTTCAACGAAATTAAATTTTATTTTATTAGATATACATGTTTACAGTCTGAATTTATGGAAAATACAAAGGTTTTTCCAAAATAACACTTCTTTCCAAAGTAAACAAGGATTTTTCTCATCTCACTTTATCTTTTATGAGATATATTCCTAGTTCACCACATAATTCTTACTTCTGGTGTATGACATTAATTTTGGTATATCATATCAAGAGTCTATTTATTATCATTATATTATAAGGTATTATGATTTGAACGTTTCAAGGTGGTATGGGATACTTTGGAATGTTTAAGAATTATTTCCTCAAGCATTTTTCAATGGTCCCATTTAAAAGTATCTTCATCTATGTCAAAAAGCATTCTTGAATATTTTTGAATCCTTGAGATTTATATCCAATTATATCATCCACCATGTTTTATCGAATGCTTAATGATTAGTCTGACTGTGGATGTGCTATCTTAAAACCATTCACCAATTTACCCCGAATGGTTAGTGTTTATGCTTAATATTCAGGAAAAATTATTTATATTTCATATAATAGTTTTAATTTGAATGTATATTTTGTTTACATTTATCCCCATTCATATGAGGAAGTAATTGGACTTATTATGTGATGGGTGGGGCCTGCTACATCCCCTCGATGCATAGGTATATCTCTTGAGACAAATAGACATGGACTTGGCCGAGGCCTTTCCCAATTTGATATATCGTTCTAGCCGAGGGCTTAATCACTTATAGATTTCATGGAAACGTCCCTGAAAATAAGTTTCGGAATGTCCAGAATATGTATTTACCTCATTATGATGCTATAAATTCATAGTTCATGTAGTTATTCAACTAGTATAATACCCATGATTATGGTTTATTATAAAAAATATTTACTCAGCTCGTATTACTAACATATTATATTCATGTTTATTTTTAAAAGGAATGTTTTTTTAGTTATTCACCATGTATAATGTTTATGTTTATGATATCTTTCACTGTATTTTTACCCTTACTGAGCATATGAGCTTACCCATTTATTATGTTTTATTTTTTTGAGGTCAAGAAGGAGTTTTTTATGACTGACTTTCATAGATAATCTTGGAGTGAAGGATGTTCCCAATAAAACTTATATATTTAAATTCTTTTCAAGTTGTATTATTTAACCTATGTATGTATCTATTTTTTCAAAAAGACTAAACTAACCAGTCCTTCTGTATTTGATTCCTTGTAATAATGAAAATATATTGAAATATTTCACATACTCTGAGATTCTGGGGTCGGGGTATTACAGTTGGTATCCAAATAATTTTAGTAGAAAACATGGAAATTATATATAAAAAAGTATATTAGTGAAAAAAACCGTAAAAAATAATTTGTGGATAAGAATACAAGGACATACTAGAATTATTTTAAGTAATAGATTATTTGGTTTATCAATAAAATGCACCCCTCTCAGGATATGAACTAGTAGAGGTGGATCTGGAACTGATGTATCTAGGGGAAAAACCTGAAAACACCTATTTGAGCTAGACTTGAATGAGAATTGATGCACGAAAACCATCCTTGATGCACTCTTGTTTTGACACACCCAGGGGATATGATTTGGTGAATTCATAAGATTTTTTCCAAATAATTATAAAGGATTTATTCCTCCAAGTATCCAATGTATATGGTTCTAGTATTTCTGATGCATAAATTTTTTTATGTGTTATTCCATGTTTAGAGATATATATAGTTCATAATTTTATGAGATAATATATAATATAGAATTTATTAGAAATGTATCCTAGTATAAGGAATGAGAACTTCACCAATGCCTGAGATGCAAAGTTTAAAAAGGATCATATCTCTGATCTTCTTAAGCCATTATTTCAAAGGAATATTTTCTCCCATGTATCCTCATCATATGAGGAAATAGTATCACGTGTTTACAAGGTATGTAAAGATGTCACTAAGTCCTATGGCTTTTAAGGGATGAAAAAGGTGAAGTGGATGGAAGGGAAAAAATTGATAAAGGGAAGAAGGTAAATATGTATTTTCCCACATGTGATAACCATGGAAAGAAACACCTTTGTATATGATTGAGAGGAAAACGAGTTGGCTTCATGTGTGGGAAACAAAGACAACATTCTCATAATTGTAAGAAGATGAACACATTTTCCTATATTCAATGATTCAACTGTAGGGATATGGGAAACTACGTGAATCAATGCCCCAAGAGTCAAATGAATATACCCCAAATTATAATTTTGGATAATGATTAAGTTATGATTCTTCCGTAGATTAAGTAGAATGATTAATATTCCTAGTCAAGAATCCTGTCATTTGAATATTTTTTCAGTAATGTACTGGATATAGGAATTTTGAGATATATATAGATTGTACTATAATACTATTTCATTAAGGAGTTGAGATCATATTATGAATGGTACAAAGGAAAAGTGATTCAGTAGGAAGTTAATCTTATATATATATATATATATATGATTTTGAGATAATGATGATGAAATGATTGAATCAGATAAGTACTGACTCCCTTGGAACATACTATTTATTTGTCAAGAAGTGGTCTATTAAATCATTAATGGAGTTTAAAACACTTTTGGATTTAAGGAATATATCCAATAACATGTATCTTACATAAGTAATAAAGAAGAAGGCATGTTTCCAATATTTTTTACAGTATTTCAAGTTGTTACAATATTTCAAGAGGAAACATGATGAAGTTATTCACATGATTAGAATGTAAATTTTAAAGTTTCTTCTTGATGATTAAGGGTTAATGTTATGTTCATCAGGGAAATTTATAGAACTTCATTATAATGGGTTGAATCATAATATTTTTGAATTTTTAACAATTTATGAAATAGTTTAAGACGATCATTGTATGGGTTTTAGAGTTTAATATCACTACATAATGGTTTGATTATTTTTCCATGACTATTTCGTCTAATTAGGATGTATTGTTTTGTAGTAACCGATGCATTTACCATTCCACTTATTAATAGAATACTTTAACCATATTCAAGATGTGTGTTTCTCATAAGGTATTTCTCATGTATCAACCATTAACATTCAAAGCTCAATTTCAAATTTTGAGGACGATATTTTTGTAAGGAGGGGATAATGTAACACTCCCAAGAATTTACAAATAGATTTATTATAGAATTAATGAAACAATGAGTCTTTACAAACACCACTTGTTTATAACATAGCCTAGTAAATATAAATTTTCCACCTTTGTGATTTGAATTTTAAAAAACTGACATACTAATTTGCGTTCAATAAGCTATTTAGGGTCTGATAATTCAAAAATAATATTTGATGAATAGTAACATACCATTATGAACAGTAACATACACTTATGAATATTAAATTGACCAAAAAATAGAAACTTCACCCATGAATGTATAAATAAAATTTATATATCTTAAAAGTGAGAAAAAAATCATAGTATAAGTATTGGTATTTTTGTATGTCATAAATATATTAATTACAATTTTATGATTAATTTAATAATTTAACATGGAAATTTATTTTCATAAAATGTAATCATAATTTTGTATTTTATTTTATTATGTTTATAAGATAATTTTATGGGACCTGGATTAATTTTTCAAGGTGTCATAAAACGAGTTATAGTTTTAATGTAGTTTTTTCATATAATTTTTTTGTTTAATTAATAATTAAATTAAAATTATTTTGAACATTATTTTCAAAAAATGTAGTTTATTTTTGATTTCTACATTTCAAATAGTGGTTATGGTGAATTTTTGGTATTTTTCTGAAAAAAAACATGATTTTTTTATGAATAGTAAAATACGGCAAAATACTGCAAATACAAATTATCAGTTAAATAAACTATTTATCACATTTTGAGTGATTTAAGGACACTTGTTTTAAACTCACAAGAACTTATTTCTATTATGGGTCACATGAAACATCACTATTGGTTGACTTTAGGGAATTACTAAAATAATGAATAAAATATTCAAAATTTACTCCTCTCCTCCCCTATAACCCCCCCCCCTGCACTCCCTCTTCTCCTCACTCCTCTAAGCCTTTAATCTCCTATAAGTTCAACCTAAATATCGTTCCCTAGTCACTCCTTACTTCCGAGAAGTTCATGGTATTTCTAAAAGGCTAAAATACCTTCACATAAGGAGATTCTCAAGGAGGTGGATTCAAGAGGTAAATTCACATTTTATTTCTTTAATTTTCGTTTCAATTTATTTTATATTATTATCTCATCCTCTCCTCCTATGTCAAAATGACCATGATAACTCCATTATCATATATATACTGAAATTATATCATGTTAATGGAAGAACCATCATCAATATTTTTACTCTCTCCCTTTTATTGTTAAAATCAAACCATTGTCTGTGAGGTTCCAATTTACAACCATCATGGACGAAGAAGTTTCATTCTTCAATATATCCATAATTACTGGTCATAAAACCATTTTTATGGTTGAAATAGAAAAAAATATATATATTATAAACTAATTAAAATTCAGGAACCATTATACGTAAATGTTATTAAATCATATGACAAAAATATTCTGTGTGAATTTTCTATATTTGTGTACCAATCAATATCCTTCTTTATTTTGTGGGTATTTACATGTTTTAAAATAATCATTGAATAATGCTTCCGAAAGGAATCCTCGATTCAAGGAAATATCGAATTCTTACCTATTTTAAAATTCACTATATAATATGTTTTATGCCATTTTTATCTTTATAAAATCACAAATTTTAACAGGATAAATTTATTTTGGGTTATTTCTTATTTTATTAAAGAAAACATGCCTTTGTGCTTTAAAATCCTTTAATATTTTTTTAAACAGCACTAAAATATTTTATTTCTAAAGCCTCCTTAAAACATTTTTTAAATAATTTCAATGCAATAAGACTTAATTTAAGCGAAAAAATATAATTTCAACAATAATAAATTTTATTTTCTTGGATATACATTTTTACAAATCTGATTTCAGGGAAAATACAATAGGATTTTCAAAAAAACTCCTTCTTTCAAATGTAAACAATGATTTTTCTCATCTCACTGTATCTTTTATGAGATATATTCCTTTTTAACCACTTTCTTATTACATGTGGGGTTTGTAATTACATTTTATATATCATATCAAGAGTCTCCTTATTCTCATGATATTCTAAGGGATTATTATTTGAATGTTTCAATGTGGTATGAGACACTTTGGAATGTTTAAGGATTATTTCCTCAAAAACAATTCAATGGTCTCATTTAAAGGTATCTTCATATATGTAAAAATACATTGTTGAATCTTTTACTTCATTTTGTTTTATCTCTTATGATATTATCCACCATGTTTTATTTAATTTTTTATGATTAGTTAGACTATGGATGTGCTATCTTAAAACCATTCACCAATTTACTCCAAACGGTTAGTGATTTTGCTTAATGTTCGGGGAATGTTACTTAAATTTCATATATTAGTTTCAATATGAATGTATATGTTGTTTATGATTGTCCCCATTCAAATGAGGAATGAATTGGACTTATTATATAATGGTTGGGGCCTGCTACAACCCCTTGATGAATCTGTAGGTCTCCTGAGAAAAATAGATGTGGACTTGGCTAAGGCCTTTCCCAATTTGATATATGGTTTTGGCCGAGGCCTTAATAATTTCTAGATGTTTGGGACATGGCCCTGAAGGTATGTTTTAGAAATTTGGACATATGTATTTCCATCATTGGGAAGATAGAAATTCATATTTCATGTGGTTATTTGACTAGTAGAATTTCCATGATTATGTTTTATTAGGGAAATATTTACTCAGTTCATATTCCTTCCATATTATGTTCATGTTTATTTTTAAAAGTCACGTGTTTTTAGTTATTAAACATGTCTAATGTTTATGTTTATGAGATCTTACATTGTATTGTTTACCCTTACTGAGCATCTGAGCTCACCCATTTCTTAGTTTTTATTTTTTCAGGACATGAAGAAGTTCTTTATGACTGGCTCGTAGGGATAATCATGGAGTGGTGGATGTATCCTATAAAACATATTTTTTGAATTTATTTTCGAGTTTTAATGTTACACCTATGTATATATCTAGTTTTCCAAAGCTACTATACTACTCTGTCCTTTGGGATTTGATTCCTTGTAATCATGCCAATGTATTAAAATAATGCACCGGCTTCAGGCTTCTGGGGTCGGGGTGTTACATTATGACTTCTTTATAAATTAATCAAGGTTATATAAAATTATCTTATAACCATAAGACAATAAAATAAAAATTTATGACTTCATTTTATGAAAATACATTTCCATTTTAAATTAATAAATTAATCATAAAATTGTAATTAAAAATATTTATGGCATACAAAAATATGAATACTTGAACAATGATCATTTTTTCACTTATAAGATCTCTAAATTACATTTATACATTCATGGTTGAAGCTTCCATTTTTTGGCCAATTTACTATTCATTACTATTCATAATGGTATGTTAATATTCGTAAGTGTATGTTCCTATTCACCAAAAATTAAGTTTGTCTTAACAGACACTGAATATCTTACTTAAGAAAACTGTGTATGTCAATTTGTATAAATTCAAATCACAGTGGTGGAAATATTATGTTTACTGGCTAGGTTATAACAATGTGGTGTTTTTTAGAGACTTAGTGTTTCATGCATTATATATTAAATATATTTTTTATTTCATAGGGTGTTACATCATCCAGCTATGATTTTCCTACTAGATTACTTCCCATGGTCTTACCCTATATATGACAACCCTGCTTTTTATTACAACTTAAACATGCTTTATTACATAAAACTTCACTTGATACAACAAAGAAGATCAAGTGGTTTAGTGTCTTTGGGGCTTAGGATCATTACATAAAAACTTTAAACTTGAAATACAACATCCTTATTGAAAACTTCCTTTACATGACCACTACATTCCTTCGTACTTAGCATTGCATGGGATAACCTGAGGACATGCATAAGAAAAGGGTGAGCTATAAAGCCCAGTAAGGGAGTACACAATGAATAACATGAGGAGTACAATACATGTTAGGCAATAGGCATATCAATAGAGCATAATGGAGACATGAACATAAAGGCATGATAAAGCATGATAATCATAACATGGAAATGTGGCAACAACACTTAACATTGAATTAGCATGAGCCAAGGCTCATTGCACATGGAGCATGAGTAAACCCTCATTGCACTTGAAGCACGAGTAAACCCTCGTTGCACTTGAATTAGCATGAGTCAACACTCATTGCACATGACGTATCATGATACTTTACTTTACCCAATGCATTGGAGCGCTATCAGGGCGCACCCTTCTTAAACATTTCATTTCATGCATAAGTGTGCCACATGGATCATAAAACATGGATTCATAAAACATAATCATTTATTCCACGATAAAGGAATGTGGAATTCATACATGAAACTTTACAATCAATAAGTAAATGTGCATAAAGGTGAATACCCTTGATGGAGAAATGGGCATGGTATTCACTACACAATGATATTGGCTTAGAAAATCGGTGTGATTTCGGCAGCGTAACGGCGTGACATAAGAATTCATAAAAAAGGCTGATGAGAGAGAAAGGGGTTCCTCGTCATATTTACATGTAATGGACAGTAAGAAGGTCATATAGATACATTTCCCAACAATTGAAAAGGAACTTAGATTCATGATACAAAAGTATTGCTTGAATATAAAAGAGGAGAAAAAGGTTCCTTTCGGAATTTCGGCATAGTAACGGGTGTACATGGGAGGCATTTAATGAGAGAGAAAGGGGTCTCCCATCATTCAAACAACAAGAGGGCAGTATGGGAGAGGTGCGAAACCATACCCCAACATTCATAAATGAAATTAAAAGGGCAATACAACTTAAATAAAATTGACAAAAATGAGAAAGGAAGAAAAACCCTTACTTGGAAGTGTGCTTCCAAAGGCTAGAGAGAGGCTTGTGAGAGGCTTCTTGGGAGCTTGGGGCACCTTGAGAGGATTCTAGAGAGAGTAGGGCAGAGGTTGGACGAACTTCAAGGGCTTTGAGTGAGGAGTAAGTGGGAGGTTGGGTGGGTTTATATAGGAAAGGTGAGAGAATTCTTTATTATTTAGGTTTGGGACCCCTTATATTAAAATAATCCAAACCACAAACCATCCCATGGTATTTGCCCATGGTTTCTGGAAAAGGAAAGAGGAAAACAATATTTTAAAATTCCAAGGTCCGAACTTATTAAAAAAAATAGGGTTGCTTATGTGGAGGTGAGTGACACTCCCATGGAAATTAATTTAAAAAGGCAAAGTGTTGAATAAGTCTTGAGGGCTCCATTAATGCTTTGAAAAGTGAGTCAAACAAACCCAAAACCTCATTATTTTAATGATAAAACTTATATTGGCCGAACATAAGGATTATGGTATTTTATTACATCACCATTGGGTCATTATGATGTCATAAAACATATTATATATTTAAATGGTATTTAATTTTTACCCAAAAATTTGACTGTCTCAGAAAATTATGAAAAATTCACCGTTGTATAATTTCGACGTCCTGATTCCAAAAATAATATTTATTTTATCTAAATAATTTTCTAAATATGTGAATTTTCACTTTTAAAATAAAAACTGACATTTATAAAAAATTCACGGGTTTTGACAGAAATGGCTTTCAAACCTTAATAAAAATTTTAATTGCATTCATAAAATTATAAGATCATTTATATTTAATAAAAATTAATTTAATATTAATAATAATATTTTATTAAAATATTATTTAATTCAAAAATCCTTTAATTTAATAAAATATAATTCTTAATTAAATAATAACTAAAAACATCATTTGTACTTTAAAAACTAATTACAATGCATCAAAAATGACTAGAAATTATATTCATTATTATATACAAAAATAATGTACATGAACATGGTGCTACTTATTTGTTACATAACCCCTTAAAATAGCCGCATAAGACCTAAGGGTAAGGTGTGCGATGGTGACAGACTCTTGGGGTTGCTCGGATAACATCTCTCGAGTGGTAATCTCTATCAACTTCCATTTTTCCCGTAGACGATCACGTTCGAGCTTGACTTGATGAAGCTCAGCTTGGGCTTGGTCAAGGGCAAAGCCCAAAGACGCCACCTCCTTTCCGAGCTCCGAAAAATGGGCTTCGTAAGGGGAAATTCTACTGGATGAGGCCATCGCTTCCTTTGTCTGAGTAGAAAATTGGTTCGTTAAAGCCTTATATTTAAACTACCCAGATGATCACTGTTCAACGGCTAAAAAAGTAACGGTCACAAATCTTAACGTTAAACTAAAGAAGTTGACATCTTATAAAAACATTTTTTTTTCATAATGAAACCTTTAACTGGATCAAGAGGGATTTTCCATTAATGAAATTTTGGGTCGTTACACTATAAGGTTTGACGTTCTTGAAGCTCCAAAGCCAGTTCAGCATGAATGAAAAGAAGTGTATTGACTAGAATGTGATCATTAATTCCACCTTCCTGAATAGGCTTTTCTATCTTCCCCCAAGATACCCAAGATCACTTTACTTCAACCCTTGCATCCCATATGAAATGGGCCATGATCTTTTCATTATTAATTCTGAAACTCCAGATTACTTTGAGGGATGATAGCACTTGAACATGGGTGGTAAAATGGGTACTATTCACCAGTACAATATTTTCCCCAAATGATAGGTATCTATTTTTTCAATTGAGGATTCTATCCGAAATATGGCTAATAATGTAGTCAAATTATTTGATATGTAGGAAACTAGAGGAGATGGGCGACCTAGGTAGTTCATCATCCAACATCCACTTTGAATGCCGAGAAGGTTGAAGATAGAGACTTCTTGATTTGGTTACATTTTCCGGAAATGTACACATTGATTTTGATCTTGTTGATGACTTGTCCACTCGAGTGATTGTATTCTTCCAGGACCTTGATAATGCAACGAATATACTACCTATTCACATTCAGAAAAATCATTGTATCATATAGGACCATCTGGTGGGAGATAGATAGGGTATTCCATTTTCGTCTATAGGGAAGGATCGTATAATTGTTCATATTTTTTTGGATCTGGAAGATAAGGATTTCATAGGAGAGGATAAAGAGGCTCGGGGAGAGAGGTTCTCCCTAACTTATTACTCTGAAAACCTTGAAAAATCCATGTGATTTACACATGAAATGAAATGCCACACCAGAATAACTATATCACCGAAAGATAAAGTCAATCGACCAGGGAGATAAGCCCATACCTGGGAGGATGTTTTCGATAAAGCCCTATTTGAATTGATCATAAGCATTGTTCATATCTATTTTAATATCCAGATTTGAGGCATATACCTTCGGTATGATATCCCTGACCAACTATTATTCCATCGTTATCGCCCCTTGAAAAGAGCATCCTTTAAAAAAGAAATGTTCCTCTATTGAGATCCACCGAAGGAGATGTGCTTCCAGTCTAGTATTAATGACACTTTCAAGGAATTTGAAAGATAAATTTCACATAATAACTAGCCAATATTGAATAATTGAGGTGGGGTTTTTTATTTTATGTAGGGGGACTAGAGTCAAGGCGGACACCACTCATGGTAGTGAACCACTCTAGAAAAAGGCCTTAATAGTCTCGGTAAGAACTCCTTTAACCACATCCCATGCATTCCTATAAAAAGAACCTTGAAATACATTTGGTTCTAGGGAACATTCCAGTTTGAGGTTAATGATAGCCTCATGGATGTCCCCTTCCTTCGGTAAGGTCTCCATAATCTCGTTGTCTTGGTGAGACACCTGGTTATAAATATCTTCACTGAACTCTGCTTCCCTCTTAGGTACCATTCACGCATATGGGGATTAGGACCCCTAAGAAGGTCCTTAAAGAAATATTAGGAGAGGATTCTCAACAACTCCCTATCATTTGAGTACATCCCATCCATCATTAAGATATTAGGTTAGACCATACACTTTCTTTCCTTAATGCAGGAATGAAAGAAGGTGGTGTTCCTATCTCCCTCATCATTCCATTTGACCATCAAGGACTCCCTCTCCATTCAATCCTAGTGTAAAAACATATTAGTAATGATATAATTCTTTCAGGATAACTCTTCAAACATCACTTCGTCCATGTTTCCCTCAAGGATTACTTCAAGATTATCAATATTCTATATGGAAACATCAATATCCTCATCACTCGAGGGGAATTATTTATCCCAGTCTTGTAACTGACCCCTGAGTCTTCTAACCTTGTTCTGGAAGGTGGTCCCTATGCTTACCTGAATGGGATCACTCCATGATTCCCTATCTACATCATGGTAAACAGGAATATTAACCCAATGGTGGTAAAATCTAGTGGAAACTGGAGTCATATTCCTTGCCAATATTGTGGAAAGGATCATAGAATGATCGGAGAGAGGATGCACGAGGTGACCGAATTTGATTTTTGGGTACTTTGAAATGGATTGCATGTCACCCATATATCGAGTATCCAAATCCCTTCATTGTGGTCTTCTTTGACATAAAAGACCCCACCTACATTGGGACAACTGCAAAATGATTGTGTCGTTCCAATGAAAGTGCCATCCTTAGTTGAATTTTCATCTACCCCTCTAGTGGGTTTGGTCGATAATAGAATAAATTACCACATTTTATTTCTTGGTTCTAGAAAAATAAATAATTTTACTTCCTATGATTCTATTTTAAATGGTTTATCTTTCTACCATTACTTAATTAAATCCACTTCCATGAATCCCAACTTATCTATTTTTACAAAAATTCTATTATCAACCATCTTCCATTAAAAATTGGCACTTGGAATGTTGTATAATCCAACTCCCATAATTTTTTGATGATGTCAAAGTATGAAAAATCTAATTAAATTTTATTTTTTCCCGTGATACCAAATACATGAATCGCTTGATCCAAAATTTAAACTCCTCTATTTTTCATGATACTACATTCATCATGTTTATTTGTATAGAATGTATATCAATTAATTACCAAACCATTATAAGATAATACATGCACACTTGTTCTTTTAGCTATCCATTGAAGTCATTTTGAAATTGATTCTGGATTTCAATATAACTTGTTAAAAATATGATATTGAAACCAATATATAAATGATTGATTATTTATAGTTGATACCCATCATTCAGCCTTGAATGGATTCAAATACCTATGAATTTATTTATGGGTTTCAACATACGGAAAAACCTCCAAAACTATCATGAAAACATATATGTGTGAATAATACTAATATGTAATAGTGATTGTCACAATTTCTATTTCAGAAATGCATTCCCCCATAAGATGACCAGTGGGATGAAATTTTGGTAGACCAATGATTTCCACACTATACAGATAGTCGGTACAGAATTCAATGGCTTTGTCAAAAATATATTGCTCCTCCATACAACCTTCTATATGACTTTGATTTTTCTCATACCCATTAAAAATATTCATCTACCATTCAATGGATTACATCCATCTATATTATATAGGGTAACATAGTTGAATATATCTTACCAAGTCAACCATCAAGTGAACTATCATATCCAAGAATTTAGATGGGAAGAACATTTCCAATTCACATAATATGATGCAAAATTACTTTTCCATAGTTGGAAATTTTAAGGGGCCTATAAAAAATTTTCGTATAGATTTTAAAAAGAAAGAGAGATTGGTTAATTTATGACTGACATTCTTGGAAAAAATTAAATGTATAGTTATAAGCATTATATCATACATCAGAACATGATAATCAGATGATTTCAGACCCTTTAACATTAAATCATTCATTGAAATGATATTATTGTTATTTTATGAATAACTCTATCGAAAATTTACATCATTCTAGAAATTTAAAGACTGATATCTCTACTTCCATGAAAGAGTGTAAGTAGCTAGAGGAAGTGAAGTCTATTTTTCACCATTCACTAGTGCCAACTCTTCTTGTATTCCCATGTCAATCATGTCTAACCAAGGCTTAATTCAAAACATTCTACTAACAACTACATTTAGTAAAAAACAATTAAACTAACACATACATATTTTCAACATGAATAACATCATGAAAATTTTATACATAAAAACAATTTCAGTATTGTAATTAAAAAAACCGATCTCTTTTTTCATCATGTTTTGTAATGTTTTTCGAAAAAGGTTTAATCAATGAAATGTTCATATCATTAAATTTATAAAATAGTTGATCAACTATCATTGGAGATGGTGTTGTGCAATATTCTAAACTATCATAAAATTATGTCATCCCATATTAGTACTTATGTCACAGAGTAGAAATCTATGTTATCCTAGAAACATAATATTCGATGAATGTTTCATCCTAGTTAGTTATGTACCTTTTTCAGAAATGGGACACCCTTGAGTAAATTTTATTCTACATATTAAGAAAATTCAATTATCATACCTTAAAACATGGATCTAAATATGAAATCTTCATTTCTATAAGAAACATACAATGTAACACCTAAATCCCACAATAATTTCAAATCTTCAATAAATTGAGAAAAAAAATATAAATATCATTACCCACTTATTTTTTTCATGATATAAGCCTTGATAACATATTGTATTTTCCTAAAATCCATTGCAACGATGGAATTTTAAAATTTACCAACATAACTGGCCATGTGATGTGATTTATTATTTAAAAACCAAAAGGATTGACTCTATATTTAGATAATACAACTCGAAGGTTTCATGAATTGTTTCCAAATTCAATATACTTATGATCAAATATCATTCCCTAAAGATATTAAGTAGAGTGATGCCATTTCCAATCATTATTTATTTTATCCACATTCATAGTCAATTTCATTGTAGTCTCCTCGCTACCAAATAGGAATCTAAAGGTTGGAATGATTGAAAAGTACAAAAAAATCATATAACCCGATTCAAATTTTTTGTATTAAGAAACACCACACATTGAGAATTTGTTAAGTGATTTTTGTTCCTTTTGAAATAGTATATAGTTATTTGGATAATCCTATATTATTTTAGAGACCATACCAATTGAACATAAATTTTTTTAGCATCATATATTTTTCTAGGAAGATAATAATATTCTTGGAGAATATTATTCAAGAACGAAATTAGATCAATAAAACTTGTGTCACTCAATCCATGGCTAGTTTTTAAATTATATTGCTTCATTATAGATGAAAATGTTGTATATTTAGTATAAATTGCATAAAATGACATATTTGTAGAACTATTTAACTTCTCAAACAATTTTGGATAATCATGAAGTTTATCTTAAACAATCATTTTCATTTCCACAATACAATATTTAACATCCTTAAAAACTATATTCACATCCGTGAAATGGTCTACATTAATTTCCAAAATTATAATCATATGAGAGGATACAATAAATTTAGTATTATCCCAATCACAAGATACATTCACGTTTCCCAATGTTTAGTCCAACATTTATAACTTTAATCCAATTCATGGAAAATCAAATGTTCCTCTAACTCATATACACTAATTAGTCATGAATAACAACAACATTAAAAATAATAATGGATTTGAGAAGGTTAATATGCATGATATTTTTTAAAAACTATGTACTCTTTTACCCCATATTTATAGTCTCTTTTCATATGATTTCCATCCATCTATTTTCAATTCATAGCCATCCCATTGGATTCAATAATATTAATATAAAAAAATAAACAAAATGGGCCTTTCAAATTTAGGGGAACCCAACATTTTAATGTTTCAAATAAATCTAGTAGGCTTTGAAGGAAATAAGTAATTGAATTTAAGAAAATAATTAATACACTTGTGGATGGCTTTATCCTCTAAATTCTTCCAAAATTATCAACAGTACCTAGTACGGGATGACTACTAATCGGGGTAGTTTAAGAAACATAATTTATTATCCAGAAGATATGGGTAATGAGTCCAAGGCAACAAAATTAATTATTTAGTTTTTAGGGTGTGAATTTTAAGAGGATGGTTGTTTTATCCTCAAATATAAATGTTCCAAGGCTGGGGAGGTAGTGAAGAACTAGAAAATATTTCATAGTTTACTAATAAAAGATGAAAAAAGAAGTAGTGGCAGTCTAATCCTTACAAGGGATCCTTGGGTTTTATGACCGTGAGAAGGCTCATCTGGATGGTATTACATGCACTCATGCTGAGAAATCCTTTACAATTTCAACATTGAATGAAATCATTCAACTAATCCACAGAAACAAAAAAGGATTTTTGTATGAAGAATGAATTTTAGTACATATTATCTCCCAGTGAGGCCAAGGATGTGGGAGTGGGGTCATGAAATATATCTTATGGGTTGGATGAAGTTAGTGATATTCATTTCCCATGGTGTTGTTACCAATATATATTATATAGGATCAGTAATTATATGTATCTAGTAAGTATCTAAAAGTTATTATTATTATTTAAATATAGATACCACCAATTTCCCTTAAACATTTATGTATTTATAAATATACATACAACTCATTTTGTTGCATTTAGAAATATAGATACCACTCAAAATTTTGAGACATATTTCTTATGTTCGAAAAGTAAATAGATATTAGTTACTTTAGTTTGATCCATTGAATATAATTTTATATTAATGTTCATTACTAAGGATCTATTTTCCATCATTTACTAGAAATACTCATAGTATATAAATTTGAATTCATGCTACCTAAAAAAGGGAATGGCCTTAAATTTTACTATTTATAGATGGTGTCAACTATTTAAATATTTCATTTTATATTTTATATATATTAACTAGAATTAAATATTATTATACAAGAGAATAATTTTTAAAACATTCCATAAAAATGGGTGAATCGTTCAACCACTTAAAAATTAGATTTGAATTATTTAAATTTTCATCTTAATAATGATGATTCCTTTCAGTTTTTTATTTTTTTGAATTTAATTTTTTATATTTCTTTTAATATTTTGTTTTTACAAATTTAGTTATAATTATATTGTTTCAAATTATGCATGAATACACATATTATTTATTAATGTATCCATCGATACATTGGAAGCAATCCAAACTGATTTATAGAGATTTGTGGTCACTATTACAATCTAATTACATGCCTCATAAATTGTTCATTAGGAAGCTGAGTAATTGGGTAATTATTCCTACTCTAATTTATATATTTTGGTATTTTTCAATGTTTCTAATATTTTCATTCTAAATACAAGTATGTTTATCTCTAAATACACACAATATGTATATTTAGTCAAAATATACACATTTTTTAGGAATATTTATATTTTTAATCATAAATATCTATATTCAATATGTAGGATTTTTTTTATTTTAATTGGTTCAATGTGAATGTGTGTTATTAACTTTGAAAAATATTATTCATTTAAAAAACTCTGATGGTATCCTCCTCTCATCCCATGGATAAAATTTAAAAATAAATCCTTTAGAGGGTATATTTAAAATATAGTTAAAAAAGTAAGATGCTAATTTTTCATAAAATAAGTCAGAAAAGGCCATAATTTAGATTTATTTTTATCCAATGAAAGTAATACACTCATTTAAGGAAACCTTTATTTAAAGAAAATTCACATGATTCCATTTATAAAAAAATAAATAGTTTTCAGGCCATTCTTGATGAAACACATAAATTTAACTAAATGGAATAAAATAAACATTTTAAGACAAGTTAAATAACACACTAGAATAACAAACCAATAAATTTAAAATTAGAGAAAAAATCTAATTATAATGAAACTAATACAAAAAAATGAATAAATATAGGCAGTAGAAATATCTGTTGATGTAGATGAAATATAAAAAACATAGGCCATAATAGAATCCAATAAATTCATGTAAAATTAAAAAAATATAGTTAGAAATAGTATTCACTCAAGATGAAAAAATAAAAAAATATAGTCTATGTGGAAATCTAAACAAAAAAAAAAGAAATATTATCATGTCACGGGTTAAAAAATACAATGGAATAGTGGTGGTTAGTGGTATCAGGATACTATTCAAGATGATAACTAACATAGTAGAGGGGATTTGTTTCACATAACTATACAATAGGACAAAATAAACTAGTGTAGAGGTGAAATACCATGTTATTAGTCAAGATAATTCATAAAACCAGTGGAGAGGTTTAATATCACATCACCAGTTAAAACAAATCATGGAACAAGTTAGATTAAAAGGTATTATATTAAGAAGAACATTATCTTAAAAATCCCATTTTCAATGTTCCATCAGGGCATTTGGAAACATTTCTTAAAAATAAAACCACATAAAAATTCATTATAAAATCCATTGAAGACAATATATTCTTTCATAAACAACTTTAAACTATATCAAAATCAAAATAATAAAAAAAATATCCATAAAACACATCGAAAAAAATCACCCAAAAGGGACAATAAGAGAGAAAATATCATCCTTCATTTTTAATACATTTTCCTAAATGAATGGTTGTCATCCCTTTATGATAACAAAGAAACAATATAAATTTTATCATTTAGAAAAATAATCTTAAATATCAAATAATTCATTTAATCATGCAATATGGGTTCATGATATTTGAAAACAGTTTTATATTTTAAATCAAGAGTGGATACTCCATTCATATAGAATAAAAACCCAAGGAAAATTAGCATCATAAAGTAAAAGACACTATTTAATCTTGATATAATACATAAAACAATTTAAATTTTTGTTAGAAACCATAATAAATCATGGTTTCAAATTTAAAAATTAATGTATGTCGAAACCTACCATAAATATATCTATTTCACAATGTACCACATTAAACCACCAAAACAAGGTTAGAGAAACTCTTATAATTCCATTAAAATACATTAAATATGAAAAATCAATTTAAAATCATGCTAGGAAAATTTGTAGGTCGGCATATCCATACTAGGGAAAGGAAAAAATAAGGGTTGGAAGAAGGAGTGGAGGGGGAGGTCATTGATGTGTTTTATGTGGAATCCAGGAGTTTTGGAAGTTGTGATGAGTGGTGCAATGTAGGGAAGGGACCCGTATGTGGAAACACAGTGCATAAAAATTTGAGAAAACTCCATCAAAGATTAGGAAAAATATCCAAAGGCACTAAAAAAATAAATTGGTACATAAGTTATCTTTAGAGAGGATGTAATCATCAAGAAATTAAATTAATACCGAGAGTGATGATAGTAGTAGGCTTTGGTGAGAACAATGAAAATAGGACGGTTATATAAGACCATAAAGGCATGAAGAGATGACTCTATTATGTTTCATTCTATAATATTAGGTAAGGAATTTATGATCACATTAAAAAATACACTGATAAAGAGTAGTATTAACATCACTAAATGAGAATTCTTTGATAAAAAAAAGTCTTTATCAATTCATTTTTAATGATAATAAGATATATCTTTAATAGCACAAATATTATAGAATAAATAAAGAGTAGTTTTATCTATTCTTTTTTAATGATGATAAACACATAATTTTAATAATAACACTATGAAACTATTTTTTTTATTTTCCCAATAAAATCACTTTAGGGTTAAGTGAGAACCATATATGGAAAATCAAAAGGTGAGGGAAAATTGTCCAAGGGGATCCACCATTGTAGGTATGATCCGGGCCTCAGGAAAAATGCATGCACAACCCCATCACAATGTATCCCTTGTGACAATTGCACACACAAGCCCTAGTAAGCCATATCCCGCACCACACCCTCGGACAAACAACATAACAGGAGGATCATGCCATTGAGATTGGTTTAAATTTTGGAGGGGGTCTTACCATGGATGTTATTGATAGCTCTAGATAATATCCTAAATATGTTTATATAGGTATGGCTTCCCATTTGGATATTCATGAGAGCAGTTTTAATGTGATGCATCAAGCTCAACATGATATGTGGGATATACCCACACTTTTTTAGAATCTTGTGTCCTCTTGGCATGTATAGTCCAACATTATGGTCTCTTTAGTACAAGGTATGATTGATGATGCTCATTAGAATCCAGCTATGATGCTAGAAAATGATTTGGATAGAGGTCAAGCTATTGACCCTCACAGTGAGGATGGCTCATCAACCCTGGATGGTCAAGGTGATGATTAAAAAACTACCAAATAATGGAGGTGAGACAGTCATCTGAGAAACTATGGCGTATCATGAGTAAGATGTGGTACACACACAAAAATATGATTGTGCATGCTTTCCTATTGTTTTGTAGTGGTGCATGCATACCACTTTTTTATCTAGCTTCTCCATCTTCTGTCTATATGTTTACTTTCTTTTTAATAAATTTCTCATGGAAATTAGTTTTAATACGTGGTATTCACCATTCCTAGTAAAAATTATAAATATAATAAATATATTTATTATTTAAATTTATTTATTATAATTTTACAAATATATATATATATATATTTACAATTATAAACAAATTTATTTATAAATTTCTTTACATAATTATAAATATATTTATACATTTATCTATATATATTAATATAATTATGTATAAATTTATTATCATATAAATATATGTATTTGTTAAATTATAATAAATATATTTATAATTTATATATATATTTTCTAATTTTATAATTATATATATATATTTAGTTAATATTATAAATAATAATATTTAAAAAAATTATATATAATTACAAAAATATTTATAAAAATATATATATTTATATTAATATATATATATAATTATAAATATAATAACTATTTTTTTAAATGATGAATCCTTGGTCAAAGGACCAAAGAATGAAAATATATGAAGATAAAAAAAGTATTATAAAAGTCTAAAAGAGGGGAATTTATTACAATATCTTTCATGAAGTGGGATGAGAACTGTTGGTAGTTCATCGATTCATGCAATTTCACTGCTAACACCTTTATTGTAATGGCCATCCACCACCCTGTTCGCCTCGTAGTATGCATGGGTGGTTATAGGATTGATGTTTGTTAGTTATTGGAGGTATGTTTTCTATATTATTGTGAGGGGATACACCAGGCGAACCACCCCATGTCGAATGGATTTTATGTTGGTGTTTTATTTTCTTTTGATCCATATGTTATTCTTTTTTTCCCTTGATTTGATCAAAAATAATAATGATAATGTGCATCTCTGCTACTAATGAGGAGGTAAAATCACATGTACTGTAGCAGCATCCAAAAATTTGTCCATTGTGATTTCTACACACAACTCCACATCCCATGGGGAATGGTTTCTTTTGAGGAACCATTAAAATTTATTTTGATTTATCTTGGGAGTGGGGGTTTCCAGAAGACTTCCAACATACCTTGGGTCTAGCAGAATCATGCTTTGATTCCATTCCGACGACGAATGATAATATCCATGATGGAGTTGTGGAAGGTAATTATTTTCATCATTCCAACTTCCTTGATAGAAATGAATATATTAACTTGAGATACATGAATAGTTAATGTATTATTGTTGTGAATTATGGAATTTCAATCATACCAAATGATGTGAATCAGTTTGGCAACTGCTGCAACAAATAGTTGTTCAGTCTGAGGAGAGGAATCTATTGTAGTGCATCTTTGAAGATGAAGCCGAATGGCATCCAAACTTGTCTATATGAGAGAAAAAATGTCAAATATGTATTTTCATAATGCATAAGCAGTATCAAAAGAAAAGAAATGGTGGTCAAAATACACATTGTATTGATTACAAATTCGACATTTAGAACAAAGTTGAATACAAAATAATTGTAGAGAACTATCATTGGGAACTCTATTGTGGGATATTCTCTAAACCATGGTGAATCTAGAGGGTCTAACACATTTCTTGTTAATGTTATTTAACTAAAACAATCCAGGATTTTATTACTGAAATTATGACTTTAGTAAATTTTAGTGTTTAAGACACCAAGATGAGTCGATTCCCAAACTAGAAAATCATCAGTGTTGACAAAAGGGTAGATGGTAATAATAGTATTGATCCCATTAGGTAAATACATATCTGAGGAGAATATAAATTCATTCATCGAGATATTAATATTTGTATATAAATGAATGGAATCAATAATAGTGGAATGTGGGTAACCATTTCATTTATCCAAGAAAAATTTCAATGTATATTCTTCATTAACAATCTATCAATAGTGAGACATAATTTTAGAAAATGAGTAATTAATGAAAGACCATATTGAAGTGTCCATGTGTATTTTCATACCTTTTCTTAAATTGTTATAAACTCTACCTATAAGGAAATCAAAGGCCGAGTAATTTTTTTTATAAGGTTCCTTGTGAGTTTATCTTGAATGCATTCATCAAAGAGGAAAATGTTCTTAATACCAAGGCCACTATTGTCTATAGGTTTACGAAAGTAATTCCATGGAATAGTGAAAAGATTCCTCTCCAGAGTACTTTCACACTAAAAAAAGTTAATTATTTTACTATTAATATTTTTAATTAATTCAATATTCCATTTATAAACTATCATAGAGTAAACCATTTTAGAAAAAAAAATGTTGCATTAGATAAGACATAGTCGGTTTTCGATCGATAAGGATTTTAATTTCTAAGAGGATATTTGATCTCTAATATAGTCAAGTATATTAGAGAAGTAAGTTCTTTTAGGATTTCCCCATATGATATGAAATCCAAGTTACTTGAAGGGGATGCATCCTTGCTTTATACCAAGGTCATTTATAATGTGAGTCTTTATAGTTATACAAATCCTTTTTCCGAAGAAAATGGTTTATTTTTTCTAGTTTATGGATTACCCAGACACATATTCATAGTGAGACAAGGAAACATTAAGATTTTGGATGTTTTTCCCCTTGAAGGTATAAACCAATATCATTTTCATACAAGAGATGACATGGAATAATCCGTTTTCTAGAGGTAATGATGAGAATAATTTTACCATGGTTAACTAGATTAGTGATATGTCTTCGAAGGTAGTCCTTAGCAATAATAGAAGTGATGGAAGAGGTAGGGTCTCCTTGTCTAACTCCATTGGTTCAATTTTTAATGTCCCTTTGGATCACAATTAATCAAAATATAAATGTGATCAGAATGAAAATAAGTTTTAATTTTATTAACTAAAATGTCACTAAAGCCAATCTTGTTGAGGACCTTGAAAATAAATCTCTAATCCACAATGTCAAAAAAAATTCTAATGTTAATATTAATTGTAATTCTTCATATAATATGATCCTTTTATAAAAAATTATACTTTTAAAGGAAAGACATATGTAGACTTGGATGTTTCTCTCTTTAAGGAAGCTAAATTGTATCCAAGAGAAAATTTTCTAGAAATTGGAGCCATCCTATTAGGTAAAATTCTAGAGATGATTTTATAAATAGACCTAATGAGATAAATGGGTATAAAGAGATGAAGTTCGGAAGAATTATCCACTTTGGGAATAAGTGAGAGGAATTTGGAATTAATTTGGTAAGGAAGGTATCCACTAGAAAAAAATGATTTAGCTAGTTTAAAAACATCATATTGAATAATATCCCCTTAGTGTTGAAAAAAACTATTAGTGAATCCATTAGGGAGAGGGGAAATATAATTTTTTTTATGCTAAATAACACCACTTTAAATTCATAGTCTATAGGAATACTATTCAATAGAGTATTTTCAATGTCTCCCAATATGCTAGGAATTATATCTAGCTTTATGTCTTTTTTATGATTAGGACCATTAAAGATATTTATAAAGTAGGAGACAACATGATTGACAAAACCTTCATAATTATCAAGGATTTTATCCCTTTCTTTATGAAATTAAAAGCATATAAAATCATTCCCATCTCTTTTCAGATCATTGTAGAATTATGTGTTTCTATCACTATCATTATTCCAGTTATTTTTGAAGGTATCTTTTCATAGATTATCTTTTAAGGAGAGAAGAGAGTTTAACTAAGTGAAAAGATCAATTTCTTGTTTAGGATCATTAGTGAATTTATTTTTCATAGAGTCAACATGAATTTGTATAAGTGTGTTTTCTAGGGATGAAATTTCATTATAATTTTTGTTGAATCTTTATTTACACTAGGTATTTAGGTTTTTCATTAAATGTTTTAATTTCATAATATAGGAAAAATCATCATTGTTAAATTTCATTGAATTATTGGTTTCCTTGACAATATTATTATAATCAATCATATAGGTCCATGCATTTTTAAATATAAAGGGAAGTAGGTTTGAAAACTCTAGTATTGAGACTAACTAAAATCAGGTGATGATCTAAGATTAGTCTAGGTAGGGTGATGCTAGAAATAGAATCTTAGTTATCCAGGGCTTGATTGTTTGTGAAATCTCTATCATGTTTACTAGAAATAACCTTGTTATGATGTTTTCTATGACATGTATATTTGGATCTTAATGGTTTATATCATGATATTTCTGTCCTAAATACATGATTTAAATTCCATAGAAGAAATGTTAGATTAAGAAGGACTCATTTCCTCACCAGGTCCAAGAATATCGTTGAATTCACCTAAAATGATCCAAGGTTCTTGGATATTTCTATTTAAAAAATATATGGTTTTATATAGAGATATCATATACTTTTACCTATTATTTTAATGAGAAATAATTTATAAAATATTTATTTTTTTAAAAGTTATTTCACATGTGAATGATCGAGTGTCAATATTAAAAACATGAACACATCATAAATATAAGTGAGAAAAGGTCCAAAGATATTCCACAGAATAATTATTAGAAGTAGAACTAATAAAAATGTAACTCCATTTATCTAATCCAATAAAACTATATGAAAAATTAATTTTAGGCTCATAAATATTTTTTTTGGTTTATGCATGAATAAAAGTTTTTTTAATGTTGTAGATGTGTAGGGGTTAGAAATACCCTAGCATTTTCAATAGAGAATATTCATTTGGACCTATGTTTGGGGTTAAGACTCCCTTTCCTTTTCACCTCCAGAGTTCCTCTTCCTTGTGGATTTCCTGAAGGTTTTCACATACTTATAATTTATCTTGGGTGAGTCCCTATCCCGTTTAATCATTTGAATGTTAGGAGAAATAAGATCATCATGTTTACCTGTCTTGTCCTCTCTTTGAGTCTTTGGTTCTTCACTACTAACTTGATGATTGGAGACATATCCTTCAATATTTATTTGTCTACCATCATTGTCTTTGTAATATATATATTTTTCCTTGTTTTCTTTCCAAATTATCCATCTAACATATTTTTGATTTCTATCAGGGATGCTTTATAATGTTCATGAAAATGGTATAAATTTCCCCAGCAACACCTTCTTCATCAATTTTAATCTCCTCTTCTTTAACCAATTTAGCACATAATTGTCTAGGGGTATCATTTGAGGTGGATGGGTCACAAATATTCTTCACCCATCTTTCATTCTATTTCATGAAGGGATCGGGATTCTCTAAAACATGCCTTTTTATCCTACTTATGTCTATTAATTTATGTATATTCTTTCTTAGTGGGTTGGTTGAATTTTGTTCACCACTCTACAATTCATGATGGAGTGTCTAATAATATTAAAATATTCACAAATGGGTGTATTATGCTCATATACTATCCTATCCTCTGCTCTGTAAACATTAGCATTAAAAGTGATGACACGAGGTAGTTTTGATTAAAAAATTTCTTCTACCATAACTCTTGCATATAGACCCAAATCTCGATTAAATGTTTATTGATATATCCTTATGGGGACCACAATGAAAGAGGTGATATCATTCAAGTTTTTTGAGTGCCAAAAATACCAACTAAGTCTATGCAGTCTTACCAAAATTTGATCCATAGAGCCCTTATGGGTGAATGGGTTGAAAGAAAAATCCCATTATGATAATCAAAGTAAACCAGGTTTCAGTTGTATACTACCTATTTTTCAAACTTGATCTGTGTTTTCATGGGGGTTCAAAAGAATTTGAAAACATGATTTTCTAATTATAACTAATTTTAATTAGTTATTCCCCAACAGTGAGTGATTCTAGGATTGATTTTTGAAACCGACAACGGTTTTCCACTTTTAAATAAGAAATTTGGCAAAGGATAGAGGACATACACATTTGATCCCTTGGTTGAAGAGCTTCAGAATCAGCCTCGACCGCAAAGCCTTAGTCATCCAACTTTTTTAACAGAGGAATCTTCGATGAGGAAGCATTTTGGAGGTCCATACACTTATGAGATTCAAGGAAAAATATCCCTATGGATTTTTCATTCGAAGCTCGAGTGGAGACATCAACGGGAAGAGCTTAGTCCTCTGGTGCATATGCTGGTGTCTCTATGAAGGATCTTTCCCACTCAGGCTCAAAGGAGGCCATGAAGAGATAAATCTATCAATCTATAATTCATTAATCATTGAGTTTTAGTGAAGTAGTTTTTACAATGTGACAGTTCGCAAGGTCTCTGAGGGAGTCGAAAATCCTCTATCCCAAAAACCGTTTATAATTATATTTATTATTTTAATATATTTATTATAATTTCATATTTAAATAAATAAATAAATATTTATTTCTTTATAGTTAAAATTTTTAATACATATATTTAAAAAATATTTATATATAATTATAAATAGTATAAATACAATAAATACATTTACTATTTAAATATATTTATTATAATTTTTTAATTATTTAAATATCTACTTAATTATTTATAATTATGAATATAAATAAATATATTTAAAATCCCTTTATATCTAATTAAAATATAATAAATATATTCAATATAATTTTATAATTATTTATATATATTTATATTTATAATTTCATAATATTTTTTTAACAAAATTTTTTTTAATTATAATTGTATAATTAGATATTTAAATTAAAAAACTATAAAAATAATCATTTTAATAGATTAATTATATAAATTTCAAACATATCTTAAATTCTATAGCATAATAAATAAAAATGAATAAATGCCATTTATATAAATTTCAAACATATTGAAAATCATACATGTATAATATATAAATATATGTATAAATAATTTTTACAAAATGATTAAATATATTTATATCATTATTAATAAATATATAATAACAAATAAATAAAAAATTTTAAATAAATTAAAAAATATAAAAAATTTAATTCATAACATTTATGTGAATTACATACCTAAATATGTACGCACACAAACACACATATATATACACATCTACACATACATACATCCACCTACACATGTACATATATTTTAGATTTTGTAATATCAATATATATATATATATATCTAAATAAATATATTAATATATATATATATTAAATAATTTTTTAAATAAAATAATAGTTTATTATATTGATTTTAATTATTTAAAAGTTTTTTAATTAATGTATATAAAAAGCTATTAATCATTTTGACTAATATAAATTTGATAATTTGATATATATAAAATTATGAAAATAAAATTCATTTTTTATTAAAATTAACATAAATCATATTTATATATTACTTATATATATATATATTAACTTTTTATAATACAATCTTATATATATATAAGTATTTTTATAATTATAATTATAAATAAATATATTTCCAAATATTTATTTATAATTATAAATATATTAATATAACTATATGTATTTATATAATTATATATATTTATAACATTGTGTATATTTGTTAATATATAAGTATATATAATTATAAGTATAGTAAATATATATTATTTAAATATGATTCTTATAATTTTATAATTATTTAAATATTTACTTATACTTCGAATTATAAATAAATATTTTTATAAATGTATTTACATAAATATAAATATAATTAGATAATTATATATATATATATATATGTAGTTATATATATTTATATATTTATATATTTATATATTAATATATAAATTTATATAATTATAAATATAATACAGATATTTATTTCTTAAATATTTTTTTAATTTTATAATTATTAAAATACACATATATATATATATATTAATAATTTAAATATATTTATTATAATCCAATACTTATTTAAACATATTCTAATTTTTTAAAATTTTATAAATACATTTTTAAAATAGTATATATATATATATTTTTTAATTATTAAAAAAATATATCAATACATCATATTTATGTTAATTATATATGTGCATTTTTAATATATATATATATAATAATTTTTTGAATATAAATATGATGATTTTATATATATTAATAACAGTTTTTATTAATTGTTTTTATCTACGCTAAGAATAGTGATGATAAAGATCCACCTTTATCATTGCTAAAAAAATCATAGATTAATTGTATACCATTATGAGTGTTTTTTAGTATTGATAAAAGGTACATTTATGAGTGCTTTTAGATATCACGGATTAATGTTTCCATTTTATCAGTGCTTTCATCTTAGAACTGCAAAAAGCTGGCACTGCCTAAACAATGATATGTGGTAGTGAAAAGAATATATCTACTAGGAGAGTTTTCCCATGTATCAAACTATGCCCCTTATTTATAAAGTATACACTTGTATTAAACAATTCTAATTTTAGTAATAGTATATAAAGAAATACTTTTTTTAATTATAATGTCATATAAAACAAGGTAAATTTAGGTAATCGACATTATATTTCTCTATGAGTTAATTTGAATTTCACATGTTTGTTGGATTTACAATTGAACCTTATTGCTTTTTAGTTTCTTGTTTGTTTCTACATTAATTTTATGTTTATAATTTACACAACTTGTTTATTTTGGTTTTATTTTCCTTATTATGCTCATCCTAGTTTCCCTTACCTTTGGTCCTTCTTACTCTTATGTGAGGTCCTCTAATTAGAGGGTTGACTATTTCTTATCAGTCCCATTATGATATAATGTGACCCTGATGAATTTATTTTGGTCACAACTAATGTAAAAGAGTGTAGTGGAAAATTTCCTTGTGACTCATACATATCATCCATGTAATTGTTATGTATTCCATTGTATTTCTTGAGACCCCTACTTTGTTATAAAAAAATTCAAGAGAAACAACAGACAATTGATTTGTAAAATAACTGTAAAAGTGAGAATAAAACACCAAAAAGAAATCACTAACATAGGGATTTACATGGATTATGAATAATCCGTACATCAACCGTGAGGCAGATTTCTTTTACTAATTTTGGGAGTAAGATTACATTGTGATTTTAGTGTGTCTTGAAAGTATAACTCAAATAAATAAATGAAGTGATAATGTAACCCACACTGTTATAGTGTAACCAACCCCACAATAAATCCACTATGTTGTAATGGTTGGTGGATGGATGTTCATGGAGATACATTGACCTATGCTTGGGACAATAAAATGCTACTACAATACCATGTTGAAGTGCACAATACAACAATTCCCTATTGGTGTCTCTAATTACATGCGGAGTAGAATAAATTTTGTTCTACTAGTACTGACTGAAAATTCATTTTTTTTTTGATTTTCTAAATATCCACTTTATGGGTAAGCGGTAACCATAGCACCACAAAACCCGAACATTACACCAACCATGGGATACGAAAACAAAGGATAAAATTCAAAACGCAAACAGTTACAGGACCCGAGGAAAACTCGAGCCATGAGAAAATTAAAGCGGTCAATGCATCGAACTCCACGCTCTGCACCTCAAACCGTGAACCCATCATCATGCATCACCATCCTTGTAGGTACAATGATATCTTGCAGGTCGCCGGAGAATGGAAGCAGTCACCAGAACCCTACAGACGACCGGACCACCCACCATCTGCACCACCATTTCAATGAACAGAAGCAATACACAGAAATGAAACCATCAACCTTGCCAGAAACACCAAATCCAGCGGGTAAAGAAACCAGAAAAAAATCGTCTTCATCACCGCAAAAGAAAATAAACACCGCTCCTCAACAAGAGACCGGCCCTGCATCCTAATACGGGATCTCAAACCCACAAGAAACAAAACAAAATCGCATCTTGAGAACATGAGAGTCGTCCTGCTTCCATCAGAGAATCAACACCGGTACGAGACCACTAGATCCAACCACATACCGACATCACAAAATCACCATAACAGCATCCAGCAGAAGAAATGTAAAAATGAGAAAACTGTAATGAATCTCCCACATGAACCTTGTTCCAACAAACTATCCTTAATGAATGTTTCTAGCTAAAGACAACATACTTAATTTGGGTGCCTCCTCTTATTCACTCATGATTGAGAATATTCTATTCAATGATTCAATTTCATGTTTATGATTCATGAAATTACACCTATTTCCCTTATATGCACCCATTTTGTTCTACCATATTCTACCTCTCATCCTACATTCATCAATGATGATCAATAGAGGGACAATGTTGCCTCAATTTTTCAATCACTTCGGGCTTTGTCAACATGTCTATCTGATCACTAATTTCTCAAATCATTTTCAATTTCAAATTCTCATACTACATTAATCCTATAATAAAATGAAACTTTAAATGAATATTCTTTATCTAGGCATGAAATAATAGATTTTTTAAATATGTACAACACTTTGATTATCACAATGATATAAATTTCCCTCTCACTTTCGATCCAGATCCTCTAAGAACTTCTCAACTAAACCATCCCCTTCACATATTTTGTTATAGTAATGTATTCTAACTCTATGGTCGATAATGTCACCACCTTATATAATTTAGATATTAAATTCACTATATTTCCTCTATATGTAAACACAAAACTTGTGGTACTCTTAAACTATCAAATTCACCTCCAAGGTCAGCATATACATACACCTATAATTAATTTCCATTTCCAAAGAAGAAAAATATTTCCTTTTTTCCCGTCACATGTCTCTATATCCACTTCATAACTTCCCAATATTTATAGGGATAACAATGTACCTTCTCACAACTACCACTACATGTGAAATATTAATCCATGTAGACACCATGACATACACCATGCGTACAACAATTGATTCATATAAAACCTTTATCATTCACTCAACATCTTCAAATATATTTGGTTATTTATACTTTTTTAATTATAAATTTATTTCCAGGGGAATATAAATAGTTTTTTGTTATATCATAATAAATATACTCAAACCCTTTTAAATGTAGTCTTCCTATTACAATATCAATATGACAGCTTCACGATCTTTCTTGATCATCAACCCAAAAATATTACTGGTTTCTCCAATATCATTCATCTTGATCTCTTTAAACATATTCCTTTTCAACTCATCAATCCTCTACATACAAGATCCTACAAAGAGTATGACATCTACATTAAAATTCAATATAATGTTTCCATCACCCAAATACTTTAAGTAGTAGCATTAATCCACCAACACTATTTTTATGCATTTTTTTCTTATGAATTCATCAATCTCCTTGTTCCACTGCATGGGTGTCATTTTTAACCAAAATAATATCTTTTGGAGTTTTCAAAAAAATTATATCTTTCCTGAATCAATGTATCCCTTTAGATTCTGCATATAAATTTCCTCTAGATCACCATGAGAAAAATATTAATTTAAATCAAGTTTTTTAGGATATAAATACCCCGATTCAAAAATATTAAGAACCACCTTAATGGTGTTATGATTAACTATATGTTAGTGGATTTTAGTTGAATACATATCTTTTTTTTTCTATAGAATTTATTTACCAATCAGCCTTGTATTTTACCTTCTCTTACCATCTTTTTCATCCTTGAAATTTTATACCCATTTTTTTTACAATTATTTATTTCCTTATGGTAAAGGTGTCAACTCCATGTATTATAAATCAGTGTAACATTAAAAACTAATAACTTCATGGTTTATAAAAAGGTTTTTACATTCTTAAATTTTGAGGGAATTTTTGGTTTAGAGTTATAAATAATTATGAAAAACTATTACATATCAAACCCTTGCAATAAAAAGTAAACACTTCCACTCAATGTTGAATTTTTTCACAAAAATAGGATTCTTAAATTTATTCAATAGTTTCATTAAAAACATTTTTGATTCATTTAAGATAAAAAACCATAATTAAAGGACATGGCCTACTATAGTTACTATTTATCCTTAATCCATGTAAAAATCTTTTCGAATCTTATAATAAAAAAATCTCACAAAAGGATATAAAAATAATTGAAATGTGACTGTCTAATGAAAAACATGAAAATCACTGAGTTTTTTACTTTTTTATTATAATAAAAATTAGGCTAAAAAATAAACCCTAACACTTGAAATCAACTAATTATTTAATGTTTTTCAAACAAAATTTATAAGAATGAATAAAAGAAAATTTATAATTCATTTTGGTCTTTTTGAAAAAGATAAAAAATTTTCCTTGAAAAACAAATTACCCCAATAAAAATAAAGAACATTTATTTAAATCCCATGATCATTTTATTACCTTATGAAATCAAAATATTTATAAAAAACATCAATATCATAAAATGAGATGTATCCATGAACATTTTTCCCTCACAACATGTGTTCTTGTTAGGAATCATTATTTCGAAATGGTTTAAAACTCATTTGTTTATGGAACTAGAAACATCCAACAGTTTTGTATCTAAATGTAAACTATATTCCAAAGGCAGGATTTTGTTCCTTATATTGACCTATGACACTTAATAACTCATATTGGTCAAGATAATGGGAGGTCGGGCTCATCACACCCATTTGGGGGTAATTATTGAATACTATGGGACTCTCCTATATATTTATGATATATTTTTGAATCCTTCATTATTTCCTAAGTATAAGGTATGTCATTCCTAAATTTTCAATAAATTATTCACATTTAGAACTTCAGAATCATCAATATGTATTTGATTTTATTTATCAATGGATATATCCATATGTATTCAAGGTTATCTATCAATGGTATTCTCTCATATACTACTTACATATTAATTTTTCATTATTACGACAATGTTAGGTTTTAAGACACTCAGTGGGGTGATTTGGAATTTATTCTCATGCTAGTATACAAAAAATATTCTAAAGTTTATCATCATCCAAGGGGAAAAATGGTTACTCTGAAGTTTATTATTATCTAGAGAGACAGAATTTTTTTGATGTTTGAATCTAATTCATAATAGTTCTTCCTATGTATCCTTGATAAATGAATCAGAACCCACATATTTCAGTGTTGTTTAATGGGACACATCATATCTTTTATGTTCGTGTGACAAGGACCCAACCATATCGTTTAATGTTATGTGGAAAGGGAATCTAGGCGGAAGGTGCCTTGTCAAATATTGGTGTGTGGATTATGTTGAAACAACCCATTTAATTTGGAATGAATATGAAATTCCAATATGAATTAGACCCTACTATGAATGTGGCATAGAGAGAGCACAATTGATTTGTGGTGTCTAGGTTTGAAACTTAGGGAGGTTTCCTACGTTTCCCGCTTGGATGAGAATCAAAGCCCATGTAGTTTGGTAAGTCTCATAGGGTTGTATGAACCATTGAGAAAAAAAAGTTAGGGATTAATCCTAAATAGGATTCCCTTGGAATAGGGTCCACGAGAGATGTCATAACTCGTGGAGAGTAAAGGGGGATTAATTTGGCGAATACTTTTAAAGAGGATGCACATGTTTATGGAATTTGGGTTGGATTCATGAGGAGGATGTCTAGTGAGCTCAAGCCTTATGTGAAGGCTTACTATGTATCCCACATATGGTGGGAGTCGGAGTTATCATATTTTATTCAATTTGTGAATTACACATAGGATGATGCCCATTAAGAGGTTTCAGTTAGTGATTACTCCAGAATATAATTTCCTAGTAAATTGGGGGGGGGGTTGTTGGTACTATATTTTGAGGAGGATGTCCCTTGTGATCAGTACTTTGGTATGTTTCCTACATATCCTTATTATGGAAGGAATAAGAGTTCTTCTAATTCAAGATTTGGGGTGGATTATACAGATGTTGTGATCATCACTAATTTATAATCCCATGTGAGTCATGATCGGTATGAGAAATAGGAGGATGTGAAAGATTCAACAAACCAAACACCTTATCCACTACTGATGGAAGAGGCCAAACCTAAGGTGAAAGAAGCTGGGGTGATGGTGGATGAGGGAATGGAGCAATGAACCCTTCAATGTGAAATGAAGGTGAAGGTCATTGGTTCTAGCCTAAAAGGCTAGGGGATTATTCTAGGTGGTATTCCCTAAAATGGGTCCCATAGTGGGAGGAGGATATCATTCCCTATTCATGGGAAATGTATGTTTGATCCTCACACTTCCTACTACAGACCAGAGTCTTCAGGTCTCAAAGACGAGGAGGGGAATATTGGGTCCAATAACTAGAATCTGATACGGGCAACACCCCAATAGATTCCTTAGGGTAAGGGTCCATGTTACTATAGATATATAATCCTATAGACATCCTAAGGATCCAGAATCTCTTATAAGAAAAATTTAATAAACCTAAAATGGTAAAAATATAAACCAAGATGGGATACACGTTGTTGTTTCATTCCCAAAAGACAAATATATCTGGAGGTCTTGGTTGAGATTTCAACTTGGTCCCTTTCAGATAAGAGAGCCACAGAAGGAGAAACCCTGCCATGAGTGACTTAAAAGAGGGATTAAAGGATAGCTCATGTAGTTTTTCTGCATTGGTATTTAGCATAGGGATACCACATAGGTAGGCTATGTAGGTATGCCACTCAGGTCCTAAGAGGAACTGAAAATGCTTAACACAAGAAAAATAATCACCTAAAATCTTGATATGCCTTGAGAAATGGACTACCAAGACAACACAACATGGGTGAGGTTTTAACTTAAGCACCCTGGGTGTCCCTTAATGTCCTTGGAATAATCTCACGCATGTCTTTACATAAGGAAAGGACCATGCAAAGGTGTCTTATTCTTATGGAAGGTGTGTCCTCAGACAAGTATATTTTATTTTAGACCCTGAAGAGACTTTGAACTTATTTATAGGTTTAAATTATCAATTCTCTCATGTTTTAGAGAGATAAATAAGAAAATTTGGGGACCTGGGTGAAGGAGCTATGTAATGAGGGATTTTGGAGTTCTTTCAAATTTTTCAGTTGTTGAAATGGGAAGCCAATGGAGGTTGTCTTCATAGATAATGGGCATAGTGACAACACATAGGTCCCCCAATGTAGTGGTGTAAAACAAAAATATCCATGTAGATCCCCCTTAATTGGTCCTCTTTATAGGTCTTCAGCATATGGGATACACCTTTAGGTTGTACTAAAATGAGCTAAAATGACCTTTTTGCATGTAGGTATGTTGTGTAGGTCCCTTTTAACAATATTTATTTTCTTCCTTTAAATTTCCTTGATGATTTAAGATATCAAAAGTGATCCTTATAATCTTTTTTCCTTACTTTATTACAATGGGAGTTTCATAAAAATCCCCCCTCAGGATTTGATCTAACCGAAAAGTGGGTCTAGTCCTGTGGAATGATAATGGGAAAAAATATTATGAAAAATTAATGATGGGTTACAAAAGTCCACTATATAGCAATGAGACATAGGGAATAGTCATAGGTCATTAGGAATAGGTTGGTAGTGTAGGATATTGATGCCAATAAATACCCCATTTTGCATTTCCATTTTATTCACCCGCATTTCCAATTTCATTTGTCTTATTGCATAGATCATTCGTACATCTCTATTGTGTTGTGCTCTTGTGAAGGTCCGTTGAAAATTTATCAAGGTACAAGTACTTGAGAAATGAAGATACACAATGTTGTTTTATCGGATGATCTGCACAAGAGGGCATCATCGATCAACCTACGGTGGGTACATTGTCGAATGACCTATATGGGTGACCTCATCGAAGGACCTACGTGAGGATATTACTTTTCCTAATTCTTTAATTCCTTAAAGTTAAAATTTTGATCATTCCTAGGTCAATATTCCAACTTAATGAAAACAATTTGGTTATTATCTTACAGGAAATGGATTTCTTAATGAATTCAACCAAGAAAGATAAAATTCACCAAATCAAAATGATGAAATTCATTTGACCATACAATTACGACATTGTTGAGAGTACACTTCCTTAGTTAGAGAAGGGATTGATTCCATACCAACACAAAAATCTATAAAGAAACTATCTACCTCTATATAGGCATGTTCTTATGAAAGATTCCAAAATTTGATCATATATGATTTTTTTTCAAAGACTAGGTTTGTAAAACATATCAACTGTCATTGTATGAAAAGTTTTATGAGGGGTGTCCCTGTTCATGAGGAAACAATCCCGATTGGATGTATCCTACATAACAGTGGTTGTAGTCATGATCTAAATGATCATGTTGTAGAGACATGGATGAATTGCTGTGATTAAACATTTCATGCATATAAAACATATCAGTCCAATGGTTCGAAAGATGATTGTGTAAGAACCCGATTCTTATTTTTGAGTTACGGGCTTCTTCTTTTTTACTTTTCCTTAAGTGTTTTTTAGAAAGTATGTAAAATGGGGAAAATCATAAATTTTGGAACTACACGCCATGTACTTTTCCACATGTCGTGTACTTTTGGCCGTGTGGGATGGGTACACGGGGCGTGTAGCCATGTCGATAACAAAGGGTGTAGGAACCGACTACATGTCGTATAGTGGTCCTTTACACGCCGTATAGTCAGTCGGCAGGCCGAAACAGTAAGGTGGTGGAACAACCGCCAACTGGGCGACAGTACACGCTGTGTACTCAAGAGTACATTTCGTGTACTCATGTCGACAGATGAACAGTTGGTTGTGCCGCCAGAGGAAAAATTAAATGATGAAAGTACATGCCGTGTACTTGGATGTTCACGCCGTGTACATTATTTTTTCTCTTAAATGGGCATCAGCCTCCCCTGTTCATAAGGAAGGCTTAGAACCGGATGAGAGGAGTTGAAGAGGGAGTCCGAACCATGGGAGATCCACCGATCGAGCACCGGGAATCCGATCCCACTTCTATCAATCATGATGGAATCGTGCGGGTAAGCCCTCTCTTCTCTTAGAGTGTTTCTTACCAATTCCTTCCCTAACGGGAGTTATTTGAGGTTGAATGAAAGTTTTCTTACCTCAGATCTACGCCTTTCTTGGGAGTTTCTGGGATCGAAGATCGAGAATACCACTCGTTGGAATATAAGGTAGGTGGCTTGGTGTTTGTTTTCCAACTTCCGTGTGTTTTGTGCGTTTTCATGCCACGAAACCATGTTGGGGGTGTCATGTGGCTGAGGCCATTGCTATTTTAAATTACTAGATTTGAATAGGTGATTTAAATGTGATATTAAAATGCTGGTTGGGATCGTTGCTTGGATCTGGAACCACCCTGGGGGTGTATTCCACTATTTAGTCGTTTGTCTAGGAAACCCGAGGGTATGCATTTAAAGTAGTAATTGTAAAATTGCCTTGAGAGTAATTGCATGTTTACTACTTCTTTACATGTTGGGCATGGCCTGACTACCTGTTTAGCCTGAGGGTGTTGTTGGGATTAGCCTGTGGGCACTGCACTATTTAGCATGAGGGAAATAGTTATTTCGCCTGAGGGCAACCTTTCGTGATTGAGGGCTTGAATTCTGTGCGTGAGGGCGACACATAATATGCCTGAGGGAAATTTCTGTTACGCCTGAGGGCTATACCTACGGGTTAGATTCTGATTACCTGAGGGTGATATTTTGGTTGTCTGAGGACACAGATTGTTTACTTAGAAATGCACTGTGGTGATTTCTTATATTAAATAGATTAAATGAATATTAAAATGGCAATATAACTGGGTAAAGTTGGTTACTTTTTAGTACTGCTTAGTTATTACATTTTACTTCTGCACACTTAGTGCATGTTTTACATGCAGTTGGGCACGTGCTTTTGGTTGGTGTCTACTGGGATTCATTTCTCACACCCTGTTTGGGACATGATTTTCGGCCCAAACAGATTATGTTTCTGTAGGTGTGGATAGGGGAAAGAGTCCCTATACAGTTACTTGACTGTTGATGAGGAGTAGAAGGGCATGGGACCGAGAATAGGCTCGCGAAGCCACTGCCAGCTGATTTGCTTGGTTTTTCTGTACTATGTATTCTTTTGTACTGTATCGATGTATAACATGTTCTGGCTATTTTCATAGTATTGAGACATGTTGAATCATATCTGTATATATGGTTGAATACCTTTTACTGCACTTGTTTAATTAAAATGTGCATTGATTATTGCATCCGCTATTGTCGTATTTTTTATTTATATTCCGCTACGCTACACATTGACAAATGAGGGCATAGTTTCCCCACTATTAGGCCTGGGCCCTCGCAGCTAGTCAGCAGCCTCTAGCATTTGGTGAAATGTGCTTGAGGTCACGTGGAGAACCAGATTCGGGGCACCCGTTGCATGGCACCTGGGTCCAGGACCTTATAATGTGGTATCAGAGGAATTTTCTTTTCTTGACTTACTATTTGGAGCCGTAGTCAGGGATAGGACGAACGATAGTTGGTAATAAGTTATGCCCGGGCATAGCTAACCTATGTATAGGGAAAATCTAGTCTACCTCATATGTTTGAAATTCTTCTGATTTTTCAAATTTTACATTTGATATGTTTTCACCATTGGGTGACGCACTTGGGATTGTGTTGTTTATATCTAATCTATGGGTTCTATTTAGTTGCAACCCGATGAGATGAGGGTCTTCCATCTCATGCATCATATAGGCACATGCTAGTAATCACATGCCATGCATATTTTGCATGCCATTTAGGTGCATTAGAAATTTTTTGTTGTTGTGATAGTGGTTGTGCTAGAGAAGCATGTTGTTGTGATAACTGATTTGATAAATACCTGCCTTGTGATAGGGTATTCCTTGGGTGAGATTGTTTATAGAATGGATGCCAAAATTTGGTTTTTGGGGAGTATGGGCCCCCATTGACCGGGAATTGGTGAATCATTGATTGTTTATTTTTTATAACACAGATAATATGTGAAACATTGATTCGTGGGGATTATGGGCCACCACTGGTCGTAATTTGACACTTAGGTGTTCGTTTCAGTATTTTTCTGGGTTCCAGGGAAGTTTTTGAGGCATACTGTCCGGAAACCCAGTATAGACGCCGTGTAGTATCATTAAACATGTCGTGTATGTCCTTCTGTTCGGGAATAAAAATGAAATTTTTAAGTACACGCAGTGTAGTCTCTTCCCATGTCACAAACCATGTGGGCGGAGAAACGGGGTAGGGAAAGGCTTGGGTAAAACACGCCATGTAAATGATGTACACGTCGTGTAGTGTTGACCCAGAGTCCGGCCGTGTAACTAACAACATGGGTCGGTGAAATCCTGTACAGAATACACCGTGTCAATGATGAACACACTTTGTAGTGTGACATGGGGACTCGGCCGTGTAACTAACAACATGGGTCGGTGTCACCTTTCCTCCAACATGTCGTGTACCTATGGGACACACCGTTTAGTATTGTCTGAGGACAAACCGTGTGTAATTTTCCGTGTGGCTGGGAAACAGGATGGTGTACACGTGGTGTGCGGGTGTAACATGCCATGTAGTTTCAAGCCGGGTAGTCAGCCATGTCATAGACGACACGGGAAGTTGGAAAATAACCCCATACATGCTGTGTAGATTTGATACACGCCGTGTAGTTTTGTTCAATGGGAGCCGTGTGGCTTAGCCGTGTAGAAGGACCCGGGAAGGGGAAGAGAAGTCAAGTACATGCCATGTAGTCAGTATACACGACGTGTAGTCTTGATTTTTAGATTTTGAAATGACTTCTTCCTCTTGTTCACATTGTGGTTCCTTTGCTTTCAGTCTAAATAATCTTGAATCTAAGGAATGCTTTTGACCTTGTAGTGTCATGCCGCCTAGATGTCCGTAAGTTGTTCGCCAGGAGAGTGGCGACGACTATACTCTGTAGATGGTAGGACATGGGATAACAGTAGATCCTCCAGCAGAGCCAGATGCGGCGCCAATCTTTATATCGGACACAGGCACGGAGGTGCAGTTCCGTGAAGGCTTTATGCGGTTCATGCGGACCTTTTAGGGAGCACCGTAGGCTGCCACATCTATGGACAAGCTGACTCGTATCTTCTAGCAGAAGCATCCATCTATGTTTGCAGGGGATGGAGGACCACAGGCTGTAGAGTCTTGGATGGGGTTGATGCAGACTATTTTTGATCATCTAGAGACGCCTCTAGGGTGGAGGGTCAAGCTTGTGACTTATATGCTGCATGATTCCCCCAAGAGGTGGTGGGATGTTACCACCCAGTCAGAGCATGGCATGGGAATACTTCCAGGAAGTCATCTATGACTTCTTATTTCAAGAGACGCTGAGGGAAGATAGAGCTTGAGAGTTCATTAATCTGCAGTAGGGCTCTATGTCAGTGACAGACTATTCTGCTCATTTCACTGAGATTCAACATTTTGCACCCGTGCTAGTGGGTCATGATATGTTGAGAGCCAGGCGTTTTGAGGATGTTCTTCATTATGACATCTGAGCTCTGGTGAATGTTTTCAGGTTGCCTTCAGTACATGCTATTGTGAACCAGGCGCTGATTACATAGAGGAACCTGCAAGAATATAGTGGTGTGGGCTAGGGTGGTTCAGCACCAGTTACTGGTACTATTTCTACTGGAAAGAGGAAGAGACAGTTGGACTTCTCTTAGGGTGGAAGTACCAGCCAGGCAGCTTCTTCAGGTGGCCCGATCAGGTGCTACTAGTGTGGCAGAGAGGGGAACAAGAGACCGCAGTGTTCACGTGATCCAGTGGAGTGTCGAACTTGTGGAAATATGGGTCATATACAGTGATTTTGTAGGTTGTTTCCTCCAGTGACTAGTGAGAGGGGTTTTGTACAGACTCCGTGTGCGAGAGCAGGACCAGTGGCTTCATACCAGTTGGTAAACTGGAATACCTCAGGGCGTGCAGGCAGAGATGGTGGTCATGGCCGTGGTATCCAGACACCAGGATCTCAGAGGGAGCAGGGCGGGACGGCTCAGGGTATCCAGGCTGTGTTGCAGGGCCACGGCACTAGGCAGGCATATGCAGTGCAGCCGACCCACCAGGAGTAGGATTCCGGACCTTCTACAGTCATAGGTACTATTCTAGTAGCTTCTGTCTTATCTTTAGTGCTTTTCGATATGGGTGCTATACATAGTTTCATATATGTACCTGTTGTGGAGAGCCTTAGGCTCAGTGTTTCTTCTTCTTCCAATATCATGATGCTAGACACTCTGTTGGGGACTAGAACGGCTGGTGTGCGTCGGTGCAAGGAGTGCCCCCCTGAGGTTGGTGGGCGTCACTTCCCTTGGGACCTCTATATCTTTGATATGAAGAGCTATGACGTCATTCTCGGGATGGAATGGTTGGATCCCTTCCGAGCCTTTGTATATTTATATCGTCGTAGGGTGAGTTTCATGTCACCATAGGACGGCCATTTTCTATACAAGGGTGAATGGGATGTTCAGGTGAGTCGATCTGGACTAGAGCATCATGGGTGAGGTGGAGTCCCAGCCCAGATTGCGAGCTTATATCTAGATGATCAGGGGACTTTTCAGACGGTTTTCCCTCCAGTGGTTTGTCGTTTTAGGGATGTCTTCCCGGACGAATTTTCAGGTCTACCTCTGGAGTGTGAGGTGGATTTCTCTATCGAGCTTGTGCTAGGATCAGCACCTATGTCCATTCCTCCTTATAGGATGGCTACACCTGAGATGCAGGAGCTTAATAGGAAGTTAGATGAGTTACAAGAAAAGCGTTGTATCCGACCCAGTACTTCTCCTTGGGGTTCTCCAGTCCTTTTTGTGAAGAAGGTGGATGGTACTCTCAGACTTTGTGTGGATTATCGGAAGCCAAACCAGTTGACGGTTAAGAACCAATATCCCTTGCCAAGGATTGACGATCTTTTTGATCAGCTTCAAGGAGCACGAGTGTTCACGATGATTGACTTGAGATTCTGATATCACCAGCTATGTGTGAGACCATCGGACATACCACCGACGGCTTTTCGGAGAAGATATGGTCTGTACAAGTATTTGGTTATGCCGTTCGGACTCACGAATGCACTAGTAGTTTTCATGGCTCTGATGAATCGTGTTTTCCATCCGTATCTTGATTCTTTTGCGGTTGTATTCATGGATGACATCTTGGTGTACTCTCACACTCGATACGACCATGCCACCCATCTTGAGATTGAATGGAGTACAATGAGAGAGCATCATCTATATGCTAAGCTCCCGAAGTGACACTTTTGGAGAGACTAGATTCACTTCCTGGGTCACATTATCTCAGAGACAGGAGTTGTAGTAGACCCAGAGAAGGTGAGAGCAGTAGTTTCCTGAGAGCAGCCTAAGAACATGTTTGAGATACAGAGTTTCTTGGGGTTGGCTGGTTACTACAGACGGTTCATACAAGACTTCTCCCGCTTAACAGCACCTTTGATGGGTCTGACTAAGAAGGTTGTGAAGTCTTCTTGGTCAGAAGAATGAAAGGCATATTTTCATGGCCTGAAGGGAAGGTTGACATCAGCACCGATCCTGATACTCACAGAGCATGGGAAGAGCTATACAGTTTACTGTGATGCATTAGGGATTGGGCTGGGAGAAGGTTTGATGCAGGGCAACCAAGTTGTTGCATACGGGTCTTGGCAGTTGAGGCCACATGAGCGGAATTACCCAACGCATGATCTCGAGTTGGCTGCAGTTGTTCATGCGTTGCGCTGTTGGAGGCATTATCTATTGGGAGAGAATTTTGTGGTTTTCACTGACCACAAAAGACTCAAGTATATCTTTACTCAGTGTGACCTGAATCTGATGCAGAGAAGGTGGGTGGGTACCTATAGTCTTTTCATTTTGATCTTGCTTATACACCTAGTAAAGGTAATGTAGTAGCTGATGCACAGAGCAGGATGACTCAGATACAGGCAGTGTGGGAGGACCGTGGTGAGTGGCATCTCATGTCTTTTTTCTCTGAGATGCATCTGGAGGTGCATGACCATCATGGGCAGAACTATCTTTCATCTTTAGCTGTGAATTCTAAACTCCTAGAGAGTGTGAGGATGAGACAGCTATCTAATTCATAAGATCTAGTTCTACGGGAGTCAGTGGCAAGTGATGACCCTTCTCTTGGATGGACGGTAGACGGTGATGGGGTTCTACATTTCCATGGACGAGTGAGGGTTCCAGGGGATATACGCGAGGAGCTGATGCGGGAGTTTCATGCCTCATCTTGGGAAGTTCATCCCGGGTTTACCAAGATGTACCATTACTTGAGACGTCAGTACTGGTGGCTGGGTATGAAGAGAGATGTAGCTGGTTTTTTCACGAGGTGTTCCACCTGTCAGCAGGTGAAGGCCGAGCATCAGAGACCAGCTAGACTGTTACAGCAGTTACCCATTCTAGAGTGGAAATGGGATGACGTCGCGATGGATTTCGTGACAGGATTTCCGAGGTCACCTCGAGGAAATGATGTCGTGTGGGTTGTTGTGGACAGACTCACGAAGGTAGCTCACTTTTTGCCGATCAAGGAGACCATCGGTGTTGACGAGCTGGGAAGGCTGTATATCTGAGAGATCGTACGTCTTCATGGGATCCCTTATCTATCGAATCTGATAGGTACGCCCTCTTTACATCTCGTTTCTGGCAGAGTTTTCATAGGGCGCTGGTACAGAGGTGCTTCTGAGCACATCATACCACCCTCAGACTGATGGCCAGTTAGAGCGTATGATACAGGTGCTAGAGGACATGCTGTGTGCATGCATCCTAGACTTTGGGGGCTCTTAGGAGAAGCATATACCCCTAGTCGAGTTTTCCTATAACAATAGTTTCCAGGTTACTATTCAGATGGCACCATACGAGGCTTTATATGGTAGGCCATACCGTTCACCTTTGTGATGGTTAGAGGTAGGTGAGGCAGCTTTACTGGGACCACAGCTCGTACAGGAGACTTCTGAGTAGGTCCAATTAATTCATAAGTGGATGGTTACCGCACAGTATTGTCAGAAGTCTTATGCCCACACCGAGGTATGGAGGGCCATTTGAGTTTCTGGAGAGAGTCGGGCTGGTTGCCTATTGGTTGCAGTTACCTCAGTGGTACCAAGCCATGCACGACGTCTTCCACGTATCTCGGTTGCACCGCTATCATTCAGAACCAATTCACATCTTTTAGCCTGAGGAGGTTGAGTTGGAAGCAGATGCATCCTTTGAGAAGCATCTGATTCGTATCATTGACAAGAGCACGAAGGTTCTCCGAGGCTGGTCAGTTCCTCTCGTACGGGGGCTATGGCAGCATGGCCAAGTGCAGGATGAAACCTGGGAGTGGGAAACCGATGTACGTGATTAGTGGCCGAAGTTGTTCATGGCCATATCTTCTCCACCCTTGGAAGGGAAATTCGGGGACGAATTTCTATAAGGGGGATGTTTATTAGAACCTGGTTCTTATTTTTGAGGTATGGGCATCTTCTTTTTACTTTTCCTTAAGTGTTTTTGAGAAAGTATGGAAAATGGGGAAAAATCCTAAATTTTGAAACTACATGCCATGTACTTTTCAACACGTTGTGTACTTTTGGTCGTGTGGGATGGGTACACGGGGCGTATAGACATGTCGGAAATGAAGGTTGTAGGAACTGACTACACGCCGTGTAGTGGTCCTTTACACACCATGTAGTCAGTCGGCATGTCGAAACAGTAAGGTGGTGGAACAGCTGCCAGCCGGGCAACAGTACATGCCGTGTACTCAAGAGTACATGTTGTGTACTCATGTCGACGGATGAACAGTTGGCGGTGCCACCAGAGGAATAGTTCAATGATGAAATTACACACCGTGTACTTGGAAGTTCATGTCGTGTACTTTGTTTTTTTCACTTAAATGGGTAGTAGCCTCCCCTGTTCACAGGGAAGGCTTAGAACCAGACGAGAGGAGTGGAAGAGGGAGGCTAAACCTTGAGAGATCTGCCGATCGAGCACTGGAATCTGATCCCGCTTCTGTCGATCACGTTGGAACCGCACGGGTAAGACCTCTCTTATTCTAGAGTTTTTCTTACCAATTCATTCCCTAATAGGTGTTATTTGTGGTTTAATTATAGTTTTCTTACCTCAGATCTACGTCGTTCTTGGGAATTTTTGGGATAGACGATCGAGTATACCACTCGTTGGTATATAAGGTAGGTGGCTCGGTGTTTGTTTTCCAACTTTCGGGTGTTCTGTGCGTTTTCGTGACACGAACCCATGTTGGGGGTTTCGTGTGGCTGAGGCCATTTCTATTTTAAATTCCTTGATTTGAAGAGGTGATTTAAATGTGATATTAAAATGCTGGTTGGGATCATTGCTTGGATTTGAAGACACCCTGGGGGTGTGTTCCAATGTTTATCCATTTGGGCAGGATACCCAAGGGTATGCCTTTAAAGTAGTAATTTTATAATTTCCTTGAGATAAATTGCTTGTTTAGTACTTGTTTTCATGTTGGGCATGCCCCGATTACCTATTTATCCTGAGGGCGTTGTTGTGATTAGCCTGTGGGCACTACACTATTTAGTCTGAGGGCAGTAGTTATTTCGCCTGAGGGAAACCTTTCGTGCCTGAGGGCTTGACTTTTGTACCTGAGGGCAACACTTCCTACGCCTTAGGGCTATTTATGTTACGCCTGAGGGCTATACCTGCGTGTTGGATTCTGATTACCTGAGGGTGAGATTTTGGTTGTCTGAGGATGCTGATTGTTTACTTAGAAATTCATTGTGGTGATTTCCTATATTAAATGGATTAAATGAATATTAAAATGGAAATATAACTGGGTAAAGTTGGTTACTTTTTAGTACTTCTTAGTTATTACATTTTACCGCTGCACACTTGTTGTATGTTTTACACGCAGTTGGGCACGGGCCTTTAGTGGGTGCCTACTGGGATTCATTTCTCACACATTTTTTGGGTCATGGTTTTCATCCCAAACAGATTACATTTATGTAGGTGTGGATAGGGGAAAGAGTCCCTATACTGGTACTTGACTGTTGCTGAGGAGTAGGTGGGTATGGGATCGAGCATAGGCTCGTGATGCCACTGCCATCTGATTTGAATTGTTTTTCTGTACTCTGTATTCTATTGTACTGTATCGATGTATAACATGTTCTGGTAGTTTTCATAGTATTGAGACATGTTGCATCATATCTGTATATCTGGTTGAATACCATTTACTGCACTTGTTTACTTAAATGTCCATTGATTATTGCTTCCACTGTTGTCGTATGTTTTATTTATATTACACCATTCTACACTTTGACAAATGACGGCATAGTTTCCCCATTATCAGACCTGGGCCCTCGCTGCTAGTCGGTAGCCTCTGGTGTTTTGGGAAATGTGCTTGAGGTCACGTGGCGAACTGGATTCGGAGCACCCGTTGCGTGGAACCTGGGTCCAGAATGTTACAGATTGGGATCTTCACTTTGGAGTAGGAGTCAAACCCGAATGGATGTTGGAATATTGGAAATGCCATACTTTTACTAAGTTCAAGAAAGAGATGTGTGATCGTCATATTTATAAAGATTTCTATGTTTTATATACTTATGTTCAAAAAACTGACTTCATTTTTGAATTACTAAGCTGATAGAGTCCGCAAACAAATTATTTTCATTTAATGTATGGTGAGTTCGAAATCAGTTTATGGGATGTCTACCACATATTTGGGGCTCCCATTCTTGGGGATATGTACAATGAATTTATTAGAGAAACAAAAAAATGGAATGATTTTGGGAGGATGTCACCATTGGATCATGACATATTCAAAATAGAAAATAATTTTTAGAAATAAAAGATAGAACATTAAATTAGAGATGATGTTTATGCAAGAGTGTGGATGGAATCTTTTTTAGAACCAACGAAATTGAAGGGTCCTACTTGAATAAATCCTACCATTTTTTCAACTATAGATAATCAGGGTGGTTCAAGAACATTCAGGAAAACATTAGAGAGTGGTGATTGCAATCATTAGGGTTATAAAGTTAAGAAAAAAATTTATTCAAATGTACATTTACCAGACTTCCTTGCCAAGTGGATAAGAATTTAGTTGATCCTAGTCCATGAGTCTGGTGGTGGCGAATGGAAAAAGACTTTTCTTATTGCAACCAAGTTGGTAGAGGGGAAGAATATCAGGTTAGCCAATCAAACATTAACAAGAATCTATCACTGCCTATTGCATTTATACAATGGGAATGATCCATTTAGATTCACGTGACTATTTGAGGTGTCATGGAGATAGATTACATCACCTTTATATTCATATTCGGTTCTGAATTAAAATTGATTCCCCAGTGGTCATTTTTCTGCATTTGTGCATAATGTTTCTGGGATTTAGCCTCTAAACTTGAAGCTTGGTGAGGTGCTGATGACACTGAAAGTATCAATGGAATTTATATTATTTCCTTTTGGTAACCCACTAATTGTAATATTTATTTATGATGTTATGGAAAAAAATTACATGTTAAATTCATACATGATGTCATTCTAGGATAGTGTATTATCATCTAGGATTGATTATAAAATCATATGTGAGGCTTATATCTCTTATATTTTTACTCACCTGTTCAAATTTCTTCAACAATCGAGCACCTTTCCTCCCAAATATGTTTGTAATTAGAATCCTTCAATGGTAGACCTGCAATTATGGATTTTGATGCCTTTAGATACATCCATAATGTTTATTACACAACCATAATCAGAAGAATCAATTTGATTAGAGGCTGGATATGCTAAATCATGGGTTTCCTTATACCCTAAAAGGGTTATAACAAAATAAATACATCAAATAGAGGCCACGACAACTGTCTTTTGTGGAAATCATGTCAAAAAGTATAAAACCAAAGATGATGCAGAGGCTTCAGAATCTTCAAAACATCCACATAAAAAATCCACCATGAAGACCGAGGCTAGAGAGACAACACATCCAACATCAAATCGATCATGACACCACCATAAAAAATAGGCTTCAATTACATCTATTGATTCATGTGAAGAGGAAAAGAGGCATGAATAGGATTTCCAACCTGATGGCTTTCAGTTTTCCCTACATCCAACCATATCAAAGACAAATTATGTGCGGCCTTTAGTAATTGAGTATTGGGAAAGAATTACATGTGATCTTAGGGATACGTGGTCGGTTCTATGATATGGAATTTTAATACTATATTTGGGAGATATTAGAGCACCATATGATTTTCATCTAGATAACAATTTGAATGAGGTACAAGAATACATAATAGAGCTAGAGAGTTTTATATATGGAACAAAAGACCATGTTACAACCTCAAAACAATTATCTGACATAATAGATTAAGGAATATACAAAGGGGTAATTGTTCACCTTGAGGAGGAATAGGATATTTTTGTTTATACTAAGAATTAATTTCCCTTTTATTTTGATTCATTTCTGCTTCATCGTCTACTATCACTAATATTGATGGGATTACTTTTTTTAGCTTGAAATCAAAGGAGTAGTAGCACCGGGAATGGTTCATGTGTCCTCAAAGTAAGGGACTACCATCAACCCTATCGATACACTAGATGAAACCCCTTGGTCACCAAAACATTATCTAAGAGGGAGAACCATGATGGAGGTAATGGTGACAGAAAATCCTTAGACATTACCTCAAGTTTCTATTTCCAAGAAAAGTAGTACAATCTCACAATTATCATATGAAAAGAATCACAATAGATCATTGACACCGGTCTGGTGAGTACATAAGAGTGAATATTTTCATTGTCATATAGTATTATAACTTTTTTGACACACTTTCTAACTATATTCACCTTCTCGTATCATCTTCATTGCTTTATTACCTTATGGTATTGGGCACTAGTCCTTCACATTTTGTGAAGGACACCTCGATGGTAATAAATATTTGGGTTGGAAAATCTCTCACCCCTATAGATAAAGTGTCAAGGGATGAGGCTGTGTCTGCTCCTACTTCTATAGAGTGAAAAGAGGGTCATGGTAATGTCAGATGCATTTATTTTGGGTATCAAATGATCTTTCTAACATTCTTTCCTCCACAATATTTCATATATATTTCTTGTGATTAAGGATTTCGTGATAATTGATGTTGATACCCTTGTTTCTCTTGAATGAAGGGGCGATGATCTTGGGCAGTTTGACACAGGTGATGGTACTGATCCTGGTTCAGAAAGGCTTGACGACATCAAATCTATTGAAGAGGTGATAGAAGAGGATGTAAACAGATCCAATTTGGGAATCAATCAATGTTTTTTCGATAACTAAAATGGTGAAGGTAATAAGATATCATAATCCATATAAACTAAAATTAGGGACACTATTAATCCAGAAATTGAAATTCTAGGTGCCATTAGTACACCAAAATATGACTTTCACAATTGTTTATTAAACTACAGCTAATTTTTATTTAAATAATTTAGCAGTGGTTTATTAAAAACCAATGATAAACCTTTTATTTTTTTCACACTCCCAACACTTCTACCCTAACCCCACCTCCACACCACCAAACCCACAACCCCTAACCCCCTGACCCCCCAAAGCCCTACCAGTCTCGACCCTCACTGCCCCTCGCCGCCCGTCCCGATCCTTGTCACCCCTCACTACCGGTCTCTACCTTCTCTGCCCCTCCCCACTAGTCCAAACCCTCACCCCACCCCCAACCCCCACTGTCCCTTTCTATCAGTCTCGACCTTGATGCTCACCTCCCCTCTCGGCTTGTCCCAACCTAGATCCTCCCAACCCCTCACCATTGGTATGTTTTCAATCACTATTTTATGGGATTCAATTGAATTCATATATCCATATTATGAATTCAAGATCACATTCCATAATTTTCCTATTTTCTGTTGTAAACCAGTCCATTGATTTATTTTATTTATTACGTAATCTATTAATGATAGAAATTTATTTTTTTATCAAGTGAAATATTTGTTTTCCATGAGATTGTTATATATATTATCATTACTTAGTTGAGCATGTTCATATTGTTATATATTTATATATATATGACTCTAACCAATTTGGAGGGATGACGGATGTTGGTGAATACTTGGATGTATGTACATTTGGTTATGGGTAGACTCCAAGGATAAAATTTGTGTGAACATATATAACAATAGAGATCTGTCATAATTATTTTGGTTTTTTAAATTATTTCCTAAAATTTAGGATGATTCCTTCCTAAAGGAGGCTTATGGAACCGAAGCATAACATCAGCAAGGATACAAATTTTATGAATGATTATAATGTTCCACTGCCTGTTGTGTAGGAGGGTGTATAATAGTAAGATACTACACCATATCTAGTGGAGAATCCAGATGGACTACCTTATTTTGGGGTTCTTTCACTTAATCTTTCCTTAGGTATAGGGTAGTCATTGTCCATGATTGAAATTTTAAGATATTACATCTAAAAAACCACCATCCTTTCAAGGATCTGGTTCTTTGTAGTATTTATAGTACAAGATAGAATATATCTAACTTTTCATTCAACATTGACCCTCCTCAATTTTTATAGTTATGTTTTGTATTGGTTAAATATATCTTCTATGATATAGTTTCAATTTCCTTATGTAGTGATTGAGAAATGGATTTATTCAACCATTTTTATTTCATTTTTTCTAAGGAAAATTATGTTGGTGGTACCTATTACCTCATTATAGTTACCAGATTATTATAATTACATTGATTTCATAAACTCATGTCGTTAACTTTAGAGTAGTTCATTTATTAGCAGAATGCCTCATTAGCATGTACCATGAAGTCATGATCATTATCAATGTAATTTTCAATACTGGAATCAATGATATTAATTGATTCATAATACACATCATTGATCATTTCCCAATACTCAGAAGAGTAAAAACATTTCCCACATAATACCCGACCATTCATTATCTCTCTGTTCACTACCACCAACCAATGATAAGGTAAATGGTGTCTTCATCCATACATGAAAATGAAATTTACGAAATCAAAAGAAATAAGATAAATAAGATCATAGATATATAAATAAAAGATAAAAAATTTCAATAACACGTCTTTTATAATAAACAATCCACTAATTCACTCAATGAAAAATGTTACAAAATGTATCCATTAAATAAAAAAGAGTATCAAGATAGTATCTTAACAGTTTTGAGAATCATTATGGTCCTCTAATAAATAATTGACATTGTATTGTGATACTTTTTTCAACAATTTATTAAAAGAATATTACTATAAAAAATAGATTTAAAACGTATTTTTTCTCTTTTATTTTTTGATGGGTTTTAAATGAAAAATGTAACTGGTTTACAAAAAATTTTCCTCACAACTAGAATTTATTGATTTCAATTATCCTTTTTAATATGATTCATTATTTACCATATATATTTATATAGGAAAACCTTATTTTACATTTTCATTTTTTTCATATAGTATACATGAATCTATTTTCTTATTTATTAATAGTATTGTGATTTAATTTTTTTAATAATTTTTTGGTTCATTATGATATATATGGATAAAACTATGATCACATTACCGAGGAACACACTTAATTATTCTAAGGTTTTAGAGGATTTTTTAGATTTTCAAATTTCTAATCTATTTGTTGATGGGAGAATAATATATCCACGACTGAAATATATGTTTAGAAGATGGTTGAAGAGATTTGATGTTTATGAACACTTGATATTGAATAAATTCAATACTCAATATTTCTATTGGATTTGGCATGGATAATTGAACATTACTGAAATGTGGAGTACTAATATCAATCCACAGAATGAGCTCCCAACATCATCAACAATGGAAAATGAAATGAAAAGCCTTATAAATGATTAATTATGTATTTCAAGACACCAATATCAACATAAAAACATATCAGAACAAACAGCTGAGGGTTCTACAAATAGCAATGTGACAGGGGATGTTTTTCAGACTGTAGGAAAACCAGAACAAGATTGTGATATATCATTAGACCCTTTTATTTACTTTGTGAAGAATAATTTAAGAGATAACTTCAATTATTATAAAAATGTGTTTCATGGTTTAGTTGATGATGGAAATTAATAGTTTTATAGTAGATGTTTGAAATATTCAAAACTTTCTTTTCGATTGAAGTTTTACCATATCGAATGAATATGTGGAATTAAAAATAAGGGGATGTACGTGATATTGGAATTTTAGAATGATGAATTTCCTAAAGCAAAGTTACATGATTCTTTTTTATGATATGAAAAATTTTGTTCACAATCTTGGTCAGAATTATACAAAAATACATGCCTGTATTAATGATTGTAAGATTTTTTAGGGAGAGGATTCATGCTGACAAGATTGAAATTTTTTTCTTCTACTAAATGGTAGTCTATGGGTGATTTTGAATGTCTGAATCTATATAATACCACGATGAGAAATAAAACTAACACACTTGAAATGGTTTTTAATTACTTTTCTTTAAATCATCCATTACAAAGATTATTAAGGTTATCAAAAACCTCTGAACAGAGGAAGTGAAATTCTGTAGATAATAACAATGATAGGTTAATGCGACAAACAAGAGATTCACATTTGTGGAATAAATTTGATTCATTATATCTAGAATTATCATCTAATACTATGAATGTTCGATTGGTATTGGTTGTCTGTGGATTCAACCCATTTGGGGCCAAGAGTACTAATTATAGTAATTGGCCAGTTGTTTTGATCCCTTATAATCTTCCTCTGTGGATGGGTATGAAGAAAACTTCATTTATAATTTTGATGATTATTCTTCGAAAACAAATTCCTGGAAATGATATTGATATATACTTTTAGATCTTAATTATATAATTATAGGAGTGATGGAGCAACAGTATTGAGACATATGATGCATCTTCTGGAGAAATGTTCAAAATGAAATCTACTCTAAAGTGGACAATCAATGAGTTTCTTGGACATGGGAATTTAGTTGGTAGGATCACATATACGGGTTTGGATTTTCCTGTTTGTAACATTTATTTTGATCCTGAACGACTACCTCACAATAGAAAATGGAGATTCTTATGTCATCAAATAAATCTTGATGTATATCATATATTTCAGGTGAACAAGTCAAAATTCATTGGTTTCACTGATCGTAGACCACCTCCAAAGTTGTTAATACATTCGGAAGTATTGGCACAACATGAAATTATTGAAATAGAATTTGGGAAGTTGCATCATTTGAATGATAGTGGTAAATGAGTTTGAAGTGCATCGTCACGTGAAATTTGAATGCCAAAATGGAAGAAAAAAATTATATTCTCCAAAATTCAGTATTTGGAATTTAGTTAATTACAGAATAATAATGATGTGATGAATATTGAGAAGAATGTTTGTGAAAATTTGATCTTCTCATTTCTTAATGAGAATTGAAAGTCGAAGGATCATCTCAATGCTTATAAATACTTATATGTAATTAACATAAAGAGTGATATTTGGCTAGATGAAAATGGAAAGTATGATTTGACATTTTTTTCAATGAAAAATATTGATAAAGATACATTAATTAATGCTTTAAAACATGAGAAGTTATCTGATGGGTATTCAAGTAACATCGCAAGGTGTGCTGACTTAAATAATCATAGGTCACATGGATTGAAAATCCATGATTCATATATTTTTGTTACAATAAGTAACAACACTGGCATTGCATACATTATTACCTAAAAAGGTTACAACTATTGTATTCAAATTCTGCAATTTTTTTAGAAAACTTTTTGAGAAAAGTATACATCCATTTAATCTTGATAACCTTCAAGAGAGATTTGTATTGACTCTTTGTGCAATGTATATGATCTTTCTTGCTTCGGTTGTTACTGTCATGATGAATTTGACTATGCATTTGGTTGAGGAAGATAAATTAAGAATCCCTATACATTATCAATGGAAGTATCCAATTGAAAGGTACTTTATATATATGTTTTTCATTTTAGTACACAATTCATGGAACTTCATTAAATACATAATTATGTTTTTTATTTTATTTCAAAAATATCTTGGGCATTTGAAATCATATGTGAAAAATAAACTCAACCTGAAGGCTATTTGACAGAGGAGTGTCATAACTGTTGTTTAAGTTACTTAGATGATATTGAGACAAGATTAAATTTAGTTGGACATGTTGATTCCCCATCAACCCATTCTAAAATACCTGGGGAATCAAAAATCTTTCCTATTATTGGACGATTAGTTGGGAGTAGCTAAAATGATACACTAACAGAAATGGAATTATTTTAGGTAAAATAATATTTGTTACTGAATAGTAAAATTGTAGATCCATTTATTGAAGAGTTGAGGAAACAAACAAAGAGATGAATGATAGGAAGAAAAAAAATGAAAACGATATAACAAAATCAATTAATAAAGAGCTTGTAGAAAGTTTTGCGTGCTGTGTATGTTCATAAATATAGAAATCAATATGGATATTTGGTTGATACATATATTTTTTAAATATAATAGTGTATATTACTATTTTTAGATCATTAATACTGATACTCAATCCTAGTTGTAAGAATATTTGATGTTTCTTTCTCAAGGTCCTCTAAAACAAGCTATAATATTTGACGCTTACAATGTGGATGGCTTTAGATTCCATACAGTCGATCAAGAAGAGGGATTGAAAACCCATAATAGTAGCATATTTATGATTTCCGAAGTGGGATAATATGGAAAGTCGATCAATATTATTGAATTAAACTCCCATGGGAATTTTTTAGTTTATTTTTTAAAATGAAATTGGGTGGATATTATCATGGGTGTTAAAAGATATTACTTGAAATTTACTACTATGAACTTCTCTTACTTGAATGATGTTGGTGTAAGAACCTGGTTTTTCAGTCAGGTATGGATCCTTTAATTTTTAGTCTAAAAATATCTTTAGACCTAATATGTATGTCTAATGAGTTAGTAATTTTTATAGGGGGTCTGGGGATTTATTGGAGCCCAAAAGACATATTTTTTAAGGAAACAAACTCTGTGCATGGATTAGAAAACCATGCAGATGATGTTTTTTTGGACAGAGACACCTCACATAGTTGGAGCACAACCATGCGGGCTAACCTTACGAGCACCCCTATTTCCCTAGGTACCCGTGCATGGGTTTCACATGGTTTCACAAAATGTTCAGACAAAATCGTCCGGTCAGAGCCATTTGGCACTGTTTACACATGGTTTGACAAAACGTGCAGACAAATTGTTCACAGGATATTATTCTAGGTAATTTTCTATTTTTTCCATTAATGATCTAATTAGGTCACCCCTTCTTCCCTAATATGAGTTTATGAGGAATTAACCTATTTATCTTTCAATTTTTAGCTTTATGAAGATCTAAACATGGAATCATGAGATCTCCTTTATCTAGCATCTCATCGAGCTTTAGTTAATCACATTGGATGCATAACAGTAAGTACTCAAGTCCTAATTAACTATTCTCCTATTTTTCTCTCTACCAAGTTTTCATCAGGTGATAATTTTTCACCTTTTTGTAGATCTACTCCGATCTGAGGAAAATCATGGGCCGATACCGGAGGATAATGACTGTACTACCCTAATGTGGGAGGCCTATAACTCTCCTTAATGTTCATTGATTTTGGAATATTCTTGTGGGGCCCGTCGATTTTATCAGAAGCCATTTCTGAAATTTAGATTCCATGATTATACTTGATAGAATTTTATGGTTATGCTCTTTCCAAATATGTGATTAGTTGTTAGTGGTTACACCCACAACTTAATCCACCCCATGTCGAAGGTTATTCCATAATTGGGTATTAGTGTTTCGTTACGTTTGAGCCACCATTCAGGTATGCCTTTTCTTGGAATTAATAAAGGTGATCCTTTCTATAATAAATTACTTTTTATTAATGAGAATTTCATAATGGCATGTACCATGTATTCTCACCACTTGACCCTCCTAAGGCAATTTCTTCCAAATGTTTATTAAATGTGAAATTTGGAATGGAAATATACTAAGTATATAACTTGGTCTTATCAAATATGATTCAATAAAGGTTACATATCTATAGTACCCATTTCCATATTGATGGAAGGTAGAAGAGTAAACCCCAATTAATAAATATGCCTTAAGGGTTAATTCAGACTCGATTAAATGGTTGCAATGCTACATGACCAATTCACACTAATGGGAGACAAGTATTGGAATAATAAATAAATTTTTGCAACTCTGATTGACCTATCCACACTAATGGAAGGTGCAAATTGAACCAAATGAATTACTACTTGACAATAATACCAAATAGGAATGGACTGACTCGATATCACCTTGGATTCTGGGAGGAGAATAACTTGGGTTTGGGGAACCCCATTCTTACTCAAGGATGAAGTTTCATTAAGTTTATACCCACATTGACTCCAGTTATTTTCTATTTATAGGATTCTCAGTTAACTACTATTGGGTCGGTTTCATTGTTACATGATACCTCGAAAACACTCCTTGGTTCCAACATTTACTAGTAGGTTCCATTGAGAAAATCCATAGGGACCTATCTTATCTTAGCCCCATTTTGTCTTGGTCGATCACCTTGGACTTTGTAGGCACCTTATTGTGGAATGCCTTGGATTATGCTCCTTATATTAAACTCTTAACCCTTAGCTAGATTCAGATACTACTGAGTTAGAGTTCCATGAGAATTATGTTACCTTGGTTATTACCCTGGAACTCCCTCGTTGGATATCTTTTTTTGGTTGCCTTGTTACGTCTTGGGACATTCACTACATATACTATCATGATGTGATTCTAGTGATGGTTATGCCTCACTTGACCTATTGATATTAAATGTTTATTTTTTAGTTGTTGAACTAGTTACATTTCAGAAACTAGTCGTGGGAAGAAGCATGTACTTGGGTATTTAGTTATATTGTAATGCTTTCTTTACATATATATGCATACATGGACACAGCTATATTCTATTACATGGGATGGATGTTATAGACACTGTTGGTGGTGCCCCACTGAGATTTATCTCACAACCTCTCTGAGTTCTATTTGGAACCCAGAGCAGATTACATGGTTGCAGGTATTGACCAAGGGAAGGAAACGGCTTCAAATACATGATTACTTTCACTTTAGGATAGCACATGATAGCAAACGACCATGTTGGATCTTTAGATGCTTGAAGTAGTCTTTTTTTTATTTTACCTTGTGGAACATGTTCTTCCTATTGTCTTGTATCCATGTTTTCCAGTTTTCTAATGACATGACATTGGATCATCACATTTCTAGTCGATACAGTTATTATTAATCTTTATTATCTATCATATAAATTTTCTTCCACTATTTATTAATATTGCTTCCACCATTTACTATTAATTCTATTCCTTCTGTTGTGTTTCACTCTCCTAATGAGGGAATAGTATTCCCACATACACACCCTAGGACCTCACTGCTAGTGGGTAGCCTCTGACATTCGGGAAAATGTACTTGTTTCTATGTGGCCCACTGGGCTCGGGGCACCTGTTAAGTGGAATTCGGGTCTGGGTCGTCACAAAGTGGTATCAAAGCTTCTTCTATTCTTAATTTACTATTTGGAGATAATATATTATACAATAGGAATTCTTTGGACTTGGTCATAAGCCATTCTTGGGTGTCGCAAACCCATGTACGAGTTAAAATCCAAGTTTCCCAAAATGCAATTGTTATTCTATTTTTTCGAATAGAGTTTATATAAATTCACTGTTGGGTGATGCACATGTTGTTTGATGTTGTTGATTATTACTCTTTTGAGAATTTATTTCATCATTATCCTGATGATATGAGGGCCAGGAGAATTTTTACCTGAATCATTATAGGAACCTAGAGTTCACATGCCATGCATATTCCCATGCCATGTATGAGCATTTCACTTCATTTCATTAATTTATTTTCCTGTAATTGTTGAGTGATGATGTGATAGTTTCTTGTATATGTAGTATTATTGGTTATGATTGAGTGATTTCTTATCTCAATTTATGAGGTGTATTGGCCCTCATGTGTTTGGATGAGAAATTTACATAGCCAATCCATTATTTTATAAGTAAGTGGGTGTTGTTTTTATTGACAGGTGTATGGGAACTGATTCATCGGAAATGGATATCCATTATAAATTGAATCCTAAAATCTTAAATAAATTGGTTTCACATAATTGTCCCTCTTTTTCATATTTATGAAAGGGAAAGAAGTGAACTGAGAAATTAACTGGAAAATTACACGAAAATTATACCAGATCACTTACTAATATGAGGACGTCAAAGCGGGTAGTTTGGTAGTATGACTTGGGAAGTGAGTTTTCTTATTTTAGGCTTCTACTAGTGATGATATCTTATGCTTATTGGATTTTTCTGAGTTCTATGATTTTTATTTTTGGACCATTGCCACCATGACATCCACGTGTCATTCTCCAGGAGGGTGGTGATGACCATGATCCAGAAAGGGTGGACTTTAAGCCTCTAATCTTACTTCCATGATTTCCACCTGAGGGACCACTTATTGTACCTGATCTGATCACTGCTTCTCATGTCCATGATAGTTTCCTACATCTGATTCAGTCCATGAAAGGTGCTCCATGGGTTGCACCTACGATTGATGATCTGACATGTGATTTCCAACTATAGCATTCTACAACCTTTTCAAGGGATGGCAGTTCTCAAGAGGTTGAGTCTTGGATAGATTCCATGATATCTATCTTTGAACATCTGTATATTCCTCCGAAACGTAGATTCAAACCTTCTACATACAAGCTTTAGAATTCAACCAAGCTTTGGTGGGATGTCTTTACCCATTCTGGTCGACATCAGGGAATGTTATGGGTTGAATTCCAAACTTCCTTCTACGATCAATTATTTCCCCAGGCACTAAGAGCTGAAAGATACAAGGATTTCGTACATCTTGAGAAGGTTTCTATGCCATTTATGGAATATTCACCATGTTTCACTGATTTACAATGCTTTTCACTACTTCTATCTAGTGATGAACTTTCTAGTGCTAGACGTTTTGGAGATGGACTGTAGTATTCCATCCAAACTCATGTGAATGTCTTTATCATTCCTACCTTTTCTACAATAGATTATTAGTCCCTTATCACTGAGTGTAACCTAAGTTATGAACCAAGTAATAGATTTAAAGGATCAGTTTTGTGTCAGGCTAGTATTTATTTCAGTTCTAGGAAATGTTCCCCTGAGGTTTTTTGTCAGGGTAGTGGCGGCCAAGGTATCCAATTTGATAGCTCTGTGGTGTGTCATTAGTGTGGAAGACTGGTTCACAATAATCCCCAATGTGATAGAGTAATTATAGAGTGCCGATATTGCATCCATATGGGTCATCTTCATAATTTATGTAGTACATTTCCACTATCTTTGAGTGGAAAAGGATCAACATTTGCTACAATTATAGGAGCGAGTTCCTTTTGCACGCGTCAGGTAGGGAGTTAGAATAGCACCAATAGGTCTAGTTGAGGAGGTGTTTGTGGCCGTAGTAGTCCAAAACATAATCATCAGTAGTTCCAGCAGAGTAGTATTCATCATGGTAGTCCATCTATTGTGTAGGTCCATGGATCAGGTTAGTTGCATGCTTTACAGCCGATACCCAAGGATGATACTGCAGGAAAATCTACAGTACAAGGTACTATTCTAGTAGCATATATTATTGTCTCTGATTTGTTTGATACGTGTTCTTAAAACGAAATTATTTCAATATATATCATGGAAAGTCCTAGACTAAAGATACAGTATCCGAATGGTGTAATGACCCTCGATACACCTTTGGGAATACATACCGAGGGCATACGCCAGTGCATGGGTTGTCCCCTAGAGGTTGGCAGTTACCCCTTCAAGTGGAATCTCTTTTTTCATGAGATGACGGGATTCCATGTCACTCTCATGATGGACTGGTTAGTCCACTATCACACCTTTGTAGAATTATATCACCATATGGTTTCTTTTACATCACTAGAAGGCAACAATTATATTTTCAAAGGTGATTGGGATGTCCAGGCTGGGAGAGATAGACTGAAGCATCATGGGATAGGTAAAGTGACTGCCCAGATTGCAAATATTTTCATAGAGTATTAGAGTTTTATTCAAACTAATTTCCCTCTAGTTATTGATTGTTTCTTGGATTTATTTTCTAATGACTTTTAAGGATTACCTCCTATTAGAGAGGTAGAGTTTACAATAGATATGGTTCTTGGAGCAGCTGTAGTGTCCATTCATCCATATAAGATGGAAGTTTCTGAGATTCAGGAGCTCAAGGGGAAGATAGAGCATGTCAAGACCAAAAGATTTATACAGCCTAGTATATCGTCTTGGGGTTCACCTGTTCTTTTATCTTGAAAGTGGACATAAATATTCATTTATGCATGAATTATAGTAGGTTGAACAAGATTATAGTCAAGAACTGGTATCCAATTCCTCTAATAGATGATCTCTTTGTCCAGCTCAGAGGAGCAAAGGTTTTCTCTAAGATCGACCTAAGATCAGGTTATCATCATGCATGAGTCAGACCATCAGAAATACCTCATATAGCTTTCTGTAGCACGTATGGATTGTATGAGTATCTTGTTATATTGTTTGGTCTTAAAAACATGCCTCCCATTTTCATGGCTTTGATGAATATGTTTTCCATCCCTATTTGGGATGTTTTGTTGTGCTCTTTGTGGATTATATCATGGTGTATTATTTCACTCATAATGACCATGACAAACATCTTGAGATCATTATGAGTACACTAAGAGAGCATCAGATTTATTGCAAGCGTGCTAAGTGTGACTTCTGGATCGACAAGGTCCACTTCATAGGTCATATTATTTCAGAATCAGAAGTGTCTATTGACCTTGAAAAGGTTAGTGATATATTTTCCTTAGAGAACACCAAGAATGTGTTTGATATCAAGAGTTTTTTGGGCTCTCTAGATATTACATGAATTTCATGAAGGGCTTAACACATTTTTCTTCACCTCTAACTGGACTTACAAAAAATCTTGTCAAGTTCACATGGTCAGAAGCATGTGATAAATCCTTTTAGGAGCTAAAAGGAAGGCTTGTATTAGAATCTATTCTGACTCTTCTAGAACCAGGTTAATGTAATATTGTCTTCTATGATACATCATGCATTGTCCTAGGAGTAGTGTTGATGAAAGAAGACAAAGTAGTTGGGTACGGATTTTGGAAGCTGAGGCCTCACAAGAGAAATTACTCGATGCACGACCCCAAGCTTGCAAGAGTTGTCCATGACTTACACTATAGGAGACATTATCTGTTGGGTGAGCACTTTATGGTGTATAAAGATCCCAAAAGACACAAATATATCTTTTCTCCGCATTAATTTAACCTCAAATAACAGTGATGGGTTGAATATCTACAATTCTTTTATTCTGATCTTTCATATATTCTTGGGAAGGGCAGTGTATTCATAGATGAAGTATGTCCAAAAACTCAAATGTAGGTTGTAAATGAAGCATGTTATAAATGGAAGTTAATTTCCCACTTTTCTAAACTTCATCTATAGTTTCATTATATTAAAGAGACATCTTACCTATCAGCTTTATCAGTTACCTCTTCCCTCTTTTAGAAGGTGAAGTGTAGGCTATTTTCAAATCCTGAAGGTTTGGTTCTCCATGAGAGTATATCAAGAGATGACACACCTCCGGATTGGTCTGTGGAAAGAGAAGACATCCTACTTCTACGTGGACATATCTGGGTTCCTAGAGATATGATAGATGAGTTTATTATAGTGTCCCATTCTTTTCAATGGGCAGTTCTTCCAGGAATCTTGAAGATGTATCGAGATATGCGACGCTAATATTGGTGGCCTGGAATGAAATATCAGATTGCAGGCCTCATCACTAGGTGCTCTACATGTCAGTAGGTGAAGGTAGAGATCTCGAGACCTACAGGCTTGTTACAACAGCTTCTAGTCCCATAATAGAAATGGGAAGATGTTTCCATGTATTTCGTAGTCGACATACCTAGGTCAACAAGGGGTGGAAATGCTATCTGGGTCGTCATTGAATGACTAACGAAATCATCCATGTTCATTCCTATTTAGGATACTTTCTCAGTTGATTATATGAGAATATTGTATTTTCGTTAGATCATACAACTGCATGGGGTTCCATGTACTACCATTTTAGATTGTGACTCTCTTCTCACTTCACGGTTCTGGTCGGGTTTGCTGAAATCTATGGGAACTCAGGTGCTTATAAGTACAACATTTCACCATCAAACAACTGGGCAATCAAAATGGACAATGCATGTTCTAGAGGATATGCTCCAAGCATGTTTCCTGGACTTTGACAGTTCTTGGGAGAAGCATACCCCTCTCCCTGAGTTCACTTATAATAACCGTTTTTTGGCGATGATTCAGATATTTCCTTTTTAGGCCTTATATTGTTGCTATTCCATTCACCCTTGTACTGTCTAGAGGCTACTGAGGTAGCCCTTCCAGGTCATAGTCTCATTCAATATACTTCATAATAGGTTTTCCTAATCATGAAGCATATGACTAATACTCAGTCATGATAGAAATCTTATGTTGATTGCCAGCAAAGACCTCTTGAGTTCAAGGTTGGGGACCATGTTTTCCTTCAGGTGTCACCCAGACATGGGCATATATGTTTATGGAATCAATGAATGTTTCTTCTTGGTTATGTCAACCTATTCAAAATTCTAGAGAGAGTTGGGCCAGTAGCCTATCTGTTGATACTACCTTAGAGGTACCATGACAAGCCCGATGTCTTTCACGTCTCATAGGTTCTCCAATATCATGATGACCCATCTCATACCTTTGATCCCAAGGACATTGAGTTAGAAGTCGATTCTACCTTTGAGGAATATCTATTACTCATTGTTGGATGAAGCATGAAGGATCTCTGAGGCAAGTCTGCCCCTCTCATACAGGAGTGATAGAAGCACGACCGAGTAAAGGACGTGACTTGGGAGAGGAATGCTGATGTATGTTCTCAGTGGGAAGAATTTTTCTCAGACAGTGTTTCTTTACCATTAGAAGAAGAACATACGGATGAGTTCTTTTAAGGGGGAAAAGACTTTGAGAACATGATTTTTTTAGTATGGTATGGAGCCTTTAATATTCATTCTAAATAATTATATTGAACCTAATATGGATACCAAATGTGTTAGTAATGGTTAAAAGGGATTCTAGGACTTGTACGAAGCCTGAAACCCATCTTTTGTGAGAAAACATACTCTGCACGTGGTTTAGAGTAAACTGTATGGAGGGTGTTTTTTTTGGAAAGAGCAACCATTCACAGTTGGTGCACAGACATGCAGGATAACTCTGAAAGAAACCCTTTCTCCCAGAGTACCCATGCATGGGTTACACATGGTTTTAAAATCCATGTAGACCAAACCATTTGGGTACAGTTGTCCTGTAAGGTTTGTGCATGATTTGACAAATCGTTCGGACAAACTGCGCACATGCTATTTTTATGGTAAATTTTCTAGTTTTTTCCTTGATGATCTAATTAAGTCACCCCTTATTCCCTAATCAGGGTTTATACAGGTTTGAAATATTTATCTCTCAATTTGGGGCTTTCTGAAGATCTAAATTTTAAATCAAGAGATCCCCTTCATCCGACATCCGATCGAGATTCCCTTTGTCACGTTGGATGTGCAACGGTATGTACTCAAATACTTTTTATCCATTCATTTTCTCTTTCTCTATTGACCTGGTTATTTTCAGGTTAGAATTTTACCCCTTTTCTTAGATATATTCTGATCTAAGGAAAATCGAGGGTCGATACTGGAGGAGAAGGATCATATAACCCTAAGGTGGGTGGCCTAAAACTCATCCATAAAGTTTGTTGATTTTGGATTTTTTCTGTGGGGTCCACCGATGACATCAAGAGTTGTTTCTTAAATTTAAATTCCATAATTATACTTGTTTTAATGATATGGTTATGATCTTTCTAACTATGTTATTATTTGTTAGTGGTTACACCCACAACTCAATCCACCCCGTGTTGAAGGTTATTCCATAATTTGTTTTTTGTGTTTCAGCATGTATGAGCCATCATTCAGGTGTGCCTTTTATTAACCTTAATAAAGGTGATACTTCTTATAATAAAAGAATTTTTGTTAATGATAATTTCATAATGGAATATACCATTTCTACTCACCGCTTAACTTACCTACGGTAAGTGCTTCTAAATGATTTTTAAATGTGAAATGTGGAATGGAAAGTATACTAAGTATATAACTTGGCCTTATCAAATAAGATTGAATAAAGGTGAAAAGTTTTTAGAAACAATTTATATATTGATGGAATGTAGTGGAGTGTACCCCAATAATTAAATGTACATTAATGTTTAACAATGACTTATTTAAATGGTTGCAACGCTACATGGCCTATCCACACTAATGGAAGACAAGGCTTGAACCAACAAATAAATGGTTGCAACTCTAATTGATCTATCTACAGTAATGGGAGTAAATAACTGAACCAAATGAATTAATAAATGATTAAAATACCAAATAGGAAGGGATATACTCGATCTCACCATGGATTTTGAGAGGAGAATACCTTTGGTCTCGGGAAGACCGTTCCGATTCAAGGATGTAGGTTGATTAGGTTGATACCCACCTAGAATCGGGTTCTTGTCTACTCCTAGGATTCCCAAAATACAACCATTGGTTACTTTTCATTATTTCATGATACCTTAGATACACTCCTTGGTTCCAAGGTTGACTTGTAGGTACTGTTTCTGATGCTTTTTCCAGGGCACGCGCGTCCGTCTGCTTGAGTACGATGGGATCAGTTTCGTTGTCCCGCATTCCCACTTTCCAAAGGCGGGTGACATCTATTCCTTCTTTAGGGAAGTTTTCTCCTTGAATGAAATGGGATGATAGGATGTCAGTTTTTCCTTCCCTGGATTCCTTCTCAGAACTCATCACGTATTCTAGGTCTCTCTTATTTATTTAAGACGTTGTTGGTGAAACTCTTCCAAGTGCCATATCTTCGTGGACAAAAGTTAATTAAAATTCTTCTGTCGGGACAATCAAAAGTGTCTAGTTAGGGAAGAAACCTTTTGGTAGGGGTGTAGTCACGTTAGACATCACTGGTGTGTCTGGACGCTGGAACCCTGGCACGTCTGGGTTTCTTCCCCTTATTATCGGGCTTCTCGAGGGCGCAAAAGTCTGAGGAATCCCATGTCGAATGCGGGAAATCATATGCCACATGCATGTATCTTAGTTTTTCCTCAGCATCCCATGTTTAAAATAGTGTATGTCGTAGGATCAACGTCCAGTAGAGATGGATCGAACTTATCAGAACACTGATTAAATTAAATCATATGGCTTCAACCTTTAGAGGGAACACTGATTTTGGGGGGTGAGTTGTCATGAATTCAATGGGATGTGGCGGCCCAGGTAAGAATCAAGATGGATGATAGAGTGTTTGAATGAATTGGATAGTAGATGGGATGGATATTCCATGAGGACGGTGATAATATTGTTCTTGAGTCACGAGGAGACTTCCGACATATCCCCATGGTAGGGAATCAATGTCCATGTAGTTTAGTAGGGAGAAGGGAAGCCTAAAGAGGTGGCCCATGAGAATGGACACATGTATTAGACCTAGAGGAAATGGAAACTCTTGGTTGGGGCATGACCTTCCCGAAACACATACGCTTGGAGGTAATACCAGGCAATGGACTTGAATTGGGGGCGTACACATAGGACGACAACCCGATGATGTGTATGGGGCTTATGAATTGTTAGCAGCCAATGTTTGTCTAACACCACTAGGATGGACCAAAGATGAGGGTACCAGCAAATGGTATTACAAAAATTTTCCTCTGAGTAGGGGACACAATGGGTTACCCCTGATTGAGGTAACAACGGCTTACCGCTGGATAGGGTCACAACATCTTACTGTCGGGTGGGGTCACAATGACTTACCGGTGGATGCGCTTGATCCTCATGGAAGATTCATACGTACCCTGCCTAAGAGACAAAGATCAAACCCACATAGTTTATATGGGATGGGGTTCGGTGGACTAATGTGAAGAAGGACCTTGGGTCTAAATGGATGGTGGGATTGAAATTCAGGGAGGATTCATGCGTACCATGCCTTGGAAAGGATCAGAGACCTCGTAGTTCATGGAGGAGTTTGGTGAACCAACGTGAAGGGGGTCAGAACCAATGGGTGGTGGGCTCGAACCTCTGGGAGGCTTCCAACATACCTCGCCATGTTGACGACCAATGTCCACAGAGTTCAGGTGGGTGCAACGGCTTACTGCTGACTGGGGGAAGCAACATATTACCACTGATTGGGGGAGATAATGGCTTACCGCTAATTGAGGTTCACATTTTAACATCAACCATGATGGGGGTGAACCAACGTGAAGGAGGACTTGGGGCTCAGATAGATTGTTGGCATGAACCTCATTGAGGCTTCCTACGTACCTTTCCATGAAAAGGATCAAATACCTCGTAGTTTAGGTGGTGTGAGAACCGATGCGAAGGGTGTCGGAACGACCAGGTGTTGGGTTTGAACCCTAGGGAGGCTTCCAACATACCCCACCTTAGCATTGATCAAAGACCACATAGTTCAAGATGGGGTTTGGGGCTTACACACTAGGATTCCCTAGAGAGGATGTCATCATTGATGCTTTCTCTAAGCTCCCGTGATTCATGTTCAGTGTGAGAAACAAGAGATATCAAAGACCTAACTATCATGTCGTGAAAGGTGAATCCGTGGGATGTGACGTGGCACTCATGCGTGGATAGAAGACCAAATAGGAAACATGGGGCTTACATATGTTTCACCACCCTGGGAGATGGAGATTGGGAATTACTCTAGGGTGGAGGCCCGGATGGTGGCAAAGCCCAGCGGGAGAGGGACATGGCACCCATGAAGAGAGGAGGAGCAGGGGTGCTACCTCCTACAAGGAAAGAAAGGGGCTTACACCAGGGTGGTTTCCCTTTCTCTATGGATAGACACCACTCCGATGAAGAGGATATCATTCCATGTGAGGAATGATCTCACTCTAGTGGAGACCAATGGGTGTGAAAAATGTACAAGGTGGGGTACCCCACATATGATGCATGATGTGAGGCTACAGTTTAACGTCATGTGCTGAGGATGAAGGTGCTTGCCAGTTTAATGTCCTGCAGCTCGGATGAGGTGGGTTTACTCTGCACCCCTTGGACATACATAACTAGCACCCTCTACACCTTAGTGAAGTGAAGGGACTGGCCACGCTGTGGTTGGGGGTGTTATGGAGAGTACCATTGGGGGGTCCATGATAGCGTGACTATGTGAAAAAGAAATAGTCATTAGCGTGCCTATGAAAAAAAAGCATGAGGTAAAGCAATGAAATGTGAAACACCGCCCAAGAGAATATTAAGTTACTTCATACAATCCTAGAAGGTTGTACCGGAAAACGGTGTGTGTCGTAGATGTTTTGGGCGCGGGAGGTGCCCGAAAATGATGTCTAGAAGATAAACACTGAACACATGAGTTCAAGGAGGGAGGTTTTCATTCAAAAGAAATAGTTGCATGGAAAATTGCAGGTCGACACTCACTTAAGGAACTTGTGCCGAAAAGACCAGGCTAGCATGAAATCGAGCCTCTTGCATGAAAAATGCCTGGTCGGCGCACAATTGAGCCACTTGCGTGAAAAATGTTGGGTTTCCGTGCAATTAGAGAGGCTAGGTTTCTAAGGTGGAGATGTGTTATTGCAAGAAAATAGAGAAGATTGCACTATGTCAAACGGTTTGCGTGCAATTTGAAGGGATTGTGCACAATTGGAAGAGATTGCGCACAATTTTGAAGGGATTGCGTGCAATTGGAATAGATTTCGTGAAATTGAATGGGATTTGGAAGATGGTTATGCCTGTGTGGTCTTTCATAAAGGTGTACACTTGGGAGACCTATCGTGGAAAATACCATACCTAAAATCCATCTTTTTCATGAAGGAGAGGTGGATTTCCCACTGAGGAGACGGTTCCAATTTTTCTTCCATTAGAAGTTGAAGGGGCATCCTTTTATTTATCGGCGCTCGGGGTCACCCTATCCATGAGGAAATAGGTCCGCGTGAACGTTTTCATGCCAGTGTCGACAACACGAAAGATCTTCCATGAAGGGCACCACGCGCAAAATTCCTCTCCCGCAGTCGGCGACGCAAAAGTTTGCACACCGGGGTGGAAATTTCCACGTTGCATGGGAGTTTTCTATGCAGGAAAGTTTTTTTCTGTGCGGCACGATAGGTTTTGTATAGGCTTGAGAAAAATCCTCATATCCCATGGTTTTCTACATGGTAGTGATTTATTTCACGCCCAGCTGAGATTTTTTCACGCGGCCCTTCCGGGCCCCCAGGAATGCATTAATTGAATGGTCAAAATATATCTTTTCTTTGTTTCACCAAAACCTCCTTCATCCCATGAGAATTTTTGTCATCTAAAAATGGCCCCCATCAAAAATAGATCGACCAGGGGATGCAAAGGTCAGATTCCAAGGGAAATGCCGAAATTCATAACTACCTAGAGTTTTTGCGTGAAAAACCAGTAGGCACACAAAAAACTGAGAAGTCGCAGACAAATCACTTTTTGTGCACGTGTGATTTTTTTCTCTATGCCTATAAAAACCCCCACGGGTCCCTCATTCCCTATGGATTTTTCTCACGTGATTAGTCCTGAGCTCTCACATGTGAAAAACTTTCCTTGTCTTCTGTGAAAAACTGCTTCGGATGCGTGTAATTTCTCTAGTTCAGTCGCCGTTTTACGCGTAGACCCGAGAATTCTCACGCCACGACCTCTGTTTTTTGTTCCTACTCCAAATGTTTCACATGGACTCCTGATTTTTTGCACTGTCTCTTGGTTTTTTCATGCTAAATCCTCATTATTTGCACCGACTCTTCAAGACCTCACTAGAAGAAGATGGCTGCCAATCTCGCTGACAATGAGAGAGAAGCTCTGTTTCCCACTCGAAGAGATGAGATGGTTTCCACCCCTGAGGTTTATAAAGCCTGAATGATCGTATCTAGAAACTGTACTCCCATCAACCTGTTGACCCTATCCAAGAATGAGTATTCACTATCTGACAATTTTCCAATATGGGACTTCGGTATTTTGGAGGAGGTAATCATGCACTGATTTGAAGTCGACACAGCTCGATCGTGGGTGACCCGCGAGAATGACCTACCTCGATATAATATCACAAAAAATGGCCATCCTACCAGAGAAACCAGGCGTATGGATGTTTACATATTGAATCCCAAGACTAGAACCATTTCGGGAAGTGACCCGGTCACAGAGGACTCCCCCGCCCATTATGCGAGAACTTTCGAACAGAGTGTCACTGACGAAAATAACGGCTAGTTGTAGTATTGGGATCTACGATCTGGGGAAAATTTCATCCAGTGAATGGGCCTTGGCATATTGGTTACGCAAGACATGTGAAAATTTTGGGGCCGAACTGTGGCACATCAGTTTGTTCGAGGCGGTGTGGATGTCGTAGTTCCATTTCTACTGTCATCATGAGCTTGGGTGTCAACAGTTAACCCGATGGTCCCCCGATACTAATACCTTTAATCTTCACCATAGGGAAGTTGGTATCAGCCTTTGAGACATTCATTGCATTGGGGGTATCCCTTTGGATGATCACCAATACGATGAATTCCTTCTGACGAAGAACATTTGGGGAGACAGATCAGAAACTCATTTCCTAACAAGTCATCTGATGGATCTTGCTAAGGAGAGGATGAGGGTCATGTACTTTTTTGAAGGACATTTCCAACAAGAAAAGGTTTATCTTGTTCCTGCAAAAGGATCCAGAAGTCAAGCTGTCAGAGCGATGAAGTTGGTGTCCGACCGCAGCACAAAGGAGCAAGATCATATCTTATTGAGGGATACTGGAGGTGGGACAGTATCAATCATGGGGATTTATTATAAATGAGAGTCATGACCTGAATATTCGTTATGCTGGATTTTTGGCAACCTTCATGAGTTAGTGGCTCCTACTAGTGAGGGACGCGAGTATGGGAGTTCATCTAGCGACATTGGAGATGGCTATCATCTTGGCTGCAAACCAGAGGTTCAATCTGGGTGTCCCCATGCTATCCCGTTTGTACGGAATCCTGGGGCACATTTTGAGAGGGGGCTAACCAAGGAGGATATGTGGTCCCCTCCAGATCCTCCATGGCTGAATCACGTCTCATTTCAAGAGATATATATTTCCAAGCAACATTCATCCTTCGGGTAACGGCATGTGACCTTCCTTACTAAACATTAAAGGGGTCATGCTGTTGACGATCAATGAGGAGGAGGTAAGGATTAGAATCAGAAATCATGCCAACTTCACTTTCATCCCATTCCCCACTCCGACTGTCAAATGATAGAAAACAGACAGGGCTCACTAGAGAAAAGAGAATACTTCCATAGCATCAGAGGTGGGGTTCCGGTCACCTAGATTGATGTGAAGATTTTTTTGGGCCCTACGTGTTGTCAAGATTCTCCAAGTAGTTTGGATTCCTCCGTAGAATGCCGAAGAAGGCGTCTGTAGATGTATGGGAGGAGAGGCATCCCTGCGTTCTTTGACAAATGTGGTTGATGTTCACAACCCATGGCTCTGGCGACGTCATTAACTTTCCCCTCACCAGAGATGATGCTAGTATCTCAAAAGATTATTCCAAACATTGGGTTGTAGAATACCTTGAGGTACTTTTTCATAAGCGAGTTCGGAAACTCAAGGAAACCAGTGTAAAACCTGGGCAGCGAGAGAGCAGACAGGGTGCCGCTAGGGAGGAAAGGTCGGAAGTAAGTCAGGAAACTAGACCCGCACTGGCCAGGACTACAGTAGTGGTAACTTCACACGGCATGGCCGAACCTTCATCCCCCAGGGGGAGAGGGGCTCATGGAGTGGTCATGGAACTTACGGGGAAGAAGATAAATTATCTGCTTCAACGTTCCACTGATGTAATTTTATCGGCTCTGTGGTGGTCCTGGTTGACCCTATGGTAGTCTATGGGTACTGAATCCCCCTAGAAAAAGATAACACAAGACAGAATATATCTGCCAGAGGTCAAACTCATCCGGGTTGATGAAAGGGTAAACTTCCATCGTCGGTTGACCATGGCTGCATATGCATGCCAGCAAGGTCGCTGTGAGGAACCACCCCTCCTGGTGAAGCAAATGCTTGACCAGGAGCATGATCCAGACAATATGATGCCTGAGGATGATGAGAGTGATGAGGATCTGGAGGGCAGTGGGATGGAAAAGAAGGAGGCAGAAGGAGAAGGTGAAGTAGAAGAGGAGCTTGAAGGTGGAGGGTCTCATGGGATATCCCACCAAGGGAGTCTTCGAAAGAGTGGAGTGATCATTGGATCTAGTATAAAAATAACAGAGCTACTTTAAGTATTTCTCTGACCTTATCTATCCTCCCACATTAGTTTTTTTTGTAACCCTTAATCAGATCTCCTTATTCTGCTCAGGGGCATATTGGTGTCGACCAAGAGGCTCCATCCGAAGGGGGGGAGGAGGCTCCATTAGAACCAGTTGGGGAGATGATGACCATTATTGAGATAACAGGCACTGATGGATCCCCTACAATGATAACTCCTATAGTAGCTTGAACACTGGAGGCTGATGCATTGGAGTCTCGTAAGTTCATCACTTCAACCACAGTATTTACCGTCGGAAAGCTCAGTTGATTAGGGTGTTCATTGTTTGTGTAGTGATCACAGCCTTGGAGGATCGTTGGTCTACCGAATCTAGGTCATATGTGATTGATTCAATGGAAAATGTGTCGTCCCATTCATATCACACATCCCAAACCGAGCTGGCCCTGACACTCGATGAGAAAAGGGATATGGATATCCGCAATATTAATTTCGGGGCGGGGCTGGAAGTTGGAGAAGGATCCATTGAGACCAAGGTGAGAGAGGGAGGTCACCCAGGCGTTGAAGACCCTAACCCTTTGGGAGGAATACCCGAAGAAGACCATGTTGCTGGTCTCATGGATTCTTTCCCCAACTATCGGCCAGAAGATCCTAACGAGATAGATGATTCTAATTCGGAGGTGGCCGATGAGAGCCATATGACGTGGCGTAAAGGGTGGAAGTGTATTAAGTGGTTTCATGGTCAGCCTCAGATAGAATGGATAAAACTGAAGGGATTTCTCCACACATGGTTTCACATTCTCTATACTGGAGTGGTGGATGCTCACCATCTTTATTCAACAGTCCGCAACTACATGGACGAGAAGTTGTGCGAGAGTATCCGATGCTCCAACGTTGTCTAGTGTCAGAAAGAGTTGGGGAGTAACCAAGCATTCCTGAAGGCAGAAAAAGAGTTATGACTCCTTGAAGGACAAATGTAATAAAATGAGGTATTCATCACAAACTATTCTGAGATCATGAATAAATTGAGGGCCCATCTATCGGATTCCCAAGAGCAGCTAGTGGGCGTAGGCCACTAAATTACTGAACTTCAAACTGAACAGGCACAAGAACAGGATAGAGAAAGTGCACTGTGCTCTATATCTGCTAATTTGTAGAGGGTTATCATGGGGTGGGAAGAAATCCTAGAGGCCACAATCCAAAAGGATACAGTGCTGGAATGATCTATCTAATATGATGATTCTTAAGGGCCATGTTTTGGTCAAACTCATATACTCATTTCTCCTTACTACCTCTTCTTCTGAATTGCAAGAATGGATAGATTTATCTACTTGTTAGTTTGGTTTAATGCATTCATCCAAAATCCTTAAATAAATGGAAATCCATTCCTAAGCTCACGTGGGTCGTACCCAGTGTGAGAAACAAGGGATGTTCGCACTATTACTTTGTTTAAATGTATGAGTGCCAATGAGGCTTCGGGCACCCAAGGGTCAAACAACCAATATGGATTCCTGGGAAGAGAAGGGAGAGACCTGACAGGAGAATAATGATCTTAGAATAGTCAGATTACCATTTTCTCAGTGTTCTCTTGTGCACGAATGGGGTAACGCCAGGGGTGCTGGAATAAATACGAAGAGGGGGGGATGGAAGGCATGAATCGTAATACCCAATATTTATAACAATATAGTGATCACATGACAATTAAGAATGACTGTTGACCGTGTTCAAATAAAATTATCCTTATTGTGTTATCCTGTAATGGGGATAAAAAATGAGGGATGACCACTAACCATGTTCGAAACATGAGGCATGGCTCAAAATTTCATCCACTAGTCTTCTGGAATGTTAGACTAGGTTAGTAGGCGAGCCATAGGCCGTGCATCCACACTATTAGGGGGTTCCTCAAGATGTGAAAGAGTGTGAGGTTCTGAATAAAGGGCATGTGATGCATGGATAGTGGAGTGTTGGGTTTGTTCATCTAGAGTCCAACACTCTTGAAATTATGCCACTGTGGTGGAAACACATTAGGTGGGTACATCGGTGTGATTAGGGATCAAACATAATTCCAAACAAGACATATCTGACGAGGAAACTACCACCTCCCAATATTATCGTGGGGCATCTCGAACTTGTTCAAGGTAAAGCTACAATTTCTTGGTTCCCCAAAAGATCTCATGTCACGGGACATAAAAAAGAGGGGGGAACATGAATTATGGTTCTGGGAGCTGGACCTAGAGATTGGATATCTGGGGGTTCTTACATATCCCATGAGAATGGAATCAAGAAAAATGTAGTTATTGGGGCATGATGTGGTCAGAGACCAACACTGGTAGGGAGAATCCCCTCTGGAGAGAAAACTAACGCATCCCATGATTAACATAGGGAATCTTGAACTTGTTCAGGGTAGATCCATAATTTAGTGTCATGCATTTTGGACATATGGAATCGTGTAGTTTAACATCATACGATAGGACGTGGAGTGAAAGGGAAGATCCCAGGAAGGGAGTATGTGGTGCTGTAGCTATAAACCTGACGTGAATGAGGACTTAGAGTTTGGATCACACCACGTATCCCTAGAGGAAACTATTCAGGTTAAGGGAACAAAAATGAAAAGTAGGCTGGACCTGAAGCAAAGTGGTCGAGTATTCCTACGTACCCCATGTGTATGGGAATCAAGCCATTTGTAGTTCTGAGAGTGCAGTTTAACGTCATGCGGGGTGAGGAATGGTACGTGCAACATGGTTGTGCCAGTACACGTCCTATCAGAACCACTAAGCCCACATGATTCATGCTTGATAAGGGAAACAAGTAGCAGTGATGGGAATTTCCTAAGATAGGGAGGCACAAGTTAGGGATGATGGGACATTAGGTGAATGACATCCCACTGATGCTGACCTGCCTATATAGCGCACCTAGATGCGCGGTGGGGTAAAGCCGAGTATGTTGGAATTCAATGTGAACATATGAAAGGGAAAATATGTGAATCACGATGCTTGAGATCTGGACCACAATGATGGTGGTGTGACAATAGGTGATAGATTTTTACCATGTTCAAAACACAGCATCCATATCATGTTAGCCTGAAAAGGGGACAAACAAATGAGGGTCGACTGTTGACCATGTCCAAAACACAGGTCCTATCACAAATGACATCTGAGATCTTCAGGGACATTGGCCAAGGATGGTTGGTAAGTTAGTGTGGCTTGAGACTAGGCTATAAATGGGGTCCCTTCAGACATGGATAGAGGATCAGGATCCAGATGATGGGCTCATGAAGGTTTTTACTGGAACAAGGGGAATGTCCCAGTAAAAATTACATACTTCAAGCTATTTGTCAAAAAAAAATTGAATATGACTATAAGATGTATCAGATAGAGGGAGTCGAGTACCTTCCGAAGGACAAGGGTCCTGGGGTCACACACTTTCAATTTAAGGTCCTAGGGTGGACCATTAATGGGGCTTGATTTAATAGACTGTGCGCAGGGTGATGAAATAGCCAAACGTGATGCGCAATTCCCACAGAGAGATCTAAGTTTTGGATCATAGAACTCGGACCATGCTGTGAAAAGATATAGGAAGAACATGGTGTAGCTATTGAAAATCCCTATGTGAATGAGAACCTAAGACGTACTAATAACACCACATGTTCCCAAATGAGTTCAGGCCAAGGGGCCAAAAAAGAAAGGACAAGTTTTTTAGATTCTTGGGGCTGGACCCATAGACAAAAATTCCTAGGCATTCCTTCATATCCCATGAGGATGGGAATCAAGCCATATGTAGTTCTGGAAGATGTCGTGCAGTTTAACATCTTGCGGCAAGGACATAGTGTGGTCTTAGTTTATGGTCATAGAGCGTAGACAACAGATGCTTGGAAATAGGAGACACATAATGATGTAATTACAAGACCTGACATGAATAAGGACACAATCCGGATCATCGTGCACTTCTTAGAAGAAGGTCTCAGTTCAAGGGACAGAAAACATATGTTAGGCTGGGCCCAAGGCAAAGTGCACGGGCATTTCTATGTATCCCATGCGGGTGGGATTCAAGCCACACATAGTTCTAAAAGGTCGTGCGGGTCTGGCCCCTACATCTAAAGAAGCAGTATTTGGTAGATCTTGTTTGTCCTTTAGGATAAATGAGTGTTTTACTTTGTAGTGATAGACGTAAGATAGAAACTCCAGGAATCGCCATAAAAATCAAGCCATGTGCAGGCGTTGAAAAATGGTATGGTGCATGACCGATACCAAACCTGATGCCTCCTCGGGTGAGGATATCATGGCACAGTGTCGTTTTTCATCGTGCGGCCAAGACGATAATGTCACATTTTAGGGTCATGTGATGGGAAAAACCATAAATTTTTAACATCATGTAGGATAGACGGAACAGTTTAAAGTCATGTGGGACTAAGCATCATATTTTAAAGTCATATAGCTCAGACGTATACAGGAGATATGAGGTTCCAGAGAGGAATCACACGGCATGATAAAGCATACTCAATGTGAATAAGGATGAGGTCCAAACCATACCTTGCACGATTCTGAGGAGGAAAATTTGGGCCGAGGGGCCAGGAATGACTAGAGGATAAGGGGCAGGAGAAACTAGCTCCCAATTGAATTGGACCCAATGACGAGATGTCTGGGTGTTCCTACATATCCCATGAGAATGGTAATCAAGCCACATGTAGTTCTTGAAGGCACCTTTTAACATTGTGTGGGACACCATATAGATTAATTTTATGTGGGACATGAAGTAGGGGGGATAACTCCAAAAATGGGGTGTATGTGGTGCGGTTAATGTAAACCCGATGTGAATGTGGACATAATCCCATACCACTCCATGAAGTCCTGTAAGAGTTAGAGCCCTGAAGGAAGAACAGAGGAGATAAATTAGTGCAACTCGATCTGCACCCAATGACAAGATTTATAGGCATTCCTATGTATCCCATGGGAATGGGGATCATGCTGTATGTAGTTCTTAAAGAGGTCCTAGTTTATGGTCTTAGAGCTCAGACCATAGAGGAGCGAAATCCTTCCATGTATGTGCAAACCAAAACCCGATTCCTAAGCCCCGTGAGTCAGACTCAGTGTGGAAAACAAGGGTGGAAGAGGTTTTTTGCAATACCTAGAATGAATTCCAAAGGGAAGTCAGTGCGGAGCCCTGATTGATGCCTTTACTGTAGCTTCCTAATGTGAAAATTCACAATAAGGGATACTGTCAGGGGTGTCGAAACTCCATTTGAACATGATGGGGTGGGAAATAATGTGAACCATGTAACCAATATTTTTGGATTAATGGGGTTAGTGTGACGATGGAGGATAACAGTTGACCATGTTCAAAACATAATATCCATATCGTGTTACTTGGAATGAGAACAACAAATGAGCATCAACTGCTGACTGTATTTTCAAAGTGGGGCTTGTATCAATTTTTTGTTCGAAACCTTCAAGGACGTTGGCCCATAATGGTAGGTGGGCTCTTGGTTCGAGAATCCATGCCATTTGGGGGTCCCTTCGGATGTGGAAGGTGATGAAATCCCTAATAAAGGGGAACATGAAACCTGGATGGTTGGTGGAAACATTTCCAAGTAAAACCCGAAACTCCAGAAGCTGAACCAGAGTACTCTTGGGCACATTGGTGAATCACTGAAGAGGGTCGACAGGATGAACTTGAGAGTGGCCTATTTGAAAATATGATTATAGAAAAAGAGGATAGAGAACTATTAGGAGAAATAGGTAAATGTCATGGTTGTTACAAACTAGACACGAATGAGGACATAATCCCACACCGTATACCCCTCTCCTTGGGGAAGTGCATGCCAAGGGGCCAAGGTGAAGGGGATATTTCTAAGATATGGGGTTGGACCCGAATTCTAGACATTTTGGCGGTCCTATGTATCCCATTAGGATGGGAATCAAGCCACATGTAGTTCTAGAAGAGGGTAATGTGCAGTTTATCGTCATGCAATAAGGATGAAAATGGATAAGATACCCCGCACAAAGGAGGTGTATAGTGCGACGAGTAACCCGATGTGAATGAGGACATAATCCCACACCACACCATACAACCCTAAGTGAGAACGTGGGGCAGGGGCCGAAAAAGGCCAAGGGGCCTGAGGCTGGGCCTCAGACGGAAAGTCCTGGTGGGCTTGCAGTTTAACGTCTTGTAGTGAGGATGAAAAAAGGGGTAAGATGCCTCAAACAAGGGAGGTGTAAGGAATGACGAGTTACCTGACGTGAATGAGGGAATAATCCCACACCACACCGTACAAACCTAAGTGAGAAATTTGGCCATGGGTTCGAAAATTCCAAGGGGATTGAGGGTGGGCCTCAGACGGAATGTCCCAGCCAGCTTGCAGTTTAACGACTTGCAGTGAGGACGAAGGTGATCTTATATTAGGGTCATAGAGCTCAGACCATATATACCTAGTTTAATGTCATATGTGTGGGGATAGAGAGGGTGAATCATCACACTTATGGAAGACCAGAAAGCAGTAGGATGTTTGAAGAAAACTATTGACCAGGTTCGCAACATAGTATCCACCTTTATGTGACCCAAATGGGGGTGAACAATTGAGTGTCGACCCTTCACCATATTCGCAACATGGGACTTACATAAACCTACCCATCACAATTCTCAAGGATGTTTTCTCTTAATTGTATGAAAGCCCTTGGACCGAGCATTATTTCCATTCGGGGGGCCCTACTAGTTATAGAGGATGACAGAAACCCAAATGATGGGTCATGATGAGCATTGCAGGGCCTGCAATCATGGAATTGATGATAAATGAAGGAAGGGATATCTCAAGGGGGTATGCGAGGTAGGGAAAAATAACCTGATGTGATTGAGGACATGATCCCATACAGCACCAAACAATCCTAAATGAGAACACGGGTGAGGGACCCGAAGGGGTCAAATGACCTGAGGCTAGGCGTCCCGACCAACTGTAGCCATATGACCTCTTGTGTCGTTACCGCCTCATCAGATCTACTAAGACCACTTCAGTACTCCTCTATGTGGGAAACAAGGATACCGATTCGGCTTTCCCTATCATATAAGGTTATGATAGATGGCATTGCCCGAAGGGAGTCACAACTTGAAGATACAACAGGAAGGATGAACCACCACCCTCAATGTTTGAGATCTATGGGGGTGGTGAAAACGACAAAGGATATCCACTGACCGTGATCCAAACACAGCTTCCTTATAGTGTGGCCTGAAATGGGAACAACAAATGAGCATCAACTGCTGACCATATTCGCAACGCGGGACTTGTATCAATTTACTGCTCAACCTCCTCGATGGAGTTGGCCCGAAGTGGTAGGCGAGCCCTTAGGCTGAGCACCCATGCTAGTCGGGGGTCCTTTGGGATGTGAAGGATGATGGAGTCCCAATAAAATGAGTGGGTGAAGCATAGTTGTGCCCATGCATTTAAACGTCAAGCAGGGTGGTGAAAGTGATGAATATCTCAGGGGAGCAGAACGTATAGCGGGATTGAGACGAGTTTCATGTGAATTGGGGAAAAATATTTCACCATACCTTATTTCTTGACCTCAGGGGAGATTTTGAAGTTCGTGTTGTGTCAACAGACAACATGTACGGGCATTCCTACATATCCCATAAGGATGGGAATCAAGCCATACGTAGTTTTTAAAGGCCATGCATTTTAATGTCGTGCGGTGAGGATGTGGGAGGATAGAATAATGGGGAGGTGGAACATAGTGTGACCATAGTAATGCTGACATGAGTGGGGATAAATGATCCTAAACTAGACTATTCAAGGACCCTCCGAGAGAACTATACCCAGTGGGATATTCAAAGAGAAGAGTCTAGGGGCTGGACTCAGGACCGAGCGTCTGAGCATTCTTACATATCCCATGTGGATGGGAATCACGCCGTACGTAGTTCTTCAGGTGTAATTTAACATCTTGCAGGATGACAAAAATTTTAACACCATGCGGGATGTTTTAATGTTTAAATTCATGTAAGATCGAGTAGTTTAGGGTCTTATGGGACCAAACAGTTTAGGGTAATGCCGCACCTAATAGTTTAGGTCATGCCGGACCAGCGGGCTCAGGCAAAGTATTTCTTGAGGAATTTGGCATTGGGGGGGGGAGGAGTTATATGCTCACCATCAATGGTCACAAGTGATTATGCACCATTGGGTTCATCCTTGTGAACAATGAAAGTTCCATCCCTTTCGGGCTCCAACTTGACTGGTTTCTTTCCAGGTATCATTGGTGTCCGGAGGGCCAATAACAGATCACCTTTCAAGAAATAGCAAAGGCAGACCCTCTTGTTGATGGCTCTGGCCATATTTTTCTGGTGTCATTCCAGGTTGTGTAGGGCACAAAACCTATTCCCGTTAAGTGCTCCCAATTCAGCCAGATGAATTTTAGCTACCATATCTGGTGCCTCCTGGTCGTAGATCTTTGGGGATAATGAAGGCAACTGAATCTTGATAGGCAGGACGGTTTTTATTCTATATACCAAGGAATATGGGGTCACCTGTGTGGAATTGTGAGTCGTCATTCGATAAGCCCAGAGGGTGTTGGGGATCTTTTTCGGCTAACTCTTCTTGTTCTGACCAAACATTTTATGCTAAATGTTAGAGAGGGTCTTGTTGAACGCCTTGATCAGCACATTTTCTTATGCATGATAGTGGGAGGGATGGTGAGAGCGGATGTTGTACTTTTCATACAATTTCTTTAACTCAACTGCATGGAAGTTGGTTCCATTATCGGTGAGGATGGAATGAGGGACTCCAAATCGGTAGATGATATTGGAGATCACAAAGTCAACGATGAAACGGGCCTTGACCTCCTTGAGTGGAACTGCCTCTGCCCACTTAGAGAAGAAATCCGTAGCGGACAGGATGAAACTACATTGGCGAGTTGTCTCCTATGGATATGGTCCCACGACATCCAGTCCCCAGACTCTGAAGGTAAAATAGTACTTGGTAGTGTGGAGGGGCTCTGGTGGCTGATGCATAAAGTTGGCATGAAAATGGAATGCACGACATCTCTTGGAAAACTTGATGCAATCATGGATCATGGAGGGCCAAAAGTACCCCAGTTTGTAGATCTTGTGAGATAGCTTCAGCCTGGTCTAATGTGCCCTGAATGAACCGGTGTGATCCACCAGCATCACCTAATAAATCTCTACTCCCTATATTCAACAGAGGAGAACACCTTTGAACCTGCACTAGTTGACGATCTGCTCAAGACTGGGATGATTGTGGAGGATTAACTATAGCGTGTGGCATCAGATTCTCTCCTTCTCGGCCAGATAATTTGGGAGGTAACCATTTTGGAGATACTCAAAAAAGGGGGTGCTCCAGTCGGGAGTCACTTCAACTACTACATCTGAGGGACCTGGGGGTCCTGGCATGGAGGCTTTGGGGATAAGATGGCTCAACTGTAGGCCATCGTTGCCACCTAGGGTGATGGGTGAAATGAATCTCCGATGTGACACGTGGACAATTAGATCATCCTGCCTGGGTTCTGCAAGTGATATAGCCTGGCTGGCCAGGGTGTCAGCTCGACCATTTTGAGATCGAGGGACGTGAGTAACTTCCAGTCGAGATGGGAACTGGGCCATTAGCTAGAGAGTGAACTCCAACAACGGTACGAGCTCTGACTTTCTGATGACGTAGTCACCGTTGATCTTCTTGATGACTAGTTCGGAATCCCCTTTCAAATTCAAATGGGACACATCAATCTTGAGTTCCAGCTCGAGGCAAGTGATAAGAGCCTGATACTCTGACTCATTGTTGGTGCAGCCTTCTGACAACAGGAATGAGTATGGCAGAATGGATTGTGCCGGGGTAATAAAGATGATACCCAAGCCTGCCTTATTGAGCCTGGGGTTATTGAGCCTTCTGGTGGTGGGACTCCAGGAAGCACCATAGAAATGAATCTACCAACACAAGATGGAATGATCTACTGAAAGGATTTCCTCATCAGAAAAATCAAGATCTAAGAACTGATCAGTAGGAGCTGGATGGTTAGTAAATAAGTCTTCCAATGCTTACCCCTTTATAGCTATCTATGGGACAAAAGTGATATCGAACTGATGAAGAATCACTTCCCACTGAGCTAGACAGCCTGTTAAAATGGGGTGGTTCAAAATGTAATTCAGTGGGTCTACCTGAGGCACATGTTGTGCCTCGTGGTGCTACAAGTAATGTCACAATTTCTGTAATGTGAATACCAGCGCGAGGTATCTCTTCCCGATGGGGGAGTATCTGGTCTCCGTATTGAGGATCATGCGGCTGAGGTAGTAAATGTTGTTCTTTGTCCCCTCATTATTCTTCTGGGGGAGAAGGGTTCCAAGAGATTGTTCCAGGGTAGTCACATAAAAGACCAGTGTTTTTCCAGAGACGAGTGGAATCAAGACTAGAGGCTGGTGTAGATACTACATGATTTCCTCGAACATGGCCTGGAACTCTTTGACCCAGTCATAAGCGGTGCCTTTCTTCATGAGACGATAAAAGGGTTTACACTTTCTGAACTAATTCACAATGAATCAACATATGTAGGCTAAGTTTCCTTGAAAATCATGAAGCTCCTGAATATTGCTCAGGGGAGGCATCTGGATGATGGCCTTGATCTTCTCTAGGTTGATCTTAATGCACCGGTACCTGACATCAATTTCAAGTAAGTTCCTAGAGGTAACCCCAAAGTCACATTTAAATGGGTTCATCATCAGGTGGCGGGAATGGAAAAAGCTAAACACTTTCACAAGGTCCTTGATATGGTCCTAGAACTGGTGATATTTGACCACCAGATCATCCACATATCATTCCACCAATGTTCCTTAGATTGTCTTTAATATGCGATGCATGTCCCGTTGATTGGTGGCACCTGCAATTATTAACCCTAAGTGCATGACCTGGTAACAACACATACATTATGGTGCCCTAAAGGTTGTGGACTCCTCGTCCTTGGGGGCCATTCAAATCTGGTTGTACCCAGAGTACCCATCCATGAAAGAGAGGTCATGAAATCCAACTGTAGCATCAATCAACAAGTCCATCACATGAAGGGGAAAATCATCGTTTGGATAGTGACAATTGATATCCTGGAAGTCGACGCAGACTCTAATCTGTCTGTTCTTCTTCCTAACTAGCACAATGTTGGCTAGACATTTGGGGGTACTGGACCTCCTTAATAAAATTGGCTCTGATGAGCTTATCAAATTCCACCTCTACCATGGAATTGTGAGAAGGTTGAATCTTTCTAGGAGACTGCTTCAACCCACGATGATTTGTCGGGAGACCGAGGCGGTGGAAAACTACCTGAGGATCTAGTCCGGGCATCTCATCATAACTCCAAGAAAATACACCACGGTGTTGTTTTAGGAAGTCTATGTACTGTCTTTGCTCCTTGAGGGGAATGGAGGCACTGAAAAATGTTGGTATCAGATCATCCTCACTGTCGAGGTTTACCTGAACCATATCATCGTCTGTGGCTGAAACACCCTCTTCAAAGGCAGGGGGAGCATCCTCCAAATCCTTTTCTTTGATTGCAGAAGATGGATCCCTAGTGGGAGGAGCTTTCTATGGGTCGGCAGATTCCAATGAGAAGCTGGTACCAGCCTGAGCAATAGTGGTCACTACATTGGGAGATTCTGGTACTACCCAAAGCATAGCAATGAAGGTTGTCGACCAGATCTCATTTGGCCATCGGCCCAAGGGGCCACACTTGATGATATCAAAGAAATAGTGGCATGTTGGCTTGAGCTGGTTGATTCCAGCCTGAAAAAATATTCAAGTATGACATATCTACGTTGCCATGGGGTGGAAATCTCGATACCTTATGCGAGTAGGGGGCTCAGGGATCATTGAGGCTTAATTCATATAAGAGTGTGAAATGATCTCCTGACATCACTTGGACCCGAGAATATGCTTCCCCCTTGTGCCAGAGACAACAAAACATTGACCCATATCAGGGGTCATGGATTCCAATAAATGGATTTGGATGAAGTAGGCATCATCTAGACATTCCTAGTGGTCGGTTGCAACTGCGGCATGATAAACCTCATTGGCCTGAATCTGCTTGTCCTTGCCCTTGTAATAGTTGGAAACCTAGTAGCGGGCGTCACCAGAGGCAAAAGGAGTTGTGTCAGCTTGGAGCATTCCCACCCGACCATTTAGTGGGTACTTGAGGAACTGGTGATATGATGATTGAAACACCGCATGTAGGTGGGGCCATGGTCTTCCCATCCATGCATTGTACGTCGTGTCATAGGAGACAACCATAAACTCAGTATTGGAAACTAGGCCACTGAACTGGGTCTTCAAACGGATCATTCCAAATGGGGTATGCTTTGTCCTGTCATATCACTAGATTTTCAGGTTGGAGGTAGTCAAGTCAACTTTGGATAACCCCAACTTCTGCAGTGTCCGTGTCGGGATAAGGTTAATCTCGGAGCCGGTGTCAACAAAATAGTGGCGAACCTCAATTCCATTGAATTGGCCGATGATGTACAATGGGTGAATGTGCCCCTGTATGGGAGAACCTTCATCTTCTCCGTATAATGATACAATGGCATGGCATTCAACATTCTCTATTGCTTCCGCATGAAAGGCCTCTGCAGCTTCTACCTCTTTCTCAAATTGGAGGGAACATCTTAAAGCATCAATGAGGGCCTCATACATATCTCATGATAGGCTAAGGGCCTAAATGATGGAAAGACTTGTTGGGATACTATAATGTTTCTTGGGAACATTATAATTCCATTCCATGTGTGAACTTCTGCTTGTAGGAGGTCACTCTATGACAGGCAGTACGGTGGCCCCTACCAGCTAGGCCTGCGGCTGACTGGTGATGGGCATAACCCAATGCCCACTAGTCAAATTCCATAGAGTGACTACTGGATGAGGTCTGGGAAACTGATATAGTCCTATAGTAGGACGTGGCTGGTCACAACATGGTCTAGGTGGCTCTTCCTGATTCAGTAGCACAAATGACGGTGGAGGCGGGCCTAATGACACCAAATGAGGGGGCTACTCATGCTGAGCTCTACGCCGGGCCTGCTCTTTGGTCTTAGTGGCATGCATGACCTAGCTATAAGTGAAAAATTATGTGCCTCGATGACCCATATGTTTGTGGCTCCACTGACATTGGCTTTGGATGGGAACTTTGGGGAGATCCGCCTGATGCTCCCCATTGTCGGGAGTCTTGTATGTGTTTACCAACTCTACGGTGTTAACCGAAGCATACCCTTGACTGTCACTCAAAGATCCACCCACTACTAGAATGATTCTTTGGGAATCCCCATATATGGGGGCATGAAGTCACTGAGATTACGGGATGATGATGACATTGGAGGGCGCGTGGCTTTCTCTTGTGCCGCCTGTGTTTGCTCTTCTGGGAAGAGGATGACTGAGATGACAATACAGAAGTGGTGGCCATAGCTTCTAAAGGTTCTATCTGATTCAGGTGTGCATATATGAAACCATGGGCATGGGATACTGTTATTCGATCCATCCAGTCGTCATATTTCTAAGACCCACGGTTAGAAACCTACTTCCACTCTCCCTCATTGTCAATGCTGTTGTCTGGCCTTACGATGACGCATGCCACTTGTGTAAGGGCCAGGCCCAACCTGACTATGTTGTTATCGACCTGGTCTTAAATCTTTTCTTTGAATACATTCCACTTCTTGAGAGTGTGGCCCAAGAACCGGAGATAGGTGCAGTAGTTGGGGCGATCAATGAGGTTCTCCTCTTCTGGCCTTTTGCACTTATCAAAACGCCCAATCCCCTATTCCAATGCACTTCAGAAATAGATGGGAACCTGATTCTAATTAAATGAGTATGTTTAGTTTCTTCTGTCTAGAAAGGGGGCCTTGGATCTTGGCCCTGATGAGGAGCTGGAGGAGCCTGTCGAGGAGGTGTAGCCTTGTTATCCATCCTGGGTGGTGCCTGCGCGTTGCACGGGGGCACCTATCAATTCTGAGGCGGACACTGCTGGGATGGTGGCTACGCCTGTGGTTGCTGGCCTCTGTGAGGTTGTTAAGGTGGCTCCACTGGTAATAATTCCAGTTGTGTGGGGGGCTCTATTGGGGCCACCACGTAGGGCTTTGCTTTGGAAACCCTCCTTGTGGGAATTATAGGGGGAAACAGACGTGCATGGCTGGCCTATTGTATGGATTCTTCCAGGCGTTGGGCCTTATTAGAGAAGCCTCAGAATCCTCCATGGTAGTTCTGGGTGATCAAAGAGGGAACCAGTTCTATTTTAACATTTCCTACACACATCGTCAGTAATTTCTCATGAGTCATTGGCATGTCAAGGGAGTATGTAAGACCTTTCCACCGGGTGATAATGTCCATGACACACTGATCTGGAATCTGTTTTCACTTGAAGAGTTTTGTGATGCTCGTTTTCTGCATGGTGGATTTGAATTGGTAGAGGAATTGACTACAGAAGTCCTCACGGCTGATCACTGAACTGAGGGGGAGATGGATGTACAAGGAAAACGTAGGTCCCTCCAATGTATTCACAAAACATCAGAGCATAGCATCCTTCTATAGTGATGGAGTCCCTAACATGGGCCCACACCTTGAGGTGAAGTGGGCCAAAAGTTGTGACGGGTCCCCTGTCCCATTGAAGGGGGAAAGGGTGGGATTCGCAAAACTCGGATGTGCCGACATATCATCCACCCATGATGGATATGGATTGTCATTAGGTGGGAGTGACACCTTTTGCGTTTCCAATGCCTTAAGGTGGGCAATGAGTGCAGCCATTGGATCATCTGGGCGAGGGTCCATGTATTGATGGGGGTCCCTAACCAGGACTATGTTGGCGGGTTCTTAAAAATGTTATGGTGGCTCAATAGCTTGAGGAGTGGCTGGTGGAGTGACCTTCGGGGCAGATGGGAGATCCCGATAAAGATTCATTGGATTTACACATCGTTCCGGAGGGTTTAGAGAGACATACCATACCCTATTGACGTAAGTTCCTGCCTCAACCCTATCTATGGGGGCAGGATTGTTAGGGTAACCTAGAGGAATCTCACCAAGGGGAAGTTGTTCCTTCCCCTGCTTCCCTAACTAGGATTGTCATAGTTTGGCCATCACTCTACAGCACGTTCAGTGAGGAGGTCATCGACCAACTTATTTTGTTTAGAATGTTTTTGGTGCAATGTGACCTTCTCAAGGTCCTCCTCTGTCTTCTACACTGAGGCAGATAGGTCGGAGTTTTTGCTAGCTCCGAGGCGATCTTTACCCTTACTGTGATTTTGGCTAAGGACCATTTCCTTAGTGGGTGCAGGGAGACCCAGTAGATTCCTCTACTAGGGAGTAGCTCTTCCCGATGGATCCAGTAGTGGTGGAACACCCTCGGGGGGTAAGTCCTCTTCAAGAGACTCTGGATCATTCTCCTCATCCAATATGTCATCCATGTTGACCATGAACCTTCCTAGGGGCATGTCCTCAATATCGTCTAGCGATTCGGGCTGCCACCGGATAGGACTAAAGAGGAGGGCACCATACTACACCCAACCACGAATTTGCACGTGGGGGGAATCCTCCTTGATAATCTTGCACAGTACCTTGAAACTCTATATGAATTGCTATTGGAGGGCCTTACAGCGGCCTGGTGACTCGGGGCACTCGACCCCAAGAAGTGAGGCCAAATCAACTAAATGACACTGCTCGCCAATATCTTCAAAGTACACTTGGATCATGGGATAAACAACTCACTGATGATGAAGGCAGTAGTGCATTGCCCAGAGGGTTTGACGAATAACCTAAACTTCATCTGGGGTGAGGGATTCCGACGTAGAGATATTCGGCACTGAAACCGGCCAGAACATCTCGGGGAAGTCATATAATGTGAGGATATTCCATAACCTCCTTAGGTTCAAGCCTTTTATTTCCTAATACGTCAACTAGGGGTGGCTAAGGAAATGGCAGTAGTACTGAGATAGACCGCTGGGATGGCAGTCTGGTCTTTGGGGAATAGGGAAAACGAGCTGACGGACCACTGAATCTCGAGTTGTCCTCCGAGGAGTGTAGTAACCTGACCGTTATGTTGCGATAAAATGATCTAACGAATTCAATTCCTAAAACATGGGATAGGGATATTGGTGATAGGCTGCACTGCTACACGCCTGCCATTAGACCCCAGAACAGCTCTCTATGATCTCTAGATAAGGTAGAGAGTGCTTCTGGTGACGATGATGGTGATTTCACAACCGTAACCTGTGGGGATTCCAAATTTTCATCCTACTGGATATGCCTGTAGAGGGAGACAGGAATCCAATGGACATAATATTCCGGGAGTTCTAGGATGATGTGACTTTCTCTTACCCCAACCCTTGGCTTAGAGAAGCGAGGGGAGGGTTCCTGCATCGAGTCGTACTCTACTTCGAAGTCTGAGAAGTGAACTGTTTTGATCTAGGAGTGGACCTTCCTAGAATCCTTCTTATGGCAGAGATGACCCGCCTTCCTGCCCCTGGATGGCTCTTCTGTATGTGGTTGATTTCATACATGAGGAGGTCCTTTGGCCGCACTGGTGTTGGGGTGGGGTGGACTTCCACCCGAGAAAGCTAGTGTCTGAGGAGAACAGGGGCATATATCAAAATGGATATGGGGTGGACCTTTATGGGAAGATATGGAGTGGGTAGGAACTCCACTCGAACCCATAAGATCATGGGTGGGACCCCCATTCTTGTTCCCTATGATGACATCAGTATGAGGAGGGGCCTCGTACTGGTCAACCTGAACACGAGTAGCACCTCCGTGCTAGGAACTAGTGAGGCGAAGCCGACCCTCACTCCTCTGATCGCTGAGGTGAGGAGGACCTTCTCTAGCTGCTACAAGGACACCTAGAGGGTCCCCACGTTTTATATTTACTGGATGTACAACGACCCCATACCAATAGTCTGTGGTGAGAGGAATAACACCATATCCGGTGTAGTGGGCACAGGAGAGACTTTCGTACTTAGCGTCACCACCACAGGGAGGACCCTCATTTGGATTGAAGGTGGCACGAGACATTCCTCCGTGTCGAGCTTGGAAACATGGAAGATTCTTGGTCTCCATGGTAGGGGTACAGGGAGGACCTCCGTACTGGGTGTCGTTGCCATGAGTTAGTCTGTGGCGGCCACTTCCTGTGCCAACAACCAAGTGAGTCGACCCAGCCTACCCATGGGGCGGTTGAGGCCTCGATCTAGGTTGGGTGTATGAATGTCCATGTTCAGCATACACAGGGAGTTAGTGGTATGCGTCAGCGGTGGCTCGGGCCACAGTAGTAGTTGATGTTGACGCCCCTTGGTGGGATTCCTTTTTTGGATTGTGCTCGACGCTGGCATCAGGTTAGACGGACTAGAGCTAGTGGTGCTGGTATGTAGATTACCTTATCCTCATCCAATAAGACCGGGTGGTGGTGCTGATGTGGCCAGGTGGGAGATTTTTGTGGGAGCACCTGGAATTGGATCCTTGCTGGGCTGACCCAGATATCCCTGACCTCATCGGCGTAAGGAAGGGAGTCGTCAAAACATTCTGGGGAGAGGCTCCCAAAACGGTTATATATTGGAGTGGGGAGTAGTGTCTCTCTAGGTGGGCCTTGAGGGTGGTATTGACGATGAGGCGCATGTTCCCTTAAATCTAGGCAGGCAATATCCAGAGACAGGATAATTATTTCCTCCTCATACTGGTATATGAGGTCATTGATCACCTGTAGTTGGATAACCTTAGATGGGATGATGGGGCATGGGTTCCCCATCGTCATGGGTGTAGAGGCCACCGCAGAAGAGGCAGAGCCACACGGGACTATCATGTTGGCACTGCCCCTGCCCCTGCGTTGGTGGGTGGGTGGTAATCAAGTTTTGGGTGCAACATCATCGTTTCTGAAAGTGGGGAGATTAACTCATCAGTGCTAGAAAAAAGGAAATCGATGACTAGTGTCCCAACACCATTTGATCTTCCATGGCTGGTAAGATGGATCCGCACTAACAATGTTGCAGACAGGGACATCCAACGTTCTACTGCCCCGACTTCTGTTGAGTTTCACACCAGGCCCGCTATTTGCATGGTGGGACCCGACACCAGATAACTGGATCTGGTGATACAATAACCCATTGATGTCTTGAACGATACTAATCTCCATATTGAGGAGATGAGATTAATTTTGGGTTCACCATTTCTATTTCTGAAGTTTTCACTGGGGCGTATGTGTCTGTCTTCTTGAGTACAAAAGGTGTGGTTTCGTTGCCCCGCATTCCCACTTTCCAAATGTGGGTGACATACATTCCTTGTTTAGGGACATTTTCTACTTGATCAAAATTGGCTGATGGGATGTCGGTTCTTCCTTCCATGGATTCCTCCTCGGAACTCATCACCTAGTCTAGGTCTCCCTTATAGATTTAAGACATTGTTCGTGAAACTCTTCCAAGTGCCATATCTTCATGGACACCAGTTAATTACACTGCTTCTGTCGAGACATTCTAAAGGTTCCGGTCAAGGCAGCAACCTTAGGTCAAGGTATAGTCACGTTGGACATCACTAGCAAGTCTGGATGCTGGAACACTGGCGCATCTGGGTTTTTCCCCCTTATTATAGGGCTTCTCGAGGGCACAGAAGCCCGAGGAATCCCATGCCGAATGTGAATAATCATATTCCATGGGCTTCTATCTAAGGTTTTCCTCATATTCCCATGTTTAACACATGGTATGCTGCAGGTTTAACATCCAGTAGAGACGGATTAGACTGATCAGAAAACGGATTAAAGTGGATCAGATGGGTGCAACCTCTGGAGGGAACACTGATGTTGGGGGGTGAGTTGTCATGACATCACCTGGATGTGTCAGCCCAGGTAAGAATCAAGATGGATGATGGAGTGTTTGAATGAAGTGGAATGTTGGATGGGATGGAACCGCCGTGAGGACGATGGTAATGTTGGGCTTGAGTCTCGAGGAAACGTCCTATGTATCCATGTGGTAGGGAATAAATGTCCGCGTAGTTTGGTTGGGTGAAGGGACACCTAAGGAGGTGGCACATGAGAATGGACTCATGTATTGGACCCGGAGGAAATGGAACCTATGGGTTGGGGCATGACCTTCCTGAAACACATAGGCTCTAAGGGAACACCAGGAAATGGACTTGAATTGGGGGAGTACACATAGGACGATAACGCGATGATGTGTATGGGGCTCCGGCATGGTTAGCATCCCAAGTTGGTTTGATGCCACTAGGAAAGAGAAAAGATGAGGGTCCCGAAAAATGGGATCACAACTGCTTGCTGCTGAGTAGGGGACCCAACAACTTACCACTAATTGAGGTCACAATGGCTTACCACTGGATAGGGTCAGAAAGGATTACTGTCAGGTGGGTTTATAATGGCTTACCACTCGATGGGGCTGATCCTCCTGGGAGATTCCTACGAACCCTACCTAGGATATAGAGATCATGCACATAGTTTATATGATATGGGGGTTGGTGGACCAATGCGAAGGAGGACCTGGGGTCTAAATGTATGGTGGGATTGAACCTTGTGGAGGCTTCCAACATACTATGCCTTGGCAAGGATCAAGGAACTCACATTTCATGGAGGAGTTTGGTGATCCAACGTGAAGTGGGTCGGAACCAATGGGTGGTGGGATTGAATCTTAGGGAGGCTTCCTACGCCCCTCACCTTGGCGAGGATCAAAGTCCATGTAGTTCAGGTGGGTGCAAAGGCTTATTGCTGACTAGGGGAAACAATGGCTTACCCCTGACTGGGGGAGATAATGGATTACCACTAATTGAGTTTCACAGTTTAACATCATGTAGGATGGGAGTGAACCAGCATGAATGAGGACTTAGGGCTCAGATATATGGTGGGATTGAACCTCGAGGAGGCTTCCTACGTACCTTACCTTGGAAAGGATCAAAGACCCCATAGTTCAGGTGGTGTGGGAACTGATGTTACGGGGGTTGTAATGACTGGGTTTTGGGCTTGATCCTTAGAGAGGCTTCCTACATACCCTGACATGGAAAGGATCAAAGACCACGTAGTTCAATATGGTGTTTGTGAATTACACTCTAGGTTTCCTAGAGATGATTTAATGGTTGATGCTTGATCTAAGCCCACGTGAATCCTGCTCGGTGTAAAAAACAAGAGACATCAAAGACTTGACTATCAGGTCACGAAAGGTGTGTCCGTTGGAAGTGAAGTGGGGCTCATGCGTGGTTTTCAGTGCAAAGAGGAAACCGAGGTAAACGCATGGTTCTCTACCCAGGGAGATTGAGATTGGTACATACTCTAGGGTAGAGGCCCAGATGGTGGAAAAGCCCAGGGGAGAGGGACTTGGCACCCAAGAAGAGTGGAGGAGAAGGGGTGCTGCCTCCTGCAAGAAACGTTAGGGGCTTACACAAGGGTGGGTGCCCTTTCTCCGTGGATAGACATCGCTCCAATGAAGAGGATCTCATTCCATGTGAGGAATGATCTCACTCTAGTGGAGACCAATCGGCATGCAGAATGTCCAAGGTGGGTTACCCCATGTATGATGCACAAGGTGAGGCCATAGTTTAACGTCATGTGCAGAGAATGAAGGTTCTTGGCAGTTTAACATCCTAATGCTCGGATGAGTTGGGTTTACTCCGCACCCCTAAGACATACATAACCAGAACCCTCTATAGCTTAGTGAAGTGAATGGACTCCCAACGCCTTGGTTGGGGGGGTTTTATGATGCGTACCATTTGAGGGTCTACGTTAGCGTGGCTATGTGAAGAAGAAATAATTGTCATCATGCCTAAGCGAAGAACCATGAGGCGAAGCAACACAATGTGAAACACCACCCATGGGACAATGAAGTTACTTCGCATGAGTCTAGAATTTCATATGGGAAAACATTGTGTGCTGTAGATGATTTGGGAACGAGACGTGCCTAAAAATGATGTCCGGAAGAGAGACATCGAACACATTCATGGAAGAATGGTGGTTTGCGTGCAAAAGGAATAGTTGCGTGGAAAACGGTGGGTTGGTGCACAATTGAGGCACATGCGCAGAAAATACTGGGCCAACGTGCAATTGAGCCTCTTACTTCAAAAATTCCAGGTTGGTTCACAATTGAGCCGCTTGCATGAAAAACTCTGGGTCAATGTGTAATTAGAGCAGCTAGGCATGTAAAGGGGATCCGCATTTTTGTGCGAAAATAGAAGATATTGTGAACATGTCATATGGTTTGCGCACAATTTGAAGGGATTGCACATAATTGGAAGAGATTTCATGCAATATGGAAGTGATTGCGTGCAATTAGAAAGGATTTCACACAATTGAATGGGATTCCGTGCAGGGGACGGGGCTCGAAGGGATTTAGATGAGGGTTAAGCTCGTGTAGTCTCGCGCGAAGGCAGACCCTTGGGTGAATTGTTGCGAAAACTATTGTACCCGGAATACATATTTTTCACTTAGGAGAGGTGGATTTTGCGCAAAGGATAAAGTTCGAATTCTTCAACTCTTAGATGTTGAAGGGGAGCCATTCTATTTATTGGTGCTTGGGGTTTCCCGATTCGCACAGAAACTGGTCCGTGTGAATGTTTGTGCGGTTGTGTTGGCAGCGTGAATGATCCTCTGCACAGGGCGCCACACATAAAATTCTACACCTTTGGTAGGAGATGCAGAAGTTTTCACATCAGGGAGGATGTTTTAGCGAGGCGTGGGAGTTTTCCATGCAAGAAAGGAATTTTCTACACGGTATGGGATTTTTCGTGTAGGCGTGGAAAATGGCCTCTAATCCCATGGTTTTCCACACATGAGAGATTTTTTTGCACCCAACTGATATTTTTTCATGCGCCCCTTCTGGCCCCCCCCAAAAGGCATCATCGGGTCAACAAATGTCTTCGATTTGTCATGCCAAAACCTTCTTCATCCCTTGAGCATTTATCACTGTCTATAGGTACCGTGGTGATACCCCATATGGCCCTGTCTTTGAATAGCCTAGTTTTACCTTGGTTGATCACCTTGGATCGGTTGGTGCCTTATTATAGAATTCCTTGGATTATGATCCTTGAATTACACTCTTAAACCTTATCTAGACTTAGATACTACTGATTTAGAGTTTTGTGAGAATTAAATTACATAGGTTATTTCCCTGCAAGTCCCTCACTAGATATCATTTTCAGGTTGCCTTGTTACATCTTGGGGCCTTCACTAATTATACTATCATGAGGTGATGTCACTGCCTGATATGCCTCACATGACATACTAACATTAAATGGTAATTTATTAATTTATGAACTGGTTATATGTTAGACACTATCTAAGGGAAGTAGCAGGTACTTGGGTATTTAGTTATATTTTACTGCTTACTTTACTTATATATGCATGCCTACACATTGGTATATTCCATTACACAGTCCAGATGTTATAGACACCATTGGTGGTGTCCCACTAAGATTTATATCACACCCTATCCAGGTGTCATTTGGTACCCAGAGTATATTATATGGTTGTGGGTATTGATAAATGGAAGCATAAAGAATCAAACAATTGATTGCTTGATGTTAAGGATGGAGCTTGATAGAATATGACCGAGTTGGAACTCAAGAAGCTTGGAGTAGTCTTTTTTTTTCTTTTACCTTGTGGAACATGTTATACCTAATTTATTGTTTTCATTTTTTCCAGTTTTCTAATGACATGAAATTACATCATCACATTTCCAGTTGATACAATTATTTTTATTATCGATTATCTATTGCATCAATTTTATTCTGCTATTTATTTATATTGATTCCATTGTTTACTACTCATTCAATTCCTTCCATTGTGTCACACTCTGATAATGAGGGCATAATATTCCCATCGACACACCCTAGGACCTCCCTACAAGTCAGCAACCTCTGGCATTTGGGATGATGGGTTTGAGGCCATGTGGCCCACCAAGCTCGGGGCACCCATTAAGTGGCATCCGGGTATGGGTTCTCACAGATGGTGAACATGAACTACATGATTTTTATATCTTATCATTGCAATATAAAATGGTATATTATGTGAAAGATGTTAGGGATGAAGGTTGGAGTTTAGTTGCTCACATAAAACAAAGAGACTTGAATGATATGAGTGATGAAGTGAATGATTTGACCTCTGATATTGAATCTCATCAACAAAAAGAAGAATACTTATTTTTTCATCATGATATTGAAAATATTAGTCTTTCAAGGGTGGAAAAAGTATATGAAGTAATGATGGAGAAGTAAACCGACATGATTGAAGGACAATATGATTTTATGTACAGTTATCCATTTATTTATCAACCACTTATGTTATGTTTGTAGTCATTAATTATCATTGTTATGTATTTTTTTGTTATTAATGTGCATCTGTTATCATTTTTATTTTTTTGAATTATTTTTTTAAATATATGTCCTCAACTTAATTTTATTGAATTAATTTTTTAAATATATATCCTAAACTTAATTTTATTTTATTAAATGATAGGAATGCCAAGGAGGAAGCAATATAATAATGAATGTCATCTCTCAGTCGACGTTCCTTCAACCACAGTGATAGATGGTGATCCATCAGTCTCCCTCCCTATAGCATCAGAGACACCATATTCTTTCCCCTGCATTATCTCTCACACCCTCTGTCATCATCCCATCAATAGCTCAGTCGATGCCTTCCCATTCAGCAGCCTTAGTAGTGATGGAGTAGGGCACCATTCCTATTTCTTCATAGGGAAAATTGATAGTGATTGTTATTGTTTCAAAATATAAGATGAATTAATTTATTGCACTTTTTTATACTACTAACTATTTTTTCATAAAAGATGGAATAAATGATACTAAGGAGAAAAATATAAAAAGTTCTGATGTATGGAATCAAACCAGACTAAAGATAGTTTTCCCAATTTATTCATATGGGGTCCCTATAAATGGGGCTGAGGGATTACTTGTCCAGATTTCAAACTAGTTATCGACAGTGCCAATGACACTTCCAATTACGTATGATGATTGGAGGAAAATTCATTAATCTAGAAAAAATGTAGTATTTTATTAAAAATTGAAGATAATTTTAATACATTATGGTGTAATTGAAAGTAATTGTGTTATTAAATAATAATATTTTCAAAATTAATAGCCATGTATTGATATTTTCCACTTTACCATTGATTATATGCTAGCACAAATGTGGACATTGAAAAATTTGGGAATGAAATATAATTCTTTTAAATCGGTATCATAAAATGAATTCAATGATACTTTTTTGATCACCAAACAAATATATGATAATTCACCCAATGGGGTACCTAGAGAGAAATAGAATGTTTTTCTTGATAAACATTGTAATGAGAAACAAATGGTATTTAAATAGATATTAATATATTAATCTCATTTTAAATTTATACATGTGTATGAAAATAATATGACACATTATTCATTATTATTAAATTACATTTTAATTACTTCAGGATTTTTCAAGGAAGAATGAATCGAGTCGGGCTAAACAAATAATCCCTCACACCGTGGGGTCATGGAATGTTTCTAGAATCCAATAATATCTAGTAATTTATTCATTAGTATAAATATTTATAAGACAATATTATCTATTTAATATATTAAATTTTTTATTTTTCTTTGTTTAATGTTTTCACATAGTTTAGGGCACTATGTATCCTGATCAAAAGTGTGGTTGGATGCTCATAAAAAATAAGATAGGAGTTTTGTTAAATAGTCTTCCAAAGATGTTTGGGTATTAATTCATTTTTCATTATAATAACTTATTACCAGTTGTTAATATGTTAAAATATATTGCTTTTAATATTAATGATATTTGATTTATCAGTAAAAATTAATGAACTATGGGATTCCAATCCTAATTAATCTTACTCAATATCCCAAGAAGACCATGTTGGTATTGTCCTAGGTAAGGAGCATCATGGTCGAGTGCGCAGGTTGTGTTCGGTACTATTACCATCTAAGGTCTTTGGAAGGCCACTGAGGATTGGAGCTGCATCTACTCCTAGTTGTAGTCACTCCCTACCCTGAGATGTTGAGATAGATTCTTTTTCTATGAAAAAAACAAATTAGGAATAAAGGGCTCATATATCCACTTTTCAGAAAGCATTGATTGATTTATATTAGAAGACAAATGGATGTATCCACAGTGGTATTTCATTGATGATTGGTGGTGAGAAGGTAAGTCACACAATTTCAAAATCCTTTATTTTGTAAAAATTTATTGGTATTAAGTTTAAATATAAATATAAAAAATTATATTGTTTTCAATATAATTTTCTTATTGGTTCCAGTAATCAGAAGTAGAGACAGAGATGGAGAGGGTGACGAGTAGAGTTCATCATCAAATTGTGTTTAGTGGTGTTTTGATGTTTCAGAAAAATATAGAAATAGAGGGGGTTTTCATGTATCATGTGGGGCATAGAGTATTCCCCTAAAATTTTCCTAACCTAACATTTTCATCATTTCCCATGGTTGAAGAGTCATAAAACCTTTTAGGGTTGTAGTGATAGTCATCCATCAAAAGAAATATTGGATTGAATATGATTAAAATAACTATCTTGTAATGGTCTTCATGAAATTTAGTGAAAACCATATTATCTTTTATTTCACCATAAAAAAATCATATCCCTAATCCAATATATTAATTCCTAAGTGGCATTTGTTTCTTGTTGAAATCCCACAAGATAAAGTTCAATCATTATGTGTATAATTTTTCTCCCCATTTTTAAATTTTCATGCATGTTTTTTACTTCAAGCTTATACATGTTCATGTTACTCATTCATATTTTTGTTCCTTATAACCTGTAGGCCCCAAACCCCATTTATATTTTATGATCCATCGTTCTCTTAAGCTTCATCAAATCACTGTTTGAAATCGATCACATTACATCGTTATTCAAGATGCACATCCTTATTCATTCTTCCTCTCAAAGCCTTATATGGCCTCCCACATTCCCTTTGACTATTATGGGTTCACTGATATAATCTCTCCACAAGACATCGCCCTACTATTTATACACCAAAAAGTACCATTATAGATATCACTGTAAAGTCCAACCATTGACTCTCCATTCAAAAATATGAATATTAAACCTAACTCCCACATTATATGTTCAATCTTAGACAAAAGGTATATGATTATTGACATGTTTAAGTATTTTAAAAACTATTTCTATTTTTTGGGTTTTAATTATTGTTTGATTGTTCACTTATAATATTTTTTTATTATTCATGGTTTTTAAATATACTTGTTTTGATAATGGGTATTATTTTGTATTCTAATTAGGGTTTTCATTTGTTTTTTTAATATGAATAATTACATTCACAAATCTATACACCATAATCAATATAAATTTATAATTTTTTATGTCGATATTATGTTCTATTTATAATTTCACATATACGTTTTAATACTTATATATACATATATGAATTATATAATATATCTTATAACACTTATTTAATTTTTATGTAAATTTTTGTGCCCATGTTCTTTAATAATGATTCTTGAGGACATGGTGGAAGGAGTGATGATAAGATACAGTGGATATAATTGTTTTGTTTTATTTTTTTCAACATATAAGTCATGTGTAAAATTATTTGTTTCGTGGTTATTTATTTTATGTGACGTTTCTTCCATGTTTTTTGGAATGATTAGAAGAAATTGATGTAATATAAAGATTTGAATATGAATATTAACTTATTTAATTTTCTATTGTTGTTTAATATAGTGATATACACTAGAGATATGAGAAGATATAGTCTATAAAAATATGTTGAATAGACTATACTAATATATTATCCATATGGTAGAAAATGTGAAAAAATAAGAGGGAATAATAAGCGATTGTGCGCATGTGTTTGTTCATACAAAGCAGATAAATTATTTACTACTATTTAATAAAAAATAAGAATAATAATGAACTAAAATCAATAACATTATAAAATTCCAATTAGGGATATGTTCAACACTCATAGGGGGGTGTATCAATGTTGATGACTTTTTATCCAATTGACAAAAAATTTAAACCCAATCCTTTTATATCTTCACTTATTAAGGTGAATAGTTCAATCATTCTATCTTCTTAACATCATATTTTCTTTAAAAAAAATTAAACACACACCAATATAAGTGTAACAACATACCTACAAGGTTAACCTCTCAAAATTGTAAGGGTAGTCCTTTGTGTGATATGGATTCCTATGATATTACACAACCCACTATTATCAACCTATATGGTCAAGTGATCTTGTTTTAACCATAAATTTATATTACATACTTCTCGAATATATTTTAGTGCATCCCACACTCCTTAAACATCTCACTAGGTCTTTATACTCCCATAATAATATTTTAAAATAGATTTTTCTAATAACAATAAATCATTCACTAGTATAGCCTATGCCTTTGCATTGATGTACCAAATTCATATTTTCCTAGTATACATTCACAATAAAAAGAAAATTATTCAATTATTATTCACAACACATGAAAAAAAATTCTTCTTCTTCTTATTCTTTACAAAAAATATGGATGACTTTTTATTATCACTTATTGTTCTTATATTCTTTTAACAATTCAATATTCTACTTTTTGTGAAAATTAAACAACAAAACATATTTCTTCCTCTTCCTCCCATACAACACAATGTTTCTTCAAATAAACCCATAATAATATCATATGTCATCCCTATATGGACTTTTCGTCTTTGAAACATGAAAATTAAATGCCTTATTCTTATTAATCTTACACACTAGTAGAAACATCTTTTTCTCAATTGAATTTTTATTTAGAATTCAAATTCATGATTCTTAATTCCTTTAATCATTTCTAAACTTATATTGATTATTTTTAAACTATTAGATCGTATTTGACCTCATAGTTACCGTTGATGATATTAAATAACATCATAGATCAATTATGAGAGGATATTGAGTAGAAAATAGAGAAATTTAATTAGATCCACTTGAAATTGGAATCATAATTTTTAACACAGCTAGAACCATGATGTTTGGGAAACTGTTTGGGTACATTTTCACTGAACCATGATTAGATTTTTCCCTTTCAAAAGTTGGAAAATGGAATATATATACAAAATATGGTTGTTTTGAAATGGTTTTAATGCATTTTACGTGTTTTCTAAAATTCCTCGAGTGGTTTTCATTGAAAAAAATGCTTATTTGTTGGGTTTTAATCCAAATAGGTTTTTAATATTGGGTTTACCTTTTTGTGTATTTTCCATGTTTTAGAGGCTTGGTGTGGTCTTATAATGTAAAATATAGCTTCCCTTGACAGATTTAGCTATGATTAGATTTTATGTGTGTAATCCTAGGGTTATGTGTTCTCTGCATATGTTTTTTTAGGGTACTGGGGTTGTAGAATCTGTAGGTAGTTTTTATTTATAAATCAACATATAGAAGCAGTTTAAACCACCTCTAAATATAGTACATTTTTATTGGAGGTTTGAACCACCACTATATGTTTATAGTTTATTATTGGTGGCAATTAAAACCTCTACTAACAAATGAAACATGTTTATTTAGTGGTGGTTTTATTAGGTTTATTAGTAGTGTCCATAAAAAATGGAAAATATTTTGCGGCCATTTTAACCACCGTAAAATATGGTGTCTATGAAAATTACCAAAAACCACCGCTAAATGGAAGATACTGCCACGTATTGGATGCCGAGACCAGTTTTAGGGGTGATTTTTTGAAACTGTTGCAGAACCATATCACGACAGTTTAAACCATCACAATGTTAGAAAAAAGCGCCAATTTGAGGTGATTTTCTTGTAATGAATCAAAGAGTTTGGGGACATCAATGAGGTGATGAATTTATGTAATTTATAGTTCATTATTTTAACATAAATAAATGGTATTTTATTTTATAATTCACATCAAATAACAATTTATGCAGCCTTATCTGCATAGAATGCTGCGAAGACCCGCAATGAACAGGGCATTCCACTCCTTCCTGCTTCTGTTGACATCAGATAAGTACCAATTAAGAATCAAATAATGGGAGATGATCTAGATCTTCAGGCTATAGTGACCGAGAATGCTCAATTTAATTCCCTTCCCCAATAATTACTTACTCAATCTTCTGAAGCTGAGAATACTAGGGATGAATCTACTCATGTAACTGACTTATTACTAGGAAAATGTTATTGACTGTCTTGATCATGCTTTGTTATTTCTATAATTTTGGAGATATAATCATTATAATTCACCATTTAGAGATATTGGATCCCAAGACTATGTACGAAGGTGAAGCCACTATATTGTCTCAAACATAAATGGAAGATGAACCATCCGCTGATTCAAAAGGAGCAGATCCACACACCTCTTTGAGTGATCTGATTCCAGAATATGTTTCGCCTCATGGAAGTGATTTCGATTTAGACATAGATCTACATGTTACTCTAATTATCATATGTCACAAGACATGGCAAACCATTAACCAGATAATCGTTGAGAAGCCTTTGGATGAGATGCCCTAAAATTTTAGCCAACTTACAACATAGTTAATCATACATGGATTTTGTGGGCTTCATTATCATCCAATTTATAATTCAGTGAATGTGATCATTCTCTAATCGGAGAAAAAAACAACTGATGAAAAATCTTGTAAAGGCCAAACTCCTCACCCATGTTGAGGGTTTTCAAGATGCATTATCCTAGGAGGAAGTCAACCATATGACATGATTCAATCAGAAGATTAATAAGAAAGTGAAGGAAATGATGAATCTTTAGAAACAAATAAATGCTATTCAAAATAGGCTCGATAAACTAAACCAATCATTGGAAGAAGCCAAATTAGAAGGGATAAATACCATTTCAACAACCAAATACACACTTAATCAAGCCGAGGAGGTGGAAGAAGTTAAAAAAACCGAGCTTCTGCAAGCAGTTGATGAAGCTTAAGAGGATATTCAATAGATGAAGATTCATTCTAAATTATTCATTTAATATATTTAAGAGATACTCCATTCTATGGATGTTCCTCTTATTTTACTATATAAAATAAAAATATTTTATTTCTAATCATATATAGTTATTCGTCCCTTATTTTTTTGTAATTGAAATATCAAATCTGATTTTCATAACATTGCATCATAATGTATGATAATCATAATTACAATGGTAGGGATGAACGTGCTCTAATTTTTACAAATGGTAAGAGGATAAGTAAGTGAAATTTTACTATTTCTAGGGTCGTATGGAGAAACCTACAAGGTTTGTGTCTTTTGAATTTTTATTTCAAGATAAAGAATAAACCATATAATGTGTTGGTTTAGAGAGTTGAGACTCCAATTTTTTCTAGAGTTACTATTCTAGTATTTCAATCTAGTGCATACTATTTATGCTTGTTTTAGAAGCTTAATGTCATGCAGTTCGGACTCATAAGGCTAGTGTTTTATGTCAAATATCTTTGAGCATTAATTTTGATATTAGAACCCAAACAAATATTGATTGCTAGGAATGTATGGATATTTTCATAGATACTTCCAAGGGGAATCTTGAGTCATGATTTTTATGGTCAAAATATCTAAAATTTGATGTATTTGAATATGGTAGAACCCTTACAAGAATGAAGTTACCACTATTTGAAAAACCCATTATGAGGCTGTTTTATACAAGGCCAACTAGGGAACATACTTCATAGTCATGTAGTAGAATCCTTAGGCTGACATGCCCGTTATGTAGGTCAATTTTATGCAAGGCTATCCAGGGAACATACTGCATAGTCAAGAAAATGAGTTCCCTAGAATTCTTTCATGCTATTTTTGATAGAAAAAATGGGGTTAATATTTAGATATCTCAAGATCATAGTGGGAGTCTTTGAAAAGGAAAGGTTTCTGATAATAAAGGGTCCATTTGTACTGACATTTGAATTGAATGGGGAAACCAATCCTATACAAATTTTGTGTATGAATGAGGGTATATTTTTCAAAAAGTATTTCTCTGATATTATTCTTTGTTGTTTCAAGTCATGCAGTAAGGACATTATGTTGTGCAGTTTTATGTCATGTATTATGGACATTAGGGGATTTTTGAGGATATTTTATTGAATTTAAAGGCATTCAGCAAGAACATTATGTTTTGAAGATTAATATCCTTTAGCAAGGAAATTATGTTCTGTAGTTTAAAGTCATGCAATAAGGACTTTTGGGGGATGTGATGTTTTAATTCAAGCAACAAGAACATTTGAGGGTTGTTCAGTTTCAATTCCTGCAGTTAGGACATTAAGGGGTTTGATTTATGGTATTTATATTTTACCAAAGATTTTATGGTTATCTATTTCATTTTAATTCATCTGGAAATGTTCTACCATATCCAGGTATGGAAAGAAAGAATTTTAAGATGTGATTTGGCAATTTTGGAATATGAAGAATGACATGGGAAAAGGGATAATGTCATTTAGAGGGGGTATATTCCAAAAATGAAGTTACTACTTGTTGAAAAACCCATAATGGAAGCTATATTATATATGACCCACTAGGGAATGTGATTAAATCCCCAATATTGGAATCCCTATTCAGACGATCCCATTATATAGCTGAATTTTATACAAGGCCAACTGGGGAACGTACCTCATAGTCAGATAAAGGAGAACTCAAGATTTCCAACATTCTATATTCTAAAAGTCGATGAATTTTTATAGAGATTCAGAATTCACAAGCATAGAGTTATGTTTTATTGAGAAAGGTAATTGAATATAGAAGGGGTATTTCCAGTTGTGATATCCAAAGAATCAGAGAAATATGATCTCTATGAAGGTCTGACCCAAACAAAAGAATTATGGTACATATAGTTTTAAGTCATATGACTAAGACCATAATATTATGTAAACAATGGGGAATTATGTGGTCGAATGGCCCAAGGTAATTCCAATATAATATTAACACATTGATATGAAAAATGAAAACCATGGTCTTGAATAATTTCCGATCAGGAAAAAGGATAAGAAACAAATAGACAAAGGATGTATACTTTTAAATTGTAGGTCTCTTGCATATAGTCATTAAATATGAAAGTGATGGATGATTCTTGTCCCAAGAATAAAGTTACCAGTATTTGAAAAACCCTTTACAGGGGATGTATTATGAAGGGAAAAATAGAGAATCTGTTTCATGTCCAAACAGTGGCATCATTAGGCTCACATTCCCATTATGTAGGTGAATCTTATTCAAGGAAAAATGGGACATGTATGGCAAAGTCAGGAAAAAGAGCTCTCAGGTATCAGAAATTCTATTATCAGAAACCAAAGAAATATTATGAAGATCTAAATGAAATTCCATATTATGAGCATTACATGTGAAAGGGGAATTGTAAAAGGGACAAAAAATGGTTTGGACTGATGTTGACAATGAATTTAGAATCCCATACATAGATCTGATTCATATGTATAAAAGGGGACATCTTTTGTTTCCATTATGGGTTCTCTGAGGAGAGGGACCAAAATCAATGATCTTATACAGATTTTGATCATATAAAGGAGAGGGGGAATATTAATTTTTATCATGGATGAGACTAGGATCTAATTCCTAGTTTAAAATACTTATATCAATCTAATGAGAATCAATCCATACACAATTCTATGGGTAACATGTAGTTTAATGTCATGCTGTAAGTAAATTATGTTGTGCATTTTAGAGTCATGCAACAAGGACATTAGGGGCTTTGATATGAGGATAAATTGAATATTGCGACTGGACTATTGTATAGGGCTCAAGTGTCACTACATATCTTTTTGAAGAAAGTATCAATCCACATGTAGTTCTATCAGATACAATTCCATGTATAAGGTTAAACCATGAACTGTATCTCCTCTTGTTGATCTAACTCGAACATGGGACTAAAGAGGTTTTTTCATATCATGTTGTAGATAGGCCTTGGATTGAAAATATGAATTTCAATATTTATCTCATATAGATGATAATAAATCCACACATAGTTCTTATAGGTTGATGTACTTTAACGTCATGTGGTAATGACTTTATGTGATTCTTATTTGAAAAAGAATGTTGTGGCTGCCCTAGGGTTTATGACCCAAGCATCACTAAGCATCCTGTCAAAGAAAAAATCAATCCACACATAGTTCTTAATTAAATTTTACCCCACCAAAATTGAATTCACAAGTGGGGAATAATGGGGGTTTCTTGAATAAGGGTTCATAAATAAGATGAGAACTCGTGTTGTTCTCCTCCTGAAGATCTAACTCATACATGGGATAAAAGAGGAATCAAATGCAAGATGTTACGGATGGGTCCAGGATTGAAAGTATCGACGTCACTACATATCTCATTTGGATGATAATCAATACATACATTGTTTTAGAGATGGTTTCTCATGCATGTATGATCCATACACAGGGAGTGGGGGATTTTTCTTAATTGCGGTTGGACACGAGATAGGAGATTTGGGTGTCACTACATATCTCAATAGATGAGATTCAAGACACATGTAGTTCATTGTAATTCCTTTAAGTTCAACATCATGTGGTAAGGATGAAGGTGAACTGAAGTGAAATGAGTATATATCTAATGAAAATTAGAATTAAACCACATGTAGGTTTATAGGGAAGATTTTTCAGTTTATCATTATACGATGAAGACATCTATTGTTTCTTTTATGGTCTTATATCTAGCACCATTTAAAACACCAGTTCTGAATTGGGATACCTTATTCATACATATAAGATCTTTACCCAATTCCTAATCCCACATGATCTGTACTCAGTTTGGGAAACAAGGATTGGTAAAATATTCTCTTACAACACAAAGGCAAATAAAGTGAAAAATAAGGGTCAAATTATTGAATGGTGGCTAATCTAGGATATAGGGATCATGCGTCACTACATATTTTTCTTGGAAAAAGAATCAATCCACATGTATTTCTTGAAATATTTCCCCATATCACCAGGTTTTGTTGTGGGGAAGGGGGATTTTTTTAAATTTCCAAGCAGACAGTTCGACCTAAAGAAGGAATTCAAGGAATCACCATTTATCAAATTGAAAAGAAAATCAACTTAAAAATTCCGAAAGAGGTCCCTATGAAAATTTTACTCATACATGAGAAAAATAAATGGGGTTTTCTCTTCCAAAATCACGGCTGCTCCCTATTTTGAAGATCTGGGTGTCACTATGTATCTTGCTATGGAAATAATCAAGCCAAACATAGTTCATGAAATATTTCCTGAAGTTCAATGTCATACAATACATACAAAGTCAAACTGATGTGAAAAGACAGAAATATTGCGACTAGTCCAGGTTTAAAACCTATGTGTCACTGTATATTTCAATGGGATGAGAATCAACCCAAACGTATTTCTTCAAACATTCCCTATGTTGGTTTGATTCATACACACAAGGGATGAATACTTTTTTTAATTTTTTCATGGTTGGGCCCAATACTGTAGATCGAGGCCTCTCTATATATCTTATTAGAATAATAATCAAGAAACACATAGTTCATGAAAAGGGGTTATTATGTAGATATGATTAAAACATATGGAGAATTGGGGATCGAGAGGCACTATGGAGTGGAAATGATGGGAGTAATGATTGTGCATAGAATCTACTCATCTTTTAAAGGACCAAAAGGAATTCCAATTTTTGGTATCTTGGGGGATTTATTAATTTCGAATGATGGAGATGTTAATCATACAATTTAATGTCATGTAGTGAATACAAATAATGTCATTCAGTTTAACATCATGTTAAAAGGATGAAGTTGCTATGCATTTTTAACGGTGTGCAACATGGACATATATTATTCAATATACTTTAACATCCTACAACTAAGATGATGTAATCTATGTAGTTTAATGTTATAAAACTAGGAGATTCTCTATGTGATTACATAATGTATTTCTTGAATAACCTTACATTGGTTGGTGGTGTAATAAGTTCTCTATCCATTATGATTGGAGAATAATCTCCATTACAATGAACTTTATGCATGGAGTATGGTCCTGCCCACTTTGGATCAATCTTTGGAGGATTCCTTCCAGGTATCATTGGATTCCTAATGACCAATACCAATTCTCCTTGGAGGAAAGAATATAGGTGACTCATTTTGTTGAAATAACATGCTATTCGGTTCTGATAGAATTCCCAATGATGAATGGTATGAGATATATTTTCTTCTAATTTCCCCAGCTCATCAAGTTTCTTCTAGGACTTCTCATATGTAGATAACTAGTCACAGATGAAAAGTCAATGTGAAGGAAATTTCTCTTCAATGGGTAGGATTGCATCTGTCCAGTATAATAATGAGTATGGAGTTGCTTGGGTGGAGGTATGGGTAGTAGTCATGTAATCCAATAAAGTATGTACGATTTTATCTGGACATGATTTATTAACTTTATCCATCATCATTTGGAGTATATTTTATAGGGTCTTGTTTAATGCCTCTATCTGTCTATTGGCCACTGCAGGATGGTGAGATGAATAGTTGAATTTGATATTATGTTCTTAATATAAATTCCTTACCTTATCAGAATATAAATTGTTATTGTTGTCCATCTATTTAGTATGAGGGAAACCAAATATGGTGATTATATTAGATTTTAGAAATCTATAACTGGTTTTGGCCCCGAATTCATTAATAGCTATTGCCTCATCCCTTTTGGAGAAGAAATCGGTAGCAGTAAGAATGTACTTGAACTACTTAGTTTCACCTAGAGGATAAGGTCCTACTATATCCATTCCCCATGAAGAAAATGGATTAGAGTATTTATCCATATGTATAAAATCATGGGTTTGATGAATAAAGTTGGCATGTACCTAGAAGGTATGATACATCTTAGTAAAATCTTGTGAAATCCTGCATCATCGAAGGACAAAAGTATCTAATCCTTTGGATTTTTTCATAAATCACAGGACCAGAGTGGCGGGCACCATATTCTCCTGCATGTATTTCTTTCATGACAATTGATATTTCATCCCAATCAATTAATATGAAAATAATTCCATTGAAGCCTCATTTATAGAGGATCTTCTAGTGATCAGGGCTATCATAAAGGATAAAATTAACTTCTCCTTGCTATATCTACTCTCTTTTAACTATATCTGGTGGATGTACCCCATTTTGGAGGTATTCCATGATTAGTTCCATCCACACTGTCGTATAACCATATGGATTTGATATTCGACTAATTTCATTGATTTTGTCTATTCAGATTTGAACAAAAGGTAAAACCACATGGTGATGGGAAATGATGATGATTTTTTCTCCTCGATTTGGATCTCTTATGGTTATGCATGCATTTTCCAATATATCATATTGTGCGTTTTATGACCAAATGATGTATGATAATGTTATATTTCAATATAATTCATCCATTAAACCTCGGAAATAATCATATAAAGGGAGTAAATATTCTTTTCTGATGGTGCACTCCACATCGATCTTCTTTATTACCAATTTTGAAACACCTTTCACATTCAGGTGATTCACTGGTACCTGGAGAGCCAAATCCAAACCAGCAACGAGAACCTGATATTCCACCTCTTTGTTGGTACCAAATTCTGATAATAGAAAGGGATATAGAATCACTAACTTTTCTAGGGAGATAATCATAATTACTAACTTAACTTTGTTGAGTTTAGGGTCTTCCATTTTCTTCACCGCTGGACTTCTGGAAGCAGCGTCAAAATAAATTTCCCAAATTCGGGGACTATCTTGAACAGAGACAGTTTCTTCATTAAGAGGTTTAATATTCAATGATTTCTCTTTCATAAATGGGTAAGCATTAAAGAATTATGATAAGGCTGGGACTTTTACTTCATTCTGAGGCACAAACTATATATCAAACTATTATAGAGTAACCACTCACTATATTAGACGTCCTATAATCATAGGATGGTTGAAGATAAATTCTAGCTGGTTATTGCGAGATACCAAGTCGATCTCATGATGATGTAGGTAGTGACTCAGCTTTTGGATTGGAAATTATAATTCTAGGCAGTTTTTCTCTATATTTGAATGTCGAGCCTATACATAAATCATGGTTTGACTTAGATAATAAAGACTGTTTTCATTCCAAGTATCATTATTTTGTGCAAGGAAAGAACCCAATGATCATTCCAAGGCTATCACATAAAGAAAAAGTGGATTTCCATCCATATTTGACATCAATATCCCCAATCTCAAGAAGTATTTCAAAAGGATACCAAATTCTTATTGGAATTCATTGGCCCATTGATATATGACCCCCTTCTCCATCAATCTGGTGAATGGAAATCAATTGCCTGCTAGATTAGCTATGAATCGATAGATATAGGTCAAGTGTCCTTGAAGTCCTATTAAATATTTCATGTTTTGAGGAGGTGAAATTCTAAGGATAGATTTCGTCTTATTGAGATTTACTTTGATGTCATGATAGAGTACAACAAAATTGAGAAATTTTCCTGAGGTTAACCTGACATCATATTTCAATGGGTTCGTCAGTAGATTATGCTGTTGAAAATTTCTAAATAGGGTCACTAATTCATTTTGATGATTAAGTAATTTTATATATTTAAACACATGATCATCAATATAGCATTAATATAATTTCCTCAATAAGGGTTTGAAGATGTAGTGCACTGCATGTTGATATGTTGCACAAACATTCTTTAAGCCAATGGGAATTACCCAATAGAAAAATACACATTGAGTGGATCAGAAGGCTATATATTCATCTTCTTCTCAGCCATCTTGATTTGGTTATACCTATAGTATCCATCAATGAAGTTGAGATCTTCATAACCAATTTTTGTATCAATCAAGAGTTCTGTGATTGGAACCAAGAAGTCATATTTGGGAAAATGTCGGTTGAGATCTCTGAAATCAATGAGAATTATGATTTTACCATTCTAATTTTTAACAAGGAGAATATTGGATAACCTCTTTAGATATTTTACTTCATGTATTAGGTCATCTTTGATAATCTTGTTGACTTCAACCTCAATTTTAGAGGTATGATTCTAGTGTGTTATTCTTACTTCTTGTGTGTATCCCCGATGTTCTTCTGAAAAACCCAAATGATGGGTAGACACCTTAGTGTCATGACCTGGAATCTCAATGTAATTCCAAGAAAACATATCCAAGTGTTGCTTTAGAAAGGAAGTATACACCTCTTTCACCTCTTATGTCATGACTTCACTAATCAAAGTGAAGCATGGATCTTTCTATGTGCCCACATTTATTTTACTAAGTTCATCAACAGTAGTGGAGACAAGTTCCTCAAATGCTAGAGTGGCATCTATGAGGTACTCCTCTAATTACTCTTCTTCATGTTTTGCTTAGTCTGCCTCTACTTGAAGGGTATGTAATGAAGAAATACTTTCAGAGCTAGGGGATGAGTCTCTATTTGGACATCCCAGAGATGAGGCAACTATCTCTGGTCCAACTAATGATGAATGGGCTTTTTGAAATTATGAATGAAAGATGATGGAATAAGAATCAAAATCCCTATTTTTTCCAAGAGTGTAATAACTTCTTCTAGCCTGGCTGATGAATCAAAGACTTGCTGATTTTTGGTAGATTAATTAAAGACATATCCATTTAAGCTTCCATCATTTTATGGTGAATCAATGATTTCTCATGTGCTATCAATCTCAATTTCCCCAACTAAAATTATGGAATTCACTAAACTAGTGATTATATTTGGATCTACCCTTTCAATTTGGTTGATATGTAGCACGAAATCTGTACTGAGATTCTTGAATGGGTTAGCTTGTATTTTTTTCCAAACTATTTGGAGCATTGATTCTTGTTATATACTTTCCATATACCATTTACCCTTCTTGTTATAGAACCCAACATCAATATACTATGATTCACATCTTTTGAACGTGTAATTGTCACTGGGAAGTGTACCAATTCGACCATTGAAGAAATACTTGAGACATTGTTGATATGATGAAGGAATGGTCAAATTTTGGTGTATCCATGGTCTCCCCAATAGAATGTTGAATGTTGTGTCTTTCCAAACAACCATGAAATATGAATGAGATACAAGATCCCCAAACTCAATTCTAAGTGTAATTTTTCCTAGAGGTCCTTATCCATTCTTTTCATAACCATGAAGCATCAGAGTGTAGGGATAAATTTTAGATTCAGTGAGACCTATCCTATGATGTGTACAGATGGTAATATGATTGAAACATGATCCATTATCAATGAATCCTCGCTGTATGTCAATATCATTGATCATTCTTGATATGTATAAGGTATTGATGTGTCTTTGTGCAACATCATCTTCATCATGTTCCATGAAATATATAACTGTACAGAATTCTATAAGATCATTCAATATACAATAAAACTTAGCTATAAAAACCTCAATTTCAAATTCTCAAGGATTTAATAAAGCCTCAATGGGTGCATCTTAGAGATCCTTTGATGAATTTAGAGAATCTATAATTGGTAACATGTCTAGTGAATAGGCTAGTTGTATCAAAATATCATACATATGGTCTAGAGGTCTTTTTTTTCCCATATGGAGATGTTCTTTTATATATTCCTTAGGAGCTGATGTTCCTAACATGGATGGGCCATTTTTTTAATTAGTAGTTAGAAGTACTTTTTCTCCTAGTGGATTAGGACAGATAGGCATTCCCACCAACTGATGAGATGGCGACATACACTTTAACTGATATCTTAAGGTGATTATGCCAGGGAAGACTCTACCATGTGTGGGAGAGTTTCCTTGTTCCTGGTGAGCCCACTAGAGGGCTCTTCAATGTGTTTCTACTGAATAAACAGTTCGAGAAGGGGAGTAATTGAAATAGTGGCTTCTAGCATACCCATGTCTTCCCCTATCTCTTATACCTCGAAAAACTCTTCCTCTAGTTACCCAATCAAGTACTGGGAACTCTGGTTCATAATTAGAATCACCATTTTCATAGGTATCCATTAACTGAATAACATTAATGGAACCAAATATCAACTCTTCATCTGATGAATATCTTTCCTGATAGGTTGATTCTTATTTTACTATTTTGCGGGGTGGTTCATATTATTTTGAGAGAATCAAAATTAAATCTGCAAAATTTTGAGGACTACTGTGGCCTTGAAAGAATCTCATCTTTTTCTTAATTTTCTTTATCCTTCTGTCTATGTCACTTTTTTGAGGATTGGCCTTTGGAGGACTGATATTTTGTTGAAGATGAATTGGATACAGTGGATGTTGTAGGAGACATAGCTGGTTGTTCCAACTTTTTTTTGTATAATGGAATGAGTTTGGTTGATTTTTTTATAACCATCCAATCATCAAAATTTATATTATTCTTAACTTTGACATAATACTACTCAACTTCCTCTAAATCTATAGTAGTAACACATGCTACATGGGATAATGAACGTTTTAGTTTCACTTTTCTAGGTTCCACAATATTCTGTAGGAGATATTTGAAAAAAAATGCTTTGATGGAGTGCCCCAACATTTGTTGGAAGGGTTTGTACTTTGGGAGGTCTTCATATCCTTCTATGTTAGGTTTCATCAGCCATAGGAACTGAACTAAGATATTTTCCATAGCTAAGATGATTTAGTTGGGGACTTTATCATTCCAAAAAGAGTAGATATTATTTTTCAATTTCTTAAACTACTTCCACCTCTGATCGCATTGATCTTCCTAAAAAGGAGGTTGTTACTGTTGACACTTGGGAGGTGGAGCCCTATGATATGATGAGGGCCTTGAAGTAGTAGTGGGTACATGGGCCTAATTATGTGTGACTGTCAAGACGTCTACTTGTAATTATTCTGAGAGTTGATTGGATTACACAGAATTTGGATATAGTTTCTATTATAGATTTTTCAACTTATAATGTAATCAATGCCAGATCACTAACCCCCCCTGTGTATTTCAATGGGATTAATTGTTTGTGAAACTCATCATGGAGTTCTTCAAAAAAATGGTAAAAAACTCTTCCTGAGGGAGCGGTATATTCAAGGAGTATGTAAATACTTTCCACCGAGCAATGAAATCTGAAACTCTTTCATTCTCCCTTTTCATTGAGTTTGTGAGATCGAATACAATAGTCTTCTACAACTTTGATCTGAATTGGAAATGTACTTTTGATGGAGATCATCCCATCCATTAATCAATCAAGACTATAATCTTGTTTACTAGATGAAGGTTATCCCCTACAGTGATTGCAAAAAACATTTGTTCCTCCCTACCTCACGTTTCTCGGGGTCCCCATCAAAAAATAATAGCAAGGGAAAAAATGAATTAAGTGCGACTTCAAATATCCTGATCCATTAAATATTGGAAATTTTTTATTCCCAAAATTTGGTGTAGGAGGAGTCAAATCCACCCATTTAGGATAAACCATCATTTCTGGATGTATTGGTGAATGGAATTCTTCCATAGCTTCAGATCAAGTCATCTGTGACTCAATGGTATTCATAAGAATTTGGGAAACATCTAGATGACCCAAGACCTAAATAGGTGTGAATACTACAACATGAATAGATAAAACAACTATTAAGACCATTGGTGGTGGAACTATTATAATCTATCATAGGTAACCCATAGGGATAGGAATGTAAGGGTGTACATGTTACAAAGGTAATTCATGATCTACCATTGTTTTTGTAAAAAATATCTTGATTTATGTGTTCCAACTAAAAGTTCCAACTGGGGATATTCCTGTGGAGTATTTCTAGTATGAAGACTAATTCAAAGTAACTATGCATTGAGCCTTCTTAACTCCTTCATTTATTTTTCCTGATGTGAAAATATTTGTTCTAATGAAAGTGATTAAACCTATCTAGAGGGAAGGTGAGACATGGTATGACCATTTCATTTCCCACTATAAGGTGCCTTGAGAAATGGTGGAAGTGAAATATTTGACAGGATGTCTTGATTTAGAGAAAGCCGCTAATTTTTGGTATTCACACCTTTTTTAGTTTCTTTAGTTTGGACTGTATCAGGAATAGGAACTTCCTCTTCTGATTCTCCTGAACTGGACTCATTTTCTAGAGCATATTCCATGATGTCATTAATGAAATTCACTAACGCAAAATTCATTGATGGAATTATATCAATATCAATGTGATATCGCTTTCTTTTATGCCCTCCATGAGACATGGTCCCCCTATTTACTGATTCCCCATGAATGTTTCGGCGAATAGTAACCTAAAAGGAATTATTTAATCATTTAGTTATGCATTCATTTTTGTATATTCTTCCCTAATATGGAGAAAACTAATTTCCACTGATAAGGGAATTTTGAATGGGAAAAATCCCCCAGCCCTATAGGCTAGGGATGTTTATATACTTCATTCTCAACCCTTCAGTCTCTTTTTGTATACTTTGAGGGTTGGGTTAAAAAATCCACCATCTCGGTGGGAAGGGGCAACTCCTAAACTACTATGGATAATATCAACACAACTGCTATTTTGATTTTAAAACTTCTGGTCCAAACATTTGTTGATTTCATTATACTTCACCCACTTAAATTGTATATTTTCGAAGAACATTGTGCTATTTTAGACATTTTCATAGTCTGATGGCTGACATTCATTCAGCGGGAGGGCTACTCAATGTTCTCAGACACATGATGCCAAATTTTCTCAATATATTTCTCTGTTTGAGCCCGACATTGGTGAAATCTAGTCGATTCATGTTCTTGTGGAACATCAATTTGGTCATGAAAAAAATTTCGTTGTTGTAGCCATCCTAGAGAAATAACATTGCATGAGGCCACTTTTGGTGGGCTTTTCTAACTTTATAGTGTAGTGAACAAAAAATCTCTGTGTGCACCCCATCCTATAATATGAACACCATATGGGGATTCTATGATAAATTGTCACAATCTCTTTAATTCATTGAGGTATGCATGTTAAAGGGTATCATATTTCTTCTTGGTCATTGGATTTCAGAAGACTTGGATACATTCTAAGTCAATTTGGCACTACAACCTTTATATTACCATGACATGAATTGATATTCATCATATCGTAATACATTGGCTTTCAGATGAAGATGATTCTTCCACATGTTGAGGTGGATATCATTACAATAAGATTCCACCAAAATCAATGGAATGTTGTATTGATAGGTGGCCAAAGGCCTGAAAATGACTGGTATTTCACCCTTATCCATTTGTTTCATCATCTTCAACATATCCTATTCATCTTTTTTCAGAGGTTTCTCAAACCAGCTCGACCAAAGGGGATGATTCATAATTTATTTACCATAATAAATGGGATAATTTTTTGTTTCCTCTACTATATATGAAGGAAAATGACCCAAGGGAGGTTTAGAGAATGATCTTCACCTTAGGTTGTCTTTTTTATGAGAAATTATTTATCCTTCTATCAACAAGGCGTCAGACATGATTGGCCTTTTGTTTTCAAGTTTATCATGATAAGAGGTATTTATCATCACAATGTTTTTAATTGGGGAAATATCTTGTCAATGAGAATCACTAATATGGAGATGACTTTTACAAAAAATTCCATCAGGGGGAGTAACACCATGGCGGATGATATAAAGGTACAAATCCTCTTTCTCCTTGGTCTTCTAGCCACACAGAGGGTTTCTTGGCTCTCATCCAGAGATAGGTTCTCATGATTGACATAAATTTTCATGAAGCAATCCTTCATGATGAAGTTTCTGATGAGGATCATTAGAGGTACTATTAATACTCCCATAATTTGGTAATGGGATGGTAGGATACTGAGATGCAATAGATTATTTTCCTTAAGATTAAAGAGCTCCATCATTAAGAGGAGCTAGATCATAGATCGAACCTTGATTGTCCAATTGTGTTTGACAAGACAACTTTTGGGATGTATTATTACTAGAATTTGGGGCAACATTCTAGAATAAGTGTTTATCATGAGCAGGTGTACGTTCCCGCTTGAGAGAGGTCAATAAATAGGCTGATTATCTGTAATTGGAATGGGAGTATGTTCCCAATCCGGTTTTCCAAATGGTATGCGGAGTATTCCCTATAACCCTACTATAATAGAAGAGTGGTGTGTATTTTCTTTTAGATGGAATGTTGAGGAGTCATCCTATGTATGGGGATAGAATTATGTGTTCGTACCTCTGAAACTGTTGATGTCTCCATCATGATATTCTTGCAAGGTTCCAAGATATGGGCATGAATATGTATTTTCCTTTCACAGTTGTGAAAATGTGTATGGTGACTTCAGAAGTTTGAATGGGAATATACATGCATTCCATATCCCAAGTAGGTGTATGTACCTACTCTAGTCTCTCATTTACTATTAGTTGATACTGATAGTAATCATGTGTGGGGATAGAGAGTTGAGTCTACCCTAGTTTTGTCATTGAAGCATTCTTACAGACTTCTTTCAGTGTTGCCAAATGAGACTGTTGGCAGGCTTTATGGATGATTCTAGGTGTATGTGCCTACTGGATATTTTCCGCCAAGCATGGTTGGTGGAATTCATTAAGTGATACAATACGAGACTGCTGACAGTTTTGGTGGGTATAGGCTGGTGTATGTTCCTGCTTTCAAATTGCCACCACATTTCGTTGGAAAGCTTCTTTGAATGCATCCAGAAGAGTCTTATGACTTGATGATAGATTGTAAGTAGGTGTATATGCCTTCTCATGGTACTCCAATGGATTTGAAGTGGAGTATTGGTTGGGCAATGCCAGACGATTGTTTTAGCCAACAGAATAAAGGTGGATGGGTGTATGTGTCTGTTCTCTATTTTTCACCAAACTCGGTTGGTGGATTTCTACGAAGGGAGAAACGGTAGGAATCGACTACCTGTTACCCATCTGTTTTCCTTGATGGTTCTTCTTGTGTGCTCACGTCTTAGAGAACTAGGCCAGAAAACTAAATATAACACCCTCATCATGTTGTGGGTTTTCTTCAGCGCGGTGTTTTCAATAGAGATTGTTGGTATCATCCCTTGGAATCAACTAATATGTATTTGTAAGGAGGCCATAGGTGACCTCTTGGTCAAACTCTCTGGAATATGGGAGGGATTGGGGATTTCATTCTGGGGATAATATCCCCAAATAGTTATAGAAGGTGGTTGGAACCGTCTATTTCTTGATCTCTGGTCGTCACTTACTAGATGATCAGGGCTTGTTGTTGATCTGGAGGGATTTCCAGGTACTCTCCAGGGTCAGAATGGTAAATTTTTTATTCTACTCTCAGATATGTACATTGGAGAACCATTGTTGAAGACACTGATTTTATGATGGCATCCTTTTGGTGGACGAGGATCCAACTTTGCAGTAGCTGGGGTGTTCATATGTGTAAACTTGAAGGAATCCTTTTTGAATAAAGGTAGTTATTTGAAGAATGTGCCTATATATATTAAAAGTAAAAACAATGTACTCTAGAAAATTAGCATCATTTTGGATGAACACATATATGATTTATTTTCTTTTCTATCCCTCTTTTATCAATTGATATGGGCCTGATAGATAGGAAACACTATTATAATGGTTACAGATTCACATCAGTTCACCATTTTTTTCCTTAGAACGTGTGTTCTAGTTAGGAATCATTATTTATGAGAACTTTCCAACATATGTTTTAATGGAACTGGAAAAATCTAATGGTTCTGTATCCAAAGGGTACCTTCAATCCAAAGTCAAGCATTTGTTATGTATTTTGACCTATGACTCTAAATAACTCGCATTTGTCGAGAGGATGGGAGGACAGTCTCATCAAATCCTTTTGGGAGGAATTATTTCTTTCATCAGGGCTCCCTTATAGATTTGAGATATGTTTATGAATACTTCATTAATTTCCAAGTATGAGGTAAGTCATCCCAAAATTGGAAAACAATTATTTGCATGTTGAAATTCAGAATCATTTGTACGTATTCGAGGTTCTTCATCAATGGAGATATTTGAATGTATTGGAGGTTCTAAATCAATGGTATCCTCTCATATACTACATAGATATTATTTTGTCGCTATTATGACGATGCTGGTTTTTAAGCCACTCAGTGGGGAACTCTAGAATTTAATGTTATCCAGGTACAAAAAAATTACTCTAAAGTTTATCATCATCAATGGAGAAGAAACGTTATTGTAGATTTTATTATTATACATGGTGATAAATGTTTTTTTGATATCTTTATCAAACCCATAATTGAGATTCCTTCATATCCTTGTGAGTGAAATCAAAACCCACATAGTTTAGTGTAGCTTAATGGGACACATCATACCTTTTATGGCCGTGTGACAAGGACCCAACCATACAGTTTAACGTCTTTTAGAAAGGACATCTTGGTTGAAGGTGCCTTGTAAAATCATTTTTTGGGACTTATGTTGAAATATCCCAAGGAATTTTGAAGGAATATGAAATTCCAAGATAAATTATACCCTCTTGGGAATGTGTCCATGAGAGAACAATGTTGATTTGGTGTTTTTAGTTTTGAACCTCAAGGAGGTTTCGTACGTATACCATTTAGATGGGAATCAAACCACATGTAGTTCAGTAAGTGTCACAAGGGTGTATGGAACATTGAAGGAAATAGGATGGGGAATAATCCTAAAGAGGATTACCTTAAAAAGGGGCCATGAAAGATGAATTAACTCATTGAGATTAAAGGGGAAAATAATTCAAGGCTTACTTCTAAGGATGATGCCCAGATTAAGGGATTTAGGGTTTTCATCTTGAGAAGGATGTCCAGTGAGCTTGAGCCTTATGTGAAGGCTTCCAAAATATCCCACTTATGGTGGGAATTATAGTTGTCATAGATCATTCAGTTTTGGTATTACACCTAGGAGTATTCCCATTGAGATAGTTAAGTTAGGGATTACTCTTGGAAAGAATGCCCTAGTAAATTGGGGGTTTTTAGTGGGACTATCTTTTTAGAAGGATGTCCCATGAGCTCATGTCATTTGTAGGCTTCCTATGTATCCTGGTTAAGGTAGGAATCAATGTTCTCATAGTTCAATATATAAGGTGGATTGTGTGGATGTTTTGATCATCACGAATATCTAAGACCATGTGATTCATGATTAGTGTGAGAAATAAGAGGATGTGAATGATTTTAAAAACCACACACTTTCTCCTCCACTGATGGAAGAGTCTGGGCCAATGATGAATGATGTCGGGGTGATGGTGGATGAGGGTGTGGAGAAATGAAAACAATAATGTGAAATGAATTTTAAGGTCATTGGATCCATCTTGAAAGTCTAGGGGATTATTCTAGGAGGGATTCCCTAAAATGGGCCTCGTAGTGGGTGGAGGATATCATTACCTGTGGAAGGGAAAATAATGTGTGATCCTCACTCTTCCTACTAGGGATTGGAGGCTTCGAGTTTCAGAGATGAGGAGGGGATGATAGAGTCTTATCCCCAAAATCGGAGACTCATAACTCCCCAACATTGTCCTTAGGGTAAGGGTCAACATGATCATAGATATATAAACCTACAGACATCCTCATGATCCTGACTCCCTTACAAGAAAAATGTGAGAAACCTTTGAACATATAAATATAAACCCATATGGGAGACACACTGATATGACATTCCCAAAATTTTGATAAATTAGGAGGTCTTGGTGGAGGTTTTATCTTTGTCCCTTTCAGATAACAGATATATAGAATGAGAAACCCTTCCATGAGTGTCTTAAAAGATGGCTTAAAAGATTGCTTGCATTGGTGGTTTGTGCATGTATTCCATGTAGGTATACCTTGTAGGGATTCTGAAAAAGTATACCACACAAGACCTATGAGGAACTGAAAAATACTGAACACAAGAAGGATAAGCCCGTGAAAGCTTGATATGACTTGGGAAATGGACTACAATGACAAACACACATGGCTGATGTTTTAACTAAAGCCCCATGGGTGCGCCATGATGTCCTTGGAAGAATATCACCCAAGTATTTTATTAATTAATGGACCATGCGTAGGTGAATTCTTCTTATGGAAGTAGGGTCCTAAAACAAGTATCTTTTATTTTAGACCCAAAAGGGACAAAGACCTTGTTTATCCCTATAAATTCAATCTTATATCATGTTTTAGAGAGATAAATTATTAAATTTAGGGGACCTAGGTGAAGGAGCTACATAATAAGATATTTGAGAGTTCATCTAATTTTTTCAATTGTTGAAATGCGAATCCCTAGTGTTCTATTTATAGGCGTGGAGGGGACCTAGTTGAATGGGGGTTGTCTATGTATGTCATGGGTGAAGCACCGCAATGTAGGTCCCCCACACTGGGATGTAAAACATAAATTTTCACGTCAATCCCCTAGTGTAGGTCCTCTGTGTAGGTCCTTGACATATGGGCTCATCCTTTAGGTTGTATTGACAGGAGTTGTGATGACCTTCTTGCATGTAGGTATGCTTTATTGGTTCCTTTTAAAAATATTTCTTTGTGTCCTTAAAACTTTTTGACACTTTAAGATATCCAAAGTGATATTCATCTGGTTTTATCCTTCTATTGGTAAAAAGGGAGTGTAAAAATCAATGTAAATAATAAATTTTTTAAAAATATATTATTTCATAATGATGGAATACATAATATCATATTTTAAAATATTACCTTCAAGAGCTCACTCCAAGGCATAATACATGAATGGGTACAAAATATTCCAAAGACCCAAGATAGTTTTTTAATGAGTCCTAATAATGCGTATTTGGGATAAAATGGGACTCTCCCATTACTTATTAATTTAAATGTGTTGTTCATATAAAATAAACGACTGGAAACACCATCACATAAATCAACATAAACATTATTTTAAAAAAAAATATGAAATGTCAATATTTTCCTTAGTATGTAAATAGAACATAATGATGATAAGACATATAGGGAAATTAGGTGAATGAAATCATTATAGTATATCCCACATTAATCATAAGAATCATCAATTAAAGTTGACATAAACAAAAATACCTTTAAAAGAATATTCAAACCACTCTATGAAACATTATGGAAATATTCATTTCCTTTGATAATATTTTAAATATTTTTTTAAATATAGAAAAAGTACATTATTTGAATTTAACTGTGGAAAATTATAAAAATCTTGAAATCAAATAATGGTCATTAATTAAGTAAAATCTTTTCATTAAATATATTTATAAGGATACCAATATTTGCATATTTTTCTAAGATGTCCAAAAAGAGTAGTACATAAATGATTTGAAAAGATTATTTCTAATCATTTTGCAAAGAAAGTATAAAGTAGTTTAAAATTAACATTAAGATTATTTTAAGAATAAATAATATATTTTTTTGAAAAATTTAAATATCATTAACATGGATGAGAAATATGTTGAAATGAAAACAGCAAAATAAAGGTTTAAGGGAAAATCCCTTACCTCGAGTTCTGATTCGTTTCATATTTTCTATAACCCCATAATAAGAAAATTATGTTTGTTTTATATATTAAATAAAAAATTTATGTTCATTATATTAAAATTATTTCTTTTATTTCATTTTTACCATGAATTATTTAATTACTTAATTAATTATGTTTACATCGGATGGTTTAAGGATATTCACTTCATAATCCTAAAACAATTTCAGTAAGATGTCCATGGTCAAAAGGGTCATTGTTCAATAACATCCAGAATATTAATAATGAAATAAATATCATTTTGATACATTATATAGAATTTTATAATCATCCAGGAAAGTAATACATGAAAAATGAATAACTTCACTTTGTGGAAGTGGTATTCTACCTGTATGAACAAATGATATTTTTATTTTACATCTGATGGATGGGTAAGAAGATAAATAATATACCATAGTTATAGAAAAATAATAATTTATTAAATTTAATTTATATTCATTAAATCTGTATTAATAACTTTCCTTGTGATATTATTATGGAAAATTAAATACATTGTTTCATGGTGGTGGTAGTCCACTCATAAACATGAGCGATGTTTTCATTTACTATAGGATGGAAAAAATGATGAAAATTGGATATTCCATCAAAATAATAAAATTTAAAAATATATAAGATAATTATATTATCACATCATCATGTTTATATAATATTTTTTTGAGGTGGAAAAAGAAATCAACATGAAAACAGCAGGTTAAGAGTTATACCTCTTCTTTGGAAACTACCTTTGGGTTACACCTTTAGCCTTCTTGGATAATATATTATTGAGAAAAGAACCTCTAAAAATGTTTAGGAATGTTGTAAAGAGATTTGGGTGTAAATCGGTCCAGATAAATGGCACATGAGTTGTTAGGAATAGAGGAGATGAGGTTCGCGTTAATAAGTGAGGTGGGTTGCAATCTTGTAAATACATGATATATTAATATGTAATATCTATCTAACTCATGTTAAATGGTTCCGAAATGACACATATTATAATATAATGAGTATAAGGTAAAAAATAAATCAACCAATAAAATTTAGATATGATTGAGGGTCATTTTTAATGTTATCTCTTAGATTAACCTCCTCGCTAATCCTTTTAACATTAACTGTGATAACACAATTTTCATTCTATAGGGGTAATTAGAGTAATTTTAAAATTTAAAAGTTAAAAATAAATGGAAAATTCAGGATATTGATATCAAATTTCTTTTAAAATGAGTTATAATAGTATTTTCTAGGATTATATAATTATTTAAAATTTATTTTTAACCATTTAATATTATTAAAAGTCATTTGCATGACTATTCACTTATCTTGAATTTGAAGGAAACATGCTGATAATGAAATTAAAATATCAAAAATCAACCATTTCTTATACATTTTAATTATCTATGAAATTTTTGGAATACCATAATTCTTCCAAAACATTTTATGTGTAATGATTTCAAAATAATTTACTTGAATTTTCGATTTCATTCCCATGTGTGGCATCATAGTGGTGTATGTGTTCATGGAAATTATTACATCTCAAAATATTAAAAATAAATTTATATTGTAAATATTGATTATTTATATTGAATTTTATCATCTATATTATTTCATATTGTATTTATATTTATATCCTTATCATGATAATATAATAAGTGAGATAGTGACCATTTTAGAAATATAATTTTCATATTATAAAAATAAAGTCATATAAATGGAAATTGGATCAAATTTGACCATTAAGGATGATAATATCAAAGTATATTTATAATAACCTCATAAACCTTGTTTAATATGATGTTTTGTAAAAATTCAATCCATTAACTATTGATTTAACACTTTTACCCTATTTTAGATTTAATTGTGGTGATACATTTATACCATGGGTCCTATTCATTATGACCAAATTTAAAATTTACCTCGTTTATAAGTAAATGAAATATGATCAAATAAATGTAATTAATTTTCTATTATTCCCATTCCAAAAGTGGTAAAATGTAATTTTAATATATGTCCGCAAAATATAACGATATTTTTTGAAAAATTCATATTCTATGCATAAAAATGATTTTATATCAAAATCATGTATAATGTTGATTTACATGTTATTAATTGGATTAAATTTTAAAAAAATGAATATTTATTGACTTTTAAACAAAACCAAAATAAAATATATCTTTATAATTACATTGATTAAAAATTAATGAAATGATAGCTTTTCAAAAATCAATATTTTTGTATTCAACTAAATTCATCCATTTCATAAAAATCCAAAAAAATATCATAAAATTACTTTAAATTCATTATTTAAAATTTTATTCTGATTTTATAAAATTAAATTTCAATAATTGGTAGAAATTAAACATAACAATTGAGCATAAAATATAATGAAAACAATTGTTTATGTATATGTAACTTTTGAACTATAAAATGAATTTATACATATTTTGTATCTAGTCACCACCATTAAATTATTTCTAATTTATTTATTAAATATATGATCTATAAATTTTATTTAAATCATTAATCTATAGATCTTTAATTAATTAATTTTGATTAAAAAATATTCCTATATATTAGTTTTCTGAAAAATATATCCTTTAATATTATATGATTTAACTAAATTTACATATTATTTCATAGGAATTAATTACTCGATTTATATTAAGTTAAATTTTCTATATATATTTCATAATTTTATTTGTCATATTTCTACTAAGCAATCTAACAACTATGTTATAATAGTCACATTTAAATAAAAGTATTTCTATAGTATATCATGGTTTATTTATGTTTGATGTAGGGGTGGTCCACACTATCAAAAATAGTACTCATTGAAAGGATAATTATATTTTTAAATATCAAGGTTTTACAATCCCTATCTCTTAAAAAAATTGCATCATTCCAATGTAAATTTGATTCTCTCAAAATTAGTTTATCATCACTTTGTAATCAAATAAAATATATATTTTCTAATGGAAAATAATTTTTAGGTCAAAATCAGGAAAATTATTAAATAATAAAATAATTAACCTCTATAAGACTTATATTGGTAGATGAGTTTCTAAATTCTTACTTTGATAGTTGATTTTTTTACTTTACACATATTACATGAAATATTAAATATAATATTTTACCATTCAGATGGAGATATGCATACTACATTTCATTCCAATATATAAAGGGAATTAAACTCTTAATTTGTTTTTCGATCAGTTTCCACTTCTATCTCATCTCTTACTCCAAACAATATATATTCATGATGAATTTGTTCATACCAGAAGTACTAAATTCAAATTATAATGGATCATAAGACCCGCAAAAGGATAAAAATTTATTTCTCTTAATTCTATACATTAATCTAAACCCAAAAATAGTTTGAACAAGTTAATATTGTATTTTTTATGAAAAATCAATCATAAGAATCACAAAAGTATTTGTTATGTAATAACACTTTTATCCCAATTACCATAATTACCTCAACATCAAATATCAAATTAACCTTGAAAGTTATCATTATAATTTATCTTATTTCTAAAAAATATAAAATCATCCGTCCTCAAATAACCTTTTCACTAAAACACATGTTTAAATTATGGTTTAAATATACAAAAAACATCTACTAAAACTTAATAAATGTCTCCCAATGAACTCCCCTAACATAAAACTTCAATTATTATTAATGTATTTAAACTTATGATTATAAATAAATTTATCAACCCTTTAATAAAATACCACTACATCATAAATCTTTAAATCATATATGAAAACACATTATTCAATCAAATTTATTCATAATTCTTTAACCAATAATTTTTATCATATTCCAGAAAACATCCTTCCTAAGATAAAAATATGAATCATGTCTAAAGACTCATTAATATCAAATATAATCATGTTCTCTACTTTAAACATAAACACAACAAATTAAATAATATTTAGAGAAGTTTTTTCCTTATAAGACTTTGGAATATATGTATAAATATTTTTAGAACCATGTATTGAAACTACTAGTAATTTTGAGGCCTATTTTGCCCAAATTTAATTTTATAAAAATATAAAAATATATTATATATCATGTGTGTAAGATTTTTTATAGGAAATGGGAAAAATGATAAATGGATTATTAGATTGAAAATCAGTGATCATGGTTCAATATTGAATGTGAGGTCTACCCTAGGTGTGACCTAAAGATGGTTGGTGTGGTGCGGTCGGATAAAGAAGACATTGACGGGTGTGTTCAGTGAAATAAATAATTAATTGTTTAATTAATTCCATACAAACCTATAAACTAGTATCTCTATATAATCATTGTTATGGAGGATAGCTATTGTTATCCGCATAATCCTAAGAACATTGGTAGTATAATTCCACCACATATCATAGGAAAATTGAGATCATATGAAAATGAGCCTCCAGATCAGGGCGAATTATGGCGCAATGAAAGCACTCGACCTTACTTCTTCATTGGAGAGCATGTTGTTCCAAAAAAATGATCTAAATTGAGGAATGAACCATTATATGTATATTTAATCCCTTATTATTAAATTATTTAGCATGATCAATTCATTTCCATTGATTTTCATTCATTTTGAGCCTTTGCAAGAACCAATTTATCAGATTTATTTATTCTATACAATTAGCCCCCATTATTCCATATTTCTCTCCCTGAATATCCCATATTTTTATTATTTTTCTAATAAAGCATGGCCAATTATTTTTTTTAACTTTTTTCTCATTCCTTTCTCCCAATAATTCTTTGAATTCTTCACTGAAGGGCCTACATGGTCCTGGTTTGAAAATACTACGTGGGATTGAGTGTGATTGGACCCCCGAATTTGGGATAGATTCCTATACAATGAACACATCATCAGTTATACGACAAATTATTATGTTTTGCGGGTTATGGGTGATTGATTAATGGATTTATAATCGGAATCGGAGTTGGTCACAACACAAGAGGTGTGTGAGGTGCGTACGAGTGTTTAATGGAATGCAAATAATATAATTTATAGCCAGAAGATGGATGAAAATGATGAATGAAGGCCTACCCCATTTATTTTAGGTATCTTGGAGGTGAAATTCAAAGTTTCAGGGATAGACATGGAGGAACACATAGAAAATTTTGGATTTTATGAAAATCGTGACGACACACTGTGTAGTTTAGATGAACACATGGAATGTAACTCAATATTATGTTGTGCCCACATTTACAAAAGATTTTAAATATCACATTCCATGTGGGACCCTCATATTCCATGGGGACTATAGCTAGAGACTCATCATGTACTCTGGGAGTACAAGAACATGGGTATTACCAAGCATATGTCATGTACTGACACACAACTTGGGTCACATAAATTCCATGAAAGACACGGGAAGGACACCATGTGGTATGAAATTCCATGTATTGGAGTATATGGAACATGTATGATTACATGGACATGGTCAGGAGCATAGGAAGGACCCTGGGTGGATGAGGGACATGGCTAGGTAGTAAGTTGTGACCACGCACTATGTGGGTCCCCCTACATACCGTGTTACCTTTTTAGAAACATTATATCTATAGTATCTCCTTCATTTGGAATTGTATTTTTTCTTTATGAGTGACCTATCGTATTTTTTTCAACGTATAACATTTTGGTTGATTCGTAGTGGCTCTGGAGACACAATGTAAAATATTTTGGGCACTTGTCTTCATTAGGTGATGCTCGACGACGATAGTGATTTGACAAGTTCATCAAAGATATTATAATGGAATGCTCAAGAAATTCATGGGTACCCTATCAACAATTATACTGGCTCCCTAATACTGGATAAGAAATGGTTCCTTTATCTACCATCATTGTGGAACCCTCCTATATAGACAGGGTGTCGGTCCTCAAACATTAGTGTGACACCCTCCTGTTGGGTAGGACATGGGTCCTCTATCTACAATTATAGTGGAACCCTATAGATAGGAAGGTAATGGATACTATATCTACAATCATAGTGTCACCCTCATGTTGTATCAGGGAATGGGTCCTCAACTATTATAGTGGAACCATCCAAATAGGAAGGGCATGGATCCTCTATCTTCTATCAGAGTGGCACTCTCCCATAGAGATAGGGTATAGTTCCTATACCTATTGATTTTGGCCCCTCAACTATGTGGAATAATGGGGAGGCAGTTTTCCAAATGGATGCTTCTTTTGGATCGAATTTCAAGATAATAGGTATCATTGATGGACCTCATGGAACAGTTGGGGAACTTTTCCTTGGCTGGTACTTCAGATGAAGATCCACTTTCCCTCTCATTTGGTCTTCTTTTTTTGATCATATATATCTATATTCATGTTGTTATATTTTTCTACTCTCTTTATATGGGTTTAGATATCAATTTCTATCATCTCTCTTACTTCTACCCATACACCTTTTGGGGTGCACTACTGGGTACATATACACTCACCCTGTAAGGGATTTTCCCCTACTGGTCATGTCCTATACAGAATGAAGACAAGTCGACAGTGACTATATAGGTGAATAGGGATACTTTGGTGCATTTGAAAATATACGTTGGTTGAGGATTGGAGATCTGGATCCAGGATCTATCATCACTATACTTTTCGAGTTTTTTCATGTTTAGACATATTTCTAGTTTGGAGTGTATTTTTCACTTTTTACTTTTCAAATTACACTATCATACTCTTATACTCCCAAGAGGTTTTCCATGCATGATTTATTCTATTAAATTTTGAATATTTTATTATTATTCCTATTCATTTATACATGGATATGATTGGGTTCATGTGTATAGGTACTTAAACAATGACCTCCCATATTAGTTATGCCTTTCAACACTTGTATCCATCCTCTAACCTATAGATGAAGAAATGGGGTATTTGCAGCTTGAGCCCCATTGGGTCGGGTCATGAAATAATGGTATCATAAGAATATTTTATTTGGGACAGGTTTTGGAGTTATCCCCTTATAAATATTTGATTGGGATTTTGGGAAACAATGCTACATTTTCTCGAGTGTAGATTTTAGGCTAGAGAACCTAGTATTAGTGTGGAGGATGAAGTATCCATACATCAGGACTCTGACCACCTTCTTGTCAACCCAGAATACTAATACATTGGTTACTGGGAATTTTTTACATGTATAATATGTGATTGAGTTATTGATTTTCCTTCTTGAGTCAAATCCCCCCATATATATATTTATATATATATTCTCATCTGATCATGGTACACCTTGATTAATTTTCTAGGATACCTCTACAATGGCCACTATCTTGGTCACCAATTCAAGATCATGATGATGAATCAACAAGTGGTGAGGCCTTAGTTAAGGGGCCATCATAAGGGATTCTTCACCCCACATGTATAGGTAACAACGCCCCCACCTGTCAAGTAGTATATCATACTCGAAAATTAGGTTGAGGATGACATAGGCTTAACGTACTCTACATGTTCCAGCACCAGTGGCCATTTAAGTTCAATGGTGATCAATATTTTTTAATGTAGTGGAGGATTTATAGTATTCAGTGGTCAATGTATAAAGGTTTATCAATAAATTCACTGATCAATTGTTTTCACTGGTAGCGAGCCCTTTCTCTAAATAATATGAGAACTAGTAGAGTCTAGTTATATAGATGCATAATGATTCGAAACTCTCATGGTATGAATTCCATTAGATGTTTCATGAGGAGTACTACCCCTCAATCTTGCAGTCATTTTGGATTTAGGAGCTTCTGGTGATGCAATATAGAGGGATGACAGTTGCAGATTATGATGTGAGGTTCAAAAATGTTACATGGTACTCCCTCAAGTGATTTAGGATAGCTACATCAAGGCATGGATGTTTAAGAATTGTCTCTATAGAGAAATTTATGCCTATGTGGTACCCCTATGCATTCCGACTCATGCTAGAGTGTGGAAGTGGGTTCTACTGATAAAGATTTTATGGTTAGGGAGATTTTATAAATATGGGGTTGACAATGGGTATTATAGGGATGATTCATCTGCAATAGCTAGTAGGCACCAGTCAGTAGTATCTCAGTATTGGAGATCTTACTAGGATCATACATAATCATGTGGTTAGATAGCTTAGGGACCATGTATTATAATAGATTAGCACAAAAATGGGTGGTGTTATGCATGTTATGAATGAAGTCACATGACACATGATTTCTCAACTCAAAGTGTTGAGGAGGGAAGGTAGAAAGCCGATGGACCACCACGGATGAGGTAGTACCATTATCATAGATTTCCCAGGCGAGGGAATGTCATCCCTAAGGGAATTAGAACTAGTATAGGAGACTTTGGGGCTCCAGGAGGAGAAGATATGAGAGGAGTACAATGTTATGAGCTCCTTCAACAACCACCACAAAGAATCCCATATTAGGATCAGGGATCTAGTGGTTGGGGCCGTGAGAATCTACATGCTATGGAGGTATATGACCCGGTGACACATGAGATGATTATAGGTATGATATGTGTTTATTCTAATATTACTACAGTACTAATGCACATTGTTTTGAGTCATTCCTTTATCTATTTACTCCTAGTTAGAGATTTGGAGCTCCCAATTGAGACGTTATTACATCATATTTTCCTTGAGGATTCTACGGTGAATGATTCTTCAATAGATTTTATCCAATAGTAGTGCAAGCTATCACTTGATAGATATAGATCATCATTGTAACTTTTGGTAATCATTGTGATACCTTATAATATCATCATTTATATGGATTGGTTTTCCATCGTCCAATCCCATATTGAATATTACCCAATTAGAGGAAGGTACCTTCATGCTATAGTGATGGGATTCTATTTTGTGGGAATGAGAGATCTCATAGCAGGATAAGAGGGTTTTTCAAGTAGGAGGATGTATCCCATTACCCATCACTTAGAGAGTGTATCCCTTGGCACAATAGGATATTCGGAAATCTAGTGGGTTTCTTCATCAAGGGTGTTTTGGGACTACCTATGAGATGGAAGATGGAGTTTTACACAAAATATTATCTTGATACCTCTCTGATATCCTCAAAAGAATACCATATGGTCCATATCGTGTTCCAAGCTGTGATAGATTTTGGACGACCTTTGAGAGGAGTGTTTTATTAGACCTGGTGTATACCATTGGGAGGCTCTAGTATTTTTCAGGAAAAAATGAATTTGGGAGATTGTAGATTTGTTTATATTATCATCACATGAACTATGCCACAATAATGAATTAGTACTCTTTACTGAGGATTGATGACCTCTTTGATCATTTTTCAGGTGAGAGTTTGTTCTCAATGATTGATCTTAGGTCCGACTAAAAATAGTTGAGGGTTCATGGGGATGATATTCCAAAGCTGGAACTTTGATATCACTACAGAAGCTATGAGTTCATAGTGATGCCTTTGAATGTGAGGAATTACCCCACCGTGTTTATGGATTTGATAATCCATACATTCCATCCATACTTGGACTAATTTTTTGTTGTCTTCATCAATCACATACTCATATAATCTCTATGAGAGAAGGAGTGTTCCAAGAACATGAGGATGGTCCTTGATTTGTTTTGGGAGCACTAGATTTATGGTTATCTCTTATAGTTCCACTTATGGATCTAAGAGGGTCACTTTATGGGGAATTTCATTACTGAGCATGGATTAGATGTAGACCCAATGATGATCAATGTAGTTCTTTTTTGTGATCCACCCAAGAGAGTTTTAAAGGTACATAGCTTTCTTGTCTTGGAGGGTTACTACTAGTGGTTTTCAGAAGACTTATCAAGGATTAGAACCCCTTTACATAACTTGATGTGGAAATGGAATCCATTTACCTGGAATAAGAAGTGTGAGATAGCCTTCGAAGAGTTGTGGATGAGGTTGAAGCGTGCTCTTATTTTGAGACTATTGATTGATGGAGTGAAGTACGTTGTGTATTGTGATGCATCTGGAGCTAGGACCAGCTATGTGTTAATAGAGAGACATGTAGTTATCTCATATGGGTATATGTTCTTGATACCTCATGTTTATAACTATATTAATCATGACCTATATTTAGAAGTGGTTGTCTTCTCTCTGAGGATGTGGAGGAACTATAATCTGGGAGAGTGAAATGTTTATTACTCAGACCTTCATAGCCTCAGTAATGTCATAATGTAGAGAGACATGCACTTGAGGTAGAGGCACTAGTTGTATTTCCTATAGGTCTATGAATTTGAGATATTCTATACTAATGGTAAGGGAAACATGGTGGTAGATTCTTTAGTAGGAAGTCCCATGCTCATTATTCATTGGTGGTGTTGGAGTAGTTTGGTTCCTTGTAGCTAACCCCTGTTGAAGAGGAGGGTGACACTTTTTTTCAGCTGATGGTGTTTTCTTCTCCTCTCCTCTATAATTTTAGATAGTCATAGTTGGTACATGTATAATGTGAGCACTTTTGTGAATCTATATCTTCATAATATTCACTTGATGATTTTTTTTGAAGGAGGGTATCACACCAAACATTTCCATAGATGGACGGCGGTCCCAGTAATGATACGAGATAAGGTGATTAGAGAGTTTCACACATTTCTTTTGGCTATACATCCTAGAGTCGGGAAGATGTATAGATACCTTAAATAATAGTTTTTTTAGGTTGGAATTAGATAGAGCATGATTTATTTGATCTCATTATTCCTCACTTTTCAGCACATGAAATTTGTGCACTAAATTTCAGTAGGTTTATTGCAGCCTCGTGAGATCCCATATTGGAAATGGGAAGAAATATTCCTAGAATTTTTAATAGGTATTCCATGGAGAGTGAGATTCCATGGCACCATCAAGGAGATATTTGACCAACTTATGAAGTTGACACACTTACATTATATTAGGCATCCTTGTTTGGTGGAGAGTTTGGGGCAGCTGTGCATATGAGACATCATTCACATTTAGGGGGTTACCTTAATGATTGTCTCAGAACACGATGTGTGATTCATGTTATGGTTTTGGAGAGGCATGCATGAGGTATTTTAGACCCTGATGACAATGAGTAAATCCTTCCTTCCCCAAATAGAAGGGAAGACTAAGTTCCCTATATAGGTGATGGAGGATAAGCTGAGGGATTTCATGCAAAACTTTGGATAGATCGAGGAGGATCAATTTACATTGGTAATGTTTTTGTATAATAATATCCACAACCCTAATATCAACATTGAACCTTTCTTGGCAATGTATGGGAGACCCTATAGGTAACCCATATGCTAGGATTACATCGATGAGGCATCTCTTGTTGGTCCATAGATATTGAATGAGACAATAGAGAAGGTCCAAGTGATTAATGAGTGTATTAGGATTACCCATAGTAGGAATAAATATTAAGAATATCTATGTCGTAGGACCATTCTCTTAAATGGGGGTTTTATCTATAATAAAAAATATATTTTAAGGCCTTCAGGCCATTGGATGGATGGATATGTCGTAGGACCATGGAGTTCAAGAAGAGAGACCATTTTTTCTTGAGAGTCTTCCCACAATGAGGATTATAGAGCTTTTACTTGAGAGGAAAGTTATCCATGAGTTTTATCTGGCCATTCAATATCTTACAGTGGGCTAGTGAGGTTTCTTTCTGACTCACTCTGCCCCTACAGTTGGTGTGGGTGAATGGTGTCTTACATGCGTTGTGGCTAAGGAGATACACACATGCCTCTATGCACGTTATTGACTAGGTAAAGATAGACCTCGAGGATGGATCCACTTCTACAAAGCACCCAGTGATGGTTGACGATTAGGAGGATGGGACCCTGTGTGGATGGACCATCCCCTTGGTTCGTGTTTTGTGACAGCACGAGGGCATGTAAGAGAACTCATGGGAGCATGATATCTATATGCGTGATCAGTATCCTGACCATTTTGTTTAGTTTTTCTTTTTGAGGATTTAATTATTGAATGAGAGAATAATGTAGAGACCCTATTTTTTCATTATAAGACATTGAAATATATCTATATATATTTTTGTCTCTTGGTGCCGAGACTACAAACAATTCAAATTCTCTTTTTTCCATGGAATTAATTTTATAAAAATATTATATATTTATTATATCACATAAATATATTTTTTTTCAAAATAATAGGATAAATCTTAAACAATGTCTCAGATTAAAAATTGGATAATACATTTTAATTCAGAATGTGAGTTTTACCCTAGGTGTCTCCTAAAGTTACTAGGTGAAGGGTGTTCAGATAAAGTGGAAATTGTCAATAACACTTGAAAAATTAATTAATTTTTAAATTAATTAACTAAACCAATAATACCAAATTTCAACTATATAATAATTGTTATGGTGGATATCCACGGTTAGTGTCATAACTGTGGGACAATTTTTATGAGAATTCCACCACCTATCATCGAATAATCATGCTCAAATGAAAACAAGCCTCTAGATCAATGTTAATAAAGGCGTAGACAATGCAATTGACCTTCCTCCTTCATTAGAGAGCATATTCTTTATAAATTATTGATCCAAATCAAGGTATGACTCTTAATTTGTGGATTTCAATCCTTAGGATTAAATTATATGCATGATCAATGTTTTTCATTCATTTTGATCCTTTGCACAGGCCCATATATCATATTTTTTTATTATAATCTATTAATACCGGTTTTTACATGTTTATCACCCGAAATATCTAAAATTTCTATTCATTGTCCATTAATTATTTCCCAAAAATTAATGAAACTTTTTTATTGTGCCTTTTCCCCAATAGTACTTTTAATTATTCATCAGTTGGCCTATGGGGTCTCGGTTAGACATTGACATTTAGGATCGAGCGTGATTGGACCTATAGATTCGTAAATGATTCATACAAAAAGAAAATATTGGGGATCGTATGATTGATTTCAATGTTTTTTAGGTTTTGGTTGATTGACTCGTGGATCTGAAATCTAGAGTGGATTTGGCTATGATACAAGAATCATTCGAGGCATGTACAAGTGTTGAACAGACCACCAAGAATCTAATTTTAAGCCACCAGATGAAAGAAAATGATGAAAATAACCCCATTTTATTTTGGGTGGCCTAGACATGTGTTTTAAAGTGGTGGAGGTAGATATGGAGAAACATATAGCAGGTCATGGATTATGAAGAAATCCCAATTACATGGCATGTAGTTCTGAAGAACATAAGGTGTGTTCTTAAGAAATATATGGTAATAGGGTTACCAAAAAACTATAAATATCACATGCTGTGTGGGACCCCCACACGTCATGTGACCCAATGATGGAGACCCAATGTGTACTTTGGGACTACATAGACATGTGCATATATTGGTAGATGTTTTATAGTGGCACATGGATAGGGTAAATGGACATGACCTGAAGGACATGGGCAGGACCCCATGTAGGAGGAAAGACCGTGTATTAGAGTACACATGCATAGGTATGATTACACAGACTTGGGAACAAGCACAGGATGGACCTCGGGATGCTGAGGCATGTCGTGTAGTTCATGTACACATCATATAGGGCTACATGGGTAGTGATCCCTATACTAAGAGGGACATGGATATGAAGAAGGGAGAGACCACATGTTGTGTGGGTCCCCTTACATGTTGTGTATCGTTTCTGTTGATTCAAATTATTTATCATGTATCTACTTTATTTGGACTCATATTTTGGTCCAAAAGAAGACTATCGTGAGTGTTTTTCCATGTTGAATGTCATTGGGGCCTTTATAGTGGATCTGGAGATATGATGTGAGATGTTCTGAGTATGATTCTTCTTTAGTTTGTTATCGATGATTATAATGGTTAGGCATTATCATCAAGGAGATTAGAGTGGAACACTCATATTAGGTAGGGAATGTATCCTCTATCAACCATTATAGTAGCACCCTCCTAATAAAAAGGGAAAAGGCTATCCATCTACCACCAGAGTGGAACCCTCATCTGGAGAAAAGGTATGGGTCCTCAACCATTAGATGGGAACACTCCTACTGGTTAGGGCTTGGGTCCTCTATCTACCATTAGAATGAAACCCTACTACTAGGAAGGTAATAGTTCCTCTATTTAATATGAGAGTGGAACCCTCTGAAGTTATCATGGCATGCTTCCTCAACTATTAGAGTGGAACCCTATTGTTGGGAATGGTATGAGTTATCTATTAATTATTAGTGTGACACCCTATTGTTGATTCCATAAATGGGTCCTCTAACTTGACATTGTGGCCCCTACACTCTGCAGAAAAATTGTAAGACATGACTTCACATGAATGATTCTTATGGATAGACACATGAGATATTGGGCATCATTGTTAAACCTCGTATAACTATTAGCACTATTTTCTTGGGATGAGCCATTAGATTTAGATCCCCTTTCTATCTCATATAGGATTATTTTATTGAGAATATATAAAGTTATCTAACCCTTTCCTTTGATGTAAACTATAATTTCACATAACCTAAATAAACTATAATTATATTTTTTTGAAAATTTTTGTACATTACTGATTTTCAAGGATATTTTCAGTTTGGAGTTCTATATAATTATGAAAATCTCTTACATATAAAACCATTAAAATAAAAATTTCACACATTAAATCAAAGTAAAATTTTCCAAAAAAATAGGATTCTAACATTTGAAATATTATTTCATTGAAAACATGTTCTGTTCTTTTAAAACAAACCCCAATAATACAAATATATTCTTTACTATATTTCCTAGACATCCTTAATTATTGTGTAAATTTTTTGAAAATGTTATATGAAAAAACAAAGCTGAGTAAGGAATATAAATATAAAAAAAATTGATTTTTCAATGAGAAACATGAAAACCCCTGAAAATGTTAACATTTGTTTTACTTAATAAACCTTGAGATAAAAATAAACACATAATCCTGATTTATTTTTTTTCTAATTATTTTCATAAAAAATTTCATAAAAAATGATAAATTGAAAATAATAATTCATGAAGGTTTTTTTGAAAAAAATTAAAAAAATTCCCTGAGAACAAATATTTCACTAAAATAATATCAAAATCATTCCTTTAATTCATAAGGACATTTTATTAAATAATGAAATAAAATTATTCTCCTAAAAACCCATCAATAACATAATCATGAAATATATATATGGCTAATATAAATAAAAATAGGATAAAAAATCCGATTTCATATTAATGTAATACATAAGGTCATATGTCATAATCATACCATCAAGTCATCATTAACAGACAACATACATAAATGGGTAACGCATACACCAAATACACAAGCTATTTTATCTTATGAGACCTATTGATGTGTATAGAGGCTATAACAAGACCAACCTATCACTTAATAATTCAAATGTGTTCATCACATGATATAAGTAGATAAAAACACTATACATATTCAACATAAACATTTCTATTGAAAAACTAGCATATGAATTCACAATATTTTCCTTAGTCAATAACTAGATCAAAATAGCCAAAAGACATTCAGATAAATAAGGTAGATGGTCTCATTTATATTTATTTCTATTAAAGAATAAAATTAATAAAATTATATGAACATAGATGAAAATTCATTTAAAATAATATTCTAACCATTCATTGAAAACATGATAAAAATATCTGTTTCTTTTGAAATCATTTTTAATAGAAATTCCCATAATATTAAGATAATGTTTATTTAAAAATAAAATTTTTAAATTTTAAATGAATATTAAGGAAAAATTAAATTCATGATAGATGAAATATCCATTCATGTTCTATTCATTAAAATAGAACATTCTTTTCACACTTTTGATAAAAGTCAAAAGTGAGTCATACATAAAAAAACTGAAATGATTCTTTTAAATCACTTGTAAATAATTTCATAAGTAGTTTAAAATAAATTTTAAAAATATTTGAATCATAAATAAGAACATTTTTGAAAAATTTGAAGATCATGGATGTGGAGGATAACTTTTTTTAACGTAAAAAATTTAAAAATTGGTTTTAAAAGAAAATATTTTGCCTTGAGTCCTCACTTGTTTCATATATTCTCTAAATCCTAAATAATTATATTTTATTAATTTTTTAATTTCTTTAAAACCTTTTTACATTCATTCCATTATAATTATTCCTTTTAAATAATTTATTACCAATATTTAGTAAATTACTGAATAGGTTAAGTTTACATCTAACATTTTGAGGATGTTCAGTTCATAATCCCAGAACAACATTGGCAGGTTGAAAATGGTCAAAGGGGCCATTATTGGATCATATCTAGAATATTATTCATGACAGAATTATGATTTTTATTTATTAAAAAAATTAGAATCATCCATAATTTTCATAAATGAAAAATTAATCACATCCCTTCAGGGAGGTTTTAGTCCACACATACATATGAATGATGTTATCATTTTAGAAATGAGGGATGTGTAATAAGGTATGTAATATATATTGAATGAGTGGAGTTATTCAATGAATCACAAGTGTATTAATTGAGTTATTAAAATTTTAACCCCAAATAAATTGACCCTCAAAATAATCATACATATTTTATCAAATGACCACGAAAAATGAAAATTGAGAATAAAATAATAGAAAAAAAAGAATTTTACAGTGGTTTGGGGAAAATGAATCCACTAGTCCACTCCACAAACACTCTCTCCATAATATTTTGGATTTTCATTATGCAGGTCCTTCTCCAAGGGACCTCAATAGTTGATTGTAAGTAGACAGAACATGATAAAAAAGGATCCAATATAATTTACCAGGATCTCCTTTTTTACAAGACATATCGATGGTCTAAAAAAAGATAAAATGTGTTGAAAACATATTTAGATTCATCCCATAGTTTCAAGATTCAATTGAAAACAGATGATACATTATTCTAGAGAATAATTATATCTACCATGATTATATCCATGATTTATCTTGAATAAAGATGAAAATTTATTCAAATAATATCTGCAACAAATGATTCTTCATCATAGAAAGAAAGGGTTCAGTTGCATGTACAAGAAATTAGAGTAATGTTTTCATTAATTATATTGTATTATATTTTTCATTCATTTCTTCTTTTGAATTTTTTATTTGACAATTCATATATACTCTAGATGTAATGAGTTGATAGGATAATCTTAAAAGACAAGATTTGTTCATGAAAACAACCTTTGATTTGGAAAATCACAGTGACATAGATAACTGTTAAATACATCAGTGGTATCCATTAGAACTAGTGCATTCATGGAAATATAAGTATTATTTAATTCACCTTTTATTATCTATTCCAAAAAATGTCAAACTGAATGTGATGAATTAGTGTACTTATCTTGAGTTTCTATAATGGTAGTAGATATCATTAAAGAGTGAATAAATACTCAAAAAAATACTTTTTCAAATGAATTTATAATTTGATGGAATTACATTCTGAATAAATTATTTATATCTTAAAAAAATATTAATACTTATGGAAATGATTGAATTGAATCCTCATATAATAAATTTTATTTTGAGACAATTATTAAACCTCATAAAATAATTTGTTTCATATAATGTGTTATCCTTTTATAAGTTTATCATGCCTTTTTTAGATAATCAAACTTGAAACATTTTTGCATAAGATAAATTTTTTTCTCATATAATTATTTGAACATCATAAGATAAATAATTAGTTCTTAGAATAATTTCATTTATCATGTACTAGAACATTTATTTTCTATTTTTTTTGGAAAATTTGAAACTTCATATGCTAAAATAATATTTAAATAATAATTTTATTTTCCAAAATCAAAGCTCGAATGATTTTCTTATACTCTATGAAATATATATCATTTGTAATACTTTCATAAGATAATTTACTTATTATGACAAATAAAAATAGGTGAGAATATATTTTAATTATTGTATGATTATTTTCCATGAATGTAAAATACTAATCCTAACAACTCATGACAAATAAAATTACATGTCCTAGATTAGTACGTGATCTCTTAGATGCGAGAAGGTGAATCTGTGATCCTTTTTTATTTTACAAATAAATTCATTTTAATTAATCCTTGGTGGTCAGTTAAATACTTGATCCATTAATCTTGTATCTTATAGGCTTACCTTGAATAATATATTAAAATAAAATGCATAAAACACAATTATTTACATGGTTCCTATTAAATATGAGGGCCTAGTCCTATGGTTCCGATTAGTCCCCTGAACATAGATCCTACACTATATCAGAATGTGATGAAAACCCATAATTGGTTATGTCCCACAATTATATGATGGTTATACTTCTAGCTCTAATCCACCTTCAATAGTGGGTTATGCCACCAAACTACAATCTCCTTCTTCAGTGATTGATTATCCTACCCAATTATAAACTTCTTCAATAAATGGTTTTTTTATTTTAAATAATTGTTTTCTTATCCTAGTTGATACTTCACTAATGGATGATAATCCTCCTCCAAAATATTTCTTAATCAACTAACCTATTGTGTACAATTCAAGAGCCTTTACAACTGGTGATCATGTCTTCACGTCTTTTCCAGGTTCTTCTGATCTTCATGAGACGATCAAAATACTCAGAAAATAATTCATCCTTCATCTGATGATGCCGCATACTCAACTAAATGTGTTCAAGTGATGAAAATAATTTCTTCAGTATTATTTTATGAAATAATTACCATGTACCACTCAATGTATATTGCCTTTTTTATTCTCAAATAAATTATCAAATGACTACTTTTTAGTCTATACACATTTAAAATTATCATTAAAATTGATCATTATTTTATATTCCCATGTTATGTATTCCACAATTCAGGTTCAAGGTTTTCATGAAACATATTTTGATATAAGTATCTACACATTCATGTCAATTGTATGCAAGAAATATTATGTTCTTCACTGCCTTCGGGTAATAATTTTATGTATACATGATATCCTAGTTAATTTGTAAAAGGAATAGGTTCTTATAATATACATGTACATGGTAAATCATTCCTAATCGAATAAATAATTTTCATGAATGGATCATGTGATCTTATTATTTCTCCTTCTCAGGAAATGGGTATCCCATGAGTTCCTTCTCCTTTTCATGACCAAAGAATACATGATCTTCCTGCTTCTTCAGGAAGTCCACATATGGATCATAGGGTCTTCTAATCCTTCAAATGATCAAAGTACATGTGGTATTACTATTACTTCATGAATGATAACTAATGATTATAGGGTATTATTGACTTCATGTGATCAAATCAAATGGGTGATTACTACCTTCACAAAATAGTCATATGTATAAATAGTTATTATTATGATTTGTATAACCTAGGAGGCCCCGAGATGATAAATATTGAGAGAAATTATCAAATATAAAATGGATAAAAATAATATTATCTTTTATGATTAGTATTTATAGACTTATTTACAGTACCTTGCCTAATAATTTCATGTTGTTAAAAATTATTCACCAATGGAAAAAATATATCAGGAAATCTTAATGATATCATTTAACAAAACTCTTAGATTATTAATGTGATGCTAAAGTAGACACAAGATCATGTGATTAGTTTCACATGATCACGAGACACATCAATTGAAGGTCCATTTAGGTGAAGGAGGATATCCAATTCAGTATTTTCTAGAAAGCATTCTTCTTCATGTGATGTTGTGGTTATTATCAACATGACTTCTCTTGATCAGCTTATTTATATGATAAATTCAGCTTCTCTTTATTTAAAAAAATCTTAAAATAATTTCATTCATTCATGAAAATGATTCCATGAATTTCATGGAGTCAATTGAGATGTTTTAGATCGTCATTTTTCTTTTTCTTTCACAAAGAAATCACTTTGAATTGTTATTGTTAACCACAAACAAAGTCTCAATCAAATGTAACATATTCATGTGATCCAATGGATCGTGTTGTATGGATAACTTTTTTAATGCATAAAAAATTTAGTTTATCATGAGATCCCACAAAGATGTTCAAAACTCAATCCCTCCACTAAATAATACTAAATGTGTAGTAGTCCTATTAAGCCAACACAGTGGTCAGCACCCAGACTCTTCATTCACACATTCCCTATACGAGACACACCACACCCTTGTGCATTACACCCTAAACACCCACCTATGCATCTTGTGCACCCACTATTCAAGACTTTTCACTCACTTTTGGAACTATTCATGGTAAAACTCACTCCTACCACCAATGGCTAGCCAGGTCGATCTGCCTACCATGTGGTTGACCCTTAGTACCACAAGTGGTTGAGGTGATCTCTTGGTTAGCCAAGGGATTGAAATTTTAATAATATACATCCAACCCAGTAAGTCAATTTAAAATAACATCCATTCTTCAAATATTCCATACCAACTCAAAATTATTATTTTAGTATCCTTTATAAAAATTATAAATATATTTTTCATGTCTTTAACAATTAAAAAACATCAATCAATAACATAACATTTCATGGAATTTTTAATTCCAATTCTTCTCAAAATTATTCTCAAAATTATTCTCCCCATGGTCTCCTGAACGTCATTTTATAAACCAATCAACATGAAAAATACTATTTTTATGGTCTTCATAATCCTCCAATATTCATTAAATTATAATTTTTTCTAAAATCCTTAAATAATTATTCCACTTTCCTCATGATTTAATAGGGATATTGAAAAAATATATTATTAAAATATTTTATAAAAACTCAATATCCAAATATCATCATGAAAAAAAATATGTTCATGATATTTAACTTTTTAAATTTTGTAGACAATGTGAAATGTCCTAGTGGAATAGGCACATGGAATTGGATTTTATAAATAATTCAAGGACCACAAAAATTATATTTCTATTTTTATTGAACTTATTGAAATTATTCAAACATGTTCATAATGATAATAGCCTAAAATATATTATGGACAAACATGTATTCTTTATTAGTATTCATATCCAATTCCTAAGCACCATCGTCTCCTCAATTAATTATTCCTCAAATATTGGATTTATAATATAATGAAAAAAACACAACGTTAATTATTAAATAATTCACTTATGCTCTTAATTACCCCTTTGTATTTGTTTTAGATACTTATTCACTATATAAAGAAAATATTTTTATCCCCATTGTTCATAATAAATGAAAATGTACCAAATGGATTTCATCATGTCATCATTTTTCCTATGATATCAGGGAAAACTGTTATCATATATTCATTTAAGGCATCATCCCTATGTACTTGTGAGGGACAGAGGACATCACATGTATTTCCAAATTAAATATAATTTATCTAGATAACTATAAGTCTATGTTGTAAAGGCCCTTATAGAAAACAAGAGTGTATAACCAAGATGATCAGTGTTGTCCATATATTAAAACTCATGATTTATCAGACTTATATAACACAATTATTCATGATTTGGGGGTTCCTGATCAACAATATCCAAAAATATATTCTAGAATGCACAAATCTCAAAAAACATCAAAACATTCAATTTCAAAAAAGGTATTTCTCTTGTTATTATGTCAATATCAACCCCTATAAATAATAACTATCAATTCATTTAGATTAGGGATATAGTAATGATTTTCATAACCCATATTCCATTTTTTTGTTATTAAAATATTCAACATTCACTGTTTCATTAAGATTTAATACCTTTAACTCATATATTCTCCCCCTCATGGGATGAATCCAAATCCTTAAATTAAGTATATGTTAGTAAAAAAACATTTACATATAATGTAAAAACAATGAAAATAATATGTGAATAGATCTTCACCAGAGATATCTATTGAGATTTTGTATTGAGATACTCACTAAAAAACACCATTTCTTTTTACTCTTTACTAATAAATAAAAATTGAGAAAGAGAGATTAATATTTTTTCCATGCTTACCACAACAGTAGAAAAGCCCTTGAAACATTATTCTTAAATATTTAGATTGGTTCCAGATCTATCCAAATTAATGTTATTGTTTTTATATTCCAAATACAGTCTCAATTTTATTGAGGAGCTATTTAATCCTTGGAATATTCTCCCCTTCCTCTATGTTAGAATATTTCATATCAGTTTTATATTACAAACCTTATACCAGATTATTTTCAAGACATACACTATTAATTATAACATATATATTTTGAGAAATAAAAGTATCGTATTTCACTTGATAATTGATTACATTCATCTAACTATCCCTTTAAGATTATACATTAATCTAAACTTATTTATTAAATTATTATTTGGACTTATTCAACTCATGTTGAGATTTTACACATTTGGATTATGTTTCAAACAACTCTTCTTCTTTTTCAACAAACATTTCTTCAAGATCACTCACCATATCGTTGTACTCAAAATATATTAATTATATTACATTAACTAATCAATATAGGCTTATTCCTTCATACTTAATTCTTATTTATCAAAATAAATGGTTTTATTATATTTAACAAGTTTATTCTTTTCATTCTTAAGTTATTATATATGTCACATGATGAATTCTAATTAGACTTTCTACTACAGCAAAAGTTAAATCCATTCTTTACCATCATCACTATTATTTGATGAATCAAATACCTTATTTACATGATAAAAGAAACCAAATTAGTCAAATAATGAACTACATGATAATAAATATTGGTTTTTCATTCTCATTAAATTCCAAAACTTGTTGTCAAGGTACTTATTCTTCTTACCCCATTTATTTTTGTGGGATCTCTCATCATCTAATTCTGTTTTTAATTATTCATCATCTTAATACATAAATTATAATTTTCACATATATTTAATGTAAATTTAAATATTTTACTTATTTTTGAAGGATGTAATTTTTCTCATCTTAAAAGCTATAAGAATATTATTTATGTCATCTAGTGTCAAATATTCTATTTCTTCGAGAGATGATATTTTTGAATCAAACTAATCTGGAAAATTCCTCAAATATGTTTTTGAAAATGATAGATTCATCCAAAATTTCAAAAAATACTTTATTATTTGTAATTACAATATTCACTCTAGTGAAATAATCAACAAAATTTTCTTCCCCAATCATTTTTATTTCCCAAAAGTATCACCACCAAACATTCTATTTAGGTTCCTTGTCTTTGACATTACCTTCATAACTACATCATAGTTTGTCCCAGATCTCTTTGGTAGTCCATATACACATGAAATTTTTGTATAAATTCTCTAATAGAAGCATCAATATTGTATTTTTTTTACTTTCCATATAACTCTATATTTCTCTTATCATCTTATATTATAAAACAATCATCAGAAATGGGTGGAAAACTCACTGTTGTACTATCTATTAGTTCTAAGACAAGTGATAGGAGGTAGGGTAATATCATAATCCTAAAACAATGATAATTATTCATATCAAATGTGGAAACACCTCAGCTATTGATTGAGTTAATATTTTTTTCATTTCTCAAAAATCTTCTTGGATGTTTTTCGGTAACCTTAAGTATGATATGAATTATATCACCTAGATAAGTGTTTCATCACAGAGAGGGGGACATGGTGTATCAATAATCCATTTTATTCTTCACAAATTATTTCCTTTTAATTAAATTTTTTCCTATTAAATTATTGATCCACTCTTATTATATCTCAAAGATTTACCTAAAATAATTCAAAAAATAAAAGTAATAAAACATTAGGATGTACATTGTTTGAACATAGATTTAGTGTGTAATAATTTTTGTGTAGTTTAGTGACCCTAATATAGATTCTATGCTACATTATAACATGTTGAATAATAAAAACTAGTTATTCCATGAAACTAAAATATGATTTTCCCCCCATCTTCAATCCACCTTCAATAGTTAGTTATACCACCCAACTAAAATCCCATTCTTTGGTGATTGGATGTCACCGCCAATATCAAGCTTCATTAATAATTGATTTTGATCCTTTCATAGAAATACCATATTTTCTTTTTTTTTTCTCACACCAATGGATTTTTATTTTCCTCCCTAAGATTTATTATCAATAGATTTACTTTTATAGACTTCAAGAGGTTATTTATCTAGTTATCAGGTATGATGTTCTTATTCATGTTCTTCAGATCATAAGAAGATGAAAAATCTTTCCTCAGTTAATCAAAATTCTTGTTCCATAAGAATTCATTCTTATGATTATTTCCATAACTTAATTAAATTTATGCAATTGATGCATAAAATTTCATCAATATTATTTTCTGAAAGAATTAACTTGTAAAACCCAATTCAAACTTCCTTTTGTATTCCATAATCATTTATCAGATAAAATTTTCATAGCTAATGAAAATTTCACATTATCAATCAATATTCTAATTATTTTATGTGTACATGTTTTGTGTTCATATATTATTGTTTATAGTTATCTTAAAACTCATTTTGATATAAGTCTCTACGCATGAATTTACATTATTACATGCAATTCCATGCATTTCACTACCTTCACATAAGAGGTATGTATATATGTGATATCCAAATTAAATCACAAAATAAAGAGGTTCTTCATATATATAATTAAATGAACCCTCATTTCTATTAATGTAAGGAATTCACATGAATGGATCACATGATTCTCTTTTATCTCAATCATGTGATTCAGGTATCCCAAAATTTTGTTCTAGATTGTGTGAAAAATTCATGTGTGTACTTTATACTTATTGAAAAAATCCAAGTAGTGATCATGGGGTATTATACTCCTTCATGTGATAAATAATACATGATCTGCGTGATTATTTGATAAATCCAATTAAATCTTGAAGATTATTAATATTCTTCATATAATCATAGAAAATTGGTGGTCAATGCCTTCACATAAAAAATACATGTATAGAAATTATCACTTATTCTTCACATAACCAAAGAGGCTGGTGTATTTTTTTCGGAGAGATATTTTCAAATATAAAATGAAATTAAATATAATCATCATGTATGCTCAATATTTATGGATTTATTCACACCCCCACACCTATAGATTTCATGCTCAGTCAAATGATTCTCTAATGCCCTGAAGATCTCAAGAAATATTATTGACTTCAATGGATGAAACACTCCACTTATTTATACGATTCCAAATTGGTCAATTGATTGTGTGGTTGGTTTAGCATAATCATGGTACACCCTAGGGTAGACACCATTTATACGACATATGTTTTCTAAGGTAGTATATCTTCATGTACATTATTATGTATATGATGTAGTAGTGATTGTAAACATGGATTTAGCTGATTTTATTGTTCATAAAACCTGTTATTCTTCTCACAATTGATTAAATTTGTGGAATCCTTTCATATATAAAAGGGAAATACTTCATTCATGGGCTAGGATTGATATAGATGTTGTGGATCACTAGTTTTTTGATATTATTTGAATATAATACCATCAATGGTCAAAGGATGATTATGATTGAAGTATTGATTGAATAATGAGGATTCATGTAATAAGAAGGCTCTTATTATATGCATAACTTTGATTAATTTATCACTTCATGGGATCCCACAAAGATCATAAAAAAAATAGCTCCTATTAATAATATAACTATTGTAGTAATCTGTTCAATCTGGCACTGGGGTTAGCACCCTAAAACACCTTTCACACATGCCCAACACAGATTGACCCAAACCCTTATGCAGTCTACCCTGGAAACCATAATGTGATTTATATGTATATATATATATATATGCACTCACACCCGCCACATGTGGCTAGCCCGGTTGACTTTCCTCTCAAGTGGTTGAGGTGGGTCCCTGGTCAACTAAGGATTTTCCAAATTTTAAATATAAGGAAAACTAAAATAATAATTAGTTAAATAAAACCCTTATTAAAATATTCAATGCCAACTCAAAATTCTTCTTATTTTAATATCCTCTATAATAAATATTATGAAGTACTCAATTTAGGAAATGTGTGAGGTAACTCAGAGAGAGAAAAAATAAGTTACTCCCAAGGATAAAAATATGAATATTTATTCCAAGACATATAATAAAGGATGAAAATCTACATAATTAATCACAATAAGAATCTTATAGTAAATGGAGAGAAACTACGATGTAACCATTATTAGTGTGATATAAGGTGAAATTATTCTTTTGATTATGATTCTTTTAATGAATCTGGTTCAAGATATGATATTGATTTATCACTGGGAAATCATCATTATGAAATTTAATAATATCTAAATGAAGATCTCAATAGAGATGTAAATTATATATATTTTACTTTAAAGTGTCTTCATGATGAAAAATTATCGCTAATAAAAGGCATTGAATGATTTTTATCTTATGTAACACAAAACACTTTTCAACGAAAAGGGTGAAATAATATATCCTAAAAATTAAATACATTATGAATCTATTAAATAATTATAGTTTAATTTTTGTTAGAAATACTTCATTGAGATTTTTTGAAAGAATATTTAGATGATTGTGAAAGACTGTAAAAATTTAATATGGTTTTCAAAGATACTCAATTAGAGGATTAATTAATAATTGTAAAATATCTTGAAACATATTTAAAATAATCAATAAAAATACATGAAGAATTAATAAATAATATGAATGAGGATTGGGGAGAAAAGTTGAGATTATTCAAGGATTATATGAACTCCATTAACATGAAATTGTTTTAGTTGGAGGTGAGATTGAAGAATCTGAAATCACCACAAAATGAAACATACCATATTTCTATAAATAGAGATGCGTATGCACTATATTTTATAAATATTCATTATTATAATAATTTCCTGAAATCATCCCGTAATTATATCAAATCACCCTTCAATAATAATTTTTCCCTTTCGTAGATACTATCTTGTTCACTAATGATGTTCTAATTATTGGTATAGTTTTTAATCCAAATTTTGGGAAATTATGGATGATGAAAAATATTTATAAACCGAACAAATTAATTATATATGATAAAATATGCATAATAATATGTTCCCAAAGTTTTTCAAAAAATAGTGGTGGTTCAACTCAATAATGGGATGTTTCACAATTTGTTAAACATGAATATACTACACGAGAAACAAATAGAATAAGATTCATAGGTTGTTGTTGGTATTGATGGAAGATTTAGAGCAAGGCATTGTAATGTAGGAATAACATGGAAATTCCTGGAAATAATACAATGAATGAATTTGGAGGGAGAAAAGATAAAGAAACTATAAGACGAACTCTTGAGTAGAAGAGTCAATAGAAATATAATCTATCTACAAATTATAAATTTTAATAATTTATGGAATTTTTTGAGTATTACAATAGAAGTGGTACCTATAATTATGATTGATGGTATGTTCAAATTATTAAAAAAATAATCTATTAATATGAAGAGAAAATATGTTGACCAAATGTATAGGAAAATTAAAAGGAATATAATTCATATAAAATATAAATCGAATCCTTATTGGATGAAGAATATGAGTAAGTGGTCCATTCTTACCACAAAGGGAGAGATAAATATGCCACTAAAGTCTCTTTACCCTTGTAAATTTAATTTTCAACTTGAATATGTTCATAGAAAATTAGTGTCTAGATAAAATACATATCAAGGTGGAAGATTAAATTCCATAGGTATTACTGGTTGTGTGCATGGTATGGGAATAAGGCCTGCTCTTGCTGGTAAAACATGTCATTTCTAGAAAACATGCATGTATCAAAAGGTATTCAAAGTGAATAGTTTATAAATTGTAGGGTATAAGTGAATTATTTAATAATTAATGTTTTGTTGTTTGTAAATATATTATAAAGTCATATATCAACCCTATCCTAATTTAGTACGTGATTTTAAATATAATAATCAACCAAATAAAAACCAAAGATCATATAGTCTAGTGTCTTTGGTATATTAGGTAGGTAAAATTAAAAACATGGATCTAAAATAAAACATCTCTTTATTAATATTATATAATGATATCCTAGCTTCATTTAGGATCATATTTATGCATAGGATAACCCATGGAATACATAGAAAAAAGGGATGATCTAAAAATCCCAATAAGGGAATAAACATGGGAATGAATCATAACAAATGAGTTACAGAGGCATAACATGATAAAATAAAAGGAATGGATCATATATAAACTGATAAAAGAATAACATATGGAATATGGAATCATAGGATCATGGAAATATTATAATGTGGCAGTAACATATAACATGACATAAGAATGAGTCAAGGATAACTTCCAAGACAATATCACATGGTCGACATGTTCCCATAATGGTTTAGGTTTACTCCCTAATCCCATACATGAATTCTCATTAAACTAAACATTACCCAATTAATTAAAGTGATATATATGAGAAACCATTATAAAATTATCACGAATATGTGTGACACATGAAGAATCAAACATAAGGCTTACCTATGGAATGAAATGGGCATCGTAATCATGCCATAGGGCATAACCAAAGGGTGTGTCAAAATGGAAGCCAAGAAAGAATGGATTAAATAATTTCTAGATAAAAATAAAAATAAAATAATAATAATATATAATGAATATTTATGTTCAAATGATGTGAACACAAGAAAAACCATGTTTATGAAGCTTTACAAAAAAACCACTTCTATGCAGTTTAAGGGAAAATATTAAATAATATTTAAAGTGGAAAAAAGAATAATTGTTTGTATAAAACCTGTAATGAAATAACATATTTTTTCATGTTATATTTTTTATTTTTTAGAAATAATGGTATATTAAAACAGTTTATGGTGTTTAAATTTAAATTTTAATGAAATTTGGACGTTCTCTTTAATGGGGCATGCTTATTAAGAATAATTGAAAAGGGGAAATTTTAAAATGAGTAATTACACATAAATGAAAGATGAATTCAGATATATAAATTTTTTTGGAACATCTAAATAGAATTTATTAGAAGTATATAAGAATACTGAAGAACTAAATTCAGGTAAATAGAGCGAAAGTGTAACCCAAAGGAAAACTGGAGGTTCGGAGAGATCCCATACCAAATGCCTGCAAGCATTATGAACTAGCATATAATTTACTGAATATTAATGTTTGATTCATTAATTACTTAATTCAGAACAACTTAAAAATTTATTTTATTTATAATAATTTTATTAAGTTCATTTATGACCATTTTAATGAGTTATAGAGTTCAATTTTTTCGTTCAAAGAGCGTTCATTTCATGGTTTCATGGTCGTTTTTCTTAAGTTAAATTATTGATGTTTTTTCAAAATGGGAGTCATTATTTAGAAGTAAATTTTTTTTGTATTATTTCAATTATAGAATACTAAATTTTCCCATATATCATTTTTTTAATGTTATGAGGATGATTCATTTGATAAACTATTAATGATAGTTGTTTAGTTAATTTTTGATGGTTTTTTCTAACCATCATGAACTAGTTTCATTTTACTGAATATTAGGTTTATATGTTTGTTACATAACATGAAACAAGTTATAATATACATATTAAAATATGTTTTGTCCATAATAATGTTTTTATGATCATTCTTTATGGTTCTAATGAATAACGAAAACTCATTGTCCATGATGGAAGTGAACCGACCTATCATAGATGATGTTTTAATTTTTAGGATAAAAGGAGAAGTGAATAGATTTTATTATGAATATATCATTACCATAATAAAATTGAAATATATATTTGACACTAGGGTTTTCATTCTTCTCTAGATAGGTGAGTTTAGGAGTGTATAAGAAAAGAAAATAAATTAAAAGAAAAGGATTTATGATTTGACCTCTAATATGTAGTCTCCTTGAAATCCTATTTAAGGCACTTGAGTTTGGTAGTTTTTTTAGACAAGAAGGTATTGGATTTGGGGAAGAGGATTTGTCATGAAACTGGAAAAAATGTTTAAAATATAAAAGTCTTAGAATGTCTGAGGAAAAGGGTTGGTATTTATAAGGTGTGTGGGGTATTTTTTGTTATTTTATTCATTTATTTATTATTTTGGCTCAATACTATCAATAATGTTGATTTGTAACACCCCGACCCCTCTAGGATGGAGCCGGTGCATTACATGAGATATTGGAATGGTTAGAAGGAATGAAAATCCCAAAGGAAATATCATTTTAGTAGTCTTGAAGAAAATAGATACATATACATAACTCAAATTACATTAGAAGGGGTTGAAAAATACAATACATAACAAAAAACTCAAAACTTAATCCACAGGAACTCAAAATAAGACCATCTCTTCATCACCTGTCGAAGGTAGACAATGAAAGGGGTCAGATCAAACACTCAGTAAGGGTTACAAATTGCGGAATAATGAGTAAAATAATATGTGAATCATAGTCAATATGACATAATCAATATGGCATAGTGAATAAATAAACAACTAATACCATTAATAAACTGAAAATGAAACTGCATCCATAGATTTTTTTTCATAATGAAAACCTCATGGAAAATAATAATAACTGATAATGAATAAAGAGAATGCTTATTAACTAGATTTCATATATCTAGCACATGAAACCATAATATAGTTAAAACAGTTTAATTCTGTGGGTAGAAACCGGTCTGATTTTTGGAAATAAACTCAAAGGGTTTGTCGCCAAACTATTTTGTCTCATGAGACCTGCCAATGCATCGAGGGGATATAGAGGGCCCCAAAATCACAAAATAGGTCTAATTAATTCCTTATATGATCAGGGATAAACATAAACAACATATAAATTCAAATTGATACTATCGTATGAAATTTAACAAACTTTCCCAAATCATTAAACATAAAACACTAACCATTCCGAGTAATATGGTGAATGGTTTTAGGATAGTTCATCCACAATAGAGTTATTCATAAACCATTAAAAAATATGTTATATGACATCATAAATGATTAACCCCAACAATACATAATAATCAATAAGACTATTGAATCAAACGAGAATACTCTTATAAAATCATTAAGCAATCTGGAGATAAATACTCTTTTATTTTGAAAAGAAGAGTTCTTTTAGAAAACTATTTGAATAAAACTAAAAGTGAAGTAAGATAGTATTTTTATATCAAAATTTTTTATTTTATAATTATAATGTTTTCCAAAAAAAAATTATAGATTTCCCTTGAAAAAAGGAAAGAATATGAGAAATTCCCTTGAATCAGGCTTGTATTTTGGAAACAACTTTGAAAGTTTCTTTTAAAACATGTAACTATCCATAAAATAATAATGGGATCTAGATTGTAAACATATATATGATACTCACACATAATATATGATGATTAAATAACAATACATAACAATTAATTTAGGTAATTAGACAATGTAAGTATCCCGAATGAAAATGGATGTTCATGTGAAAAAACCCTTACCATAATGTAATCGGTTGAACCGTATGACCAGAACATAATAAACATCAAGTGAATCATTGTATACCATGAATATAAATAGAATCATATTATTATATATCAAATTTAAGTACACATATACCAAATATAAGGAATAATTGGCGAATAATGGAAATCTCACAGATATGAAAGTGAGATGAGAAACCCCCTACCTTATGCTTGAGTGTGTTCTTTGTTTGTTTTAATGACCTGAATAATCAAATTTATCATCATTAATTAATAATTACAGAACCTATTTTACATTTATTTATTTATTATAACCTTATTAGGTTCATTCATGGACCTTTCTATGGGTTCAATTGGTTGAATTTTCATGTCTTGGAATCATTTTCTTCCTTGGTTTTCCTGGTTTATTTACTTATTTCCTTGAATGGAAGTTCATTTGAAACATGGTTAAACATCCATAATTGTTAATAAATCTTATTAATGAAATTTTGGATATATAAATGTCCTTATAATGATATTGTGTTATATACCATGATGATGATTCCTTAGTTAAAACCTTAATGATGTTTGTTTAGATCGTTTTAATGGTTCTTTGATAATAACAACCTCATTTTGTCTTATAAATTAGAACCAAAAGAACAAAAAAATTCCAGAACCATGGGTGAGTCATAACACATATATTATAACTTGTTTCAACCATATAAATGGTTTCATGACTAGACTTGAAAGAATTAATGGAAAATTGAGATTACATCATCCACGATGTCGGTAATTCGATACATCACGAACAATGTTTTTAATTCCATGAACAATTGGGGGAAAAGAAGAATATTGATGATGAATTTATCATGAACATGAGAAAATACAGAATATAAAAAATTCTGGAGATTTAATTCTTCTTGGTTATGAAGAGATGAAGAAATAATAAATAAAAGAACTCGAAATAAATGACTAATTTTGAAATCGCTTACAAAGATTTGGCAGCCTAACGGCTACGCAACATGGTTTTGGAAAATATTAAAAAGAGAGGGGACAAGGGTCACCTATCCAGAAATGAATAATAATATATATTAGATCATGAATAAAAAGAAAAATAGGAACATGTTATGGAAACATTAATGATATACCACATAAAAGAGAACTTGAATTGAAAAAGGAAGAAATTGAGAATTTTTTTACCTTGTAGAGTAACCCTTAGAACATGAAGGTTGGGACCTTGAAGGCTTGAGGAAACCTTGGGAGGACTAATATAAAGGTAAGGATTCCATAACTTCATTGAGGGAGAATCAGAAATGAATTCAATGAATGGAAGAGTTGGTATTTATAGGAAAAGTGAGGGATTATTTTAATAATTTTCAAGGGACACCTCATGAGTGGTTTTTGCAAAACCATGGGCTTGACCATGGTATATGCCCACGATATAAGACCCTTGCGACACCTCACATATTATTTAACTATGAAATAGTTGACCAGAATAATGACATCATTATTTCATCATTAATGATGTCATAAACACACCGAAACTAAAGACTGTATTTTTTTACTATTCACTAAAAAATCAACTGTTTCAGAAACATTCCCAAAATTAACCCTATCCATTTTTTGAGGTGTATAATTCAAAAGTGAATTCAATTTTTCAAAAAACAATTTTCTAAATATTATTAATTTAATTTTTAAATAAATTCATAGTTAATTCTAAAAATAAAAATCTTAAAGTGCAATTAGTTTTATTTCTCATTGAAAAACTATTTAAGATCTCATTATCTTGTTTCCTAAAGAAAATGAAATATTATTATTATTTTCTATTCATAAGGGTCATATTAATATTCATATTAATATTCATAAGGGTATGTTACTATTTTCGAAAAATTATGTTTGTACTATCAGACTCCAAATGACTTGCTGATCACAAATCTAGATGACCATTTTTCAAAATTCAAATCATAGAAGTGGAAAATTTATATTTAATGTCTGGGTTTTGACTATATCCTAAATAACCTAGTGTTGTTTTTAAGGAACATAGTGATGAATATAATGTATTTATCAAAAACCTACCATAAAATGTTTGGGGTGCTATATTATTCCCTCCTTTGGAAATTTCACCCTCAAAATTTTATGTACATAGCCCACCAAAAAGATGTGGCTAGTTCTTCTTCATGAAATCCTGTGGTTCCCATGTTGCTTCCTCCATATTCTGGTTTCTCCAAAGAACCTTTACTAACCGAGTTGTTCGATTTCTCAATACCTTCTCCCTTGTGTCAAGAATCATGATGGGCTTTTCATAGTATGACAAATCCGGTTTCAGTTCAATTCCTTTATATGTGAGTACATGCGTTGGGTATGGTATGTATTTCTTTAACAATGATATGTGGAACACATCATTATCTCTGGAGAGATTTGGCGCCATCGCCAAATGGTAAGCTACAACTCCGATTCTTCCCAAGATTTCAAATGGTCTGATGTACCTAGGGCTCTGTTTCCCTTTCTTACCGAACCTTAAGATGCCCTTCCATGGAGATACTTTCATAAATACATGATCTCCCACTTGAAATTCCAAGTCCTTTCTTCGGTTTCCATCATAAATCTTCTGTCTACTTTGGGATTCTTTAATATGGGCTATTATTTTCTTCACCTTTTTCATGGTCTCTTCAATATGTTCTGGTCCTATAAGTTTCCTTTCACCAACTTCATTCCAACAAGTTGGAGTTCAACATATATTTCCATATAATGCTTTATATGGAGCTAGTTGAATACTAGAATGGAGACTATTATTGTAGGAAAATTCCACCAAAGGCATGTTTTTATCCCACATACCATTGAAGTCAAGAGAGCATGATCTCAGCATGTCTTCCAGAGTTTCAATAGTCCTTTCAAACTGTCCCTCAGTTTGAGGGTGATATGTAGTACTCATATGAATCTCAGTATTCAAAGACTTCTGTAGAATTTTCCAGAACCCTGATTTAAAACATGGATCACGATTAGAATCAATCTATAGGGGAACTCCATGAAGTCTCAGAACTTCATTAATATAGAGTCTTTCTAGACGTTCAAGTGTTTGATCTTCTCTTATAGCAATAAAATGTGCTGACTTGGTAAGATGATCAATAATGACCCGTATTGCATCATTCCTTCTAGGAGTATTTGGTAGTCCCATGACAAAGTCCATCGTGATATTATCCCATTTCCACTCAGGTATGGGAAGAGGTTTCAATACTCCTCCAGGATGATTCCTTCCAGATTTCACTTGTTGACAAAGCATACATCTTGATAAAAAATTAGAAATCTCCCTCTACATGTTGTCCCACCAAAAATGTTCCTTCCAATCTCTATACATCGTAGTGCTACCAGGGTGTATAGAGAAATTGGAACTAAGGGAATCATCCAAAAATTCCCTTATTAGATCAGGAATATTGGGAACACAAAGTCTCTTCCCAAATTTCAAAATTCCATCTTCATATAAAAAGTCACTCAATCTCCCATCATTCACAACTTTAATCTTCTTTTGAAACTCCTCATCATCAGCATGAGAAATTTTTATCCTTTCTAGTAAATATTGTTTGGAAACCATATGAAATAGCATTGATGTTTTGCCTTCCATGGTTATTCCCATATCTATCTTTACTAGATCCATGAAAATAGGATCCCTTTCAACTCTCATCTTGTTCAAAACTCCATGATTATTTCTGCACAAAGCATCGTCCACCTTATTTTCCTTCCCCGAGTGGTAGTGTATCATGCAATCATAATCCCAAATTAGTTAAAACCATCTCATTTTCCTCATGTTGATTTCGTCTTGTGAGAAAATATAATTCAAACTCTTGTGATCAGTATAAATCTCACATTTTTCACCATAGAGATAATTTCTCCATATCATCAAAGAAAATATTACAGAAGCTAACTCAATATCATTATTAGGATAGTTTTTCTAATTAATTTTTGGCTGTCATGATGCATTAGCAATAACCCTGTCGTTTTGCATAAGGACACAACCATGTCCTTCCTTTTAAGAATCACTATAAATAACAAACTCATTATTCATCGATGGTAGAGTTAATATAGGAGTATTGACTAATCTTATATTCAGTTCTTCGAAACATTCTTCACAATCATTTGTTCAAACAAATTTAACCCCTTTTCGTGTGAGCTTCATTAGTGGGTTATCCAGTCGGGAAAAATTCTGCATGAAACGCTGATAATAACCTTCTAAGCCAATAAAACAGCGTACCTCAGTTATTTTTGTTGGCGTGGGCCAATCATGGATTTCCTTTGTCCTCACATGATCAACTAGGATTCCATCCTTCGAGAAAATATAGCCAAGAAAATAAACTGACTGAAGCTAGAATTCGCACTTGCTAAACTTCACATATAATTGATTTCTTCTATGAGTTCCTAGAATAACTCGCACGTGACACTCATGGTATTCATAGATTTTTTATTATATGAGGATATCATCAATTAATATCACAACAAAGTTATCAAGATATTCCTTGAAAACTCTATTCATTAAATCCATGAAAATAGATGGTGCATTCGTCAGTCCAAAAGGCATCATTGTAAACTTGTAATGCCCATACCTGGTTCGAAATGTTGTCTTCAGAATATCTTCCTTCCTCACACTTAGTTGATGATATCCAGATCGAAGGTCAATATTTGAGAAGTATTGAACTCCATGATGTTGGTCAAATAAATCATCAATCTGGGGTAGAGGATACTTATTCATTATTGTAACAACATTGATTTCTCAGTAATCAATGCATAACCTCATGGATCCATCTTTCTTCTTTACAAACAAGACCAGGGCTCCCCATGTAGAAACACTAGGTCGAATAAATAATTTTTCACTCAACTCTCCTAGTTGTTTCTTCATCTCCACTATCTTCACAGTGGATATTCTATATTGGGTCTTTGATATAGGTCTTTCACCAGGAATTAAGTCAGTGGAAAACTCAATTTCACGCTCTAGAGGATGTCCAGGTAAATCATCTAGAAATACATGAATATACTCTTTCACTATGTTCATATCATCAATTTTAAGATTTCTTTCCTCTCCCATAGATATTGTTTTATCTTCCTCTCCATGTATTGCATTCAATAGAGCTACTGGGGGTGGTTCTTGATAAGAATTAGTTGGAAATGTTTCTGCCCTAAAGACAAGGGATTCTACACCATTTCAAAAAATTGTAACTTCCTTTTTATTGCAATAAATCCTCAAATTATAATTTGATAGCAAATATATACTGAGAATTATATCAAATTCAATCATGGGTATGATGATAAGGCTAGCAACTAAAGCACATTTTGGTGTTTGGAGGGGGACTAGTCGACATGACCTTATTGTAATGATACATCCCATGGGAGTTTTGACTGAAAACTCCTTTCTTAAATCAAATTGGACATATCTAATTTTCTTGGCATACTGAGAGGAGATAAATGAATGTGATAATCCAAAATCCAATAAAGTGTTGGATATGTTTGAGGACACAATTAAAGTACTGGCCACCACATCACTAGGAACATCAACCTTCGCGGTTGTGATCGCATAGGCTATCCCTTGCTATCTTGGATTTTTCTGAGGCATGTTTCCTTGGAGCTTTGGTCACTCATTTGCATAGTATACCATCTCTCTACAGTTGTAGCATTTAACATCACTGAATTGTTTCTTCCCCTTGTATACATCATATCGATGAGAATTTTATCCATAGTTATAGCAGACTCCCTTACTTTTAAAACATTTCCCAGGATGATTCTTTCCACAGTTCTTGCATAATGGGAAACTATTCATTACCTTGCTCTTATTTGGTGCTTCTCCTTTTCCTTTGTTATTAGAATTATTCTTCTTATCTTGGTTTCATTTGAAAAAATTTGATCTAGAAAATTTATCCACTGTTTTGATGGTACTTGATACAATTTTATCATAGGATGAAAATGATTGAGAAGACAATGTCCTTCAAAGACTTGTCATAATACCTTCACATAAATGATCAATCTTGTCTGCCGAGTCACGTACATAATCTATAGCATACCTGGATATCCTTGTGAAGGTAGCCTCATACTCTGCAACACTGTCTTCTTCCCTTTGTTTCAATCCAACTAATTTCCTCTTCATTTCAGTTCGTTGCGCATGAGGGAAATAATTTTAAAAGAATATTTCCTTAAAAGTCCTCAATTCCATATCCTATATCTCTTATTTCTCTATGGTATTTTGAATCAGAGACCACCACTGATCAGCGTCGCCCTTGAGACAATATACTACCAGTACTACCTTTTCATTTTCATTGCATCTTAATGCCATGAAAATATTTTCAAGGGACTTGATCCATTGCTTAGTAACCACTAGATTAGTAGTCCCACTGAAAGATGGGGGTTTCTGCCACATGAAACGATCCAACACAAGTGTTGAATGGTTAATTTTTATAACTTGAGTAAGTTGTCCCAATATGGTCATGATCTGATCTTCTCCTATGATGACTGTGTTGACTTTCTCAGAAGGGAGATCCCTACCTTTCCCACGAGTATTGATTCCTCTTCATACATTAGACGCCATTACTAAATAATGGGACACACTATATTATTTTATGAATCTCAAATTGGAAATTACTCAACATAGATTGAAATATTATGCATAGATAATCTTATAAATCTCAAATAGAAAAGCACTCAACATAGATTGAAATTCTATACATAGAGAATCTTATAAACAAGGTTCCTCTGAGGAAAACATTACATTAACTCCTTCATTATGGATTGTAAAGAAAATATGAATTATCCTAAGAATATCCCCTGAGAGTGTCATAACCACGAGTGCAGCAAGGCCCGTTGTCATGCACCAGTTCCCATTCAAGTCTAGCTCAAAGCGTTGTTTTCGAGTTTTACCCAAGATACATCTGTGCTAGAGCCGCCTCTACCTTCTCGTATCTAGACAGGGATGTATTTCTAGAAAAATCCACATAATCTATTCCTTATAAAAATAACAGGATGTTCTTCTATGTTTATCCTCAAATACTACCTTACGGCTTTGTTTCCTACTATAAATTTCCAAGTCTAGTCTCCAAGTGTTCTACTAAACTTCCTCTGATACCAACTGTAACTCCCCAACCCATCTAGGCTGGAGTCGGTGCATTACTTGTGATATTGGAATGGTTAGAAAGAATGAAAATCTAGAAGGAACGATCAGTTTAGTAGTCTTTAAGAAACTATATACATAGATATAACTCAAATTACATTGGAAAGGGTTACACGATACAATACATAACAAAAAACTCAAAACTGCATCCACAGGAACTCAAAAGAAGACCTTCTCTTCATCACATGTGAAAGGTAGACAATGAAATGGGTGAGATCAAATGCTCAGTAAGGGTTACAAATAGCGGAAGCATGAGTAAAATAATAAGTGAATAACAATCAATCTGACATAATCAATATGGAATAGTGAATAAACGAACAACTAATGCCATTAATAAACTAATAATGAAACTGCATCCATGGATTTTGTCATAGTGAAAACCTCATGGACAATAATAATAACTGATAATGAATAAAGATAATTATTATTAACTAGATGGCATGTATCTAGAACATGAAACCATAATACCATTAAAACTATTTTGTTTTGTGGGTAGAAACCCGCCTATTTTTTGGAAACAAAATCGAAGGGTTTGTCGCCAAACTGTTTTGTCTCCTGAGACCTACTAATGCATCGAGGGGATATAGTGGGCCCCACCCATCAAATAATAAGTCCAATTAATTCCTCATATGAGTGGGGATAAACATAAACAACATATACATTCATATTAAAACTATCATATGAAATGAAACAAACTTTCCCCAATCATTAAACATAAAACACAAACCATTCCGAGTAATATGGTGAATGGTTTTAGGATTGTTCATCAACAATAGAGTTAGTAATAAAAAATTCAATAAAATATGGTATATGAAATCATACTTTATTAACCCCAACAATACATAATAATAAACAAGAGTATTGAATCAAATGAGAATACTCTTATAAAATCATTAAGCAGTCCAGAGACAAATACTCTTTTATTTTGAAAAGATGTGTTTTGTTGGAAAAATAATTGCATAAAACCAGAAGTGAAGTAAGATAGTATTTTCATTACAAAATGAGTGATTTTATAATGATAATGGTTTCCAAAAACAGATTATAGAGTTCCCTTGAAAATAGGAATGAATTTGAGAAATTCCCTTGAATTAGGCTTGTATTTTGGAAACAACTTTGAAAGTTCCTTTTAAAACGTGTAACTATCCATAAAATAAGGAAGGGTTATGGTTTTTAAACATATATATGATACTCAAACATAATATATGATGATTACATAACAATACATAATAATTCATTTAGGTAATTAGACAATGAAAGTATCCCGAATGAAAATGGAAGTTCGGGTGGAAAAACCCTTACCACAATGTAATCGGTCGAACCGTATGACCAGAACATAATAAACACAAGTGAATCATTAAATAACATGAATATAAATAGAATAATGTTTTTATATATTAAATGTAAGTACACATATACCAATTATAATGAATAATTGGCGAATAATACAAATCTCACAGAAATGAAAGTGACATGAGAAACCCCTTACCTTATGCTCAAGTGTGTTCTTTGTTTGTTTTAATGACCAGAATAATAAAATTTGGCTTCATTAATTAATATTTCTAGAACCTATTATACATGTAATTGATTTATTATGACCTTATTAGGTTCATTAATGTCCCTTTCTATGGGTTCAATTGGTTCAATTTTCATGTTTTGGAAGCATTTTCTTCCTTGGTTTTCAAGGTTCGTTTACTTATTTCCATGAATGGAAGTTCATTTGAAACATGGTTAAACATCCAGAATTGTTTATACATATTATTAATGAAATTATGGAGAAATAAATGAACCTATAATTATCTTTGTTTGTATACCATGATGATGATTCATTAGTTTAAACATTAATGATGTTTGTTTAGATCGTTTTAATGGTTCTTTGATAATAACAACCTCATTTTGTCTTATAAATTAGAACAGTGAGTACAAAAGAATTCCAGAATGATGGGTGAGTCATAAAACATATAGTATAACCTGTTTCAACCGTATAAATGGTTTTATGACCAGACTTGAAAGAATTAATGGAAATTTAGAATATATCATCCTCTTGGGTATGAAGATATGAAGAAAGAATAAATAAATAACTCAGAATAAAAGAATAATTTTGAAATCGCTTACAAAAATTCGGTAGCCTAACGGCTACGCAACATGGTTTTAGAAAATATAAAAAAGAAAGGGGACAAGGTTCACCTATCCATAAATGAATTATAATATAGATTATATCAACAATAAGAAGAAAAATAAGAACATGGTATGGAAACAAGAAAGATATACCACATAAAAGAGAAGTTGAATGGAAAAAAGAAAGAAATTGAGAATTTCCTTACCTTGTAGAGTAACCCTTAGAACATGAATGTTGGGAAAATTAGGGATTGATAAAACCATGGGAGGACTAATATGAAGGTAAGGAGGCCATAAATTCGTTGAGGGAGAATTGGTACTGAATTCAATGAAGGGAAGAGTTGGTAATTATAGGAAAAGTGAGGGATTATTTTAATAATTTTAAAGGGACACCTCATGAGTGTTTTTTGAAAAATCATGGGCTTGCCCATGGTATTTGACCATGGTATAATCCAATTGGGACACCTATCATCTTATTTAACTATGCACAAGTCTACCAGATTTATGACATCATTATTTAATCATTAATGATGTCATAAACACAGCGAAACTAAAAACTGTATTTTTTACTATTCACTGAAAAATCTACTGTCTCAGAAAAATTCCCAAAACTCACCCTAACCATTTTTCGACATTTAGAATTCAAAAGAGAAATCCATATTTCAACAAAAAAAATTAATATTATTAATTTAATTTTTTAATAAAGTCATAGTTAATTCGAAAAATAATAATCTAAATGTGCAATTAGTTCTATTTCTCATTGAAAAACTAATGAAGATATCATTATCTTGTTGCCTTAAGAAAATGAAATAATATGATTATTTACTATTCATAAGGGTCATATTACTATTCATATTACTATTCATAAGGGTATGTTACTATTCACCAAAAATTATGTTTTTTCTATCAGACTCCAAATGACTTACTGATCACAACTCAAGATGACCATTTTTCGAAATTCAAAACATAGAAGTGGAAAATTTATATTTAATGGCTAGGTTTTGACTATATCCTATATAACCAAGTGTTGTTTCGAAAAAACACAGTGATGAATAGAATGTATTTAACAAAAATATACCATAAAATGTTTGGGGTGCTACATGATTCTTGTGACGATATACAGTAAATAAGCAATTTGTATTAGATATAATGGGTACACAAATCATCCATGACTCAACCATGAATCAAAATTTCATTATTTAACCTATATTGTTAAATTCCGTAATTTACGATATTTCCCTAATCACTAAAAAATCAACTATTTTAAAAAGTCTAAAAAATCACCCTAAAAATTTATTGACCTTTATTTTTAAAAACTGGAATCAATTTTAAGAAAATAATTTTATAAATATTATAAATTCAATTATTATATAAAATCATCATTTATTCAAAAAATACAAATTTTAATGTTATAATCGTTTGTTGGACCCTTTGAAAAATTAATTATGGCCTCATAAATTAATATTATAATTATAATACAACATATGTTAATCCATGAATCTATTTTATGATAATATGTTTTATTTTAAATAAAATTATTAATTTTAAAATTGTAAATAAACTATTAGATTTTACAAAAATATCAACACTTAATTTATCATTATAAAAAGTTTATTTACTTATATAATGGTATAATTATGTCATATTTTCATTTATAAGATAACTAAAAATTATTTATACTTTCATAGGTGAAGTTACTATTCTAACGACTTGATTATTATTCCTAACAATCAAATTAATATTCCAACGACTATGTTACTATTTCAATAGTATAGGTTCTTTAATTTCTATAAATAAAAATAATTTCATTAATTATTCTATTTTACCTCAAGGTTATATAATTTCATATTCCAAATGAACATTTTATTTTTATTTTTTTATTATGATATTTTTGTTCATGAGTGTGGTCATTCAAGCAGATTCAGTAGATCCCAAATTTTCCATTCTTGTTATATCTTTTTGTAGTTATTCCCCCACTATATTATTTAGAATTATTATTGGTTAATTTGATGAATAATTTATCATTATTAATTTGAGATAATAATGTTTATATTGGTTTCTATATGTGATGTATGAGCTTTATGACATAATTATAAGAAGATAAATTCCATTGATAATATTATGGGTTGTTACATTCATACCCCCTTATGAAATTTCACTATAAAAATTTAATTTTACATACTATGGTGAAAACTGGGGAGGGTATTTCTCCTTCATTTATTCCTCTAGCTCCTATGTCACCTCTTCATACTTATAATTCCTCTATATCACTATGAATATGTGAGTGGTCTTGTTATGTAGAACCTTATCTTAATGGTCCAAAATGTTCACCAACTCCTCCTCATAAGATATATAATTTTCTAGTTGTTCCACAAATGAGTTCTGTACATTTGAGGTATCTGGTATGTACTAACTCAGGAGGGATATGTGGAATACATCATTTATGTGATACATAGTCGGTGAATGTGCTAGTTGATATTCCACTACTCTAACATGACCAAGAATCCCAAAGGTGCGGATGGACTTTGGACCTATATTTACTTTCTTCAAAAAATATCACAACTCTATTCCAAGGATATCTGTGGAGGAATAACTTGTCACTAACATCAAAATCTATGTCCCTCCGAAAACTATATTCATAGATATTATATTGACTTTGGGAAGACCAGAAAAGTTACTAGATGGTCTTCACCTTTTCTACCATCACCTCAACCATTTCAGGCCTCAATAGCTTATGCTCACCAACATCATCCCATCATACTGTTGTTATAAATATTTTACCATAAAGGGATTAATATGAATCCACTTGTATTATTTAGTGTAAAAGAAAATTTTATGATAACTCTACCCATTGAAGATGTTGATCCCATCCACCTTTTATGTCCATTGTGCATTCATTTAACATGCCTTCACGTTTCTAAAGAGTCTTCTCTGATTGGCCATCAATTTGGGGTTGATATGTTTTACTGAAGTTAAAAATATTATTTATATAATGTTAGATAATTTTTCATATCATGTATGTTAATCTCAAATCATGATCAGATATAACTGACAATGTTACACCATTGATCCTCAATACTTCTTTGATGTATATCTGCGTAGTCTAGTCATGTGAGAATTCCTCTCAAATTGAAATAAAGTGAGTAGTCCTTTTAAGGCAATCCACAATGAACCATATTTAATTACATCTTCTATATGTATTTGGATGTATAGTGGCAAAGTCTATTGTGATGTTTTACCATTTCCATGTAGGTATGTGTAATGGTGGAATCATCCCCTTAGAATTGTTTCCTTTCATTCTTCACTTACAAACATACCAAGAACATTGATATATATTCAGATATATCCTTCTACATATTTTCCCACTAATAGTGCTCTCTAATATCTTGATACATCTTGGTGGACCCTTGTTGAACAAAGAATATTCACCTATGTGCACAATCCAAAATAACTTTCTTTTTCTCTAGATTTTATGGTACACATAGTAATGACACAAATCTTAAAACTACATTCCCATCAATTTGGAATTATGAGGATTTCCCATTTCAAATAGCTTCCACATTCTTCTAAATTAACACATCATCTCTTTAAGCATCCTTTATCTTCCCTAAAATGGATGGTCAAGAAATAATTTGTGAAAGGAATGATGATGCACCTTTCATTGTGGTTCCAATGTCCATACTTTTCAAGTCTATGAAGATTTGATAATTCTCAATTCTCACCATTGATAAAGATGCATGATAGTTTCTACTTAGGGAATATTCCACCTTTTTCAATTTAAAAGGATGATAGTGGATTGAGAATTCATAATCATTGATGATATTTAAAAATCTTTACTGATGTAGATGAAACTCCTTATGTGGTAATATATATTTTAGGCTCTTATGATCATTATATATCTCACACTTCTCTTTAAGGATATAATGGTTCCAAAATTTTAATGTGATGATCATAACTACCCACTCTAGATCATGCATGGGATAGTTTTTCTCATGAAAACTCAACTTATTAGAGGTGAATGATATCACTTAATCATTATTAATTAGTAACTATCCTAATTAATTATTTTAATAATCATTGAATACTACAAAGAGTTCCCCACTTGTCGGTAGTTTATGTACTTGTGTAGCGATAATCATTTTTTCAACTCTTTAAAGTTGTCTTCAAATTCACCGGTCTAGACCATCATTACTCCCTTCTGAGTTAGAATAGTTAATTGGTTAGAAATTCCAGATAATTTCCCAGAAATCATCATTAATACCCAGCTAGACTGTGGAAAATACAAATATATATTATAGAGGCTGGTTTGGGCTACTCCTCAACTATATTTATTTTGAAAGGTCCACATATATTTCTTTTATGGTGATAACATTCCCTAAGAAGGATACATCCTCCATATAGAAAAAATATTCACTATACTTCTCATATATTTTCTCAATTTCCAAATCCTTTAGAACAGTATTCAAATGCTCCTCGTTCTCCTCCTATCACATAGAATGTATAATAATATCTTCAATAAAGACTACCATGAATTTTTTGAGGTAATATCTAAAGACACTTTTCATCATGTACATGAAAATTTAGGGATCATTAGTGAGTCCCAAGGGTGTAACTATGAACTTATAGCATCTATAACTCATTCAAAATCTAGTTTTGGGAATATCTTTTTCCATCACCTTTAATTAGTGACAACCCGAACGAAAGTCCACCATAAAGACGTACTTTTCCCCATGAAGATGACCAAACAAGTCATCTAGCAGTGGATTTGGATACTTTTACTTCATTATGATTTTTTGAGCTCACTATAACCAATTTAGAGGTACATTGATCTATCCTTCTTCTTGATGAAGAGAACTTGGGCACCCCACCGTGAAGCACTCGGACATATGAAACCCTTTACAAATTCTCTTGAAACTGCTTCTTCAGTTGTTCCAACTCAATGGTGGACATCCGGTAAGGCATCTTTGATATGGTTAATGATCCATGTATGAGTTCAATTGACAACTCAACCTCCTTGTCTATGGAAATAACTAAAAGTTCTTAAAGGAACACATCAGTTTACTCCCTCATAATGGGAATGTATTTGAGAATCATCCCCTCCTTTTTCTTAATCATTGGAGTAAGATATGACTGATTTAAAGTATATATTATCCAAAATTGAGATGATGACTCTGAAATAGATTCATCCTCCTCCTTATACTTTTACATAATTGGGTAGTTCTTTAAGGTGTGAACAATTATCTCCCTTTAACGATAGTTTAAGTTGGATTTGTACAAAGATAGAAAATCCATGCCCAATATTTCATGACATTCCTCCAATGGAAGTGAGATTGTATTTTCTGAGATTTTTAGTCTACAGTGATTTATTAGGGAGAGTTACATACTTTTGATACTTTAATTTCCTAATTTTCTATTCTCACAAATATTCCAACCTTCATATTTTGTGGTAGTGTTTGAATATTTCTACTAAAGATTCAAGATATGAAAGCATTTATAGAACCAGAATCAAATTTTATGTTCTACAGTCAATATATAAATAATGACTTAATAAGGATCTGATGATGCCTAGGGAATTGGATGTCATGTTTGATCTAGAATCTATGTAAATCAACAGGTTTAGTAAGGTAATTCCTTGTCTATGGATAATAAATAGTGAGTCTACTATCTAAAATATTTCATGTCTAGGAATAAGTTCAAGACATGGTGGAAAAATTAATTATAATGGTTGTTGAATTGGTTATAAGGTAAACGTAATTTTTTAACAGTGTTTAATGTCTGATTAATTTTTTAAAACATGTGAAGAAGTCTGAAGGATTATGAAAACCATAAAAAATATTATTTTTCCTCATGTTTAGTTGATAACATGATTTTGGGAATACATTGAGCAATATATCTGACATGAGTAATTTTTGAACAATTGTAGAAATGATATTTGGAATAAAAAAGGGGAATTAGAGTTGAGTTTATGGATTGGAATTTATATTTGGGATATTTCACTTAGAGATTATTTTATATGTGTTAGTAAAAAATTACCAACCATTTGATCTAAGGATCCAGATAAGTCTTCCAAATGTGGGAGTAGAACTCAACCATAAGGTATAGTTATCTCATAGAGCTCACATGGTGGTTGGAGGAATTCTTTCATAGGGGGTGTTGACAAAGATGCTCATAGTGGTGGAACCACCATGTGTAGTGGAACGATAGTGGAGAGGTTCCAGTATGGGTTGGTTCTAGTGGGAATCAGTAGTGGTACATGGAACTCACATCTCACGGTCGTTGTACTTGTGATCTATTATTAAGTGATTCCAAAACATTCATAATAGAGATATGAGCTGATTTTCGAGCTCAACAATGTTTCTATATTAAAAAACATATATGAAAAATGAGGTTCATCTGGTCAACTATTTTTGGGCCATTCAATCAAGGCCAGTAGACCATTTTCAACCTTTGAATTGTGAAGGCTTTATACATTTGATTTTCGTTATTCCAAAAATATCTAATGACAAAACCAATTAAATGAGACATAATATAGTATCTAAATCCCTTCATGAAATCTTCATATTTCATGTATGAGTATGTTTTAAGAAGTTATATGTGTATACTGCACTTGATAGTTTTCTATAGATCAATCATAAGATTAAGCATTAACTGCATGAAGCCCTACCAATTTTCACCGTGACATTGCATGAATAATAGTGTATGCATGATGCTTCCATAATGGACAACCTCCATCACTTGAAATATTTATAATTAAGAAATAACATGTCAACTTTAAAAATTCATGAATATTCCATGCCAAGATACCATGATTTTCTGTAAAACATAATTCTAAGATACGTCGAGATATTTTTAGCATTGAAGAGGTTTTCACCCTCCATGAAAAAAAAAGAGTTTTTTTAAATGCCACTCCTTTAAATTTTTAGTTAGATATGGGAGATAAATGCTTTATTATATTGAAATATCATTGATATGATCTCATTTTCAGACGAAACGATGCACCTAAGTGATCTGTTCACATGAAGTAGTGGAATCCAACTGGCTCTATCCATTAAAATAAGATCCCCTTAAATTCATAGGTTATGTGAAGAATTAAAATATCATGTGTACATGTCTACACAATGGAGAAAGAAGAACCTATGTTCCATACATGACTATGTAGGAAAGAAAGATCACATGAAGGAAACTAGCATGTCTCATACATGTTGTGAAAAGTAATTGAGTAATGTGATACTATCTTCTTTCACTAAGAGAATAATGTGATGTTATGTGCATTACATAGTCACATGAAGGAACATTCCATGTAAAATTAGTATTTTATTGTGCTTATATACCCTTCTTCATGAGAACACTTGATCGTGCATTCATGTGATCAGGTGATATATAAACATGCATTCAGATTCCTCAACCATTTTCAAGGGTTGGTGTGGTGGATACACATGATAATAATTGTATGGACTTCTCAAGGTTATAAAACCAATAACATATAAAATAAAATCCTTATTAATTTATGTTCTATTTAACAAGGTTTCCATACTATTATGAATTCCCTTTTTTCTCAACCTTATTAGCCCTGGTAGATGGTAGAGGTATCTCAATGCAAGTTTATATATAAAATGATCTCATGCACTCACTATCAAGTGTTTTCATATGTATGGGTGTAAAATTTGAATCTACTTGTCCATTTACAAGGAGCATGCCTTCCTGTAGTAGGTTAAGGTTCATGAGATCACTTAATTTTCATCGTGAATGTATAGATCTTCATGTGACTTGGTTGTTTTGAACAACATCACTCATTAATGATGGAATATGTAAAGTATTAATGAGTTATCATTAATTATTTAGTGAATTAATTATGTGATTTGATTTTCTTGTGTAGTAGGATCTCATGATCTGATTGTGGGAACAATAAAAAATATTTCTTTTATGAATTGATCACACCTGTGTAGAAATTTGGGATCTTTGGAAACTTGTTTTGTATGTATTATGAATATCCATTTTCTATTCTATATTTAGGAAATATTCATGAAAAACAAGGGTTACATATAAGACCAAAATTCACCCATAAGATCAAAAAACTAGAATCCCAAGGGACTTGGGTAAGAATTTACTTTCTCACAACTTAGTCCTTCCACCTTCTAGAATTTTCTTTGGGGGAGGGGATTTGTTTTTGTATACCAGATATATTTTAAACAATTTGAGTTGGTAAAATACTCAAAACACAAGTGAATTTTTTTTACAATTGTAAAAAAGAGTGTTCATGTACACTTGAGGGTCATGTGATCAGATAAGGTTGCTACATAACCCTTAAATGGAAACATAATCATATACTCAAAAGTGATTCATGTGGCATATTAAGGACATGGGAAGAGGCTAATTGTGATGGGGTTCACACAGAATCTCATGACATAATCTTTCTCTTAAGATTTCCCCGAGATACATGTTCAAAAAATTGTAAATGATTCTTTTCACAACCCCTCTCTAAAAAGGTACCCCTTCGACTTTGGAAAATAAGGACGAGCGGCAATAGACCCTAATTCACACCTCTAGTAGACACCGAGGGTATAAAAATATCACAAATGTGAGGCATTATGATATATAATATATGACTGGGTGATAGGAAAAATCAACAAAATAAAATTAATGACATAACATAAATAAAGAAACCAAAACCCTCTCAAAATTCTTGTATATAATGTAAATATAATATGGATAAAGTATCAAAATTAATTCCCAAAAAAATCTAAGGCAACGATTCCCCAAAAATCCCAAGATCCAAACTAGTAATTTCAAGTATGGTCCTCATATTCCTCCCAGATATCAAAAAATAGTTTATCTAACATGGGGTGAGAATACATGTATAATAAACAGTATATACAAATTTTTTCATGTATACGTGAAGGAAACAAACTAATGCACTAGTGAGAAAACAATTGAAACAACAACACCTATATAGGTCAAATATCTAATCCCAATCTTACTAAGGTACACTCACCAAATGATATCCAAGTCATATAAGATAATATGAACCATCTTGATAATGGGTACCCCGCACCACTTTTACAATAATTTCTCACTCTATCAATTTGATGTCATACATTCGTGTGCTTTAATATCTTCCAACCATCACATCCTGCCACGTTCCATACATGATGGTAGCTTACACATCTCATCACATTACACCCACAGACACCTAGGCTATCACACTACATACAACAACATAACCCGAGTAGTGTGGTATCATGATATGAATAAATAAACCATGTTCCTTCCTCCTACCTTGCATGAACCCAATTATAAGCCATCTCATCACATAAAATCTTCCCCATTCACACCTAGGCCATTACATCACATTGCCATAGTTCAATTTTGACTTATGGATATCACATCCCATGAATATCAATTTCACTTGGAAGAGAGAGTGGGAAATATGGGGTATCCATCATCATATACTCTCCAAAAGGATGTTTTAAAAAAAACACCATACATATATAAAGGGTGTCAGGATAAGGTAATCATTGTAGTTTGGGTGCATATAAAAATCACAATGAATGTACAATGTCTGTGTATATATATATTAATATATTTAAAATACAAACCTATTGGTTCACAACAATAACTAACCCACTCACAACGACACCACTTTCACTCCCACCACTAAATACCCCACACCAAACAATAAAGAATAATCCAGATTTCACATTTCATCTTATTTGATAATTTTGTCTATTTTATAGATTTCAATTTTCCAAAAAAATCATATTAATATCCCATTCATTTTATTATTTAGTAACAACCATATTTAACCACACTTCCATACTTTTTATTTATTCATTATTTATTTCTATACCATTTAGCAAACCATCCCATTCCATTCCAAAAATATTGTTTACCATTTCTAAAAATATCCGAGAATCTAACACAATGCCACTCCAAACAAAAAGAAACTCATCATCCACATAAATCCAACAAAAACAACATAATTACCATCCCACAGTCACATAACTCACCACATCACCACCCATAGTATGACTGCAACACAACCACTCACTAGCTGTACCACATCACTACTACACATCATTGTACTACAACATACTGACATAACCCATCATCCATACACACCACAACAACACATTACTACCTCGTAACATGACCTCAATACAAAACAACACAATTTGTTTTTTTAGATTTGGCAAGGGTATTTTTATAAAATAGACATATTTATTTTAGTTAAATTATCCCACAAACCATAAATCCAGGGGTATAAATTTTATTAGGTTAATATAAGTGAATAGAAAATTACATTTAAGGTGATTAAAATAATCACAAAAAACATGGTTCGATAGAACGTATCAAATCATCAAAAACAAATACACCAAAAATCACAATTTTTAGTGGTGGAATCAGTGTTGTATTTTCACAATATCAATATTAAAATCAATATTGTAAAAACATGAAATTTCATCGCCTACCCTTTCAGATTCAATTAATGTAGTTAATTATCCTCATTAGTATTGATACCAACCATATCCCCATATGTTAAAAAAGTGAAACCTCTACCTCAGGATAAAAAAGCTGAGAAAATATTATCCCCTATGTGAAAGGGTTCTTTATGACTCGCTATGCACTACATGGTGAAGATGAAACTCCCACAACCCACAACCACACAAGGGAAAACACATATCAACATATGCCACATAAAAATATCATAAAAATGAACCCAAAATCTCCCCCAATTTGAGGAAATATTTCCATATAATATCACTAGTAATGCAATGAAGGAAAACAATTAATAAGGAAGAAGAAAATACCATAGATCAAAATAACACTACCCATTTAACCCACAAATATAACATGGGAATGAGGGAAGGATGATATCCCATGGAATCCTAGGGGTTTTATAAAATTACAGAGAAGTAATGTCTAAAAAAAAGAAATATCGGCCAAGTGATATATATAAACATGATCCAAAATTCCTAACATGTTGTGTAAATTAAGCTTTTATGTTATAGTTCATAGGATCTGTTGTTTTATGCTATAAACCACATTTTTAAAATGTAAAATATTAAAACTATAACACCAATAAAAATTCATGGCATTCCATATTAGAATTATAATACATCAGAAATCCCTATCTTACAGTATAAGACATTTTTTCATAGCCACCACTCTACCACATATAGGACACAATCCACTTACTATGCATGCTGTAAAACACCCATTCTTGGAGTAAACACCACTTTTACACCATAAAATCTAATATTGTACAATAATAGCTCCAACTTCTATAGAACCACCTTGATCTAACTCCAAATCACCTCCAACACCCAAAGTAGGATCGTAACAAGATGAGAAGGCACATACTCGTACATCAGATTCCTATCAAATGATTTTTATCCTTGATAATCAACAATAATATCAATGAAAGAAAATATTACTAAACAATCACCCAAGAAGATACATATCAAGGTTATAATTACACTTTGACCACTACCACCATCCAGGAAAACCTATTATGACACACACAGACATCTTACACAACCATATTACCACCTCTCACTGGTCACAACACCACATCATTCTATACCATCCATAAACCACCTCCCTCCCACATAGACATATGTACAACCATTTCATATTCAATATATCCCAAGACAAACAATGGAAAAACCATCATACAAAAGAACCCCGATCACACAAATCATGGAATTCTATCTTCTATGTCAGGAAATTGTTTTCACTAGGAATCATTGACTCGCCCTCATAGTTTTAATCGTGTCTTAGTATAAAACCTAATTATTAGTATTCAGGTCATCCTGTTTTCATATGTTGGTGTCTTAATTACACAACACATATAAATAAAATAAAACATCTCATAAAACCAATAAATACAAACTTAAAAATACAAAAAAAAAGTTAAAATATCAAAACAAATATATGTAATGGGAAAATATCTAGATCTATCACACCCATTTACTATCCTCCATGCCACCATGGCTCCACAAAAAATGAAATAAGGGAATGGTCCATCCTTGAAACACCATATACCAATGATCTTGGATCTCTATCAGCCGCTCCATGAATGCAAAATCATCCTCAATATCTAGCTCTCACTAGTCAATGACATGAGATGCATCATAATGATAAAGATGAATTTAGGAGACATAGAAAATATTTTGGATCCACTCCCGCAGCAATGAAAATGACAACCTATATTCCACCTCTTTAAGACTCCCCAACACATCATGGTCCCAAACATTTAGGGGAGAAAGCTTACTCCCCTGCCAAACCTCTATTAACCATATTGAGTAAGGACACTCAAGAAAACATGGTCTCTAACTTCAAACTCTAGGGGCCTTTACATATGGTCAAAAGAAGACATATTCCAATCATGTTCCACCTTCTTCCTATCTCAGATGAACTATATCTTCTTGGTTGTGCTTTGTTCCACATCATGACCAATAATTATGGACTAATCAACCTCTATCCAACACAATGAAGAATGACATGACCAACCATACAATGCCTCAAATGGAGACATACCAATGGGTAAGTGATATATGTTTTATAATAATACTAATCAAAATGGAAGTGAATTTACCAAGATCCAACAATGTTTAAGATGAACACACAAAACATATCCACTAACATATGTAGAGTTTTCGCTATCCTCTAATCTATGAGAAGGTGGGAAGTAGTGTTGAGGCATAATTGAGTCCTGAAATAATGATGTAATCCCCTCCAAAACAATGTGGTAAAAAATATATATTGATCTAATATAATGGTCCTTGTAAATCCAAGAATCAACACCACATAATCATCAATCCTTCATGCTAAAATATCTATGGCTCATAACTCCTTGATTTCTAGGAAGTGGGCTATTTTTTTCAAATGATCTACAATTACCCCTATAACATCACAACCTCCTTGACATAAGGGTAAAATTATGACTAAAAATATCGAGATATCATCCCATTTCAACTAGGAGATATCCAAGGGTTGTAATAATCTACCAGAAATATGATAAATGACCTTATCATGCTGGAAAACCAAACACATCTCCACAGACTCTGTCACCACCCATTTCGTCCCAGGCCACCCAAATTGAATCATCATTCCAAAATAAATGTTTGATACTCATCGGTGTACCACTGAATGTGGTCTTTGAAAATAAATAAGGAATACCAAACACATTTCTTACCAGGAAAATGGACTCCCCTAAAAAACACCTGGTTTTGACCATCCCGATAGAGCATCCTCTTAACCAACACAATCATGAATCACCTATAACTACATGTCCCCTCACTAAGACTATAATAAATCGACCTTATTACATTACATAATATTGAATTTAGTCAATAAATCACTTCCTTTCACATTGAGTATCCTTTAAAGTTTAGAGCTTTATAGAATTGGAACATAATAAATTTATAACATTACACAGTATAATAAGTGGATACCATAAAAATAGTATTCATTGCTTCCAAAATATAAAACTTTTCAAATAAAACATGATTTCATTGACAATTCTTCAAACATTTAACTTGCCTTCCTTTTTGTCATAACCACTTATAACCTATGAAAATCATATAAAAACATATGATGATCAAAAAATCTCATTAAGGGATATATAAAAAAATTAAACAACACATTAGCCCCTAAATACCTGTAACAAATGAAATCATTTTCAAGAGACACACATGTCACCCATATATACATAATTTGTGAAACATGATATTTTCACAAGACTCATATAATAAATAAGAACATAAATAAAACCATAAAGGTATATTGGGTAATTACATACATTATCTTGTAACTCTCTCATCTACCCTATAATTTGTAACCCTCATAGTTACCTTACAATTTGTGTAAACAACGCAATTACATTTGGAATAACCATATGACTGACCTAAAAATTACACATAACCAATGAATTTGAGAGAGATATAGGTCCCAATCTTTATAATAATAAATTACCAATATCCATAACAAAATCATATAAAAAGAATAATTACCTAAAAACATTACTTTTGAATTTCGTAAAACGAAAATTTAAAAGAGGTTTTTAGAAGAAAAGTCCCTTATAATTATCAGGTAATTGAAGTGAGACTTAATAGAGTGGATGGAATATTTATATAGACTATAAATAAATATAATTAAACATAATATAAACAAAATTAATCTCACAAAAATTTTGATACCAAAAAAATAATAAAGTATAATGTTAACCTAAAGAATGGATATCAGGTTAAGAATTCCCTTACCTTGGGTTTGTCTTACTTTAAACATGATTAAAAATCATGTATAATTGTTAAAATAGTGTTATTACTATCTTAAAGAAACATATTAATATTTATAATATCTTATATGATCATTTCATTAAATCATTTCACCCATTAATTGTTAGTATTTGTTCCTCCCGTTATCATTGGTGTGTTCTTTACATGATTTCGATGATCGGTTCAAGATGGATATTCTTTTGGATCAGAAATGAAACTCTAGAATAGGAATGCCAACATATTTAGATATTTCATTACCATAAATTATTCCATTTATAATTTTTAATTGTGACATGAGGATGATTCATAAGCTAAGAATTATTTATATTTATTTAAGTCATTATGGCGATTCTTCAATCGTAAAGAACTCATTTTGTTTTATAAATTAATAACATGTGTAAAAAATGATTTTAGAACATTATATAAGTTATAATACATAAATTATAATATATTTCAAGCATAAAAATGTATTCATTCTATTCTTAATGAATTTAATCGAAATTGAAATCACATTTTCCACAATTTCTTTAAATATACAAATCACGGATAGTGTTTTAATTTCATGAATAAGTGGAAGAAGAGATGAAGTATTATGGTGAATCTTCTGTATACATGATAAAATAAAGAATACTTAAGATACTGGATCATTAATTCCTCCTATATAAGGGGTGGTGAGGAATTAATAAGAATAGAAAAGAAAATGTAATGAAATGAAAGAAAACAAAAGAGGATGTTTACCTCTTGATCTCTTCTACTTGAGATCCTTCTTAAGGCCTTTGGTTTTAGAATTTGGTGAGAACAACAGCTCTAGGATGAGGGGAAGAGACTTGGGAGTAATATTGGTCATAAATTAGGTAAGGATCAAGGCTTGACAGTTGTGGGGGGAAGAGGGAAACGAGGGTGGTATTTATAGTGGAGGAGAGGAGGTACTTTTCATTATTTTAATCATTATTATAATATTTTTACACACGATTATGCATATTCTTAATTCATGTTACCCCAAATAGTAATAAAAATATGTTAATTAAAACCAAGTGGTCTTACATCATCCTTGAATTACCTATGATGTAGTAAATCAAATATTTATCATTTATCGTATTTTAAAGTATTTTATTATTCATAAAAAATTCTAGAATATCAAGAAATTCACAAGAATTAACCCTAACCATTTCTAAATGTGCACAATTAAAAAATGAAATCCATTTTTTAAAAATAATTTTCTTAATATTATTAATTTAATTTGTAAATAAAATCTTAATTTATTCAAATATGAAAATTTTAAATCTATAACTCATTTTTTAACACCTTGAAAAATTAAACAACATCACATTATCTTATATCCTTAAGAAAATAAAATAATAATATAATTTACTATTCCTAAAGGTCATATTACTATTAAAATCACTATTATTAAGGGTTTGTAACTATTCGCCGAAAAGAAAATGGGTTCTATCAGACTGCAAATAACATACTCAACAAAATTGTACTTGATCGGTTTTCAAAATTCAACACATAGAAGCAACAAAATTTTGTTCAAAGGATAGTTAAATATATATAATTTAATGAATGTTTCATGCATTTAAATTTATTTTTTTAAAACCCTGGGGTCATAAATTATCCCTGCCTTCTCAAAATTATGTCCTCGTGATTTTATTAACTTATTAAACAAGTGAGGGTACCTTTCCCTCATAGCATTTTTAGACTCCCATGATGGTTATTCAACCATGTGGTTTCTCCACAAAACCATTACCTGATGAATTAACTTATTTCACAAAACATGTTCCCTTCGATCAAGAATCTAAACTGGTTTCTCTTCATAAGAAAGGTTCTATTCTAGATGAACTCCTTCTGGGATCAACACAAGAGTTGAATCTGGCATATTATTTCTCAACATAGAAACTTGAAAAACATTATGTACCTGAGAAAAAATTTGAGGAAACGCTACTCAGTAAGCGATTGATACAACTTTCTCCAAAATATAAAAAGGACTGATGAACTACAGACTTATTTAACCTTTTTTACAAAAACACATCACACTTTTCTTATGAGAGATTTTAAAGAAACCATGGTCACCTACCTCAAAATATAAGTCTTTACTTCTATGATCTGCATAACATTTCTAACTTCTCTGATCTTTCATCATGTGTCGTTGGATAATCTTCACATTCTTAGACACTTCCTCTACTAATTATGCCTCCATCAACATTCTATCAACAACATCATCTCAAAATACTTGACTCTGACACTGGTTCCCATACATTCCCTCAAAAGGTTCCACCTATATACAAAAATGAAATTTGTTATTATCAGAAAACTAATCTAGAGAATGATGATTATCCCAACTTCCCTAGTAGTCCATTGAAAATGTTCAAAGCATATACTCCAAAGTTTGAATCGTTCATTTTGACTACCCATCTGATTGAGGATGAAAATCCATACTGAAATTTAATTCTGTTCCCAGTAACTTCTAAAATCCATTCCAAATGTAAGAAGTGAACCTGAGATCCCATTCAGATACAATGGAAATAGGCACTCCTTGTAACCTGAAAATTTCTTTGAGTTACTGTCGAGATAGCCGAACAAAAGACATTTTATCTTGTAGAAAAATAAAATGTGCAGATTTAGTCATCCAATCAACAACAACCCAAATCACATTATTACCTCAAGAAGACCTAGGTAGTCCTACCACAAAGTAACATTATCCAATTTCCACTACAGCACTAGAAATGGCTGAAGCATCCCCTTCAGTAACTTCCACTCTACTTTGTCATGATGACATGTCAAAAATTTCATGGTAAAATATGAAATATCTCATTTCATTCCATCCCACCAATAATAATCCTAAAGATCTCTGTACATTTTAGTACTGCCCGGATGAACTGAAAATGGAGAACTATGAGATTCACATAACAAATCCTTCTTCTACTGGGAATCACAAGGCATACACATTTTTTTCCAAATCATAAAACACAAAATTTATCATAGTTAAATTATGGAAACTTACCCATTTTAACTAATTCTACCTTTTTCTATAGCTCAGGGTCTTTCTTCTTCACTTTCTTAATTCTTTCTTGTAATGATGACAACACTGAAACATGAAACAAAATAGGCAAATTTCTAGCACCAAAAACTTCTAATCCAAAATTCATCAAATCATTAATCAAGGGATCATGTTACAAATGTATCATGGTTAATGATGCATTATTTTTTCAACTCAAATCATACACCACTTTATTTTATATTCCCAAATGGTAATTTATCATGCAATCATAGTACTTTATTAGTTCAATCCATCTTCTCTGGCTCATATTTAATTCCTTCTTAGTGAATATATACTTTAGAATTTTATGGTTAGTATGTATTTTATATTTGGATCTGTATAAATGATGCCTCCAAATTTTGACGAAAAACCCATAGCTGCTAATTACAAATCAGGTGTCGGATAATTTAACTCAGGAGGTTTTAGTTGTCTTGAAACATAAGAAATTACCTGATTATTCAGCATGAAAACACAGCCATGTCCCTTCAATGAAGCATCATTGTAGATGGAAAACTCACCATTTTGGGAAGGCAAGGCCAGAATCGGAGAATTCCCCAATCTCTTCTTCAGTTCTGAAAAAAACATCACATTCTTATGTCCAAAAATATTTAACTTCTTTTCACGTTAACTTATTTAGCATTCTCGATAATAGTGTAGTGTTTTTTACAAACCGTCAGTAATATCATTCTAATACAATAAAACTACGAATCATTATAACATTTGTGGGTCTTAGACATTCGTCAACAACTTATATTTAGGAAGGATCAACTATTATTCCATCCTTATTTAGAATTATCCCATGAAAATAAATCTGTTGCAACCAAAAATCACACTTTCGGAATTTTCCATGCAGTTTCTTTTCTTTACGGTATGAATAACATCCCTTATATGTTTTTGATGATCCTATTTTCTCCTAAAAAATATAATCTCATCAACAAACACAACAAAAAACTTATCCAAGAACTGATGAAATATTCTATTCATAAGATTCATGAATACAGTAGGTGATTTAGTTAACTCAAATGGAATTAAAACAAATTCACAATGTCTATATCTAGTACGAAAGGCTATTTTCCAGAATGCCATCCTTTTTCCCCATTAGCCGATGGTATCTAGATCTCATGTCAATCATGGAAAAGTACTGAGATCCCTAGATATGATTAAACATGTCATCGAAGTGGGGAAAAAGATACTTGTTTTTAACAGTGATGTTATTAAAATCACTATAATGAACACAAAGTCTCTTGGAACCATCTTTCTTTTTAACAAACAAAATAGGAGCTCCCCATGGTGAAGTGCTAGAATGAATGAAGCCTTTATCAAGAAATTCTGCAGCTGATTTTTCAATTCAATAATTTATATTTGATTTATATGATATGAGGGTTTTAAAATTGTCTTAGAATTAGGAACTGAGTCAATTGTGAATTTGACTTACCCATTAGGTATGAAATTGGGTAATTCATTCAGAAAAACATCAAGGTATTCATTTACCAATCGAACATTATTAATATAAACAGTTCTATAGTTTTCAACAATATGAGTAAGATAACATTAATTTCCATCTTTAAACAGTTTCTCAGCTTCTTGATATGATATAAATTATATGGGTTCATTCTTGTACACAAACTGAAAATATTTCTGAAATAACAACTTATTTAGATCTAAAGTCAATATTCACATGATAAATTGAAAGGCAATCCATTCCTAGAATAACATCAAACTCAAATTAGGTAAAAACAAGGATTTCAGGTAAATTATTTCCACATAAAATAATATAAAGATTTTTTTAATTCCTCTTTTCAATAATATTTCCCCCGATTATTTTTACAATATGTTCCAGTATCATTTGTTGAGGTGTTAGTTCCAATTTACCAGGCAATTTCTCATAAATGATGGAATGGGTTGACCCTATATAAAAAAACACTAGACAAATCTGAGTAAAAAAGTACCTTATACAACATCATTAGATGTCCTGACTTTTGCTGATGTAGTAAAAAAAGATCTCACTAAACATTTCTGCTTATAGTCTGTCTTCTTTGCATCATTTAGATCTCTCTTTGGGCAGGCATTTGCACAAGGACCCATCTCACCAAATTTAAAAAACATAACAGTTTTCTTATTAGGATTAGTCTTAGGATCATTGTTATTACAATCATGGGCCATTATTTCAATCATACCACATTGAAAAAACTTCCCAATTTTCATAAGACATTCCACAGGGTGCTTTGGGCCACACTTTTCACAAACTGGAAACTATATTTTCTTACAATAATATTTCTTTTGTTGATTCTTACCCATCACTTGCCATGTTGACCTCTTCTTCGATTGATTACAAAAATGCAAACACCATCTCTACCCTCTCAGTGCATCAGATAGGTTTCTCTTAACTTTCAAATTAATTGGAGGCCAATTCCCTTTGTTACCTTGTCATCAATCTTGGGTAAAAATCGTTCATTGTGATATTAAGATTCTAAATAAGATTTGGATCATAGCTTACAAGTCGTGTGAAGTTTTCTTCATACACAACCACTGAATATTCCTCCTTTTGCTTCAATTCAAGGATTTTCTTCTCCATCCTAAGTCACAATACCTTTGGAAAATATTTTTTAAGGAAAATAATTTTAAATTCATCACACTCTAAGGCATCGATATCGTCTCTATCCTTGATATTATTTAGCATTGACCACCACTAATAATATTCTCCTTCAAAATGATATATATAAAGACTTATCTTTTGATTATCGGAATATACCATGACATAGAATATATTTTCAAGGGCTTTAATCCATCCTTTATCTACTAAAGGATCAGAAGATCCATTGAAATCAAGAGGGTGTTGTCTTATAAAATGTTTCACTATTGTCATGTTCAATTTTGGTACATCTAGTTTTTCTCATGCATGGATTCCACCACCATTTATTTCATACATTAATTGATCCATTACTGTCACAAACTATTCGGTTCCAATCCTTAATATTTCAGGCTATAGATTCAGAAGGATGTTGTTCTTTCAGTTCCTCTCCTCTTCAGCTTCCTTGTTTCTTCTAAGTAAAACCATTATTAACAGTCATATCATAGTTGAAGCAACATAGTAATATTTATATGATATACCATTTCAAATTATCCATAGGGAATAAACATTGATGGTTTAATGATAACATAATCCTAACCCCTAATGTTTTCTAAGACATCCTCTGATACCAACTATAAGAACTCGACCTTATTAAATAACATAATCTTGAATTTAGTGATGAAATCACTTCCTTTCACATTTAGGATCCTTTAATATTTAGAGATTTTGATAATTGGGACATAATAAATTTATAAAATCACATATTACTTGAGAGTGGATACCATACTAATAATATTCATTTCATCAAAAATATAAAACTTTTCATATAAAACATGATTTCATTGAAAATTATTCAAACATTTAACTTGGATTCTTTCATTTTCTTACACATCCTTCTAACCTATGAAAATCATTTAAAAATTTGGGATGAGCACAAAATGCTCAGAAAGGGATATAAAATAAAGTAAAGAACACATTAGTCTATGAATAATTGTAACGTATGAAATCATTTTGAAAACACACACTTGTAACCCATATATATATACTTTTTGAAACATGAGATTTCTCCAAGACTCCCACAATACATAAGAACATAAATAGAGACATAAAGGTATCATGTGGAATTACTTACATAATCTTGTAACCCTCTCGTCTACCTTATAATTTTCAACCCTCACAGCTACCATACAATTTTTGTAAAAATCATAGTTACACTTAGAGTAACCATAAAATCGACCACCAACATACACATAACCAATACATTAGATAGATATATTTGTCCCCCACTTCATCATAATCAATTCCCATGAACCAGGCCACAATCTTACAACCTGAATAATTACATAAAAACATTTCTTTTGAATTTTGTAAAATATAATTGAAAAATAGGTTTTAGAAGAAAAGTCCCTTATAATTATGATGTGATTGAAGTGAGACATAATAGAGTGGATGGAATATGTATATAAAATGTAAAAAAACAAAACTAATAATAAAACAAACAAAATTACTCCCAAAAACAGTTTTAATACCACATAAATAATGAAGTTGAATGTTTACCAAAACATTGGATATCGAGTTAATAATTCCCTTACATTGGGGTTTTCTTACATCAAACTTGTTTAAAACACCTGTATAATGGTTAAAAGAGTTTTTTTACTTTATTAAAGAAAAATATTCATATTTATATTATCTTATATGATGATTTCATTATATCATTTTACCCTTTAATTGTTAGTATTTGTTCCTTCCATTGTTTTGGTTACATTCTTAACATGATTACCATGATCAGTTCATGTTGGATATTCCTGTCGATTGGAAGTGAAACTCCAAAATTTGGATAAAAAGATATTTAAATATTTCTTGTACCATATATTATACAATTTTATCATTTTGAATTATAACAAGAGGATGATTCATAAGTCTGACATTATTGATATATGTTTAAGTCATTTTGGCGATTCTTCGATCGTAAAGAACTCATTTTATTTTATAAATTAATAACATGTGTAAAAAATGATTCCAGAACATCATATAACTTATAATAAAAAAATTATAATTTGGTTCAAGAATAAAAATGGTTTCATGACCAGTATTGAATAATGTAAATGAAATTGAAATCACATCATCCATGATGTTGGTAAATCAACACATCATAGATGATGTTTTAATTTATTGAATAAGTGTAAGAGGAGAAGAAGTATTATGGTGAGTCTTCCATAATCATTATTAAATATAGAATATTTAACATAATATATGATTCATTCCTCTTAGATAAGGTGAGGTGAGGAATGAATAATAATAAAAAATAAAATGAAATGACAAGAAAGAAAACAAAATAGGATGCTTACCTCTTGATCTCTTCTCCTTGAGATCCTTATTAAGGCCTTTGCTTTTGGCCTTTTGGTGAGACCTGAAGCTCTAGGATGTGGGGAAGTTCCTTGGGAGGAGTATTGGGTAGAAACTTTGTAAGGCTCATGGATTGAGATGTGTGAGAGGATGAGGGGAATGAGGGTGGAATTTATAGTGGAGGAGAGGATGTATTTTTCATTATTATAATCATTATTATTAAATTTTTTATCAAGACTATGTATTGTATTAATTAATGTGACCGAAAAATAGTAATAATGGCATTTTATTTTGAACTAGGTTGTATTACATCATCCTTGAATCAACTATGATGCAGTAAATCAAATATTAAACATTTATAGTATTTTATCGTATTTTACTATTCATGAAAAATTCTAGAATTTCAGAAAATTCCTAAGAATTCAACCTAAACATTTTTCAATGAGTAGAATTAATTAATGGACTCAATTTTTTAAAAATAAATTTCAAAATATTATTAATTAAATTTTTATATAAATTCATAATTTATTCAAAAATAAAAAATTTAAATCTATACCTCATTTTTTAACACCTTGAAAAATTAATCAACATCTCATTATCCTATGTCCTTAAGAATATAAAATATTATTATCATTTACTATTCCTAAGGGTCATATTACTATTCCAATAACTATTCATAAGGGTATGTTACTATTCAATAAAAAACAATTTGGTTCTATCAGACTCCAAATAACTTACTGAACACAATTGAGATGACCGTGTTTTGAAATTCAATACATAGAAGTGGAAAAATAATATTTAAAGTCTAGATATAAATATCTAAATTACAGAAATTTTCATTCATTTTAATTTATTTTTTTAAAACCTCATAGGGTTACATTATCCCCACCTTCTAGAAATTACATCCTTGAAATTTTATTTACTTATTAAAAAAGTGAGGGTACCTTTCCCTCATAGTATTTTTAGACTCCCATGTTGCTTCATCAACCATGTTGTTTCTCTAAAAACCCCTTAACTAGTGGATTACCTTATTCCTCCATACATGTTTCTTTGATCAATAATTGTAACTGGTTTCACTTCATCATTATGGTTCTCTTGTAGCTGAACTACTTGTAGGCTCAAAACATGAGTTTAATCTAGAAAATACATTCTCAACATCGAAACATGAGAAAAATTATGTACCTCAAATAAAATTCGTGGAAAAGATTCTAGGTAGGCAACTAGTCTAATGATCTCTAAAATTTCAAAAGGACTGATGAACTGAAAACTTACAAATCCTTTCATACCAAAACGCATCACACTTTTCCAAGGAGATATTATTTGGAAAACATGTTCACCTACCTCAAAGGAGAAGTTTGACCTTATATTATCTGCATAACTTTTCATCCTGCTCTATGCTTTCCTCATGCGATGCTGGATCATCGTCATTTTCTCATCCACTTACTCTAGTAATTATATCCCCCATCAACTTGATTTTGTGGAATTCATCAAAAAACATTGTAGTCTGACACTACTTATCTTACAATGTCTCAAAATGTGACATATGTATACTGTAATGAAATATGTTATTATTTGAAAACCAAACTGAAGAAAGATTTTGATCCCAACTTCCCTAGAAGTCCATTAAACAAGATCGAAGCATATCCTCCAATGTCAGAATTGATCATTCTGATTTCCCATTTGATTGAGGATGAAAGTATATACTGAAATTTAATTCTGTGCCAAACGAATTTTGAATTCCCTTCCAAAAGTTATAAGTGAACCTGAGATCCCGGTTAGATACATTGGAAAGAGGAACTCCATGTAACTTGAAAATATCTTTGAGGTATAGTCGAGAAATATGGTCTAAAGACATTATATCATGAATACAATGAAAATGTGCAGATTTAGTCGGTCTATCAACAACAATGAAAATTGCATTATTAAATTGAGAAGTCTTAGGTAGTCCCACCACAAATTCATTGGATACATTATAAGAACCCTGCTCTTTATTACACCCTTAAACATGATTAATTACATAAACTTGCAGTGAAGAAAACATTGAGGATCGATAGGTCTAGTTTCATGGGAAATTAGGAACATTGGATAACAACCTATAACATATAACCCAAAATCATTATTGAAAACTTCTTTTACATGACAACATTCATTCGTACATAGAATTTCATAGGACAATCGGAGGATATGCATAAGAAAAGGGTGTGCTATAAATCCCAGTACAGGAGTAATCAGGGCATAACCTGAATAATATAATACATGTTTGGAAATAGGCATATCAATGGAGAAGAAGAGAAACATGAACCTAAAGTCATGATATATCATGATTATCATAACAAGGAAATGTAGAAATGACATTTAACATGATATTGGCATGAGCCAACACTCATTGAACATGGATCATGAGTAAAACCTCATTGAACATGAAATATCATGAGTAAAACCTCATTGAACTTGAAATATCATGATTCTAATTTACCCAATTCATTGGTGGGCTACCAGGGTACACCCTTTATAAACATTTTATTTCATGCATAATTGTGCCACATGGATCATAAAACATCGAATCATTCAACATCAACATTTTTCCAAGATAAAGGAGTATTGAATATATACATAAAACTCTATAAAAAATAAGTAAATGTTCATAGAGGTTAATACCCTTGACAGAGAAATGGTCTTGGTATTCACTACATAATGACTTTGGCTTGGAAAATCGCGGTGCAATTTCGGCAGCATAATAGTGTGACATAAGAATTAATAAAAATAATTGATGAGAGTGAAAGGGTATCTAATAATATGTACATGAAATGTAAAGTAATGGGTAATATAGATACATTTCCCAACACATGTAATGGAATTTAGATCCATAATATAAAACAATTGTTTGAATGTAAATGTGGAGGGAAAATTCACTTATGAAAATTTGGGATGGAAATAGGTGTAAAAGGGAGCCATTAATGAGAGAGAAATAGGTCACTGATCATTAAAACATAATAAGGTAAGTATTTGGGAGGTGAGAAATAATACACAAATATTGTTAATTGAAAATAAAATGGTATAACAACATAAATAAATTTAGGGAAAAATGTAAAAGGAAGATATCCCTTACCTAGAAGTGTGATCCCAAATGCCTGGGAGAGGCTTGAGAGGGGATTCATGGGATCATGGGGAGGTTTGGAAGGATTATAGAGAGATGAGGTAAGGGTTTAGTCTAGATAGAAATGGTTTGAGTGAAGAGTAATGAGATATTGAGTGGGTTTATATAGGAATATAGAGGGAATTCTTTATTATTTAGGTTTTGGAAACCACACATTAAACTAATCAAAACAAAAAACCATCCCATGGTTTTTGCCCATGGTTTTTGAAAAAGGTGGAGTGAAAAAAATTATTTTATAGGGCCAATGGTTTACATTATTAAAATATTTTACATTCTTATGTGGAGGTGAGTCACACTGTCAAGGAAATCATTTTAAAATGCTAAAATGTATTAGAAGTCTTCAAGGGTCCACTAAATATTTGTAAAATAAATCAAACAAACATAAAATCATATTATTTTAAATTTAAAACATATATTTGCAGAAAATAAAATTTATAATATTTTATTACATCACTATTGGGTCATTATGATGTCATAAAACACAATATACATTTAAACAGTATTTAAGTTTTACCAAAATATTTGACTATCTTAGAAAATAATGAAAAACCCCCATTGGATAATTATTACATCCTGATTATAAAGATAATATTAATTTTATCTAAATAAATTTATAACTATGTGGATTTTTACTTTAAAAAAACTGACATTTACAAAAAATTCATGGGGTTTGACAAAAATTGCTTTCAAACCTTAATAAAAATTAAAATTGTATTCATAAAACTTATACGGTCATTTATATTTACTAAAAAGTAATTTATTAATAATATTTTATTAAAATATTATTTAAAAATCCATTAATTCATCAAAATATTTTTTTAATTGAAAATTAACTAAAAATACTATTTGTGATTGAAAAACTATTTACAAATTAACAATAATAAAATTAATGTATATTATTTTTTATATAAAAAAATAATTCACATAATCATAGTGGTAGGGTATTGTTATATAACCCATTATAACACCCTCATATGACCTAAGGTAAAGGTGTGCGATGTTGATAGACTCTTGGGGTGGCTTGGATAACATTGTTGGGGTGGTAATCTATATCAACTTCCACTTCTCCCATAGGTCGTTCCATTCAAGAATAACATGTTGAAACTCATCTTCGGATTGGTCAAGAGTGAAGCCTGGTGCTGACACCTTCTTTATGAGACCTGAAAAATGGGGTTCGTATGGATGAATTCCACTGGATGAGGCCATCACCTCCTTTTTCTGAGTAAATTGGATTTGTTAAAGCCCTATATTTATACTAATCATGTGATCACTATTGAATGGCTATATTAGGAATGATAAAAATTTATAATGAAATTATAAAATCCAAAAATAGAAAACAAAATAAGTGCATAAGTTTTATATAACCATTTTACATAATAATACATTTAATTAGATCAAGAGGAATTTTCTTTAGTAAAAGTTTGCGTCATTACAATCATAGCCCCTTAAGAAATTTCTCCCTCGAAATTTCATTTTCCCACACTAAAAAAGATGAGGGTAACTCTACTTCATCACTTCCTCTAATTCCCATGTTTCTTCTTCAAATACGAGGTTTCGCCACAACACATTGACGAGGGGCATTGTCTTATGTCGTAGAACATTTTCTCTATGATCTATGATCTTCCCAAGCTTTTATCCATAAGAGAGGTTATTCTCTAATTGTAACACATTTGGATTGAGTTCATGTGATGGTTCATGTATATACTTTATCAAGTGTGATACATGGAATACATCATGTACTTGAGATAGGATTGGTGGGAATTATAGTCTATGGTCCAATGCTCCAATGCGATCAAGTGTCTCAAAAGGGTCGATATACCTTGAAATAAGCTTTCTGATCTTCCCAAATCTCATAACTCTCTTCCATGGTGATATGCAGAGGAATAGCATGTCTCCGACATCAAACTCTAGGTCTCATTGACAATTATTATCGTAGCTCTTTTGTCAACTCTGTGCTGCTTTAATGTACTGTAGGATGGTCTTAATCTTCTCCTCTATTTCTTCGACCATTTCTAGAACTAAGAGTTTTTTCTCCCCAACTTCAACGCAACATGCCAGTGTTTTGCACCTCTTCCTGTGAAGGGATTTATAAGGATTTGTTTGGATGCTTGATTGGATACTATTATTGTAATAGAACTCAACCAAAGGAAGATGTTGATTCCATCATCCTTTGATGTCCATTGAGATTTCTCTCAACATGTCCGCAAGTTTTTGGAAAGTCTGATGATATTTGACATCAGTTTGAGGATGATAATCCATAAAAACGATCATCTCAGTATTCAGATCACGTTGAATACTCTTCTAGAACATAGAGGTGAATCGTGGATCTCGATCAGATATAATAGATAGTGGTAATATTTACATAATTCCCACTTATATCATATATATCCATGATAGTTTATCCAATGAGTAATCCTCTAAAATTCTAATGAAGTTTGCAGTCTTTATAAGATGATCCACAACAACCCAGATAGCATTATTTCCTTTTGATTTCTTTATAAGTCCAGTGGTAAAGTCCATGGTGATGTTTTCCCCTTTCCATGTTGGTATGTGTAATGGTTGCATCATCCCCTTAGTTTTCTTCATCTCATCCTTCACTTTCTGAAATACAAGGAACATTGACCTATACTCGACAATCTCTTTCTTCATGTTATCCCACCAATAATACTCTCAAAGATATCGATACATCATTTTGTTTCCTAGGTGAATGGAGAAATTTGAACTATGTTCATCATCCAAAAGTTCATTATTTAACTCCTTATTTGATGGAACACATAGTCTTATCCGAAATCTCACAATCCCTTCTTCATTAACATTTAACTATGTGGATTTTAATTTTCTAATAGCTTCCACATTCTTTGGAAATCCCACATCATCCTTTTGGTCATCCTTTAACATTCCCAAAAGAGACGGTTGAGAAATAATTAGTAAAATTATTGATGATATTCTCTTCATTATGATTCACATGTCTATCTTTATCAAATATAAGAATATTGGTTCCTTTTTAATTTTCACCAATGATAGAATCGCTTGGTTCTTTCATCTTAGAGCATCTACCACCTTATTCTCTTTCCGAGGGTGGTAATATATTGAATAGTCCAAGTCTTTGATCATCCCTAATCATCTTTGTTGGTGGATGTCCAACTATTTCTATGTGAATATATACTTGAGGCTTTTGTGATTCGTATATATTTCACACCTCTCACCAAAGAGGTAATTTCGCCCAATTTTTAAAGTGTATATTACTGGATCTAACTCTGGATCATGTTTTGGACAGTTTTTCTCATGAACTTTCTATTGACTTGATGCATAGCCAATGATTGTTTCATTTTACAAAAACACACAACCCATACCCTTCTTCAAAGAATCACTAAATACCACAAAAAGTTATCCACTTGGAGGTAGTGTGAGAACGGGAGCAGTGATAAGCCTCCTTTTCAACTCCCTGAAGCTATCTTCACATTCATCACTCTAAGAAAACACTACTCCCTTTTGAGTTATCTTGGAAATAGGTTTGGAAAATTGTGAGAAATTTATCACAAATCAGCAATAATATCCATCTAACCCTAGGAAGTTATGGATATCCATTATCGATGTTGGCCTCAGTCGTCCCTCAATTGTATCTGTCTTATAGGGATCCATATATATCCCATTTCATGTGATGATATGACCTAATAATGAGACCTCCTTCAACTAGAACAAACACTTGACGTACTTTTCATAGATCTTATCCTTTTGAAAGGTCTCTAGTATAGTGCTTAGATGCTCCTAATTCCCCTACATGGTTTTATTGTATATTAGAATATTGTATATAAAGACTACCTAAAATTTTTCGAGGTAATCTCTAAAGACTCTATTCATCATGTCTGTGAATATTTCCATGGCATTAGTGTGTCCAAAAGGCAATACTATGAATTCATTGTAATGCCCCAACCCTAGATACCCAGATTCGGTGCCTTATCACATAACATTGGCATGATCACAAAGGATCAAGTCTCGAAAGACCTATTAGTTTAGTAGTCTTGGAAACACTAGATATATTCATAAGTCTTACATTACATCATAAGGTAAAAAAACTAAAACAACATATTTTCTTCATATCCCCTCATACTATCCTTGAAGGTCATTCATAAATTGATTCTTCTCATCCTGGGAAAAATAAAACACTGAAAGGGGTGAGCTCAGATGCTCAGTAAGGATAACAATATAGCAGAAGATTTCATAGATAAGCATAAACACCTAAAGCAATTTATAACTAAAACAAAAGCTTTTTAAACTTGAACTTATGTATAATATGGAAAAGAAAAAATGAAATAATTCAATTTACTTATTTACATGGATATTCTACTATTCTAACAATTACATGCAATATCAATAACCACTTTCATAATGATGGAATGCATAATGCCAGATTATCATAACCGCACAGCCAAGGCCTCGTGCCAAGACTACAATTAAGATTTTTCCAAGGCCTTGTGCCAAGACACTATTTTGTCTCATGAGACCTACAAAAACATCGAGGAACTATAACAGGCTCCACCCGTCACTTATTAAGTCCAATTCATTCCTCATATGAATAGGTTAAAACATAACATAAACATTCGTATTAAAACTGGCATATGAAATGTCAATACTTTAACCACAAACCATGAATGGTATAAAAATAGCACATCCACAGTAAAACATAACCCATTAGATACAATATGGAAGATTGTATTGTATCACATTATCCTCAATCAAGAATAATTAAGGATGTTGACATAGATTAAAATAATCATCAAAACTATTTGAGAGAAATATCCCCCTTTTTCTTGAAATCATTTAAAAGTCACACTATTTGTCAAGAAGCCATTTAAAAATAGATTTTTGAATCAAAGTGTCCCATACCAATTTGAAACTTTTTAAAAAGAGTTTTAATTTTAAAACTTTAATTTCCATATAAATAAATCCTTAAAACCATTTTTAAAAGATGGACATTAATGAGAAAGATTTAGATGAATAAGTCTTTAAAACATTTAAAGATGGTATTTTAGTTAGAGATTCTAACCAAAAAAGAGACACATGAATACAAATAATTGAGGTAATAAAAACTTTGTAATATCATGAGAATAAAGGGATTCATGATATACTATGTCAAAGTTCATTATATACACCACATAAAAGTGATTTGGTGTATAACAACAATGAAGTCTCAAGGTAATTTATGTTGAGATGAAATCTCTCAAAAAGGTCGTATCCTTAGGTTAAGGATAAATCAACGACATAGCTATGTGTGAAAAATATAAATACACTAAATATGATTGGATATTCAGTGTAAAACAATCAAAGGATATTTACACATATTCTTGTAAAAACAACACCAATGAATTGGATGTTTGACTTAGCAAATGGAGAATGAGTTAAAATTACTCTTATCAAATTCATATCGATGACTTGAGAAATTATCAATGGAGTGATTATGTGTATCAAAAGTGTATCTACAGAAAAGGGGAGTGGAAATTATGACATAAGAAAATGAATAGTTACTCCACACATAATCTCGGAGTAAAATAATCATTGAAGTTTGTGTAAAGCCGAATAAATGGAAATTGAAATTTCAAATTCCCTTATCGATTAGGTAACATACGAAACATACACCCATGAAAGTAGGATCATACAATGAAAATGTAAATACCCATAAATTAAATTATATTACACAATTAATACAATCATGGGTAGTACACATACACCACATGCAATAATCATGTGGTGAACAATGGAATTCTCACGAAATTAAGAGTGAGTTAAGAAACCCCATACATTGTAATTTTTCCTTGGTCGATGGTAGGTTAACCTCATGTATAATGGTGAAATAATTGTTATTTAATTATAAAAGAATCATTTACATTAATATTATATCATATATGATCTTTTAACATTGATTTGTTAATAATATCTTAGTATTATCGTCATTTCGGGTGTTAACTTACTCGTTTTCCTTTATATTATTTGTTACATAAGCCATGTTTGTTATGGATAGGTTGTTTCTTATTCATATTTAAAATTATATCAGGTCCTTAAACATTATTTTTAAATAATCAAATGATAATTATACTTGAATGGATACGACGGAGAATGAATCTCATCGCTTTCGTGGAGACGGTAGTCCGTACATACGCACGAGCGACAATATCATTCTTTTGATGCTAAAATAATATATAATTGGATGGTATATCATATAGACATAATAATTATAATTTTATATTTATTATTTACATGAATTAAACATAATTATTATACCCATATAAATAATAATTTATTGAATAACAATTACACCACGACGTGGAGACGGTAAGCCGTACGTACGCACGTATGGTGACATGTTATTCAAAGGATGGATAGAATACTGAATATGGTTGTACCATATTTATAAAAAAATAACAGTATATATAAGATACTGGAGATATTGTTTTAGAATTGTAATAACAAATAATGAAGAAGTGGATGAGGAAAGGAACTTGAAAAAGGGTGGTGAAATCATTACCTCTTCTTCGGGTTCTTCCTTTTGATTTGATCAAAAGGGATCTTAGGTTGGCTTTCTGATCCAAATAAGGCCTCTAGGTTGTAGTGAGGGACGTTTAGAGAGTATTTGGGAAGATTTTGGCCTAACCTTAAGGCTTTGAAGGTGTGAAGTAATGAGAAGGGAGTGTGCCCTTTTATAAGAGGGGTGAGGGGCACCTTTGGAAAAGCTAGAAATATTAATTTATAATAAATTCATATTCGGTTTCTAATGGCTCCAAAGTTGATTATTTAAATGTTAAAGTGGTTATAGGTCGAAAACCATTCAAAAAATAGAATTTAGACAGGTTTGGATCATTATATTAACCTTATCCTTTAGTTTTAACTCTTAGTTAATTAGTTTGACATTTACCATGTCACTCTGTATGTTTATATTATATAGTTAATAAACATACTATATACATCCAATCGACCCCCGAGTGGTCCATTAATGCTACACCTATCATGATATAAGTCTCTTGGCCAAGCCATAGATTTTTAAGAATTTAATATCAATTAATAATATAATATTTGTTTTAAAAACTCTTTTATGTCTATTTTGACACTATTCAATAGTTTATTTTTGTAAAACGCATAACAGAATTATTATTTCGAAAAAAGTTAATTTAATCATTACTAACATGTCATATGAACCTATAAAATTAGTTTAATTCATTAAAAGTCTCAAATTATATTTATTTGGGTATTTATAATATCAATTATTTTAATTTTTCACTATTATGGTAATTACTGCATCATCATTGTGTCATAAATAAATTAAATTATTTAATGTCTAAAAATTATAAATAAAATATCATTATGTAGGAAATCGTTTTAGATTTATAAGTAATATTTACAATCTAAATTCCAACATATATAACCCTATGAAAAAATTATTTTTTTAAAAGATATATGCTTGTGTCATTTTTGTATTCATTTTAACTTAATTAAAATAAAGTGTCCCTATCACTTACAATTGGCACCATGGGGTCCCAAAATCGACTCAAAGATGCCAATGGTCGGAAATGTATCAACCAATAATGTTATGACACGTTTTAGGGAAATTTTTTATTATTATAATATTATTTTTTAACCCTTATTTACCGGATTTACCCTTTAACCATGGTAAATAAAATATTTACCGAAGTAATTATTCAAAATGTCTAAAAATAAAAGTTACCTATTTAAAAAATTTAGATCCTGATTCCAAATATGGAATCCATTTTTCCAAATTCAATACACAGAAGTGGTAGAAATTAATTTAAAATTAATTCTCGTTGTTAAAACAAAAAGCGTGTTTTTAAGAAATAATAACTATCAAAAGATTGACAGTTGTTTATGTTCGGTTTAAATGTGAAATTATGTTCAATGAACCACATTGTATTACATGGTAAAAATATATTTTAAATATAATTTAAAACCACACAAATTCATAATTTATCACTATTAATTATTTCGATTAAAAAAGATGTTTTTAAATAAAATTTAGTAATTTTTACTGTTCATCAAAATATAAAAGTTATCCGAAAAGTACAAAAATTTCACCCTAGGCTAATTTCATTATTATGAATCCAAAAATAAAGTCTATTTTAACAAATTCAAAACATAGAAGTTTCATTTATTAATTTAAAATTGATTCCGGCTTTTGAAACCAAAAGGCATATTTTTAAGAAATAATAACTATCAAAAGATTGACACATGTTTATGTCCAATTTCAAGGTGAAATTACTTAAAATGACAATCATTGGATTAAATAGTAAAAATATAATCTATTTATACTTCAAAACCATTAAAATTTATAATTTAACAATATAATTTTTTGATTAAAAAAGTTGTTTTCAGTTAAAATATAGTATTTTTCACAATTCGCCCAAATATGAAAGTTATCAGAAAGACACCATAACATTATTGATACTAAATTCTTATGTCCCGATTCTAAAGAAGAATTTAATTTTTTTCAAATTGAATATATATAAGTTTCAAATATTGGTTTTAAAAAGGCTCCGCCATTAAAAGGTGGTAAAATGTCATTTTTTGAAAAATACTTATTTTATCTGAAAAAATGAAATTGTTCATAAATCATGTCTTAGAAACTCATAATATGGATTAAGATTAGAATTTAGTTAATACTATTCATAACCTCTTTTGAACGGCTAGTTTGGTAAGTCGTGGTGTACTTGAACTCAGTGTTGCGTACAACACACGCTATTGTATTATTCAAAGAGAAGTGTACCGTGGAAGATTGGGGTGTTATATTCACCCCTCCTTCAATAAATTGCGTCCTCGCAATTTTAAAAATTGGGCCTGAGAATGGAAAGTCCCATATCAGAAAAAGAGTCAATAAAACTATCTCTTTAAAAGAAAGAAAGAGAGGACTAAAGGTCACCCAAGATAACCCATACCAGGATTCCAGGTAGGAAAACATGGATGTGGATGATAAACTAAGTGTCATGTTTTGATGGAGAGGGATAGAAGTCATGATCAGGAGAAAGTTAACAATAAGAAAACCACAAACTTATGTTGGGACAAACGATCAATAGTATCCTAGTAGGAAAAGTAAACGGACAACATTTTTTGTTTTAAGTTACATTACATAAGGATGAGGAATTCATTTATGATATTGACTAAGAATTTAAAGATATATTATTACTTTTTAAGTTGAGTTTCATTCTTTAATAAATTTCCACCACTAACTCATTTTTTTAAACGATGATTATTCAAGAATACTTGGTCACACTGGAAGAGATAGAATAAACTTCTATAGAATCACATGATCCATGCAGGATAATCTATATATTTACATTGTATTTAGAGATTAATCAAAACCAAAATGGTTAGTACATGATCTAATGATCCCCCAAAAGGATATTCCTTGAGAGAAATAAACACTAATCTTAATTTCTAAAATTAAACCAATAATACCCCAAAGTTAAATAAATACCATTAAATAATCAATTGTCCTTAAAATCCTTCAATATAATCCAACTAATATTGAAACCCAAAACATAGAAGAATTTTATTATGTAGTCTCCCATGTTAAATTGTATCTCCAACTGACATCAAATACTCTTAAAGTCACATACTTAAAAGTAATTAACCTCATCACATATTCTCTATTATAGGTTACTCATTTCCATAAATAACCCAAATCACTATAAATCCACAATAAAAACGTAGATAAAAATCCACCATTACTCCACAAATGAAACCCCATAGTATTCTATTTTCCTTGGGCATATAGTGTTCCCAACAAAGCAAACATCTTCCAAAATAACATTTATCACTTAATCGCCAAATCATTTTCCTATACCAAGGGTATTCATTTGATAAGACATAAGAACCCAAATCAACTTATTATTGATCGATAAAATCATTTAACTAAAAATAATTAGTCACAATATCCAGGGACTTCACGTAGTCCAGTGGTAGGTGATAAATCCCAATCGCACTTTGGTTGTGGGTTCGATTCCCACAACTTTGTCCGATGGGATGGGTTGTCACACGGTCTGCGTATTGTCCTTTTCAGAAACTATATTTTATAACATTACGAAAATGAGATAAATTCTTCAAAATAACCATAACATAATTTAACCACAAATCTTATCTCATACCTTGCATTTTCATCGAAAATTATAATAACTTATAATTGTCTCAAACCCAATGATCATATAAAACCAAATGGTTATTTATAACTCTATCCACAAGAGAAGAGATAATTATTCCTCAAATATCATTCTTACATGGAAAACTGCAGTTACAAATACCAGAGAAAATTATTCCAAAGTAAACCCATCAACAAGGAGCACTAAAATTTTTTAAACATTTCTCCAACCATTTATTTCCACATAGTTTCTTCTTTGTCCAAGAAAATATCCTATAAAATAGGGCATTCACTTGGGTAATGGCCAGGTCCCCTACATTTATGGAAAATGACTGTAAATGGATTCTTGGGACCATTTTTATCTTCTTCCATAGTACTCATCATTTTTCTTCGGAAATTCTTTATTGTATGTCCTTCCTTCCCACACGCAAATCATTTATTGGTCCCATTGAGACACTTTCCCAGGTGTCTCCTACCACATTTCTTGCATGATGGAAATTGAGGGTTCTTTTCTCCATGGTCTCCATTGCTGGAGCTCTTATCATTCAACACCTTTCTCTTCCTGGTTGAGTCCGGGAGTTGGTTAATATATATGTTGTTGATCATATTTTTGGAAAACTGATTTGGAAAAAAGATGATATCTTTTATGCCTATCAACATTCCATTTTTTTGCTCATTGCCACCATCGTTCCCACCTTTTACATCATTCTCAAAGTCATTATGACTTCCTTGGAATCTAGCCATTGACTAAAACTAGAAAGCATTGTTTGAGTAACAGTAGTCATAAAATCATTTAGAGATTAACATGTCACCATATTCTCAATTTGAAACAAATTAGGATTAACCAAGGTCATTTACACTCATCTAATATATATATTACTTCAAATTGGTTTGTAAAGAAAATGTAAATTATCCTAAGAATATCCTCGGGAGTGTCGCAACCAAGAGTGCATCAAGGCTCATTGTCGTGCACCAGTTCCCGTTCGATTCTAGCTCAAAGTGGTGTTTTCAGGTTTTACCCCTAGGTACATCTGTGCCAGAGCCGCATCTACCTGCTTGTATCCAGACAGGGATATATTGCTCGGAAACCTAAAAAAATATCTACAATACCAAAATTCTAGGAAGTTATTCCATATTAATCCTCAAATTTCATCTTAGGTCTACGTGCTCTAATCAGAGTTTATGTAAATCTAGCTTCCAAGGTTTATACTAAACTTCCTCTGATACAAACTATAATGCCCCGAACCTAGATACCCAGAGTCGGTGCATTATTACATAACATTGGCATGATCACAAAGGATCAAGTCTCGAAATACCGATTAGTTTAGTAGTCTTGGAAACACTAGATATATTCAAAAGTCTTACATTACATCATAAGGTAAAAAAAACTAAAACAACATCTTGTCTTCATATCCCCACATACTATCCTTAAAGGTCATTCATAAATTACTTCTTCTCATCTTGGGAAAAATAAAACACTAAAAGGGGTGAGCTCAGATGCTCAGTAAGGATAAAAATATAGCAGAAGCATTCATAAATAAGTATAAACACTTAAAGCAATTTATAACTAAAACAAAAGCCTTTTAAACTTGAACTTCAGTATAATATAGCAAAGATAAAATGAAATAATTCCATTTACTTATTCACATGGATATTCTACTAGTCGAACAATCACATTCAATATCAAAAACCACTTTTATAATGATGGAATGCATAATACCAGACTATCATAACCACATAGCCAAGGCCTCGTGCCAAGACTACAAATACGATTTTGTCAAGGCCTTGTGCCAAGACACTATTTTGTCTCATGAGACCTACCGATGCATCTAGGAGCTATAGCGGGCTCCACCCATCACTTTTTAAGTCCAATTCATTCCTCATATGAACAGGTTTAAACATAACATAAACATTCATATTAAAACTAGCATACGAAATGTCAATACTTTAACCACAAACCATGAATGGTATAAAAATAGCACATCCACAGTCAAACATAACTCATTCGATACAATATGGAAGATTTTATTGTATCACATTATCCTCAATCAATAATAATTAAGGATGTTGACATAGATGAAAATAATCATCAAACTATTTGAGAGAAATATCCCCCTTTTTCTTGAAATCATTTAAAAGTCACACTATTTGTCAAGAAGCCATTTAAAAATAGATTTTTGACTCAAATTGTCCCATACCACTTTGAAAATTTTTAAAAGGAGTTTTAATTTTAAAACTTTAATGTCCATATAAATAAATCCTTAAAACCATTTTTAAAACATGGACATTAATGAGAAATATTTTGATGAATAAGTCTTTAAATCATTTAAAAATTGTATTTTAGTTCGAGATTCTAACCAAAAGAGAGACACTTGAATACAAATAATTGAGGTAATAAAAACATTCTAATATCATTAGAATAAAGGGATTCATGATATACTATGTCAAAGTACATTATATACACCACATAAAAGTGATTTGGTGTATAACAACAAAGAAGTCTCAATGGAATTTAAGTTGAGATGAAATCTCTCATAAAGGACGTATCCTAAGGTTAAGGATGAATAAACGACATAGTTATGTGTGAAAAATATAAATACACTAAATATGATTGGATATTCAGTGTAAAACAATCAAAGGGTATTCACATATGATCTTGTAAAAACAACACCAATGAATTGGATGTTTAACTCAACAAATGGAGAATGAGTTAAAATTACTCTAATCAAATTCATATCGATGACTTGAGAAATTATCAATGGAGTGATTATGTGTATCAAAATTATATCCACAGAAATGGGGAGTTGAAATTATGACATAAGCAAATGAATAGTTACTCCACACATAATCTCGGAGTAAAATAATCAATGAAGTTTGCATAAAACCGAATAAATGGAAATGGAAATTTCAAATTCCCTTATCGATTAGGTAACATAAAAAACATACACCCATGAAATAAGGATCATAAAATGAAGATGTAAATACCCATAAATTAAAGTATATTACACAATGAATACAATCATGGGCAGTACACATACACCACATGCAATAATCAAGTGGTGAACAATGGAATTCTCACGAAATTAAGAGTGAGTTAAGAAACCCCTTACATTGTACTTTTTCCTTGGACGAAGGTAGGTTAAACTCCTTTATAATGGTGAAATAATTGTTATTAAATTATACAAGAATCATTTACATTAGTATGATATCATATATGATCTTTTAACATTGATTTGTTAATAATATCTTAATATTATCGTCATTTTGGGTGTTAACTTACTCATTTTCCTTTATATTATTTGTTACGTAAGCCATGTTTTTTATGGATAGGTTGTTTATTATTCATATAAAGAATTATATAAAGTACTTAAACATTATTTTTAAATCATAAAATGATAATTATACTTGAAAGGATACGATGGAGAATGAATCTCATCACTTTCGTGGAGACGGTAGTCTGTACGTACGCACGAGCAACAATATCATTCTTTTGATGCTAAAATAAAATATAATTGGATGGTATATCATATAGACAGAATAATTATCATGTTATATTTATTATTTACATGAATTACACATCATTATTATACCCATCCAAATAATAATTTATTGAATAACAATTACACCACAACGTGGAGACGGTAAGACGTACGTACGCATGTATGGTGACATGTTATTCAAAGGATGGATAGAATACTGAATATGGTTGTACCATATTTATAATAACATAAATGTATATATAAGATACTGTAGTTATTGTTTTATAATGGTAATAACAAATAATGAAGAAGTGGATGAAGAAAGGAACTTGAATAAGGGTGGTGAAATCATTACCTCTTCTTCGGGTTCTTTCTTTTGATTTGATCAAAGTGGATCTTAGGTTGGTTTCCTAATCAAACTAAGGACTCTAGGATGTAGTGAGGGATGTTTAGAGAGTATTTGGACAGAGTTTGGCCGAACCAAAAGGCTTTTAAGGTGTGAAGTAATGAGAAGGGGAAGTGCCCTTTTATAAGAGGGGTTAGGGGAACCTTCGGAAAAAGCTAGAAATATTAATTTATAATAAATTCATATTCAGTTTCTAATGGCTCCGAAGTTTATTATTTAAATTTTATGATGGTGATTGGTCGAAAAACATTCAATCAATAGAATTTATACAGGTTTGGGTCATTATATTAACCTTAACTTTTAGTTTTAACTCTTAGTTAATTATTTTGACCTTTACCATGTCACTTTGTATTTTTATGTTATATTGTTAATAAAATTACTATGTACATATAAGATACCACCAAGTAGTCCATTAATGATACACCTATCATGTTATTAGTCTCTTGGAAGAACCTTAGATTTTTAGGAATTTAATATCAATTAATAATATAATATTTGTTTTAAAAACTCTTTTATGTCAATTTTGACACTATTCAATAGTTGATTTTTGTAAAACTCATAACAAAATTATTACTTCGAAAACAGTTAATTAAATCATTAATAACATGTCATATTAACCTATAAAATTAGTGTAATTCATTAAAAAGCTCAAATTATATTTATTTGGGTTTTTATAATATCAATTATTTTAATTTTTCACTATTACGGTAATTACTTCATCATCATTGTGTCATAAATAAATTAACTTATTTAATGTCAAAAAATTATAAATAAAATATAATTATGTAGAAAATCGTTTTGGATTTCTAATGAATATTTAAAATCGAAAATCCAACATATATAACCCTATGTAAAAATTGTTTTTCTAAACGACATATGCTTGTGTCATTTTTGAATTCATTTTAACTTAATTAAAATAAAGTGTCCCTATCACTTACAAGTGGCACCATGGGATCCCAAAATCGACGCAAAGATGTCCATGGTCGGACATGTATCAAAAAATAAGGTTAGGACATGTTTTAGGGTAATTTTTTATTATTATAATTTTATTTTTTAACCCTAATTTACCAGATTTACCCTTTAACCATGGTAAATAAAATATTTACCGAAATAATTATTCAAAATGTCTAAAAATAAAAGTTACCTATTTACACAATTTTGAAATCATGATTCCAAATATGGAATCCATTTTTCCAAATTCAATACACATAAGTGGCAGAAATTAATTTAAAATTAATTCCCGTTGTTAAAACAAAAAGCGTGTTTTTAAGAAATAATAACTATCAAAAGATTGACAGTTGTTTATGTTCGGTTTAAATGTGAAATTATGTTCAATGACCCAAATTGTATTACATGGTAAAAATATATTTTAAATATTATTTAAAACCACTCAAATTCATAATTTATCACTATTAATTATTTCGATTAAAAAAGTTGTTTTTAATTAAAATTTAGTAATTTTTACTATTCATCAAAATATAAAAGTTATCCGAAATGTACCAAAAATTTTACCCTAGGATAATTTTGTTATTGAGAATCCCAAAATGTAGTCTATTTTACCAAATTCAAAACATAAAAGTTGCATTTATTAATTTAAAATTGATTCCCGCTTTCGAAACCAAAAGGCGTATTTTTAAGAAATAATAACTATCAAAAGTTTGACACTTGTTTATGTACAATTTCAAGGTGAAATTACTTAAAATGACCATCATTGGATTAAATAGTAAAAATATAATCTATTTATAGTTCCAAACCATTAAAATGTATAATTTAACAATATAAATTATTTTGATTAAAAAAGTTGTTTTTAGTTAAAATATAGTATTTTTCACTATTCACCAAAATATGAAAGTTATTTGAAAGACACCAAAACATTATTGATACTAAATTCTTGTTTCCCGATTCTAAAGAAGAATTTAATTTTTTCAAATTGAATATATAAAAGTTTCAAATATTGGTTTTAAAAAGGCTTCGCCATTAAAAGGCTGTAAAATATCATTTTTTGAAAAATACTTCTTTTATCTGAAAAAATGAATTTCATCATAAATCATGTCATAGAAACTCATAATATGGATTAAGATTAAAATTTAGTTAATACTCTTTATAACCTCTTTTGAACGGCTAGTTTGGTAAGTCGTGGTGTACTTGAACTCAGTGTTGCGTACAACACACGCTATTGTATTATTCAAAGAGAAGTGTACCGTGGAAGATTGAGGTGTTACATTCACCCATCCTTCAATAAATTGCGTCCTCGCAATTTTAAAAATTGGGCCTCAGAATGGAATGTCCCAAATCGGAAAAAGAGTTAATAAAACTATCACTTTAAAAGAAATAAAGAGAGGTCTAAAGGTCACCCAAGATAACCCATATTAGGATTCCAGGTAGGAAAACATGGATGTGGATGATAAACTAAGTGTCATGTTCTGATGGAGAGGGATAGAAATCATGATCAGGAGAAAATTAACAATAAGAAAACCACAAACTTATGTTGGGGCAAATGATCATTAGTTTCCTAGTAGGAAAAGTAAACAGACAACATTTTTTGTTTTAAGTTACATTACATAAGGATGAGGAATTCATTTATGATATTGACTAAGAATATAAAGATATACACATACTTTTTAAGTAGAGTTTCATTCTTTAATAAATTTCCACCACTAACTCATTTTTTTTAAACGATGATTATTCAGGAAGACTTGGTCACACTGGAAGAGCTAGAATAAACTTCTATAGAATCACATGATCCATGCAAGATAAACTATATATTTACATTGTCTTTAGAGATTAATCAAAACCAAAATGGATAGTACAAGATCTAATGATCCCCCAAAAGGATATTCCTGGAGAGAAATAAACAATAATCTTAATTTCTAAAATTAAACCAATAATACCCCAATGTTAAATAAATACCATTCAATAATCAATTGTCCTTAAAATCCTTCAATATAATCCAAACTAATATTGAAACCCAAAACATAGAAGAATTTGATTATGTAGTCTCCCATGTAAAATTGTATCTCCAAATGACATCAAATACTCTTAAAGTCACATGCTTAAAATTAATTAACCTCATCACATATTCTCTATTATAGGTTAATCATTTCAATAAATAACCCAAATCACTATAAATCCACAATAAAAACGTAGATAAAAATCCACCATTACTCCACAAATGAAACCCCATAGTATTCTATTTTCCTTGGGCATATAGTATTCCCAATAAAGCGAACATCTTCCAAAATAACATTTATCACTTAATCACCAAATCATTTTCCTATACCAAGGGTATTCATTTGATAAGACATAAGAACCCAAATCAACTTATTATTGATCAATAAAACCATTTAACTAAAACTAATTAGTCACATTGTCCAGGGACTTCACGTAGTCCAGTGGTAGGCGATAAATCCCAATCGCACATTGGTTGTGGGTTCGATTCCCACATCTTTGTCCGATGCGACGGGTTGTCACACGGTCTGCTTGTTGTCCTTTTCAAAAAATATGTTTTATAACATTACCAAAATGAGATAAATTCCTCAAAATAACCATAACATAATTTAACCACAAATCTTATCTCATACCTTGCATTTTCATCCCAAATTATAATAACTTATAATTGTCTCAAACCCAATGATCATATAAAACCAAATGGTTATTTATAACTATATCCACAAGAGAAGAGATAATTCTTCATCAAATATCATTCTCACATGGAAAACTGCAGGGTTACAAATACCAGAGAATATTATTCCAAAGTAATCCCATCAACAAGGAGAACTAAAACTTTTTAAACATCTCTCCAACCATTTATTTCCACATATCTTCTTCTTTGTCCAAGAAAATATCCTATAGAATAGGGAATTCACTTGGGTAATGGCCAGGTCCCCTACATTTACGGCAAATGACTGTAAATGGATTCTTGGGACTCTTTTTATCTTCATCCATAGTACTCATCATTTTTCTTCGGTAATTCTTCATTTTATGTCCTTCCTTCCAACACGTAAATAATTTCTTGGTCCCATTGAGACACTTTCCCAAGTGTCTCCTACCACATTTCTTGCATGATGGAAATTGAGGGTTCTTTTCTCCATGGTCTCCATTGCTGGAGCTCTTATCATTCATCACCTTTCTCTTCCTTGTTGAGTCCGGGAGTTGGTTAATATATATTTTGTTGATCATATTTTTGGAAAAATAATTATGGCATAAAGACAATATCTTTTACGCTTATCAACATTCCATTTTGTTGCTCATTTCCACCACCGTTCCCACCATGTACATCATTCTCAAAGTCACAATGACTTTGTTGGAATCTAGCCATTGACTAAAACTAGAAAGCATTGTGTGTGTAACAGTAGTCATAAAATCATTTGGAGGTTAACATGTCACCATATTCTCAATTTGAAACAAATTAGGATTAACCAAGGTCATTTACTCTGATCTTATATATATATTACTTAAAATTGGTTTTTAAAGAAAATGTAAATTATCCTAAAAATATCCCCCGGGAGTGTCGTAACCAAGAGTGAAGCAAGGCCTATTGTCGTGCACCAGTTCCCGTTAGAGTATAGATCAAAGCGGTGTTTTCGGGTTTTACCCCTAGGTACATCTGTGCCAGAGCCGCCTCTACCTGCTTATATCTAGACATGGATGTATTGCTCGGAAAACTCACAAAATCTCTACAATACCAAAATTCTAGGAAGTTGTTCCATACTAATCCTCAAAGTTCATCTTAGGTCAACGTGCTCTAATCAGAGTTTTTGTAAATCTAGCTTCCAAGGTTTATACTAAACTTCCTCTGATACCAACTGTAACGCCCCGACCCTAGATACCCAGAGTCGGTGCACTATTACATAACATTGGCATTATCACAAAGGATCAAGTCTCGAAATACCGATTAGTTTAGTAGTCTTGGAAACAATAGATATATTCATAAGTCTTACATTACATCATAAGGTAAAAAAACTAAAACAAAAACTTGTCTTCATATCCCCTCATACTATCCTTGTAGGTCATTCATAAATTACTTATTCTCATCTTGGGAAAAATAAAACACTGAAAGGGGTGAGCTCAGATGCTCAGTAAGGATAAAAATATAGCATAAGCTTTCATAGATAAGCATAAACACTTAAAGAAATTTATAACTAAAACAAAACCATTTTAAACATGAACTTTAGTATAATATGGAAAAGATAAAATGAAATAATTCTATTTACTTATTCACATGGATATTCTACTAGTCGAAAAATCACATGCAATATCAATAACCACATTCATAATGATGGAATGCATAATTTCATACTATCATAACCACATAGCCAAGGTCTTGTGCCAAGACTACAAATAAGATTTTGTCAAGGCCTTGTGCCAAGACTCTATTTTGTCACATGAGACCTACCGATGCATCAAGGATCTATAGCAGGCTCCATCCGTCACTTATTAAGTCCAATGCATTCCTCATATGAACAGATTTAAACGTAAAATAAACATTCGTATTAAAACTAGCATACGAAATGTCAATACTTTAACCACAACCCATGAATGGTATAAAAATAGCACATCCACAGCTAAACATAACTCATTCGATACAATATGGAAGATTGTATTGTATCACATTATCCTCAATCAAGAATAATTAAGGATATTGACATAGATGAAAATAATCATCATACTATTTTAGAGAAATATCCCCCTTTTCTTGAAATCATTTAAAAGTCACACTATTTGTCCTGAAGCCATTTAAAAATATATTATTGACTCAAAGTGTCCCATACCACTTTGAAACTTTTTAAAAGGAGTTTTAATTTTAAAACATTAATGTCCATATACATAAATCCTTAAAACTAGTTTTAAAACCTGGACATTAATGAGAAAGATTTAGATGAATAAGTCTTTAAAACATTTAAAAATGGTATTTTAGTTAGAGATTCTAACCAAAAGAGAGACACATGAATACAAATAATTGAGGTAATCAAAAAATTTTAATATCATGAGAATAAAGGGATTCATGATATACTATGTCAAAGTACATTATATACACCACATAAAAGTGATTTGGTGTATAACAACAAAGAAGTCTCAATGGAATTTAAGTTGAGATGAAATCTCTCATAAAGGCCATATTCTTAGGTTAAGGATAAATAAACGACATAGTTATGTGTGACAAATATAAATACACTAAATATGACTGTATATTCAGTGTAAAACAATCAAAGGATATTCAAACATAATCCTGTAAAAACAACACCAATGAATTGGATGTTTAACTCAACAAATGGAGAATGAGTTAAAATTACTCTAATCAAATTCATATCGATGACTTGAGAAATTATCAATGGAGTGATTATGTGTATCAAAAGTATATACACAGAAAAGGGGAGTGGAAATTATGACATAAGAAAATGAATAGTTACCCTACACATAATCTCAGAGTAAAATAATCAATGATGTTTGTGAAAAGCCGAATAAACGGAAATTGAAATTTCGAATTCCCTTATCGATTAGGTAACATACGAAACATACACCCACGAAAGAATGATCATACAATGAAGATGTAAATACCCATAAATTAAATTGTATTACATAATGAATATAATCATGGGAAGTAGACATACACCACATGAAATAATCAAGTGGTGAACAATGGAATTCTCACGAAATTAAGAGTGAGTTAAGAAACCCCTTACATTGTACTTTTTCCTTGGTCGATGGTAGGTTAACCTCCTGTATAATGGTAAAATAATTGTTATTGAATTATAAAAGAATCATTTACATTAATATGATATCATATATGATCTTTTAACATTGATTTGTTAATAATATCTTAGTATTATCGTCATTTTGGGTGTTAACTTTCTCGTTTTCCTTTATATTCTTTGTTACGTAAGCCATGTTTGTTATGTATAGGTTGTTTCTTATTCATATACAGAATTATATCAAGTCCTTAAACATTATTTTTAAATCATCAAATGATAATTATACTTGAATGGATACGATGGAGAATGAATCTCATCGCTTTCATGGAGACGGTAGTCCGTACGTACGCACGATCGACAATATCATTCTTTTGATGCTAAAATAATATATAATTGGATGGTGTATCATATAGAAAGAATAATTATTATGTTATATTTATTATTTAAATGAATTACACATCATTATTATACCCATCCAAATAATAATTTATTGAATAACAATTACACCACGACGTGGAGACGGTAAGTCGTACGTATGCACGTATGGTGACATGTTATTCAAAGGATGGATAGAATACTGAATATGGTTGTAACATATTTATAATAACATCACAGTATATATAATATATGTGAGTTATTGTTTTATTATGGTAATAAAAAATAATGAAGAAGTGGATGAAGAAAGGAACTTGAAAAAGGGTGGTGAAATCAGTACCTCTTCTTCGGGTTCTTCCTTTTGATTTGATCAAAGGGGATCTTAGGTTGGATTCCTGATCAAACTAAGCCCTCTAGGTTGTAGTGAGGAAAGTTGAGAGAGTATTTGGGCAGATTTTGGCTGAACCAAAATGCTTTGAAGGTGTGAAGTAATGAGAAGGGGGGTTCCCTTTTATAAGAGGGGTGAGGGGCACCTTTGGAAAAGCTAGAAATATTAATTTATAATAAATTCATATTAGATTTCTAATGCCTAAAAAGTTGATTATTTAAATTTTAAGGTGGGGATAGGTCGAAAAACATTCAAACAATAGAATTTAGACAGGTTTGGTTCATTATATTAACCTTATTATTTAGTTTTAACTCTTAGTTAATTAGTTTGACATTTACCATGTCACTTTGTATTTTTATATTATATAGTTAATAAACATACTATGTACATACAAGAGACCCCAAAGTGGTCCATTAATGATACACCTATCATGATATAAGTCTCTTGGATGAACCTTAGATTTTTAGAAATATAATAACAATTATTAATATAATATTTGTTTTAGAAACTCTTTTATGTCAATTTTGACACTATTCAATAGTTGATTTTTGTAAAACACATAAAAGAATTATTACTTCGAAAAAAGTTAATTAAATCATTACTAACATGTCATATTAACCTAGAAAATTAGTGTAATTCATTAAAAGGCTCAAATTATATTTATTTAGGTATTTATAATATAAATTTTTTTAATTTACACTATTATGTTAATTACTTCATCATCATTGTGTCATAAATAAATTAACTTATTTAATGTCTAAAAATTATAAATAAAATATCATTATGTAGGAAATCATTTTGGATTTCTAATTAATATTTAAAATCGAAAATCCAGCATATATAACCCTATGTAAAAATAGTGTTTCTAAAAGATATATGCTTGTGTCATTTTTGAATTTATTTTAACTTAATTAAAATAAAGTGTCCCTATCACTTACAAGTGGAACCATGGGGTCCCAAAATTGACCCAAAGATACTCATGGTCATACATGTATCAACCAATAAGTTTAGGGCACGTTTTAGGATAATTTTGTTTATTATAATATTATTTTTTAACCCTTATTTACCGGATTTACCCTTTAACCATGGTAAATAAAATATTTATCGAAGTAATTATTAAAAATGTCTAAAAATAAAAGTTAATTTAAAAGTAATTCCCGTTGTTAAAACAAAAAAGCGTGTTTTTAAGAAATAATAACTATCAAAAGATTGACAGTTGTTTATGATCGGTTTAAATGTGAAATTATGTTCAATGACCCACATTGCATTACATGGTAAAAATATATTTTAAATATAATTTAAAACCACTAAAATTCATAATTTATCACTATTAATTATTTCAATTAAAAAATTTGTTTTTAATTTAAATTTAGTAATTTTTACTATTCATCAAAATATAAAAGTTATCCGAAAAGTACCAAAATTTCACCCTAGGATAATTTCGTTATTCCAAATCCAAAAATGAAGTCTATTTTACCAAATAAAAAACATAAAAGTTTCATTTATTAATTTAAAATTGATTCCCGCTTTCGAAACCAAAAGGCGTATTTTTAAGAAATAATAACTATCAAAAGTTTGACACTTGTTTATATCCAATTTCAAGGTGAAATTACTTAAAATGACCATCATTGGATTACAAAGTAAAAATATAATCTATTTATACTTCCAAACCATTAAAATGTATAATTTAACAATATAAATTATTTTTATTAAAAAAGTTGTTTTCAGTTAAAATATAGTATTTTTCACTATTCACCCAAATATGAAAGTTATCATAAAGACACCAAAACATTATTGATACTAAATTATTATTTCCTGATTATAAATAAGAATTTAATTTTTTCAAATTGAATATATAAAAGTTTCAAATATTGGTTTTAAAAAGGATTCTCCATTAAAAGGCGGTAAAATTTCATTTTTTGAAAAATACTTCTTTTATATGAAAAAATGAATTTGTTCATAAATCATGTCTTAGAAACTCATAATATGGATTAAGATTAAAATTTAGTTAATACTATTCATAACCACTTTTGAACGGCTAGTTTGGTAAGTCGTGGTGTACTTGAACTCAGTGTTGCGTACAACGCACACTATTGTATTATTCAAAGAGAAGTGTACCGTGGAAGATTGGGGTGTTACATTCATAGTGCCTGTATCTTATAAGAAATGATGTCTTGGGGATATCCTCCTTCTTTAACCTTATATGGTAATATCCCAACCATAAATCCACCATGGAGAAGTATATTATTCCACATAGATGATCAAATAATTCTTAAATTTTTGGAAGAGGATACTTGTTCTTTATTGTGATTTTGTTGAGCTCATGATAATCGATGCAAAAGGTCATTGACCCAACCTTCTTCTTAAAGGTAAGGACTAGTGAACCCCATGGTGAATCACTTGGATGTATAAACAATTTATCCAGATTCTCCTGTATTTTTTTCTTCAACTCCTCAAGCTTCAGAACATCCATTCTATACAGCGTCTTGGATATTGGAAGTTCCATAAGTATATGATCAACTAAGAATTCAACATCTCTTATAAGAGGAAGACCAGGAAATTCATTGGGAAAAACTACAGTTAGTTCCCTCATAATAAGAATGTCTTCATGGATGGTTTCTTACTTATACTAAATCATTTTAGAAAGATACACATGCCATAGGGATGTAATATCCATTCTTGAGATAATCATTCTAAAGAAGATTCAACCTCTTCCATGCACATGTACAAAATCAAAGGTTGATTCTCCATTTGGAGATTGATTTCCCTCTCACCGAAATTTATGTGGGATATATATAAAGAAAGCCAATCCATGATAAAAATTGCATCAAAATACACCAAAGGGTGTATGATGAGGTTATATGGGATGTTCAATCCACAAATTATGATAGGGGGGAATTATATCCATGGGATTAAATGATTTCCCAATTTTTTATTCTCACAGACATCTTTACTTCCATAATTTATGTATTGAACATCCCATTGTTCTTACCAAAATCTTTATTTTAATGATTTTTGGTGGTGTTGGGATTGTTCTACTAAACTTTTGAGATATAAAATAATGCATTGAACTAGAAATAAAACATATATTCACTATTCCTGAATTAATAACTATTTTACTTATCACTACTCTTTTTTCAGGGTTCTTTTTGAAAGTAGTGATGGAAAAGGATCTCCCTTGCTGCCTTGGAGTTGTTGGTTGCCCCAAAAACTCAATGGCTTAGGGAACTGGTTTGAAAAGTAACCTAGTTCTTTGTAGTTGAAGTAATTAACAATACGTTGAGGATCAAATAGAGCATTCCTCTCCACTTTCATAGTAGTGGGTTTTTCCTATTAGTAGTAAATATCTAGGTTTCCTTCTCTTCCACACCTAAATTGTTTCCTTATCCCCTTCAATAAATTTTTTAGGGTGATTCTGTCCACACCTTTGGAAAGTGGGGTGATGGAATTTCTTAGCACCATTGGATTTATCCATCAGACCACTAGAATTAAATTCCACCTTATGATTATTATCCCCATGATACCCCTCAGATTCCCCAATCTCCATTCTGACCTTGAGGGAACACTATAAAATTTCCTCATATCTATCAAAGTCATAGATCTGTAGGGATTTTCGTAGGCTAGGTTTTATCTAACCAAAGAAGCAGTCAACCTTTCATTCATGGGTAATGACAAATTCATAGGCGTATCATGAAAGCCTTGTGAATTTTTTCCCATACGCTCTAATTGATTCATCATATTTTTTCTTCGAGGGCAAGGAAGTCCCTTTTCATATTAAGTTGGAGGGTGTGAGGAAAATATTTATCGAAAACTATTTTCTGGAAATCCATTCATTACAATGCCTCAATCTCCTCCTCAAGATTTTTATTTTTGATCAATGTCCACCATTGATCAACTTCACCCTCCATATGATAAGAATCCAAGAGTACCTTATATTGTTCAGAAAATTGAGGGATGGGTAAGATCTTATGAATAGATTTGATCCATAGTTTTACCCTTGTGGGATCAGATGATCCATTAAAAGTAAGAGGACTTTGTCTCATGAAGCTCTCGATTACGTCATGTTCTTTCGTGGGGGGTAGAGGTTGAACGTTCCTCTTGACCCATGTTTCTATTCAAAACATGAGTTAATTGAGATATTATCATGAAAATGTTTATGATTACCACTCCCATCAGATTGGGAATCCCATTAGAACAAACATTACATTGATCTTCACATCGGTTGTTAGCTTGAGTTCTTATATTATAAGCCATTGGCTGGAATTAATGAAATGTAAGGGGTAACACATAAAGACGAATCCAATTGAAAATGGATACCTTGTAAATTACTTTTACTTTCTTATGTTATTAATTTATATGCTTCAATCTATGTTATTCATGATCTACTTCAAAACATATATTATTAGGGGAATTTTTTTATTCCCTTAATAATTTTTCCTACTAAGATTATTAATTTACAAAATCATATCCACTGGGATTGTCATAACCAAGAGTGCAGCAAGTCACATTGTCATGCACCAGTTTCCATTCATGTCTAGCTCAAAGCGGTGTTTTTAGGTTTTAGTTGTAGATACATATGCGCTAGACCCACCTCTACTTATTCGTATCTAGATAGGGATGTATTTCCTTGATAACCCGCTTACTATATATTGACCAAATTTTACAGATGTTTTTCTTATATTTAGTCTTATCCATAATACTTTCACTTGTGTTTTCTAATCATAATCCCAATAATAACTAAACCTATCCTTTAATACCAACTATAACAACCCTGATCATTATTACAAACTTAAACATGGTTTATTACATAAAAATTCACTTAAAAAAATGTTGAGGATTGATAGGTCTAGTGTCTTGTAAAATTAGGAACATTACATTACAACTTAGAACATAAAACCCAACAACTTTATTGAAAAAATATTTTACATGACAACATTTCTTTGTACTTAGCATTGCATGGGATAACCAAACGAAAAACATAAGAAAAGTGTGAGATATAAAGCATAGAAAGGGAGTAAACAAGGCATAACATGAATAATATTGTACTTGTATGGAAATAGGAATATCAATGGAGCATAAGAGAAACATGAACATAAATGCATGATATTGCATGATTATCATAACATGGAAACGTGGTAACAACATTTAACATAATATTATCACGAGACAAGGCTCATTGCACATGAAGAATGAGTAAACCCTCATTGAAATTAAATTATCATGAGTAAACCCTCATTTAATTTGATGTATCATGATACTAATCCTTACCAATTTCATTGGAGCGCTATTAGGGAACACACTTTATAAACAGTTCATTTCATGCATAAGGGTGCCACATGGATCATACAACATGGAATCATTAAATATCATAATTTATTCCACGATTAGGGATTGTGTAATATATACATGAATCTATATAATAAATAAGTAAATGCTCATAAAGTTGAATACCCTTGATTGATAAATGGGCATGGTGTTCACTACACAATGACTTTGTCTTGGAAAATTGCTGTGAAATTTCAGCAGCATAACGGTGTGACCCAAGAATTCATAAAAATGGTTGACGAAAGAGAAAAGGGTATATAATCATGTGTACATGAAACGTAATGTAAGGGGGTAATATAGATACATATAACAACATATTTAATGGAATTTAGATTCATAATATAAAATAATTTCTTGAATGTGAATGAGAAGAGATAAATCCCTCCTGAAATTTCAGCATGGTAACAGGTGTACATGGGAGGAATTAATGAGATAGAAATAGGTCTTTATTCATTAAAACGTAATAAGGGAACTATATGGGAGGTTCTAAATCACACAAAAACATTTTTAATTGAAAATAGAAGGGTATAAAAACATTAAAAGATTTTGGAAAAAATGAGAAAGTAAGAAATCTGTTACTTGGAAAGGTGATACCAAAGGCTTGGGAGAGGCATTATAGGGGATTCTTGGGAGATTGGGGTGACATGGGAGGATTCTATAGAAAGTATGGTAGGGGTTGGTCATGCTCAAAATGACTTTTGTGAATGTGAATGTGATATTTATTGGGTTTATATAGGAAAAGAGAGGGAATTATTTATCATTTAGGTTTTGGACACCACACATTAAACTAATCAAAACCAAAAACCATCCCATGGTTTTCCCCTGGTTTCTTAAAATTGGAGTGGAAAAAATTATTTTATAAGGCCAATGGTTGAATTTATTAAAATATCTAGTTTGAGTATTTGGAGGTGAGTCACACTCTCAAGGAAATCATTTTAAAAAGATAAAATGTTTTATAATTCTTGGAGGGTCCACTATGGCATTGTAAAATAAATAAAACAAACATAAAAACATATTATTTTAAATTTAAAACATATATTGGACGAAAATAAAATTTATAGTATTTTATTACATCACTACTATCTCATTATAATGTCATAAACCATATTATGTATTAAAACTGTATTTATTTTTTACCAAAAAAATTGACTATCTCCGAAAATTATAAACAATTCATCATTGGATTATTTCAAAATCCTAATTTTAAAAAATTATTAATTTTATCAAAACAATTTCTAAACATGGGAATTTTTACTTTTAAAATAAAAACTAACATTTATAAATAACTCCTGGGTTTTGAGAAAAACATATTTCAACCATTAATAAAAATTACAACTGTATTCATAAAATTTATACGATTACTTATATTTAACAAAAAGTAATTTAGTAACAATATTTTATTCAAATATAGTCAAAAAATAAATTAATTCATCAAAAAATATTTCTTAATTGATTTTTAACTAAAAAAATGATTTGTTCTTTAAAACAATTTTTCAAAGTAACAATACAAAAATGAATGTACATTCTTTATTCTATACAAAAATAATGAACATTATCATAGTGATATGGTATTGTTGCATAACCCCTTATAAAAACCGCATATGAACTAAGGGTAAGGTGTGCTATGGTGACCGACTCTTTGGATAGCTCAGATAACATCGCTTGGGTGGTAATATCTATCAACACCCCCTTCTCCCATAGGTGGTTCTATTCAACCTTAACTTGTTGAAGCTAGGATTGGGATTGGTAACGGGTGAAGCCCAGTGATGCCATGTCCATTCAGAGCTTCGACAAATGGGCTTCATATGGATCACTTATACTAGATAAGGCCATCACATCCATTGTCTGAGTAATTGGATTTTTTAAAGCCCTATATTTATACTAATCATGTGATCACTATTCAGTATATATATTAACAATGGTAACAATTATTAACTATATTTTAAAATCTGAAAACATAAAACCAAAGAAATTCATATGTTTTATTTAACCATTTAACATAATAATACATTAAATCAGAGAAAGAGTAATTTTTATTAGTAAATGTTTGGGTCATTATATACATTCTCCCATTTCAACTTTGAAACTAAAAAAGGTTGAAGCATCCCCTTCAGTAACTACCGCTCTGCTTTAACCAATTGACATGTCAATAATTTATTGGTAAAATCTAAAATTTCTCTTTTCATTCAATCCAACTAATAATAATCCCAATGGACTCTTTACATCTTATTACTTCTAGGATGAAGTGAAAATTGAGAACTAAGAGCTTCACACAACAAATCCTTCTTCAAATTGCAATCACAAGGGACACACAACCTTTTTAAAAGTCTTAAAACACAATAATTATCAAGGAGAAATTATGGAAACATAGTAATTTTAACCAATTATACAATTTTTTGAAGCTCATGGTCTTCCTTCTGGGATTGCTTAGTTATTTTTGATAATGATGACTGCACAGAAACCTGAAAAAAAATAGAGGTATTTTCTGCACCAACAAATTTTATGCCAAATTTATCAAATCATTAATCAAGCGATCATGTTAAAAATGTAACATGGTTAATGATGCATGATGTTTTCAACTAAAGGAATTTTCAACTATGTTTTCTTTTTCCAGATGCAAATTTACCATGAAATCACAATCCTTTATCTGTGTAAGCCATCTTCTCTGCCTTAGGTTTAATTCCTTCTGAGTGAATATATACTTAAGACTTTTAGGGTCAGTATATATTTGAAATTTGGATCCGTATAAATGATTTCTCTAACTTTTAAATGAAAAAACAGCAGTTTATGATTCCAAATAATGTGTGGGATAATTTTACCCATTAGGTTTTAGTTGTCTTGAAGAATAAGAAATTACCTGATCATTCTGCAACAAAACACAACTATGTTCCTTCAAAGAAGAATCAATGTAGATGAAAAACTCACCATTTCGGGAAGCCAAGGCCATAAATGAAGCATTCACCAATCTCTTCTTTAGTTCCAGAAAAAAACATCATATTCTTTGGTCCAAATAAATTTAACCCCTCTTCGTGTTAACTTAGTTAGTGGGTAAGATAACCGTGAAATTTTTTATCAAATCATCAATATTACCCAACTAATCCAATAAAACTATAAATCTATGTAACATTTTTGGGTCTTGTCCTTTCATCAACCACTTTTTTTGAAAGGTTCAACTGTTATTCTACCCTTTTTTTACTATTTTACCAAGAAATGAAATCTGTTGCAACAAAAAATCACACTTTTTGAATTTTCTGTACAGTTTCTTTTCCATTATGGTGTGAAAACAGCCCTTAGATGTTTTTTTATGCTCCTTTTTCTCATAGAAAAACCAGAATTTCATCAATAAAATCAAACACAAACTTATCCAAGAAATACTGAAATATTTTATTCGTAAGTTTCATGAATATAGCAGGTGAATTAGTAAAACCAGACAGAATAATAACAGATTCATAATGGCCATATCTTGTATGAATGGAATTTTTTGGGATGTCATCTTCCATTACATTCAGCTGATGGTATCCAGATCACAGGTCAATCTTGGAAAAGTATTGAACACCCTACAACTGGTCAAAAAAGTCATCGATGTGAGGAAAATGATACTTGTTTTTAACAGTGATTTTATTCAAAGCACTATAATCAACAAAAAGTATCATGGTACCATCTATATTTTTAATAAATAAAGAATGAGCACCCCATGGTGAAGTTTTAGGACTAATGAATACATTATCAAGAAAATACTACAACAAATTTTTTAATTCAAGAAGTTCTATATGATCTACACGATATGGGGGTTTTGAAATTGTCTTAGCATCTGGAATTAATTCAATTGTGAATTCTAATTCCTGATTAGGTATGAAACTTGGTAACTCATTGGGAAAACATCATGGTATTCATTTACCTTTATTACTTCATAAATCTGAACAGTTCCCTGGTTTTCAACAATATGATCAAGATTACTTTCTTTTCACTATTTCAACGCTTTCTTATATTCCTAATATGTTATAAATTGTATGGGTTCATTCATTTATACAAACTGAAACTCTTACTAAAAAACCTCTTCAGCTATATAGTCAATATTAACATGATAAAAAACAAGTCAATCCATTCATAGAATAACAACAAACTCAACTAAGGGAAAAACAAAAAGGTTTGCAGGTAAAGCCTTTCCATAGACCACAATAGAGAGATTCTTATAATTCTTGTTTTCTATAATATTTTACCTGGGTGTTTTAATAATAATTTATAGTCTCATTTATTGAGGTGATATTTCCAATTTACATGAAAAATTATTAGAAATGAAGGAATGTGTAGACCTTGTATCAAAAAAAACTTTAGCAAAATCTGAGAAATCAAACAAAGTACCTGATAAAACTTCATTGGATGGCCTGACATCTACTGAAAAAGTCGTAAAGGATCTCACTACAACTTTCTGCTTATAGCCTGGATTCTTTGAATCATTTGGATCTCTCTTTGGGCAGGAATTTTCATAATGACCCATCTCACCACATTTAAAACACTTATCAATTTTCTTATCAGGATTATTCTTAGGATCATTTTCATTACAATCTCAGGCCATATGTCCAAACTTAACACATTGAAAACACATCCTAGTTTTGGTAATACATTCCCAATGTTTCTTCTTCACACAATTTTCACAATCTAGAAACAGTATTTTCTTACCATAATATTTCTTTGGTTGATTCATACCCATCACTTTCCATCTGGACCTCTTATTATCATTATTTGAAAAATTCTTTGATCATCAAAAAACTCCCTCTCTACCCTCTCAGAACATTAGACAAGTTTCTCATTACTTTTGAATTCATGGTAGGCCAACGCCCTTCGGTACCTTGGATTTAATCTTGAGTAAAAGAAGTTTATTTTTCTATCAAGATCAAGAATAAGATTTGGTGCATACCTCTCTATTAGGGTGAAGTTCACTTCATACACAACCCTTTAATATTCCTCATATTTCTTCGGTTTAAGTAATTTCTTCTCTATCATGGGTCTCACCACTATAGGAAAATATTTTTCAAGCAAAAGACTTTTAAATTCATCCCACTCTTAGGAATCAATATCTTCTATATCTGTGATATTAGATAACATTAACCACCACTGATCAACATCACCATAAAAATTATAAATGACAAGACATAAATTTTTATTATCTAAACATCTCATAACATCAAATATCTTTTCACATGATTTAATCCATCTTTCTAACTCTATTGGGTCAGAAGATCCAATGAAAGTAGGAGGGTGTTGTCTCATAAAATGTTCCACTATTGTCATGTTTCACTATGGTACCTCTGTTTTTTCTCTTTCATGTGTCCCACAACCATTTATTTCTAGTGTTAACTGATCCATTACTATCAAAAATAGTTCGGTTCCTATCCCTACCATTCTAGTCTGCAGATTCAGAAGGATTTTGTTCTGTTGGTGATGTTCCACTTCATATTTCTTATGCGGGCAACCATTCTAATAAAACATATCATAGTAGAAGAAACATGATAATAATTAGATTCTATATCATTTCAAATTAACCATAGAGTAAAGAAACATTTAGGGTTTTATATTAACATCATCCTAACCCCTAAAGTTATCTTAATCATCCTCTAATACAAACTACAAGAACCCAAACTTATTACATTACATAATCTTGAATTTCGTCATGAAATAAATTCATTTCACATTGATGATCCTTTAAAGTTTATAGAATTAGATAATTTGTAAATAATAAATTCATATCATTTCACAACATTACAGAGTAGATACCATAAAAACAATATTCATTTCTTTCAAAATATAAAACTATCCCAATAAAACATGATTTCATTTAAAATTCTTCAAACATTTAACAGGGATTTTTATTTTTCTTACACATCCTTATAACCTATGAAAATAATTTAAAAACATGGTATGAGTACAAAAATTTCATTTTGGTTTGTAAAAAGAATGAAAAAAATACATTAGCCCGTGAATATTAGTAAGATATAAAATCTTTTTCAAAATACACACTTGTCCCCCATATATACAAACATTGTGAAACATGAGATTTCATAAATACTCCCAAAATACATATGAACATATATATAACCATAAAATTATATTGGGTAATTACATACACAATCGTGTAACCGTCTCAGCTACCTTATAATTTATAACCCTCACGGCTACGTTACAATTTTGTAAACATCACAATTACATTTGGAGTAACCATACGAATGACCTATATCATACACATATCCCATGAATTTTTAGGGAGATATAGGTCCCACCCTTCATCATATTCAATTACCAAGAACTATAACACAGTCATACAAAATTAATAATTACACAAAAACAATTATTTTGAATTTCATAGAACTTAATTTTACAGGAGGTTTTCAAAAGAGTAGTCCCTTATTATTATCATTTAATTGAAGTGAGACTTAATATAGTGGATGTAATAAGAATATAAAATGTAAATACACATAATTAAACATAGTATAAACAAAAATCATATCAAATAAATTTTAATACCACATAAATAATGTTGTATAATGTTAACCCAAAGAATGGATATTAGGTTTAGAATTTTATTACCTCATGTTTTCATTACTTGAAAACTGATTAAAAATCATGTATAATGTTTAAAAGACTGTTATTACTATCTTAAATAAACCTATTAATCTTTATAATAACTTATATGTTCATATAATTACATCATTCCACCATTTAATAGTTAGTATTTGTTCCTTCTATTGTTTTGGTTGTGTTCTTTACATGATTTCCAAGATTGGTTCACGATGGATATTCATGTAGATTTGTAGTGAAAATAAAGAATTGGAAAGGAAAGGTATATATATTATTTTAATACCATATATTATACCATTAGTTATTTTTAATTATTACCTGAGGATGATTCATAAGTTAATCATTATTCATATTTGTTTAAGTCATTTTGGTGATTCTTCGATCGTAAAGAATTCATTTTGTTTTATAAATCAATAAAATGTGAAAAAAATGATTCCAAAACCTTATATATGTTATAATACATAAATTATAATCTGTTTGAAGCATAAAATTGGTTTCATGACCTGTCTTGAAGAAAGTAAATGAAATTTATATCATATCATCCACGATGTCGGTTAATCTACACATCACGAATGGTGTTTTAATTTCGTGAATATGTTAAAGAGGAGATGAATAATAATGGTGATTATTACATAATAAAGATGAAATATAGAATATTTATGATATTGGATCATTCATGCCTCTTGGATAAGGGGATCTTAAGAAAGAATAAGAAAAGAAAAGAAAATGAAATGAAAAGAATGAAAAAAAGAGGATGTCTACCTCTTGATCTCTTCTCCTTGAAATCTTTCTTAAGGCCATTAGATTTGGACTTTTGGTGAGACCATAAGCTCTATGACCTGGAGAAGAGGATTGGGAGGAGTATTGGACCGACCTTTGGTAAGGCTCAAGGCTTTATAGGTGTGGGAGGAAGAGGGGAATGAGGGTGGTATCTATAGTGGAGGAGAGGAGGAATTTTTCATTATCTTAATCATTATTATAATATTTTTTCCCAAGACTATGAATAATATTAATACATGTTACCAAAAATAGTAATAATGGTATGTGAGTTCGAACCAAGTGGTCTTACATTAGCCTTGCATCACTTATGATGTAGTAAATCAAGTATTTAGCATTTATCATATTTTACTATTCATAAAAAATTATAGAATATTAGAAAATTCCCAAAAATTCACCCTAAACGATTCTAGATGTGTAGAATTAAAAAAATATCTCTATTATTTGAATACATTTTTATAAATATATTTAATTTAATTTTTAATTAAAATCATAATTTATTCAAGAATATCAATTATAAATCTATAACTCATATTTTAACACATTGAAAAATTAATCAAAATCCCATTATATTATATCCATAATAAAATAGTATAATAATATGATGTACTATTCCTAATGGTCATATTATTATTCACAAGGGTATATTGTTATTCATGAAAAAAAAATTTGGTTCTATCATACTCAAAATAACTTATTAAACACATATAATGCCTCAAAACGTTCCAACTATATATTGAAATTAAAATTGTTATTATAGGAAAACTCAACTAATGAGAATGTTGATCCCAAATTCCTAGTAGTACATTGAAAAAGATCGAATCATATCAACCAAATCCTGAATCGTTCGTTCTGACTACCCATCTAAATAAGGGGAAAGGCTGTAGTAAAATTTTATTTTGTGTCCAATGACCTATAAAGGCCATTAAAAAGTTATAAGTGATCCTAGGATCATGGTAAAATATAATTGAAAGAGGAACACTATATAACATGAAAATATCTATGAGGTACAGTCATGAAAGCTAATATAAAGACATTGTATCTTGAATAGAAAGAAAATGTTCATATTTAGTCAATTGATCAACAACAACCCAAATCACATTGTGACCTCTATATTTCTTTGGTAGTCCCACCACAAAGTCCATTGATACATTCTCTCATTTCCACTATGGCATTAAAAAATTGTAAATAATATCCTTTGATAACTTCTTCTCTACACAAAATTGTTGACATTTCAAACATTTCATGGTAAAATCTACACAACCACTTTTCATTCCATCACCCCAAAAAACTCCCAAATGTCTTTGTACATCTTAGTACTACGAAGATGAACTGAAAAAGGAGAACTATGAGCTTCACACAGAAAATCATTTTTTAACTAGGAATCACAAGGCACGCACAACCTTTTTCTAAATCATAAAACACAACCTTTATCAAGGATAAATTCTAGAAACTTACCCATTTTAACCAATTATGATTTTTTCTATAGCTCATAGTCTTCTATTTGAACTTTATTAATTCTATCTGATAATGATGAATGAAATAAAACATGAATCAAAATAGAGGTATTTCCTACACCAATAACTTCTAAGCCAAAATTCATCAAATCAATGATCAAGGGATCATATTCCAAACATAACATGATTAATGATGCATGATGTTTTTGACTCAAGGCATCCACCACTTTGTTTTATTTTCCGTTGTGGTAATTGATCATGTAGTCATAATCCTTTATCAGTTCAAGCCATATTCTATTACTCATGTTTAATTCCTTCTTAGTGAATATATACTTTAGACTTTTATGGATAGTATATATTTGACATTTGTATCCATATAAATTATACCTCCTAATTTTCAATGAAATACCCACATCGACCAATTACAAATTATTTGTGGGATAATTTAACTGATGAGGTTTTTTTTCTTGAAGAATAAGAAATTACCTAATCATCCTTCAACAAAACACAACCAAGTACATTTAAATAAGCATCATTACAGATGAAAAACTGAACATTTCGGGAAGGTAAGGCCAAAACTGGAGTGTTAACCAATCTCTTCTTTAGTTCCTGAAAAAAACATGAACTTCTTCTATAAAAGTAAATTTAACCCCTTTTGAGTTAAATTAGTTAGTGGGCTAGATAAATGTGAAATGTATTTAAGAAACCCTCATTAATACCCTTTTAATCCAATAAAACTGAAAATCTATCAAATATTTGCGGGTCTTTTCCATTCATCAACTGATTATTTTCTGGAGCAGCAACAGTTATTCCATCCTTAGTTACAATGTTCCCAAGAAAAGAAAATTTTTTAAACCAAAAATTACACCTTCTGAATTTTCCATATAGTTTCTTTTACATTAAGGTGTGAAAAATATCCCTTACATGTTTTTCATGAACTTATTTACAATTAGAAAAATCAAGAATGTCATCAATAAACACAACCAAAAAATATATCCAAGAACTCCTGAAATATTCTATTAGTAACATTCATGAATAAAAAAAGGGGGAATTAGTTAACCCAAACAGAATAAAAAAATTCATAATACCCATATCTAGTATGAACGGATATTTTTGGAATGTCATCATCCTTCAACATCAACTGATGGTATCTAGATCTCAGGTCGATATTGGAAAAGTATTGACCTACCTGCGGCAGATCAAACAAGTCATTGATGTGAGGAAAAGGTCACTTGTTTTTAATAGTGATGTTATTCAAGGCTCTATAATCAATTAAATGACTCATGGAACCATCATTATTTTTAATGAACAAAATAGGATCACCCCATGGTGAAGTGCTAGGATGAATGAATCCTTTATCAAGCAAATCATGTAACTGGTTTTTTAATTCAAGAAATTATATTTTAGCCATATAGTATGGGGGTTTTGAAATTTTTTTAGCATTAGGAACTAAGTCAATTGTGAAATCTACTTCCCGGTCAGGTATGACACCAGGTACCTAATTAGGAAAAACATCAATCCATTTTTTATAAATAGTAAAATATGATAAAATATGATAAATGTTAAATACTTGATTTAATACAACATAAGAGATGCAAGGTAAATGTAAGTCAACATGGTTAGAACTCACATGTCATTAATACTATTTGGGTCACATGAATTAAGACTATTCATAGTCTAGAGAAAAATATTATAATAATTATTAAAATATTGAAATATACATCCTATCATCCACTATAAATAATATGCTCATTCCCCTCTTCCTCCCACACCTATCACGCCTTTAAAATTACCTAAGTTCCTCTAAATAACCCTCCCAAGGCTCTTCTCACCGTCCTAGAGCTTTTTTTCTCACCAAAATGCCAAAAACAAAGGCCTTATGAAGGATCTCAATGAGAAAGGATCAATAGTTAAACATACTCTTTTGTTTTCTTCTTTTACAATTCATTATCATTTATATTCCTCTTCATTACTCATCTCCCATTATCCCAGAGGCATGAATGATCTAATAACTTACACATTTTTTATTTCATCATGTTTATGGAAGAATAACCATTATACTTCTTCTCCACTTCCATTTATTCTAGAAATTAAAACACCATCTGTAATGTGTCGATTTACCGACATCTTGGACGATGTGATTTCAATTCCATTTAATTTATTCAATACTGGTCATGAATCCAATTTTAGGCTTGAACCATATTCTAATTTATGTATTATAACTTATATAAGGTTATGGAATCATTATTTACACATGTTAGAAATTTATAAAACAATATGAGTTATTTACAATAGAAGAATCTCCAAAATGACTTAATCAAATATCAATAATGCTTAATTTATGAATCATCCTCATGTAATAATTCAAAATGATAAATGGAATAATTTATGGTACAATAAATATGTAAATACAATTCCATTAAAAATTTGGTGTTTCACTTCCAATTGAAAAAATATACATCATGAACTGATCATGGAAATCAAGTAAATAACACACCCAAAACAATGGAAGGAACAAATACTAACAATTAATGGGTGAAATGATGTAAATAAAAATTACATAAAATTTCACCAATATCTGAAAAAAAAACAACATATACTATAAAAAACCTCACATATATGTTCAAAGATGCCAACTCCCTCATTCCCCTCCTAACATCTTTAGACTTCGAAAAATCATCATTTTGTGACTTCTTACTCAAAGTATCATCCAAAACATTTTCCTTTAGTAAGTTTTTTGAGATATGAAAATAATTATACTAAATAAACTCTATCCACATCCACTTTTTTAGATTCATTTTTTATTGGTAAAATATATACCTCAAGCTCTTTTGATCTATGATGTCCACAAATCACTCCCTAATGAGGTAATGGAACCCCAACATCAGGGAAAGAACAAACTCTACTAGCTCAAAATCATGGGTGACATAGTTAAAATCATTAGGATGTAAGTTCATAGACCCATAATAGATTAACATATTATAATTCATCAAGTAACATCCCTAAACTAGATGTAAGTAATCACAAAACACCTCAAACATCATCCCATCCCCTGGTAACTAGGGAAACAAAGAACTAGTCAATTTCCCCTTCATATAGTTGAACGATGACTAAAACTAATCAATATAGATAAATTATTTGTCCTTCATGTTCAAGGATATCAACAGTTCTAAAATTTGTGAGAATTTAGATCTAAACCTCCAATAATATCTTGTGAGATAGAGGAAACTACGAAATTATGCACCATTCTTGGGTTTTTCCCATGAAACAACTGCCTCAAAATTTTATGGTTTTACTTCCACACCCTAATGAGACACCACATGTTTATGGAAATTATCCTCTAATTTACATAACTTACAATGATAGAACATCCCATAGAGCTACTATAATCAAAGAACCTGTAAGACATCTTTGAGATGATCGACATGCTCCTCCTATGACTCCAAGTACATCAATATGTCATCAATAAAAATTACAACCAAATGGTCTAGGAATTAATGAAACAAATAGTTCATGATCACAATAAACACAACTAGTTAATTCATGAATCCTAATAAAAATTAAAATAACCAATGTTCCCATTCCATTATATAAAGTTAGTATTTGGTATAATACCCTCTATAACACTCAAATGGTGATACAGAGACAACATATTTAACATAAAAACCAATTCACCCCTCTTGGAGTGTAAAAAATATAATCAATAATTAGAAGAGGGTAATGTTTCATGTTCTTCATTTGATTCATGCTCTAGTAATCTATAAACATCCTCAGACAACCATCCACCTTTTTGGAGAATAACATTAGACACCCCATGATGGCACCCTATGCCAAATGAAAAATTTCTGCATCACATTATATATTTAATCATTATGTCTAATAGTACAGAAGGTTCCATTTGATAAGAATCCATTGAATTTAGAGAATCACTAGGATACAAGTCTATGTCGAACTCATCATCGCGTTGAGTGGTTATAATCCCTACCAACTTGCGAAAAAATACATAAAATCTCTAAGAACCCTTGGAAACTTTTCGATTCTAGGTTCCAATAATTCCATGAACTACTCATCCCTCAAGGAAATATGGGAATCTACACATCAACTAAACACATAAACACATATCTCTCCAATGAAATATTTATATTTGCCATAAATATCTGAGAATATGAATCTATTTTAGAATAATTTGATATGATCATGCAAAAAATACAACAAATCAATTCGGAGAATGAAATTTTACAACATCATATTAATTAGGAATATATCCCCATTAGTTTTATGTGGCCCCACAATCAATATGCACTCCCAACAGACATCAAATAAGCTATTTTTGCCTCTGATAGGAATAATCAACACCAAGAGCATAAAAATATTCTCTATATCTAGTCCAAAAGCACAAACTAGAGAAAGAAAAACAAAGGAGTGGGAATATCTTAAATAAATCAAGGTACAAAAAAGGGTGGATGACTGGATATGCATACCAAGAATGATCTATATCCCCTATAGAATTGCCACCTCTACATCATTCTAAAAACTATGCCCAGTTCCTCTTCCTCTATTCTAGCATCCGACTCTACAACCACACACATATCGAGGTCTCGGAACCCAATTAACATCTTGAGAAAAACAAATACCTACTCTTTCTCCCCTTAGTAGAGCATAGAATTGCATCCCGAGCTTCTGAAATGGCCTCTAGGATGACTACTTCTAGGGATAGAACAAAACTTATCCACCTTCTCCAAAATATGCTCAATGATTCACTTGGAACTAATATTGATGATTCCCATGAACCCCATGGAAGGAAACTAGCCTAAATCCCATAGGGAAATCATGGAAACCATTGGCCCCATAATGCTGGAAATGAAGCTTCTAAGGCCAAGTCCTTGTTCATCAAAAACATGAAGGTCATAACTTCTAATACCTCTCACTGAAAGATAATATCCTTGAGGAAACCATTTGGATCCATTCTAGTGGGAATACTCCTCCCGAGTTAATCTAAACAACCACTTATGTCTTCTTCTAAACATAAAAATACACCAATAATATAATTTCTGTAATTGAATAATGGATAGAAGGATGGATCAACTCTTCAAGATGCAATTATCAAGGTTCCTCATCTAGAAAAATGTTTTGGAAAAAACACAATAGATCCTTGAACTTGATTTGAATCTCTCACATAGAAATGATCCCCTATTGAATAAAGTGTAGCTCCTTCCTCCTTAATGCCTTCATGGTCAATGAATTAAATTATGAACCAAAAAAGTTATGAAATTCAAACCTTCAAACATCTAACTCCTTCTTCTCACCAAGATATATCTACCACCACTGGTACACATCTCCCCTTAGCTAGATAACTACCGAGGGGATCTGGTACTCTTCCAGTGCTCAGATCAAACTAAAGGTGATATTGAAATCCTTCATCTATCTCTTTATCTCGACATTAGAAAAAGTTACAACGTACTTCCCTAAATCATACCATTGAAAATTATGTGAAACCCTCTGCCAAGCCTTATCCTACCCAACCAGATCAACCCTCTAATGGTCTAATGGATTAGCATAGTGAACCTCCCCTATCTAAACCACATACAGATAATGATCATGATCCAAAACTGAAAGGAAAACATAGGCTTCCTAAGCCCAACTAGTAATTATTTTTTCAGGATTATATTAATTCGTTTTAATTATTTTTAACTTTCCCAAAAATAAAAACTGAAATAAAAATCCAATTCAATAATGATGCATGTACCAATCCTAAGTCTCTACCCCAAAAATATATCTACCTCACTTACTCATTAAACAAACTCAAAATCTACACACTGGATCACATGGGGCCCTATAATCCCATGTCATAAATAAAATACATATCCTATGTCACACACCATGATCAGATTGAATAGTTTCCCTACCAACCCATGAAATACTCATGGTTCTAATCTCCAAACTTCGTCCTATATCTCAACTATCTACATTGATACCACTTTTTATAGACCCCTCTAATAAAATGTAACCCTCCTGGTTCATGAAAGAATGATGGGAGATAATGACCCCTATTTCTATCCCCTAGAATGCCCTCAGTTGGTGAGTAGAACATAGGGTATACAAATATCACAAATAGAAGAAATTACCATTAATAATATAGGATTCAGAGAGAGGATAAATCAACTGCAAAGAAACTACATGAAATAAGATAAATAACACAAATAAAATCCTCACATAATGAATTTATATAATGAAAATAGAATACATACAATGTATGAAAATAAATAACCAAAAATGAAAAGCTAAGATTGTGACTAAACAAAAATCCTATGATCTGAACAAGTAATATCAAACAAAGTATAAATTTTCCTCCCCACAACATGAAAAGAATTCATATAACATGGGGTGAGAATTCATGTATATTAAGTAAGATATCCAAAGTCTATTATGTACAACTGAAAGAAGCATATTTATTCACTGGTGAGAAAATATCAAAACCCACAACACTTAAGAAGGTCAATTATAGCATCCCGCCTTGAGTTACACTAAAACGGGCCCCAAGATAGTTGTCCATAGGACCTCAAGCACAACTCCTGAGCACTAGAGGATACCAAAAAAAGTGAGGGACATAGGTGTGTATTTGGGGACATTGTAACCTCGTAGGATTAGGTATAACACAACATTAAACAATATATAATAGGTAGCGGAAGTGTAGGAATAAGAACAAAGAAACAGAAAAAAAATAACCCTAGAAGAATAAAAATATTACTAAAAAATATGAATTATAATAATAGTTAAAAAAATAAATATTATTTCATGAGTCTATACAAAAATAAGAGTGAACACGAATAGGGGTACAAGCATATATAACATGCTATCAAAAACTAAAAGGTGAAAAAACTCTACAATAGCATATTTAGCATAGGATCCGTCCTATACCCCCAATCAACATTCTAAGCCACAAGTGAACAGTCTAGAATTTGAAGTAGTGTGATTCACTTTATTCACACCTATGAGTATATAGTCTACTCGGGTAACAAACGATTACCATGTAGGATTTGAGATACAATCTTAGTAGGCCGAAACCCTAAATTTCTAAACCATTCCATTTCATGTTGTAAATAGAGAAAAATGTTCCAGATGTAATAAATTCATGTATTTAAATAAGTAAAATCACTACATCATGGTCTAGTTTATCAAGTGGACACATTTCTCATGGAACCCACTTTAGCGTAAGCCAATAGTTTGAATAAAGTACCTGTTTAATGAAGAATATGTATACAAGGGGACAAGTAAACATGGAAATCCAAGAAGGCATACCCCCAAGAATGTGGTTTGGCTTGGGGAATACCTCACATGTCATCTTACAAATGTTCTCGTAAAGTAAATAAATAACATCACAAGTGCACAAGCTACATCATGACAAAATAATAGATACATCTCATATAATTCAAGAAATTCATGAATGTCTATAAAATACATTGGTGCCGACCAATCTCATCACTGGGGATCTAAAATTAATCCTAGTATATCTGATATAAACCAACACAACATATTCCTTCCATGGAAACCCATAAAACCCCCCAAGTATCACTCGAGTCATGGAGACTCTATGTCTGTCCCATGTATCTAACATAGGGGTTGAGTATCACCTATGGCATGGCATAGCCATCATGCCCACAGGACCATCCATGGTTTCTCCCCTAGGGTACCGGTATCACTCTGAGGTATAATAACTGCTCAGAAATCCCTCTCCTAGAAAGCCAAAGCACCACCCTCAGTGCATCATGTCCTAAATCATCGATCACAGAGAGTATATCCATGATTCCTTAATACAGAACCCACATTCTCTCCCCAACCAATATCATGAAAACCGAGTATCCATGAACATCACAAGCAAGGAATATAAGAAATCAAAGAATTTATAAAATCTCATGTCATTAAGGTAATCTAAATATCACATACTCACAATTTAAATTATGCTATTAATTTTAATCTAATAAACAATTACACAATTCATATTTCAAGGAAAATCATTTATCTTAAATATGGAATTTGGGAAAATCATAGAATTTAATCAATTTGATGCGATCAGATGAAATTTAATATGAAAATATGACAAGCTTACCATTTAATCAAGATTTTATATTTAAGAAAAAAAATAATTTCATAATTTATACAGGAAGGAAAAAAATCATGTCAAATAAAACCAATCACTACTTTTAGTTTAGAATATAGTGCACCTCTGTAGAAGGGGTTTTATTACAAAAATATCACTTTATTCATAAAAAATTCATTTATGCATGATAAGTGGAAGCATTTCCACTTGAAAAATAAGAAAGATGGTCAATATAAGAATAATAAGTTTAAGAGTAATACATAATAATTTCAAAATGAAATACCAAGAATAATAAATTTAAAATATGGCATATGGGAATCATATGCATTCGGCTAAAGGCAAGAATCTCGGCCAACAAGAATAATTTATGTCACCTACATTTAATCAAGGGAAAACTATTTAGAACCAATTATAGGCTTTACCCGTAGTTTCGATTTATAGTTTATTACTCAATACAAGACCATTTAGAAATTTACAACATCAACTCAGTCTGAAGAACTACTCAAGGAAAATGGAAATTTAGGCAGAAATGGGTGGTGCACCCGAAAGGGGTGGCTGATAACGAGGAGTTCACCCCATTAATGGGTTTTTTATATGAAATGTCACTATAAACACCACAAAACATGGAAATTAATATAATATGTGATGTGAAATCTTCATAGAAAGGTTTTACTGATCATCACAATGGTATAATAGAAAATTAGTGACAAAACAATAAGAAAATGTCATATCCACCCAACCTCAATATCGTAGTACACCACATCTATCATAAAAACCCTTCATTCGACCTAAAATGGATGGAATTTATTGATTTAACAACCCCCCCCCCCTCAATAAGGAAAAACCCATTTCCCTAAAATGGAACAATAGATGATGGAGGAACTACACAATAGTGGGGTGTATGAGAGAGAGCGCACAGAGAAGAGTGAGTTTCTTTTGACAAAGATGAAATTAAAGAATAATCGAAGGAGAAATCACTAAACCCCAAGAGAGGGGTAGGAGGGATTATACAAAATTCCTACAGGGATAGGGGAGATCCACACACCATGCCTAGAGGAGGAGGGGGAAAAGGCTTGAGGAAAAGAAAGGAGATAATTTTAAAAGGGAAAAAAGAAAAATGGAAAGAAGAAAAAAAATTAAATGAGAAAAACAAATTGGGAAACCCCATTTAATTTTTACACAAAAAAGAAATGTTCATTGGAAAGGAACATGATTTAAAAAATGATGGGCAAATAGGGAATTTTTCCACTTTCCAGAACTTGTAACAAACCACATGGGCATGTGCCTTGGGTCACACGGTTTTAGGCAGACCATGCGGCCCAGTATTCATCCTCAATATTTAGTGCTCTAGGCTTCAAAATAGCACTAGACACCCTTGGGATATCATTAAACCTCCTAGGAATTAGATTAAGGGGAGATTTAAGGGCCTACAAAAATTTTAATGGCATGTACCTTTAGATAAATATTAGACATTACAACATTCACACCATATAACTTGTCATCTCTAAGAAGTCTTCAAGAATAATGAAAACATCACCCGACCTAATAAGGATATGAAGTTTCATTCAAATGCTTTTGTCACATTTATAAACGCCAACACAACATCAGGATTCACCTTAATGAATGACACATTGGCCATAAAACTCAAACTAACACCCAAAATCCAAGTATATTATGGAGATGAGTATAATTCTGAGTTTATAATACTAGAAAAAACGATGGCATCATCATCTCTTAAAAAACTAACCTATGGTGCTTCAACATAGTTTCTCGAATTAATGACCATTTCCAAACCACAGTATCCTCACCATCGTAATTTTCTTTTAACATCTGCCCATAGAGTTTCAACAATACTCACTACATGGAACATGAAACATGATCTGATCAAATGGTCGAGTCAAAAACATCATCCATTATACAAAACCAGAGGAAGAAAGGCCAATCCACTATTGATCTAAAATTCCTAAAATCTTGACTTAGATGCTCAATGCACACCAAAAGATAAACTTCTATCATTTTTAACATAAATAGATTGGTATTTTCTCATATAACACTCACTGAATCTCACAACCGGATTCTGGTGATGCATTTATCCTAAAGGATTCATAAACTATCATGCCTTGGTGCAATAATAGAAACATCCCTTTGGTCAGACCCATTTTGACCAACGTGGTTTTGACACCCCCTTCCAATCACATATGATAACTAAGGAAACCTCAGAGTCAATAGTTTGAATCCATAGAGCTCATCCAAGGAAAACCTCATGTAGTGATTACAATCAAAGTGTTGGCACCGGCTGAATGCCTTACCTCAAAAATAGTTACTAATACCCATGTGGAAACTACTTGTCAGTCAAAGATAGGAAGAGAATAGCTGGTGTCCATGATTTCTTCCTAGGAATTCATACTTTGGAAAAAACTAGGTATCACTCAGGATCAACAAGACCTTTAAAGAAACCACACATCCAAAGTGTGTCTTTAATCAAAACCACCAAAAAATCCCATTGGCTTTTTAAAACATTGGTGTGCAGTATGCAAAATTCTCTCTTAGTGTGCCCAAATGATACTAGATAGGGGTCATGGACTTTCGTAAGCTGGGAGTACACTAATAGTATTTTCATGACCATCAAAAGGATTTAAGAAACTTTCACCATAAAAAGGGTGGAGTTCTCCACACATTTTTAAACCAACCATGGTAAGTAAAATGGAAGGATACTCAAACCATTACATGTTTACTTTCATAGAAAAGAACTGATACACCTTCTGAATCATTGACATTTATCAGTAACCATGCGCTTACCATGTGAGGCATCCTGTGATCATTCCAACTTATCCACCAAAATTCCTAACCTGGCAAATTATTTTTACAAAGGTTATATCCACAGGAAACCTTTCAACGTTGTGACGTCTCGCAAAATCCCAAAAGTGTTGAGACCCCACCAACCCCAAGGACATAAAAATAGAACTGGCCATCTGAAATGATCCTCTATTTTGTGTTCATTCTACATGTAGGGACACATTTAACCATAATCAATGAGATACACCCAACCTTAGGAGTGACATTATCATCTGGGTTGCTGTGAATGGAACTCACTTCATGGAACATGATCAATTGAACACTAATGATGGTAATGTATGTGCATGAAATGCTTGAGAAAATTAAAACTTATTATAAATAGATAACCAGCCATTCAAGAATTCTATGGTAATTTGTAACCAAGATAAACCCATAATGCATCCAGATTTGTGTTCCCACATGATAAGGAAGTAGGCATCATATTCAAATCAACTGAACAACTTGTTAAACACCTGATTATTTTAAACAAAATAATTCTGAACATTGGTACATGTTGGTAACCTTATCAATTCTCATGCCACTCTACTCTAAAACTGATCACTATTCAAAGCGTACCAACACCAGAGTATAAGGTTAACCCTGAACTCAAACGGTTTGCTGCAACATTTAACAGGACAATGGGTAGCACATATATCGAAACATACTACCCCATGATTACACAAGAAAAAGACATGTCCTTGATATTATTCATGATTTTATTGTCGATATGTACTCAAGTATCTGATGTTATTTTCCCAATATTAACCAATGTCTTTAATTTCTCATATGTCTAAAGAAAAAAATGACGATCTCCCGATCCATCCGTCACTAAAAATCCAGGAAAGGAAGGCTCACATGACTTAATAAGAAGTAAACCATTCCCTTGCCATGAAAATCCATCTAGAACCAAGAATTTATAAATTCTCATATCTAGAGTAAGATAAAAAACACACGACCACCCATCAAAACAAGGGTTGTTTTTTCAAACCAAGAGTCATACAAAGGACAATGGAACCTAAATAGTACCACTAAAGGAAAAAGTTCAGAAGAAACATGTAGGGGTTTTAATAATATGATGGTGGTACCTACCATGGATTTCCCCTAAAGGAATAGGGATAGACCATGAACACAACTTAAAAAGGGAATAAAATGACATAGAGGCTACCAGAATAGTACCTCTAACTAAAGATGGATCTGGACTCTACTGCTGTAGAGATTTTTAAACTACATATAGATGGCATGAACCATGTACATAAGATGCTACCTAAAAGCCTGATAAGATCCACTCTTTTTTCTTTAGTGTTTTGAAACCTGACAACCTCAGCCTTGACCTCCACTGCCTTAGTCTTCTTGGCCGGTGGAAGACCAACTCCCAACCAGATGTGGTACTGCGGATCCTGTACCTAATGGAGGTGCTGGTACAGATACCCTGCCATTAGATTCTTGAGGAAAAGAAGGGAAAAAACAATGAATGTGACCTATACCACCGAAAGTTTGACATTCCACTAGGTTCCTAATTCCCAAGGTCTTTGTGCAGCCTATCCTGCCACACTGATGAAATACAATTGAAATTTAAGTATGCTTCATTTGGCTACCATTTCCCCCATATGCACTCTCAAAATGGCACTTCCTAATGCTTTAAGGACCATCACCCAAATGCAGAATTGAACTGCCCTGGCTCACATGACCATATTATTTGATATTAGTCAATGTAATCAAGTCATAGTTCAATATATTTTTAATAGTATTCTACCAAAATATGTTCACTTGTGAGAAGATAGCATGCATAATCCCTTCCTCAAATCATCTTGTAGTTGTTCATTCTGCACCTATCCGAGATGGATAAAATTTTTGAAGCATAGTGAAATGAGAAGAATACTCTAGTATAATCATGGGGCCCTGATAATAGTGAATGAGCTCCCTAGAATGATCATCTCTCAGAGTCATCAAGAATAAGTGATCATATAAATCCATCTATAAGTATGAAAAAACCCTGTATTTGTAATGTTCTGACAATGAAACGACATCCTATACACCTGTAAGATTCACAAAGAATATAGATATAAATATTGAACCTCCACTCTAGAGGCATGTCGATATGATCAATGATAGATATGATAGATTATATCAATGAATATGTAGCAATAGCACCTCAATTTCTTGAGGATGTTGGATGAGGATTTTGTTGAATATCCCACATAAGATCTTCCATGGTAGGGGCAGGACCGAGAGCACCCTTAACAGACTGCATGAATTTGATAATACTATCCCTAAAATTGGAATTGATACCATGTGGAAGATCAATAGGATGTGCATTTGGAAACACTATAGGATGTATAATGGGTGGAATAGTGCTCACCACCTTTAGAGTATGCTCATCGCTACTCTCCGGGAATACAACACGAGGAAGTGATATTGTTATAACTCTATAATTTCCAAGCATTCAACTTATTCAAATATTCCATGTCAACTAAGAAAATCACTTAATAAATATATATTTAGGGAATTTTGAAAACCTTATTTAAACATAGCACAATAGATGAGGAATATTATAAAGAGGACATATACGTGACTTCCCTTGAGCATAACACACTGATAGCTAACTCTATGAGTAAAGTCTAGATAATAAGTAATAGGGACCTCAGAAGGATAACAAGACACACAACCTACCACCCATTTTCGAGGTAGTGTCTTTTTCTATTCAATATGTTGTATTTTTTTAATTTACTCATTTATGCATTTAATTTATTTTTAAACAGATTGAATTAGGTGGATCACCATCACAATTTATAAGGTCACATACACCTTATAAATTGAAATTGGGTATCCACTAAACCCAACTAATATCAATTTATTGCATAGTATATTGGCACAATTCTATATTGTAAACAATTTATCACAACATGATATAACAACTGCACTTATCAATAATCACATGAAAAATAGTAGATGCATAGGGAAAGTAGACATTTCATGGAAATTTGCATGAAATTTTAATCCCCATAGTTCATAGTATGATGCATGTAATGAAACTCCATCATTTTATCTGACATGAAGTTATAGAAACATCATCTTAATAACACGAATATCAATACCATCACAAAACAAGTGTTGCACCCAATAGTGAAATCATATCAACCGTCGATGGAAAAATCAATAACACAATTCATTTCGAAAGTAATTTGGGGGTCTCCTATACATGGGGTTTCTACATCCAAGAATAGGGTAAATTCTAAATTACTATGTCCTTGTCTACTATCTAACCCAAATATTAATAGAAAAGGAAAATAATTCTCGGATTCCAATTTGAAAAATCCCACCCCAAGTGCCACTGAACCGGACCCCGAGATAGTGGGTCACAAAAATAATGATGATAACATGAGTCTATACAAAACAATTAGAGTGCAGAGGAGTATGGGTACAAGAATATACATCATGATATCAAAAACTACTAAAGCGGAAAAATGCTACAACAAAATCTTAAGCATATGCTTGGTCCTCTACCCCCAATATCAATCCTATGTAGTAATTGGACGCTCAATTATAAAAAGTAGCATGCTTCCCAATATCAATACTTATGGGAATAAAGTCTCCTTATGTACCAAATGATTTTCGAGTAGGGTGTGAGATAAAATCTCAGTAGGCTAGTGGCCATAATGTCTAGACCTTTCCATTTCATGTTGTGGATAGATAATAGTGTGCCAAATATAATAAATTCAAGAAGCTAAAAAAATAAAATAACTACAACCTAGTCTGGGATCCCAAGAGGAATCATGTCCCATAGCACTTCTGACCCAAGCCGAAAGTCAAAATAAAGTACCTTTTAAGGTTGAATATGTATACATGGTCCAAATTAAACATTTAAATCCTAGAAGGAAAACCCCAAGATTGTGCATTAGTTTTGGGACTATCTCACATCTCATCATAAAAGTGTTCTATAAATGTAAAGGAGAAACATCACAAGTGCTCAGGACATCTCATTACAAAATAATAGATGCATTTCATATAATTTAATAAATTAAAGCATGTCTATAAAATCATGTGGTGGAGTCTGATCCCATCCCTGTCAATCTAAAAAAGAATCCAAGGTATCGCTACAGTACATCTGATATACACCAATACCACCGAGTCCATCCAAAGAGATCTATACAGAATCCCAAGTCTCACTCTAGGAATGGAGACTCATAGTCTATCCTAGGTATCTCATGTAGGGGATCATGTATCACCCGAGGCATGGAATAGCCATCTTTCAAATGGATCAATCCACAGTTGATCCCCTAGGGAACCAGTATCACTCAACTGAATAATAACCACTCAGGAATCCCTAGCATGGAAAACAAAATCACTTACCCAAATTTGTTGGGTCATATCCCACCGAGAATGGAGAGTCCATCCATGAGTCCTTAATAGGGAACCCACATTCTCTCCCAAACCCATATCAAGAGAACCATGTTTCCAAGAACATCACAAGCAAGGAATATATCAAAGCAATGTATTTATAAAATTATATTCCATTAATAGAATATCAATATCATATTCTCACCATTTAAAACATGATATGAAATTTATGCCAATCAAAAAATGGTACAATTCATATTTCTTATAAATAAACATTTTTCGTAAATAGGTCATAAGCAACAAGAATAGAATTTAAACAATTGCATATAATCACAAGAAATTTAATATAACAAGCTAACAAGATTACAAATTTATAAATCATTACAATTTATGCAAAATAATAATGGATTCATTTACATATAAAGGAAACCAAGCATTTCTAATAACACTAATCACTACTTTTACTTTAGAATAAAATGCACCTCTATTGTAGGGGTTTTATTATAAAAACATGACTTTATTCATCAACAATTCATTTATGCATGATAAGAGGAATAATTTCCATTTGAACATCAATAATGGTGATCTATACTAGTATAATAAGGTTAAAAGTAATAGATAATGATTTAAAAATTGAATAATAAGAATATGAAATTTAATAAAAGCTATATCGGAAGAATATACATTGGGATAAAGGCCTGAATCTATGTAAACAACAATTATTAATGGAATGTGGTTTTAATCAAGGGAAGAACATTAAGAACCAATCATATCCATTACCCAAGGGTATGATTTATAGTTCATTACTCAATTTAAGAGAATTTATCAATTTAATAAATCAACCCATCGTGAAGCACAATTCAAGGAAAATGGAAATTTAGGCCCAAATGGATGGTTCACCCGAAAGGGGATAGCCAGAGGTGAAGTGAGTACCAAATTAATGTAATTTTACACCTAAGAGGGTCACTATAGACATGATAAAATATTACGATTAATTTAGTATGAAAATTTAAAGATTCAAAAGAATGTTTTAGTGAGCGGCATAATGACACAATGTTAAATATGAGAGAAAATAATCGGTAAAAGGCACAGGCATCCTACCTCAATGTCACAGTATAAAAACAATCTGGTAAAAAACCCTTGATTCAACCTAAAATGGAGTAAATCCACAGGTTTAACAAAACCCACAAAATTGGGGGAAAACCAACAAACCATAATAGCACAACAGATGATGGAGGAAGAAAACAATAGAGGTTTGTTGAAGAGAGAGCGTATTAAGAGGACTCTGTTGTTTATGATAGTGATAAAAATGGGGATGAATCAAAGGATAAAACTCAAAACACCAAGAGAGGAGGAGGAGGGTTTATGCATAATGTTTGGAGAGAGATGACAGAACATACACCATACCTGGAGGAGGAGGCAAAAACATTGGTGGAATAAAATAAAATAGAAAAAATAAAAACAAAAAAAAGAAAAAGGGAAAAATATAAAGAAAACAAAAATAAAAGGGAAAATGAAAGGGGGAATCCCATTTCAGTTTTACCCAAAATAACATAGTGCATGGGAAAGGCACACTGTCTAAATAACTATTCACAAACTGGGACTTTTCCCACTATCTGGAACCTATTAAAAATATCATAGGCATGCACCATGGGTCACATAGTTTTAGGTGGACCGTGCGGCCCAGTCTGATTCTTCTACATTCAGTGATCTGGGCTTCAAATGATAATTAGCCTCCCCGAGTATTTCTTTTAACTTCCTAGGAATCATATTAATGGTAATTTTAAGGATTAAATCCAATATTTTATCATCTCAAACCTTTTGATAAATTTTGGATGTTACATCAACTCTCCAGTCCTATCCTCATGAAGGGATGCTTACCCAATAATGTACTAAAGTATTATATCATAATATGACTCATATCGATAAAGGGTACCCCACAACAATTTCCCTATGATTTTTCACTCCCACACCCAAAATTTTTACATCGTGTCGATCTCATATCTTCCATACATCACATCCTTCAATGAACACTCCATGAAACAAGCCAAAACATCTCATCACATCTCACCCATAGAGACCCGGTTCATCACACTACATCATAGTCACATAACCATAGTAATAGGGTATCAAGAATATAAATGAAATCAACATCAAACCATCCCATAACATGAATGACCCCCACCATAAGCCATCTCATCACATCTCATATCTCCCGATTACACCTAAGACATCACATCACATCCCCATAGAATAATTTTGACTTCCTTCCATCGTAGCTAGTGCATATCAACATCACCTGAAAGATAGAGTGGGATAGAGGGGGTAGCTATCCATCCATCCTCACCACAAGGATATTGGAAGAAACACCCCCCACACACACACACACACATATATATATATATGGCTATAGTCACATGATTCTCAATATGGGTGGAGTACATAAAGAAATCATAATGAATGTACAGTATAGATATAAATTAAAACACAAGCCCAACTAATGGGTTTACAACAAGTACTAACCCAATCTAACCGTCAACACATTTTCTACCACCATAAAATGAACCACACCATAGAACAATCCACAAGACACATTTCAAATTTAATCTTATTTCTTTAAATTATATACATTAAATATTTAACTTTACTAGAAAATTTTATTTAAAAATCCCATTCATTTTTTTTATTTATCAACAACCATATTTATCCGGAAATAACACCCTTTTAATTTATTCATTATAAATTTCAATCATTTTAACCCAACCTACCCATTCCATTTCAAAAAATTACTAACCATTAAAAATACTACCCAAGAATCTAATTCAATCCAAAAACACACAAAAAATAGTAACCCATCATCCTTATCAAGCCAACCATCCCGGCATCACTACCATCCCATAGCCACATAATTCATCAAATCATTTCCCCACAACATGGACACATCACAACCACTCACAAACCACCCCACATCAAAACCACACATAACTATAAAACAACACGATCATAGAACCCTTAATCCTCCCAAACCAAATCAATACATAAACATCCCAAAACATGAACACATCACAATATTTTCCAGATTTTTAAATGAAATTTCTACTAACTCCACTTCATTATTGAAGTGTATTATCACACAAACCATAAATATAGGGGAAACTATTTTGTTAATCAAATATAAATTATTATAAAATTAACATTAAGGAGGTTACAAAATCAAACTAAAAACCAAGATACATTGAACATGTTAAACCTTCAAAAACAAAGCCCCCAATGACCACAATATTCAAAAGGGTATCAAGCTTGTACATTCATAATATACAAAATAATATCAGCCCTATAAAAACATGAAATTTAATCCCTTCCCCTTAAAATTTCAATCAAAATAGAAAATTATATTAATTAATCAAGATGAAAAGAAACTCCCCATAGGAAATGAAAATTGAAACCCCTATCCCATGATTCATAAGATGAGAAACTAGGGATACCTACCTCAAATAGAGATTTTCGACTCACTATACACCACATGGTGAAGAGGAAATGCCCATAACCTACAACCGAACAAGGGAGAAAAAAACCTAAATTTCATCAAAATATCATCAAAATAAATCCCAACTCACCCAAAAACCAGTACAGCACTACATAAGTGGATTCCTTGAAGGGGAATGCAGGGAAACAATAGAGATGAAAGAAAAACATACCACATATCACTAGAACTCAACCACCAGAACCCACCATTCGAAGTAAGGGAAGGCATGATAGAAGATATCCTAAGGGAGAATATGGTTCATAAAAACTATGGGAGGATAAATATTCAGTGAATGGAGAATCATCTATGAATGATATGTAAACATGTTTCAATATTAATGGCTTATAGTGTAAATTCAACTTTTACACTATCTGTTTCATGTTTCCTATGATTTTACATTTTAAACCATGTTTCTAATTCATTAATCCTTTAATCCTAAACACACACAAAATTTATAGAACCTCATTCTATAATTATATTACATCTTAAATCCCTAGGTCATGGAATAAAACCCTTTTCCACAGTGGCCCCTCTTACTCATAAAAGTAAAACAATTTAGACCATGCTTTCCTTAAACCACAAATTTGTAGAAAAAAAATAAATTAACACCATAAAAACAAACTTCTTCACAAAATTAGATCCAAATAATACATATCCTCTTTGATCCAACTCTGAAACACATTCAAAACCCAAACCAGTAATGTAACAAGTTGTGATGGAATAAACTACAGCACCCCGATTTTAAGTAGTTACTCTTTCATTATAATTTTTATGTATTTTAAGAGATTGGATGGATTTTGGGAGGGTATGGAAGAATTTTGGATTTTTTTATGGATTTTATAAATGTTCATGATTTGATCCTGGTTAGTGGAAATAGTGAAAATTTTATAGAAAACTGTGCAAGTTAAAATGGGGGCTTCTAGGAAGTTGCACAGTTAGGTGCATGGTTTTTCTAGACAATACGGTCATACAAGATAAATCATGTAAAGTGAGAATAAGGGAATATAAACATGTGGTTCATGGTTTGTCTAAATATAGAAGTCAACCATGATAGGTGTTCCTTAAGGTAGAAGTTGGTACATGGTTAGTGCATAGTTTTCCTATCCTTGTTACTAATTGTGCACAATTTAAAATTTTGATCCTAAAATTGATATCTCAATTATATTTATCACTGAGTCATTTTCCCTTCATTTTGACCCTAATTTAGTTTTTATTTCTCCAAAAGGATATGGAGTCTCTCTACATTGAATCATAATCAATTGGAAGTTAATTCTTGGTGTGTTGAAGCCCGATTCCCTTAGAAATTCTTCGTTTGTGTTAATTTGTCTTACCTGTATTTTCCTTCTATATTTATCCATCTCTCTCCCTCTTGAAATCCTATATCTAGTACACTATGGAAGGATTTATGATCTTTTATGAAAATTATAATGATATATGGATGTCTTGAGGTTATGGAAAGAGATCTAATGTGGGGTTTTGGATATTAAATTAGGTTTTGTTGAATATTTCATGACATTATTCATTTTCACCATAATTCTCGAGGAATGTGGTTTCACTATAAAATCTTCTTATTATGAATTGATGAAATGATTTCAAATTAATTATTTTACATGAATTTCTTTTTTAATTTATTGTAAATTTATGGATGGATACCCCATTTGTTGATGGTTTATTAAATTGTGAAAATTGGTTGTTTTGGTTGAATGTGAATGTGGTAACATGATTTTAAAATGGTTTTTTAGTTTTTAGGCATAGAAAAATGTTTTATATAATATTTTTATTTTATTATAATGGTTTTTAAAATATGTTTTAGCATTTTATTGGCTTAAATGGTTAAGATTGAGTTGAATGGTATGCATAATGGTCATGAAGTTCCACCATGTAAGGGACAGAGTATGGAAATGAAGTTCCACCATCAACAGTAACACCAAGAATGCATGGTTGTGTGGATGAGTGTGTGTCTGTGGTTGTGTAAAATATATTGGGTTATTACATATGAATATTGATAATTGGTTGAATGAATTGTTTGGATTCATTCCATGGAAATGAATTTCAATTGAAAACAATTTTTGTATGAATACCATTTTTCTTAGAAATAGTTTTGGATTTGATATAAACTATTTTTAGTTGTTTTATATAAATAATGTTATATAAATGTACTAATGTGTTCTATCCTAGTGGTGTGAGTAGGGAATACATTTAGGAAAATCCTAATGAGAGTCATTACTCACCCCTTCTTGGAAACTTTGGTGCTTTTAAAGATGTTTGATATCGAGATATAGGTAAAGAGAAATTGTCACAATTATTTGGTGGTAATTATTCAATCTTGGGATCTATTGTGGAGTTGGATAATGAATCATGTTAGGAGATATGTTATATGTCTTCAGAGTCTTTGTGTTTTTCTGGTTTAGTCTTTTTCTTTGTAGTCGGCGTTGATCTTGGTTTCCTCTTCATACTCTAATAAAGTTGCTTTGTTTTGTTTTACATTGATTTTTATTATAGTGTTATTATGAACTATATAGTTTATTTTGTTATGACATGTTTGGTTGTGGTTGTTTTAATTAAAAATGGAAATTCCTCCCACAATTTTATTGTATTAAAAATGCTTGGAATTTATATCCAGCCATTGGAATATTGGACATGTCACATAAGGCCAAGTAACAATTCCCTCTCACCTCAATTCCATGAGTAGGATTGGGATGTTACCAATGGTAGCAATCATGGATTTTCCATCTTTCATTTTAACAATTGGAATTATCTTATTTGGTCCTTGACTTGGAAGTGGTAATGGTTTTAGTCCTTGGATTTGGAATTCATTCTTGCCTAGTCCTTAAGATGGGATGGTATAAAGATTTAGAATTTTCATGACATGAAATGTAGAGCCTAAAATATTTATCTCGCCTTTTTTTTGTTAAACTTCAAGTTACCAAGTAGTGGGGGAATAGTTGTTTTGGAGACACTTTTATGATTTTTAGTCTCATTTTTATGCGGTTAGAAAATGGGACCAGTATGACATGAATTTTTACAACTAATTTCCACTAAGTGTAGATATTTAATTTTTTGTAAAGATTTATGATTTGGTAAAAATGTGTTTATTTTTTAAAAATGTTAAAATTATTTTCAAATTAAGGATTTGAAAAGGAGAATGGTTATACTATTTTTATAATTGATATATTTTAAACATTTTGGTGGAATTTTTGAAAATTAGTTTAAAAAGTAATGTTCGGATTTTTGGAAAGAATTGTGGGGATCCTTGTGTTGTGGTGGATTTTTAAATTTGTATGCCTTTAGTTTCTATAGAGTGAGACTTATTGAATTATTGTGTTTATATAAAATATAAATCACTATGAATTGAAGAAACCAACTAAAAGAAGTAGCTAAGAATATGGTATCACCTCAACCATAAGGAATCCAAAAACAAGTTCAGAGTATAGTCCAAGCATTTTAGGTTGTCGACATAGGGAACATAAGAGAGGAACTGATGCAAGTGGATAATTTCATCCAGTTTCATAAGAATAATCCACCAATATTTTTGAGGAAATTTTGAACCAAATAAGGTAGAGGTGTGGTTGAATAGGATGAATAAAATCATCAATTTCCTAGGCACACCAACTGAGATGATATTCAAGCTGGAAATGTATATGTTGGAGGATATTGTATAAAAGTTGTTGGATTTATAAATTCTAGATAAAATAGACCAAATCCTTACATGGGAATATTTTGAATAATTTTTAACCAAAAAATAATATCCTCAAACTATAAGGATTTACAGAAAAAAAGACATTATTAACATTAAATAAGAGAGCCTTTTTGTGAAAGAGTATGTGGATAATTTTTTTGAATATAGTCCACTTTTCCCCTAATGATTATTTTTATGAATACTTGAAGGAATAAAATTTTAAATCAGGGAAGAGTTTGGGGATTTGTTTGGGGATTTATTTGATTTGTATAAAGTATTATAAAGGGATCATAAATAGTGAGATTGTGGAATAAAGGGACATATTAGGAGCTATGAGTGGATAATCGTGTTGATTTCTATGGGAAATTGAGGGAACTCTAAAAATGGGATCAAGACGAAGAGGGATACCTATTTCCAAGGTAGTGTGATGGGTCATAATAAGATGACAAGGTCAATAAATTTTCTTACCAAACCCAAGAGAAATCCATGATGTTTCTAATGTGGTTCCTTGGACCATATGAAGTAATATTGTACAAAACCACCTAGATCATTCTAGAATTGAAATAAAATGGGTAATCATTGCTAATATTGTCAAACTTGTCTATTCTTAGGTGTTTGGTGGTATATTTAATGTTTCACAGATGTCATATGATTCGAAGATATAAGGGAACCATAATAAATCTTTTCAGTAGAACTAAGCTATCCATGGTGATTCCCAGATTACAATGTCACCACAATAAGGGAATTCTCAATAAGGAAATAAATAACAGAGTTTAGTGAGTACAAAATTTTATTGAGTAGAGCATGTTATTATGGAGGATCAATCTAGACAATCAACTGTATAAGGTCGGATTATTTTGAATTCTACCCTTATCCAAGATTTTTTTGATACAGGTGTATCTCATTCATTTATTTCTTCTCATGTTGTTGATTTTTTTGCATTTGAGAGTGGATATTAGGAATTATGTTTTGAAACATCAAACTCCTCTAGCTCAGAGAGAATGTAAAGAATTTTTTTGTCGAGAATGTTTTATAACAATTTATGGATATGAGTTGACATGTGATTTCTCAGTATTGGAGATGGATTTAGATGACATAATACTAGGTATGGATTCATTGACAATATTCAAGGATCACATTGACTATTATACCAGAGGGTTTATTTTTATGACTGAGGATGTTGTTGAGCTTCTATTTAGAGTATTAAAAGAAGTAAAGGTAGGTGGAATGTGATTTTTGGTACTTTCAGTTGGAATGATCTCATACCATTTGGAAATATTGAATTTGGGATCGATGAAGGATAAATATAATAGTAATTTCCAAATGGGTTTTGATCAGTCTCATGATATATTTTTTTGAAAATTTCTCATCTTTTCCATACACATGAGAAGTTGAGTTTATGATTGATATCCTTAAAGGGACTAATACTTTATCACTTCCATCATATCTAATGTTACCTATATAATTAAGAGAATTTAAAGTGCATTTGGAAGTTCTAGAAAGTAAATTTTTCATTCGGGCTAGCACATATCCAAGGGAAACACAGTCTTGTTTATAAAAAATGTGGATGGAACACTGGTTGTGTGTGTATTATCCTAAGATTATCCATTTAATGTTAAAGAATTAGTATCCACATCCATGAATTTAGGATCTATTCGATTAATTTAGTGGACCTTAGTGGTTATTTAAGAATGTATTTCATTCAAGATATCACCTATTGTGGGTTCGTAAGGAGGATATTCTAAAAATAGATTTCAGGAGTAGATATGGCCATTATAAATTTTTGTGATATCTTTTTTAATTAAGTATGCACCAAGATACTTTATGACATTGAAGAATCCAATATTCCAAATATATCTGGATTCAATTGTAGTGGATTTTATGGGTGACATATTAGTGTAATCAAGGAAAAGTTAATATCATGAGAAACACTTGGAGATAGTGTTTGGAATCTTGATAGATCGTCATTTGTATGAAAAAATATGAGTGTCTGATTTTTGGATACAAGAGGAACAATTACTTGTCCTTATAATATATGAAATAGGTGTTTAATGGATCCAAAAAAGAAAATGGATATTATCTCATGGAAAACAACAAAGAATGACTTTGAAATATGTTGTTTCCTTATTCTATCTAGTTATTATCGATGTTATGTTCATGAGTTTTCATAACTAGATTCACCTATGATAACATTGACAAGAATAAATTCCTATTACAATGGATTAATGAATCATAGAAGTCTTTTCAAGAACATAATGTTCTCCTTACATTAGCACTAATCTTGATATTGTTGTAATCAGGACAAGGGTATGTGTTGTATTATGATGCTTCAAGATCTGGGTTGAGATGTGTTCTCATGCATTGATATCATATTGTTTCCTATTGATAATGGAAGTTACGATTTCATGATAATACCCACCCAATCCACTATTTGGATATAGATTTTCAGTCTATTCTTTGAATACATGGAATTATTATATCTTTGTTGATAAATTTATTGTGTTTATGGATCATAAGAGCTAAAAACATATCTTATCACATGGTCAATTTTTTTTTCCACACCCATGGAGTTATTTTATTTCCTGATGAAAAAAATGATCAAATGAATTGGCTTTAATTACATGTATAAGATGGGGGATAATATGGTGTCTATTCTTTTCATAATTCCCTTGGGAGTCATGGGGTGATCCCGTGACAATTAGATCATGTGACCAGCTACCACATTAATTCTTCAATCATTCACTTGTTATATTCAAATTGTTTTTATGATAAATTATCACCAGTTATGATTATTTACTATCTCCTATGATGTTTTACTTGGGAAAAATTATTTGAACATGAAAAACCTATTTTTAACCAAAATGTAATGAAATGAAATATTACTTTAAGAATTCTCATAATATCGTGGAAAAACTTTAAAGGAATTCATAAGTAAAATAATTATAGATTTTTTTAGAATCAAAACATATCAAATATTTAGATCTATTGAACAAAATATATAATTCCAAAAAATATCCCCAATTTTATGATCAAAGAATCCATGATAAATAAAATAAAATATTTTATAGATAGAATAGTAAAATATATAAAATTATTTAAGATTAAATATGTAAAATTTCACATTAAATATGGTATCCCCCTTTTCTGATATTAAAAAGTAGAATAGGTGGAGTGAGATAATAAATTCGATATAGCATTGTGAATTTTTTATTTTTAAGGATTAATTTTTTTAAATGGAATAGAATTTGATATCAGAGTTGTAGAAATAAAAGTAAATAACATAAAAAGAATAATTACATGAAAAAAACACAATGAATTGAATGTTAATAAATAAAATAATATTATTACATAGTCACCGTGTAAATTGAGAAACATAAAAACCAATCAATGAAATGCATCAACCTTTTGATTTCAGTTTAGGTTGTGAAGAGTTAAATTTTGGGAAATTTTTTTGAAGGTTTGTAATAGAAAAGGAAATTTTAGTCCTATCTGAACCATGTCCCGAGGTTTCACCATCTAGATTCATGAGTATGGAAATGATATCATCATGAAGATTTCATGATATTTCAACATAAAAAAGGCTCATCATAAGAAAATGGAAAAGTGAACATAGTGAAAGGTATATACAAACTATTAGTAGTTTCTTCACTCTGAATTTTAGATTCTCCAAAACATTATTTCTCTATATCATGATTGGAGGAGGATGAAAATAATAAATTAATCAACTCATATTTCAAAAACATATAGATAGATTATCAAGAATTGGTATCCTTCCTATGATTTAATAGTATTTAGTGCCTCATATGTTTAATCTAGAAATAAGATGATCTAGAGAGCAGTCTAGTGTGACAAAAAGTCCTTCCTTAATTTCTTCTAAAATAGATATTCATGATGAAAATTATTATCTTTAAATACACCATTCTGGTAAAAAATTCGTTTATCACATGGATTCTCTGGAAAGTAAATTCTTAAGGCTTACCCAAATTATATAATAATTTTATACCATCATTAGAAATTATTTTTTTTATAAAACCTTATATACTTTTTCATAATTTTCCCCAAACTTTCAGGTCAAATAGATCTTTCACCAAGTTAAACTACTTTATCAGATTAAGTTTCCTTGGTATCTGATGAACAAATATCTTGAATATATTTTAGAATATACTTTAGTAAATATTTTTTTGATGGAAAATTATTATTTGTAGTATAATTATATTGATAAATTAATGTATAGATATTACAATTTAAATCCTGAGTTTCCCCTAATTTCTCTTTGGGAAAAGAACAAACTCTAATGAAATCAATCAACATATACGTCTTTTTATATATTATTTGACTTCTTTTTTATAGTAATATTTAATAACATTCAATTATAAAGTGAAATATTCTATCAAATTTTAATGGTTTCAAAAGATACCTTATTAAACTTAGGATCCTTAACTTTTTAATATCACATTATGACATCTGAGGATACATTCTAAAGATGATCATAAAAATTTACAAAAACAATTGAGTGTGTTGTAATAATATAATGAATTATCTTCATGAATTAAATCTAATAAATAAATCATTTATAAAAAACGATTTATTCCTTGAAATATTAGACTTCTTCTTGAACTAAGGATGATATGTATGACTGGAAAATTAGAAGATTCTTCAGCATCTCTAACTAAGGTTTTAAAAATTAATTCTAATAATAAAAATCATATTTAGATATATAATTTTTCCCCAAATTATTCATATGAATATTTATATCATTAAATTTAAATTTTATGGAATAATTGTAAAAATAATTTTACCTAAAAAAATATACTACCCTTTATCTACCTTAGATATCTTAGGATCATCCAAGAAAATATTTAAAAACATTATTCTATATAACACCATTGAATCAAGTTCCCAAGTTGGTATTACTCTACTCTCATTAATAAGAAGATATGGTTCCTGACCAAATTCATCATATTATTATTCAGATATAATATGTTTTGAAATATGATGTTTTCCTCAACTCGCATTCTTATCATCTTGAGGTGATTGATCAATATGTATCTCATCAATATGGATCACTTTTTCTAAAACATAATGATGAATGTTGGAGTATAAATCACCATGAAATCACGTAGCCCATGACTCTATAAATTATAAATACAATAATATTATGAAATAATCACCAACAACTTCTTTATCTTGGTTTTTCAATAACTCAAATTCATCAATTACAACTGTTCCAAATACAACTTATTAAGGTGTAACATGAGCATTACAAACTTCACCTTCTTGTATAGATGTGGAATAATCAGAAGAAAAATTAATTCAGAGCATATTTTTTCTCAATCATAACATAAGAAATAATCAAATAATAAATTTAAATAGAATTAATTCTTTTTAACCCATGTTTTACAGTTAGAGTCTCTTTATCCAGAGTCCTCTAAATCTTCTTGAATTTTTTTCAGGAGCAGTAACAGTTACTGTAACACCTTGAGAATTTAATATAGGAATTTCATGTTCAATATAATTTATTAAATGAAAAAATAATATTATATTATAATATATAACCCAAATATAATATTATATATGTCTTTTTAAAAAAATCAACCTCTTTGATTTCTTATAGAACACACAACACAAATCTTAAAAGACTCAAAAATATATGACTGTCATAACCTAGAATTTAAATTGGATGGAATGACTAATATTTATTACATTATGAAATATATATATGTAAATTTTATATTCAATATATATTTACTGGTATATTCGTCATAAATAATCAATCATTTTTTAGTGATGTAATTTTACTCTTCAAAACATGTTATCATAAAATTGTTTTTATTCGAAATATTATAATTAACATAGAAATTTTTTAGAAAATTAATTTGAAAACATTATCATTATTTTTTAAATCACCACATTGAAATTAACTTAGAAGTATGTTTTTGGAATTTTTGTAAATTTTTTGATTTTTCAGTGAATAGTAAAAATAACGATTTTTATAAAATGTCATTTATTTTATATAAATTAAGTAATTTAAATGTAAAAATATGTTTTTAATGTGATTTAAAGTAAAATAATTATCCTTTAGATATATTTACTCTACTATATTAAATTTGAGTCATCTTTATTTTGGATTTTAGTATATGTTATTTTTGGGTTTAAAAATGTGTTTTTCTAAAAACTGTTTTAAAGTGCGTAATGTTTGTCCATTTTAATTAATTTTAAAAACCTCCAATGATGAAATATTAAAATTAAATTTATTGATTATATATAAATTAATATGAATTTAAAATTATATAATTATTATTACTAGTGATGGAGTTAATATAAAATCACGTTTTTCTTGAAAATCACTCTTCTTGAAAACCATCTTTTTTATCATGTCTACTTGTCTAATTATAAATTAAAATTTACAAATTCTTTTAGTTTAATTGGGAAAAAATTATTAAATTTTTTCATGATAATAATTTATATTATTCAAAAATATGTACATCATTTTTACCGTAATGAATTGTAAAAATTGCACAAATAAATTACCATGGATTAGGTGAATACGATTTTACGGGGAGTTGAAATAAAAATATGAGTGTTAAAATTACCAAGAAACTTTTATAAATTCTATTGGATTTAAATTTTAGATAATACCATGTATAAGATTCTAATTTGAGAAATTTTGGATTCTTTTAATAGGTAAAAAATGTGGGTAAAAGTTTTTCATTTCAAAAATTACCAGTGTGCCACTCACCTCAATTATAATAGGTCAACCACTCTCCTCTCATCTTAAAACATAAAAACCTAATTTTTTAGGAATATTTTTGAACAATTAATTTCCTTAATTAAATACTCTAATCATTGATTTATTTTTCTATCCAAAAATCTTTTCAATGAAGGAGTTAGGTATAATCTTAATGAGGTGGTCTGAGAAGAGTTAAAATTCCTAATTGAGTATTTTTATTTTTTTACTTTTTCCACATCCTTATAATATACATAAATTATTATTATGTAAAAAAATTATCTCCCATATAAAAAAAATTATCTTAATTTTATATCAAAAATACATCTCATCTTGCGTCAAATGGGATATGAAATACTTTTTTGTGTGTACGACATACAACCACCTTATGGGCTGATGTCATCTGTTCTCCATAATCGCCTCTCACTGATTGTTATTATGATGGTCATAAAGTGTATATATATATATTATATTTCTAACATATATATTCTTGGGTACTTATGAAAGTACATATACCTTCTTATTTTCCAGTCTGTGGGATATATGATAATGTTGATCATTTGTATGGTGAACTACAGCCTCGCAAAGAGATGTGATTCGTTTTTCACTAACACAATACATGAATGGAAATAAGGATAAATTTGATGAAAATATGTGATTAAAATGAAATAATTATTATATTAAGGTCATATTTATCATTATTGAAATATAATATATTATTTTCCTACTTACCATTCAACTCACTAAAGAATTATAACATAGATCATGTGTATGTGTGGGCTACCACCACCATAAAATGATGTAATTCTATTTTAATTAGCATGTCACATGGATGATATATATAAGTAAATATAATGAGGTAATATTATATTTATGACATTTTTATCCTTATAATAAGATAAAATATCCTTTACCTACTTTTTATAATGATCGATGTAAATGGAAACACCACTCATGTGTAAGTATGACATACCATCTCTATGATTGCAGTAATGTTCATTTTTCATAACCATATTTAATGACTGGTTTTAAATGTATAATTTAGGTATAAATATTATATATATTTCTTTATATTATTAAAAAAATATCATTTTTGACCAAAGTCCATATACCGAAACAGTTTTAAAAATACAGACCAAACATCCTCAAAATGCCTGATGTGCAATTAACTCATTAAGTATTTAAATGTGTCATTAAAGTTATTAAAATAAATTATTTAAATATATGGTATTAAACCAACAAAATTTTATTATGTAATAAAATATTTTATATAAACATATCATATAGGATCTATAGGATATACATTGATGGTGTGGACTCAAGGTAATAGTTTCTCATCTCACTTTTACATCCATGAGACGTTTTACACATTCCCAAATTATTTATATTATGTAGTTTTTATACTTTAAATTTTATCTATAATATCATGAATAATTCATATTTCATGGTATTTTCAATTTCAACATGAATTATTTCATCGAATAGTATTTAACCTGAAATTTAGTATATTATAATGAATTTTATAGATCAATTTCATAACATTGTGTTATAATTCTTTTTTATCAAATTATTCTGACATGAATATGTGTGAAATTAATTTTTATTAAATTATGTTTTATTTAAAATTTAATGTTTATTTAAATTTGATACGCATAATTTATTTGATGATAAATTCTCACATAAATGTTATGATATTTGTAAGGGTTTCTCAACTCAACTCGTATTCTTTAAGAAAAATGTTTTTTATACACCTATATTCATTTATGAGGGGTATATACTTCCCATTTTATATTTTAAATCAAAAATATAATTTTATTCATGGTATTTAATGTTTTTTTGAAATTATTATTTGATGGGTCTTATAATTTAAGAGTTATGAATGTTGTGAAGTCTTTATGATACAATCAATATTTTAATCGGGATTTATTATTCCTAAATTTCAACTAAAGGAAACTATTTGATCATTTTATAAGTAAATCATTAATTTTATTCTCATATATTTATTCATGTAAATTTCTCGTAATAATTCTATTTTACATTTGTTTTGTAATTAAAATTATTGAGAAACGGTTTTTAAGAAAATCCATCCTTATTTCTATCATTGGGGAAAATAATTATTCCAAATCCATGTTATGATAAAATGTTTCCAAAAATTCCTTTAAAATTATCTAAAATATTTATTAAGTGTTTATTTACTAGTTACTAGATTTTTAAAAAATATTTTAAAATAAATCTTTCAATCATTTTCAAAGACAAGTCCAATTTATAATTTATATAAAATGAGAATGAAATCATTATTTTATCTGTTACAACATAAAAAGAATTTCCCACTATCATCACCACTTATTTCCATGAATATTACAGTATATATATTCATGTTTATTTTAAAATAAAATTATATGAAAATTATATTATTAATTTTTGGGTTTTTAAATTAATTTTTTATGTGAAATGTTTAATTTCCTCAAGAATATTTTTAATGACATTTTAATGGTATTCAAATTCATCATCATCAATAACCCTTGATTTTTAATATTCTTGATTGGTATATATGGAAATGATAGATCCATAATGTTTATTTGGATGAATTATGATTGATTGAAATTGATGGTTATGGAACCCTTTTATTTTCCATAGTTTAATCTTGTTTAAATGATATTGTTATAGAGCAACGTTTTTTCCTTGTGTTAATCATGTTTCAATGAGATATTATGGAAAAACCTACTTTTCCATTATTTAATCAGGTTTTAAATAGATTTTCATGTAACCCATTTATTTTCCATAGGTTTATAATGTTATGAATGGATGCATTTATGATTTTTATGATGAAATGTGAGATTCCTTATTTTCTAATTATTTTAGGTTCTTGGGAATTGATTATTATAAATGGTGTTTCATTTATAAACCAAGGATTATAGGTTGCATTATTATCCATGGAATAATGGTTATGTTATAAACTAAATATGGATGGGTCTATTATATTCATCCAATTCCTCAGTTAGGATGGGTATAGAAGTCGGACTTATTAGTTATTCCGTTTTTTAGAGTGATATGATGATGGTGTTCCATGTTACCTACATATTTTTTAAGGAATATTATGCTTTATAAATGTTTAATTTGATCAAGATTGATATGAAACGGCTCATGAATACTGATTTTTATGACTGGTGCCATTGTTAAAGCCTTATACATGTTTTTATGTTTCATGATCCCTATATTGTTGGGTATAAATATTATTATTTTATAATCACAAAAAATTATTATGTAGTTATACCTATATGATCTTATTATTCCCACTCATGTCATTTAATTTTTAATTCTTCTCTTTACCATTATCTAGAATTTGAGCTCACCATTCTTATATTTCCCCTTCCCCAGGTTATGATGGATGATGATAAAATGATTTATTTCAAGAATGTTCTATAATGTGAGGATTATTTTGTGTGATGTTAAAAATATTATATGTAATATGAATAGGTGGGTATAATATATAAAACATTTCATTGAATTCATGGGTATTATTTATGTTAGAGTTTTTCCAAATTATCTAAAACTATAAACCTAAAATTTCCTTAGGTATGTAAGTGATCAAATATTACTTTTTGATGTTGTATGTTTTGGTTGTAAAAATTGGGCCACATTTATTGGTATCAAATCCATGAAATATAAAGATCATATATTTAGCACAAAATATGGGTGTTCGGGTTTGGTGATATTAAAGTTGGTATTAGAAGAATGATTTTTAAAACTTTTGAGATTAGTATTTTTTCATGTTACGTTATATTAATAATTATGGATACCATCATAGGTCTATTAGATTAATGATGATCATAATTTTAAATTCATTAACTTCCCTTTTTAGTTTTTATGTTATGATATCCTAAGGTGGTTAATGAAATTTTCGGGGATGTTTTATTATGTTGATGTATATGTAAATATTTGGTTTAACATGAAGCATGCCTGTACATTTTTTGGAATTTTTTTCAAGGTATTGATAACCAGTATATTTTATATGATCTTGGATGTTGAGGTAATTATGGGAACATAAGTTTTATTGGATAGATAACCATGGGATCAAAATGTAATATGGGACTAATGATTGATGTTATTTCAAAATAAGATCTCTATATTTTTTTCGGCTTAAAAAATATAAGGTATGAGGTAACCTTGGAGGTTAAACAATCCTAAATATTTAGGTTTTTTTAATTATTTAGTTTGAACTTTTGGTATTATTATTGAATTTTGGGGATTATAGAACGTTAATCCATTTTGGTAATTATCTTACCATGTCATAACAATTTTGGTTCTTGTTAATATTTAAGGGAAGGTGGATAAGCTTCAATATCACTTTTAGGATTTTTTTCCTTTAAAAATTTTATTATAGTGATTTATGAATTGCCAAATTCATATTTTATACACATAATTTTTTGAAAAATATGAGAATATGGTGTAAATTTATTAAAGGATGACATTCTTCACATCAAGTTAGTACATTTCCTTACAATTTCTGTAGTTGGGGTTTGGAATAGTGGTAAGCACCCCGTAATTCAACATGAAAAATAGTTTTTAAAACCCCATGGGGCCCAGGGTACTGTAGCAGTACCACAACGTACTTTAGCAATGGCAGCCCTGTAGCAACAGTGTAGACTGTAGCGACGGCAGATCACTGTAGTAGTGGCAGGGTACTATAATGGCGGTAAGTACTGTGCAGTGCTGTAGTAGGTGGGTACTGCAGTATTATTATTCACAGAATGAGCCTTGGGCAATCAATTTGGGCATATGGGCCATGTAATGGGCTAAATTACCACTGGGCCTTTGGGATATGTAATGGGTATCCCTCTACCCAGTTAAAAGAGTTCTTTGCTTTGCTTTAATAAAAAAGCATTTCCTTTTGATTTCAGTTTTGATGGTATGGAGTTCCCCAACCCTATGAAAAGGATCATGAAAATGAAATTTTAATTCTATTAGAGTCATTTGTGATGAAATACATTGCTATTTATATCATCGTAGACATATTGTTTTGTAGTCCTTAACTTTATCATGATCATTAACTTTCTTTATATTAATGATCTCTATCAGTCCCCATAATTATTTATGCTCTTCTTCCATGTATATATCTTCATCTTACACCAATTTTCTCCTATTTGGAAACATAATTTTGGGATAAATTCATATTTCTACTTCCCTATTTTTATCTGAGTTTTTATTTACCATTTTTATGATTTGGGTTTATAACTAGGTATTTTCAAATGTCCAACCTTTGATTATAGAGAGAATGTTCAAATTGTGAGGAAATAGTTTATTAAATAGGTGGAGGAGAATGTAAAAAATTTCTATTTTTAAATATGAAATTAATGTTTAATATCATATGTTACACAAAACTATGAGCTTAGGAAATATTTTAACACCACAATATTTTTTATATATTTCATTTTGAATAAATTAAATCCCTTTGATAGCTTATGGAAAGTGCAACAACTAACTTAAACAACCGAAAAAATATATGACCATTATAACTAACCTATTAAATTATCTAGTATTAATAGGATTAATAATATTATGAAATATATTGATTTATTTACTAATAAATACAAATTTATTGTAATATTATTAGTAAATAAGCATTCAATTTGTAGTAAAATAATTTTATTCTTCAATATATGTTTTCTTCAAAAATGATTTTTATTTCAAAGATTATAATTAATTTATATAAATTTCCGAACATTAATTTGACAAAATAAACATAATTTTTGTAATAATCGTATAAAAAATATCATAGAGTTAAATTTTGTTATATTTTGTAATATATTTATTTTTCAGTTAATAGTAAACATTAATGTTTTTTGAAAAAAATTTATTTATTATAAATAAATTAATTAATTTAAAAATCCAATAATTTTTTTATTTTTATTTAAGGTAATTTATCATTTATTTATATTTAATCTACTAAATCTCCTTTTAATCATTTTTATATTGGATTTTAGTATAAGTTTTTTTTGGTTTAAAATGGGTTTTGAGTTACTTTTTGATGCTTCTAAACAAGAAGTTAGGGAAATCATTTTTCAATGAATTGTAGGCACGACACAAGTCATTTCCTATGCATTAAGAACCTTATATGAATCCTAATTAAACTACAAAACCACATAAAAAGAGCCTTTAGTTGTATTTTTTTGTTATTAAATATTTATATCATATCTTTTTAGACCATAAGTCACTATATTTTCAGATCATTCGGATCTTAGGTACGTGATGAAGAAGGATAAAGATAAAATTATGCTAGTGAGATAGATTTTACTGCTATATGAGTTCAATGTAGAAGTAAAATATAATGAGGGAGCTAATAACCAAGTGGATAATCACTTATGTATAATTCCCAACATTATTGTAACAGAAAGTCCAAAAAAAGAGCCACCGAATGATCACATTCTAGGAGATCAGTTTTACTTTATTGTGGGAGAAGTGCCTTGGTATGATGATATATTCAATTAAATGGTATACTTTTTGGCCCCTTCTCATTTAAACACCCACTAAATTCAAATACAGAAATATTAATCTAGATATTTCATTTGGGAAGACCTATTTTTTTGGAAGATTTGTGACGATCATGTGATAAGAATATGTTTTACTAAAAGTTAAATTGAATATATCTTTGAGTTTTTCACACATTAGGTTGTGGGGGACACTTTAGACCTCAAATGATTGTAATTAATTTTTCAGAATATCAAATTTATTAATACACCATTTTTAAATATGCTCATGTATTTTGTAAATGGTGTGAAAAATGTTTGTTTTATGGAAATATTTCAAGGAGAAAATAAATGCCTCAAAATCCACATATTTCTTGTGAAATTTTTAATGTCTATGGGATAAATTTTATGGTGCCTTTGACAATGTAATTCATAAATTATTATATATTTCTTTCCATTAATTATGTTTAAAAAAATTGGAGTCAAAATCCACCAAGGAAAATGATGCTATAGTTATTTCGGATTTTTTCAGGGCTGACATATTTTGTAGGTATGGAGTGCCTAAATCGATTACCAGTTATCAAGGGACTCGCATTTTTAGTAGTAGAATTGTGGTTTTTATAAAAAATCATGTTTTTCATTACAAAAAATCAAATCCCAATTATCCACAAACTAATGTTCAAGATAAACTATTCAATAGATGAAAAATGGGAATTTTGGAAAATACTGTTAAATGAAATATGAAGGATTTGAGCCAATGTTTGGAAGAAACATTATGGTATTACAATAAATACATTACAATACCAATAGAAATGGGTCCATATTGGTTGATTTATGACAAAAGTTTCTACTGTTCTATATAATTGGAGCAAAAGGCATATTTCATTATGAGAAATATAAAATTGGATCTTTAAAGTACAAGAGAGGAGAGAAGGCTGCATTTTGTCTTGATGGAGGAATGTAGAAGGGAATGTTTTGTAAATTATAGGATTTAATAAGACAGAACACGGGTGTTTCTTAACAAGAATATCCAACCAAAATACTTCTATCCTAGAGACCCAGTGTTATAATTTTCCCCAAGTCTCAAGATCATTCCATGTAAAAATTCTTCCAGATGGGAATTCCCCATTATAGTAACTCTAGTATATAATTTTAGTGTTGTGTAGATTATTAAGGATGGATAATAAGATCCATTCACTATTAATGTATATAGTGTGAATAAATACCATGTGACCTTTCTATCTAATCCAATAATGGAGATCACACTCCTCCTACCTATTTATCAGTAAAATTAATCAAGTCTTACCTCTTCTAAACACTTTATTACTTATTGTGATTCAATTAAATTTCTACTATCAAGTGAAAATATACTTGAATTAATTGTAGAACCAACATTATTTATGTGTGCAGAGGGAACCTTTGTAGTTTAAGAGTTTCATTTTTTTTCTATTTTGAATAATGTGTGTGTTTTTAGAACATTTGGGCATTTTTTTCAATTTTTTATGATTTTTAAAATTTTATGCTCAAATGATTATCTATGACATTTTTTTACCCCATTTAATTGAGGTAAACAATTTATCCCATAAAACAGATCTTAATTGAATTCTGAAAGTGACTTTGTTTAATGAACAATACGCTCGGAATTTCATGAAAAGACCTTTTATTTTTGAATCCCATACCACATATCACTATCTTTATCATTGAAATAACATTCTTGTGAGGCTTTTAAACACTTTTTTCAGATTCTAAATGATCACATCACATATTGTGAGAACCGAGTCATACTTTATTTAATCTGAATACAATTTATTCCTATCAAAAATTGAGGGTTTGAGGTAATTTTTTTAAATGAATATGGAATTTATTTGGTTTTAAATCCTCCTTTTCAAGATATTCCATTTTATTATTTCCTACCATGTATATTTAATCCTTTTGTCCCTTATTATACATCATCATCCTACAAAGTTGGCCCCGTTACATGCAATTTTTTCCTATTCATCATACTCTTTATGTGAACTTTCATGATATATTTTATCTTAAGTGTGGGGGGAAGCTATATTGTGTTGGGATACCTCATTTTGTGATACTTTGGGTGAAAAATAAAATACCTAATAGATTGTTTTTCATATAAAAAATTTATTCTTTTAGAATTTATTCATTTTGGATATTTTATGATAAAAGTATTTGTTCTTTTTTGAGCTTCTGAAGGAGAATGAAATTTGTACCAGTTTGGAGCTTTCAATAAAAAAAATAAGAGAAGGGAAATGTAATTTTTGCAACATCCATCATATTTTCAATTATTATTCGAGTTGATTTTTTTTCTACGGGGGTTGAGGAGTATACCACACTTGAGTGAAAATTAGAATCATTCAAGTTTTCTTCAAAAAGAGTCATGCCTGCCTTATTCGACCTCATATTTTTTGACATATAAATCTTGCCGAATGAAAGCCACAAAACAAGCCCACAAATTCCTCTTGATAAAAACATTTCCTTTATTCCCATTCAATGGGAAAGAAAGAATTTTTCATGCCTATGGTTACTTTTTCATAATTTTGGATGAGAAAAGCCTCATAAAAAATTGATATTTGTGAGATGAGAGAAAAATAACGAGAGTTTGATTATTTTGTTTTAGGGAGGAGAAATTAAGTGGATAGGATTGAATTATCAAAGTATAGAACTTGAAATAATTATTTTTAGGAGGCATGATATCTTTTTTATTGTTTAAATATTTGTGGATCTCATGAGTATGTGTTTTTAATTTTATTTGATTTGTTTTTTATGCTTACTTATCCATGATTACAAGTCCTATGTGTGGGGGTATTTATAGAGTTAATATTTTCATCATTTTTCGTATGTATTTTAATGATTTAATCCTCTAAAATTTTTCAATTTGATTTTATTTTCATTATTATTGGATTTTTGTGTGTTTTGGGATAATATAAGAAAATTTAAGTGTTATGTAATTTTAATAAATTGTTATCACTTTTTATATAAAAAATATCATTTAAAATATTATTCCAAATAGAGTGATTATAATTTTTTGGATTTGTTTTTTTGTAGGCTTAAACGTCTTTTTTCTTCCTAGACCTAATTCCAACTTCAATAGCCACAAAAAAATCAATCAAGTTAAAAAGTCACTGTTGTCGATATAATGAACCTCACTTTAGTAAATGAGGAATAACTTCTGATAATGTATTCAAAATTTTGTAATTATTATTTTATTTAAATTTTGGCTCGAATCCTCATTTTAAAATTAATTTTCATGGAGATATTCACCCATTAATGCATTCAGTGAATTCCCCAAAGTGGGGGAAGATTTACTGTATCTTCATCTAGAAAAAGGGTGATTAATTTATGATGTAAAATCACTTTTAAATTCTGAGGGTTTATATTAAACTCCAATTAGAAACAAATTATAATACGAATAATTAGTTATGTTTGGCCATATGGTGGGAAGAATAGAATCCAAATTCTGGAAGACATATTTTGGTGGAGAAATTTTCTATTTTAAATTTTCAATATTTTCTTCTTATTATTTTTTAATGTATTCTTCTACCCCATTATTATCGGTTACCCTTCACATGGATTTGTATAATTCTGAGTGATTGGGTAATGGGAGGTTTTATTGTTTACAATTCTTGAGTTTATGTGATAAAATGAATAAATTTCATTCCCTCTTCTGTGAAGTTGATTTCAATTTATAATTTTGGTTTTTATTATCATGTATGATCATATTTGATTTTAGATTATATTTTCTTAGTTGATTTGGTCAATTATCATTACGTATCACCAATAGTTTTTTTTTATATTGTATGGAATATACTAGGACATATTGGTGAAGTAATCGACAATTTTTAGTTCATATGGGAGGGGTACTGGACATTCATGAATTCCTGTGATTGACTAGGCTGGTTATGAATTACCTATGTCAATTGGGGTATTTTATGTTACTATATCACATAATGTAAAGAGTGTATACCATTATTAGATTTTGGAATGTTTTCTTTCTCTCTATCATAATTTTACTAACCAATTAAGAGGATGTGGTTATGGAATCTCACATTAATCGAAATAGCAGAATAGGATTAGATACATTTGAAATTGTATAGCATTGCAATTGTAAAATTGAACCAGACCTAATCACCCAAAACAATAACTATTTTCAATCTATTTATTTTTAAATTTGTTTTTAATTTTTTTTATAATTTTTTTCATTTATTTTATTACAATAGTTTGTTTTCAAAATCAAACAATTGTAAAAATAACCACTTTTTCCTCTAAATAAAGGTGAAATGTTGATATTTTCATGCTCTTATCTAGAGAAATGCTGGTTAACCACTTTATTGGGTTTTAACATAGGAAATAATTTTTTCCACACCTTATGAAAATATCATGCCAGATAGTCCTAATAATCTCATTTACTCAAGATAACCATGTGTGAACATCATGAACAGAAGTGTTAATGAATATGATCCCATAACATCTGATAGTCACACATCATCTGTGTCATGTATGTATGATGTATCTAGACCATAGAAAATATATTTATTATTACAGTTATAGTATCATGAAGTACTCATTAAAGGTGGGAACTTATACAACCATTTCAAACAATATTTTATATAAGGACATTACTGTAAAAATAACATATGTAGAAGAAATGTAACTATTATGGTAATACAAGTATATATATATATATATATATATGAAAATCTAAACATGTAATGATGATAAATGTAGATAAAGGATTTGGGACTAGTGCATCGAGTCAAAACATTACCACAATCGTTTGATCTAAGAGTTAATAACTCTTATCCTCATATATCTCACATGAGAGTCATATTCTATTAAGGTAGATCTTTAGTCGGGGGGTATTCCACGTTATCATCCATGTATACTATACTAACTATGACTTCTCCGCATTGAGTAAAATAACTTTGAAGATAAAAAATATGATGTATATGTTTTTTTCCAATATTACCTACGTTCCTAAGTAAGTAACACTTTTACAATGTTAACTCAATAAACTTTAATATGGTATACCAAACTAGGTATAACACATATTTCTAATATGAATGTGTGTATTGGGACTTCTTCCATCGTTTCATCTGTAGCTTATCTATATTCATATTCCATATTAGAATCGGTGACCATAGACTAATTTTAGTTTCTATAGCTACTACACAACCCTTTAGGAAGAAAACACTGCCTAAATGTTGTTTTATATCATCATTGTATTTCTGAACACTTGCATCAGTGTTCCCCCAAACTACCAGTTCCTCATATCCCCCCATAAACCAGTAATATATCATTTATATATTTCAGGTACATTAGGTTATTTATCATAGTTACCCAAAAGAAACTCTCCTAGATTAGCTTAATATCATCTATTATGCTTATAGTAAATGTAACATCAAAACTAACGCATATTATTGATTACATGATAGATCCCACTATTGAAGTATATGGGATTATATTAATCATCTCAATATCCTCTTATGTTTTAGGACACATCTTCATAGAGATATTGAAACAATGTGACATTGAGAAAAAACCTCTCTAGTATTGTCGAATCTTGTACCTTTTTAGTGCCTTGTCAATGATTATAATTTGACTTAGCCTATGAATGCTTTGAGATCTATATTGATTGATATTAATCATCATAATGTAGGCTAATCCACAAAATTTTTTCATGAAAATTAATAATTTAACCAATTCTTAACTGATTATAATGCTTTCACTTCATTTTCCATTATTTATATATCATCAATATATAAAACAAATAAAATGTTTATGTTCCCACTAACCTTATGATACACAAATGGATTGTTTACTTTCTTAGTAAAACCTAATTCTCTTTTTCCTCATCAAATTAAACATTCCTTGATCATGATGTCTTATTTAATTCCTAACTACATCTATGTATCATGCATACATTATGGGAGCTCTTTGACATAATAAAACTTTTGTGTTGTGTCATATTATCTTCTTCAAACAGCAACCCATTTTTTCATCCATTTTCAAAATTTCATAATCATGTAAGGTCATTATTACAAGTAATATTTTAATTTATTTCAATATTTTTACTAGTGAGAATGTGTCACAATACCCTATTCCATTATGTTTCCTAAATCCCTTTACAACAAATCATGTTTTATAATTACCCACTTGACCATCCATGTCGATATTGTTCCAAAATATCCATTTACACCCAATAGGTTTTACATCAACTAGAGGATCTACTAATATAAAAACTTGATTTTGGTATATAGAATCCATTAAAAAATTTATAGGTTCCTTCCATTTAGTAGTATCCTATCCATGTACTAATTAATTTTAATTCAAATAATTAATATTCTCAAGGAATGATGTGGCACCAAGATAAGTGATTGGAAAACGATATATCATTGGTTCTTCAACCTATGTAGTTGACATATAATGTACATTTATCATTGTAATGTCCTCAACTCCCATGGGGGATTTAGAAATAATTCTCCCACCAACTCATGGACATCTAAATCATCATCTTCATCGATGTCAATGATTCACCCATTATATACATTGGACAAGTGTTGAATTTATTAAAATATAGAATATATCAACATAACCACTTTTCTATCTAAAGGATAATATAGTTAATATCATTTTGTTTCTTTAGGATAACCTATAAATATTCACCTCATTACTGATATTTGAGTGTTTAATTAGGTATTGTTTTTACAGTCACCTCACAATCCAATACATGTATATATGATAGATTATGTTTTTTTACATACAATAAATTGTATGCAATACCATCCACTGATTTAGTTTGTATTAATTTTAGTTTATATATCATAATATATTGTGCATATACCCAAAATTATAATGGTAAATTTACATGATTTCTCGTCATTATTACCATGTAGAGAATGGCATGATTCCACTTTTCGCTAAAATCATTCCCTTGAGGTGTAAAAGGAGGAGTGATTTGGGAGACTATCCCACTCTCCATCAAGTTATAAATAAATTCATTGTTTAGATATCCTCCACCACTTTATGAGAGGATATTCTTTATCAAATTACCAAGATAATTCTCCACTTTGTTTTGATATTCCTTAAACATGTTAAAATAACCTAACTTATACCTCATTAATTATATATAACTATACCAAGTAAATTCATTAGTAAAAGTAATGAAGTAAAATAATCCACCCCTAGTATCTATAATAAAAATATACTCATACCTAAGTATAATTCACTTCAAGTAGTTCTTTATCACTGTATCCTTTCCCTTTTAATTAAAATTTGGTCATTTTTCCTTGTAAAAAACCATGACTTACATCCAAGGGTTTTAACTCAATATAATATTTACAATGAAATTTTATTTTGTGGATAAGATATGATTTATTATCACTAGTTTTGTAATTAATTTCAAGAATAGGGTTCTTATGGTTATGTATGTACAATACATTATTATGTTGTTCCACATCATAATATATATGTTATCTTTATAAAAAGAGAACCAGTTTATTTTCAAACAATAAATAAAAAAGTGTATTGTCTAAATTTAACACTAATATTTTGTTTTTGGTATTAGAAGTTACAAAATAAATTATTTAATATAAGAATCAAATCCCTTGGAAAAATAATATTGTAATCTACCAAAATTAATTCTTCTATCCTTGTACCATTTTCTGATCTTAGATCCCCTTCCTCAATTGAAATAACTTGAAATGTAATTGCTTCCTATTTTTGAATAATAATATGTGAAACACATGTCATATAAAATACCTAATTATTAGATATAGACATATTTAATTTAATAAAAAATATACCTGAAGCAGAATCATCTCCTTACATCCTCTTAAATTATTTTCAATTCTTCTTATAACGACCCTAATTTTTATATGAAAAATATACATACACCATTTCATTTTTCTCCCTCTATATCATGACTTCTTGGAGGGGTGATGTGTCAACAAATTCATTTTAATCTTATCATTTGATGTATTATATTTTCCTTTCATCCTATTTTTAATCATAAGGACAAAAAAAGTTGTAAATTTTCAAATCGTTATATTATTAGTGGACTAAATACAATAAGTTCAAGAGTGACTTTTTCTTATTATTCATATTATAATTAAAGATCATAGTTGAAAATATATTTGGTAAATTGACAAAAATGAGTTTATTTTCTTGTTCTTGATTTAATTTTAAACTAAGGTATTCTAGACACTCAATTTACCCAATAATCATGGTTATATTTGGGTCTTCCTGACTTAGTTATTCTATAATTCCCCTTTATAATGCACTGGATATGTCATATCTTTATTGTGGAGTTATCTATCGGTAAAACTATTAAAGATATGAAAACACATGGAAAGCATATTTGAGGTGACCCAAGAATAAAATACATAAATATTACATAATTATAGATTAGTATTTAATATATATGAAATATATACACTCCATGGGACTATAAAATATTAATTTATTATGAGAAAAGATATATAATTAACTTAATTATTAAAATAAATTCAACATCTCCAAAAAAATTTCATCATATTTTTTCCCTTATAAAATTATCATACATCGAAACTTTCATTAAAACCTAGAGAATGAAATCATAAGAAATGGTGATCTCAGATACTCGGTATGGCTAAACATGGGAGATATCAATCTTAATAGGGCATAATATTATTATAAGTTTACGATAACATGATCTAGTTCATTTTCTCACTGTAAAATATTAATACATAGTAAATCTTAGATCATAAACCCTAAAATAAATTCATATCTATAATCATGATTAATAATAGTGTAAAATATGTAATCATGATTCAATAGTTTTAAAAATGGAATTTTACATCATAAGAAAATGAAATCATAATTTTGTGAAAATAGTTGTTTGTAATCATGTTGAAGAATAATTATGTGAGTCAAAGTTATTCAATGATACTCACACATAAAAATTTTAACATATCTATTTTAAATCATGTACACACATATTATTGTGAGCATAAATAATAGAAATTATACTCACACATCAAAACGTTAACATAACTATTCAAAACAACGTCCACAATTATAATCATTATCTAATGAGATATCTACATTACATTACATAGTGAATTAGAGGTAATTAACAGTCTTTCCCATCAAATTATTAAAACAATACATATGAATGTCATAAGATCATGAAGATATTTATTATTTCTTCAATTCATAACCTAGAGGAGAAAATTTTGTTCCATAAATATTTAATCATTACTTAATTATCCTATAGAAAAGAAATGAGTTTCATATAATCTTCATAAAATAATAATCAGTATCCATCCATAGAATAGAAGTGGATGATATTATTTGAAATTACACACAATAATGCATAAAAATTCTTAAAATATGTTTAAATAGATGAAAAATAACTATATAATGTATTTAAGAATTTCATTCAAAATAGAGAAAATACCCTTTTATTTCAATACTTTTTAAAACGAAAAAAAAATCCTAAAACATTGAGGAAATTATTTTCATATAAAATAAAAATTGATATATTTAAATAATTATTTAATCAAAAGAACAATAATGATGGCTGTAAAATAAATTCATGTTGTAATCATTTAAATAATATTTCATATGATTTTTTAAGTAAATAGTAATAAGTAACTAGTTTAGAAAACATTTTTAAAAATTCTTTTTTAAACCATTGAAATGAAATTAAAATATTATTAAAATTTACATTTAAAATTATTTGTATCATATAAAATAAAATTGGTGAAATCATTTTAATGATCATGGACAAGGATGAAAAAGTTCAATGACTAAAGAGGAAAAATGGTCAGTTTTTCTGAAAAACATTTTCTTAGTCATTTTAAGTACAAAAAAACAATTATAATATAACATGAAAATCAAAAGAATATATCGATTATAATAATATATATGGGGTTTAAAAAAGATCTATATAATTTCCCTCAATAGAAACTTGGCATAGACAATCCAAAAAAATGAGATTATTACCCAAACCCTTTCTTCAAGTCTCATATTTCGTCATATGCATTCAATACTCCTATATAATAAATATATATTTATTATAAATCTCCTAGATAATTTAATAAATTAATAAAATACTATTTATCATTCATTTAAAATTTCCAATTATTCTTGTATTTACAATTTCATCATTAAAATGAACATTTGGGTGAAAACTGGCATGTTTTCTATGCATTTTTCGGTTTGATGGTTCAGGTACTTTCACCTCAGTCATAGTTTCAATATTTAAATATTATTAAACATGAGATAATTATAATATTTATTTATTAAATATAATTTTATAATAATTCATTAAAATAAATCATGAAAATGAATTACACCACATCACAGAGTCGACAGTCTGTACGTACACACGAGAGATATATTCACTTTTCGATGGGTAGAATGAAATAAAGGTAATATATAATTAATAATTAAGAAAATAATTATTATATCATGAATATTAAAAATATTCATTAAATATATCTGTTTTACCAGCCGTGTAAAGAAGAAATGAAAAAAATCACATACCACTGTGGAGGTGGTGGTCAATATGTATGCATGAGTTGAATTATCATTTTCCAATGGATAATAAGGTAGGAAGTTAGAAAAGAAATTCTTATTAAATAAAAAAAATAAATCAAAAATATCATATATAAATATTGTATGAATCGTAATAATGAACCCTAAAATATGGTGATGTAAAATGGATCAAATCCCTACATGGAAGAAGTAATCCACAAGTATGCATGAGTGATACATTTGTTTCTCATATGATGGACCATTGGTGTGAAAATGGTTGTTCCTTAATCATAAGAAAGTATAATTATATTGATGTTACTAGATTATTTATGTTTCGATGTAATCTAATTTTTAGAAATTCAAGTTTCAGGCCTCATAAGTTAATTGATGTGAAGAGGTGCAAATAGAGTCCCATGAAAGATTAAAAAATGAATGTTATCTGTGCATAATCTTTAAGAAGGAAATATAGGTACCTATTATTTCAGAGAATTCATTTTTATGAAACCTAATGTAACATCATTAAAAATTAAATAAACATTATGTTCGATACTGTATAAAACATGTGACACTACGATTAAAAAACTATAACATATTAGTTAAATAATATTATTTAAATAATATTGTTATAATCTATCCATTAGGCTGGGAGGTATAAATGAGATTAAATAATTTATGGATTATATATACTTTTTATAATAAATATAAAAGTATTTATAAATTTTTAGGAGATAAGCACACATTTTTTAATAAAAACAATTATTTCAAAAATGATTTTTATAGTTTTTGGGAGAAAATATTATAATTATTTTTTATATATTTTGGAATTTTATTTATATAATAAAAATAATTTTTAAAATAATCATATTCACATTAACATAGGGTTGTATTTTTATATTTTTTTAAAATATTTATTCTTCAGTTCCTGCTGAAAAATAACGATTTTTGTAAACCTATCATTTATTTTAATAAATTAATTAATTCAAAAGTTCTGATATTATTTTATTTATTAATTAATAGTAAAATAATTATTATTTAGTAATATATAACAAAAATAATTTCTTTAAAATTACCTTTATACTAGATTTTAGAATAAATTTATTACCATGATTAAAAGTGCATTTTTATTAAAATTATTTTAAATATCATAATGTTTCTACTTTTGACTTTATTAAAAAAACCCCTTAATGAGGAATTATATAGATTAAATATAATATGTATATATATATATATTTAAATGAATATAATGAATATTTCTAGAAATACAATTAATGAAAAATCATAGTTTCCATAAACATTTGATTTTTTATAAAATTGGTTTCCATTACACTTGTAGGTATTATCTAAAATTCAATTCTAAAAATCATGTAAATTTAATTTCATGAAATGGATTAAATATTTTTAATTAAAAATTTAATATTATATAATAATAAAATTAGTTTTTTCCTAATGAATATTAAAAACATTAAAACAATAGTTACGCTCATAAGAAAATAAAATGGTAAATGTGAGAACCCTTAGAAGTTAGGAGGAGAACATGCTCAAAACATTTTTATTTTTAGTTTTAGAGGAATTTATAAATCTTATATGTCCTCCAATTCTTTATTTTTTATATTTTAGGCACCTGTCTTGAGACTAACAATAAATTATTGAATAGTTTTGGATAATTAAAAAAATGCCCCACTTCATCAATTATAAAAGGGGACCACCTTCCCTCGCTTATTCACACTTCTGAAGTCATTTGGATCCACAAAGAACTACCAAATCCCATACCCAAAACCATTATACACATTTTAATTCTTATTTTATTCCTAAAAGACCATCCTTGGGGTCCTTAATAAGTGATCCGATGGAGGTTCTTCTAGGAAAAGGTAATCATATTCACTGAGCTCCTTGTTTTTTCTTCATAATTTTATACCTTAAATTGTGTCTTAAAATATATAATATAATAAAAATATTATATAATATATAAATATATTTTATTATTATTATTTCATAATTTTTATCCACCCCTCTTCCATAAAATGGGAAACAAAACCTTTGTTTGTGTGTACTACGGACTACTACCTCACGAACTGATGTAAATCATTTTATATAATCCCCTCTAATCGATGTTAATGGTTATGTATTTAATATTTATATATGAAATTAGCAACATATTAATCATTATTAAAATTTAATATATCATATAATTTCTTACCGTACCATCTAGGGAAAAATGATAATGTTGTTCAGGTGTGAGGCGGACTATCCCCGGGAGAAATTAGGTAAATCATTTCATTATTATAGAATCACTTGGATTGTATATGTGAGTATATTTTAATAAATATAATTTTATTTATTATATTTTAATAATTCTATAATTTCAAAATATCACTTAGCGTCTTTCCATCAAGATCGTTGAAAAATTAAAATGTTATACGTGTGTATGTACAACCCACCGTCTCCATGATTTAACATAGTAGATTTTTCATAACCATAATTCATTTTTATTTTATTAACTATAATAAATGTATAAAAATTATTATTATTTGATTATTATTATTCTATATATAACATAAAAATGACACCTTTGACAATGGTCAACACACGAATTCCGTTATGAAATTATTAACCAAGAGTCCCCAAAACACCCAATATGTACATAACCAATTATGTTATTTAATAGATCACTAAAATAAATGATGGAAATGGTTTAATTAAAAGGTATCAATCCAGTAAAATTTTAGTAATGAAATAATTAATTTATAAAATTTTATTATGTAAGAGAAAAAATTCCGAAATGAAAAAGCGTTTACTCAAGGTCAGGGTTTCGTATCCAAAGTTCCTTCATTGAGACACATGTAATTTTTTGAACACAACATTTTTCAAATGTTTTAAATAATTAACCATTACATATTAAATAATGAATAATTCATAATAAATTATATCTTATGTTACAGTTCAAATAATTCATTCATTGGAGTTATGATTCAAAAATAAACAAAGTGGCAAGGGTTTATATTTCATCTCATTTTAATTTGTATTTTTTATAGTTGAATTTTAGTTTTATGAAATTATTTGATTAGTGTATAACAAATCAAATTAATGTTTATCCTATATATATTCATCAAATTTTTAGGTAATATTATTATTTCCCTCTCATTGGTACTTAGAATGAATAGTAGTATTTTTTTATGAAAATATGGATTCATTTATCTCTTCTATCAAAAAATGTTTTTCATTCATATAAATATTTTCTAAAAATATTTTCAAGAATATTTTTATCATTCCATAAAATGTTTATTAAATAACTTTTTACCTATTTTTTAGTTTTTCGAAAATTTATTCAATGGAATATTCTTATGATTTTCGTATTCAAGAACTTTTTAACCATTTTTCTACAATGCGAAAGGAGTGTTTATTTTAATATATAAAACATGTATTGAATTAACCACCTTAATGACCACTAAAATATTTTAAGCTTCCTTTATAAATTTAAATGGTCTAATAAAAGAAAATATTTTCTAAAATATGTTCAAATTTTATGGATTTTGAAGAAGTGATTTCAAATTGAAAAGGGTATTTTTCTCCAGGAATATTCCTTATAATATTTTCAATACATTTTCATCACAGAAAATAACATTTGATGTTATGGATTGCTTATAAATTATTTACATTTATATATCTCAAATATATACCAATCTTATTATCCCTCACTTTTATGGGTTAATAAATTTCCTGTTTTTATCTCTCAAATACCTTCATCTTGAAATAACATTTGATTGTGATATGAGACAATATTATGAAACCAACTTATTTCCCTGGGTAATTCATAGGTTCATGCATTATGATTGATTTAATTTATGTGTAAAATGTAATCATAAACAATCTATAATGGGTGTTCCAATATAGCACTCCAATGCATTGGTTAATTTTTTTATTCTCATGAGATGTCATGTATGTGTTTTAGGGGTAAACCTAATCCATTTTAGTAATTTTTCAAACTTGTGATATTTCAAATAAAGATAGAATTGATTCATTTTTATGTCATGTTATATTTTTTTACCACATATCATATGATTCCACAATCTTATGAAACCATGTTCTTTATGTTAGGATCACATGTTATTACCCTTGAGCCTTCTATTTTATGATATCATGTTATATCATTAAATTACATGTTATGTTTACTTTTATTGTTTATTCCCTTAAGGGGATTTTTATCTTATTCCCCATTTATATGTATTCCCTTGGTAGTCCCATTCATTTTTATGAGCTGTAAAGTATTTAGGATCTCATTAAGGGGAATAAAATAATGAATTTTTTATTTTAGCCACAATTTGATATATTATGAACCTAATATTTCAAAGACCTTATGAATCACAATATTCGGATTGTAATTAATATATAGTTATGTTAAAAATAATTTAATAAAATGTTTAAAAGGATTATGTTGATATATTTGGTATCAGATAGAGGTCTATTTATTTTGGTGGATTATGAATATAATAATTTATTTTGAACCTTGTTGATAAGTATAAGGATTTCACCATGTACATAAAAATATACATGAAATTTGTTGAAGTGTAGAGTGAGTGGGTTTTATGAAATTAAATCCCTTTATAGATACTAAAATTTTATGTGGCTCTATAATTGTTACACCTACGGGTAATAAATATAGAAAGGGAACATTGAGAAGGACTTTTTCCTCACCATATGTACAGAAACGGACATTTTTTCACATTTTTTTGACACTCCCAGTAGATATGCTTTATAAATTCACAAAACTCTTTATAAACCATTATAAAAGACTTGAAGAAATTGTTAAGTTAGAAAACCTAATAGAAAAAATTACTATGAATAACCATGATTGAAACCTTGAGACTCATAAATGAGGCTATACATATCATTTATAATTTATTCTTAATATGTTTATATGTTTCCTCATTTTTTGTTACTTCATTATCATATTGTTTCATTTATTAATTTTTAATTAAAGATGTGAAATAAGATAATTCTTTCCAAAAACCAATGTGATGGGAAATTTAATGATTTACCAAAGGAGATGACGATCCTAATGGAAATAGAATTTATAAATCCTCTGATCATTTTAAAAAAGACATATAAAATTATGATTAACCACTTGAAAATATTTTAATTTACAATCACATAAAAGAAGTGAAGGGTGGAGTATTTTAGAAGTTTAATAGTTAAATATGACTAAGAAAACTAGATTAAATTTATTACATATAAAAATTGCAGGAAGAGGCACCCTAGAATATGACATAAAGAAACTAGTATATTATTTATGTGTGGAAAGGGAGGGTTCATAAAGTAGAAAATGGCCAACGAAAAATGAAGAGTCTTGTAAGAAATATTTAGGGAAATAAAGATCAAACTAAGGTATAACTAACACATTAATTCCATATATTTGGGGAACTTGGTCATTTTCTAATTGAATTGACAAATCAATGTATTAATTAATACATACCTATGTTATAACAATCATTAAAGTGGAACTATTGATGTTTTTCAGTGTTGAAACTCTAGAATAATGTTATTGAAGTATTTTTATCAATTGTATGATGGTTATAAGAATTATGAAACTTATAAGGATTATTCTCCTGTATTTTTTTATTAATAATTTGAAAGAATACTTTTACCAGAACAAATGACCTAGAAATGTTTTGTAATGTTAAGATGACATTTTAGGGAAACACCTGATTAATGAAATGATAATATTTGTTATGTGATCAATTTTGTGGTAATTGTAGTAAATTAATATTATATGATTTTTTTTAAATGTTATATTTATTAATTTAGTGGTCAAATACTAATTTTTTGTATAATGTTATTTTGAGTATTCTCATAGTATTCTTGGTAATTTTATAAGATTTATATTAATATTGTTTTTAGAAAAATAATACAAGTATGTCATGAGTTTAATCAATATGTCTGACATGGTTGGCGGGAATGATCCCATAACCAAAAGAAGATAAGGGTGTAACACCTACCAATGGCCTACATAATGTACCAGTAAGTATGAAATTATTCTTACTTAAATTATTTAGTGGATAATTTTCATGTTTATTTTTGGAAACATATTAGGGGAGAAAATATTTTTGAATACATTTTGGATTTTAAGGGTTTTGATGATATTTTGGGAAACATTTTATTTGGTAAATATAAATATATATATATATATAACATTTTGGTTTAATGTAAAGGTTTATTTGGGAATAATTAAATTATGTTTTTCTTGACGTTATTTGAAGGGTATGAGAGAATCTTTGAGATTACAACCATATTTCACATTGAGGATATTTATTATATTTCAGGCATAAGGTTATTTATTTAAGAAATATTCTTTCTTAAACCTTTAGTTTCATTATTTAGTTTTGGAGATTAATATATTCATATTCATTTTGGGTATTATCTTACATTGGTCTTACCGTTTTGGTTTTAATAATGATAGGAGGAATAGTGTGTTCCTATTTTATAGATATTATGATCCATTAAATGTTATTTTTTGTTCTTCATACATACAAAAGTCTATACTGGATATTCATTCCTTAACGAAAGAGGTGTAGTGGAAATTGAAAAAATCACAACAAAATGATGAAATTGTATTAATTAAGTAACAACATATCAAGTAAGTTTATTTTATGGTGTTATATGTCTTGATGTTAAAATAATCCTTAAAATGTATGAAATGGATCATGAAACAAAAAAATTATCTTATTACCTTAATATCCGATGAATCAATGGCCTTTTAATTCATCCCAGATTTATGGTATTGTGGTTATTAACATTATCTTGTTCATTCAGTTTCTAGTAATCAATAATATATATCACTACCCATAATTATTTAATCTTTTCTTATATTTCCATATTTTCACATCCCATTAATTTTCTTTTATTTTTAAACCTAGTCTTAGGTTATTATAGATGACCATCATATTTTTCTTTCCGCTTTTAAGAGGATTTTTTGTTAACAATTTATATAATGTGGGTTCAGCAAAAAGTAAACTATCAAATGTAAAAACAATGATTATAGTTAAAAATTTAAAATTTAAACGATGTAATTTATTTAATGTGAGTATAATTTTTTAGCAAGATATTTTAATAAAACACAACATTTGATTGCGAAAAAAAACAAACAAAACAAAGATATGACAAACCATAATATATTATTCAAATATGTCCACAATAAATTTTTCGTTAAATTTATGGGTATAAATATGATTAAATAATTTATAAAATACATATAAAGATTCTAATCAATATAAAATAATTTATAAATTTTTATAAAATAAGAACTCAATGTTTAATAAAACAATTTATTTCCAAATTTATTTTTATTTATTTTTCTAAGAAACTATTATAATAAATTTTTGGATAGTTTAGAAATAATATTTTATAAAATAAACATCATTTTTTTAATCATTATATCGATACTAACTTAGGGTAAAACTAGGGTATTTTTAAAAAATATTTAATTTTTCATGAATACTAAAAAAATCGTATTTTTGTAAAACTGTCATTTCTTTTAATAAATTAAGTAATTTAAAAGTCACATTATTATTATTTTTTTAAAAAAAATCATAATTATTATTTAGTAATTTATAATCCAAATAATTTCATTTAAATCAACTTTATACTAGATTTCAGTATATGTTTATTTTTAGACTTAAAACACAATTTTTGGAATTTTTTTAAAGAGCATAATGTTTCACCATTTTAATTAATAAAAAATAACCATTCAATCGGAATGATTTAAAATAAATATATATTATATAAAATTATTTATAAATTAAAATTTATATAATGTATATTTCTAGTTAAATTGTTAATGCAAAATCATTTGTTCCTTGAAAAATGCATTTTTCAGAAAACTAGGATTCATGACGCTTGTAGGTTTAATTTTAAAATATATTATACTAATTTTGAGAATTGAATTTGTTAAAATATATTCCATATTTGGAATCATTATAATTTATATTATATAGTAATTAAAATTTAATTATTTTCCAAAATTCATTATAAAAACAGTAAAAAAGGAAGTTATTGTGGTAAAAAAATGAAATTGGTAAAATGAAATAACCATAAGGGTAAATAGAAAAACATGTTTAAAACATGTTTTTTAATGTTAAATTTTTGAATTATTCTTATCTCTCCAATAATACATTATTTTTTATTATTTGAGTCACTTTTATTGATGGTGACTTCCAATTATTGAATATTTTTTGGTATTTACAAAAATGCCACTTCTCATAAATTATAAAATAGCCCACCCAACCTTCACATATTCACACATATCAATCCATTTTTCTGGACCAAAACCTATGAATATATCTCCCCAAAATACATACCCACAATATATATCATTTGGTATTTCCAAAAATCTATCAATTGGGTCCTTAATAATGATCTTAAGGAGGTTATTATAAATAAAGTTATTCATCTTCACCAAAATCCTTAATTTTTATTCATATTTCCCCACCTTTAGTTATGTCATAAAAATTATAATATAATACTATAATAATATAATATATTATTATATGTAATTGTTTTTATGTAATAACATTTATCTAACTCCTCAACTATCAAATGGGAAATGAAGCCATCGTTCTTGTGTATGGGGGACTACCACCTCCTGAACCAATGTAATTAATTTTATATCATCGACTCTCAAGGATGATTGGGAAGATTTATGTAAAGACATGGATATTCCATATAAAATGTTTTTATTTATATGAAATTATTACGATTATGTGAAAATTGACGGCGTGTGATTTCGAGGCCCGTTGTGCCTGTAATGAATTTATAAACTTTTATTTAGGTACATTCAGTAAACACTAGAGCGACATTTTCTAACTTTTGAACTGGTGATCAGATTAAAAATCTGAGGGCACCGTTGAATCTGCAGTGATGGGATTCTTTTAAGATAGGATTCACATTGACCATAGTAGGTCCGGAGAAAAAGATAGATTTTGGGATTTTTAAAAGAATAATAAAAATAAATTAGTGGTTTTTTTCTTTATTTTCCTCCAACGGACAAGTGGAAAAGTGGGACCAGTGACATGTCAAGCCAATAAATGGAATGAACCTTAAATCCTAAGTGACAAAAAAAATTGGATAATTAGTTAGGTTCCTAATTTATGAGCCCCCATTAATTCCCAACATAGTTACATACCCCCCCCCCTCTTATTTATATGTAGCTTGGGGAGAGGTGTTGACACTACATCATCAAACAAAGAATTGTTGACAAAGTGAAGAGACATCAAACCCATGGAGGACGAAGCTGGTTCTAGCGAGCGGTGGCAAACGACACCAAAACCACGAACCAACTATTGAATATTGAGCAACGTCGTTGGAGGCTAGTTGTGGGGGACAGAGAACATAGACCCACTTCCTAAACTGCAGGCCTTTCTCTATAGTTCTTGAGGTAGGGTTTAATTTTGTTATTTTTTCAAAGCAATTGTTGAATCCTTTAATCCTCCCTCGTGTTTTCGAGCTAATGCGGAGGGAGTGGGCCTAAAAAACACAACCTTATCCCTCCGCAACCCTGTTTACCCCCATGGATTCTCTGGGGAAGACTGCCTGCATGATGGTACCGGTGACCGGTACCGGCAGGGACCAAGGCGGCGGCTGGCATTGGCCAACCACAATGGAAGAGGTGGTGCACCCACGCTGTCGAAGGAACGGAACATGAATTTTCAGCCATGGTGGTCGAAGGAGACGAATGACACACATGTCGGCCACAGTTGAGGAGGGTGGCGTGACCAGCATGATTTCGGAGGATGCAGGCCACTATTAATCAGCCGCAGGACTCGTAGCAGGTCTGGCATGACTTGGCATCTCCCTTAGGAATTTCCGCATCAGTTTCCAAATAGGGAACCCCCTCCCCCATTTACTATCTCATGAAGACCATGGGCCCTACCTCATGCGGCCGAGCCGCCGGCCCTGGGGGCCGATCCTCACGCGGTCGGGCCACCTGCCCAGCGGGTCGTGCCCCGTCTGGCTCGGCCGCCTCATTACAGGCATTCCCCCCCCCCCTTTTGGACGGTCCATGCTCCCTTTCCAGCTTCATCCATGCGGGCCAAGCCCATCATCACCCCGCCCAGCTAGATCGGATTAGACTGGGTTGGGTCAACCCGAACCAGGTCGGTTCTGCCAATTCGGGTTGGGTCGGGTCAATCCGACTGGGTCGGACTGGACCCGGGCCCAACTGAACCCAGACACACTGAAAGGGACATATTTTGAGAACCAGATGTCTTTTTGATGAACCATCTATGGCATTGGGATCCTTGGATCGAGCTGTCCCTTTTCTATACACCACTTGAGTTTTGGAGAAAGTTCTAGTATGGATGGGTTGGATCGAACACGAATCCAATAGGTCCCTCGGAACTAAAATTCTAATAACTCATAGACCCGGTGTCTGATTGACGCACCGTCTATCATGTTGGAACCCTTACTGTTGAACCCTCTGGGAGAATTAGTTGTACTCATATTTTGTAAATCCCAATTATGTTCACTCATATTTTGATAATCCCAATTTTGTTCACTTATATTATGCTAATCCCAATTATGCTCAATTATGGTTTGATAATCCCTATATTGATTAATGGTTAATTACTTATTTTAGTATTTTTGTACACCATGTACATATTCATATATTATATTATTTACATGATCTTTAGAGAATTCAGTCACTGGATGGATATATTTTCTAACTTAACCTATTCTTCCAATAAAATGCTTAAATAGACAAGTGGTCACCATTACAGAATAAGGTCACTGATACATCAAGTCTACCGATACGTGAAGGACACTAATACATCAAGTCTACCGATACGTGAAGGTCACCGATACAACAAGTCTGCCGATACGTGAAGGTCACCGCAACATCAAGTCCACCTATATAGACAAGTCACCGTTACTCAAGCCTAACGTTACAGACAATTTACCGAGGAGAGTTTACCGATACACTAAGGAAGCTGCCGGTACATGAAGGCTACCGTTACACTAAAGGTCACCAGTACAGTAAGTCTACCGCTACCGATCAAGTCTACCGACAGACATGAAGTCTATCGATATAAAGGCTACCGTTACACAAGAGGTTACTGATACAAGAGGTTACTGATACAAAGACTTACCGATACACAAGGCTACCAATATCCAAAAACTACCGTTCCCAAGAATCCAACGCTGTCTAAATTTATTTATCTTTATTTAATCTATCCAATGGTCATATCAAGTATATTTTAATGCTCTGTCATTTTTTTAATACAGGTTGTTGGATGTCCGGAAACCGTACCTTGTACCTGCAAAAGGAAATAATTTCTTTTTCTGGAGCTCGTTCCACAAATACAAGAAGTCCCTATTGCTGCAAAGAGAGACACACATGTGAAAGACATGAGGAATATAAAATGGAAATACGGAAGTGACCTACAAGTGAAATACACAAGAAGAGCTCATTCATGCACGACCAAGAAGACAAAGAAGCTCATACACACTCAAGATTACTCAAGTGGAGTTTGTTACATTCACATGGATTTTGAATAACATCATCGACTACATTTTCACTATCTCTGAACCTGGATGTCAAGCAGATGACACTCTGTTTTTTAGACAAAATCCAGAAGAGGACTCAGAACCATTTCTAATCAAATTCGAAGAAGTCCAGAGCTACACTACAATCACTAGAGCCATTCTAAACTCTATATCTTACTCAATTATTTATTATTTACATTACGAGAAGTGTGTATCATCTGTTTTAATTTACACACACAATGTCTCCTGAAACTTAACTGGAGGATCTGTAAATCCTAATTCAAACTCCTTTCATTTTCTATTTCCCAATATGGATAGTAGTAGAGGTCGTGTGTGACCTGGACAGCTGTATTTGCTATTGTTTTTGTTTCCCACGTAGAACTGTGGTATAGGTCTTTGACCTGGAAAGTTGTAAACTGTTGTGAACCCTGATCCATGATGTGGATCCAATTTATATAAATTGTTGGGAAGACTATGTATCGGCTTGAGACTGAACCTCTTGGTCATATCTATTGTGATTTATTTAGTTTTATCTAAAATCTTTTACTCCGCTGCCAAGTTCTTTAAAACCTAAACTATTTTTCAAAGTTACTCTAATAATTGAATTATCAAGTGTTTGCATTATTTTTAAATCAGTAAGTTAGTTTCAAATGCTAATCTGATCCTCTGATTAGATTAATTGGGAATTAATCAATCCCTTGAGAACCTAGCTTAAAGTTTTCTTTAGTTCAAATTCACTACAATTCAATTAGTATTTTAAATTGGGGGAATTTGGTAAAGTATTTTAAAACATAAATTTTAATTGGAACTCAATTCACCCCCTCTTGAGTATCCACTCTGACCAACACTTACAATATTTTATTCCTTTGGGTTACTCTTTTGTGAAACTTAGTGGCTATCTCGATATGAACGATATCTCTAGGGGCATATTCTACAGAGCTCGAGCACACCAGGTGTAAGGAAACCTATGGCTGGGTGTAATTTGAAGAAAGAACATCAATATTTTGTAAGTAAGCATCTACCTATCCAGTGTGGGGCTGCTTCAATTAGATCCTATGTGTGTCAGCGCTCAACGATCCTATGTGGGTCAGCGCATACTGATTCTGTGTGGGTCAGATCCTGTGTGGGTCAGCAGGGGTTAGTACTTCTCGATCCTGTGTGGGTCAGCAGTAGTGTTTTGTAACCGAATAAGACAATCTAGAATAGTACCAATCATCTTTACTTATGTTCTTAAGTTATACCTGGTGGGAGATGAGTCTTTTACCTTCGTGGTTCTAACTTCATGGTGTTACCGGTGTGGTACCTCTATCATAGTGTTGTTACCTATGTGGTACTTCTATCTTCATGGTGTTACCTTTGTGGTACTTCTATCTTTGATGTGTTACCTGTGTGTATTTATATTTTCAGGGTGTTACATATGTGGTACTTTTACCTTCATGGTGTTACCATTGTTGTATTCTTCCTTCATGTATGAGATGAGTATTTATTGATTACTTAGGTATATGTATGGGCATATACATAAGTAGAGTTGATGTTTATTGCTTCATGCTTTTAGAGAGAGGTATTACATTGGGGTATTTATATTTTGGTGCTCTGTGATAGCTATGAGGGTATCAGGGTCCCTACTGAGTATCATTATACTCACCCCTGCAATTTATTCACCCGCTTCTTTTTATGTCTTGTACAGATGATGAACCAAATTGATTGAGGCTGAGGGAGCCAGGACTGGACAAGGCTCAGAGGCAGACCATTTTTCATGAAATGACATAGGGACTACTTATCGTGAGATATACCTACCCTTCAGGTATGATCCTCATTAGAAAATCCATGAGAATAATTTCACTTTTCAGTTGTACTTTTACTTTTCAGTTGGGCTAGTATTCCAGCCCCTTTACTTTCATCACTCTTTTACTATAATATTTTATTATGTGGTTTCTTGTTGTTTTGTTCATGGACTGTGTGTCTATATAGGTTAAAAGGAAATTAAATCTAATTTTAGGAATATGTCTTTCTGGTGCTAGTTTCAAGCTCCTTGCCTATGGAAGGCAGGATTGGGGTGGTCATGGCATGGGCCCCAAGGGACGGGTAATGAAAAAGTGGTACTAGAGGGATCAGAAATGCTGAATAACTAGGACTCTGAATTTTCAATGGGGCAATAGTGTTTTGTGTTATGAGTGTGGTTTTCTGTTTGGTGAATCTAGTGTTGGTGCGACAACCAACATATCCATACACCAGGACCCCGAATTTTTATTTCTGATTCAGTGCATGGAAACTCCAATTGCGTGTGTTTTTTCAAATTTTTTCTTGTTATCTCTTTGAGTCAGCTCACTAGGTCTAACTTATTGATCATGGAACACCTATTTACTTTCAGGATGTTTTCACATAGACAGCCATCCAGGATTCCCAAAAGGGTATGTGATGATGGCCCACCGAGCAATGAGTCCTTGTGGCATGGACCTCTTATAGCGTTAGCACCTTCGGGTGGTGTACCAGAAGAACCACTACCCGTTGGGCAACTTTTCCCACTTTCCCCACCAATAGAGGATGCACATGGACTGAGCACATTACACATGTTCCATTGGTAGAGGCCTATGAGGTAATGAGGTTATATCAACCCACATGCGACTGAGGATTGGTTGGTGGGTGTGGCCAGATTGTTTCGCTTAGTTGGGACACCAGCTGGTCTGATGGTGACCCTGGATGCCAGTCACTTCTAGGAAGCACCTGGGAGATGGTGGATCTTGATGCTCCAAATACATGATGAGGTGAACCTCATCTGGGGTGACTTCGAGAGTCTTTTTAGGTCAGAGTTCGTGTTGGGTCGGAACAAAAAAGCGGGAATGATGGCAAGAGGGGGGGTGAATTGCCTTTTAAAAAATGATTAACAAATTAAAAATCAAAGTGAAAGTGCAGCGGAAAATAAAAGAGGCAATCACACAAGAAATTGTTAACGGATTTCGGCCAACACCCGGCCTACGTCTCCGCTCCCAACTCAACTGTTGAGAGATTCCTACCGCTTTCTTTTCAATGGTTTTAGCAAGAAACCCACTAGGCTTTGAGGTAGCACTAGGACCTATTACAGCTTGCTTTTATTGGTTAAGCAAGAACCCACTTACTTTTAATGGTTAAGTAAGAACCCACTAGCCTTTTTAACGGGTGAAGGCTAGCTCACCAGTGACACAAGCCTTTTAAAAGGAAAGGCATGAAGAAACCTCTTCACACCTTAATGGTGATGTGAAACCCAAAAGAAATGGAGGATGAGAAAAGGTTTGGGGTTTGTAGGCACAAACCCAATTTTAAGCTCAAAATAAATAAAACAATAAAACCCGTAATTGAAGAAGCCTTGGGCGCCTTTGATTGATTGGAGATGTTGAAGGCCGCTTCCAAGCTTCTTTGGTGGTGCTCTTGGATGTGGAATTGGATGGAGCACTTGGGGTTCCTTGAGGTGGCTCGCCGGAGGATTGCCGAATGATCAACAAAGTGTCTGTGGGCTTCCGTATAGTTCATGTAGATGTCCAGGGCTTCCTTGGCCTTTATTTATAGGCATGGAACCCTTGGGGAGGCTTCGGAGCCGTTGGAGAGGCTAAAAGAGCCGTTGGGAGCCAAGTGGGCCAGCCTGGTCAAACTGCAACGGCTAGTTTGACTGGGCCCACCGGCTGGCCGGTACAGTCCCACCGGTTGGCCGGTGTGTGCAAAAAGGAATAGGATTCGGGCTCAGCCTCCACCGGCTGGCCGGTGCTGAGGCCACCGGTTGGCCGGTGGTGAGGCAGTAGCTTCCTCTTCGGTGCAGGTGCCACCGGCTGGCCGCTGGTGTGCCACCGGCTGCCCGGTGGTCTGGACAGAAGGATGCCTTCTGTCCAGGCCTCCATCGGTTGGCCGGTGCTCTTCCATCGGTTGGCCGGTGGACTGAATTTCAGTCCACTTTGCCTGCTTTCTTGGGTGAATCCTTTGGCAATCAATTTCCTATCAACAAAAACACTTAGAACACAATTAGATAAACATGAAAGTGATTGTGATCATGAAAATTAAACCACGAGGGGATACGAGAGGTACAACAATCTCCCCCTATTTTGATGATCACAATCACCAAAACAATTAATGTAAAATACTGAAATTGAAAGGAAATGAAAAGTATGATGAAAAGGATTCTCCCCCAATCAATCAAGAAATTTCTCCCCCTTTGTGATTATCAAAATAGCTTGGGGCATGAAACTTGATTGAGGGAAAAATTGAAAATCAAGATCAATTGGAATTTTTGAAAATTGAATTGAAAGTTTTGAATCAAGAATTCAAATGAAAATTTTGAACCAAAAATTGAATTGAAAGTTTTGAATCAAGAAAAATATGAAATGAAAATTTTGAATGAAAATTTGAATAACAGTTTGAATTGAAAGTTTTGAAAAGATAATTGAAATGAAAAATTTGAATTGAATATTTTGAAATGAAAAATTTTGATACCTAGTGTTGAAATTGAAAGTTTGAATCGAAAATTTTGAAATTGAAATCAAAAGGACTTAAACGATCCTAACTCCCCCTAAATAAAAACAATAAGTCACCGGGGTGAGGGATTTTGAAAAGAGACAATTTTAGGCCCGGAGAGACTCGCCAAAAGGGATTTTTCAATCCAAATTTGTTTCATGGCGGGTCTTCTCCTATAAAACTCGTCCGAATAAAAAAAGATTTGGGTTGACCGTACCGGGCATTTTTGCAATTACACTCATAAATGAGGTGCCCGGGTTTTTTACAATAGTTACAAAATTTATAACAAGAGCTCCCCCTTACAAAAACAGTGGGTGCATGGGAGGAGGAAGCTATATTGGTGTAGCCAAGTCCATTTGTGGTTCTAGATACTCGTTGAGAACCTAAGAGTTTGGACAAATTTTGTTCACCTTGGGTGAACTTGGCTAAAGATTCCCTTAGGTCTTTAATGGTTGATTCCAAAGAATCAACATCGGGAAAATTCTGGATTTTGAGGGACATCTCCTCCTTCTCTTTGAGAAGTTGGTCTTTTTCGGAGGAAAGTTTTTTGAAATTCTTTTTTAAAGCAACGAATTTTGAAGAAAGCTCATGAAAACCATTTTCTAATTGGTCTCTAGCATGTTGGAGTTCCTCATATGATAAATGATTAAAAGAATTAGAAGAACTAGAGGAGGAAGAGGAGGAAGAGGAGGAAGATACCTCATGTTTTGCCATTAGGAAATTTGTACCTTGGTCGCTCGAGGAGGAGGAGGATGATGAAGAGGAGGTGTCACTCCATGTCGCCTTGAGGACCTTTTTCTTTCCTTTTTCCTTAGCCCGTTTTTTGTTGAGTGGGCAATCGGGCTTGTAATGCCCTTTTTGGCCACACCCGTAGCATTTCACCTTGGGCTCGGATTTTTCGGTGGGTTCTTGCTTTCGGTGCTTGCGGGATTTCTTCTTCTTGTGCTTCTTCATAAACTTGTGCATTTGGAGGGCGAGATTCTCCATTTCCGAGTCGCCTCTTGAAGATGAAGTAGATGAGGAAGATGAGGATGATGAGGAGGAGCTTACTTCTTTTTGAACCTTGAGGGCAATGTTCTTTTGTGTCTTGATTGGTGTGCCCTCCTTTTGAGCTTGCCTCCTCATCGTGATCTCATAAGTCATGAGAGATCCGATGAGCTCCTCTACCGGCATATTTTTGACGTCCTTAGCTTCTTGGATCGTCGTCACCTTTGGTGCCCATGAGCTCGGAAGGACCCATAAGATCTTCTTGACCATCGTCTCGGCTGAAACATCATCACCAAGAGATTTCCTTCCATTGCAAATGTCAGTGAAGCGTGTAAACATTTCAGAAATAGACTCATTTGGATGCATTGAAAAAGATTCAAAGTCTTGTCTATACATATCTAATCTAGTATCTTTGACTTTATTAGTGCCTTTATGGGTCACTTCTAAAAGCTTCCAAATTTCATGTGAAGTGGTGCAAGTGGACACTCGATTGAATTCATTCCTATCTAACCCGCAATGAAGAGAATTCATGGCTTTGCCATCAAGCTCGAAATTCTTAATATCGGCGGGGGGCCATTTGGATTCGTCGGGGGAAGACAAAGAATAACCTTGCATGACAATTTTGTAAATAGGATACCCTATGCTTCTTAAAAAAGTGGTCATGCGGGTTTTCCAATAATTATAGTCGGTCCCATCAAAAAATGGAGCCCGACCCAAAGAAAAGCCTTCGGGGGCGAAAGAAGTGGATGCCATCAAAAAGGATCTTTAATTTGAAACCGGTTAGGGAATTATTCAAATACTCCCTCTGATACCAATTGTTGGGTCGGAACAAAAAAGTGGGAATGATTGCAAGAGGGGGGGTGAATTTCCTTTTAAAAAATGATTAACAAATTAAAAATCAAAGTGAAAGTGTAGCGGAAAATAAAAGAGGCAATCACACAAGAAATTGTTAACGGAGTTCGGCCAACACCCGGCCTACGTCTCCACTCCCAACTCAACCGTTGAGAGATTACTACCGCTTTCTTTTCAATGGTTTTAGCAAGAAACCCACTAGGCTTTGAGGTAGCACTAGGACCTATTACAGCTTGCTTTTATTGGTTAAGCAAGAACCCACTTACTTTTAATGGTTAAGTAAGAACCCACTAGCCTTTTTAACGGGTGAAGGCTAGCTCACCGGTGACACAATCCTTTTAAAAGGAAAGGCTTGAAGAAACCTCTTCACACCTTAATGGTGATGTGAAACCCAAAAGAAAGGGAGGATGAGAAAAGGTTTGGGGTTTGTAGGCACAAACCCAATTTTAAGCTCAAAATAAATAAAACAATAAAACCCGTAATTGAAGAATCCTTGGGCACCTTTGATTGATTGGAGATGTTGAAGGCCGCTTCCAAGCTTCTTTGGTGGTGCTCTTGGATGTGGAATTGGATGGAGCACTTGGGGTTCCTTGAGGTGGCTCGCCGGAGGATTGCCGAATGATCAACAAAGTGTCCGTGGGCTTCCGTATAGTTCCGGTAGATGTCCGGGGCTTCCTTGGCCTTTATTTATAGGCATGGAACCCTTGGGGAGGCTTCGGAGCCGTTGGAGAGGCTAAAAGAGTCGTTGGGAGCCAAGTGGGCCAGCCTGGTCAAACTGCAATGGCTAGTTTGACTGGGCCCACCGGCTGGCCGGTACAGTCCCACCGGTTGGCCGGTGTGTGCAAAAAGGCATAGGATTCGGGCTCAGCCTCCACCGGCTGGCCGGTGCTGAGGCCACCGGTTGGCCGGTGTGGAGACAGTAGCTCCCACTGTTCTGCTGGGTGCCACCGGCTGGCCGGTGCTGAGGCCACCGGTTGGCCGGTGGTGAGGCAGTAGCTTCCTCTTCGGTGCAGGTGCCACCGGCTGGCTGCTGGTGTGCCACCGGTTGGCCGGTGGTCTGGACAGAAGGATGCCTTCTGTCCAGGCCTCCATCGGTTGGCCGGTGCTCTTCCATCGGTTGGCCGGTGGACTGAATTTCAGTCCACTTTGCCTGCTTTCTTGGGCCAATCCTTTGGCAATCAATTGCCTATCAACAAAAACACTTAGAACACAATTAGATAAACATGAAAGTGATTGTGATCATTAAAATTAAACCACGAGGGGATACGAGAGGTACAACAGTTCGCTCCATCGACTCTATACTCAATGCGTGTACAAGAGCTGATGCACATACAATAGGGCAACATGCCTCTGGCCAAGTACTTAGTGATGATAAATGATCTCTCCTACTACTCCAACGACACAGTATGTGACCCTTTCCTTAGGGACCAAACCTTTGACCAGGGTCTCTGATTGGAGATCAGAGCATTGGTGATATCACTTAGCATTCTGACCCATGCTAGGGTGATATAGTGAGCACTTTTTCTAGAGAACTTCATGGCTAAGTAGGCACTGATGGAGAGCCACCACCAGACGTCAAGAAGAAGAGAAAATTTCAATAAGCAGTAGACGGATGACACATGGGCCCAAGCAGGTTGGGTATTCTAGTGGATGACCTCATGATATAGGGTCAGTGGTGAAGGGATCAAGGGATAGAGGAAGGCTGCTGATGAGTATACAGTGCTAATCGTGCGGCGGGCATGGTCACATGGCTCGTGACTGCCCGACCCACCGTACAGACGACCATCAGGCAGTTGAGGGACTGCCAAGGTAGAGGTAGAGATTCGATCAGGAAGGTCCACTGGCAATAGGCAGATGTGGTAGATGAGTTGTTCATGTAGTAAGTGGTGGGCAGCGATTCAAGGTTTTACTGCCACCCCCTCCAGGTGCCTCACCCTGACCATTGGTAGGAGGTGGATAGGGACGAGATCATCTCCATGCATATAAGGCCTCTGACCATGGAGCTTCAGAGATGATTAGAGGTACGATCTGGGTGTACTCCACCTTAGATAAAGTACTTATAGACACAGGTTCCAGTCAATCATTTATTACCACTTCCCTCATTCAGAGCTCGAAGATTCCCGTGGAGTTTTTAGCTCGATCCTTACATCTAGAGACTCATACAAGAGAGGATTCTATGATTACACACTAGTTCCAATAGGGTGAACTTACTCAAGGAGGCTAGAGCTTTAGCTATGATCTTCTAGTAGTGGCATCGAGGCCTTACGACATTATCTTGTGTATGGATTGGTTATCCATAGTCCATGATCATATTGACTATACTAGGTGCAAAGTGTGGTGTGTCCATGAGGATGGGACTAGATTTTCTTTCACCGACGAGAAGGAAACCTTTTCAGTATAGGATGAACTTACCCGGAGGAGTGTGCAATCAATCACACATCAGTTGTCCAGTCTTACCCTCAAGGAATTTGATGGTGAGAGTTTGAACTATCCTATAGTGGTGGACCATTATGCTGATGTCTTCCCTAATGATGTTCTTGAACTACCTCCTAACAGAAAGGTAGACTTTTACATCGACCTATATCCCAAGACAACACCAATATCTACAGAAGCATATTATATGGCTCCCACAGAGCATTGTGAGTTCCAGGTACAGTTGGAGGACTTGTAGAAAAAGGGTTTCATAAGGACCATCATTTCTCCATGGGTAGCCCCGATTTTGTTCTCCAAGAAGACAGATGGGAGTTTGAGACTCTGTGTGGACAATCAGCGCCTAAATGAGGTTATTGGGAAGAACAAGTATCCACTTCCGAGGATTTAAGATCTTTTTGATCTGCCGAAGGGAGCTCTTTCATTTTCTAAGATAGATCTTATATTACATTAACATCAGCTCATGGTATGAGATTAGGATGTGAAGAAGATGGCCTTCATATGTCGGATTGACAACTATGGGTTCTTCGTTATGCCATTCAGAATGACCAATGCCCTATAAATGTTCATAGGACTCATGAAAAGGATCATTCATCCATAACTTTATCACTTTGTGGTGGTCTTCATTGATGACATCATGATATACTCAAGGGCAGAGGAGGATCAAGTCTATCATTTGTAGATAGTTCTGGATACACTTTGAGAGAAACCACTTTATGGTATGCTCTCTTAGTGATAGTTTTGGATATGAGAGGTCAACATTCTGGGACACGTTATCTCGGAGGTTGGAGTTGCAGTGGATCCAGCAAAGATAGAGGTTTTACGTGCTTGGGAGACACCCCAGGAGTGTGAATGAGGTGCAAAGTTTCCTAGGGTTTGCTAGATACTACCAGTGATTTGTTCCTGAATTTTCTTGAGTTAAGGAACCCTTTTCTGCAATGACCATGAAGGAACAACCCTTCATATGGATAGAATGATGCCAACAGAGTTTTTAGGAGTGGAGGAAGAATTTGACAAGTGCCCCCATATTGAGGCTACCAGAAGAGTCAGTTGGGTATGTAGTCTACTGTGACGCATTAAAGACCGGACATGGGTGTGTCTTAATGAAGGAGTGAGTAGTTATCGCCGACGACTCACGAAAACTGAGATAACATTAGATGAAATATGCTACCCATGATCTGGAGTTAGTAGCAGTGGTATTCACCATGAATATGTGGTGACATTACTTGATGGGTGAACATTTTATATTCTAATATGATCACATGAGTCTCAGGTATATCTTCTCTCAGAAGGACCTTAACCTGAGACAATTATGATGACTAATGTTCTTCGTGGAATATGACTTTGAGATAGTTTATACTTTTGGGAAGCGAAACACGGTTGCATATGCCCTCAGTAGGAGGTCTGGTCTATAGTTAATGAGTGAGGTGACAGAACAGCTAGCCACATTGCAGATATCTTTCATGGATATAGATGGAGTAGTATACCTCCAGTCTATGATAGTAACTCCCCCACTCCTTCAGCGAGTCAGGGAGGTGTAGCTTGGGGAAATTGACTGTGAGGCTCTACGTGCTCAAATATTCTCAAGATAGGCACCTAACTAATTTTCTGAAGGTGGGGAGGATGACATTCTCTATAGAGGACATACAATTATACCAGTGGCTCTGTGGGAGGAGGTGTCGAAGGAATTCCATATGGCCCCTCTAGTAGAATATCCTGGTGTGGTGAAGATGTACTAGGACCTCTGGCTTTAGCACTGATGTCCGGGGATGAAGAAAGCAATGATAGAGTTTGTTTCACGATGCCTCACTTTTCAGTAAGTTAAGGTCGAGAATTAGGTTCCAGCAGGCACAGCATGACCACTATAGGTGCCGGAGTGGAAATGGGATGGAATATCCATGGACTTTGTGACAGGGATTCCATGTACGTCCAAGGGACATGATTCCATCTTGGTGATCTTTGACCAGCTCACTAGGTTAGCCCACTTCCTAACTATTCTAGAGTAGGGATCACTAGAGGTATTGGGACACCTCTTCTTATAAGAGCTTGTGTGACTTCATGGGGTTCCATCGACGATCATCTCTTACTGTGGAGAACATTTTACATCCTGGTTGTGTTAGGGATTATAGGAGGAATTCGGGACTCAGATATGTTAGGGCACTGCCTTTCATCCTCCGAAGGATGGTCAGACATAGGGGACCACACAGACACTGGAGGACACGATTCGTGCTTGTGTCCTAGATTTTTGTCGTATTTGGAGGGATCACATGCCCTTAGTGGAGTTCTCATACAAAAACAGTTATCAATCCACCATCAGTATGGAATCATTCGAGGCCTTATACAGTCGACCATGCAGATCACCTTTATGCTGGACAGACCCAGGGGATTAAGCACTTATGGGTCCCGAGTTAGTACAAGATACCACTGAGAAGGTGCATATCATCTAGGTGCAGATGATAACAGCACAATTCATGAAGAATTATTTTGATTATTTGAGACAGAGACCATTGGAGTTCAAGGAGGGAGACCATGTATTCTTACAGGTCTCACCCGCTAAGGTTTACAAAGATTTGGCCATGGTGGCAAGTTATCACTGAGGACTATCCAACCATTTCTAATAATTAGGAGGATTGACGAGGTGGCATACTGCTTGGAACTTCCACCGTACTTGGAGAGGGTGCATGAAGTCTTGCACGTATCTCAACTAATGAGATACGTGCATGACCCATCTCACATCATCAACCATGGAATGATAGAATTTGACAATGGGGAAATTTTTACGGATGTTATGGTAGTGATTGAGGATCGTCAGGAGAAAGTCCTTCAGGGGTAGTCGATACCTCTAGTGTGCATTCATTGGCAGCACGAGAACCTCCCTGAGAGCCCATGGGAGTGGGAGGCTCAGATTCATGCTCATCACTGCCATTTGTTTTCATATTCTGGGTTGTGGCTTTTGGGGATGAAAATACCCTAGGTGGGTAGAATTTAAAGACCCCGATTTTCAATGAATTTTTTTTATTTATATAGAATTATTACGAGTCTGTGAAAACTGACAGTGCGTGGTTCTGAGGACCGGTGTTCCTAGAATGAATTTCTGCACTTTTTAGGTACGTTCAGTAAATGCACAATCAACATTTTATATCTTTTTAACTAGTACTCAGTTTAAAAATCTGAGGGCACTATTGAATCCGCAGCATTGAGATTTTCTTAATGGAGGATTCACATTGACCGTAGTAGTTTTGGAGAAAATTTTAGATTTTGGGACTTTTAAAAGAATAATAAAAATAACTTATTTAATTTTTATATTCTTTCTTTTTCTCCAATAGACAAGAAACTACCTTGGACCAATGATGTGTCAAGCTAATAAATGGATTTTCCCTTCAATATTAAGTGACAACAAAATTGGGGAATTAGAAAGGTTCATATTTAATGAGACCCCATTTATTTTCAACGTCGTTACGTACACTCCCCCACACTTATTTATATGGAGCTTGGGGAGAGGTGTCGACACTGCATCACCAAGCAACGAAGTGCTGAAAGAGTGCCATTTAACCAAAAACTTGGATGGAGGATCCATTTCTATTGAGTGGTGACAAGTGACACTGAATCCCCGAACCGATGATCGAAGATCCTACGACGTCATAGAATGCTAGTTGCTGGGGACGATGAACACAGACCTACTTCCTCAACTGCGGGAATTTATCCATCGTTCTTCAGGTAGAGTTTAGTTTTTTTATTTTTTTCAATTTGATTGATGACGCCTTTAATCCTCCCTCATGTTTTTGAGCTAACACGGAGGGTGTGGGCCTAACCAACACCACCTGAACCCTACACAAACTAGATTACCCCATGTGTTCTCCATGGATGATCGTCGGTGCAGTGGTACTGGCGACCAGCGCCAGCAGGGACCATGGTGGTGGCGGGAATATACCATCGGTGAGGGAGGAGGCAACACACCCATGCCGCCAGAGGAACCAGTCATGGCTTGTCAGCCACAACGGTCGGGGTAGGCAGCGCACCCACGCCGCCGGAGGAACCGGTCGTTGCTCGTCAGCTACGGTGGTCGGAGGAGTTGGTCGTCACACCGGCCAATCGTGAATAAGAAGGATGGAATGGCCATTGTGCTGCCAGAGGATGTGGGCCACATCTTGTCTGCTGCAGTGGTGGGACATGCGTGACGAGGCAACACCCTTATCCATTGTCGTTTCGGTTTTCAAATGGGGAACCACCACCCCCCTGATTTTCAGCTCGGACGGACTGTGGTCCTCGCCTCACGTAGTCGGGACGCGCCTCACATGGCCTGGCCGTGTGCCTAGCCGGTCACACCCCCTCAGGCCACGAGCCCCCTATGGGCCGAGTCGGACTACGGCTCAGCCCGTCCGGGTCAAACCGGACACAGAAACACATAAAGGGCAATATCTTGAGAACTAGACGTTCATTAGACGAACCATCTATATCGTTGGGATCCTTGGATCGAGACGATCCTTTTGGTCTACTCCACTTGAGTTTTGAAGAATGTTGGAGAATGATCAGGTTGGATTGAACCCGAATCCAACTGGGAAATCAGAACTAAAACCCTTATAACTCACAGACCGAGAATTTGAGTGACGCACCATCTATTTCATTGGAACTCTTACAACATGGTGGTCCTTTGGATTACTCCTTTGTGGAGTTTAGTCATAGTAAAGGTATGACAGATATATCGAGGGGAAGATTCTATGGTGCTCGAGTGCACTGGATTCAAGGAATCTTGTGGCTGGCAGTAACATGAAGAAAGTATATCGATCATGTGTGGGTCAGCATCTATCGATCCGGTGGGGGTCAGCCTCTATCAGATCCTGTGTGGGTCAGTTCTCAATGATCCTATGTGGGTTAGCACATACTGATCCTATGTTGGTCAGATCCTCTGTGGGTCAGTGGGGGTCAGTACCTATGGATCATGTGATGGTCAGTAGCAATTTTTCTTAACATAATAAGATGATATATCTTACGACAAGTCATATTTACTTCTGTACTTAAGTTATACCTTCTTTGAGTGGTCTCTTTAACCTTCTTGGTGTTTACTTCATGGTGATACCTATGTGGTACTTCTATCTTCATGTTGTTACCGGTGTGGTACTTCTATCTTCATGGTGTAACCTGTGGGGTACTTTTACCTTCGTGGTGTTACCTTTGTGGTATTCTTCCCTCGTGGATGAGATCAGTATGTATTGATAACATAGGTATATGTATGGGAATATACCTAAGTAGATTTGATGTATACTTCTTTGTGCATTGATATTGAGGTCTCACTTTGTATTATTTCCTTCATGGGACTCTAAGAGACATAGGAGGGTCTTGGTGTCCCTATTGAGTATCGTTCTACTCACCCCTATATGGGCTTCTCTCACACCTTGTTGTGTTTTCTGTAGATGATAGACCACAGTGATTGAGGCTGAGGGAGCCAGGACTGGACGGTGCTTAGAGGTGGACCATTTGGCATGATGTGATGCAGGGAAAACTGATCATGAGCTGTACCTACCCTTCCAGTAGGATCCTCGGTGGATGATCCAGGAGTTGTTTTTCATTTTTCAGTTATACATTACTTTTTAGTTGGGCTTGTATTTTGGCCCCTTTACTTTCAGAAATCTTTTACTACAACAGTTTAATTCATGGTTTCTTTTTTTTTTCTTGGACTGTGTGTCTATATAGGTTAAATGAAAATTCCTTCCTATTTTAGGGATATGTTTTTCCGGTGCTAGTCGCCAGCCCCTGGCCAATAGAAGGCGGGCTTGGGGAAGTCCCAACATGGGCCCCGAGGGATGGGTCATGAAAATTTATTTAATAATTATATATTATATTAATGACATATTAATAATTCTAAAAATTTAATATTTCTTATACATTGTAAAGATACCATCCATGAAAAAATGATAACGTCATTTGTGTGTACGACTGACCACCACCACTCCAAATGATGTGATTCATTTTAATTTTTACTGCAACACATGGATGGTATATGTACGTTTATTTATTGAAATTAAAAAATATTAAAAACATTATTTTAATTCTATAACTATAAAGTTACACTTTCCTTTTTTCCATCCTGATCCTTGAAAAGTGGAAATGTTACACATGTGTACGTATGACCTATCATCTCCATGGTTGTAACATGAATCCATTTTCATAAAAATAAATAATGGTTATTTTAAAAAGTATAATTTATTTATAAAAAGAATAATTTTTTCATTATAATTATTCTGTATATGATTTAATAATTACCCATTTAATTATAGTTAATAATCCAATTCCATTTTAAAATTATGAACTGAGTGTCGTCAAAACACCAGATGTAGATATTACAATTATGTAATTAAACACATCACTAAAATAATTGATGTAAATGGTTTATGTATAATTAATTAAACTCATAAAAGTATATTAAGAAAAAAATAATTAATATATGTTTATTATAGTAGAGATAAAAGATATACATGAGAAATCATTAACTCGAGGTAAGGTTTCGTCTCAAAATTACCTTCTTTGGGACACACGTTATTTTAATCACCTAATTTCATTAAATAGTGTATATAATTCCCATTTATATATTATATCATTAATAATTATTACTTCATGATATTTTAAGTTACAATTCATCTACAAATTTAATTGGGTTTATTATTAGATTTTTGAAAAAATGGAAACGGTTTACATTTCAATCTCTTTTTAATAGGGATTATTTATGTTTGAATTTCTATTTTAGGAAACATTTTAATAATTTTCTAATAAAAACCATTAATTTTATTATACTCTATATATTAATTAATTATTAAATTAATATTAAAATTTCCCTCTATTTTATTCTTAATATTATAGACAATTGTTTTTTAAGAAAATTTAACTCATTTTATCTCTTATGTCCAAAACCATTTTCTTCAATGACCTTATTTTCTAAAAATATTTTCCAGAATATTTTTAACATTTACAATAAAGATTATTAATTTCATTTTTACCCATGTTTAAATTTTTGAAAAATGTTTTGAAATGAATCTTCTTTTAATTTTCTGGACAAATATCAATTTTTTATTTTTACTATAGTGTGAGTGGATTGTCTCTGTTAAATTATATCGAATGTGTAAAATTAACCACCATCATGACCAAAAAAATATTTTAAGCTTATCTTATAGGTTTCCATGGTTATTTTTAAATAAAACTTTTTCTGTAATATTTTTTAAATTAATAGATTTTGGAAAAGTGGTTTCAAAGAGAAATGGCTATTTTTCTGAAGAAATATTCCATGTAATATTTTAAATTTATTTTCATCTCTAAAGATAATATATGATGTTATATATATCTTATAAATTATGTATATATGTATCCCACATATATATGTATATATATCTTATTATCCCCTACATTAATGGGGAAATACATATATTATGTTCATCTCTTAAATTCCATCATTATGAAATATCTTTTTATTATGATTTGAGACAAGATTATGAAAACCACTTATTTAATTGGGTAATTCATATGTATAAGCATTGTGATTGATTTATTCTATGTTTCAAACATAATAATGAACATGTACCGACTAGTGTTCCCAGATAGCACACCAATTCATTGGGTATTGTTTTTACTCACATGATATGTCATGTATGGGATTAGGGAGTAATCATAATCCATTATGGAACATTATACACCATGTTATATAGTATATGATGTTATCCATGAGTCATGTTTGTTTCATGTAATATTTTTTTACACATTTACTATGATGTGATTATAATGTGATACCATTTTATTTAGGTTATGATCCCATGTGAGTACTATGGATTATTCTCTATTATCATATCATGTTATACCTTTTAATCACACGTTATGTTTCCTTTTCATGACTATTCCCTTACTAATCTTTTTTAGTTCACTCATTTTTTATATATATTTTTCAAGTTTTCCAATGTAGTTCCAAGAGCTCAAAAGGATTTAGGAGCTCATTAAGGAGAATAAAATAATGAAAAATTATTTTGGCCTTACACTGAATTATTATGAACCTATTATTATAACTATTCTAGAACTCAAAATATTTCGGTTATAATTAATATATATTTACGTTAAAAAACATGTAATAATATGTGTAAAATACCTGAGCCACTACACCTTAAGAATTTATTAAATAGTTCTAGGGTAAGACGGAGAGCTCATGAATTAATGGAAGGAAGCTAAGAAGGTTTTTGAGAAGGTCTTCACTGATCTATACGGAAACAATTGAGTAAATTTGTGAGGATAAAAGGTTTCCTTTTATAAATTTGGGGAATGACACACATGGAATTACTAAAATTATTTAAATAATAAAAGCTCACATTTATGTAAAATTGGTAAAAAAATGGATTGAAATTTTCATATAGTAAGATATAAGGTATATATATATTCATCAAATAATATTTCGACAAGTTTAAGTTGAATTGTTACCCTTATCTCTTAGCTAAAACCCAAGGTAAACCTCCTTAAATCTTAATCATTGAAAGAATTATTTACTATTTTTACTATTCATTAAGACAAAAAATTAAACCTAACATAAAAAATTATATTAATTGTTATAATTAATAATATTAAATTCATCTTATTAGATTATTTTTCTATATGTGGCTAGAATTAATATTAAAATTATTTCAAAAATTTATGAATACGTTTTTTAGATAATTACATTTTTAAGCATAAGATAAAATTTATTATTATTCCATACAGAGTAAAAAACATTATATTAATATTAAAATATTTTATGGAATATATTATCTATACATGTAATTAAAATAATTCTTCAATATATATTTATTTAAATCATTATGATAATAACTCATTACACACATATAAATAGTTTTAAAAAAACAATTTAACTTTCTAATGCTTCTATTTTCTTTTCTAACAATCTAATAAACAACAATTTTATTTTATTCATGTGTAAAAAAATTCATAATTTATTTGGTCTCATTCTTACCCACCAATAGATAATAATACTCATATTAAATAATAATAATAATAATAAGTAAAGGTTATATCAATGTTATTTTAAAGTATGTGTTGTGTATAAATAATGTTATCAAACACTTTAAATTTTTATAAAGATAAAATATATCCTAAAATCTAAAGGTTTTTCAATCACTTTCCTATTTAATTGTCTAAAACATGTAAGATATATGATAATATAAAGATCTAAACATATTTTTCATTATCGGTATCGTTCATGTATTTATAATTATATGCCTTATATGCTCCTTGAGGAGGCTCAAAAGAAAGTGGGGTTTACAAAACAAAAATCATACTTTCTAGGTGTAGAACTATTCTCAAGAACCTATACCACTATATGAATTTATTTTCAATTATAATTTTCTCTTTATACAATATTTTTTATAGTTATATTTTATTAGTGGTGGTGGTGACCAATTGATCTAAAACAATTAATATTTAACAGTGTAGTACTTTATCTTGATTACCAATTGTCACCTTCAAATCATTAAAATTAAATTGGATTATATAATTTTATCAAATTCAATTATCCCCCCACTACTAAATTTAAAATATTCAATTGGATGAATATTTTAGTGACAAGGATCCTTTGAAACATCACCGCATATCCCACGTTATGTCAACACAACTATGCGGAGGGTTTCAAGGAAGGATTTTAGTTTGCTAGTCACATTAAATCATAGCTCCTTGATCTATTGAGTGAAGTATAATCTATTATAAATAATTTTTTTTCTATGTTTGGAACCAAAGGTTGAAACAATATATTTATGGATACTTCCTTGTAACCAAATTTAGTTAAGTTGATTCTCTATATTAATAAGAACACTCTATTAGTAATAGAAAACCTCAACTAAGGATGATGAGCTCCTCAAATAAATGTATTTGGGCTAATTTAAATGATGGAAAATGTTTTAAATTATTATAACTTTTATAGATTTAAATTTATCTCCATGAATAAAATCCTAATATATTTAATAATTTTGTTATATGTGATCGTACTCATAAAATAACCATGATTTTAATTTAAATCATTCACCGCACATGTTCATTTTAAATATTCATTCTTCTTTATCATTTTCTATGATCACACATAATAAACACGCAAAGATAAAATAATAAACGATGATAATTATAGAATTGTTAATTAATTAATGAAATGATCATGTTCTGTTAACTATGGGTTAATTCATTGAGAGATTAATGGAATAACTATAACCTAGATGAATTCCTAAGGTCAATACCTGATTTTAATTACAATGCTTGTAAACTCCCTTTAATTTCACTTATTTTGTTTCATTATATCTCTTGACACTAACTGCATTGTTTCAAACTCCTATAATCTTTACACAGTATACTCACATGCATGTGAGGGGAACTTGGGTTGTAAATTCACATTTTATCAGTCAAATGTGGACATGTAGGCCCTTATACAATTAATATCAGATAGATGAAACACAAATCATCAAAAAATAAATTACTTATAAAATTTTATAATATGAAATTAAATAATAAACTTAAATAAAATCAAAACAAATGTGAACAAGTAGGTATCATCTCAAGATCAGTTAATATACAATTACATTGCATAAAAAATTAAAATATCTAAAATAAAACATTATTTTAATTCTAATAAATTAAACTCACATTAAAATAATTAAAATTAATTATTGATATGTCTTATAAATACCATAATAACTTAATTAAATTATAGACAACTATATTTAAATGTAATTTTAGAATTTTCTTGCACTGTGACACTGAATGGGTCCCCATATATTAAAAACAAGTTTTGGGTGAGCCTAATGGGATGCGTAGATCATATCTGGACTAACCTGGCTCAGTTTTAGTGATTATGATCTAGAAAAGAGTATGTTTAGTTATAGTGGGAATAAACAGGATCCCAATGGGATTCTACATATAAAAACTAATTTTTTAAACATTATATATATTATAATATATTATAATATAAAATAATATATATATATATACACTTATCAATAAAAGGACACCCTAATCAATTATGTGGCATGAATTTCAATGTGGGTGGAATTATTCCACCCACCAAATGATGATATATATGTGTGTGTGTGTGTCTCTAATCCAGGCATATTAAAAGATATCGACATGATAAACTTTTATTATTATGTTTTAAAGTGTGCTCATCAGGCCTTTAAAGACCCCAAAACACCTCCACAAGAGAATCATCACTGAAACTAAACACCATCAATAATATGAATAACTAATTATGCACAGAAAACATAGAAATATATATATATATATAATATGTATAGTTGTGTCTATTTTTGAATTTTAAAACAAAATCAATTTTCAATTAATCATATATTGGTCATACAAATTTGAATTGACACACAATGATATACATTGGAACAATACTGAAATCTTCATTTTGAATCATAGAAAATTTAACATAAATTTTGTAATTTTAAGCCTAAATAATCACATGTTCAGTTTGATGACAGTTGAAGGAACTTGAGGGATTGAAAAAGTGAGGAATATATGTATTTTAAACTTTTGGGTCTCTATTAATGTAAAAAACATCGATATTAAAAAACTCTTTTAGATATTTTTCATAGATCACATGAAATTAAATTTTATAATCAAGAAAAATACTGATTAAAACTCTATATGATACCTTGTATATTTCCAAGAAAACCAATATAATTATCTCACCATCAATGTTTCATAGCTCGAAGGCCAAAAAAGAGATATATTATTTATCATCCATGCATGATCCATAAATTATGGTTCATATTTATGTGATTATAGAGTGAAAACATGGAAAATATAAGGGCTTTACGATTTCACATTGATTAGGTGAATAATGAGTGATCGTTTCGCAAGAGGGAATTTATCAAAACGTAATCTTACTTCACATTATCTATATAAAACATGTGAGAGATAAGGATATTAAAAAAATTCAATCAAGAGGATTACCGCATAATTTCTTGGGCTAAAATTCATATTTATACTAATGGTGAAGATTCCACAATTTTTTTCCCTTAGGGAAACTTAAGCTTAAAAAAATCACAAAACACACTTATGATATTGTTAACTCATCATATGGATGATAAATAATTTATTATTCTCTTGTAAAATTATTAAAATTTCATGTGATGAAATAATATCCATTTACTCAGCTTGACGGTCCTCATAAAAATTAAACGGACCTTAAACATGTTATATTCATTAAAAAATTTATATTTTCTATTATTTAATTTTAAAATTAAATAACATTTTAATACCAAGAAAAATATATTCTATAATTATAATTATATACATAAATAATATAATTTAATCATTTACTTGTGGTTTTTCACACTCAAATATTCCCATCCCCTACATGTTGGGCATAATGTTTCTTAAACTCCTATTTATTTGAAATGTGGAAGTTGGGGATACACATAGTGTGTGGTCCTATATGAACATATCTTTATAGTTATGAATATAAATCATAAAGGAGGAGTGTATTATAGAAACCCATTAAATAACATAAAAAGATATGGAATTTCATACCAATGATAACATTATATGAACAAGTTTCGGGTAATATAATTTCTTTGTTACACAATATATCTTAATATATATTTAACACTCTTTGTCATAATCGTTTCTTCATTTATTTATTCTTTGAATTTACTAGAAAAAATTACCTTTCAGAACCATGCATATGTATTTAAAAAATGTAATACCATCATGGTCAACTAGACCCAAGATATCTCTTCCTTTCAAAAGTGAAAAATCTTTTCTTGATCATTCAACCACATTCATACCACTAATGACATACCAAATGATTGATACATTGTGATAACATTAATGTCATAGCTTTTATATCACACCAAGTTATGTGATCGAATATTAAACATTTATAATGATCTCCATTAAATTGAAAAATATAAATTCTCATAAATTGGAATAACCAATGACTACTAAAACATGTTCAGTTCTGATTAGTTGTTTAGTCCCCATGTTCTCCTTTACTCAAAATCACTAAGTTATAGCTTCATAAGATTTCTAAATTCTTTTGAGCCCATATCACCAGATTTTCATACATCATATTTTTCCTAATAATATGAATTTTTTAGAACAAATAACATATATTCAATATTAAAATCATAATATCTTTTGGTACTCATTATAGCAATGAAATGTTATAAATTTTTGATATGACAGGTAATTTAATGAAATTAACATACAAATAGTATATCCAAATGAATATTTATTATGATTGTAACATAAAAATATTTACATATAAAAGTTTATACATGTAATGGTAGTAAAATTATAAAATGGAATTAGGTCAAGGTCACTCACTCCCAAAAAGATTCATCGTAAAGGATCAAATGACTCTTAGGATTAATGTTATATGGGTAAACTTTGTTAAAACAATAAAAGATGAAAAGGGATATTTTTACTCTTCATCAAATTTCATAATAATCATAAGAAATATTTAATGGAATTTATCCTTTTAAACTATAACCACCCCTTTCCCCTAAATTTAAATTTAAGGTCCTTAATAACAATGAAAAAAATATGAAAAATATATACTCTCTTATTCAATTATATTTTTATTTTTTTTCAAAACCTGAAATCAGAAAAAGTCTCAAATCTACCACTAAACCTGAAATGATCAATATTATTGGTCAAGAAAAGGTTATTATTTACCATTGAAAGGAACAAATCATTTTTTGTTTTTTGTTTTTTTCTTTTTGTTCTCTTTAGAGGGGAAATTATAAGTAAAATGAAAAATGATCATGAACCTCCCAGATGTCAACATGAATCCAACCCCACAAAAACCCCCAATAAAAATATCCATTTACATTAAAAGAACCTCTATACCACACTTAAACTATTGAAAATCAAGAAAAATACAAGGATCATGTTAGGAAAGAATAATGTAGGCTTGAAATTAGGTTGTTTTTTATCAAGTTCATTAATGGATTTTATGGGCTAAAAAAGATTCAATACATGAGAAGTTATCTAGGATAAATGGATAATTAGTAAAATTTATCAATTATATTAATATTGTATTTGATAAATTATAGCTTTGATAGGATACCCATGTATGTTCTAGAATGACTACATGTCTCAGGTATATCTTATTAAATATTCTTAAAAATAATGGAAAGTATTAGACTTGTATTATTCTAAGAAATGGGTAGTAAAAAAATAGGACAATAACCCAGGACATGGCTACTAGTTAATGGGTCAATCAATAAATTCTTAGGAATTTGGAACAAAAAATAAAAAATAGTCAACTCAATAATAAAACTAAATTCTTACTAAAATGCAATAAGAAAAAATTATTATAAATTACAATTGTAAATCTCATTTCTATCCACATGGTTGTAATGAAATAATAATTTAAAACATAAATCCATTTAAAAATGTATTCTTGATAGATGATTACTGTGGAAAATAAAATTGTAATACATAAATAGATCAAAACTATCCCCCCTCCCCCATATGCACACCTAAATTAAAATCTTGTACACATAGTTTAAGATCACAATATGGGGCTAAAATAAAAACCAACAATAAATTGAATGAATGATAAGAAGGGAATAGAAAACACCCTCAATGAAAGTGTAGATCCTAATGAAATCTATGTGGATCATAATGATTACTTGTACCTATAACAACTGTGATGAATAATTCTTACACCTGGAAAAAGGTCAGATCAAAGCAAGTGAACATTGAAGTATATAATATAAGGCATATGTACCATGGGATCCAAAAATACATTGATTAAAATGGATGAATAGAAAAAAATTGTACCACAAGAATGTACATAGCCTGTTATAAAATAAGATAAAAAAATAAATTGTGAAATTGGGATAATACGAAGTCTTTATGGGATCGTCTCCTTGCATTGTGGTAGTAGCATCCTCATTATTAGGCTACTAAAAATGAATAGCATTATTGATGGTATAAATTATTCTCATGATAAGATGAGATGTATCTATGTTAATAGATTTATACATCATTGATAAAGCCCATATGGATGATGGGTTGAAGGGGAGTATAGATGAAGGTAATTTTTTAGTGAATAAGAGGGAGGGAGATTTTTCATGAGGTGGGGAGACATGATAGAAATTGTGAAAGAGGATGATATCTAGATAAAGGGAATGTAAATAAAATGGTATACGATTTGGTGAATGATGAACACCTTGAAGAATGATACCTCAAAGATGAGGAACAAATGAGGTATTTTACATTTGAATAAAAATAAGTAGTTGGAGCTTTATAAGTTAGGATATATGAATAGGTGATGTTAAAATAGGGTTAGCTGATTTTTTTTTCAAACACCAAATCATTCCAAAATTGAATAATGAAATTATATTATGAATTCATAAGATGATTATTTTTCCAACCTTTCAAATTGTTAATAGGTATCATTCAATGTCTTATCCATTTATGGTTCTCCATTAACATTTTGTTGTCCTATGAAACTCCTAATATATCCAAATAGAATAGAGAAAAGGGGGAAATAAATATAGGTTTACCCTGGTTAGAAATTCATTTATAACCAAGATCCTGACTTGTCTTTTAGGGATAAAGAAAACATCAATGAGAGGATAAACTACTATTGGAAAGGTTTCATATATTGATTCAGCCTTTATACATTAACTTTGATTTTAGCTTCATCGAATCGTAGAATTTTTATGGTTAATATGAGAAATTGTTTGGGACTATGAAGGGTTCCAACCAACATTGCTATATTTGTTCATGAAATAATCGCAAAAATGAAATAAAAATATGTAATTTAACCCCTGGTGAAATGTTATATGAGTTATCTAAAGGTTATTCCAGTGTTTGGTATTAACCTTGTACGTATTTAAACTTTCAAAGATATCCATTCTCATCTTTTCTAATTCATCTTGATGTAAGAATTTATGCTCTTCCCCACATTGTTAATCCATATTTAAATTCTTAATATCTCTAAATGATTAGTGATCCATATTAATTAGTAAATGAAATATATTTTTATAAATAATATTGGAAGTGGTTGAAATAATATGGGTATTAATGTCTATATGGTATGCCCCTAGAGAATCATCCAACATATCGATCCAATATTTTCATCTTGAATTGAATATTTTCTCAAAATTTTGTTTGATTTAAAAGATTAAAAATTCAACTTTCCCAAAATTATATGGGTGAAAAGGAGTGTTTTTATTATATCTAACTTTATAATTTGAATGAAACCATCCCATTAGGTGGTTAGTGAAGTGATTTCCCTGCTCACTTTTGAGTAATCTGAGGATTTTAATGAAGGAAAGGATATTCATCTCTAAAACATTTGTGACAACCATGGAAGTGTTAAATGTAATTTCATCCACTCTTACCAATTATAATACATAGTCCATGAATACCCGAATATATGTCTTGAAAAATAAATTTGGAAATGGACCCATAAAATCAATGGCCCATATGTCAAGAACTTTAACATCCATAATCATTTTTTTGGAATCTCATTCTATTGAATGATATTCCATATTCATTGGAATTAATCATATATTAACAAAACTTTTTGAGAATCATGATAGAAATTGGTCCGATATAAGACACTTTGTAGTATCTTAGTAATTATTCGATCAGGTGTATCGTATCCCCCAATAGGTAAGAATGAAATAAATCTAAGTCACTATGAATATTAAAAGTGGGAACACGCCTTCAAATGAATCTATCCCACACGCTATTTAAAAATAAGGGAACCCCCAGAAAAATAATATACTACATCAACCATGAAATTATTATTTTTATAGTATGAGAGATGAAAATATAATGTTCTAGTGGAAAAGTAATTTTATATATTGGAAAATGCGGTCCTGTCTTGTGAGTCCAAATAAAATATATTCTCATCTAGGAATTTATAAATAATTTATAACTCATCCACCTATAAGTTGTTTAGTAGTTGTAACCATAATAAAAGGTTGTTCATAATGTTTTAATATGATTTTTTTCCTTGATTAGAATGTCAAACTCCTATAGTTGTTGGATCCACCAGATAAATCTCAATGTAGAATCCTTTTTATTAAGAAGATATCGTATGGATATGTGGTTAGTGTGGAGAATTACTTTTGAGAGCATATGTTATGACTAAACTTTTCAAAAGAAAATAAAATTATGAGAAAAATATTCTAATTTACTATATAATTTATTTCTACATAATTATGTGTGTTACTCAAATAATAAATCAATAAAAAAATATGATCGATATGATTTCCTAACACATCTCCCATTGTGAATTCACTTGCATATAAAATTAGTTCAAATTATTTTTCCCCATCTAAGGCAACAATTATTAGAGATTCCACTGACATTTCCTTTAGATCAATGGGGGATTATTTAAATTTCCTATCAAAATCAAATGATACATCCTTTACCAAAAACATTTGGGAAGAGGTAGGTAAATAGTGACGAAACATTATACAAATTAGTTGTAGAACCCCACAGGGCTATGAAGGAATATTATTATTTAAATTCTATGGGCTCTGGTAGATCCTTTTGGACATAGATTTTTTCAGGATCAACTTCTTTTCACTATTTGGAAATATGGTGTCCTAGAAAAATTACTCAACATACAGTGAAAAAAAAATTCTCCCAATTTAACACTAAGAAATTTTATTCAAAACAATTCCAAAATAAATCCATGTTAATTAAAAATTCATTTAAAGGATATATTATATATTAAAATATCATCAACATATTTTTCCTAACAATGATCTGTTAGTTAGAAAACTCTGTATCAACTTGGGTGGACCTAGTGTATAAAAAATTAGTGAACAAACATGATGGACAATGTTTTTGATTAATTAATTAATTATGTTATACAATTCTCAATTTTTCATTTTAGTGGTTGTACTACTATGATCTATCCATACTAACCTACACTAAACCCAAAAAAAATGCAAATATATTTTGAGTTCATAAAATATAACTCCCATTTTTTTATATCCATTTATCAACCAACACCACCTTTATAAAGAGGCTTGAAACCATCAAAACTAGGTATTTAAATGTGAGTGTCTTTCCTCGTTTTATAATTTTATATAGCTTTATAAAAATTATAGATTCATTAAATAATGATAATTTAGTAACTCATCTTCTCATTTTCTCCCCCTTATGGGATGAACACATTTCCCTTCTTTGTGTTAGTTATAAAACTCCCAAAAGTGCATCAACTTTTCTATATAGTGTATAAAATACTCATTATTATCCTTTAATTACCTACTTGTAAGTAAGAAATAAATAATTAATAAGTGAATATGGAGAGGCCTATTTACTCATTATTAATCACATAATGTCTAGGAGTTTTCTCTTAATAAAGAATTCTCATATCTTCTAATCTCAGTATTCCTTTTCCAATGAAATTCCATAATAGGTTTCTTACTCGATCTCTTCTCTTAAACTTTTTTCTTTTGATTTGTAATTTTCTTTTTTACGTCAGTTATGAAATAAAATTCATTTCGTGGAGCTTTCATGTACATATTTATAAATTCACATGAGTTTATAGAATTTTCATAAAATCATTTATTTTATGAGAAGTATATATATATCCCCTTGAAAAATATATTTAAACATCCAGTTATACACCTTTAAAAATCATAATGTCATTGTCACCCTTCTTATGTGAATAAACTTGTATTCATTTAGCATCAGTATTTATTTTATTTTTCCGAATTTTTTTACATTACTTGTTGATATGTACAAACTATTAGATATTCTATATTAGTATACACAGTCTCATATGATGATTCACATGGCTTCTTGACAGCCTCAATTGAATATGAATTTCTTCTTTTCACCTCTAGAATATCCTCACCTTTCACTCCATTGTTAACAAATTTTAGTATAATTATTATTAATTATTTACCTTTATGGTCTTATTATTCACATTATCTACATACGCATATTAAATGAGTAAATTTATTTTCTATATATATATATATTAGTTGTAAATATGGTTATAACTTCTTTTAATTGAGAATATGTTCTAATATGCTAATTGTATCTCAATCTTAATTAATGAAACATTCCTAATAATGAAATATTAGACTAGAAAGAGTAAACATTATATTCATACCATATATAGTACCAAGAAGAACCTAGAAACAATAATATTTCATAAATAATTCTAGAAAAATATCATTATTATCTTATTGAATATTTGACCATTTAATTTCAATGGGTCAATGGTATTATTTAAATTTTTGTATCTTCCTTTAATGTGGAGTAACATATCTCATTTGTATTCTAGTATCAAATAAGTTCATATTTAATTTTTAATCCTACACTATTAGAAATAACAGAGTCACTTTTTTATTTATTTGGGATAAAAACTACAAGATTCATTGATCCTTTCCTCTTTCCAACATGAGACGACTCAGAATCAATATCAATACACTTATTGATGATTTATATGATTTTCTTAAATTCAGTTTGAGTAGTAAGATACATGTTCTATGTCTTGTTGAATTTTTATTCCCTCACAATCATATTCTCCTCAAAATCACTCATCATATTCTCATACTCAGATATCTTTAATATTTTTTCATGAAATCAAAAAAAAGATATTACACATTCTTGATATATTATTATTGTTCATCATTTATATAGTTTTTTTTTCTTTGAGTAATTTTCTATTCTTTCTTGAGATATGTTTTCTTATCAAGGCAGGATTTTAACTCGCCTTTTAGTAACCATTATAGTTTTTTATATAAACTACAATAATCATAATTTCATGATGAATAAAATCATTTTTTCAAATTGGGAAAATAAATTTACTTCATTATATGATTGATGACATGATGATGTTTCTTCATTCTCCTTCTTACTCATTAAACCCATCTTCTTACTACTAGAATTCTTATTCATTCTCTTTTCACATTTCTATTTTTTGGATCACTTATCTTTGTCATCAGAATTTGACTCAACATCCTTTTTATATGGATAATCAGTAGAAAAGTTTTCATTTCCATTATACTTTTAGAAATGTAGTGTTTTCATTCCATATGCATTAAACCATCCCATTTAAAAACCTATATATATAGTGGAATTTTTACGTAATAGTCCCCATTAGCTTTACCATAATCAAAATCAAATGATTTTGTAACTTATTCATCATAGATCATCATATATCGCATATCTTCAAAAGTTAACTTATCTATGAATTTTTATTAAAAACTGTATATTATATCATTTCATATACAAGGATAATATTATTCAGTGTAGCCAAGGATAGATCATACATATCCCCTATAGTTGATACCTTAGGATTAGATATATCTGAGATGTTTCTCATTAGCTTCTTGACTATACTAGTAACATCCTGTTTTTCACTAAACCCTTAGATCTTTTTTATTATCTAATTATCTCAAGTGAAATAGTCATAATTTTTTATCATTATCTATATTAATATTTTTAAATATACACCTTCAAAAATGTTGTTTGGCTTCCTTGAATTTGAAATTTCCATCATAATTTCCTCTAGATTTGTCATATAAATTATTGGAAAATTAAATTCCCATAAAAATTATATAGTACTTTTCCAAAAGGAATATAAATAAGGAATTTTGGGTCGTTCTATCTATATACATATTTTTTTATATGTGATGGAAATATGGTAACCTTCAAAAAATGAGAGGATATACTATAGTTATATTATCTCTAACATCTAATATAAGTGATCAGATATATGGAATCATTATACTCTTGTATTTGGTAGATCATTCTATCAAAATTATGGGCACCCCTACTACTTACAAAATTATAACCCTCCATTTTTATCATCTTCAATCATATTTAAGAGAATCCTATATTTTATAAGATAGAACTTACTAATCAAAAGATGAAAATGAAGGTGTTTGTTTTCAAATGATCACTTTTGAGGTCAAGAAATTTTTTCAAAGTAAGGAAATCACCTCACTTTTTATTTAGTAGAAATATAAATGACTATTTTTCTAAAAAATCGAACTCATGTTTTTTGAAAAAAAAATGGATTCATTTTTTCCATAATATTGAGGAGAAACTATTTGGAAAAAAGGTTTTGATCAGAATCACCTTCGATTCAGAATGGAAATAAGATCATAATGATGATCTGATCATTATCTTGAATGAGAGAATCATCGTATGTAGAATATATCTTGATCGAAGTTAATGGTCATTGGATTCACCGTAAATTTTGTTTAAAAATAATTGGTTGGTTTAGTGGACAATCAGAGCCTTTATAACTTTGATAAATTAAATGTGAAGATATTTGTTGATTCATATTTTGTAAATAATAACTTAATTAGAGAATATATGATGTAATATTGGTGAATGAAAGGGGGAATGAAAAAGATTCAGGCCGATTGTTTTTTAAGGAAAAAATATTCCTGGGAATCACTCTCAATAGATAGTACTGATGATAATCATATCCAGGATGATCATACTCATAGAAATTAGATTCATGAAAAGAAGGAATGAAAAAAGGTGATGAGGAAAGTGATTAAAGTGATCGTACACATGCAATATAGCATCCAATCATCCAACGTATGCTAAAAATGTATTTTTAACAAGAAAATATCTTACATAGAAATCATCTTATTCAGAATGATATTAATCAAAAATATCATACTCTGGACATTCATACTGAAGCTAAGATGGGTAGTTGATTGAATTTCTAAAATAAGAGATTGAATAACTCTGAGTTGTTTTCAAGTTAATTATTCATGAAGAGAAGTGGTGAAGAAAAAGTTGTTAGATATTTTTCAAATGGGTCAAGATAATAAGTGAAGAAGTTAAAGGGGGTTGAAAAAATATATTTCTAAATGAATTTTCAATGGGAATATTGAAATTCAAAATAATGATTATATTATCTAATGAGAGTGATATCTATTTAATTATAAACTTTATTACAAATTGTATAGATCATTGTTTTGAAGAAATAAGATTTAGAAAATCAGACCCATGAATTTAAATGAATTTCTAAAAAATAATTGTATATTTTACAATAATTGAAATCTTTCTAGAAGTGTTGAAGAAGTCAAAATTCACCAATGATTTTAGGGGAAATTGAGATTATGTTCAATTTGATTAAGCTAGAAATTTATTGGATTCCTACAAAAATAATTTGTGGGTATTCTATAAAAGGTGAAATGTATTTTTTACTTTTTTTGTAACCGATGTTTTATTCATGAGATAGAGGCTCCATTCTGTAAAGAGAATAATAAGTTTCTATATTACCTTTTGTTGAAAAACATTTTACGGATTGAACTAAAAGAGAGGAGACAAGATCACCATGTTGTATTTAACTAATCATCATACTCAGTGTCTATTGTACTTAGCTGATTACCATATTTTTCTTACCAATTTTATTAAGAAAATTATTATATCATACTGAATTATTTGGATCCATAATTCATTACTGGGTTTTCTGGATTGAGAAAGATCGATTATATAAGTGGTGATGATTTATCTGTTTCATATTCTATAAAAGTTATATTTTTTATTACTATAGATCATACAAGGAAGTATCATACTGAGAAGAATCCTATCAAGGAGAATTGTACTCAGAGTAATCTGACTAAGATACAGACAAGGAATATCCAAATAGATTTTTCATAACCAAGTCCAGATTGTTATTAACATCTTTTTGGGTATGAAATTGATGAATTGTTTTCAATTTAATACATTTGTGGAATTGAAAAGAAGAATAGGTAACATGAGTTGTTACATAGACATTGAATTATCCAATTTTTTCTATGAGGGTGCACATGCACTATTGGAATTGTTTATATAGTTATACACGAGTGAAAGGGTATATTGTTCCCAATATAATATAGGGATTATTTTCTAGTGGACAGTGTGGTATTAGATTACATAAAAACCATAATAATGACATATCTATTCTTACTGAATAGTAAACCATGTAAATACTTGTGTTCTTTTAGATATGTGGTTGATTTTTTTTCAACAGGGAATTGAATATTTAACAATAGGAGAAGGTTGTTTCATGGAATGATAGAAGAAAAAGTATCACTGATTCACCCCTCCACCTATCAATTATAGGATCACCATGACTAATTGCATTCAAGTGGTATCAAATGGATGTTCCCTTCACTTATTCATTGTTGTTGATGAATTTGAATTATTTTAATAATAAATGTATTTCGGTCTTCTATGGAAGTAATTATAATATATGGAAAGATATATTGTTTATTCATCTTATTTTAATTTGATATGATGTTCTTAAAGATACAATAGACAGTTTTTTTACTATTTATTTTAAAACTCCTCTTACATATGTTGATAAAGAAGATTATGGAGAATTATGGAAGAACCCATAATGATATATTATCACGACTCTTAAAAGGTGAATTATTAAGAGTCAAAGGTTTTTCCATTGCCAAAGGTATATGGGAAAAACTCATAAACATGTATAAAGACAATAAAAATGTGAAGAAGTAAAAGATCAAATCTGGTGATTGAAATATTAATATTTGATGATGGAAGAGAATTAATCTGTGGGGAAGTTATTTACTTGGGAAATTCCATTATGAGTAATATCAGATGTGTTAGTTAAAAGTAATATTATTCTATAGTGGTTGAAAAGATTTTAAGAATCATTCCTAATCAGTTTGACACAAAAGTTACTTCACTAGAAGAACTAGATCATAAAACATTATTTGATGATGATTTTTATAGAACACTCATTACTTATGAAATTATAAGGGAGAAAATTATGTAAATCAATGAAAAGTTTGATAGATAAATTTATTTTAAGGATGCCAAAAAATAAAATATAAACAACACTCTTATTGAAGATGATGCTAGTGATTATGACTCTATAAATCAGGTGTTTATAAATATTTAAAAAAAATTTAACCTTGTTTTCTTAAAAGGTGAAATGAGGTACAAGTAAATACAAAGTGAAAATTCCCTTGAACATTTTTGAACGTGGATCTATTGGACACTTTGTTGTGAATTTTCATTGAAGAAAGAAATAAGATGATAGTAAATTAGAAAAAATAAATCCAAGAAGTTCATGGATGAAATTGGTTGACAAATGAAAATGTTATTACATATGGAAAATAGGAAATTATTTAATTCGATAAGAAGAATATTATTATCTAAATATTATTTAAAAGAACTCATTGATGATTAATCTAAAAAAATCAGTTGAATATGGTATTTAAAATACTTTTATTGCAATAGTAAATGATGAATAATTAACAAGTAGTTGTTCTGGAGAAGAAAAAACTCAACATGAACATCATTTGAAAGAAAATTTGAAAGATTTCTTGAGAAAGATCTGAAGAATTGAAAAGAAAAAAAATTTTGAAGACGAATATTACTCCACAAGAAATAAAGAATATTTTTCAAATGATAGTGTAAGGATAGAAAAAGATATTAATGACTTTAATAAATATCTTTAAGAATAAAAGAATCAAAATGAGAATCTAAACGTGAAGCTAAAAGGAAAATAACAAGAGTTGGAACTTTCCCAAAAATACGTTCTAGAGTTGAATTGAGAAATAAAAGTTTCAAGAACCGTATCACTAAAGTTTGTGAAAGTCATTGAAATGAGAAACCAGATAAGGATTGATAAAATTAACCTTAAAAGGGTGAGAAGAAATATGGAATTTTATTTTAATAGAATAAATATTAGAATGCTATGTAGGGCCAAAGATTGAAAAATAAAGAATTCATGAGTTTCAAAACATCGTGACTCCAAAAACGTTTTTTTGGATCCAGAAATGTTTCAAATACATATAATTCTGTTAAGACTAAATATAAGAATAAGAATCTGATTGATAACTGAATGTATTAGGGGAAATAAATGGAATACCGAAGAGTTTCTAAGAAACATTTTCACAATTCCAACCAATATGGATGTTTCAAAGGAAAATAATCATTATAAGGATATTGATGGTATTATGGTGGATTGAGACATAATAAATATATGTGTTGGTTTAACCAATAACATTACAATTACACCAAAGGTTGTGAATGGAAAAATATTGGTGGTAGACAATTCCCTAAAAATAAGAATTCTGAGATGGTTGTTTTGAAGAAACCAGGGAGAGGTGAAGTAAAAATGGAAAATAGGTTCCTCCCTTTGGAAATTATTTTTGAATTCTATGATAAACCCGTACATAATGAAAATGGATGTCTTGTTTTTCTACTAACAAAACAAAATATTCTTAACAAATCTCAGAACCTGGATATGAAGAAAGAAGTTAAATTGAAAAATGCTCTTATTGTTAAAAAAATATTAAAAGATACAAAAGGAGAATGACCTTGGATTTTAGGTAGTGGGTATTCATCTCATGTGATAAGAGATGTAAAATTTTTGGAAGAATAGGAATCATTTTAAAGAAAGAACTGTGACATTTTTCAATGATGGGTCCTTGAAAATTAAAGGTGTTGGGTCATCCATCATTGGGATGGAAAATATGAAATACAAGAATGATTTGAATGATGATGGTATGAAACACAATTTACTAAGTGTTTCATAATTGTGTGATGATGGTAACAATTTTATCTTCAAAAAATATTGATTTGTAGTGAATATTGAATAATATGGAGAAATTATTACAAGAGACCGACACAAAAAATTCAATTAGTTTCAGATTCATGAAATAAATAATCTTATTACATGAGTATGGTGGAAGATTATAAATTATGGCATAAAAGGCTAAGAGAAGTGTTTCAAAGAAATATAATAAATTTATCTAAAAGTGATAGTGTCTGAGACATTTATAATCTCCCAATAAGAATATATTAGTGTTTCACTATTTTTTATAAAGGAATGATTACAAAGTCAGTGCATATAAAAGATGACATTCATCAAGAAAACCCATGTATTTAATTCCTTCTGATATTTATAGGATGATGAGAAAAAATCATCAAATTAATATAAGTACCTCATTTATTTCATTGATGATTTAACTCATTGTGCTATGTATATGAAACATAAATTAGATGATTTGAAAAGGTTTACAAGTTTCAGAAGGAAAGTTAAAGAAGAATGTGAGTATTTAGTGAAGAAGTTGAGAACAAAAAATAGCTGTGAATATAGAAATAAGGACATTGAATGTTATCTTCATAAGAATGGAATTTTTCATGAGTATAGTTCTCTATATTCTCTTCAAAAAAATATATTAATTGAAAAAAATAATATAAGTTTGGTGGAAATGGGAAGAACCATGCTACTTGATCATGGTCTTTACCATTACTTTTGTAGGCAAGCCACGAATACTAAAATTTATATCCAGAGCTATTCTATCTATAGGAAACAATTAGAGATGACTCCAAATGAATTATTTTATGGAAAATCTCCAAAATTGAAACACTTAAGAGTTTTCGAGAGTCCATGTATTATAAAGAAGAAAGGTGAAAACTATAGAAGGATTGAGCAGAAAGGTGAAGATGGAATCTTTCTCATCCATGAGCCTGAAGGAAGAGGATATAGATATTTCAAAATAGGAACTATTATAATTTTTGATTCAGTTGATGTAAAATTGATTGAAAATGTAGTGGAAGATAAACATACTTAGAAAGATGAGATATATGAACAATAGTTTTTTGAAAACAATTATGTTAAGGATATATAAAATTGTATTACAAATCAATAAGAAAATGAAAATCAGTTATTTCTTGTGATGGTGAAGATATTCAAAAATCTCATCCAATGATGTGGAAGAATGTGGATGGTTAGAATATAATTAGTGATCGACGTCATAATGTTCAAACAAGAAGAAAAATTAATACTATTACACATACTTTATTGTATTAAAAAGAAGTGTCGAATGATGTCAAAGTAGATTTTGAATATCTTAAATGGGTTCGTGCCATGAATGAAGAGTCTAATAAAATAGAAAAGAATGATACTTAGGAACTTGTACCCAAGCCTAAAAATAAAAATATTATTGGCACAAAATGAGTTTTCTGGAAAAAGATGAATTAATATAGTGAAATTTTTAGAATCAATAAAAGATTGGTATGCAAAGGGTATTATTAAAATGAGATAATTGATTTTGATAAAACCTTTACTCTGGTAGAATGAATTTAAATAATCATAATATTTCCTTCTATTGTTACACAATGATGATATTAGATCATTCAACTAGATATTAAATCCACTTTTCAGAATGGTGATCTTCAAGAGGAAATTTATATTGACCAACTTTTGGATTTTTTTTCAGAAAGGTGAAGGTTATATATGCAGATTGAGAAAGGCATTATATATCCTAAAAACGATCTGAGGGAATGGTATTAAAAAATGTATACATGCTTAAGGAAGTCAAATTCAAATAAAGGATTATTGGATAAAAATCTATATATGAGAGAAATTCAAGAGTATTCCCTCATTATCATTTTTTATGTTTATGACATTATCTTCGCTAGGAATTATAAAAGTAGTTGGGGATGATTTGCTGAATAAATGAAGATGGTATTTATAATGTACCTTCTGGGGGAAATGAAATACTTTCTTAGGTTACAAATACATAAAATTATGGAATATCTTTTTCATTATCAATAAACATATTCCAAGGAACATATTAAGAGGTTTGGCATGGCGAACATATAACCAATTTCCACACTAACTTTAGTGGGAATAATGTTGGAAAATCGAGAAATAGAAAAGAGTGGATTAGAAAGAGTTTCAAAAGTTTATTGGATTTTTTTCTATTCGACTTCCTAAAGACACGATATTGTTTATGTTGTTACCATATGTTCAATATTTAAGATATCTCCAAAATAATCAAATTTAACTATGGGAAATGGATTATATGGTACATCAAAGGCACAGAAGAATTCAAAATCAGGTATGGAAGCTCAAATAATATTGATTTTTTGGGTATTCTAATGATGATTGGGCATGAAATGTTGGTTATAGAAGATCCAAATCTGGGGGAGTTTTATTTAGGGGAAATAATTATGTTATTTTCCATTCAAAGTAACATTGGTTTTATATAAAAAAGAGGGAGTAGTGGGTAATATGTGAATTAATAATTGTTTTGAGTGATCTATTTTAACTATTTCTTTTGAGTGGTTATAAAAATATAATATTGTTAGTAATCTAGTGAGGATGAATAAAAGATGAGGTTGAAAAAGATATGAGGATGAAAAAGAAAATGGTTGTCATAATTACTTCTTTTAGACAACATGGTTCTTATGTCACTCAATCTTATTTTCTACAATGAGTTTTCTCATTTAGGCTTAAAATTATAGATATGTAATCCATTACTTGAGGATTAAAATTTCAGTGATTTATGAAACTATGTTGACAAATAAAATCCAAACGGGGAGATTGTCATGACCACGATGATGATGAATGAGTTATTTTCAAAAAAAATCTTTTGTTGTCAATACTTTTTTTAATAAAGTAAATCCCCTCAATTTTTTTTTCGATGAAACCGTACTAGGAAATTGTTTTAAAAGAATCGGACTTGTGTTTTCTAAAAAATAGATTCACTATATCGATCATAATGTGTAGAAGATGTTTGGAAGAAAAGGTTTTTATTAGACTCAACAAGGGTCTGGAATGGATAGACGATCATAATGAGGATTTGATCATAATTTGAATTGATAGAATTATTCACATGTATAATGTATCATGATGGAATTAAATTTTCATCATATTCACACTAAATTCTGTGTAAAAAAGAAGTGGTTGCTTTTTATGGAGAATTGGAGTCTGTGTGAGAGCGATAATTTAAATGTGATGATGCTTTGCTGATTTTTATTTCCTAAATAATGAGTTGATTGGAGAACTTATGATAAAATATTTGTGAAATAAAGGGAGAGTGAAAGAAATTTTTGATGATTCTTTTCTGAGAAAAAAATGTTGTTTGGAATCATACTCAAGAGACAGTACCCAAGAATATCGAATCTAGGCCGATCATACTCTTGGAAATCAGATTTGGTCCAAGAAGGAAAGAATAAAGGTGCATAGGATCCTAATCAAAACGATTCTACTCAGGCACTATAGGATCTGATCATCCAACACATGCATAATAAAATATTCACACAGTGAAATGATCTTAAAAAATGATCATATTTAAATGATAGTACTCAGAAAGATCATACTCTGGAAAATCACACTCAAGTTGAGATAGATCGTTGATTGAATTTTTGAAACAAGATATAGATGAACACTGAGTTGCTTCCATGCAAATTATTGATGTGGGACAATAGAAGAGGAGAAGAATATGTTTTGTTTTATATTTCTTCAACTGGGTCAGGATAAGAAGTGAAGAAGTTACAGTGGTTTTAAAGAGGTTATTTTGAATGAATTTTCATGGGGAATGGTTACATTAAAAATAATGATTATATTCATCAATAATATTGGTATCTATTTCTTCATACACATTCTTAAAATTCGTACAGAGTTTTCTTTTGAAGAAATCATATTCATAAAATCGGACCTGTGAATTGAAATTAATTTCTAAATAAGAAGTGAAGATTGTAGAAGAATCAAGAATTTCTGAGATGATTTGAAGAAGTAAAAATTTTCATGATATTTTTGGTTAAATTGTGATTATGATGAATTTTAAATAGTGGGAAATTTTTTAGGATTCCCACCAAATCCACTCAAGGGTCTCAAATAAAAGATGAAAATTACACTATACTTTTTTTATGACCAATGTACTATTTTTGAGAGAGATGTTCTAAGTTGTAGAGAGGTTAAGAAGATTCTTTATTAAACTTTTTTGAAAAAGTTTTGTAAAATATAAGTGAGAGAGAAGAGATAAGATCATAATGAAGTATTATATTGATCATCATACTTAGTGTTTATCAGACTCAACTAATTCTGTATTTGGAATTTCAATTGTATTTGGATGATTATCATATCAAGATGAATTAATCAGATTGGTACTTCCTTACTAGGTTTTCCATACTAAAGAAAATGTATAATTAATGTAGTTTCAATTCATCTATATCTTATTCTCTCATTGTTATATTTTTTTTTACTTGGTATAATTGTACTAAGAATAATTGTTTTAGGGGAAATCATACTCGGAGGTATCTGAATGAGAAATGTATTGGGAAAATCGGACATGGTTTTTCATAATAGGGTCCATAAAGTTCTTACCATCTTATGGGTAATCTCATTTCAATATTGTTTATTTATGGAATAAAGAGAAAGAAAAATATGGAAAGAGAACAAAAAATAAAAAAATCAAGGAGTTCTGAAATAGTGTAAGCTGAGGGCATCCCCTCTCCCATGTTACTCTCCCTCAGCCTTGAGAGTATTCTTACCCTCAGGGCCCAAAAATACTGAATTGTGGGATGTAATGGAGGCTAGATGATCAGCCACTTTTTAACCCTCACACCAAGTGTGAACAACCTTGATATCTCTACTCATGAAGCCTTTGCATTTTCTGATAGTATATGATATAGACCAGGGAATATTTTCAGTTCCATGAGGAGCCTTAAAGAGGACCATGCAGTCTGTTTCCACTTCAACAATGAGGATATTATGTTGAAAACATAGCCTAAGGCCAAAATCATGGCTTAATCCCCAGCATGGAGTGAATGACCACTTCCATAATGAGTAGTGAACAGCTGGATGACCGAGCCACTGGAGTCTTGAGAAACACCTCCACCCCACAAGCTACCTTGTCTGGAAGAGCCATCAGTATTCAGTTTATGTCCCATGGAGGGAGGCCTCCAGAAGACCCAATGACATTCTCTATCATTGAGAGGACCAATGGAACCTGTAGGTCTCAGTTGGAGATCATTAATAATGGGGGACTATCGCAACTGATCATTCATTCTGAGAAAATCCATGAGCAGGCATCGGGTTTTGATGATAATAAATCATCCTGACATACAAGCTCCCTCATATCTGGCTCTGTTTCGAGCATGCCAAATGTCCCAAAACCTGACAGTTAACACCAGAGCTCACGCTTTCCTCTACATGCTCTGTTCAGGTGATCCCTAGAACTAGTGGTCCAGGAAATCATCCACAAAATGTGCTTGGCCATTGTAGGTAGTAAGGCCACCAAAGAAGCTCTACAATGCTTATGCCCAGACCCCTTCAATGAAAATATGGAAGACACTATACTCCTTAGCATGGAAACATAAACATCTAGAAACAGAGGGTATACCCAGATTTTTGTTGTTATCATCAGTCAGCACCACACAGTTCCTAATATACCAAGAGATAATGTTGAACTTGGAGGGAACTTTTTTTACACCACATGGTCTCATGATGTGGGTCAGAGCTGTCATGTGAAGCTATACTTTAATGAAAATCTTTGGTGGAGAAGATCCCTGAAGTAGAGGGAGTAAACATACACTGATCAGGCCCAGTGTTCATCTCAACATTCATATAAGTTTCCATTTGTTCATTGTTCAACACTACCTTGAAAAAGGATGGGATCCTATTGGCCTCCCTGAAGGTTATATGAGGGGTCAGACACCTAGGAAATCCATGGTTGGAACTAGCCTAATTGTGGTTCCAAAAGGAGAGATCCCATTACCAATAATCCAGCGAGACTACTGTCGGAGGGAGGGAAGGAAGTCATCAATCATAAACCAAAGGGGGAGTTGTGACTATGCCTAGTAACAGGAAATTCCCTTCATCTATGGTGCATCATCCTTCCCCACAAGGATTGGCCCTCAAGAGCCTCCCATGCAAGTTTGGAATGCATGCACTATATTGTTTATTGTAGGTTTCTGACATCAATACCTCCATTACATATTGGTTGTGCCATTCTCTTCTATGAGACCCAATGTCGTTTTCCTTCAGAGAGAGCATCATAGAAAAAAACTGAAAGAATTCTATCAATGGAGGTAATTAATCCCTTAAGAACTCTGATGGAAGCCATCGCTTGCATAGGAATGGATGAAAAAACACTGTTAATGAGAGTTATCCTGTATCCAAAGTATAAGAATTTGTTTTTCCATTGAATAATTCTTCCCGTGATCTTATCCACAATGTGGTCAATGTCGTGGATGTGAAGACGTTGGGGAGAAATGGGTGCACCAAGGTATTATAGAGGAAATATACCTCTTTTCATGTCTATACTAAAGCCTAAAGAGGCCACACATCTTGATCCACATCTAGTGGAGATGAAAACATTTACTCTTGGAGTAGTTGATGAGTTGACCACTCCAATGGCAATACTCCTTTATCACCTTATTGAAGCTATGGACAGACTTGCTGCTGTCATTTAGGAAAACCAATGTGTCATTAGAAAACATGAGGTGGGTCATGTTGGAGGGGGTTGAACGACCCCGGTATGGAAGAATCTGCCCATGGTTTCTACTCATATTAAGAAAACGGCTAAGCACATCCTGGTAAATGATAAAGATGGTGGGGGACAGAGGGTCCCCCTACCTGAGTCCATGAGTGGCTTTGTAAAAGCTATAAGATTTTCCCATAAAGGAGACCGCAAGCCATAAAGCACTGAATCATCTAAAGATGATGCTAGTGGACTAGGTCGAGAAGCCCATACCTGTGAGTACCTTGATGATGAAACTCCATTCAATTCTATCATAGGCCTTATTCATGTCGAGTTTGATGGCTAAATTAGACCCATGGGATTTGATGTTTACATCAGATATCAACTCCTGGGCCCGATCAATCACCACTTGTATAGACCTACCTTTCACGAAACCATGCTCCTCATGGGAGATCGATTGGGGCCAAAAATGAGATATTCTTTTATTAACGAGATAGGATAAGATTTTGTAGGAGATATTACACATACTGGTAGGCATATAGTAATGTAAAGAAGAAGGATCTTTTATCTTAGGAATAAGGACCAACGTTGTTGCACTGGCCACCCAGGGAAAGTTGCCTCCACAAAAGTAATCCTAGATACAAAGAACAACATCATGCTAGAAAACAAACCAGGACTCTCTATAAAAGGATCCTCAGAAGCCATCTAGGCTAGGAGCACTCTCAGGGGTAAGGCTCATCATGGCCTCATGTATCTCCTTCTCATTCGGGATTTCTTCAAGTGACTCGTTATCCTGGCTAGATACATGGGAGGTGATCACATCCTGGAATGTCTCCCTGTCACTAGGATAACCCTCATACATGCAAGGGTTAGTGCCTGCCAGTAACACCTTGAAATGAGATAAATACAACCCACCAACTACATCCCTTTCATCAATATTGAGCTATCCCCCAGCATCTTGTTGGGTTTTTGATGACTATTCTTCTCCTTAATGAAAGAATGAAAATAGGCAGTGTTTTTACCTCCCTCACAAATCCATTGTATCCTTGATTCCTCACAGGCAAGCCACTCTTGGTATATAATCATTTACACCAAGCTATTTTTCTTACGAGCAAGGTTCTCAAACACCTGATCATTCCAATCATGCTCCAGATTGGCCTCTAACTGATCAACATCTGACATAATCCCTTTCATATCCTTGTTATAATAGGAGAATATATGGTATAATTTTATGAATTATCCATTTAATTTATCTATTTGGATCAACTCAATATAAATAAATAAACCTCTATTATTATAATATAAAAGTAATTAAGCCTCACAAAAATAAGGATTTACAATGTTTGGCCTTAAATACCAACTACCATTCATGAATGGTTAGTCACAAAAATCACAAATTAACCACTATATATGAAGGAGGATTCACCGTGGACCATCATAGTATGATCAATACAGAGTCTGACTGTATTTTACTTCTATTTCCCACTAAATAATGAATCTTCAAACTATGAACCATATTAGTTTTATCGAAAATAATAAATGACTTATTCATATCCTAGCAGCTTTTATACCTCTTAAAATGATTGTATTCTATGAAAAAATGGAATCAACTATTTTTATAGTATAAAATATCATTAACACCTTATAAAACTCATAATCTCAATAATATCTTGTAGTTTAGAAAAATTTTCATCCCTAGATATTCACAAGATAAAATTCATCCTCTACTTCTAGAGTACATCAAGTCTCCATCCTAAAATGTATCCTGGCTTTACTCACAATATCCATTCATCGATATAGAGGATTATCATAATAAGCACTCAATAATTTTTCATCCCACCCAATTCATATTTCTTTATGCATATTTATAATCAAAAAAATAATATGAATAATTATTCTGAACATTATTCCTATTTTCAAAATATAGATACCTCCATGGAAGACTGTAAAATCTTCTCATTTTGATTTTAATTCGTTAATAGATTTTTAATTTTTTCCTATAAAGATTATGATTCAATAATTCTATTTAAATCCAATTAAGAGATATAATTTATTCCCTATATATTATTTGAATATCTGTGACATTATTTTATCCCACAACTTCTATATATTTCAAATCTACATCCATGTTAGTGTTTCATCATGATGATGGAATTTGAAAAAATATCTAATGAAATGAATAAATTATCTTCTTCACAATCTAATTGAAATAGATTCATATTGATTTAATTTTCTATACATGAATAAAAAATATTTCTTCCTATTTTTTTAAATTTAATCCACAATTATTTGAATAATAAATCATCTGATTTAATATTCCTATGAATAATTAATTATATATTACACATATTAAAAGAGAGTTCATAAATGTTTTAAAAAGTGTGTGAACTCTTTATTGGGTCAAATTAACTATAAATAGTTGTAAAAAAAACTCTAAAAAAGTTGCAAAGGAACATTATGTTCATATTTAAAACTATATAATGGTTTTGAATAAAGTCATTATTAAATTTATACATCTTTAAATTCTCATACCTTTTTTATTTTAATCATTCGACAACTCATAATTCAAATAAAATAACTCTGCATTCATATATAACTCAATATAGATAAACTATACATTGGATACATCAACATTGTATTCAAATGAATTTTATATTTTTATAATTCAGTAACCCTACAATCCCAGCAAATAACCTACTGATCCCAGCAAACTCTACATATAATAACTCTAAATTGGATACATCTAATCATTAATTTTATAAAAACACCTCAATGTAATCCAGATATATCCCCTATGGCTTAGACTACCAGATCTTGTGTTATAAACACATACTTTATTTACCTTCATCAATACTATTTATATATTTCTATAAATAATGATATAATAATTAAATTATTTAATGAAAATATTTCATTTCATATATTACCAAGGCCTTTAAGGTTTAGAGAATTAGGGAATTAGAAAAAACCATAAACTAACAAATCCCATAACTTTCTCAGGAATGGGAAAATGATTACTACAATATAAAAAACTACTTAATCCATAATAATTATTAAAAATATCCAACAAACCCCCACACATTCATAGTCATATCAACGGAAATATTTTCATTATAAATAGGAAAAATGGAAACTTTAGAATGGGTCATCTTAAACACATGATAAGGGAAAACATATAATTTAGACAATCATGGAATACATATTTTGAAGGAATACATTGTCATAAAAATGAAATATTCATCTAAAACTATGATAAAAATATATAATTAGATAACAATGGAACAAAATAGATCACATGGACAACAATAAAAAGTTCATTATTGATGAAATTCATAATTTCAGACAACAAGTTCCATTCCCCAATCAATGATATTATGATCTTACATTCAATGCCCTGTGTTAGGGAAATATATTTTTCTATATAAGAATACATTAAAATACCCAAAAAAGTTTCTCTAATGAGACATAATAATGCATTTAGGTGTTATATAATATCTTGACCCACCCATCAATTTATTAAGTCATTTTCATTCATCATATGGAAGTAATGAATAATAATATATATTAAACCTTTCTAATAGTAATATGTATAGAGCTAATAAGAATATTGAATGCCAATACATCCCCAATAAAGTATAAAACAATTAAACACATAATAACCCCGTTTTATAAATTAATAATTATAAACAATGTCAATATAACCCCATCCAATAAATAAACTATCAATTTAGGTAAACATTATCTAATCTATTTTTTTTAAAATGTGAGGTTCACAGCCTATAGAGTAAAGAGTATACAATTAAGTTATTGATGAAATGTAATTACCATAATCCATAAAAATAAATAATTTTTATAGTTGTAAAATAAAAAATCCCCATTGTAACAAAGGAATCATAGATGAATATTGTCATTTATGAAAAAAAAAATCCTTACAAAATAATGGTTCGAATGGTATCACACAACATTGGATCAAGAATTGAATTTTTTTGATACCATGAGTTCAATCACACAATATATATATTAATGGATAAATCATGGAAAATAAAACCATTTAGGTTAAATCATTTTGAAAATGATAGGAGAAATAGGCGTGAAAACTTAAAAGGTATTTTAGAAAGTATTTTTTTCATTGGCATAAAATAAAAAAATTTAGGTCACTTTCAATGGTAAAATATGAAAATGTGAAGTAAAATATCTTGAAAACAAATTATTTTAAAAATAATATCCGACAATTTAAATTTGAAAAGTTCATAGCGGATTTCCAAAATAAATTGGGTGTGTGAGATAGGACACATGTATTTTGAAAGGGAAAACATTTAAATCCTCATAATATAACATTTTTTAAGAACCACGTAATATAATGAGTAGTGAAAACATCATTGTATTAAAAATTAATTTTTCCGAATGTTTACTATAAAAAAACATATAATAAAAAATTAGGTAAGAATAACCTTATCATGGAAGAATAAATTTCAAGATAAAACATTATAACTAAGAGAAAAAGATTTTAGTTACCAATAACCCTTATGGGAAACATATTTGAAAAAGTGGGAAATATTTTTCAAAGGGTTTATATGATAGAAATTTATGTCCCCATAAATATTTTATAGAATTCAGCATCAAACAATAAAATGGAATAATGTATAATTTCAATGGAATTACAATAAATCAATCAATGAAAGTCGGGCTACTAAAATCCTTAATAATGGGTAAACAATTGAATCAATAGACACTTTAATAGTGTAACATTATTTTTCTAGAAAATTACATTAAATAAAACAATTATGATAAAATTATATCCATGTTCAATATAAACACATTATATGAAAACATATTGCAAAAAATATATTATGTCTCAAAGATTCAGAATTGAAACCAAGAAAACCCTTAAGACATTAGAATCTTCTAAATCAAAACCTCTTGAATGATTTGATCTCAATTAAAAAATTAAATACAATTAATTAGGATAGAATCATGATATAAAATATTAAAGGTTAATTAGGTACACCATAAATTTATAACATGGTCTATAGAATCAATATGTCTCAAGGAATTCAAATTTGAGACAAATAACCCCTTATCTTATTCCTGGTTCATTCTATGCATGTACTTAACATGCTGAATAATCAAATAAATATAATTATATAACTTATTAGGAACATTATTAATATCTATTTCATTTATTCTCAACATTTGTTATCATATGATATTTATTGATTATATAGATTTTTGTTAAGTTTTCATAAAAGTTGAATCGACGTTGGCTTACGTCAGTGATTTTTATAATTAGATATGATATTTTAATAATAATAATGTAATTATTTTTATAATCATTATAGAAAGAAAAAATAATATTTATTTTCTATTAAATTATAACAATAATATTATTTAAATTTCAATATTAATCTTTGATATATTTTTATTGCATTGTTTATGTTGGTGGTTAAACCAACCCCAAACACGAACACACTATATCCCGATGGGTGAGTATAGTTAAAGAACTGTATAATAAATTTATAATAGAATATTAATGATATTATTTATTTTTTTATCTATTTTTATTCATATTTTAAATTATTTGGATAAATAAAAAAATCATGATGACAAATGAAAACCATTACTTTGTGAGTGGATGAAAGGGAATAAATAATTGTTTTTCCATTAATATAATAACTATTAAGTATAATAATCATATTTAAGTCATTAAATTACTATGGTTTGGATATTTTTTGAAGATAATATTAAGAATAAATGATAATGAGTTAATAATACTCACTTTGGTACCATGAACTTTCTCTTCAACGTCTCCTTGGAAATAAAGCGATTAAGATAATATATAGAGACATGGGTGTTATTAAATTAAGATATTATCATATGAGGAGAAATGTTTCATAGTTTCAATAATTATTTCATTGTAATGTATGTTTCATGAAGGGGTGGAGGTGTCCCCTTTTATAAGTGAAGAAAATGGAACTTTGGTAAATACCCATTAATTTTCAATGAAATAATTAAACTAATCAAGGATAAATGAATAAATAATTAATAAATAATGGAGTGTGTAGTGTCATTTGGTATATTATTTATCCCCCAAAATTTATTAAATATTTTCTAATCTTGTTTCTACCCTTTTAACACTTTCTTTTTAATTTTTTCCATATTTGTTTTTACTATGGTAACAAGTTTTTACCATAGTTGTTTATATTTTTAAAAAAATACAGAAGCCCTTATAAAAAAAATTTATATTATAACACCAAATTTTTTATCCATATATTCTAATAAAATTTATATATTAAATATAATTAAATTTTAAACTAAAACATTTAATATATAGGAAACTAATTTGTCAAAAAAATATTATTTTTATCATAAAGTGTTTATAATATTTTTTAGCATTGATTTCCAATAAAATTAGTGATAAATTATTTATTTAAATTAATAAATATTATAAAATTATGTTTATATATGATAATTATTTATTTTATTTTATTGAAATTAAACAATATTAATAAAATAATTCTTTGAAAATAATAATTGTACCATTATCATGGTCATTAAATTCAATCTTAGTAATCATAATTTTACATATCAAAAATGAAATGACCCTAATTACCTAATATTTTCATACTGACGTAAAAAAATAATTCAATTTTTCTATTTAACTTCAACAATTTTTGAAAATTAATTTTTAATATAAGCTAATAAAAAAAATTTAGTAAAATATTACTTATGTTTTTAAATTATTATGCATGGGTTTAATGAATTAAGTGTAGTATTTTTAAATTATTTATTTTAATTTATAAGTATATATTTTTATAAATTAAATTTTTAAAGAAATTTATTTTTATTTTTTAATTATGATAATGTCATAAAATTGAATGTTTTAGCAATGTCGGTATTTTTTCCACTATTCACTAAAAAATAAATTATATCAAAAAAATTCCAAAATTTATTGATTTTTATGTAAATCAAAATATATTATGGATAAAATATATTTTTATATGAATTTAATATTAACCCTATTATTATTAATTATTTGTGGGAAATAATAATAAGAATAGTTAATATTATAAAATGTTATTTTCCAACATTTCAACTTAATGAAATATTGCTATTATAAATCAAAAAATGGATTCAATTTTTTTAAATTAAAATTATAAAATTTGATTCTTTAACTTTTCATTAAAAAAATAAATCTATAATAAAAATATTTTTCATAGGAAAATAACATTTTATAATATTAACTATTCTTATTATTATTTCCCACAAATAATTAATAATAATAGGGTTAATATTAAATTCATATAAAAATATATTTTATCCATAATATATTTTGATTCACATGAAAATAAATAATTTAGGAAGGATAAAATTTAATGTATAAATATGTCTTTTTAATTATATTAAAACCCTAATCGAATATCATTTATATTAAAAGTAGTATTTATTTTAGTTATATAAATATATACTAAAGTATTTAATCCTATTAATTCCCTATAATTAAATGGATAGGTTTAAATAATCATACGTAAATATTTAAATTTACCAAAATAAATCACAGTTTTATTTTAGTTGGATATTGTATATGGAGCAGGCTATCAAGGACATCAAAATTTTTAAAGATACCTATATATTAAAATGTTGGGGTGTTATATTGATGAAATCCAAATTGTATCATTAAAAATATTTATGGGTTCATTTTAAACCCAAAATTCATATTCCTTTATCATATTTATAGTTTAGGATGAAATCTATGTAAATTGAAATGAACATTGTGAACTCGATGTAGAGTTCATGCTTTTACGAAAATTCACTTCAACCCTAAAAATGAAAAAAACAAATCTTGTATATTCTGATAACCACTTATGTTAATCCTAAGGCCTTCCAAATAACAATGAATCATCTCAATTAATCTAAAAAATTAGTAACATTTTCTTAACCACTATTTCATGATATCTTTTTCACCCAACATTCATTGGATATTTTCTCAAATCTTTGGATAGTGTTTTTAACTTGATATTGGTTCCTCAATCTCCCCAATTGTTGTATTCCATGTAAACACATTCCAACCTATAATAGATTTTACTCTAAGCTTAATTAACTTACTGTAGAATAAAGTACATCACAAAAAAAATCAAAAATTGGATTTCATGAAACTTTCTTCACAAGGCCTTTATGAAATAGTTCCAACCTCATCGTTATTTCCTTACCCTGTAGAATGGAAAATTCTCAATCACCCTCATGAAAAAAATTTAACTCAACATTTTCACAACCATATTGAAGAAAACCACAACTAAAATTTATATGGTCATAGTACACCTAATCACCCTCATTGTTTTTGGACCAAACAAAAGCATGCAGGTACCAAGACCTGTAATTCCTTCACCTACTAAAGTGATAAAAACCCCTTGATCAATCCATAAGAGGCCTAAAAAGTATTCATAAAAGGAGAAATAGGTAATATACTTAATCTATTATCAAAATAAATTAAGCTAAAATATCTTATTAAACACATTAAAAAATGACGACCATAAACTACATCACAAATTCAAATAGTTAGTCATTAGATTAAACAGTATATAAATGGTAATTAAATTTTATGTTTATTAAAGAGTGAGGATTGGGGTAAGTTTCATATGATTTGATACCTAGTATTACATTTCTATCACAAATTATTCAAATATTTGGTACAAAGAGAGTAAAAATCACCAACCCCTAACACAATAGATACCATTCCCTTCTATTGAGAAAAAATAAATGCTCTAGGGTTATTATTGAAGCTTTTATAATGTCGATGTATGGAAGATTTATTGAGATGATAATATTTGGAAACATTTTTGTAGAACATCCTCCACTATCATTGGGCTCAAGAAAACTTCCATCGACCCATGATCCTCTAATGAGTCTGGTGGACACTATGTGGGAACTCAGAGCCTCTATACTAGAGTTGGACAAACAGTTAAATAGTGTATTTTTTAATTTGTCTAAACTCTTATATAACGAACATGTGTTTATGTATTAAATCTGTGAATTTAAATAATTTTATTAACTCTCATTTTTTTAAATGATCTTGTGGTCCCATGGAAACTGGATTGCAAGTTATAGTTATTTGGGCCTTGTAATAAAAAATAGAGCATCAAAAAACACTTATGAAACATCTCAATTGTAACTATATATTACAACCAAGGTAATGTTAATAATAAATCATATTAGTTCTTTTAAATTTTCAGTATTATATTTTATGTATTTATATTCTCTATAATAATTTTAATTAATTTTTCAAATGAAAATTAAATAGATTTATTCGAAAAAAATGTGTTCCATGAATTATATGGTTATATTTAAAATTTGAATACCAATATTTTAGAATTTTAATTTGAATAAATAAATTTAATATTTTTTAAATAATAATGTACAGATTATGTTACGATAATTTTTTTGGACTTTTCTAAAAAGGTTAATTTTTGGGTGAATGGTGAAAAATATAGATTTTTCAAACATTGTCACTTATATGTAATTATCATGAAATAAGATCAAAATAAAAGATTATAAAACCTATTATATATATATATAATATATATTTAATATGTAATATAATTAAATCCAAAAATAATGATGAATATAGAAGTCTATAATTTACATTTTTTGAAATGTATGTTAAGTTATTAATCAAATAAAAATTATTGTTGGTTCTACTATTTTAATCAAGTATTTATATATATTACTCAGTTTTAGTCTAATTTTAAAATAAAAAAGTCATAATTATGTAAAAATAATCCAATAAATTCAGTTGGAATAAATTTTATAAGATATTTTCATATAAAATGATTTTTTATGCTTAAAAGGGTATTTTTCTAAAACAAATTTACTTTTGTGTTTTTTGTATTTTAAATATAATCATTTACTAAAGATAAACAATTATTCATTGAAAAAAAATTAAATATTTGAGATCAAAATTTTATAATTTAGTAATGATTTCAATTTAATTTTTATTCATAATGAATAGTTACCATGGTAAATAAATTTCATCCTTGTAAAGGTTAAAAAGAATATAGGGAGGGGTTAAACTAAGAAATAATACATAAAATAGAACTAAAACAATTATAATTTTTATTTTATGAGTGGATTTAAAAAATAAATTTTTTTATTATATAAATTGGAAAATATTTGATCCAATTTCCATGAGAAATACATTTATTATAATTATGTTTTCTTAATATTTACAATGGTGTTACTCCTCTCCCTTACAGAAAGACACATCTGATCCAAAATTTTCCATAATCATTAAGCAATGTAGCTCGACCAAATTATTCAAAAATAATGACATAACTACTAAATATTTACTATATAACCTAGTCTCACCAAAAGACCAATCATAAAACTCTTATGGTGAAACCTAGAAGAAGGTATCCAAAGAGGAGGTAAAAGTCTTGACTGAATTCTTTCATGTTTATTTCTAATTCTTCCCCTTCTAGATAAATTATATCCATACTTATATAAGAACATAAGTATATCTAATATACTAAAAAAATATTATTATTATGGAAAAAATATTTTATACCTCATTTCCATCCTATGGGAAATGAAAATATCATTGTGAATACGTGTGGAATACTATTTATATAAAGTGATGGGTTTCATTTTTAATCACCACATCACACGACTAATTATAATTATGAATTTAATATGTATATATATGTATATATATATATATATTATTTTAATGAAATAATTATGATTAATTTAAGATAATATATTATCTACCTTCTTACCCTCTCATCCTTTGGAATATAGAAAATTCCACTTGTCTGTACATGTGGTATATAGTCTCCACGAACCAATGTAATTCGTTTTTTAATTCTTTATCAAAAAGCTGGTCATATGGATGGTTTTTATGAATTAATATGAAATTTATAATATTATTACTATTCTTAAAAGTTAAATATTTATCTAATTTATTTAATTTTCATCCATTAGGAAAATTAAAAGTCTTTAATGTGTGTGTGCGAACTTCTACCTCAAGGAAATGAAGTATTTTATTTTTCATGAATGAATAACATAGACTGTTATAAATGTATATTTAAAATATACACATGATAATTTTACATAATTACAATTATTTGGATATTGAGACAATTAACCCTTAGACCATGTAAATACAGAAAACTTATCATGGATTTTAAAAACTGAACAATCTCAAAACATTTGATATAAACTTAATCAATTTAGTAACTAATTAATATAAGAAAATAAATGAAATAAAATGAATTATAATGATGTAAATAACAAGAAAATGTTTGTTAAGATAATTTATAGATAATATAAATTTATTATTTATAAGTTAGATAGTATATGAATAATGATAGGACACAATGTAAGATATATTTATTTAAAAAAAATTAAAATTTTCCTTTCACGCATTTTCCTCCATATCCATGTTCTTCAAAATGTTTCAATAATTTTATAAATTATCCATGAAAAAATTTTAAATTTCATTTTCAAATAGTTTTTATTTTCTTTATAATGTTTTAAATAGTAATAATTTTAACATTTTTCAAACAGAACTTTTTAACTTTCCTTACAAAAGGTCAAAATGAATGTTTTTAAAATTTATAGTATGACCACATTTTCTCACCATCATAGTTATTACTCATCATAATGATTCATCTCTATGTTTACATGGTTTTTTAAATAGTATCTTCTTCTCTTTATTATGTTTCTTTTTTAGTAATTTTTATAAAATATAAATATATTTATCATTATTTTGTTGATTTTATTGATTTTTATTTAGATTATGGGTTTAAGTGAGTGTTATTATAGAAAAATGAAATCCCATATTTTTTTCATGTAAAATTTCTTAGAAAATATAGCTATTTGTGGGTGACCAAGGGATATAGCCCTCCAATTCATTGGGAAATGATTGACTCTATAGAGAAATAATGGTTGGAATTAACTGATTATGAGTTATTCCATTATGAGTGAATCACGAGAGAAATAGGGTTATATATATGATTTACCAAGGTGGATATATGGGTTTTATATTAGTTTTTTGAGTTTTAATGGAAATAAGTTATATTATATTTTAAATGTGAAAGGTTTGTCTTGAAAGAAAACCATTTTCATAGGTTTTGATGTTTTCTTTCAAGAAGTATTCCTGATTTTTTATTCTTGACATGAGTTTTAAATAATTTATTTGAGAAAAGGATTATTTTCACTACTGATTAAATTTTTTTTCATATGATCAATGTTTATTTTGAAAAATTTAAACATTATTACGTCTTTTTATGTTTTTCACAGTATGAACGAGTTTCTATTATTTTTATATCCCTTACTAAGATTTATATTCTCATCCCATATTTCAAAATATTTTTCAAAATATCTATGGATGTGTAAGTAATATATAATGTTCAAAATTTCCACATAGGTTACTTATCTTAAATTATGTAAAAGATCCATTAATTGAACATTGTGTATGTTTAAAAACATGCTTTTGTGAAAAAAAATTTGGAAACTATGTAGAAATATCATCTTTATTATGCATCCATTTTTTCTAATTCTATAAAACTCTAAACTAGAAAAAACCTAGAAATATAATAATGTAATATAATTAATATTAATAACATACATATGGTTTTTTAAAATTACAGGGTTTTATAGATTGTATTAGAACGGGTTTTAGATAACTTTTGAGTTTGTGATGATGTTAGATGAAATTTTTATAAGATTTACATTTATTGTTATAATATTATATGATTTATTTCAAGTGTTTCCATGATGGATTATCTAATCCTTGTTTGTTTTGAATATATATATATATATATATATATATTAAACTAGTAAACTAAGGTAAGAAGGCATTAATAGGATAATATACTTATGAATCAACAGCCATAAGAGTTTGGAGTCATAAATGTGTATTTTGTGGATGTTTTAACTCAATTAAAATGGGAAATATATTGTGCAACACATAAATGATGGAAAATGAATTCTCTATAGAGGAATATTTCTATAGATGATCATTTCGTAAAAAATAACCCTTCGAAATTTTGTGGATCTTAAAACCCAATGAAACCAAAAGAATTGATAAATTTATTAGATAATATATTTAAAGTTATGGGTTATGTGACCATCAAAAGGTAACTCTTGCAACCCATTTTTTGAATGTGATGCTGATCAGCGGTGTACTTTAATTTAGAATACAAAGTATAAAAAATAAATTGACACCTTAGAGTGGATGGTCCTTATATATGTTTTTCTTTAGAAATATTTCCTGAAGGTTCATAGAAATAGAATGATATTAATTTTCTTTAATTTCATTAATAGGAAGAGGACTCAGATAATGGCAAGGAAAACAATTCTCTAGAAAATTTAGGTATGCACTGAATATCATTTTGGTCCATGAATGTAGAATTGATAAATTTTATAATGGTATTAAACAATGTTTATAAATAATTTTTCCTTTGATGAATTTAAAATATATATTTATTTTGTTAGATATATTGCAAAATTTTAGATGGTGTTTATCGACACATATTTTCTTAATGAAAATAGAATTAACAAATAGTGATATTTGGTATTAATATAGAAGTGGTCCACAATTAAATCATGGGGAAATCCTATAACATGTTCTAAAATTGGTAAAATAAATTTTAAAAAAAATTGACAGTAATAGGGAAGTGTTACTCTTTTAGAATGTTTGGTCATTTGTTTCATAACTAAAAACAAAAGATCTATATTAATGGTTAGAATAATAATGAAAAACAAGATTTAAGACGTTTGAATTGCATTTAGATATGTTAATAGACCAGTATTTGTCCAAATAAAATCATAAAGGATACAAATCGTCATTTCCATAAGAATAAGGGTGTGGAAAATTCATTTGTTGTTATATCAGTGAATGTTGGATCGTCAAATGAATTAGTGATAGGTAAATTAGAAATCTAATCTACTTATGACAATGTCTTTTTTGATTTTGGATCTATAAATTATTTTATTTCTAGGAAAGTTTCCAATAAAATGGAAATATCACATCATAAAATTATGATGAATAATTTGGTAAAAACTATTAGTAGAGGTATTAAAGCAATATATATTTATATGAACCATACTATTATCAGCAATAGAATGTTTTTTCCTAAATATCAAATTGCCTTAACCTTATTGGATTATTATTTTATTGAGTGTATGGATTGGATTTTATCTTATCATAATAAGATATATTATAGATGTAAATAAGTTATGCTCAATTATCAGAGTGAGTATCAATTTGAAGTAAATAATGTTTTTTATCCCATGATAACATATTTATAGGATGACAAATTAATTAAATATTTGTGTGAAATATATCTAGCACATGTATATGGATTGAAGGGAATTATTCAGATTAGTGATGTGAATATATTAAATGAATTTTTTATGTATTTATTTATTATTTTGATGTTATTATACCTAATTTCAAATTTATATTCATAAATAACATAGTTCTTGATGCTAAGATAATTTAAAAACCACATTATCAAAGTTATCTAATTAGTAAATTAGAATTTAAAATGTAATCAAAATAATACTTAATAAAGGTTACATCTAACCTATAACTTTAACTTGGGGTCCTTCTGCTTTGTTGTTAAACATAATGATGTTCATATGAAGCATTGTAATGACTATAGTTCACTCAATAAATTTTTTTAAAGAACAAGTATTTATTGTCTCATATTGATGACATATTTTATATGCTATAGGGAACTCAATATTTTTCAATGAATGACCCAAGTCCTATGTATCATAAACTAAAAGTGAAGGAGTAATACACTCTAAGGAATATATCACATGATAAGTATGATCATTATAAGTTTCTAGCTATGAAAATCTAGTTATAAAATAAACCCTCTATATTTATGGATCTTAAGAATATTTTTTCCATGAGTATTTGGATAAATTTGTATTGAAATTCATTTATGAAATTCTGGTATATTCTATAATCCCCTAATATCATAAGAAACAATTTATTATTGTTCTACAATTTGTAAAATAAAATAATATTTATGTAAAATTTAATAAATTTATTTTTTGGTTGTAATATATTTAATTACATGAATATATTGTATATAATGATATAATAATAGCTGATTATAGTGAAACAAAAGTTGTGGAAGAGTTTCAAAGTCTTAAAATTTTCACTAAGATTTGATGTTTTCTTGGATTAGTTGGCTATTACCAATGATTTTTGGAAAACCTTTCTCAGTAATCATTCCCACAAACCAAGATAACTTAAAAGGGGGTGAAATTAATATTTATAAAGTAGTGGGACGAATTTTTTCTAGACTTATAAAGAATTTTTTTTAAATTATTCAATACTATATTTCCCATCCTGAAGTGGGGAATTTTTCATTTATTGAGGTGATTCATTGATGGAGCTTGGTTATGTTTTTATATAGAAATATTAGGTAATAATATATTCTTCACATCAATAAAATCCCTATAAGAAAATTTATCCTACACATGACCTTGAGATTTCTATAAGAGATCCTTCTTTAAAAATTTGTAGCATCATCTATGTGGGGAGAAATCTAAAATATACACTGATAATTAAAGTTTAATATATATATTCATTCAAAAAGAGTTAATCATGAGGTAGAGAAGATGGTTGGTGATTATAATGAATTATGATTTCATGATTCACTATCATCCTGGTAATGAAACAATGTATTCGATGCCTGGATTCAAAAATATAATGCATCATTTACTATATTACATTTCGAATATGATATATTAGTTAATGATTTAATGAATGATGAAATAGAAGTTGTATATATATAAACTCTTATTTTAGTTCAAGATTCATTGCATTCATCTTTTTTAGAAATAATTAAGCATGCTCATAAGGAGGATCATGGATTATAAGAAATGATAGGATTGGTTAAAATGGTAAATTTCTGAAGTTTGATATCGAAAAATAATGTATTATTAGTTTAGAATGAGGTTATGTGTTCCAAGTTTTATTAAATTAAAAAAAAAATCATTTTTTGTTGAGCCTCATGGTTCTAAAGTTTCAGTTATTTTGGTTATTCTACGATATAAAGATAAATTCAATAAAGTATTTGGTTATATTTAATGAGAAAATATATTGTTGATTTTAAAATTAGAAGTATAACTTGACAATAGTTTAAAGTTGATTGGAAACTATCTAAGTGGATTCTTACACCTTTTCCAAAATACTGAATAGAAATAAGAGAATATATCCATGTATTTGTTTATGGTATTACCAAAGATATCTGATGGCATTAATTTTATTTGTATTAATGTTGATCATTTAGCTAAATCGGAATATTTTCTTCTTATTAGTGATATTATTTATTTGGATAATATTTCATGAATATATCTTAAATATATATTCATGTTTCATATAGTTTCTATTTTATTTATATATGATCATAATCATAGATTTACATCCAACTTTTAAAAAGTTCACCAGAATTCATTGTTTACTAAATTAATTTTCATTAAAATATATCATCTTAAATATATTGGATAGTTAGAGAGAAAAATTTGAATTTTTTATATATGCATTGGTATTTATCTTTATATTATCATGGATGTTTGAATCAACAAATTTCATTGGTAGAATATTCTTATAATAATATTTTTCATTCTCGTAAATATATAGAACCATTTGAGGCATTATATGGGAAGTGGTGTTGAACTGCAACATGTTAGGATATATTTGGTGAGGAAAATTTGGTTGGACAAGATTTTTTACAAGGGATGTTTATGAATGTAAATATGATTCAATTCCATAATAGGTTATATTATAGTAGTGAAAATATTTATATAGATAACTAATAGAAATATATTTTTTTTGAGGTATGGGAACATGTTTTTCATAAATTATTTCCACGGAAATGTGTTGTGAATATTATAAGGAAATGAAAGTTAAGTCTATTGTACATTGGTTTGGAAGAAATTTTTAATAATTTTGGATCTGTTTATTATCAATTATTCTTAACACCATGTTTATCACAAATACATTCATTGTTTCAAGTTTACTTATTCATGAAATATGTAACTGATGTGTCTCATATTTTTATCCCTAAAGTAGTTCAGATGGAAGAGAATCATTCTTATAAGGATTATTCAGTTGATATTCTTAAGCACAAAGATCAAGAGGTTATGAATAACGAAACAAACTTGGTTAATTTTTTTATGGGAGAAACATATAATTGAAGAAGGAATATGAGATGCTAAAACAATTATGAGAGGAAAATCATCCACTTTTTACCAATGATGAAAACTAGGGGGATGCAATTAATTTTTGTGGAGATTATTTAGAAACCTAAATAATAATATTAATAAATAAATTTCATTTTTTAGTAATGATCATGATTAGATATTATAGAGTCATATTAACTATAATAATTTAATTAATTATTAAATTTAAAATGAAACATCTTTACTCAAACCAAATTGATTTCCTTGAATAATATGATTATTTTCAAAATTTATATTTTTATATTTTATAAATATAATTTAATAAAATGTAAATTGGTTTTGATAACATAAAGTCAAAATTATTATAGGTATAATTTTTATGTTTTTTTGAAAAGGTTTATTTGATGGGGAATAGTAAATACTACAAATTTTTCAAATACTATCAATTTAATACAATTACCATGATATAAGAATGACATGAGTTTATGAAAGTTATTTTTATTGAAAAAATATATATTTAATAAGTAATATAATTAATTTAAAAATATAATGTTGAAATTATAAATCTATTTTTGACATTTTTGAAATATAATTAATGATTTTATTCAGCTAAAATAATTTTTGAATCTTCTATTTTAACCATGTATTCAAAAGGTTCCCCTCAGAATTAGTTTGGTTTGAAAGTATAATAGTCTAATTTTACTAAAAATAATCTAATTAATTCTATGTGAATCAAAATTATTCTAAATTTTAGTATTAAATCATTTTTATGCTTCAAAAGGATATTTTTTTAAAAATTATTTTGCGCTATGTTACACATGTTTCTTTTAGAATTAATTTTTACCCCCACCCTAAAAATCAAATATTATAATAGTTATTCAATATTTTTATCATCATGTTCTAATTGTTAAATTTTCAATTTTCAATTTTAATCATATTAAATATTCATTGTGGTTAATTTTTTTCACCATACTAAAGGTTAAAACAGTTAAAGAGGGGGTTAAACTAAGATATAATTCTTTAAATATATCTAAAAAAATTATCATGTTTATTTTATTACTTTATTTAATCCTTAAAAAATAATATCTTTAAATTTTAAATAAATTATTACACATTCCATGAGAAATAAATTTATTATATTTTAAATTTCAAAAGCTTTACAAAGGTGTCACTCCTCTCATTGATGAAAATACACCTACTATCATCACTTCTACAATGATATTAAGTACCATATATCAACCACTATCTATTACAATACCTATAAAATCCCCATATCCACTTCCTAGAGGTATTGGTCTCACCAAAATACTAATCTTGAAACCTTTAATGTTTATTCCAAATGAAGATATTCAAGGAAGAGGTAAACGTATTATCAAAATTCTTCAAAAATTAACTTTTATTATAAATACTTAAAATATATTCTAAAAATAATAATAAAATGGAATTTTTGACTTTAATATTTTTAAATTATATTATATTTTTGGAATAATAATTTTCTCCCCCATTTACATCCCATGGGAAATGAAAATTCTGCTTGCACGTAAATACAGAATACCATCTCAATAAAGAAATATGTTTCCTTTTTCGACACCACTTCCCAATGATGGTTATAAAGATTAATTTAGTGGATATATATATTTTTATCACATAATTATGAATATTTAATGACAAAATTTTATCTACATTCTAAACCCCCCTTTTTTGGGAAAAAAATAATTCTCATGCATACTTGCAGACTTCGTCCTCCATGAAGAAATGTAATTCTTTTTTTACCACCTCACATGGATGGTCATAAATATGGAATTAATAAATAAATATGATATTTATAGTATTATTATTATATATATTTTAAAATTTATCCACTTTATTTACTTTTCATCGATTAAAAAAATTAAAATGTCGCTTATGTGTATGTGCGGGTTGTCACCTACTTGAAACAATGTTTTCATTACTCAATAACATGATACATGGATGGTTATAGAAAAATATTGAATATTAAAAATTATAATTTTAACATTTCAATAATTTTTTAGACAATTGAAACTTGAATCCTTTGTCCACATTCAATGAACCGAAGTTATTTTGGAGTATATAAATCGAACAATCTCATAACATATGATGTAAAATTAACCGAATTAGTAACTAAATAAAACACTGTTAAAATTGATTTAAAATAAATAATAATAATTGAATAAAAATGGAAAATATTATCATGAATTTAATTAATTAATATAATTTCATTATTTATGAGTTAGAAAACTTATGAAGAAATATGGGACTCAAGATAAGGGATTTTTCATTACAACCTTATTTTAAAATTTTCATTCCAACCCTTAATCCTATATAACCTTATTTTTAAAAATGTTTTAATAATTTTATTATTTATACTTAAGAATTTTTTAGATGTAAATTTCAAATAATTTCAAAAATTTTTAAATTATTTTAAAATGAATCTTTATAATTTTTTTACACGGGCCTTTTTGACTTTCCTTATATAAGTAAAAAAGTAATGTTATTATATGTTTACTAAATGAGATCCTTTTTTATCCATAATAGATATTATTTATTATCCAGACTACTCTAAAATTTGTAATTATTTTTCAAAAAATATTTTTTTTCAATAGTTTTAGTAATTCTATGTTTTTAAAATATTCTCTAATGAAATGAATCATTGTCCTTATTTTAATAATATAAATAAATGTGATTTTTATTTTAGGAAAAAACGAGTTTTCATATGGGAAAATAAATTATTGTATATATTTTGTTCATGTAATAGTTCTTTTATATTATATATTGTGATGGCTAGTTCTTAGATATATCCCTCCAAGACTTTTTTAATTATTTATTCTCTATATAAATGATAATTTCAATTAATTGAATATATGTAAACCCAAAATTGGTTATAAATGAGTGAACACAACTAATAAATATAATATATCAAGGTGGATATATGGATTTTCTATGATTTCAATGATTTTTAATGGAAATATTTTAATTTCAAGAAGATGGTATATGATATTTTAAAATTGAAAGGTTAGTTTTTAAGGAAAACCATTTTCATTGGTTCTTATGTTTTCTAAAGATACTTTAGGGTTTTTATATGACTGTTATAGGCTTTAGAAGTTTCCTTAAGGTAATGGAAATTTTCACATGTTATTATGATTTATTTTATACTCTCAATGTTTATTATTAAAAATTTAAATATTTTTATGTGGTTTATATTTTTCAATAGACTAATAGATTACCTTCATTTTTATATCCCTTGTAAATCCTTTTTTGCTAATACTATGTTTTAAAATGGATTTCAAGGACTAATTATGTGTAAGATCTATAGAAATGTCAATCCTTATGAAATGTTGACTCATCATAAATAATGTAAATGTGTCTTGATATGAATATGTTTTTAAATGTAAGATCCCCTTTTTGTGAAAAAGTTTAAATGGTGTATAAATTTTCAATTTGTCGTTTAATGGTTTTCCTAGTTCATTAAAATACTAAATCTAAAATATAATAAGAAATTAATAATGTGAAATACTTTATATTAAACCTGTTATTATAGAGTGTTTAAAATACATGGTGTAATAGATGGTTTTAAAGTAAGGTTTTGATAACATTATAGGTTTGGATGATGTTAGAAAACACTTTTAAGATTTTGTAATTTATAATTTATCTATCATGAGATAGCTTTTTAGGATTTAAATGTTACTTCATTTAATCTATGTATATTAAGAATGGTTTTCTATCTACTAAATATGGTGTCTAGATTAGGAAGTCATCAAGAGTAAAATATCCTTCATGATCAGCAACATGAAATTATTTGTGTCAAAGTAGAGAATATTTTCGTGGTTGTAACTCAATTAACATAAGAAATAAATGGTATAACTCACAAGATACATTAACTGATTTATAAAACAATTAATATGTTAATATTGAATAATTTCATGAAACCACACCCTCCGACATTTATGGGATCTTCTGAACCCATGAAATATAAATGATTGATAATTTCATTAGTGAATACATTAAATGTTTTAGGATGTGTAAAACATCAAAATGTAACTCTTTATATCTATAATTTTTAGTTTTAAACTGATCAATGATGGAATTTAACTTTCAATACATGTTAAATTAAAATTGATACCTTGGAGTGGATTTCCATTAATGATATTTTTCTTGACAAATTATTTCATAAGGTTATTAATCATAAAATAAAAAAAAGTAATTTATTAAATTAAATAAGAGGGATGAGGATTCAATTTCCATATATTCAATAAATTTCATTACTCTAGATAGGTATGTTCCAAATTTTGATCTGGAGCATGAATGTAAAATTAATAGATTTTACATTGGTCTGAAACCATGTTTATAAATATCTTAGACCACTCATTAATTTAAAATCTTTGAGGAATTGTTAGATGTGTTGTGAAATTTGAGATAGAGTTTTTGAATTATATACTCCTCGTGATAATGAGAATAAGAAAGTGTTGAAGTGGTAGTAAAAACATAATTATTAAAAAAACTAATTTATAGGTAATCCTCTAATATGTTCTAAATGTGTTAAAAGGAATTTTATGGAATGTTTGATGAGCTAAAGGATGTGTTTCCAGTATGGTGTGTTCAGAATTTTTTCTTATGACTGTAACTAAATGAGAAATGGTAATTGTCAAAACAGTAATTAGAAAAAATCATTAAACTATTTTATGTTAAATGAGATAGATAACTATGTTGATATGTTTCCAAATAAAATCATAAAGGGTATAAAAAATTAAAACCATAATCATAAGGGGGTGTAAAATATATTATTTACTACCTTAGTGAATGATAGACAATAATAGGAAGTGTTTTTAAGTATATAAGTTGATTAATATGATTATGAAAATGTTTTTTTTATTCTAGGTGTACACATTATTTTATTTCTATGAAATTTTCACATAAAATGGAAATATCACATCAAGATATAAATATATTACTTTTTATAGAAACTCTTAGTGGATGTATTAAATTTTCAAATATTTATAGAACCCTTTTTTATCATCTATAGAATGGTTTTTCATAAACATATTAATTTCTTAGCTTTAGTGAAGTGCGATGTAATTTTTTTATGGTGTGGTTTTTAGTTCATAATGCTAAGATATATTTTAGAGCTAAATAAGTCATATTAAATTCTCTGAGTGAGTTTAAATTCATATATAAAAGTGATATCATACCTATGATAATATTGAGAAGTTGACAGAATAATGGGATGAAATTTATATAGAACATGGATTTGAAAGTAAGGGAATTATTCATATTAATAGTGTGAATGTCATAAATTAATTTTTAGATGTATTTATTGATGATTTTCCTTATGTCATTCCTTATCAAAAGGATAAATTCATCATTCACATAGTTCCTAAAGCTAATCCCATTTCAAAATCTTATTATGGAATAGATCCAATGGTATTAAATTAATTGAAAAATTAGTTAATAAAATAATGAATTTGGGTTTCATCCACCCTAGACATTAATCTATGATCTTTTTCTGTTTTTTGAATATAATGATGGTAATATGATAATTTTCATTGATTATTGAGAAGTCAATAAGATTACTATTGAAAACAAGTATATTTATCCTCATATTGATAAAATTTTGGATCATTTATATAGATCTCAGTATTTTTTTAATATTAAACTAAGGTCTAGGTATCAAAGGCTAGAGTGAATGAGGATGAAATTTTGAGGATACCATTTTATACTAGGATGTTCTATTATGATTGTGTGGGTATTCCATCTCGGTTATCAAATTCATGTATTTTATTTGTATATATTATTTAAAAAAAAATTGATTTTATGAATATATTTTTTATGGTGTTCATTGATGAAATTTTGGAATATTCTAAAATTTGTGAAGATCATTATGAATATATAAGGATTGTTTTTCAAATTTTATAATAAATTATGTTTTATTTAAAATTTAGAATATATGATTTTTGGATAAAACATATTTATTTCCATGGGATTACTATTTTTAAATATCGAATAATTGGTGATCATGGTAAAACTAAATTGGTGGAAGGGTTTCCAAGACCAAAAATTGCTACTAACATTCAGAGTTTTCTTGGATTGTTTTGTTACTACATATTTTTTGTTAAAACCTTTTCTCGATTATCTATCAAAAAAACAATGTTAACTCAAAAGTGAGTCAAATTCATTTGGAATAAAGTTATATGATGAATTTTTAATGGAATTTAAATTAATATTGGTTAATTATATAGTTTCAGATTTTTCATCAAGAAACATGGAATTTATCCATTATAGTAATCCTTTTTTGAAAGGAATTTGTTGTAATTTGATATGTAATGATCAAGTATCTTTTTATAAATCATGTTAATCTATACCCCATGAGAATAATTATCCAAAACCTAACATTAAGCTGGTTGATGTGGATTTTTTTCCTAAAAATCTAGTGGCACCATCTATATTTGGATAAATGTTAAATATATACTGATCATAAAAGCATAAAATATATATTCACATAAAAAGAGTAAAAAATGAGGAATTTAACATAGTTATAAATGGTAAATGATTATGATTTCATGACTCACTATCATCAATATAACGATAAAAATGTATCTAATACCTTTATCAGAAAATATAATGCATCATCAACTATGGTATGTTTGGAACATTATCCATTAGTTAATGATTTAATGAATATTGGACTATATATTATATATAAAAAACTTCTTATCCTTTAGTTATGTTTTCGGTGAATTTATAATTGTTAGAAACAATTAATAAGGCTTAGAAAGATGATTATGTATTGAAATAAATATATATAGTTTATTTAGAATGTCAATATTGACAAAGAATGAATTATTAGATTTGAAAAGAAGTTATGTGTTCTAAATGACTATCAATTGAAAAATTAAATATTGAGTGGTGATCACAAATCATAATTTTCTATTCATTTTGGAAGTAATAATATGTATAGATTTCATCAAGAATTTTATTAGTGGGATGGAATGAAAAAATAATTATTTATTTTACCATGATATGCTTGACTTGTCAATTGGTTAGAGGTATAAATAAACTACTAAAATGGATGCTTTATAATTATTCTGCTTTTAATGGTAATGTGATAATATATTCATGGATTTTTTGGTGGGATTAATAAAGTCATCTTGAGGTAATAATATTATTTGTGATATTATATACCCTATAACTAAGTCTATACATTTTATTTCTATACATGATACAATGTATTTGGACCATCACTTGAGACTCTATCTTAAAGAGATAGTTGAGTTAAATGGAGTACCTCTCTCTATTTTATATGATCATAATCCCATATAAACATCCAAATATTACAAAGGACTTCAATAGTCATTGGGAACTACATAAAATTTTAATATAGCTTTTTATGCTAAATATGATGGATAGTCAAAGTGAAAAATTTAGACATTCAATGTAATGATTAAGGCTTGATCATTAGATTATCAATAAATTTGGGATGATTATCTTACAATAGTGTTGGTTTATTATAATAAAAATGTTCATTCTATCATACAAATAGAACCATTTGTGGTATTATATGGAAAGTATTGTCAATATCCAATATGCTGGGAGAGATTCTATGAGAGAAAGTTGTCGGGACTAGAGTTGGTAGAAGATTTGGTTGGGAAGGTAAATATTATTTAGCACCATACGAGTTATATTATATTATATAGAAGATTTATGTAGATAACCATAGTAAATATCTTTTATTTAAGATAAGGAACCATGTTTTTTTAAATATATCCTTATAAAGTTGTTATGTGTTTTAAAGGGAAATAAAATGTATGAATATGTGGTATTGATCTGTATGAAATTATTTATAAAGTGGTATCAATTTCTTACTGAGTATCCTTAACTCTGTGTTCATCTCTAGTACATTTTTGGTTTTATATTTTCTTATTAATAATATATATACCAAACAAATCTCATTTTTCCCTAAAGTAGTGTAGTTGGAAGTTAATATTTCTTATGAGGAGAATCAAGTTCATATTATTGATCATAGTGGGTTGGTGTAGTGGAATAATGTAACTAACCTGATTAAAGTTTTATATAAGAACCATATGATTAAATAAGAAACATGTGAATCTGGAAAAAGAGTTATGAGACAAAAATATTTCACTTTTTTACTAATGAATAAATTGGCAACGAAATAATTTCTTTATGGGGGAGTAATGTGAAAACATTGGTAATTATTATAATATATAAATTTCATGTAAAAGTAATATTCTTGATTATATTTTATGGAATCATATTCACTATAATAATTTTATATAACTTTTAAGAGGAAAAATATCTTTATTTTAACCAAATTATTTTCCACGAGTTATATGGTAATATTTAAGTGTTAAATTTGTATATATATAATTTTAAATTGAGAAATTGTAATTATTTTTTATATTATAGTGTTATAATTATCTTAGTATGAATTCTTAATAAATTATTTTATTTTTAAAATCCTAAAAATTCATCCTAAGATAATTTTAATTTAATTTTGATGTTATATTGTTAACATTATCTTAGGATTATTATTTAGGATTTTTATAAAAAGTTTTATTTTTTGGTATATAGTGAAAAATACTAATTCTAAAAATACAATCACATTTATGAAATTATAATGTTAAAATAATCACTTCAGTGTTTATGAAACCTTTTCTATAGGCCCAATATATTTTTAATAAGTGATATAATTAATTTCAATATAAAATTTATAACATAGAAACCTATGTTTCATATTTTATAAATCAATGTATTATTTTTATTAAAAAAAATCTTTTTGGTTCTTCTTTTTAATATAATATTCAATATTTTACCTTTAATTTTTTCTTATTTAAGTTAAAAACACCATTTAATTAAAATTAATCAAATTAGTTCCATAGGAATAATAATTAATCATTATTTGGGTAAAAAATATTTTTATTCTAAAAATGTTGTGTTATGCAAACTTGTTTCAAAATTAATATTTATAAACACTAAAATTTTAAAATTAGAAAATAGATTATATATTGGGTTTTATAATGTTCTATTTTTTTAATGACTTCAATTTCATTTTTATTCTAAATGAATAGTTACCTTCATCAATTTATTTCATCATAGTAAACATTAAAAGGGATAAAAGGGGGTTAAACATAGAGAGAAGTCATAAAATATTTGTGGAACATGTTTACTTTTGATTGTATGAGTGTATTTTGACCACAAATTAGTGTATAATTTTAATTGGGCTAAATTGGACCCACTTTTAACTAGAGAGACAATTATTTTATTTTAAAGTTCTCAGTATTTATAAGGGAAGCACTCCTCTCACTTATAAAAGGAATCTGTATATCATTACTTATCCACACACTTTTATAACCCTATCTTGAGCAATATTTTACAAAATCCCTCCTAAAATCTTCTTACATTTTTTATAGGTATGTATCTAACCAAAATACCAGTCCTAGAATGCTTAAGGTGTAATGCAAATGATTATATTCCTAGAGGTAGAATAAGTCCTAACTTAATTCTTTCAAGATTATTTAATCTTACAACTCATTAATGTATATTATAAACATCCTAAAATAATAACAAAAATATCATTAATGTACTAAAAATTTATTATGTTTACACAAAAACAATGTTTTAACTCATTTATGTTTCATGGGAAATGAAAACATCGCTCGGGTGTAGGTTAGGAATACTTCCTCCATGAAGTGATGTGTTTCATTTTTCATCACCACATCACATAGCTTATAATAAATATGTATTTAATGGAAATTTATGGTTTTTAATATAATTATTATTATATAATGATAAAATATTATCTTCCAACTTACCCTCAAAGATTTTGGTAAATAGAAAACATTTCTAATGTGTACGTGCAGACTGTTGCCTCTACGGAATGATGGAATTGGGTTTTAATTACTGCATCACGTGGTGGGTCATAAGGATGGATTTAAATAATAAATATGATATTTATGATTTATTATGATTATATTAAGGTAAATTTTTATCTACTTTATTTCCTTTTCATCCATTAGAAAAATAAAAACGATGTTAATGTGTATGTGTGTACTACCACCTCCATGAAACAATGAATTTCATTTTTCATAATTTGTTACATGGATTTTCATAAAGATATATTTAATTTATTAAAATAATAATTATAAAAATTTTATGATTGTAGATATTTTTGAGCCATGATTCCTTTTACCACAATCAATGAATCAATGTTATTTTGGAGTTCATAATCCGAACTATCTCAAAATGTATAACGTAAAGTTAATCAATTTTCTAACTAAATAAAACATTTCAATAAGTGAAATAAAAGGAAAAATATTAATGTAATTAACATGAATAAAAAATTATTCTTTGAGTAAATTATTAATATAATTTTATTATTTTACAGTTAGAGAATGTATGATGAAAGACGAGACTCATGGTAAGGGATTTTTCTCTAAAACCTTATTTTAATATTTTCCCCTCAATTATTTCCACCACATTCATATTGTAAAATGTATCTAGAATGTTATTATTTATACATAAAATAATGTTAAATTTTATTTAAAAATAATTATGAATTTCCATAAATTTTTAAAGGAATCCCTTCAATATTTACTACTGGGGTGTTTTTGATTTACATTAGAAATGATCAAAAATAATGTTATTTAATGTATAGTTCAGGACCACCTTTTCCCACTCTCATATTTGCTATTAATTTTCTATATTAATTAAAATTTATTGATTATTTTTCATATAATATCTTATTCATATTATTTTGGTAATTTTGTTATATTAATTATTTTCAAAAGAAGAGGCTAATTATATTTATTTTAATGAGATGATTGGAAGTGATTTTTATTATGGGTTAAAATATGTTTTATTATAGAAAAATGAAAGATAATATATTTTTTCCTATAATTATTATTTTAAATTATAGATGATGATGGGTGGTCCTAGTTTATATCCCTCTTATCTATTGCATAATGATTCATTCCCTAACGAAATGATGAATAGAATTAACTAATTATGATTTATTCCATTACAGGTAAATCACAAGTGAACACGGGAAATGAATATAATTTCCCAAGGTGAATACATGGTTATTATATGTTTATAATGAAATTTAATGGAATCATTTTTATTTTTAGAATAGATTCTATGATATTATAAACGTGAAAGTATTTTTTTGAAAGAAAAAATGTTTCACTGCTTTTAATGTTTTCTCAATACTCCTTTAGGATTTTTCTATGTTTAATATGGGTTTAAAAGTTTTTATTTAATAAAATATTCATTGGAATGAATGAGGTGGAAGACATAATGGGTAGGATGTGTACTCACTCCATCAGCTACCAATATGGTATCGTGTTTGAGGATTAAGATCTAGATTCTAAGATGGAATGAGATGTTTCAGAAGGTATGTTTGAGGATGAATTGGTTGTTTAGCATGTGGTTCTCACTCAATAATAATGTGATTTATGGGTTTTCTTTTACTATTTTCTATAGTGGTGGATTCTGTTTAGTATTCTACCTCAACTTTCTTGATTTGGTTATCAGTTAACCATAAATTGACTCTTGTTTGGTTCTCATTCAACTATAAATTGATTTATTTGAAAATATAAAAATAATTATTTGGTTGTTTGGAGGTAATGGGTTTCCATTATTTTTTTTCCTCATTAAAACTTTTATTCCCATCCCATATTTAAAAGCATTTTTCATGAGATATAAGGATGTGTAGGAACTATATCAAGGTCAATATTTCTTCAATGTTGAATCGTATTTAATGAAGGAAATATTTTTCAAATAGAATAGGGGTATAAATTTAAGAACAAGTTTCTTTGAAAAAAAATGTACACTATATTGAACTCATAAATATATTATCTAATGCTTTTTACTAATTTTCTAAAACTCTAATCGTAAAATATCATTGGAATGTAATAATGTGAAATTATTATTATTAATCTCATAATTATTGGTTTTTTATGTTACGGGGTATTATAATAAAAGTATATTAATCTTACATAAGCTCTCTATTAATATTTTTTGGCATTTTATTTTTTATTTTAATTTTGTGTAGCTCAAAATTGATCTACAATGATTTAAATGAGGTTTGAGTTAATTCTATATTGTATAATTTCATAGGGGTTATTTATATGAAATGTCATACTATGTTGAATCATTCTTACAAATTAGAATAAATCACAGGTGGAGACTAGGGATTTATCGAAATTATTTAAGCATAATAGGTCCTGTCATAGAGGTAATATCTTGTAGTGACATGTATGTGGGTTTAATAAAACTCAAGTGTTTATTACAGAAATTTATCTAATTTTAGATTGATTACTTTTTCTGAAGCCCATGCGTCATATTGGTTATTCAGGAACATTGATCTTTCAAGATTATTTAATACTACATAGGGTTCCCATATACATAGTAATTCTCATGTGATGTCTATAGGATCCTTTTAACCTTGCATGTATCATACTAACTTTTGTAATCACACATAGCTCCTCACACACCCAAATTAATCACACAAAAGTACATTAAAAATATTTTAATTATTTATATATTCATTGGATAGTTATTATTGACTAAAAAATAGAAATTCTCCTAAATTAATATAGTATTATGTTTCCAATGACCACAAATTAAATTAATTCCAATAAAACACATGTGTAAATTCCCGATCTAGGTGCTGCTAATCTAATAACCTAAGTCAGTATGCCACATGACCTAGGGTGCACCTCCAAATATACCAAAGGCTTCCGAATAAAAATGAGGGTCTAATAAAAATGTGGGGAGAATATAGCATTTTATTAGAGTACAACAAAATATATATAATACGAAAAAAATGAATCAATTAAACCATAAAAACGAAACATGATTACATTTCCCAAAACTAGGTACAAGCCCACAACCAAATAAAAATTTTTCTATGTCATGTCATATGGTGCCAAGTGTATGGAAAATCCAAAATAAATAAAAGAGGAAGAATGCCATGAATGGATCCCAACTCCCTTCTTAAATGCATCATACATAAAACCCCCTTGTCAAAATCATCCAACTATCATATTACCCTTTCCATTCTCTTATCCTGCAACCATTAATTCTACCCGAGTACCCAATGTTGGCCCAAACAGGGTGTGAGTACAACTCAGTAGGCGACCACCTATGTTGTATAAAAGATATCTATTCTTAATATATAATGAATTTTATTATATATTGAATAACAAGATACACATACGATAAGCTGAGATGTATTTATTAACATGTTTCACTTAACCACATTCATCATTTGTCCCATGGGTTAGCCATTTTCCAAAAAACACATCATTCTTTATCAGCAATATAAACTAAGCATATGGGGGAGAAATCATGTTCCCAACATTACAAGGGAAAACATTATATAAAATAATAAATAACACTTAACTCTGAGCCTCAGTCTCGATATTCACATCACATACATTCATTTGGGGAATAGAGCCTCAGTTTGACTCCTTAACCCATGAATTATAGGGTTGGGGCATAGAGCATCAGTCTTACTCGATGTGTGTAGATGGAGACTCAAGTCCAATACCATACTGAAAGCATTAATACATTTGAATAGAATTATTTAACCATTTAACACATATAATTATTATAATCCATAACTCATTGAACACATTTACCATTTAATAACCATAGTTCATTCAACAAATATAGCTTCTCTATGACATAACCCATTATCAAATTTACCATTTACATGTCATAAACCATTATAAGACATTATATTTACAAATATAACATAGTTAACACATTTACATTATACTAAATTCAACCTATTACATATTATCAACTGGAAACAACTAACATCAATTTAATTTAACAATCCATTTTAACAAACTGAGCTTAATTTTCATAGGTTTAACTATATAAACCCATGACAAAATAATAAAACAACTATCATAGATTCTATAACATAAACCCTTCAATTTCATATTTAATAAACCAATATGATGTGAATAAATGTGGAACACTCCATTGGTGGTATCTTTCCTGATCAAATTGACCTCAACACATCCTATGGGGATCATGAGGGGTTTAATTCATCATTTATCCAACCAATTTTTCAATTATTAGAATGGAAAAGAAATTCCCAACAATAAGCTACCATATCACAACCACAATCAAATAAACCAATCATTATGACTATGGGTTATAACTTGTAGACCACCGACCATAATTCTGTAGATGTGAACTCTCTTAACCCTGTTATTTTATTCAATCTCGATCCTCCTTTATAGCATCAACGTAGAATCAGTAGCAAAAAAAGTGTTTTAGAGCTTCTAAATAAGAATAATGATTCCTAAATCCCTTTTCTAGAAAAATGAAGGAAGTGGAGTGTTAGGCTCACCTGATACTTTTTATCTCCCCAAAATATAATTTAAATATAATAGAAATTAAGGAGATATATCTCTAGGATATTTAGTATAAAGGTTATATCACCCTTGGATATGGTAGGATGAATGTGGATGAAATTAGGGTGAGAAATATTAAAGATAGATGTGGAGGAATGGTAAATTTCACCATCATTAATGAGGTACATGGTTTGGCCACATAATTCGCCAAACCATGTTCTAACTGTGTTCCACCCCCTATCTGAAATGAGGCCAGCTTCGATGGATTTTTGGGGAGTGCACAGAGTTAGAAAAAATTTGTAGTGTCCATGTGGGATGATTTTTTCGAAGCCCACATGGTTGGGTCCTTCCCTAGGAACAGTTTTACCAAATGTACACCACATCCTCTAGGCATGCACTATTATGGTTCATAGTTACTAAAAACCATGCACCAATCATGAAATATGCCTCGGATGGCCCCCTTTTTCCATTACATCATATCTCAAACCCAAAGGACACTCTCGATCCTCCTTATAAACGTGGTAAACCATTCATTAACCATATTAAATAGATTTAAACTAAAAAAAGAATGGGACTCAATAGATGCATGGGATCTTACACCACCCCACATAAAATGGCTCTTCCTTGAGCCATCCTCCCAATAATCATTGAGCGTCTCTGGTAAATTGATCGGGCCACTAGGCCTGAATATCTATATCCCTATCCTAAGTCTCTACCTAAACATTTCCATGATTACACAACACTCAAACTGATGGAACAGTCTGACATCGTAAAATGTTCTCACTATGATCGACAATTCAAAATAGACTCTCTTTAAATGATGCATCAACCAGTAGCTCTAAAGCATCAACATCAGTCACAAAGGAAGGGTCAAGGTGATACTACCAATGTTGTGACACCTGAAAAGCATCAAGCATGAAACAATAACTCTATAGAATATCCAATCTATATGCCACCAGTCAGATCCTCTCCCATATATCAAACAACCCCACATACTAGGGTTCCAACATACCCAATTTTTAAATCTTATGGCCACCTAACCTTGGTGAAACTTGTAGGAAAAAATAATAAAACACCACAAAATAAAACGGTTGATGAAATTAATTAGGATATGACTTCTCACTACTCTTAACCCTATCCATACATTTTTGAATCAACTGAACCTGCGTCAACATTTCATGCAGGAGACTCAGTCCCAAAAACTCTAATTCCCCAGCCTCCATCCAACATAATGGGTATCTATATAACCCACATGATAGAACTTCATATAGTTCCATATGAATTGTCTCTTGGTAACTGTTGTTATAGTAGAACTCAACAACCACGAAGTGCTTCTCCCAAGATCCACCAATGTCTATGCCCCTACCCTCAACACGTCCTCTAATACTGGAGTTTTACAGTATGACTTTCCATCTGTAAACAGGTGGAAGTCCATACTTTAAGACACCTATGTACAAAGCACCTTCTACAAACTCTTCAAAAATTGTGAATTAAATCATGGATCATGATCCAAAAATATAGTCTGTGGATCCCTTAGTAAACATACTATCTACCAAATGAATAGATCATCCAACTGGTCTATGGTGAAGGTCTCTCAAATTGGGAAGAGAAGATAAGCCTTGATAAAATGATCCAAGACTACCCATATCACATTATTCATCTCTATTTTCCAGAGAAGACTTACCATTAAATACATCGTGATGTCATCCACTTCCATTCTGAAATGGGAAAATATTGTGACAAACCACTTGATTGTTGATGCTCTACCTTCACCTTATGAAAGGTGTAGCATCACATCATGGAACCCACAACATCTTTCTTCATCCCTGGACACCAATACTATCAATGAAGATCATGATATATTTGGGTTAGACGAGGATGCACCACCCACTTTAAATCATGTAACTCATTCATATATTTTTTCCACGTGAAAGTTGGCACGAAAACATATACATAAGTGCAAGTGATAACATCATCCTCAACAGTCCAATTGAATGTTGAATCCCCACATTCAAGACATTCCCTTATGGACAGACACTTCAAATTCTCATACTCCCTCTCCTTGATTAAACATAGAAGTATATACTAAATATCCAAGGATGTATGTTTTATCTGCCCTTGTCCGTCCTACACCGCTATATGTATCTCAATAAACTATTCCATCATCCTCCACATAGAACTAGATTATTGAATTACCATATTTTAAGTCTTCAAACTCAAATAATATACAACATTGTTTCCCTTTAATGGCTTGTAGACCATCTTAAAATTAAAGGAATTCATATACTCAACCCTCTTCATTTCCTAATATTCAAATCTCGCTGGGAGAAGATTTAGTTAAGTATTTTATGATCGGTATACATAGTAAACCTTTCTCCAAACATGAAATACGATCAACACTTTAATGCATAAACCACCACATCCTAATCAAGATTGTGTGTAGGTTAATTTTTCTCATGAGGCCTCAACTGTTATAAACTAGAATCCATAACTCAATCAACTTGAATCATCACAACCACAATCCCAAAACTAGATGAATCACAAAACAAGGTATACCTCTTACCCGGCTCAGGTAGGATAAAAAATAGTGTAGTAGTCAACTGCTTATTTTAACTCTTATAAAGCATCCTCACATGCCCTATACCATTCAAACATTATTCCATTATTGGTCAATCTCAAAATGTGTGATTTAAAATGGGAATTGTTTTTGGTGAACCTATGATAATAGCCTTACATACCCAAAAATACAAAGATGTCAAAAACACAATTGGGATTCTCTTAAGAAATAGCTACATTAACTTTCATCAGGTCCAATGACACAACTTCATTAGAGATGATATGTACTGATAAATTACCCTAACAATCAAAAAAGTAAATTTAAATAGGTTGGTGTATAGTCTATGCTATCTTAGTGTACTCAAGATGATGTGAATATGATTGGAAAGATCATCATGAGTCTTGGATTACACCAAGAGGTCGTCGATAATGATGGATGTAGACTGATCCAATTATGGGTCAAATATAAGGTTAATTAGGTCCAAAAAAAATATTGGTTAATTATTCAACCTGAACAACATCACAAAAAATACATATAAACCATACCAACTCCAAAAATTAGTTTTCAGTGTATCTGAATGTCTCGCCCTTAGTTTATGATACCCTGATCTCAAATAAATTTTGGAGAACACATATGCACCTCTTAGCTGGTCAAAATGACCATAGATCTATAGAAGAGGGTATCAATTATTAACTTTCATCCAATTCAATATCTGATAATCAACACATAATTGAAACATCTCATCATACTTCTTGTAAAACTAGTCTAGAGACCCCCAAGGTGATGTACTTGGATGAATGAACCTTTTATTTTCTAATTTTTTCAACTCAATTTTATCTTTCTGAATAGAATCTAGTTCCAATCTATATGGATGAATATAAATAGGCTCTACTCCAGACATCAAATTAATTGTGAAATCAAACTCCCTCTTAGGTGGAAGCCCCAATAAGTCCTTGGGAGATGCATCCTAAAACTAATCAACCATAGTAGGAATGACACCCAACTCTACTCCCCCATCATAATGTACAAGGCATTCCACTTGGGATGTGAGCTCACCAAACCACATCAAAATGGGCCCTGCACAGCTTTCCTAGATATTCCATTCCCTGCAGTGAACATAAGTATTCACCTTAAGGAATTTTAATGTATCCTTATAGAGGTAACAATCAATATGGGATTTATACAATATTGGACAATCCATCCCTAGTATCATTTCGAAACCTAACATCTCGAGCACAAAAAAGTCCAAAAGGAAATGGTAACCACCAACCTCAAGGGTACACTCCTTACATTGCAAAAATATTTTTTATCGTACTCTTAATAGTGTATAAATTGATATAACCCCACACATATGTTCTACTGATTGATCCAAAACATTCAAAAATTGAGCATATATAAAATTGTGTGAGGAACCCATATCAAATAAATCACTTGAAAGAATGGAAGATGAAAAATCATACCTTGAACTGTTGATGTTCTAGCCTCTCCACCTCCCACTGTAGGTTGAACATCTTGAAGATGATTTTTCCCTTCACATTGGGCTCTAGTCTAAGCCCCTGTTGCTCCACTACCATGTTGATAAGGATGTCATTGTCTTGGAGCACCATGTATTCTACCTAGACCGGTAAAAACTTATAGAGATACAAATACCTACCTGTTATTGGTTAGTTGACCCCATTTTGACACTATGTTTCATCCTTAATCCTCTATCATTGGACATTTACCTAGGGTTTCTACAAAACCTCTGTACATTACCTATCATGTTGCATTATCGGCACTGAAATAGTGGTTAGGGACCCTAACCATGCATGTGTATGAACATGCCACACTAATAAAAAACACATGATCACTAACCTAAGAGTTATGTCCTCTTCCCTAGGTACTTTATCTACCACCACACAAGTGAAAAATATCCGAATGGTTCTTCTTACTATTGTATGTCGCACCAGTTAGTCGCCCAACTAGAATCATGTGTCCACCACTAGAGGATTCCATCAAGTTACCTTATGAAATAAGGGCCTAACCCTCCACCATATTAAACATATTTAAACTGATGATATTCACCTGGGACATGATCTTATATCAATGTATATCTTAAAAATGTATCATCATAGCTTCCTCATCCCCTAGAAATGTTGTTATAATGAGATGAAAGTCAGTGAGGTGTTCTACATAACCCAACACTATCATAGCCCCCTGGGTAAACCTCATTAACTCTAAAACCTTCACTTGACTTGAGGTATCTAGATAGAAATGTTACAAAAACGTTTCTTGAAATCCGTTCTACAATATACCTTCTTTCTACTTGGTATAAACCGGAATATCCCATCGGTGCACTATCAGTCCCCGAAACATATAAGACACCAACATGACTCTCTTATTAAGAGGAGTCTATAAGAGATCCAGAATCATCTCGATGGACTCCATCTAGATGTCAATTGCATCATTTTGTCTCTCTCTAGAAAAATGCAGATGGTTCTACAACTCGAACTCTCTAGTCAGGTCAAACATAACAAGAAAAACACACCCTAGGTCTCATTCTATTATTTGTATAAAAAGATTAATGTTCTCATGGAACCGATCCTCCCCTTTATTACCCTAGATAAGTTAGGTTACCTACTCCACCACTGGAAAGACATTATTAGTGACATCTTCCTGTCACCCAATTGGCACACATAGTTGTGACGGAATACCTCTAAAATTCCAAACACACATCTCATAATACATAACATAAATCTTTCACATTTTTTGTATTGGAAGGGTCTCTAATAGACATTAAAAATCCCATTTTTTTACACTTTTCCAATGGATACAATCACATATCCATCATTACCCTCAACCATCGCTACCATGGGTCATGGTTAACATGTGGTAAATTGACTTATATAGTCACAAGTCATTCATTAGACACCATTTTTAACCATCTTACCTTCACAACATAAATAGTTCTCATTTAGGAACCTTTTTATCCTTCCAAAATTTCATAAAACAATGTTTTAAATATTTTAAGACTCATCATTTGGAACTATTCTTTAACACTTATTTCTCATTCATTCTGTTTATTCATTTTCATCACCTTTACTAGACACCACATTTTTCATATTTCAAGGAAAATGAAATTCATTATATTCCTAACATCCCATATATCATTCCCATGTTTTCCAACATTGGTTCATGTCACAAATATCATGTTGTTCCTTAAATAATTCATGTATTCACAACCTTGTGCTATTTTGGATATGAGAAAAATTCCATAAAGTAGTGACATATTATAACAAGTGCATCACCCAAGGTGAAATATCAAATAACTGTAACAAAAACATCAAGAACAACAATACCACCCTAGGAACATGGGTTTTACCTCATATATGGGTTAGTTACTCCCATGAATGAACTCATTTCCAAGGCCTAAAAACCTTATATTTTTTCTAATAATCCCAAATAATAAGAAAAAATAAAGGAAAAATTGCTCTGATACCACTTTGTATCATCCCAAAACATGTGCCACTAATCTGGTGCCACGAGCTAATTCTCCATATGACCTCAAGCATGGCTCCCCATATACTATAGGCTTCCAAATAGTATAGAGGGTATAATTGAACATATGGGGATACTATACCATATTTATCATAGTAATCGATAGTATATATAATATAAATTAATGGAAAAAATAAACAATTAAAATGAACCATGAATCCATTTCCCAAAATTAGGTACATGGCCACAACAAAATAGTAAATATGATATTTAATTTCATATAGTTTCAAGGGTTTGGAAAACCCAAAATAAAGAGGATATGAAGAATCACCAAAATGTGTTCTAAATCCACATCTGTATCCCTCATCCATTCACATTCCCTGCCCAAATAAACTATCTAGAATGGGTTCCCTTCCCTTATCATGACTTGGAACCATGAAGTCATCTTGGTTATAAAATGGTAGCCTATAAGGGGGTGTGTACAACTTAGCAGGTCACCACCAATGATTTCTATAAAATAATTAGTCTAAACAGATTGTGTATGTAGGTATATAATGAAAAACAAGATAAACAGAAGATAAATTGGGAGACAAATTAACACAGTTCACTTAATAACTTTCATCATTTTCCCATGGTTTAACCATTTTTATGAAAATCACATTAGCCTATAATTTTCATATAAACTATGCATATGGGGGGAAAACAACGTTCTACAAATCACAAAGGAAAACATTACATAAAAAATACAAAATAGTTACATCAAATCCTTAGTCTAGGTATTCCCAAAAATGCATTTTTTTGGGGAATAATGCTTCAGTCTGACTCCCTAACCAATGAATTATAAGGGTGGGTCTTAGAGACACATTATATTCTAACCTATAGTTGTATATAATCAATTCCAATACCCTCACTCATACCAATAATCCATGATCACATTCTTCTTTAACCATTTTACACGTATATCCTTTTTAGTCCATAACTCATTGAACACATTGAACATTTATGAACTATAATTCATTCAAGTAATATACCATCTTCATGCCTTAAACCATTAACACATTTAATATTTACATGCCTCATCCCATTTAAATCATATACCATTCTCAATTCATAACTGATTAACACATATAACATTTACATTACTTAACCCATTATCAAACATACCATTTACACACAAAACCGATTTAACATATTTACATTGTTCCAAAGGCCCCCTTATGTCATATTATCAACTAAACACAAACAACATCAATTTAATTTCACAATACATGTTAGCAAACTAAAAAAAAATTTCCGAGGTTTTCTTCTATAAACATTTGGTAACATTTAAAACATAACAAACATAGGTTCTATATCATAAAACCTTCAATTTCTTATTTAATAACCCAATCCCATATTCACGAATGAGGTACACTCCATGGTGGACTCTTCCTTGTCTAATCAACCTCAATACATCCCATAGAGATCATGATGATTTTAATCCTTCATTTTTCAAACCAATTTATCAATTCCTAATAAGGACATAAAATGGAAACCAAGAAGGTACCATAGCACAACCACATTCATATAAACCAAAACTCAACACTATGGGATATAACTTGTAGACCTTATATCTTGATTTTTTATATGAACACTCTCTTAACCTTGGCCTTTTATTTGATCTCAAACAACCATTAAATCCCCAACCTATAATCCTCTAGAAAAATAGGGTTTTAATGACTTGGATGAACAAGAATGATTATAGAATCCCTAATCAATATAAAGGAAGTACAAAGAGTGTTAGAGTCAACCAAAACATTGATCATCACCCATTAGTTCTCTAAATAGATTATAAATAAGTAATATCGATCCTTGGGATGTTTGGAAGGAAGGGTTCATCACCCTTGTCTGTTTTATGAAGAATAGGGGGGATTTGGGTGAGAAATCATAATGACATAGGGGGGAAATGGTAAACTTTTTCATATATAATGAGGTTTATGGTTTTCTACATGGGTTGACTAACCATGTTCCAACCTTGTGCCACCCTCTATCTTGGGGGGGGGGGCTATTTAATACATGCTCCTAGGGGTATGGTTTGAAAAACGATCTGGTATCCATGCAGGATGGTTCTATCGAAGCCTACATGGTTTTATCCCTCCCTATGTATGGTTTTATGAATTATACACCACCCTATCTAGGAAAGCATGTTTGTGGAACTAGTTAGTAATAAATATTCTCTAACCATATATTATTCTTGGAATTGCACATTTTCCCATTCTTTTGTGTCTTGAACCCCCAAGACACCCTATAATCCCCTCAAAAACGCAGAAATCAATTCCTTAAACAAATTAAAGGTATTTTAAACAAAACTGAAATAAGAACATGCCTTAATAGAAGTTATGGATCTTATATCAAGGGTTTATTCTTTTTTAAATTATTTTTAAATATAAATGAAATAAAATATTTTTGCCATTTATTTGGAAGTAGGTTACAAATAAATTAAAAAAACTACTAAATAGGAATGAAAAATTGTTATAATATGACATAATCAATCACACATTATATAACTTTCATTTGATTTTTTATTTGTTTTAGTTTCCAACAGAACAAGTGGAATATTATTTTTTGTAGTATTCAATGAATAAAATTCTTGTACTAGATGTGATTATATTATCAGGGCATTCATATTTTCACGATTCCTTACTAAAATTTAATTTCATGAATCCCAAAATATATTACAGTAATGAAACATCTATTATTTACCCATATGTATTGAAAAATATTGACCTTCAAAATATTATAATACAAATACTATAAAAAAATTCATTAAAATTTATAACTTATTTACATAAATTGGACATATATCCTTGTTACCAGATACATTCATCACTTCTAAAATAAGAGTAATTCCACAACTTTTCTCCATTGAAAATTTATTTTGTTCTTATTTTTAAAATATATAACTATTAATTTTATAACCATTATAAGATATTACTTGTAAACATAGTAATTTTTATAGAAATTAAAGTCATTAAAAAATGAAATAATTATTATAGACATTTCCCTAAAAATATAGTCTTTATGCAACCTTATAAATGAATGATTATGTGTAATTGAAAATAAGATGTATTATTTTCAAGGATTCAAATTATTAAGAATTAAAATATGAGATACAACATATAGTGCATCCTTTGTGCTATTGAATAAAAAATAATGGTGAGGCTACTCCTAATATATAGTGGAAATTGTGAAAATAGTTCTTTCTAAAATTTAATCACCCACAAGAAACCTATTATGATATAATTTTGGGTGTCCATTATTATATAAATAAAATATTTATTTGGTATAAAATTCAATGACTACATCAAAAATATATTTATCTATAGTACAGCCTAATGGATGACTATGAGGTTTTTTGTACCCTTTTAAAATAATTATATATTGTTAAATGGGATACATCCATATGTAATATATAAGACCAGATAGTTTGATATATGACATTATGGTAACCATCAAGTAAACCATTATACCAAATCATTTTCATTGCATCAATTTATATTATTCATATAATATGACATAATTTTTATTTTCATAGTGGTAAACTTTTCCAAGTCTAGAAATTTCTAGATATAGACTAAAAATGATTAAATATTGGATATTTTGTATTGTAAATTTTTATAAATAATGAAATCCATTACCATGGGTATTGAATCCTTTATCAAGATGTGATATAAATATTACTTTAATCCATTAATCTTCAATTAATTAATTAATATGATATTATTGATATTTTATAAATACCCCTCCAAAATTAAAACACAATTGAAGAAGATTAAAAATAAAAATCACTCTTTCCTAGAAAGAGTTTGATCCACTAGAGGAATAAAATTACATCTTACATACTTTACTATCTCCAAATATTCCATGATGTTCATATCAATCATATTAAATTAAGACTTGATTCCATTTTTTATTTTTCAAAGTGATTTCATTAATATTTCAAAAAATTTATCACCTATATTATTTCTAAATAAATGAAATCATGAAATATTATCACAAAAAAATTCCAATATGGGTGATTAGAATACAACTAATTTCCTTTTTCACTAAATTTTCATATGGTTTCTGAATAAGGTTTATAAAAATTGAGATAATATCCTTTTCTTTACCAACCAATCCACAACCTAATAATGTAGAAGGTGTCACAAATGCTTCCAAAATCCCATTAAATATTTTTTCCTAAGATCAAAGTTTTATATTATTGAAGTAACCAATTATGATTTCTAGGAAAACCTATCATCATAAAATGTTTATTTAAAATTATCTTCATAAAAAATAAGGCACCCTAACATTCCTTTAATGATGTATTCTAAAAAATTTCCATAATCATTAAAGTCATATATTAACTTGAATTACCTGACTCACAACATGAACTCTTTATTTATATAAGAATAATACATTATAACACTAGTATTCAATATCAATTTCTAATATTTAATCAATTGATCAAAATAAACATCGAAATAATTATCATCTTGTTTCATTCAACAAATAAGATGTGAGAATATAATATAATTTCATATCATTCATATAAATGTTAGAAAATTATAATTTACCAATAGATCTAATCATATTCTGTGAGTATTTCTTATTAGAAAAAAAAGATTCATGAAATTTTTAATTAACACTAAATGGAGGTTTTTAATATCTTTTTCAACATTAGGATACTCATGGTCAGTCATAATCCATTGAAGATAGTCTTCTAGTTGATAATGTTTTCTATCTTGAATTATATTATTTATTTTCACGTTAATTAAGTTGCAACATGATCATTCTATACATCCATTTAAGCATTGGAATGATTGCAAAGTACAATATGACTTTGAAGGATTTGATTCAGGATTCTGGTACTGACCCATTCCACACATAAAGAAATTTTTTTTGATTCATAGTACTTTAAAAATAATATAAAATAATATTTATATGAATATATTCTTCTATTGGTCATACCCATTAAACATAACATATGTTTAGTGTTATATTTTCTCCATGGAAGCTCATTATATATATGTAAAATATCATTCAAGAGATAAATTAATTATATTGAACTAGTGTCACTATATCTATTTAAATATTTAAAGGTATATAGTTTCATTATATCATATAATTTCATATATTTAGTACAAATAGTATAAAATAATGTCTTTTCATATATTTGTATCTTCTTAAATAACTTTGGACAGTTATGAAGATCATCTTCAATAATACTTTTCATTTAATAAAAATGATCTATGTTGTTTTATAAAACAATAATGATATCATACAGTCCATGAACCATGCTATTATCCTATTTAGTAGATTCTTTTAGAGTTTACACATGTTTAGACCTAGATTTATTAATTTTATTTATTTTATGATAAATCAACAAGTATTTTTTCTTTTCCCAACACATTTATTCAATAATTATAATGTAAACATATATAAAACATTCATGAATGGTAATTTTTATGCTCTATTATCAACTGGATAGACATTGTAACCCCTTCCCCAACCTATTTTTTCATATGATTGACTTCTTTTAATTTTCTAAAAATATTCATCCTATTTGGTTCAATTTTATTCATATTTTACATAAATAAATAACTAAACATATATTGACTAGATGGATTGAAGGACTTCATTTTTAATTATTTTTTTGATAATCAACATTTAAAGGGGTGAGGTGGAACCCTCACAAGGCACTAAGACTTAAATATAATTTCATGATCCGCAGGTCTTAGAGTAAATCACCCAAACAAGAAAACATGGAACTACTCCTCACTATCACACGTCATGATATAATCACTTCACCATTGCTAGGATGGTTGTCTAGATATCCTATGTAGAGCTACATAGGCCCAGTACTGATGGTAATTCAATAACCTCTCATTCTTCTAATTCGGGTTAGCTCTGCTATAGTGAATGAGTCTTCTTCGAATCTTCATTAGGAGCCTTGTCCCATGTAGTCTGACTATTACATATACATATTCATGTGACACAAAGGCCTTGGGATTGCCCAACATTGAGGTGGAATTAAGGGCTTGATATACAACTGGTCTGATAACCTTGGTTTCCCCAAAAGCCTTAGAGGACTTGAGGACCAAACTGGTGGACCAAAGGCCCAGATGGATGAATATTTTTGGCTACTATAGTACCGAATAGTACTAAACATTTCTTTCAAAAGTTCCTTCTACAGTACTACTACAGTGCCCCGAAAATATATCTCCACCCAAATTTGATATCAAGTATCTTGGATTCACAAGTCCTCACCAACCGGGCTGAGGCTCATGCACATTACACATAATTTATGCGTATAATGCATCATTTTTACATAAATAAATATTATAAAGATTAAGTTTAAAGAATATACTTATAAATTATTATATATAAATATATAATGTACAAAAAATAATATAAATAAATTCTATGTTTTGTACATATATAATGTATATATAATAATACATATAAAATATATATTTAATGGGAAAATAACTATAGAGACATTTAATTTAAGGAAAACAGGAAATTTTCAATTAAAAATAATTATAATGAACGAATGGATGAGAATAATTAATTCCTCTAAGAGAAAGATAAATTATTAAATGTTAAATCCATGTAAAAACAACCTTACATGTTTTAAATATAAAATATTTTTATGTCATTCATCATAATATACAATAAATTTATTGAAAAATTAAGAGGCTACGGAAAAACCCTAGGTGGTCATATACTATTTTAAATACTAATTTTTTTATGATAATGGTAAATACATATATTTTTTAGAAATAATAGTATTTAACAAATGAAGCTATATTGAAAAAGCTATAGATTTTATAGGAAAATAGATGGTGTTATTATTGGTTTTTGTAATCAATAAAACTCAAATGTGTTCATTGATGTCTATAATTAAGATTATAAAGTTGGAAAAAGAAATTGTAACATAATAAGATGTAAATTCAAAAAATACACTTAATATTATGAAATTAAATATCAATATAGCAAAATGATAAAAGTCCATTGAAAATAAAATTTATTAAATAATGGATAAGAACACATGAATTTAAAAAACATGTTGTAGAGTTTTTTAAATTGTGTAATAGTGTTCATGAACATATGAAATTATCTATAATTGGTAATTTCTTTAATTTTTTGTATATATATAAATTTGTAGGTGTAAATATATATTTGGGAATGTGTCATGTAATTAATTATTTTTTTATATAAAAGTGTGTTTGTGTATGTTTATTTCTATAAAAATATTACACAAACACATAAAAATATTAAACATAAATGTATTCATATATATAAATAATTTTATACAAACATGCATAAATTTATATAGATTGTTAATTTAATAACTATATATATACATAGATTATTCCTAATGAATACATGTATACATATATAAATACACACAAATGAATAATAGAACAAAAACCCCTCATAAAAAATTATAATTGATTCATAAAAGAATTAGAAAAATTATGTTTTCAAGTATATATCATAGTAGTTGAGGTGTTTTAATCTAAATTATTGAGAAAAACTCACTAAAAGGAATTTTTTATAATGTTTGATAGAGAATACCGAAATACATGATATATTGTTTAATATTAAAATGATAACCTCTTTACTAGTTATTTCATAAAATAACTGATAGAGGACCATGTTATTAGCACTTAAAAGATCTTAATTGATAATGTATACATTTACATGGGTTTTTATTAAATTTATAAAATCTATAATTTATCAAAAATAAAACTATAATTGATAAAACCATACATAGATACACACACACAAACACGGATATATATATATATATATCAAAAAGCTTTGGTTGGATGGTGGGATTTGAATCAAGTTCTTAAGCCAGGGAGTGGCTCTAATATCCATTATTTTTTGTTTAATTAATTAATTAGGAGATAATATTTTGTTTGTTTATTTTATATAATATTTTTGGAAAATGAAATTTTGGGTTATTATTGATAATTATATAGTGAAGGAATAATTTTTGGAATGAGATTATCAGAAAATGGTTTTAACATTAGGAATATTATAAGAATTAAATGTGATAAAAAATAATTCATTTCAATCATGTGACATGGAAATTTAAATGCGTTCTTATGATTTATCATGGTTATTATGGTCCAATATAGTTGTTTTTAAGGAAATTTGACTATTATACTAAATATGGGAATTATAATTTTAGTCATATAATTTAAATGTGTCATAAACAATTAAGAGAATAACATTTAAATGAAATATTTTTCATCAGATTAATGATGGGTTATTTTTTTATATATGGAACATGAATAATGATTTGAATCCTTACTATTATTATATCAGAATTAGAAAATAATGTTTAAAGGTTTGAGCTTGATATTATCGTAGGATAATAAAGTGGTTTTATTGGGGGGGGGGGGTATTGAAGAGGGGTATTGATTCCTTAATTATAGGTATTTACTCAACAGGGGGTAGAGAGAATGCATTTGATAAATATAGGTGTTCTATAAAATACTCTATTTTAAATTCAGGTATATATCTCCATTTGTGGTGTTTGAAACATAATATGAAGAGATCATAAGATAATAGGTTAATCAAATAATCAATAGATTTCCATATTATTTAATTAGGAAATTTTTTATTTTTATAAAAATAGTTTACTTTTTAGTTAATACATACTTAAAACATATTAATATAATTTTCATATTTATCTCTCTAAAATTCTTGATTGAGGGATTAATGACAATTGGAATGAGCTCATGCAAAATGATACAATAAACATGAAACTCTCTCATCCTTATTTACTAACCCCTTTTATTTTGAAACTATATGGTGGCAAATTACATGAGGTTATGATAACATCGTGAAGGTTATGCCACTAATTGGACTTTCTATTCTCTAAATAATTGAATCACACATTTACTGTATTGTTCTATAATAGTTCATTCCACTTTATCATGCAGTGATGTTGAATGCGGTCAATCGATACTAAATATGGTTAGTCCATGATAATCTATGTTAAAATCAATGTTTTTATTTTTGGGATTATGAAATAGAGTTCATAAGATATTTGGATGATGGGTATATATGGATAACGTCATTAATGAATACGGTTTATTTTTTATAGATTATTATATGGAAGAAATCTACAGAAGGTGGGTTCTATTTTTTCCTCGAATGACTATGATCCCATTAATTATGATTGATGTGTTTTTTAAATTATTGTTTCAATATAGTATTTTATATAATAAATTATGTGAAATTTATTTTGTAAAATATTTATTCATCGAGTTTGAGATAAATGAAAAATGGGGACTTTCTAATGGAAAATAGAAAAATTGTTTTCAAATCATTGTGTTGATTTTTGTAAAGTTATGTTTTATCATAAATTGATTTTTAATTTGAGATTCATTATTTTATAATATTTTTGATACATGATAATCCATTATTGAATAAAGAAGTTATGATTTTATTAAACCAATTAAATTCAAAAGTATTAAAATTCCACGGTGGTAAATAACCAAGTGGAATAGTTGGAAATTGCCATGACCAGAGTAGATATACCTTATATGAACACCTTGATGAGTTTACATTCATTTCTTGTTCACTGTGGTCATAGTTGGTATATGTTATTCATGGTATCATATTTTATTAATTTTATATTATTCATGATGCATTGGTTTATTGGAATATAGTCTATTTGATAACATATAAGGACTTTTTATGTTTGTAAATATAGTTTCATTGGTAAGTATGCTTGGAGTTCTGTATGATTTATTTAATGAAATTTATTAATTAACAATCTATAAAATCTTTTATTTCTTCTTTTTGTAATAGTTACATGTATTTTAACATATTATACATTATATTACATGAAAATGATTTAGTAAAATCCTACTCATTAAAGTGTTACTCGCCCCAACCCATTCATAATACTACGCTTGTAGATTCTATTTCTCGTGATATATGGAAATTAATGGCTTCTTTATTCATAAATTAAGAATCCTACATGTTATATTCATTGTAGGATATGTTCATGTTCAAAAAAAAATTGGTTGGTTTTTCTATATTTAATGGATAATTTTTAGTCATCTTCTAAAGATAGGTTTCATGGTTGTTGAATTGTTTTTTATTGTGTTTTTTGTACATGGTTTATTTTTAGGTTTTTTAATAAGGTTTTGGTTTCTTAATTTAAAAACATTCATATATATATATATATTTATTAGGTTAAAATCATTCCCTAGTATTTAGGTGGTTTCTGGATGCACTTGTTTTTGGCATTGGGAAATTGAAGAATGTGATTTAGGGTATATGGTGATCTAGTTTGGGTCTCAGGATGGGGTAGGTCATTTTAAAAAAGTATCAAAGAATGTTTCTATAGTTTATTTTTTATATGTTTGTTTTGAAATAATATTAGGATGTTTAGAACACTTAAGGAACCAATAAAATTATATATTTAACATATTTGTGATGAACATTGAGTTACATGGGAGTTGAGATATGATATGTGATTAAGGATCTCTTGTAGGATGTTATTATTAGTACATGTTTGCTGACATGATGGTCTAGGATTTTTTGAAAATATGGGAATAAAAGTCTACAAGTGAAAGGATGACATTCTATTGCAATGGATTTTTAATTGATTTCATTATTTAGGTGTGTATTTAGAAATGGTTTCAAATGGTTTTTTTAATTTTTTATACATTTAGAAAATATTTTGGATAATGTTTTTTGTGATTTCCTTGAGTAAATTTTAATGTAATGAATCATGGTATATTTTTATTTCTATTAAGGTATTGATGGAGTTATTTTTATGAATTGGTAATATTCTTGTGAAGGATACGAATTAGAATTATATTGAGTACACCGGTTGACCCTTGGTTTTGGGGCATATATCTCATTAGAGAGAAATTGATTACGATAAAGAATACAAAAAGATTTATTTTCCCATTTAATACTAAGGAACATATAACATTGAAAGAATTCAAGATATTAGGAACTAATTGTTCTAAGAAATTCAATTTCTTGAATGTGGAATGAATCAGAAGAATCCAAAATAATATTATCATATTTCAACATTCTAAAAAACGTTATTTATCATTAAAAAAGATGATAGAGAGAGGGTGGATGGGGATTGGTTGGAAATTATCAACTAAATCATTTATTTTCTATATAACTAAAATATTTAAAAGTTAGAGTTTTCCACCTAAATGTTAAATGAAGAATCTTATAATTAGTGCGAGATATCCATGGATGTGATGTTACCTGATGATTTTATATATTATGGATTTATGAATGTTATAGTCATAAGTTTTATCTTAAATGATTAAATCTAAAAATTCATGGGAGTACTTGGAGTTGAAAAAATGAATCATGATGGTATATGATTATATATCATATTTTGAATACATGGTTCACTCTACTCAAAATTTAATTATGAGTTATAATCTCAAATAAATAAGATTTTAGAAGGGAATTAGACTTGATTTAGATCAACTATTACATTGTTAGATGAACCCACTTATATAGTAGTGGTGAATAAAACAGAAAATCTGGGAACATATATGATGGATTCTCAAAGGGAAAGAAATATTCTTCTGTGAGAAAGTGGGGGAAACCCTTCTTCCAATTAATTGAAGAAACATTAGACTGAATTATATAAAAAAACATAGTTAAAATAAATTTTTATGCTTGGATTATTCCCATGGTTAGAGGAAACTTAAATTTTATTAGTGAATTGACATAATTCATTTGAAGTGTAATTTTAAAATTTATCCAAAAAAGTTTCTTAAATGTGATATGTTAGAACATATAAAGAAGTTATATAGTAAATCTGATGAAGGAGATATTATATGATATAAGAAATTAACCTTTATAGTTTGAGACTAAATTTGGCTATAATTGAGTCTTGTGTAATGATTTTGGATAACCCTCAGTAGTATAAAAATTAGAAGAATAAACGACCGTTATTCATAGAAGATCTTGTTCTGGAATAACTAGAATAGGGACTTGTGATAATATGAGGTACATTTCTTATTTGTTACAATTTTATCTCTACTTTTTTGATATAATTACATATCATTTTTTCATATATTCAAAATTAATATTTAAATTAAATTTATATGTGTAATTTATTTCTTACTCTATAAAGATTGAGACCCCTCTTAAAGGAAAATATAATGAGGATTGAAATTATCTTCTAATTTTATTATTTTAAGTGATATTGGAATATCACAGGGTCTATTTTATCTCATATATGAGCACAAATTATCTCATAATCTGAATGTATTGGGTGACAAATTTTGTGGTTTATATTGATTATTATAATCATATAGATTATATTACCTTACCTAATGGGAGGTTCACTCCTTTCGGAGAGTGTAGAACAATCATGTGAGATAAGAACGTCCTTTTTTCGGAAAACATTTGATAATTATATTTTCAACTATAAAGGTTTACTCATATATAAATGGAGATAAAAAATATATTTTTGAATACCCATGGTAGTATATCATTTACTGGAATTATTTCATGAATATTTTTTTACTAACACTAGAGTAAAATGTGGGTTTCATAATTGATTTAATATTAAGAATATGTTTGATATCCATTCTTTTATACATCTTTGTATTGTTAGATATTTTCTAGTTTAATACCTAATTAGAATATTTTGAGTGGAAAGGATTCATTCAACTAATTATTTAAACGTGGGTGTTTCTAGTTTTTTATCTAAGAAGGTTGGTTCAAACATGTGCATGTCAATCCACTAGTACAAGCTAAAAAGGTAAAAACAATGAAATAAGTATCCTCTACTGAAAATTTAGGATCTTAATTATTTATTATAATGAGATCAATGGTTCTCAAAAATTGATTTATGGTTAGGGTATCTCTAGTTGAGGGTTAAGAGTGAATACATTATAAAGGAATATTTTTAGAGTTGGTAGAAATATTAAATGTTCATAATGACTCCATTTGGGGTTACTATTGACCTATATTTTTTATATATTTGATTAATTTTATCATTCACAAATACCTTGATTCATTCATATTGGTTTTTTTAATAATATATTAATTTTTTCCAAGTCAATTGAAAATAATGGATGATATCTGTGGATTGTCTTAGGAATTCCCTGGGAACATTGACTATAAGAAAATATGTATAAATTTGAATTTTGGATTCAAAAGGTTACATATTTAGAACATATTAAATATTATATGATAATTTCTATGTAATTGGAGATGGTTTAAGAAGTAATGTTTTGGGAATTCACTAATAATTTTGTTAAAATAAAATAATTTCTCTTACTATCAGGTATTATAGGTCCTTTATTCATGATTTATAAAAACATTTATCCCTGATAAATTAATTGGTCCGTATATTTGTAAATTTTAAAAGAACTAAAAATTTAAAAATAGAATTTTATAAATTTAATAAAAGCATGAATTATTCTCCAATATTAATCTTATCTATTTTTGTTAAATTATATTTGGTACATATTTATGTATATGGATCTATATTTGGATACATTCTCATGAAAGGGGAAAATTTTGTGGCATATAAATCAAAAGAAATTATAACCACATGGGAAATTTACCTAATCCATTAGTTGAAACTAAAAGTAATTACTCTTTACACGAAGAGTGTGAGCCATTACCTATCTAGTGAATGGTTTATAGTATACCATGATCATAATATTCTAATGAATAGTTTACCATAATAAGATTTATAAATGAGAAAAATATGATTGGTTGAATATATTTTGGCCTTTTATTATGATTTATCCTTATACAGTGAATGGGTAATACCATAACAGATTCCTTGAGTTGGAAGAATCAAATTGTAAAATAATCGGATGATTTGTGGGTTTTTTTATCATGATAGTAAATATACATCAGAAATCTCAAGAGGTGGTATCATATATTTTGTTTTATCAAATTTATTCCACTACAGTGATTTTGGATCAAGTAAAGGAGGGAAAATTAATTGATATAGAATATAAAATGATTATGATGCCCTAAATAGTATGGATTCCATTGAAAGGTGGTCAAAATTAATAGTTTCAATGAACTATTTTAAATGTTGGATTTTAGTTGCCTCATGATTGAGAAAATAGGATATAAAGGAATTTAAGAACTCCAACAATGATGTATATTAAAGGTTAAGAATAATGTAACATGGTATCCATTGAAATTTGTAGAGGGGGTAAATCCAGAATGAGATAACAAAGATTATATCTCATTGTTTAAAATATAAAAAGGTTAAAACTGGGTATTAAAGTTCTGTGGTAGTGTTTGAACATTTACCTATACATTCATGGAAGGGCATAATATTATAATGGATTATCAAGTCAGTTTATTATGTACATATTGAAATAATGAATTTATCTTGGTTATTGTGGACTGATTTAAACAAATTTATAACTTCTTACCCATTGAGGAGATGATATTGGTGGATTAATTTGGTATGTTATATATTTAATAAATTATACTGTTTCAGGGAATTTATTTACTAATTTTATTTGATAGGGGGCCTAATTTAACATCATGATTTTTGGGAGGGTTGCAAAATTTAATGGGTTCTTAGTTGAAACTAGTAAATCATATCACCCTCATATGGTGGAATCATTAGAGTGAGCTATAAATACATATCAAGACATGATTTGATATTTTGTGTTGGACTTAGGAAGGGAAAAGGAGGATCATTTTTTCCTAGTGGAATTTCCATGCAATATTTTTTATTAATAAAAAATATATATGGGTCATTTTAAAGAACTCTATTAATGGTTGTGTGTGTCACCCTAGTGTAGGGTTGTGTTAGGAGATATATCTATCTTGGGGATGAGAGTTTTGTAAGATATGAATGATTTAATTTTTTTAATAAAGAGGAGGTTATTAATGGATTTGACTCTATATATGTCTTCTAGGTACTATATATGATAACCACTAGAGTTTCTATTAGTGATAGATTATTTTTAAAGGTGTCACCATGGATAGGGTATTGATGAATTAAGAAGCATGGAATATTTATACCTCAGTAAGTGGATCCATTTTAAATTGATAAATGAGTTGTGAATGTGGCTAATTGGTTAGAGTTTTATATGATTTATTCTACTAAGTATCATATATTTCATATTTCACAGTTGAAAAAGAATCAATTATACCCCACTAATTACTTTAGTGGGAAACTATTTCTCTGGAAAGTGATATGAATTTTATTGAGATTATAGTGAATATTAATTATAAATAATAAAATTCTTTGATAGGAAATGTTATTCCATTGGATTAAGTATTGTGAAAACATGGGATGCTTAAGAGGAAACATGGGAGTGAGAATATCACAATTGATGGTAGTGGTTACATTTTCATTATTGAAATATATCCTGGTAACATTTAAAGGTTAAAAATTCTTATTTTTGAGAGAGATAGAAAATCATATTTTTTTAGTTTATTTAACAAATGTTCAGATAATATATAGTTTATTCAAATATTCATTTCAATGAAAAAATAGAATTTTCATTGTAATTCTTAATTATTTGGTACAAGAATAAATATTGGTATGATATAAACAATAAAAGGGGTTGAAATTGGGAATGAGAAAATAATTAAGTTTGATAATAAATAATTAATGTCATTCATGTGGCTTGAAAAATTTAACTATGATAATATTATTGATTAGGATTGTTATATTCCACTTAGGGATATTATTTTAGAGGATTTTTAATGGATTTATTATATATTGGAAATCTCATTGATGTGGTTGAATATGAATTTATCCATGTCAATTAGGGGAATTATTATGAAAGTAAATGTCTAGAATGGGTTTAGTTATGAAAGATTTTATTAATTAAAGGTGAATGACTAATATTTTTACACCAAAGTATTTTAATGTAGTATTTAGAAAAGAATGAGTTGAGGATCAACCTTGATATTATGGGAAGGGAAGATGTATGTTTTATGGAGAGAATAATGGGGTTTCTAAAAACATAATTTGAGGGACTTATAAAAATTTCATGACAAGGGATAGAGTAAATATTTTCTATAAATATAGGTGTTCTATATATTTATATATATTTTAGATTCCTTTAAATATATATGTTATTGAAGATGGAATCTTACCATGAGGAGATCAATGACAAAATGATTGGGAATATTATTAATAAATTTATAAGGAATTTTATTAATACAGGTTAAATAGTTTTAATTATATTATTATTATATAATAATCCTTAGACCCTAAGACTCTTATTTTTATACGTATCTCTCTAAGGGGTGTGAATGAGGAATGTTTAATGTCAATCATTGGACTATTCCGAATGAAATTGTGGATGATACACTTAATGGTCCTTATTCTCTGATCTCACTCATTATAAACCTCTATATATTTGAGTTACCTAAAGGCATGATAAATGGAAGAGGGGATATACCACTCATGGGTGGTTGTGAGATATAAACCTTATAATCATATGAAATTTGTGTTGTTGTGGCATGGGTCATACCAGTTCAGCATAGGATTATTCTAAAAGTGATCAATAAATTCTAATCTCTATTAAAATGGATGTTTTTCATTGAATTTATGAACTATATTTCATAATAGATATGTGTGAAAATTATAGGTATAATTCCTCCATAAGGTCATTGGTTTGAAATTTTTTAATGAATTATTATTAAAACACTAAGGTATGTGGATTTCCTCATTCCATGGTTGATTCCAATTTAATTTCTTATAATTGATGCGGTTTTCATATTATTGTTTTAAAATTAATTTTTTTTCAAATATTTGTGAAATTAATTTGACAAAATTATAGTTTATCTAGTTTATGATAAATGAAAAAATATATTTTTTATTAGAAAACATGAAAACTGGGGAATCTACTTATGCTGTGTATTTTTTAAAAATGAATTATTTATATAAAGTTGGGTTTGAATTTAAGATGAATTAATTTATTGAATTTATGATATATTAGAAATAATTTTTCAAATAAAATGGATTTTTTTATGTAACTTTAAAATATAATAACTAAAATTTTATGTTTTTAAAAAACAAACAATTGGGGTTAGAAATTACCATGTGGCATGGTAGAAAATGGCCATGAACATGCCAAAATGCCTTATGTAAACCTGAATAGATATTATTCATTATAAATGATCTATGATCATGGTCAAGATAGATTTTTTTTGAATATTTTATTACATTTATATTTCTTTTTATTCCCGAATTTATTGGAATATGATTTATTTGACAATATACATAGACGTGGTATGTTTGAAAAGAATACTTATTTAGTATGAATGCTTAGAGTTTAGTATACATTATTTAAATGATTGAATGAATTGTTATGTTAAAAACTATTTTATTTGTTTTCCAAATGTAATTGGTTAAAATGTTTGGAATATATAAAACATGGGATTATATAAATAGATTTTATAAAATCCAACTATGTAATATGTTACTCACCACTACTCATACATCTAATTTTGAATGTTGAAAAAAGATTATATGATGTATAACTATTCCACTGATGATAGATCCTAGGTGCTATGTTGACGATGGGATTTTTCAGTATTCAGTTGGGAATCATTAAATGTGTTTACTATCCTGAATGGATAGGTGTAATTCATTGGCCATAGTTCTATTCCATTTTTTGAGTTGTTTTTCCATTGTAATATTTGTATAGTATTTCTTTAATGGGTTTGAAAGGTATTTTTCAGAAAACATATTTCTTTATACACTTATAGTGGTTCCCATTATTTATAGGAAAATATTTTCCTTATATAGTATCTCTAAACACTGGATTCTAGAATCTAACAATCAGATAATGATGTTTGTCATTTGTTCACTTCTGTTTTATCATGGACCCTTATTCCAAAGGTTTTTAGTCATTAAAGTTATTTAATTATGATTTAAACATCATACATAAAAATTGATAACATGGGAGGTTGAATTATCTTATGACGTGTCTTTTTGCCTAGTTTGGGTCTCTATTATATATTTTATCATATGTTTATAAAACCCTTATTGGTAACTATATCATTTTACATAAAATTAATATCAACAATGGTGGGATGAATACCTATTTGAGAGCAATAGATGGATATTTTATGTCTTTTTGTTGAAACTTATCGATTGTAAATCATCATGTAATAGTCAATCTTATAGATGTGAGATATATTAGATGATCAATTTATAAATTTATGTCACCTAGTAAGGCACTCTAAAATTTCATTCCATCAAGGAAGAATTCAAAATAAGTTTTTGGTAGTCTAATCCATGTGGGGAGGTAAGAAAGGATGCACTAGATTTTTTTTCCATCAAAGAAGGTTAAAAGGGTATAATGGGGTGTAAGGTCTCCTAGAATGACTTAAAAGGTAAATCTAGAGTTTTTTCTATCGATTAAGGATTATTAATTATGTTATGTTTTATGTTATTACATAAATAATTAAAGGTACATGTTAGTTTTTATTAACATCAATAATGTACAACCAGTTTTATGTTGGGATTTATGGTTTCCTAGGAGTAATAAAATGTTTATTATGGTTTTTTGTTCCATATAAGAAGGCTAAAAATATTTTCACTTGGATTTATGGTATACCTAAAAGGATTAATGGGGTTATGATGAATTTGTGTCATATATGACGTATAAAATGTTTATTTTATGATTTAAGTTATCCTAAGAGAAATTAAATGGTTAGAATAGTTTTTTATTATATCTAGGAATGAGAAAAGGGTTATGTTGGATATACTGGGTCAAATTAAAAGTTTATATTAGAGTTTTAGTTCATCCAGAAAGGTTAAAAGTTTTACACTAGGTGATTAATATCTCCCATTAATACATAAATAGTTGTTAAGATGTTTCATGTAGTATAATAATGATTAAGGGTAACATTAGTGTGTAAGGACTCCATAAAAACATAAATAATAATTTAAGGGTTTCATAAAATCTAGAATGTTATAAAGGGTTAGTTTTAGGTTAAAGGTATTCTAGTAAGAGATAAAGGGTTAAACTAGAGTTTCCTATAATCCAGGAATGATAAAAATGTTTATGTATGGTGTTTTAGTTTCCTATGAATAATTATAGTGTTATGTATGACTTTCCTACCATCCAGGAAGGATAAAATGGATTATGGTGGGATTTAAGGCCACTATGGAGGTCTTAAAATTTTAGGATAGAGTTTCATGATATTAAATAAGTCTTGTGGGTTTAAATGTTGTAGGTTGTGTTAGAATCATTATTGGTCCCATGAAGTTGGATTCCTATATATCCCAATGAAGGATATAAAAACCCAAGTGTTTTATTTCCATTCCACTAGGAACATCATACCATCTAATTGAAAACGATAAAGAAAATAATTTTTATTTTGAATGTCATACATGCTTGACCAATGAAGGGTATTTATGGCCATATATCTGAGACCATTATGCCTTAATATGTAGGTTCAAATTACATGGGTCCACATTGACCAATTTAAATTTATGTAAATTTTACTTAAAGGTAATTAGGAACTCAAAATAGTTTACAGAAGGATTACACAAGAGTATCATGTTCGGTTTTTATCATTAGGTATTCGTGTTAATGGATAGTTATTCAAAATGTGGGGTCTTACACCGAGTTGGATGCCCTTGTGATTATCTATTTCTCTTGAGAACTCAAGATGGTTATGGGGGGAACTATACTAGAATGATATACTATCTAATATCATACCCTACCTATTTGTAACTATATAGGAGGAAGATGGATAAATGTAGAATATGTTTGATTAATTGGGATAAAAATCGGTCTTATGTCAGGTCGGTAGTTAGGATAATGGTGGGGAAATGCGTTTTATAGGGTGACATTTTAGAAGACTCGCTTTAAATGATTTCTTTACTATTCATAGCTATTGGAATGGATATGGGTGTTAGGATTATGTTGGTTTAGATTATTTTTTGAGAGATGATTTCCTCAATAACCAAGTTATGATGTAGTTCAATGGAGCATTCCATAACACATAACCCAAATAATTCCCATTATCAAAGGGGTACATAATTGACCAAAACATGGGATTTAATGATTTAAATAATAGTATCATAGGGCCTAAATTTTATAGGTTATTGGGTATCATTTATTAAATATATGACAAATCCCATTTTCCATTTATAGTATACGAGTATAATTCACATTAATAGGGATTGTATCTAAGGATGAAAGCATTTAGGTTCATTCCAACATGAATACCTAGTTCATTAGAGTAAAAAAACATAAATTTTAAAATGGGTATGTGTGATCATGTATGGAGACATTAAATAATACAAGATCTAATGTGTTATTATTAAGGGATGGAAGATCATGGTTGTTTCCTCTTAATGAAGTGAAATTGTGGGATTTTATTATAAGTTATGTGTGATTCAGGAAATCCAAAACATTAAATGAATTTTTTATATTATTATCCTCATACTCATTAAAAATGGATCTATAAAATGTTTTGTTCAGACATAAAAACCCTTCATCAATAGGTCTTAAGTGGTCATGGAATTATCATTTTTAATTAGGCTCCCATGGGTTGTATGTGTGATGATTGTTAGAATAGGGGTTGTGTGAGTCATTCAACCCATTGTAAATCTTCTTCCATGGGATTAGATTTTGGAGAATGGTAAGGATCCTAATAAGGCTTCAAAATTAATGGATGATATTTTTGTTATGAGTTATCTAAAAAAACATGGATCCTCAAAATGAGGGATGAATTTGGTATTTTAGGAATAAGATGATACAGGTGTTCATCAATAAGATACATGGTCATCGGTCCCTAGAGGGATGATAAATGGTCATGGGTTCCTTTGGTAAAGAAGCATGGTCATAGATCAATGGGGGAAAGATGCATAGTAATGGGTCCCTGGGAGAATGATTCACATTTAAATATACTAATGAACAGAAAATCACAATTCACAAAATCAAAACCTCTATTTATCATACTATTATTTTTTCATTGAAATTTCAAAAATTTACTCTTTAAATACATTATTCTAAAGAGTATTCTTTTTTATTTAAAAAAAATCCTCCCCTTGGAATGGAATAATTAAAGAATGGAAAGGATTTCATTTTATAGAAAATAAAGGACTTTTTTGTATCCTATAATATAGATTTATGGACGTCCAACATTGTACAATTAGACATAATTATTAATAGTGAGGGCCACTTAATTTTTACATTTCTACTCAGTAATACTATTGTTCATGGATCTTCAGCTATACGCAATTACCAAGTCCCATTAACAAATACCAAGGCTTAATTGTTTTATGTATGTCATGAATTTCTTTACCAAATGGTTTCATGATTCTCATATACCATGCCCAATTTCAATGCCTTTATAAAATATTATGAATTTTCAAAATTTTGAAAATTTATTATTTCCACATTTTTACAGGAGTTGTCGCTACTGAACCAATTCTTCCTTATGGTTTGATGAATATAGAGGAAAAAATAGCATCCATTATTGTAAATAATAAGGTTGACATATTATATCATATCATGTGAAAAAATCAGGATCCCATGGGACTTCTTCTACCATAACACCTTTTTTACCAGTTGTATAAAAGGATACCATTATTCAAATTTGGGATTTAGGACAAGGAATTTATTTATACCTCAGATCATAACATTCCTTTAATGTGGTTCATGAACTCTATTGGGTGTATTATTTTTATCATATTACCTCAAATCTATCTTGTCTCAAAGGATGGTAAGGGAGGGATCCAATTTTGAACCATTATTCAATAACCATAGATTATTGAAAAAACATCATTAACATATACATAGTAAAACTCTTTGTTCTTATTACATCACTATATCATACTAGCATTGAATAAAATTAACAATGTGACCTTCACCTTGAATAAGATATATCTGATGATTAGTCCTAGGATTTATGGGTTCATCATAGTTATGTTTTATTTACTAAAAATATACAAATAGTTGACATATACCAAGTGGACTTGGATACATTGTTCATGAACAATTGACATATTTATCTCATTCCATAGTTGATCAACTAATTATTTATAGATATGAACATTATCTATCTTGTGTATGGGGATGTGGGGATTACCTTATTGGATATACACAAAATCGATGATGTTCCCATTCTTAGGGAAATAGATGAAGAATCTCTCCTAGAATGAAACATTGGGGAAAATACATTATATAGATCCCTTGGTGATTAATATATTAATAGAAGGTATTAAATGAATGGGGAAAATCTACAAATTCAGTTGATCTTCCATTTTAGTGAATGGTTGGGAATCTTCCAACAATCAAACGATTGAAAATAAGATGCAAGTTAGATGCAGTGTCATCCCTCCCAAAAAAACATGAAACATTTAGAGATTTTATTGTGAATATTTTTGGAAGTGGAAATGGACCACATTGGCTTATAAAACCAAGTCCAAGGATCCTTTTAAATCTTGATTGGGGAGAATCCTGGTTCTAGATAAAAATTTCCTAAAAAAATATTTTTGAGAAACCCGATGAAATATAGAAGTGATATAAATCCGAATAAATAAAATTTTAGGGGGGATATTCTTTATAATCATAGACCTTTAAAGCCTAAAAAATAAACCCATTTGTTTTTCCATCATAAAACCCATGGGTGATAAGAGGTATTTAAAATAAAATATTATATGGGAGCCACTATCATTTATGGAATCTGATGTGGGATTGGGTTTTCACTCAAAAATACTCCCCTCAAACTAAATACCACACAACTTGGAATTACATTCAATTATTATACATCCAATCAAAATAATCTTACACTTTCAAAATTATTTCTCTCTCCACTAGGATTCAATGTAAGCCTGATATTATATAGAATACTTCTGATAAAAGTCACCACCATGGATCCACAGACTCTATCCCAAACCATTATTATCTTTATCAACTTTATTTGTTCCCATCAACCTCACACCTCGGCTACACCATGGATCTGATACCAATTTTTGGGAGAGATTCCTTTTTAGTATTATCCTTCCATGCCCAAAACATAATTCCTTTCAGGGTTCCATCCTAAAACCCATGCGTGATAGGAGGAATTTCTCATCCAATATACTGTTTGATCCACCAACCTTTATGGAATCAAATATGGGATTGGGTTTCCACCCAAAAATCTCAAAAGGTGGGGTTATTTCCTATCTACCTTAATGGAGGGATCTTCCTTATAGGAGATTAAGATATGGTCATTTTATTCTTCACCATTTTAATAGCTACACGATTGGAATAGATATGACCCATTCACCTAATTTTATTATTTCATTCATGGATCTATCATATGTGTATACACTCTCAATAAAGAGACCCCCAATTTTGTATAAAACATTTGACCAAATTATTTTACAGATAGGTGGTGGATAATTTTAGTGACTACATGATTTAAAACACCATATTATTCCCTTATTTCAAATAGAACTAGAGGTTACATGACTTATTGGTGCTCAATATTTCACATTATGCAATAATGAAGTCTTTAATAAATTAAGGAAACACTCTAGATTCACTCTTATTTATAATGAATCACCCAACATGAACATTATCTAAAATTTTGAAGGTATATATAATAGACACTGTTATATACTTTCATTTTAGGTAGTTGTATTAGTGTCCAATGATTATGATTAAATAATCAATAAAGCTTTGAGACCATAAAAAGTTTCATTACATTTTGAGTTTTTTCAAGGAATATCATTACTACCATGTAGTTGGGTCCATAATAAGTGACACCTATTGGTTGAATAAAAATTATGGATTATATTTTAGTGTAAAGGTATAGGTACAAACATTACCCAACTACCTATGTATGCTAAAAATAAATATTCAATGGATTATACTAACGATTAGATAGAACCATTTTTTTAATACACTGTTAGGGAAGTCAGTTTGACATTTGAAACTACATCCTTCACAAGGAACATGGTTAAAAATAATTTTAGAATAAATATTCAATAGGGTGGATTATTTGGTTAAGTATTTTATGTATCATATGGAGTCTTCATGTAAGGTGACCTCACTCAGCATTAAATGATGTGCATACCCAAAAGAGGAAACAAAAGTTACCAACCATACTAAAGACATTGTTATCATGGTGCATGAGGTAGGCAGTCTACTGTATCTGACCCCTCTTATATGATCAATCCACATATTCAATCAGGGGTCAAATAAAAAAGATTTCTCACCTCTATTCTTACCAACTGTAAGCGGTTTCTCATTGTATATTTTGACTCTGGATTATGTTTCTATAGAGGAATATGTATCTTGGTCGATCTTAGTGACCGATGATAATAACCATTTGATGAGTAGGTGGTCGTGGTGTAAGGATCTATCAATAATCACTAATTCCGTCTTAGATGAAAGTAGAAAGAAATATGATTTTCTTCACCATATATTCTACATTTTGGGTATAGGTGGAACTGACTATCGTGATCTTAATTTCACCATGAATTGGATGCCCATGTTTAGGGTGTAATTAAAATCCAAATATTCCATCCTCTTCATGAAAATAGATAGGACTGTGTGAATTGGTATTTTAGAACAAGCGGAATAATATTTTTCTCAACTAGAGGAAATTAGGGCATAAATTCATAGTCAATTGGATGGTAATAGGGCTGAAATGTAACAACATTAACTCCATTAATATTTGGTCAAATAGGTTTCTACTAAAATAAAATATAAATAAAAATAATTAAGAAATTTTCAAGGAAGGATATATTATTATGTATCACAACTGTGTTCACAAATGAAACCAAAAGACCTTGAATTGGTATCCCTCTAAGAACAGATTGAAATTTTTCAACAATTAATCAATGATATACCCAATGGCTCTTATGAATATATCCATTTTTCAATATTAATATGTGACTTTTTTATTTAATACAAATTTCAGATTATCGATATCCCCTATAATATTCTTTGATCAATGATGATGATCTTTATTTAGATCAATTGAATCATTTATTTTTTATCACACCATCACACACACACACACTTTTAATTATTTATCAGTTGGGGTGTGGAATATTGGTCATTTCATGTATGTAATAAACGTCATCCATTTTATTTTTTCTTTATTTCACTTTTCAGAATAAATCATTTTCATTCAATGAACATATTTAACCTTTAGTGTCTTCTGAAAAGATATATTACAAGATACTTCTAGTATGGCTAACGCTATCTTCAATAGTAAGTTATATATTCATAAATCATGATCTAATGTAGTTTAATGAGCTATAGTGTTTTATGGGTAGATTATATTTTAAATATTGGCACTCAGGTGGATATTGGAGCACAATATATATCGAAAATTTTACATCGCATCATGTTGAGGTTAAATTTTTGAAAATGGATAAAAGTCTAATTTACTAAACAATGTGTGCTCTTGGATAGGTATAAGAAGACTGATATTAGGTGTATATTCTATCACTATAAACTAGGTTTTATCAATGTTGATATGAGAAAGAATGTTTTCATCCAACATATAACATCCTTATCAATTATATGAGATCCATATTTGGGGTGAATATTCCATCCCTAGAATCAAAAATTGACCAATCATAAATGAAAATTCATGAATGATCACATTTGTTGAAATCATCAAATATGTTTTCATAGAAGGAGGGTTTTTAGGAGGGTTTTGGGAACCCAAAACTGGAACCACTTTCTCACTTTTTCTATTTGGATGAAATAACATGTGGAATAATGGAGTTATCTTACTTTTTCATAGACTCATGGGTATAGAGATCATAGATCAATTTTTAATATGGTGAATTCCTAACCAATAATATTTTTTGTCTCGTTACTTTTACCTTAATTTTTCTCTAATACATGTGATTTTTTCAAGTATATGATATCATGACTCTTTCTTAGGTCACCCACTGTTAGCTTATAGCCTAAAATTTTTTATGTCTCTTATGCCACACAATTTATGCTCCTGAATTTAAAGACCAATGTAGTCTCTTATTTAAGGTCAATAGATTTTAGAATATGTTATTATCAAAAGGAAATATATCTTTGACCAATTATAGATTATATTTTAAGGTTATAGAGATAATTCCAATGTATGAAAAGGTTCGAATAAAAAATTCAATTTAGGTCTAGAATTTGAGACTTTATCTTCACTATAGATCCCTTGATAATAAAAATCAATCAATATATTTTGAGGTAAATAATAATTCTATCCTACTATGGGGGTTGATAAATTAATACCCAACTCATGTCATATAACTATAGACTAGAGTTATTTTAGGGTGGTTGAATTATTATTGAGAATATTATTGGTGATTTACATGTCACTGTGTATCTTTAAAAAATAGTAATCAACCCACACATGTTTGACATATAATAAGTCTCTACAAAGATCATTCTCATGTATATAAAAACTATTACTTGTTTATGGAGTAGAGTATGGTCATTGGAGGAAAACTCAATGAAAATTAATGGGGGGCCAAAATATATGAGAGAGTGTGAAAAATAAATTAATGGCACTATATAGAATGGGATACCCTGAGGTCACTACATATCGCATAAAAATAGGAATCTATCCACACATGGTTCCTTAAGGAGGTATCATTATAGGTCAAGATCATTTTTAAGGTAAAATAGAATGATTTAATCATATTTTTAGGATACTGGAAAATACATGTTTTAGATTTGTGAGAGACCAATCACTATGATGGGTTAGTTTGTCATAGCAGTATGTTTTTGGAGGAAATAACAATGTTGGCTATATAACTACACACTACGGAATTTTGAATGAATTAATCATGGTTGGTCCCAAGACATGAAGTCTAACATCACTTTTTGTCACATGGGAATGAGAATCAAGCTACACATAGTATTTAATAAGACTTATACACACATATGGCTCGTTCATAGGGGAATTGAGTAGTATAGATGGGTTCCCATGTGAGATGGAGAATAATCAAACTCAATTTGAATTGGATAATGTATTATCACTAAGGATGGATTGGGGATGAAAATGGAATTCATGGTTAATCCTAGGATATGAGGTATAATAATAACAACATATCTCATGGGAATGTGAATCAAACCAAATTTATTTTTTTAGAAATACATCCCAACATAGTTATTGATTATGTATAGTAAAAATTTTAGTGGTTTAATGCTAGTTTACTAGAAAATAAATGAAATTTATTAGAAAGATCTCAAACACTATGATAAATATTTTTATCATTCAATGGGGTTTCCATATAAAAAGTACATGTGAGTTACATAACCATGCATGGGGGTTTTTAAAATAATCAATCATTGTTACAAATATTGGACATTCATGAATCACTACATATCCTATATAAACAAAAATCATGTTATACATGGTTCATGATAGTCCTCTAACTTAATTTAGATCATATTAAAGGGGTAATACAGTGGTGTAGATTTGAGTCTTAGTGAGAGGGAGAAGAATGAATCTTTTTGTTAATTAGTTAATGTTTAATAAACATGGAAGAATATGGAATGAAAATTTAATTCATGTATTGTAAAAATATATATGGTTCGGTTATCACTATGTATCATGTGGGAATGAGAATCAAACCATGCATGGTTCTTATAAAAAGTAATTTCTTCTATCTAGGAACAAAATTGTTGAAGGAGGTGAGATATGGGTAAGGAATTTGTGATCTAGGGTATCTTAAAAGTTCAAAGATCATTTCATGAAAATATGTCATACATGTATGACCACTCCATGTCATTTTAATGGTTATGATGGTTGGATTGTGTTCCATGTAATATAGATTCATATACATGAAATAAGTTCCATATAGTTTTTGGTAATGAGAATAAGATTTGATAATGTTCAATTTAGGGCTTTTAGGTAAGGATTGGTTATCATGTAGTGTATAATAATGTGACTTGCAATTTATGTTATACTGTTTATTATTTATACAAAAATGATATTATGTTGTGTAGTTTATCATCATTAAACAATGACTTTATTAACCAATGAGAACTTATGTAAAGTAATTCACCAATAACATTTCATTGATTAGAGGGTTGATATACCTTTCTTGTAATATGATCAAGGATTATATGCTAATGGGATAGATCTTTTTAATGATATAATATCATTCCTATTTCAATTATAGTTTTGGTATAACACTAGATCCCTATGAATATATGATCAAATGAAGACATTATTTTTGAATTCTTGAGCCATATGATTCGAGTGAACCTATAAGTTAAAATTTTTTTGAATATTATTCTCACATTGTATCTCTAAATCATCCAAAAAATTATTATCGTTTTTATTGGTTAAATAATCATAAATATTCATTCTAAGATATGGAAGATATACTTTATCAGGAAACACTACCAATGCGAGTAGTTTTCAGTACATGGGGTGGTGTGATAATCCCACAGTACACGATGATCCTTTCTAGATAAGTTCTCTTATCCTCATTCCCCATCATCTATATAATTATTCATAGGGTCATTTTGAAAGTACAAATATACCAAATATTAGGCTCATGATAATATCATAAGTCATTTGAATGAATCTATTTTTTTCAAAGATTATTTAAAACTTATGTGTGTATAAATTCATGACAATATTTATAAGAACGATATGGTAAAATAAGAATATACTAATGATGTTAGAATTGATAACAGTTACTATGGAATTCATCCCACACTCATTCAATTCTGTTAATAACCTTTACAAATAGAATAAATCAAAATAAATATAGATAAAATTGAACTATATAATGGTCTCTATATGATATGGGTTGATAATGTCCATCCACTAAATATAAAATAGTAAAAATATATTTTTTAATGTTTTAGATTCCATAGTTGATGGATAATGTTACTTTAGATAAATTATGCACTGTATTTCTTTTTAAATTTCATATATACATCCAGAATTGAGGTCCAAAAGTACCTAGTATACTTATTTTGAGACATAATATTATTCACATTTAGCTGGAACCACATATTCCTAAATTAATTTACTTCATGATTTCGTGGGTACATCCTCTTTCAATACCCATTAGGATAACTTGATCAATATTTCACTTTTAGAGAGTTCTTATGGAGTTTGGACCTTCAAATATGATGACATTCGATATACTTCATTACATGTTCTCTATATTGGTTTTATATTGAAAAATAATTCCATGATAGAGGTAATATATTTTTAGGAAAATTGATATTACCACCTTATACAATATTTCTAGTAGATATCATTCTTGATACATGATTGGACCAATTTCAACCACCTCTGTTATCTTCTTATTGATGGAAATGGTGATTACTCATTAATGTTTAACACAAATTATTATTTCATTGTTATCTTGTATATAAAGGGTGACTATAAAATTATAAAGTGATTCTATGTAATAATTTTTTTGATACTGGATATAAGAAAGACCTAGATCAATAAGGAATTCATCAATCAATTATCCTATATAACCATATAGAGGCATAAGTTACCCTTTATCTATTTTATATTCTCAATTGACCAGCTTGATGAAAAAATCCAAATATCCCATAAAATTAATTTTATAAAGAAGTATTTACTGAACTAATTATAGATCTATGATCATGTAAAGATTTCATATCATTTTTTTGTATATCCCTCTGATAGGGGGAATGAGTATAGATTAATTCCCATTTTAGGGAAAATAAGTACAACAACTAAGCCAACCAACTTTATAATAGGGTATTATATTTTCTTTTTGATTGAAATATGAGATAAATCATCAATATATATATATACCTTGATTTGGGAAATTTATAGATGGAGAATACCTCTTCATGGGGAGGTTATAAGTTAATAGGTGTTCCATTTGGATTTATGCGAGGTGCTATGAAATTTTCAAGAACATGATCCTTGATAATCATATAAGAGATAAACCAAATGTAAAATTATTGTAATAAAATGGTCTGCTGATCCAAAGTTCTATTTATAATGGGAAGTATATGTGGAATTTGAGGGGATTCTTGAGGGATATCTGATGGACCTTGTGTTATTTTAGGTAATAAAAAATATTTTTTACTTTTAAGATTAAACAATGGAATTTTTACCAACCATGTTATAAATTCTCTCGATCTCCGTCATTATTCAGCTGAGGTGGTATAACCAATTTTCTTTACCCTCATAAGTTCTCCAAATAGGAAGAGTTCCAATAGAACACTAGAGTCTTCCAAATTAAGTCATGGGAGGTTTTTCTTCCAGGGGTGACATCAATATTAGAGGATGGGAAGTATACTATTTTGGGTATAAAAATGCACCTTGAAATCATTAGATTAATAGATTTCCATTTTCATCAGTAGTTTTTAAAGGGTGAATAATTACCAGTGTGTTTTGTAATATAATTCACAATATAGGATAGGAATTCGTAGAGGCTCTTTAATTCCTAGATATTTTGGGGAGGAACCATTTTGAGTACTACCCTGGTCATTTCAAGGTATACATCAATCCCTTGATGGTGATCCATAAATCCAAAGAAATATTTGAACATGACTCTAAATATGAATTTTACCTAGTTTTTTCACAACATTTGTTTTCACAGTTTGGTAAAAACCACCTTAGGTTTAAAAAAATGCTCCTAAAATTAATGATATTTTATCACCATTTCACACATATTTCAACCTACCATTCATCCTATAAGAGATTTGAAAATTTATTGCATTTCAAACTAATAGGTGGCCCTATAATTCATTAAAACCATAAGAATCAGATGATAATAATGTAATTCATGAGGTGTTAAAAAGGTATTGTCTTCCTCATCTCCAAGATATATCTGAATTTTTTATACCTATAATATCCATCTATAAAGGGGGATATCTTGAATGTTGGAAACTATATAGACCAAAAATTCAAGGATCCAGAATGGAATTTTATCCTATATGAAATGGATTTCTTGATCACAAAAACCAATACAAACACTAATATGTCTATTATTATTCATGAAATAAACAATTTTAGTATTCTATTTGGGATACTCAACCTCCAATATTAGGTGATACTTTATCAACTTATCCAATTTATCCTCTACCATGTCACTGTGAGCCGAGTGAATTCTTTTATTGACATGTTAATATCCTTGATGTTTAGCTGGAAGACCATGGTGATGGATAATAATATTGTAATTTTTCCAAAAATTTATATGTAACTCCATCAAAAAATATATCATTATTTTTAATAAACTAAATATTATATTTACATTATCTATAGTATATGATGACACTAATCAATGTGGGTCAACGATTCTTCAATTCCATAGTGACCTAGATGATTTCTACAATATCCATTGTAATTCCATTCCAAAATGTGGTAATATTATGGATAAAATATAATTTATAATGATATTGTGATTCACAAGGTTGATATTATTTTATGTCTTCATGTTAAGGAATAATCTCTATGCTATATTTATTAAGGGGTTCATATTCATGGAAATTGTTGAAAACAATTGGTGGAGAGTCTTCTATATCCATGGAAACCAAAAGGATTATAGGATATATGCCCATGACTTTAATCCTATTTCTGAAATTTAGTCTTGTATCATTATGGGGCCCTTCCATATTAATTATATTTATAGAGAGTAGGAATAGTTCTATTAAATCTTACCGGGGGCTGGTTCTCAAAACACCTAACCCATTTGACTCAGCCTCTTATCAAGAAATTTTGGGTTAAACCTAGTATTACTCTCCTTTGTAGTTACCAACATTGATACACCATTCCTCACGAATATCAAAAGGGTAGACATTATCATTAATCTCTTCTTCCTAACATTTAATGGGGGTAATTCATGTATTTCTTATAAGAGGAAGGCATAACCATGCATGAGTGAAACAAGGGTTGGATATGTATAGTTGACCGAGATCATATTTTTCATATTTAGACATATGTTTTTAAATTATTTAATCTCTTCCCATTAATCAATTTCATCTCATTTTCATCATTTCATGATTTTTTGTGAGTTTTGAGATTAAGTGAGAAAATTGGTCAATTCGGGACATTTAATGGTTTTATGTTTCCCCTATATTTCAAGCATAACTCCTACGATGTTAAAACAATTCACCTAATTCCTTTTTTTAGTATGTCATGATTTTTTGGCTACATATAAGTATTCAAGGACAAGATCTAATTCGAACTCCAACAAGACAAAAGAATTCGGTCAATGTGAACATTTATTCTGGCCGGCAGAATGGACTATGACTCATTAAATGAATCATATCTCAGCCAACCAACCTCCAAATGCAATGATTCCAGCTGGGTTCGAAATCTTACTAGAAAGGTCCGAGTGTCTCAAAATATCATGAATAAATTCAATCATTAAGGTCGCCAATTAAATTTTCAAATAAGGGTTGGTGGAATAGTGTTTGGCGGCTAGGAAAAGTCTCTTCCATTTAGGCATCCATAACACCATCCACCCGGCTCCAAATGTATTAAAACATCATGTTTGGATGTCCAACTCCATTCCTAACCTCCTATAAGAAACTTCCTCGGCCTCATTTGGCCAATAGGGGGTAGAACCAAAGCGAACTTCTAGAAGACTGATTCTGGAGGATTTATTTTTGAGTTCTTCATTTCTCTCTTTTGTTCTTCAAGTTTCATAATGCCTTATTCTTCACATTTCATCTCAATTACCCTTACCATGGTGGGGTAAACATATGAATTTATTGGGGGAGTTAAGGTTTTATATTTGTAATTCTTTGAGTTCTTACATTTGATTGAATAAAATATCTCTCTCTTCTGTGAAGTTGTTTTCAAATTCTAAAAACAGAATTTATTATCTTATGCGATCGTATTTGATTTTCTATTATGTTGTTATTATTGCTTTGATAAATGATCATTTTTTCCTCCATTAGGTTCTGGTCTATATTTGATAGCATAAATATCAGGGCTTAGTGGTGAAGTACCTAGTGATCGCTAGTATGTGTGGGAGGGGTGGTGAATATTCACGATTATTTAGGATAAACAATACCCGATTGGGAATTTCCTTATATAATTGGGGGTGTTCACTACAACTCTATCACACAATTGAAGAAGTGTATACCAAAATGTAATTTTTCTAGACCATTTAACCAAATAAGTGAGTTGCTGTAATTATGGAATCTCACTTAAATCACCTTAACAGAAGTGGATTGAATTAAATGGAACAAGGATAGCATTGCAATTATAAAACCGACCCTGATATAATCACCCATATCATTAAATAGTTTTTAAATCACATTCATTATATATTTGTCTTCGATATTTTTCTCAATTTCTTCCTTTTGTTTCGTTTCTCTCTTTTATTTTAAAACCAAACAATTTCAAAAACACCCAACTTTTACTCTAAATGAAAAGTGACAAACTATTTTGTATGCACTCCTCATCGGGAGACAACCTAGGTTAACCAGTATACTATATTTTAATTTAGTAAATAAAAGTTTTTTCCACACCCCACGATATTTGTGCGTCAAACTTGGTGCTTTTTCCAGGGAGGAAGTGCCTCAAAACACAAAAAACTAAAAAAACTATCTTGATTGACCTGTAGTTCAAATAACCCTTTAATTGAATTTGATCCCGAAATTGATCGTACAATAAAACAATTGAGAAAACAAAATTTTCAATGAGATTTTGAAGAAATAAACCTCATGGATTCAAGTGATACTTCTAGTGATCACTCTGAACCTATAATAATGGCTGATAATCCCAATCAAACTCTGCGTGATACTTTCACACCTCAATTTGCTAATCAAAATAGCCAACTCACTATCCCAGACATAGAAAATTATTTTGAACTGCACATTAATATGATTCAAGTGCTAGAAAAATTTCATGTACTTTTAGGAGAAGACCCAAATCGAAACATCCAAGAGTTCACCTATGTCTGCTCCAGCGTCAAACCCCGAGGAGTCGTAGAAGAGCAAATAAAGTGGAGGGAATTCCCTTTCTCACTTGAGGGAGAAGGAAAAGAATGGATGTACAATCCCCAACCAGGGGAGATAAATGATTGGGAAGAACTCAAAAGAAGCTTCTTGCAGATATTCTTCCCTACATCCAGGAGTACAACAATAAAAAAATAAATTTATGTTATACATCAATCGACTGGAGAGACTCTCTATGAATATTGGGAACTTTTCAAGAAACACTATGAAAGCTGCCCACACCAAGAAATGGAAGAGAACCAACTTATTATGTTCTTCTACCAAGGACTGCTCAGCAATGATGTCAATTTACTAGAAACCTCATCTACAAAAGCCTTGATCGACAAGTCACCAGCAGATATCAGAGGCCTGATTGAGAATATTGTGCAAAACTCATAGCAATTTGGAACTATTGGTATAAGCACCAGAGGTATCCATGAGGTAAAAACTTCTGATTCATCATCACCCTTACTTGAAGCAACACTTAAGGAAATGACTAGTGTGATGAGACAAATTTTTATGAACAATGTGAAGGAACAACAATGCCCAAATCAGGTATGTGGTTTATGCTCATCTAGTTATCATTACACTGATCAATGTCTAGAAGTGCAGGGGACTGAAAATTGTACAGCTGCCTATCAAGAAAGGAAAATCCAGTCAAATCAACCACGTCAACCCCACCAAGGATATGGATTCTGTTACAACCAGGATATGCCTCCATTTCAAAATCAATACCAAAATCAACCTCTATTCCAGCAACATCAATACCAGAATCCTCCACCATTCTATAAACCCAATAAACAATCATACCAGCAAAAACCATATGAAAACCCATCAACAAGTTCTCATAACAACCACCAAGAAATTGATATTGAAGATCTAAAGAAGACAGTGAAAAATTTAGATAATAAATTTGACAACCTTATGGATATTCTAACCAAAAATCAAGGAAAACTCCCAGCCCAAACAGTTCCAAATCCCAAAGAAAGCGTCAGCATCATTACAACACAAAGTGGAAAAGAGATAATGTCACCTCAGCAATGTGAGGATGATGATTCTAAGAAACCTAATTAAAAAAATCATATCCATCCAAAAGAAGTGGACCAGAACAACAAAGTAGAAAGAATCAGGTTTAGAAAGGAAAGGCCAGAAACACCATTGCAAAAACAACAAATGGAGATAAAGGATATCCAAGCACCATTCACATCTGCATTAGTTGATTAAAAGAAGGTTGAAGAAGGGAGACTTCAAATAGATATCCAGGAAACTTTTCAAAAAGTTTATATCAATATCCCACTACTAGATGCAATCAAACAAATCCCTAAGAATGAAAAATTTTTGAAGGAGTTATGCACAAAAAGAAGGAAGTTAGATTGAAATGAGAGAATCAACTTAGGAATAAGTATCTCATCACTGATCACACCAATGATACCACGAAAATTTCAAGATCCAGGGAAATTCTCTATTCCATGCACTATTGGTTCTTTAAATTTTATTGATGCATTATGTGATCTTGGAGCATCAATAAATGTTATGCCTCACTCAGTATTTTCATCCTTGCAGATCAGAGAACTAAAACCAACTCGAGTGGTGGTCCAATTAGAAAACAGATCCACCGTTTTCCCAACTGGAGTTATAGAAGATGTACTTGTTGGAGTAAGTGGATTGATCATTCCAGCATACATTTATGTCCTTACCATGGAAGAAGACAGAGCTTCAGGCCCCTCTCCCATCATCCTAGGGCGAACCTTCCTTAAATCAGCAAGGACTATCATCAACGTCCATGAAGGAACACTCATAATGGAATTTCGAGATAGTACAATACACTTCAACATTATTGATTTAATGATGTATCCTTCCATTAATCACTCACTTTATGCAATCTCCCATGAAGAAGGTATAGTACCAATTGAAGATTCAGGTATGTTTTTTGACTTCTTATCATTAGGAGAACATTATTCATTTGAAAATTCCAATTCCCAATAACCGAAAAATCCTAATATCATGTTAGAGGATGAGGTAAAATCTGAGTTTTTGTTGATGATTTGTAAAATGAAAATGAGATGATACTAGATATTGTAGCCTCAGGAATAAAAAACCTTAATATAATGTCATCCCTTGAACAACCCCCATGTCTTGAACTTAAGCCACTTCCAAGTGATTTGATGTGTGCTTACCTAATGGAAAGAGAAAAATAGCCAGTAATAATTTCCAATAACCTGTCCCATTCACAAGAGGAAACTCTAATTGACCTAATCAAAATAAATGTCCAAGCTGTAGGATGGAGTTTAGGTGATATACCTCGAATCAATCACAAGGTCTGTTCTCATAGAATATTTTTAGAAAATGATTCCCGACCAGTAAGACAACCTCAGAGAAGACTCAATCCCACAATCCTGGAGGTTGTCAAGAAAGAGATAGAGAAATTGCTAACAGCTTACATCATTTAACCAATCTCTGATTCTCAATGGTTTAGCCCTATTCATGTAGTTCCAAAGAAAACTGGCCTAACAACTGTCAAAAATGAATGAAATGAATTGATCCCCATGAGAGTAAAAAATAGCTGGAGAGTGTGTATATATTACAGGAAGTTAAATCAAGTTACCTGTAAAGACCACTTCCCCATTCCATTCATCGATTAAATTATAGAAAGGTTAGCTAGAAAAACCCATTATTGTTTTTTAGATGGATTCTTAGGATACTTTCAGGTACGATCGCACCAGAAGACCAGGAGAAGACAACCTTCACCTGTCCATTTGGTACATTCTCCTAAAACAGGATGCCTTTTGGTCTATGCAATGCCCCAGGTACATTTCAACGGTGTATGGTGAGTATTTTCTCAGATCATATTTAGGACTACTTGGAGGTATTTCTTGATGATTACACAGTTTTTGGTAATTCATTTGATCATTGCTTAAGAAATTTGTAAATTTTTTTGAAAACATGCATTCAAAATAATCTTCTCTTAATTTTTGAAAAATGTCATTTCATGGTTGAAAAGGGAATAGTTTTTTGGCACATAATTTTACAAAAGGGATAGAGGTTGATAAATCGAAAGTTGAAGTAATAAATTCTTTTCCATATCCAACTTGTTTAAAACTTGTTAGATCCTTTTTAGTATAGGCTGGATTTTACAGAAAGTTCATCAAAGATTTTAGTAATATTTCTCTCCCTATATCAAGATTATTAATAAATGAAGCTGACTTTAATATTGATTATGCATTCAGAAAGTCATTTTATGAACTAAATCAAAGGTTGATCACACCTCTAATAATGCAACCACCCAACTGGGATTACCCTTTTGAGTTGCTTTGTGATGCATCCAACCAAGCAGTGGGTGCACCTCTATCAAAAAATAATTGACCAAAAGCCTCAAGTAATATCATATAAATAAAGGACCTTGGATACCACACAAATTAATTACACAACCACTAAGAAGGAGTTCCTTGCAATTATCTTTGCACTAGATAAATTTTGATCATATCTTCTTGGTACTAAAGTTGTTTTTTTCTGATCATGCAGCTCTCAGGTATTTAATGAAGAAGGAGGATGCAAAGTCAAGTCTAGTAAGATGTATGCTACTCTTACAAGAGTTAAATTTGGAAATTAAATATAAAAAGGTATGTGAAAATCAAGTGGTTGATCATCTAAGTCGACTACCCCACACCGTTGAAGGAGAAATTCCAAACCAGAACCCACTTAATGATGAGATTCCTAGAGAGCAACTCTACATCATCAACAGTGAAGATCCATGGTATGAAAATATGGTCAATTATCTGGTAATATCTCAAGTCCCATTTCATTTAAATTCCCACCAAATTATAAAGATGGAATCTGAACCTAGATATTATATTTGGGATGATCTATTTCTTTGGAAGATTTGCAATGACCAAGTAATAAAAAGATGTTTTCCAGAAAGTGAAATTAATTCTGTCTTTGAGTTTTTTCACACATTATCTTGTGGAGGCCACTTTGGACCTCAAAGGACATTAAGAAAGGTTTTAGAATTTGAACATTATTGGCCCACCCTTTTTAAATATGCTCATGAATTTTGTAAAAGGTGTGAAAAATGTCAGTTTTCTGGAAATATTTCAAATAGAAAAGAAATTCCCCAACAACCAATTAATTTTTCAGAAATATTTGAATTTTGGGGAATATATTTTATGGGGCATTTCCCAATGTCATTTAAAAATTATTATATCTTGCTTGCTGTTGATTATGTTTCCAAATGGGTGGAAGCAAAATCCACCAGGACTGGCGATGCTAAAGTGGTTTGTGATTTTGTCAGGACTAATATATTTTGTATGATTGGAGTGCCTAGAGAAATAATTAGTGATAAATGGAATCACTTTTTCAATAGGAGAATAGAAGCTTTGTTGAAGATATATGGGTTGCATCATAAAACATATACTCCCTATCATCCAAAGATGAATGGACAAGCTGAAGTGTCTAATAGAGAAATCAAATGAATTTTGGAAAAGACTGTTAATCCAAATAAGAAGTCTTGGAGCCAAAGGTTGGAAGACACATTATGGGCTTACAGGACAGCCTACAAAACCCAATTGGAATGAGTCTGTATAGGTTGATTTATGGGAAAAGCTACCACCTACCTGTGGAATTGAAACATAAGGCATACTGGGCTGTGAGGAAGATAAATTTGGATTTTGAAAGCACTAGGAAGGAAACAAGATTACAGTTGTAGGTTCTGGAAGAGATTCAAAGGGAAGCTTTTGAAAACTCTAGGATTTACAAAGAGAGAACAAGATTGTCTCATGACAAACTGATCCAAATAAAAAACTTCCATCCTGGAGACACAGTGTTGTTATTCAACTCAAGACTCAAGATAATTCTAGGTAACCCTCGTTCAGATGGGAAGGTCCATTTATAGTTACTCATGTATATCCTTTTGGTTCTGTGCAGATTATGAAGGATCAAGAGAAGAATCCATTCACTATTAATGGGCATCGGTTGAAGAAATTCCTTAGGACCATTCCATCAGAGCCAGTGGAGGAGATAACACTCCTCCAACCAGTTAATCAATAAATCCATCAGGTTGTACGTCTCCTTAACACGTTATTTCTTACTGTGATTCAATTTAAAATCACATTACATGTTTAATCAAATTTAATGCATTGAGGACATTGCATCAGTTAACTATGGGGGAGGTAACCTTTGTAGTTTGTATTTTCATTTGTTGTCTCTTTTCTTATTTGAGAAAAACTTTTTTAGTCAATATGTGTGTTTATTTTTAAATTTTTGTGTTTTTATAAAACCATTAAGCTAAAATGAATCTTCTTGTTATTTTTAAAACCCATTTCCTTGAGTGAAACAATTTATTCCATTAAACTGAGCTTAAATGAATGCTAAAAATGACTTTGTTTCAAGTTCAATTCTTTATGAATTTCATGAAATGTACTCTGAATTTTGAATCTCATGCCACATCTCACTGTCCTTATATTTGAAATCACTTTCCTATGAGGCTTCTAGACCTATTTATCATACTCTTTTATTTTACATAACTTCTTGAGAGAACCATACCATGCTTGATTTAACCAGAATTTGATTTATTCCTATAAAAACTTGAGAGTTTTAGGTACATTTGTTTTAAATGATTGAGTAATTTCTTTGATATTAAAGCCCCATTTTCAATATAATCCTTTTTATAATGGCCCACCTTATACATTTAATCCTTGTATCCCATAGAAACCATGAACAACCTGTTAGGTTGGCCACATTACAAGCCAATTTTCCCTATCTAACCTGCTCTTTAAGTGAAATTGCATAATCTAGTTTAACTTAAGTGTGGGGGGAGGTTGACTTGTGTTTTGCTACCCCATATAGAGATACTTTGGGTGGAAAATAAAATTTTAAAGCAATGTTCTTTCTATTTAAAAAAATAATTATGTTGAAAGGTTTGCCTTATCTAGAACTTTCATGTAAAAGATGTTTTTCCTTTCTGAAGCATCTAATGAAAGGAAAGTTGTGCCTTTTCTGGAGCTTTCAAGAAAAATTATGTTTAAGATGATTGAAACTTTTTCTGCTGAATTGATGAATGGTGTGAAATTTCACTGATTTTTCAGCCTGTAGGAGCTGATTTACTCTTAAGGGGAGTGAGGAGGATACAACACTTAACTAAAAATTAGAATAAAGCAATTTTTCTTGAAAAGGAGCCAAGCACTCCTTATTCAGCCACAGATTTTTCACATCTAAATCCTACAAAACTGAAGCCATAGAACAACCCTATAAAGTCCTAATGAGTAACATATGTCCTTGACTCACATAGGGTTGAGGTGTAGTAATTTTTCAAGCCTATGATGACCCTTGCATGAGTATTGGATGACAAAGAAATTGTTGAAAATTGATATTTGTGTGATGAGAAAAACAAATGCATGTTAGGTAAGTGTTTTGTGTACATGGGAGAATAAATTAAGAGGAAATATATTTTGAACTGAATTTAGAAATTTTAATAGTGGTTGTTTATGAGGAATTATATCTTTTATTTCTTGGTGATAAATTGTTGGATCTCAAGGATATGTGTTTTAAAATTTTCTTTGATTTAATATCGATGTTTATTTGTCCAGGAGACCAAGTGCTAACTGTGAGGGAACTGGAAAAGATCATATTTTCATATTTATAAATATGTTTTTAAATTATTTAATCCCTTCCCATTAATCAATTTCATCTTATTTTCATCATTTCATGATTTTTGGTGAGTTTTGAGCTTATGTGTGAAAATTGGATAATTCTGGACATTTAACAGTTTTATGTTTCTTCTGTATTTCGAGCATAACTACTACATTGTTAATCCAATTAACATGATTCCTTTCTTGTAGGATTTAATGATCCTTTGGCTACATATAAGTCTTCAGGAACAAAAGCCAATGCGAAATCCAATAAGCCAAAAGAATTTAGTCAATGTGAACATTTATTCTGGTGGGCAGAATGGACCATGACTCATTCAAAGAATCATATCTCGTCAAAAATACATCCAAATTCAGTTATTCCACATGGGTTCGAAATCTTACTAGAAGGGTCTAAGGATCACAAAATAGAAGGAATATATTCATTCATTAAGGCCTCCAATTCAATGGTCAAATAAGGGTTGGTGGAATAGTGTTTCGCAGCCAGGAAAAGTCTCTTCCATGTAGGCATCCATAACATCTTCCAAACGGATCTAAATGAATTAAAACTTCATGGGTGGATGTATAACTACATTAATAACCTCCTATAATAAGGGACCTCAGCCTCATTTGACCAAGAGGGGGTAGAACCGAAGTGAACATCTGGCAGACAGATTCTGGAGGATTTATTTTTGAGTTCTTCATTTCTCTCTTTTGTTCTTCAAGTTCCATAGTACCTTATTCTTATCTTCTCATCTCAATTACCCTTACCATGGTGGGGTAAACATATGAGGTAATTGGGGGAGGGAAGTTTTTATATTTTAATGCTTTGAGTTCTTACATTTGACTGAATAAAATCTCTCTCTCTCTCTTTTGTGAAGTTGTTTTCAAATTCTAAAAACAGAATTTATTATCTTATGAAATCGTATTTGATTTTCTATTATGTTGTTATTATTGCTTTGATAAATGATAATTTTCTCCCTCCATTATGTTCTGGTCTATATTCAATAGAATAAATATCAGGGCTTAGTGGTGAAGTACTTAATGATCGCTTGTACGCGTGGGAGGGGTGGTGAATATTCAGGATTATTTAGGATAAAAAATAACCGATTGGGAATTTCCATATATAATTGGGGGTGTTCACTACAACTCTATCACACAACAGAAGAAGTGTATACCAAAATAGTATTTTGTTAAACCATTTAACCAATGAAGTGAGTTGAAGTAATTATGGAATCTCACTTAAATCACCATAGCGGAAGATGATTGAATTAAATCGAACAGTGATAGCATTGCAATTATAAAACCAACCCCAACTTGATCACCCATCTCATAAAATAGTTTTTAAATCACTTTCATTATATATTTTTCTTGAATATGTTTCTCAATTTCTTCCTTTTTTTCGTTTCTCTCTTTGATTTTAAAACCAAACAATTTCAAAAACACCCAACGTTTTCTCTAAATAAAAAGTGAAAAACTATTTTGTATGCACTCCTCATCAGGAGACAACCTAGGTTAACTACTGTACTATATTTTAACTTAGTAAATAAAAGTTTTTTCCACACCCCACGATAGGTGTGCATCAATAGTTTTAAATTCTGCATCTTATAAAATAAATATGAATTCATTATTTGAATCTTGTTCATTGAATTGTGTATTAAAATTTATATTTTCTAGGGTTTTTTAATCACTTTTTTCATTTCCCTAAATGGTATATTCTAGAGGGTTACAATCATCAGAGTTGGAATAGGGTTTTTGAAAGGGTGAGTTTAATTCTAGAGCCATTATCTAGCAAATGAAAGTGAATTGACACATTAGGGAGGTGTTTAGACACATAAAGTGCACATATATACCCTTAAACATGTGCCCTATGATCTTGTTCTATAAAATAGATCATGACATGGCACATCATGATATCATGATCAATAAGGATGGCCTTAATAAAAACCAATTCTATCTCAAATTTTTTTGGACTTGTTAGTGTTTCAACAAGGGTATGTCTTAATAACATGGACAAATAAAGAGAATCCATAATTGAGATTTATTATGGTATAATTGAAGTATTATTAAAGGAATTTTATTTCAATGATATAATCTTGATCCTTACATTCTAGGCATGCTCTGAATTTGAGGGTGTTGAGGGTCGATATTGATTTGGTAATGGTACCACTAAAGCATTACACAGATGTTCCTTTATTGTATAAGGATTAATAGAACCTTGTCCATTGGGACCTTGAGATTAAACATGAATTGGTTATATATCTAAATGATTCCCCAACATGATTATACTATAAAAACATTAAGGTACCTATATCAATACATTACACATAATAATATCTCTAAATTAAAAATTCTACCTAATTTGGTAGCATGGATAACATGTTATAGGATAAATCAATGAATCGTGTACATTTCATGGGTTTTCCTTCTTCCTCAATAGACCCTTCCATGATTTTATTAATAATAATTTTCGTTATATTACTCCACTCAACCGACATATGAGTCTATCAAAAAAACCTAATCAAAGTAAAAAAAATAGATTTTTTCATCCGAAAAGGATTTTATTTGAGGGTGGTTTCATCCTCCCAATGTTTATGGAATGAATCCCAAATGATTTTGAAAATTGATGGGGACTCATGAGGTATTTTATTATGAGTCAACAACTATTTCATCTATGTTTAAATTTTTTTCACAATAAATGATCACACAATGGGAGATATATAGGTAATTAAGGTCATTGTTGAATGATTCAACCATTCTTTTATGATGTGGTGCACATAGTGGAGGGAATTTTGGGTTATCCAATCATCAAATTTCCTTACACCATTGTATGCTACTTTTTTCCATTCCTCTATTCTATATAAAAGGTAGTATACATGTGAGTTATTTTTACCTAACTATCACCAAACTCTACTATTACATCATCAAACATTTTTTATAGAAGGTAATTAAATATAAAGTCATTAGATTGCATGAACTACCAGATGGTGATAGGGTAAATAATTGGGATTTTCCTGAGGAATGACAATATTGTGATTTCCTTCCTCTAGATGGGTAAACATGATCTTATTAAGGGAATAACTAAAGTACATGAGAAACGTTTCTAGATATAAAAAATAAGCTAGGTTTTTTCTAGCGTTAAAATAAAAATTTCATTTTTTTTCTACATGAATCCCATAGGTTTTTATTTTAAAACATTTGTTGAGACTATTGTTATAGCCTAGGTGGTAGTGTTTCCAGAAGCTAAACCGTATATAAATTATGGGAAATAGTTTTTCCAATTTAAAAGTAGTGGTATCCATATATTCCCATCTAGATTTTATATTCTATGTGGATGGAAGTTGTTTATAATTTTCCTTATACCAAGGGAGTGTGTCCTCTGGGCATTGTGTTATTATAAAAAACACTCAAAAATCACCAAGTTACATTTATGGGATTAATACAGTTGGAAATTTGACATTAATGTTCCTTATGAATATCTCTAAATGTTTCTATTGGTGAGGATTCATATATAAGTAATATTTCAGGAACTTCAATTACATAATAAAACTTATGACTCTCTCATTATCTTCCAATTTAAAAATTAAGAGGTCATAGATTCCTGTATTTATTAATAAGAAACTAAACTAATAAAACTACTAATAACTAATATCCTCACAAATTTAAATGGAACTAGTTTTCAATTTATAATAAAAAATGTAGTATGTTCTAGGGTTTGGAGAAAGTAATTATGTTTTTACACCTTTTACTGCTTTGGGTTACCAAAATCAAACCACACTAAAACGCAAAGTGGGTGAGATATCTCACTGGATACCATATCTTATTAAAAGATATGAAGCTTGGATTATGAAATTAACAGGTTTATGGGTTATGTAAACCAATACAATATAAATTTTCATTGATGGTTTCCTTGTTTTAAATATGTTCAAATCACATATATTCATGTTGTGATGGATTTGTACACCATAACTAGCAATGTAAAATCTTTCATTGGGGTATATCACAAGTGTTTCACCAAAGAAAGTTTGTTTTTCAAAATTTAGGTTTGGGTAATCTTAATGTTATTTTAAATAAGTATAGGAAAAACCTCTATTATTCTTTTAGACATTCTTGGTGAGCCAAATAATATCTAGAAGGTTGGGTGGCCAGTTCATGTTAGATTGAGTCAATGGGTAAATGTTGGGTTTCAAACCCAACATCTTCATCATTGAGCATTCTTCTTTGGATTAAATCATAGAATCATTGCTACATATAATCATATTATTTTTTAAATTTATTGACTTATTCTTCAAATAAATGTGGCACCATGTTTTCTAGGTATAGGAGAGTAGATGTTGGGCCTACACATTTCCCTTTTCCTTACTAACGAATCATTTCCCTTTTCCTTACTAACAAATCATTGTATAGTTGGTAGGTTAAGATCATGAGGGGTACCTATATCTTTATTATTTATTTTATATTTATAACATGCACTATAATAATTTCCTTCTATATAGGGGTGTATTAGAAGGATCATTATCATTAGTTTCATTCCCTACTTTGTGTATTTACATGTCAACATCTTCAGTTAAAATGAAAAATATTTATGAAAACTAAATGGGAATAAATCCCTTTTAAAAAATGTTGTTATAAATATATTCATGTATATACATGAATCTATCAATTATTTGATTGTTACATTTCCTTCTGACTAGCTAATTGGAGGGACTAGCGGTTGTATATCAAGTAATCTTTTAGCCTACACTATCATGAGGATTTCCTTAGTAGAATATTTGATTCCCTATAACAAGTTATATTAAGGTAATTTCCCTATATTATCACCGATCATGGTCCTGGAGTGAATGATTCATTTCTGTCTTGAGTATAAGCTCACAGCCATGTGATGTTTGGCATACATGGGGATTTTCCATCGGGGATAACTTATTCTTTGATATGTCAAGTGGATTTGGTGATGGTGGGAGGGAAATAAATCCCTTAACACTATTAGATAGTTATATTATTAATTTTTGTGTAACATTCCACATAACATTATAGGTTGGTGTTTTCTATTAGTCATGTCCATGACCGAGGATTCCAAAATCATTGCTTCACGGGCTTATATTACATTATGTGTTAGATGAAGGTATCTTTTTTACTAGATGTTTCCTAGAAAAAACTCATAATGAATAAAGGGGAGGTACTATAGGGGGTGGTATAACCTTGTTCAGTATCCCCTTACCTGATCTGGATTTTCCAATAACATATGGAAATCATTACGAACAAGGTGGTTGATGGATTGATATCACCTAGCTCATATTATTTTTTTAGGGAGATAGGGTGAGTTTTCTTATCAGGTTTCCCAGGACCCACTTGACTCTATTTTAATGGTCTTCCAAATATATCAATGTCACAAATTTACTATGATAACTTATTAGAGGTGGGATCAATGATTGGGCCTCTAGACTCTACCAACTATATCACCAAATGGGAAAATTTTATGAAATATTTTACCCACCCTAAAATGTGTATATGATGGTAATTCTATTTAATGATTTTTCTTACAATATTAAAGTTATTTGGTAATTCATGTTGAAGGTTCATGTAATACATTTGTTACCTTGGACTCATAAATTTTGGAAGGATAATGATATCTACTTGAAAAATTTATACATGAAAATCGTATTGTGATTTATTTACATAGAAAATAATCTCCCCTATATGGTAATTTCCCATTATCTTTAGATTTAGATGGTGGGTGCATGTGATCATACTTATAATAATTAGGTATGATAAATTTTCATGTGGATAGAGTCCAATACATGGTTTACATCCCATCAGTTACATAACCCATCCATATATCATTTGAGCCTACTTTTTCCATGGTGGAAAGGTCATCCACTATATCAATTCAAAATTTCATCAATAAATTCCTTATTATCCAAGGATATGGATTCCTTATCACATATAAACATAATAATAATGAGATGTTTTGGATATGGGTTGTATGATGATCAATGTAATTATGTTAGTTATTTATTGGCAGGTCAGTAGATAATCAATAAGGGTGGTTTGAGATTTTAGATAATTTTATAAATTAAAGGCACAACTAATGTGTCTAATGAATCTTTTAGTTTATGAGAATTTGAAATCTTTGAATAATATTTGAAATCATAAGGTTTAGAATTTATTTCTATATAAATTTATCTCTCATTCCCCATGAGAAAATATATATGAAAGGAGTCAGGAAGATATGCATCTCCATATCTAGTATAAAAAAGATCGTGAATTGAGGGATATTCTCCATGTAAGTGAATGTGATGGTGATAATGTATTTTACTTTTCCATATTTAATATGGGAGGATATAGTAATTACAGTCACTGATTTCTTAGACTCGAAAAATAATGGTTTACAGTTATGGAAAATCTCTTATAATATCCTTAAGACCTGCATGAGTTGTATTTTTAGGACTGGAAGATTAGTCCCTTAGGGAGGACCTTTATGGGTGTTGAAATCCACTAATTATATCATGTGGGCATCTATCTTATGTCAGATTGTCCATCGGGGCATCATCCATAGGATAACCCAAAAATTCACTTGAGTAAATGTCTGGCAAAGACTGTGATACTTCAGTATTGTGGAAGCATATAGTGTAGCCTCCTCCTTGGTGGTTGGGTTACACTATCCCTAATGATATTTCCACCTCAATTTTTTATTTGGTTTTGGTTGTTTGGGGAATAGTATCTTTAATGAAATATAAGGTGTAAATGACCATACGATACTAGCGGTAGCCACCATTGGAGGGATCCCTCTTGGACTAGTCCCTAACAATTGGAGGACCACACATGGAATCCTCCTTGGGGTCTTATAGATAAAAAAACAATATTTTGTTAGGATTATGATCAAGGATTCTAATTTTTTAGAAGTAGATATTGGCCCCCATTTCCCTTTCTAACTCTTTGTCATATAGTGTGACTCCTTTATTTAACCTCTATGATATTCTAATATGTCGTGGCATGTGTTGGGATCACCCCTTTCAGTGTGTACCTCTATATAATAATACTCAGAATTTTGATGTGGGGATCTTGTATTAATTAATGTGGGTTATAGGACTCTATAGCCATTGTAGTTAATAAAGTGGGAGTATCACAGTAATTGGTGAGATTTGTGTAGCGGTGATGCATCCCTAGTGTGTTAGTATCCAATTGATCGCATCCTTCCCTATCAGTAAATTAATAGTCACAACTAATCAATATCCTTCATAGGTGAATAATTTCACTTTTTCACCATTTTTTTTTGTTCATGGAATTTGTTTTCCATTATATTATAGAACCACTTTCCAAATGCAGTCATTTGTTAGAATGAATTAATAAAACCTTTTACAACTAACTCTAAAATAGATGGGATGGGGATCAAATCATCTCATGAAGGGGCTTATTATCTAGAACAAGACACTAATATTGATTTAATCATGTGTTTATGAAACCCTTATTAGTAATAATATCAATTTATAATATCTCACTTTCCATCATAGGGTTGTGAATACATATATGATAGAGATTGATTTATCAATTTTTTATTCAAATTGACATTAATAAAATATAAATAATCTCATAATGGGATATCTCATGCATGTCACATTGATTAGATGATGAATCAACATTTTAAATTCGTATAGTAGGTAATGTGGAGATTTAATTCCATTTAGGGAGGCATGAAATGAAGTTTTTTGTTTTTAAACTATGTAGAGATGAATTGAAGGGTATAATATAGTTTCTTATTATCGTAGAATGTTTAAATAGTATTTTTGTGCTTATGGACTCCCATAAATACAAAAAAGGTTACACTGATGCATTGTACAATCTAGGAATGCTTATGTTTTATAGTGGGGTTTAATATCTCCTAGGAATACTTAAATGGTTACGATGATGTTTTTCTCCATTATGAAATGCTAAAAGGGTTCAAACTAGGATTTGAGGCCTCAAAGGAGGACGTAAATGGTTACGCTTTAGTTTCCTGCAATCTATGAAGACTAAAATGGATTTCTTTGGGATTTAAAGACTCCTAAGAGAATGTATTGTTTTTAAAATCTCCCAGGAGTACATAAAGTTTTGTGTTGGAGTTTCTTATTGTCTAGATAGGCAATAATGGATATCCTAAGATCTTTTGGAGGGATTAAAGGGTCTCGATGTAGTTTTTATGACAATTATATAAGTATAAAAGGGTTAAAATGAAATTTAAGGTCTTTTAGTCGGACTTAAAGGATTAAAAAAGAGTTTCATGCTTTAAAGGAAGTATTGAAAGGTTATATTGGGAGTTTAAGGTCTCTCATAAATAATTGAAGGGTTTCACTATAGTTTCCATGAATCTAATATGGTGTAAGTGTTATTATATGGTTTATCATATATTATGAAGAGTTAAATGGTTATACTAGAGTTACATGCCATCCAAGAAGGTTTAAATATTCATTTTGGTTTTTAAGACCTCCTAGGAAGACTAAAAGATTGTTTTTGGAGTTTTAGGATATCCAGGAAAGATAATAGGACTTACATTGGGATTTTCCCACAATTACATAAAGTGTTATATAGAACTTTCCTGATATCTTGGAAGGATAAAAGGTTCAATATTGGAATTTAAGGACTCCATATGGGAATAAAAGGATTATAATAGTGTTTTATGCCACCTCATAAAGCTTAAAAGTTTATGGAGTGTAGGTTGTGTGATAATTGAGATTGGGCCCCAAAAACAAGATTTTATAAGCATCCATATTAATGGAAGGAAACCACACATAGTAATGCACTATTCATTGATGCACATAATACTTTTTTTGTTCATGTGAAGGGGATGGTAATGGGTCCTTTAAAGTTTATGTAGACATGACTGATGTAGATTCATTTAAGTTCATATGTCCATGACCATTGTGTATTGTTTTTTAGGGCCACATAACTCATACCGACTTCGAGAAGATTAAAGTAATATGGAATTAACCAATGGATAAAAGGCCTCTTCTAATATTTTAGTATAGGATATACATACTGATGGCCTATTTCCTATCAATGGGTATCTATGTTTATGGATGGTCATTGAATGTGTATAGTATTAGTCAAGGATGGAGGTCTATGTAACTTTATAGTTCTCTACAGGACTTGGAAGGGTGTTGAGAGAATTGAACTAGAATTATATCCCAATCATGTTTATTCCTCTTCATATTAATAACTTATAATGGGGGATAATTAAATGAAAAATACATTCAAAGTATTGGGAGAAAATTTTTACTTACACTATGTCTGCAATATGGATGTGGGTAGGGCTATGTGTGTTCAAAGGTGTCATTACAGAAGTATCACACGAAAGAAGGACCTCCTCTATTTATACTTTGGAGATGAAGTGATGTGAATGAATATTACTAGTTTTGTGATCAATCAATCAACTAACAACCACAATATCGAATCCATGACACAGTTCAACAAAGCATGCTATGAATCCCATCAAAAAGGATTCCCTTTATCCAAGGGGTGTAATATTGAACACACCTTAGGATCTAATGTGATAGTGATAAGTTCAATTGTGTATGTGTTTTATAGGTATTGTGGTCTCTATTATCAAATAGATGTGAAATTATGTTAGAAATTAATAGGATTCAAGTAATAGTCACCCAAGGAGGGAATGCATCTTGGGTACATAATTTTATAGTTCTAAGACAGTAGGGGTATGTGGATGATTAAAGTCAAAATAAATGAATTCCAATATTGGGATATATGATCACTAATTGTGACTTTGATAGATGTGTGATAATGGGTTTTCTAGTTTTCGGATTCATGGTCACAGTTGTTTCAACCCATGAATGTGTGATATCATGTTTTCCTATATTGGATGCATGATTCATGAAAGCCATAAAAAATGAATCCCTTTAGAAACTTTTTAATATCCCTTTCAAATTAGGTTGTAGGATGTACAGTTTTCACATATTGATCCTTCTTCATGTGATTTTGGGAGACCTCATCATTAAGGGCCGCTCTTATATACTCATGGGCCACATGTGTTAGGATTGTGGGAGGTGGAAATATATGAAATGTTCCATGCCACTCATTTATTATCCCAGGAAATTACTTCAGGGAGAGTGGTAACGATCACAAAGAGGATTCATAATTCATATAAGGTCATATCAGACTTGTAACATCCCATCCCTACTGACCACTATGATGGTAGCTAGACTGGTGGGTCACATGGCCTCAAGCATACCACCACATATTCAAGAGGCTGCCGACTAGTAGTGATAGGGTAAAGTTGTAACAATGGGATGACTATAACATAATTCCAGAGTATCTCATCAGTATAATATATATAAACATAAAAATATATAAAAATTATTTATAAATTAAAGAAATAGATACAAAACAATACTATTAATATTAATAATAAAAGAGATGTCCAACACCAGTGTACAACAGATGCAATCAAGTCTAAATAATGATACATATACTAAAACAAAAGAAATACAGTATATAGTGATTCCTTACAGTATAGATACCAAAAAAATAACTAAAATGAAATCCCCAAGGGTGATATCCATGAGTATCTCAATCTCTATATCGATCTTGTGCTCTGAAATCCCAAGTATAAGAAATAACCGCATAATAAAGCTACCATGGTCCTATGAACATAAGGTATACTAAGGTACCCTAGTATATTGGATGCCTGATAAGGGTGTGAGATATAAATCATAGTAGGTTCCCACCCATGGATTCTACAACTAAATCCAATCCATGTATAAACTAAATAAATACATAAATGTGAATAAATAATCAAAACTGAAGTATATAAATAAACACTAGTCAGCTCGGGTTCCAAAAGGACACCTGGTTGTCTCTACCTACTTCATCTCATAGCCAGAATAAGATTTATTAATAGTAACTATACATATATAGTAATATTATATATTTATATAACATAGTTCTAAATTGAATCCACCGATATGAACATAGTATGTGTGGATGTACCTGGCCATATACATGGAATACTAGTTATTTGCTGGACCAGGGCGCTACTCACACATCCATAACCAGACTAAATGATTATATATGATCAATCAATAGGGTAAAAATCCTAAATTTTAATTGATAATGATACATCATTCTAAAACACTTAGTTTGGAGAGTGAGCCTCCATGGAAGCACTCTATTAATGGAATTTGGCATGTAAAGTCGATCGCACACATAGTATCACTGGGGTGAGACTCCTTGAACTCAACACCTAATATAAGGGAGTGTGATACCTCCATTACTAATAGAACCCTACCCATTGTTCCACATCCTATATAAAGTCATAGTCATATTTATAACAAACGACCATGAGGAAATACCTATCATGCCTTTAATTTATCATGCACATATAAAGGCATCATCATATTTATAATACATTCATTGAGGAAATACCTCTAATTAAATTTATCCAATATTCCAAATATAACAAGGGAATTCCATTTTAAAATTTTAATTAAACATGTTATTAATCATGAACTAAATGGCATGGCCATATGACCCTTTACAATCCATTCGATTATAATTACACCATTTATCATAATAAAGGAAAACAATCCATCTTGAAAGAATTATTCCTTTTAACACTTTTAAAACATTATAGGAATGAATTCCATCATTCTATGTTATTCCATTTATATCAAATAACTAATTTAAATAAAAAAACTATCCCAAGTAATCTATTTAAATTGGATCTTTCCATATAGTTAAAAAAAAATATGGAAATTCACATTACAAATCTCAAAGACGCACTTAAGAGGTGCCACGATCTAGAGGGGAAATACCTAAATGAGAAATTCCCTTAATAAGGTGGGATAATAACTTTTTGTGCCATATACTAAACAATGACATCAAGGAATAGAAAAGAACCGAAGAAATAATTCCAAGAATGTATTATAATGTTAATCATCACTTTGTATTTTTTAAGACAGTGTACTTCATCTGATGGGTTTTCCTATAAAAACATGACATTGTTTATAAATAATTCATTTTTAATAAATAAATTCCATTTATAATATCATAAATCAATTAATGAAAGATTAATTTTATAAAAACTAACTGACATGGAACCCAAGAGGTTCTACTAACAATTTGTGTCAACCTCCAAGGGAAATCTCAATTTCTATTCCAAAAATAACTCTTAGTAGGTGTTTCGGGAATTTTAAACAATTCAATCATAAGGGAAATATAAATTAGATCATCTATGTAGTGCCCATCATTTAGGTTAACACCCCCAAATTGATAAATGAAAATAAAGGGGTTTATATTTAGGAGTGTTAATCAATTTTATATAAAGAACTCGATAAAAAGGTGTCACTCAAAAATGGTCAACATTCTGTGAAACAACGCAATTCAAAATTTTATTGAAATTTAAGAAAATGTTGTAGACCACCTACCTAAGGATTAGCATGTATCAATAATCCAATATAAATATTTTATTCGATCTGTTTTAGAATAGATCTAATAGATAGAAATTATCCCTAGAAATAAGGAAATTGAGTTCGCACTAAAATAATATAATCGAGAGTAGATTAAAGGAAGAAATATGAAAATTGAATCAGCAACTTACCGTAGAAGATCCATAAAGACAGACAGTATTTGAATTAGATGAAGGATAAGGGAGATATCATAATCCCAAGAATAGTGTGGAATAGAATCCAATGGTTTATATAGAGGATGATCATGCAGGTTATGGAGGAAGAGGGAGAATAAAGAGAAAAAAAATAATCATCATTTAGGGAAAAACTATTATTTTACCCTAAAAATTTGGTTACATGTTTGGAAAAACCATGTACCAACTATATGAAACACATTCCTTAAGAAACCACCTTGAAAGGTTTGTGCCGCACATTTACCCTAATCATGCACCAGCCGTGTGGTGAATAGTGTGAGGGTACATCCTAAGTGGCACTACCCATGTGGAAAGGATGCATGGTTTGGGTAAACCATGAAAGGACCGCACGGGGCACATCTTCTCCCATCAGATGGGTTGTATGGTTTGCTTCTAAGGGCTACATGGTTTTAGACAAACAATACACGCTTTTTAAAAGCACCAAAACCTACATTTTCAGGGGCTATTAGTCCCAAAACTTTTAAAAACACCCGAGAAACCTCTCAGGCCTCCACCTAACTCTAAAAATAATTATTTTAATTATTTTAACTCTATTAATTACATTATGAATCCTAGTTCAAATAATATATCATCTAGTAAAATCCAAAAGTTCACATTCCTCTATATTTTCATCCATTCTGAAAAACATGGATCGTTACAAGACTCTCTTGACAACAACATTTTTCAAATCATCTTTATGAAAAAATTGGGTTTTCATTGAGAAGATGCATTATAATGGTTCCCTTTAAGACCATGATTTCCTTGGGAAAAGATAAGTGGTCATGAGTCCATCAATGAAATATGTCTATTTTTGGGTCCCTTAAGGGTGATAAGCAGTCACATGTCCCTTAGGGAAAGATGTGTGGTCAAACTTAATGATGAACGTATATACGTGAGTCATGAAAGTAGAACATTACCACATTTTTATGGATTACATAAAATCTACAAAAAATTATTCTTTTGATCATTTGTGCATGAGTGGTCATTTTTTGAGTACTGAAAACATGTTCTTGAGGTCATATGGTGTTCTGATTCGGGTCTTGGTATTTGGGTCCTCGGTTCAGGTCACTATAGTGAAAAGGAAAACTACTCGACCTTATTGGCTCATTCTTTTTAAACCCATTTTTTATGTATAAATATATATTATATAAATATATTGAAATTTATTTATATATAATGTTAATAATTAATATATCTAAATATAACCATATAGATTAATACTATTTGAATATTAAAAAAATATTTAATAATACATATATCAATATAAATTATATAGAAAATATAAATTTAAGTATTAATTATATTTAAATATTTTTAATTATATTTAAAACCAATTATTAATTATAAAAATATATTATTAAATTTTTAATACACTTAAATTTATATATTTACAATAAAATTACTATCTATATATTTAAAAAATTATTGTTAATTAATAACTTCATATATATTATTATTTAAATTAAAAAAACAATTACTCATAATATTTTATAATTACATGTATAATAATTATTATTTTGTGAAAAATGCATGGTTGGTGAGGAAAATTGTTGTGTGGAAGTAAGAGAAAGTGCCATGTTGGGTCTTTCGTGGAGATAAGTCGAACACAGCTTGTATATTTTCATACATCGTGACATGGGTTGAACATGCATGCTAGCTTGGTGACACAAACATTCATATATATAGACACACTCATATGTATACAGACTCACACATAATGTTCTTAGTGTTGGATGTATGAAAACATCACTTGTGATGAAACTGAACTCCCAATGAAGGCACACGCACACACAATGTATGCATGTATTTCAAAAACATTATCATTGTTATGTTTAGAACTAGTAATGATATAGTAATATCATTAGAAAAAATTATCATTTATAATGGATATGTTTTACATAAATTCAATTTTTTCACTGATAAAGGAAACTATATTTTTTAGACATGTTCTAGCAATTATATAGAGTTTATAAAAATTTTCCACACAAAATAGTAAAAAACATTCAAATTTTACATGATGTTGATGTTAATTTTGATAGGGCGGTCAACTATTTCTATCAATGTATAAATACCCATAAAAAATATGTTTTTTTATTAATAACCACTTCCACGAATCAATGGTTTAATAGTATGAAAAATGAGATTTAACAGCGCAAAAAAGTGTTGTTGTCCTAAGTGCCTTTAAAAGTAGGACCACTTTTTAACCACTAGGGGGATTTATCAGTGCTAATAAAAGAACTGATAAAGGGGGTACATTATCAGTGCTATAAATAGCATTGATAAAGGACCAACTATTGTAATGTTCTATTAGAATTACAAAACACTACAGCAACAACATATATATGAAAATCTCATAATAAGATAATTGAAATAAAAATAAGATCAAAAATACATGAAACAATTTTATTACAGAAATTTAAAATAATGTTTGGTACAATTATTTTAGTAATTTTTTCCACAAATATTAAAAAACATCAATTTTTCATTATCTTTGGCACCCGACCCACTCTAAAAAAAGCACGATCATCGTATTGGTTTCTGAAAAGTCCACCTAAAATCAAAATAAATAATACACCTATATAATAAAATAATTATTATGTTAGTAAAATTATAATGTAATAAATTAAACATAATATGTAATAATACATGATTAAAATGTTAAATTTAAATAAAAGGACACACCTATAGTCATATTTCTCACACCATGTGTCATATTATGGTGGAGATGATTCCTACATATAAAAAATGACTTATAGATCGTTTCCAACAAGTATCCAAGCAATATTAATAAATATTTTCGGTATTGACTATGGAACATGAGTTTTATACTAAAATATCATATTAAACTAAAAACAAGCACTTTAAGTCATTCGAGACACATCATGTGTCTGTTTGACGTAAGACTGGTTCTTACACATCATAAATTAATTATGAATCATTTTAATAAATCATCAAGACAATACAATCTTGTTTTCTTGATTGTCAGTGAGTGAAACATGTTTTGAAAAAAATAACAATTTCATACTGATAATAGACACTTTCAGTCTTACCGGGATCACAATGTATTAGATTGAGGTGGGGTCGATTCATACACATCAAAAATAACTTATGGATCAATTTACTATATTATCAAAATAATGAAAATGTATTTTATTATTTTTTAGGATGTCAATTTTAATTTTTACTAAAATTCCAAATTTAAATAAAAAGATAAGCTTTGAGTCATATCGATCACACCATGCATCGGAGGTGTCGCTGATTCCTACACATCACAAATGAATTGTAGATCATTTTTATAAATTGTAGAAATAATGCCAATTTGTTTTTGAGGTTTTGAGTATGTCACTTCTATTTACTAAAATTTATTTTTAAACTAAAAAATGAACTTTGAGTCATACTAGTCAAATCGTGTGTCAGTTTGAAATAAGTCTGATTTATATATGTCACAAATGACTTATGAATTGGTTTCATTAATTTCCAATAGAATCGGGGAAAATTATCTTGGTTTTTAGTGAGTGACCAATATTTCTAACGAAAATGTCAATTTTAAAATGATAAAAGACACTTTCAGTCATATAGGCCACACCATGTATGAGATGGAGGTATGACTGATTCCCACACATCAAAAATGGAATATGCATTGGAATTTTCAATTGCTACCTAAAATTTTTAATAACTCATTTTATTTTACCATATCGTCTATATGTTTTCATTATACACATATCATAATTTAACAATCATTAATTTTAAAAATTATTATTCTAATGACTTGACATGTTTAATATTCAACGAGGATCCACTATTTAATCTTTCTATGATCTCATCAAGGTATTTGTAAATAGTTCTCCACAATTGTTGTTTTTCTGGATTAGTTTTGATTATTGATATTACATTAAATGATTATTCTTTTATTATGATGGTGAATAATGGTTCTTATCATTGTTAATCTAGAAATCCTCCTTTGGATTCTAAAATTCTTTCTCAGAAGAATCATGGGATGGCTCATTCGATCTTTCATCAGAAAAAATATATCAAATTTCTTATGGTCATAACTTTTGATCCATAGCTCTAATTGAGCTCCACAAACTATCAAATATAATATTAGTAAATTATATAAAATATGATAAATATTTTGTACAATGGTTTTTTGAAAACCAATGTAAAAATAGATTTCTAATGTCATTTATTATATAATTAATGGTCTTTCACATCAATTTTTTAAAAAACTGACCTAAAATATCTTATTTTTTTATGTCAGTTATTTGATAACTAATGTTAAAAAAACATATTTATAATATCACTCACAAGTACATGGCCTCATAACCGATGTTAAAAATCTAAAAAAATGATGTAAAAAATGTTTTTGTAATAGTATGGAAAATAAAATTAATCTCAAACTGGATGATGGATCATTCAATTCGGATATAGAGGTGGCTGGAAAGCTTTCAATTGATCACTTTGAGGGACTTATGGCTGGAGTGAATAGTAGAACTATTGGTTGGCCCATTAGAGGCATTGAATAGGTGTAATTTAGGGGTTCTCTTCCAATTATAGTGGATAACATGGATTGAATCTTTCTAGAGGACATTCTGGATGCTGACGAGATCAAAGAAGTTTTGTTTATAATGAAAAAGTTGAGAGCTTTGGGTCTAGATGGATTCCCTAGAGTTTTCTGTTTTGTGGTTTGGGATATTTGTGATGAAGAGTGTTAAGGAGGTGGTCCAAGACTTCTTTAGGGGTGGGGAACATAATAGATCCACATGTTCTTAAAGAGTGATCCTTATACAAAAGGTGAAGATCCTACTGACATCAATTAGTAGAGATATATAATCCAGTGTAATTTTTCCAATGAGATTCTATCCAACATTATAATCAAGAGAATTAGTAGGGTGATACCATGAATTTTTTCATAGGAGCAACATGGATTTGTGCAAGGGAGAATCAGTCAAGGTTATATTGGTATTTCTAGAGAAATGGTGGTGGATTTAAATAAAAAACCATTGGATCCAATGTGATGGTTATAGTGGATGTGGATACGAATTTTGGAAGATTACAATGGTGATTTTTATTAAAATTTATGAGGAAATGATTCTTTAATTAATTGTTCTGTGATCTCTGTTTCAAATGCTATGTATCCCCATGGATTACAATTTCTCTTATTAAGAGGGGTTTTGGTTTTTGTAAATCAGTTTGAGGAGTAAGGTATGGAGATCCATGGTCTTTGAACCTTTTTATCCAATCCCAAGAGACTCTAATAAAAAAGATCCATAAGGGGATAAAGGATGGAGGGGTCATACATTTCATAAACAAGTTTGGGGACATTTTGGTGTCTCATCTCGTGTTTATTGATGATATATTATTTTCTATCAATGGAAGGAAAAGATCAGTGGATGAATTCATTAATTTCATGGAAATCTATGGATTGTTGAGCAGAAAATGGTTCAAATTCCTAAAAATAAATGTATTTATCTCTAACAAATGTTCAAGAAGGCATAGTAAGGAAATTTAGGAAAAGGTGTTCATGCATCAAAGGAAGTTACCAATGATTTACCTCATTGCACCGATTTCTAACAGAAGAATAAAAAATTATCTCTTCAATGAAATCTTGAACCAAATAATGGGGTATATATGAAATTGGAAGAGTAAATTTATCTCATTTTGAGGGAGAATAACACTTTTAAATAGTGATTTTTTATCTATTCCAATGAATGTTCTTTCCATTATCAATCCTCCCAATAGTACAATCACCAAATTGAAGAGAGTTGTGAATTCCTTTTTATGGGATGCGAATTAGGTATGATATTGCCACTAGTCTTCATGGAAATTCCATAAAGAATAGATGAGGAGGTTGGTATTGAACTATGAAGTGTCATGGAAACCATGCGGTTCAGGAAAGATAGATTGACTTGGGAAGTGATCGATGGAAACTATCAATGTTCCATGTTGGTTAAAAATAGTTATGGAGAGGACTAGAGTAGATGGGATGATCACAACGGACGAGTGTTAAGTCTTGTTTGATGTATGAGATACCACCTTGAGATTTTATAGGATCTTGTGAGATGGATTATTGGATGAGGAGATATCAATCTCTAGTTTCATAACATGGAAGGTGATCATATATTATTTACAAGATACCTGGTTCTGAACATTTCCTTTAAAGAGTCTAACATGTATCTCAACTTCTTGAATTCTATCATGAACTCTAAGAAAAAAAGGTCCATGATTCCATTAGGCTGGTTGAAGAACCCAACCTATCTGTGTTTACGGGGTCAAGGGAGAGTTGGTTCTGTGGTTAGGAATTCAAGATTCTGATTCATGCTCGCGACGATGGTGATGATAGGGATATTAAACTCTATTGTAAATCGATCCCTGGGAAAATGAATTTTCTATTTTGGAGACTGAGGGACAATTCCATATCTATGAGCATCATATACAGAAGAAGGGTGTTTCATTAGCATCATACCATCAGTAATGTGTAAATTCTAAAATTAAACCAACTGATCATGTCTTTTTCGGGGGGGTGTGAGAGGGTTATTTGGGGAACTGTGAGAAAAATCATTAATATAAATGGAGATGGGCATTCAATCTAGGAAATCCTTGAAAATAGGTTTTTGGGAACTGGTTAGTGAGGTTTGAGATCATGTTCTATGGCGTGGTCTTTAGGGATATCTGCTAGACCCACTATGAGGCAAGGAATAAGGATAGGGAAGGTACCAAATGATCCCTTACCTTTCTTTATGTGAAAATTCAATTATTAGTGTTGGAACTGGGTGAAATATTTAATGGGGGTGGACTCGAACACTTTATGGAGAATTATCCCAATGGATTGTATGATAGGGAAATCACAAATAGACAGTCAGGATGATGGGTTAGCTTCAAGGCCCCTTACATTGGGTTGAATTTGAATGTAGATGGCTCTTGTATGGATGGAGTGATTAGGGGGTGACCTTATAAGAGATATTAGGGGATCAGTTATCCTTGAATTTAGATCTTTTTATGAACATGGTGGTTCAGTAGGAGCTGAGGCAAGAGACGTGGATACTAGGACTATTCTTTGCAGTAGTCTCAATATTCAGATCTCTAAAGTGGAATTGAACTCAGCTATATTCATTGGGTACTTACAAAATGAGGGTGATATTCCAAGATATTTAATTTATTTCATCCGGAATTGTAGGGCCTTCCATAAACAAGGTATGCCTATTATTCAGACATGGAAGGAGGGGAATATCATAGCTGATATGTTAGCCAACAAAGGAATGCTAGGTGAGAGATTCATTGTGTACTCCATTACGGGTTCTCTACCAAATGATTGTAGTCATATAGATTGGTGTGATGCACTATGTCTTTATCATTTTTTCCAACCCTGAGAAGGGTTTCATTGTAATTGGAATGTTAATTCAATAAAATTTTAACTTTTAGTTGGTATTAATAATTCTCATTATTCTCAGTAAATGGATTGAACAATTATGGGAACACGTTTGGAGAGAGACGTGATCATGATGTTGGGAAAAAGTTAAGAGTGAAATTGGCCTATCTAAATGTGTATGGAAATGATAAAATTTCCCTTGAAAATTCCCATGTTAGATAAGGGTCTATGTATTTGGAAAACCCTCTTCTAGAGAAGAAATGTTCTACTTCAGTCCTTCATGGGAAATATTCTATCAGATATTAGGTTGAGATCCTAGAATAGGGGTTGGATGATGAAGGGAAACCATATGATTATGTGATTTCAAAAGAGAGCATTGAGAAACGTCTTATTCAAGGTAAAAGGTCTACTTCTAGATCCTGTAAACGACATTACAAAATGGTTGATGAGGCACTGTTGTTCTCAAAGCCTGGGGATGTCACTCATTATAGAGAATTTACTGATGATGCACTGGAGGAGGGGATGCCCAATAATTGAAATTTTTTCTTGGATAAGACACATTGGGATGAAAAAGATGACACAATCACCAAAATTATGGTATATAGATCTTTCTTCCATGAAAATCATAATTATTTACATTCCATGGTGGTTCATTCGAAAAGAGGCAACCTTCTTGCTACTATTAATGTTAAGGATTAAACCTACCTGATCTCTCGTAGTGAATATATTTTCAAGGGAAACAAGTGTGAGTATTTATAATTTACCATGAAATATGAAGTTGATTAGGAATTACTATAGGATAATAGCCTTTCTACTGAAAAAGGCAAAGGTGATATTGAAATTGTACGTGTTGTTTAAAAAAATAGGAATTTCTCTTCAACTGGATCAATCCAGGTTCAAAAGAACCCATGTTAAGAGATTGAGATTACTGATGGAGAAAGTGTTTTTTAAGATGATGAGGCTTCTAAATACAAGGGACAGCTTCAGGTAATGGATTGATCACATAGTATACTTTAAATTTTACATATATCCAATAGTATGGATGTTTTCCTTGAATAATTCGACAACACACATGTCAAAAAGAGAATCTATGATACAAAGATATCCTTAGAAGTTTTAGTTATAGCTTCTGATCATGATCCATGGACTCTTGACGATCCCACTGTACCTGATGACCTCTTGAATCCCCATGATAATGAGAAAAATATATGAAAAAATCCTAAAACCTATAAGAGGGTCTATAATCTGAGAGGCATGGGTGGTGGTCAGTCTTAGTTTACAAGATAAACCATATTCCATTATTTTTGGGGTAGTTTTTTGTCATGGTTTGTGGTAATGGTTTTCACTATATTTCATTTCCATTCCTTGAATGATTTTAATTTATGCCCATTTTATTTCTATAAACTTCAGGACCATGAGATAAAACCCATGGTTTACGTATTTTTTGTATAAATCCTTTTCCTAAACTATGAAAACAATCTGAATGAATTTTCTTTTTTATGATTATGTCACTTATGTTTTTACTAAGATAACATTTTAAAATGAAAACATGCATTTTGAGTCATGTCGGTCATATTGTGTGTTGGTTTGATGTGATACTAGTTCTTACACATAAAAAATGATTTATGAATCATTATTATAAATTTTCAACACAATCATAGCATGTTTAAAGTAATTATGATTAAATATAGTATTAAGAAAACAAATTCATTAATCACTAAAATTAGTTGATCAAAGGAATGTTTAATTGTCAAGTTAGAGATAGAGAATACGAATTCCAAATATTCTATTAGTCCCAAATCTAATAACAAACATCGATAATGACTTTAAATCATTAATTCATTAGTATAAAAAACATGGAAACTGAAAAAATGGCACATCAAATGATTTTGATTTGTCACAAAGAACACATGTCCCAATAAATCACTAAAATTATAAATATTTATTTAGAACCATCTCTAAAGGTTTGACACTCGATCTTATAATGTAATACATTCACAAAATAGTAGTTAGTTTGACTTTTTTATAAATTTCATAATCTCACTACCCTTTTAGAATTAACGACGCCCTTAAAGGGATGTCAATTTTTTGCACCATTTCAATAGAAGGTTACATAGAATTCCTACAATAATTATGACATTTTGGTATCATTTTGGTTTTGGTTCCCTTTATTTATTCTTTTCGTGGGTTTATAATGCCTTGTTCTCAAGTCTAAGTTAACACAAGCAATCTAAAGAGGGAAACAATAACAAAATTATTGAGTTTTATTCAGAGATAGAAATGACCGTCAGGAAATTAAAGATCAATGGAAAATGGATCCAGATAAACAACATCAAAGTGTGAACCAAGTGATTGATGTTATCCTTGTGGTGAATGACATGATCCCAACAATGAGGATGAGGTTAGTGCATGGAAAAATGGTTAGTGACATGTGGTGCAGGGGTGTAGTATGTGTATACATGGTTCATAAAAACACAAGTAAACTCCATCAGTACAATGTGCAGTCACGGAACTGATCTCGAGAATAGAAAAAATGTGGACTATAGAAGATAAATGAATAGGTGGCGGCCAGTGGATCATCAGGTTCTAAAAAAATAAATCAACATATTCCTTAGATTTGCATAGGATCGATTCGTTGAGAAAGTCGATGACGAAAAAGAGTATCGACAACAGTTGGGTTCTATGATAGCTTGAATTGTGAAGGTGATGAGACTCGGTTAGGGTTCTTTTCATTGCAATCACTTACGCTTTTATTATAATTTTCAAAAAAATACTGATAAATAGTAGCATTATCATTTCTAAAATAGAACACATTAATAAAACTACTATTTATTGGTGCTTTTTTGCACTGATAAAGATTTAATTTTAATAATATAATAAATATAATTAAAATATTTAAATGTATAAAGTTAATATAATTAAAAAAATTAAATTCATATTGTTATAAATTAATATAACTATATATAATTTTTAATATATGTATTTAAAAATATTGGATTAAAATTATAAATAAATATATAAATTTATATAAATTTATACAATTATATTTAATTATATAATTGTAAATATAATTAATATACTTTTTATTTAAATATATTTATTATAATTTTATAATTATTTAAATGTATTTATATTTATTTATAATTATAATTAAAAATAAATAAATATAAAATTATATGTATATAATTATATATATATATATAATAATATATATTTATATAATTATAAACATAATAAATATATTTATTATTTAAATACATATATTATAATTTAATAATTATTTAAATATTATTTATTTATTTATAATTATACATATAAATTAATATATTTAAAAAAAATTTATATGTAATTATAAATATATGTATGTAATTATTTATATATCATTATAATTATAGCAAGATGAGAATTGATGACACCTGGGGTAATCAAGATCTCCACTATCTTCTTCCATGGTGATTAGGGCACAATCATTGGGATATAATCACTTTTGTATTATTATTTTGGTCTAGCATTAGTCTTTGTTGGACCTTCAAAGAATGTGAATTTAGGATCTAGCATGGGAAATGTTCTGTTACATTATGAAGTCAAGTAGGGTGTAATAAGGGTTGAATCCATTTCTCTCTCTATGTAGAAGGAGGATTATAGGTTAGATGAGGTGCTAAAAATCCTCAAGCATTATGGCGTGCTGTGAACGATAGGTTTTTCTCAGACCCTCGCAATGAGTCGATGCTTGTGTGTAGTCGAATTTTGGTGTCAAGGTGTCCTGGAATTTGTTGAAGTGAACATGATATTCTTTTAACATCAGATCATGGAATATAATCACTGCATTATTGTGAGTATCACCCTCTTCATGAGGAACAAATCCTAAAATATTGAAGATTTGAGGATGCATCTTTAACAGTTTTGGGGTTTTGATGGTTGGAGTATGGTGTCTATCGGTATAGGCTATTATCACATCACTTTCCCTTCAAATGACTTTATGTTAAAGGTATGTTGTTCTAGTTTTATGAATATCTAAATAGGGGACCTGAGATTCCAAGATTTGGACCCCTTTATTGAACCCATTGTTTTTGGAGAGTTTTAGTTTGTAATAGGAATAGTGTTTGAATATGTACTTGAATTTTCTTTAATTTCATGTCAATTGGGAATGTTATAAAGGGTTTTTAGTAAGGGTTGAGGTGCGCCAATTGTAGGTTGTCTATCCATCGAGATCAGTATTATAAATCCATGAATACCCCTTATATTGGAAATAGTGATGTGAATGTTTCACCAGTGGGGAGGGAAGATAGACCAAGAAGAAATAGTGTATCTAATTTTGGAGCTCATCAATTCTCGTTTGATGATGTTGTAACTGCCCATCATGGACACAAATAATAAGAAAGAAAGGGTTTAAAAGTGTGGTAAATCTTCAAACCAAGGTGGTTTTCTCAATCTATGATGATGAACATGTTTCTAGATCCATGGATCATGATATAAGGGGTTCTACTAACCTTTTGATGGAGACCTCTTGTATTAAACCAAGCATAGGTGGGAATGAACCTATAATTTGAAGTGGTTGTCTAAACATGAGTGGTCAAAATATGAAAATCCAACAGGAGGCTGCAAGTAGTTGGATAACCAGGGATGGTATAGATGTGACCTTGAAATATGTGGATTGTGGTTTAGTAGTGACAATTCAATATGATGAGGGTGGTTCAGTTGTGACAACGCAACAGATGGCCCACAATGGTTGGATGGACATGGGTGGCTTAGTGTAAATACAATAAGTGGATGGAATCGAGGGTGTTATATCAATGAATCATTTATTTCGATTAGAAAATTTTGATTTAGTGGAAATACAATAGGTTGATTGCATCCCAAGTGTTCCGTTAGTGACCTAACCTTATATTTAGTAGAATTAATTGGGTACCAAGTTCCTGGTATTGGCATCTGACAAAAATTAAAGTGGTATGAGATGGGATGGAATAGTGGATGAGGGGCTGGAAGATGAGTCTAAATAATCTGATGTGGTAGTGGCATAAGATATTGTTGATCAAAAAATACATTAGGAACAATGATTGCTTTAAGATCTAGACGAGTAAAGCATAAAATTGATGAATAGGAGTCATTTCCACATTTTTCTATGTCTCCCTTGTCTTTGTATGATTCAACGTTTTGTGAGGACAACTTAGGAGTAAGGACTAAACATGAACCAATGTTTAAAGGTAAGAAACTATTAATGGATGAAGATAGCTTCCAATTGGTTGTCCCTATGAAAAAAAACAAATGTTCCCCAATATATGACTACATGGGTTCCACCCACTCTTATCTAAATCGAGGATGACCCACTAGAAAGAATTTTCAATTTCCCACCTACAAGTTGAGCATTTAAGTTATGAGAATATGGGGTGGCCATATCCACCACATTTTACCTATTCGATGAAAAATGCATATGTATCCTTTGTAAATGCCTCAAATAAAGAATGTGATAATTCGTTGTAAAAAATATAAAATATCATAACTCTAGATGATCAGGAATTTGAAAGACATACTGGAGGCCTCAGTAAGGATGCAAAACATTTATTTTTATTGCAACATGATTTCATTTTTGTAATGATGGAGCCAATGGTTTTTGGATTAACTTATTATTTAATAGTCTAGATATTGATATTGATAAATATTAAATATTTATTTAGATCTAATCTAGAGATATACTTCCAGGACATATCTTGTAAATTTATGATCTGTTTCACTCTAGTGGACATCTCATAATCATCATTGGATGAAGAGTATGAGGCCCCACAAAGGTAAAAGGCATGGAAGACAGGTCAAAATCCAAATGGAAGATTGATATTTCTTAAAAATTTGGTATCCATAGTGAGAAAGGATTTACATTATTGGTTTATCATGTGGGCCGCTAATGAATTTTCTAGTTCACCTCATTCTTTGTATTCTTTAATTTTATTAATAAATTTAGAGACATTGGGTTTCCTTACAAACCCATGATGAATCCATTTCTGTAATTATTCTAATACGACATGGACCATGGGTTATATTATATGATCCCAAAATTAATCAAAAATAATATAAACACTATGTACAAGGGATGATAATAAATAGAAGGAAGTGAAAATCCACTACCATAAAGAGAAAAGTATATTGTTTTCCATGAAACAAGATATGTTTACTAATCTGTAGGATTAGACACCGCCCCAAACTATTCTATGACAACACCTCCCCCATGTTTTGGGATTTTTCTATGTCTCATTATCCACTTATAGATGAATATTATTATCATGTTGGGTGAGATCCTCAATGTTCCATGGATCCTCTTCACTAGAGAGACTTGTTCTGTCTAATAATACATTCATATCAACATTTCACCTTACCTTGGAAGTCTTAGTGTCCAAGGATTATCCGTTAATTTTAAAAACTCCACAATGGTTACAAAATTCCTCATGGAAAAATTCATATTGTTCAATATATATATGATCTCAAGAAGAAAAATTTGTTTTACTAGAGCCAGAGTTTGGTGGGGTCATCTCTCTACATATAGTGGAACCCTTATTATTGATATCAGAACCATTGTCAGTGATTTGTTCTCTAGGAAGATTCAATGTATCAATAAAAGTAAAAAATTAGAGTTATCAGATCCACACATTCCTATATCTAAACCTATTGGTTATTGAGCATCCACAAGCAGATAAAGATCAATAGGGGATTCTCCTACATTAGGAATAATTTCCACACCTCTGTTGCAACCAATGTCATTGGAAGATTTTACTCACATTGAAATAGCAGAATATTTACTTACAAAGGGAAAATTTGTCTACCACATCGCTTATGGGGTGGGATTGAAATCATATAAATAATATCATGTTTGATCTACTAGGGTTTCCTTAAGCACTGAAAATTCCCTTCGTCGGTCTTTATCACTCTATAAGGGATCTATCATTGAGGTTCTTCAAAAAAATGAAATTTGGATCATGTTAAGGCTTAACCATATATTGTCTCAAAACATATAAAAATTTATATGAACTCCATTATTGAATGTATTTTTTAAAGGGATAAAAATTGTTGAAATATGGGGAGCCAGTTATGAGGATTTCAACAACTCGGGCCATCATGAATTGAAAATGTGTCTCCTTGGGATGTGGTTTTTTTCCACATTATCTTCCTATCAAAATATTTGAAGGTTAGGTCTTGGGTGTTTGGACTGATTAATCTCAAGACTTGGATTCCATATATATGGGTTTTGGATAGAAATTGTAATTTTTTGGAGGTGTATAACACCTATGTACAACCATGGGTTAGGGTTAATGGGTTTATTTGGGTAATTTGGAATCTGAATATTCTATATGACATCACACATGAAATTGAGATTCTAATAAAACTAGATAGGGAAACTAAGTAATCCAAATTTGGCCATTACACACATTTCTTGTTAAAATAAATTTTTTCTCTACTTAAGTAGAAATTGTTCTTCTTTTTTTAGTTGATGAAGACATTAAACTATGTATTGAATATAAGAAAGTATATTGGTTTTTCGAGGATTTTTGCGTAATAGGGTTTGGTGATCATAACTATAGGAGATATATAATATTTGATTACTACTCTATTTGAGGTCATTTGGAGAAATCTGGCATCAAGAAGTATAACTCTCATAATTATTAGCTTCATGAAGGAGTGTCACACGACTGGAAATCTAGCCTATACCAAAATATTTCCCCAACGGTTTGAAAAAACCATTGGGATAAATAATCTATACCAATAATTCTATAAAATCGTTGGTATATGTAATTATCTGTTGGTTTTTTCCAATTATTTTGTTAAAATATTTGGAAATAAAAATATTACATACAGTTTTTATTAACCATTGGGAATAAAGTAACTTGTTTTCAGGGTTTAGGGCTCCCTCCCGATTTTTCATCCTCGTGTGAACCCTCCTTGACCTCCGCCTACTGATCCTCTCCTCCCCTCGCCAACCTCGATCTCCTCAACCTCCTAGCCTTCGCCTCCACCTCCCAGCCTCCAGTCCCTCTCTGGTCCCTTTGCTTCGACGACATTCCCCCTCCCCCTCTCATCTTCCTCTCTGACAATGACATCCCCTCCCCTCTCGACTCTAACAAAATTCCCCCCTCCACCGAATATTTCTCGCGGTCCACTCTCCAATCACACACGAGACCCCCCATGGTCGAACACCCCGTGCGACGCCCCCCCCCCCCCCCCCCTCTCGACACCCTCTCCTCCCTCCATTTCTCCGAAATTTATTGAGGGTTCATGATCAGTACTATCAGGTAATAATTAATCGTTCATTTTCTAGAGTTTTGGGTAGTAAACCACTCATTGTGTAGTGAATTATTGGGTAAATTGTGATTCTTTTAAAAATAGAGTCTTTCAGAAATGTAGGGTCATATTCATAGGTTGTAAACCCTTCATTATAACAGTTAATCCCATAAAAAGTTCATGATTTTTTAAAAACCTTGTATTCTCCTCTGTAGACCCCTATTAGACCTAGTATTGTGTGGATTTTTTTGTTTATCATGATATATATGTGATGAGGAAGTAACGTCATTAAGATGTCAATGATGTGGGTTAATTGGAGGTGAGTGATGTTGTATGATATTTTATGGGTTATTTTGAGGAGTTTCTTTCCCTTTAATTGATTGATTCATAAAACATAAGTTAGTGCTGCATATATTAACTAATTGGAATTGGTAAAGTAAAATGTTGGTCTCGGATTTCCAAGTTGGTTATTTGGATGGTATTCTCTACCAAAAGTGGGTATGTCTCTATTGACTTTCTGTGTATTTTCTAATTGACCAATGTATTTATAAAACTAACTATGAAATACACCTTTCCCACAATACAGAAGCACCACGTAAATCCTAGATAGACACTACACACCAGAAGACACCGATGGGAGACACCCCTTAACATCAAATGATTGTTAAGGGGCCATTAGATTAGGAACTGAAGTCGATTGGAACTCCAGCCTTGAGAAATTCCTAGTGTTGGTAGAAATGATACCAACACCTTTATTCTTATTATAGTATAATGAAATGTTCTATACCCCCATGACCAAGTATACCATATGGTATATGGACTCGTACCTGACCAGGTTCAAGAGTAGGAGAAACTACTAAACATTTATTGTGGTACCTGTGAGGATATTTCCTTAGTGAAGAGGGTTATGTGCACAATCTTAAACTCAAATAATGTACCATAGGTGCATATTCATTGGCTAAGTGTACTAATCTGGTGTTTTCAGCAACATTCTATATAAAGAACACAATAAAAAATAAAGAGATTATTAAATGGAACTTTTTCCTCTTCCTTGAAGGAACATGATTTTACCCATGGGGCATTGTTGTTCTTATATATTGGGAGGTGACATGAATTGTCACAGGATACAGGTATGTTTTTGTTTAGTTTTTATTTTATTTATTTATCACATTGACCAGTTAGGTCTTTTACTGCTTTCTATGAATATAGGGTAGTGATGTTATCCTGACTAGTTGACATAGATAACTTTTATACTATAATACCATGAGGTGTGATTGTTAGGAAACATTGGAAGCTAGAGTATCCTTGGGTTCATCCAAGAGATGGAATTGTTTTTATAAAACATTGTGTGGGATCATTTCTGGAGTATGTTTAAGTCATGAAATAACCCCAAATGTCCCCAAGAGATATCATAAATAACCCTAAGTGTCTTCGTACATCATATCATCGTCGTTTGGGATGGCCACTCACCCAACCCGATCAAATTTATCGTACTCTATCCTCTCAGTCACATAGTCTAGACTCATCTCTCGAGGATTATCACATGCCTCGATGCACATATCATCATCAAACTAGACAAAGGGGATAATTCACCTCATGATTTTCCCAGTCACAAAATCAAACCATTTTGAACCCATCAACATTATTATCTCATCCACATGGGAATCCTCTATGGTCCCACGGACCTGTCCTGGTCGCTACTCATTGACTGTAATCCTCGTCCCATACACTATTGTCTTATCTCGTCATGTTGACCATTACTTAATTATATTCTCAATAATCCTATCAAGAACCTCATAAAATTCATTTATTACAACCCAGTCCCACTAACCAGGTTCTATCCTAAGCTAAATCACACCAAGCCTCTTGGAATTATAATGAAAATATGTCCGAAATTACCCAATACCCACACTAGCATCTCATCCTTCATCTCTTTAGTTAAACCCTTGAATAATTAAATGGAGTAAAACCGTTCATAATATATTTTATTTACTCATAGGTTCCATCCCACAATAAGAACCCACCAGGATTCAAATCCATCCTCATAAGTATTTCCTCATCAAATGCTAGATGTACAATTTCCTCACATATCACTACAAGGCACAATACTATTAGTAATATTTCACTTGATATAAACCCTCATATGGTCGATACACATATCATCTCAATTTTAAGTCATATGATAGACCACTCATACCCGAATTGATATCATATCCACTTAGAGACCTAGTGACAGGGTGATTTCATTTTCTTAAAATCACTAAATAACCTTCTCTAAACCTAGGTGGCTTGTGAACACCAAATCTATAAGTCTACTATGTTAATCTACATCCTCTCATTTACCATTCTTAGAGTCCATGACTCCCATGGAACATAGTTACAATCAATACCTTGGAAATATAAGACTGAATAGTCAAGTTAGTGGTTAAGTGTCTATAGAGGCTCTTAATACTTTCTTTATACAAGAAGAGATACTTTTGAAATTTGATGATTAAAGTCAGAAGAAACACAACTTGATGACTTTGGGTGAGGTTTTTTATTGGACTACCTTACTCATTTACTCTTGTATGTATTCTTTGAAAGAAGTACTTTAGGAGGGGATGACATTTTATGTGTTGGTGGTGGCACCAGTAGAGGTATATATCCCTTTCATGGTGATACCACATATCGTATTCATATGAGAAACATGCATAAACCATAGAGATATGTTCATGTAATTCCTATATTATATAGTGTTAATCGAGCCATAAATATTGACCTATATAGATAATTAATTTATAGACAAATCACTAAATGTTATCTTGTAATATGAAATGTTTTTTGGATCTAAAACTAAAAATACCTTTGCCCAGTATTCACCAAACATAAAAATCTCTACTCATCACCATAGTTAATATCGAGATAGCATGAAACTGTGCACGTAAATCCCAAGACAAAATTTTATCATAAACTAATCATCCCCAAACATATGGTACTCTCCACCATAATATGTGGATCACAGAAATTAATTCCAACAAATGGTGGTCCACATCATAAGAATCACCTATCAATAATGTATCCCCAATAGTCTATTGACTATCTCAATATAGTTCCCACCTTACCACAACTAGTCTTATATTCATATAATCATAAGTGAAAATATCTCATTGCACATGCTCAGGGCCATGAAGGTGTGTGAAAAAGGGCTAGGTGTCCTTACATGCGTGTGACGGTGCGTATACCCAGTGGGGGAGTAACAACTTTTAGTTAGAAAGTTCCATGAGCCGAAGTGGATGGCTTTGTTCCACCTTGAGGTAGGATCCATCTCCTACCCTCTTAAATTCAGGATTTCTTTTTATAGAATTTAGATTCTTTCTTCATTAGTCTTAATTATAATGAATTGAATATCTTGAATAACTATTATTTAATATAATTGTTTCATTTGATAAATAATGTCTTGTTTTTATAATAAAACCCCTCCAACGGAGGTTCAATGTCTGTGAAAACTCATAGTGGTAGTTATGTTGATCATGTTTCATATATAATTGAATTTAATTTGTACTAAATGATTTTTAAAATATATTTTAAATGTTATTAAATTAATTGGGTTATAAAGCAATGCCATGATTTTATAATAAAACCCCTCCAACGGAGGTGCACTGTCTTTTAAACCAAAGAGTAGGGATGATTATTTGTATCATGCTTCGATTTTATTTGAGTTTTCCATATGTCTCTTGTTGGTGTTTGTTCTGTGGATAGTTAGTTTTTGTTTTATTTGAATAATATAAATTAGTTTGTCATACTCTTTTAGCTCAAATGGAATTGGTCTTCCAACGTGTTATTGGTCTAGGTGTTGTCATTCCTTAAGATATATCACTATACCTGTTAGAATTGGTCACCCAACATGTGTATGTAATAACAACAAGGGAATTATGTTCATTTCATAGCTCACCATATAGGTATAAGGCTCTAGTCACTAGGTACCTATACCCGCCATCTCAAAAATGCATCACCATCCATGTGCAAACTATCAGTCCTCTTGGTACTCATATATCTTACACTAGGGAATCCACTAGATTACTTGAAACTAAAATCTGTCTCATGCCCAAAAAAGAAATAATTACCTCATGATAACCTCAAATACTATATAATATTCATGGAAATTTCCTTGCATCCCAGTCTGTCTATGCTTACAAGTCCTCACCACTATACTAAATTAGGTAACATGCCCTATTAGTATCAGAATATCTCTCCTGACCGCTTTTTGAAGGAGAAACATCTCTGTCAAACTATTTTTAGTCCTTGAGAAATAATTCTACCTATTTCACACCTCATATTTCATTCAACGATTAGGAGTGTGATCCCTTCCAGAGATTGGAGGATACCTTCTGTGTTTTTGCAAGTGACTATTTTTTTATCATTCATGATATTTTTAAATTGATTATTTATAGAATCTCAGTGCATTGTGTGTATGAAATAAAAATACATAGTATTAATTTTCAATCATGTATGATGATTAATCAAAATTTTGATATCTAGTACAGACATTGGTAAGTATAATTGAATTTCAATAATACAGAAAAACTCTATTTGATCACTAGTCCTCCCAACATCATGTTATGACCACTTGGTTCCATGTGCTATAAGAGTTGTTCCTTATACTAAATTGTTAATACTTGGGATTCAGTAATTGTATATGAAATTACATAACATGATTGATAAAAATAATAAGAAAATCTTTTCTACTAAAATATGATTAATTAACTTTCTCAACCAAGATTTTATTAAACCATTTATCTATGGTTTTTTATTTTATAATTTTCCTCCATAGTTCAATATTTTTATGATCCTCATGATATGATGAGTGTTTTGACCCATATAATGAAAATGCATCTACATTTTCTTTTTTCCATTCTGAGAACAATAAACAGCACACACCTTATATTGTGTAGTTGGAGCTTCCATCAACAACGGGGGATCTGATGGATGATCAGCTCTGTGATAGTATTCCAAGTGTCTTGTGATCAATCTTGAGACTGACTAATCACAATTTCCCTTCAACGTATGATACCTAGATAGAGTTTTAGATACATTACCCACCCATAGTTAATGGATATGGAGGCCCTCAGGTAGCAAACCTCTGGATTGAGTCTCTCATGAAAATATTTAGTCACATTTAGAAAACATTAGAGATGAGGGTGAAGCTTCCTACCTGTATTATACACGGACCATCTAAGTGCTCGAGGTACATTAGAGTACTTGTTGGACAATAATAAGACTTGGGAATTTTTTTATAATGATATTTGTATTTGAAAAAGGGTCTAAAATTTTTTGGATTTAAAATGATTACCTATTTTTGGAAATTGTGTCAATTTAGTTAGAAAAAGGGATAGGGTTAATTATTTTAAAGGTTTTAAAGTGATATTAATAAGTCAAAATTAGAATCTTTTAAAGGATTTAAGCAGAATGTACTTTTAAAATAGATAATTTTGAACTATTTGAATTTTAGAAATGTTTCACCAAAATATATAATTGTGATTAAATGGATTCATAAACAATCAATGATTCCCTTTATTACATGAGTTTTTCAAAACCTCATGGGTAAAATTGATGTTTTAATGAATGAAATTTCTTCTTTAAATAATTATTTGATAAAACCATTTTGGGTTAAATATGTGAATTTGGATCACATATTCAATGAAGTAAAATTCTATATTTTTTTCTTTTTATGAATTAATAAAGTATTGGATTTATTTTATTTAAATGATATCTTGAGATTTCTTATTGATCTATTTTGTGTATCATGGGTCTGGATTTTTGAATACCATTTTGATGGTGTTTGTGTTTCCTATTTTAGGGAATATCCCCATTGGGATTTAATGTATTCTTTGGTTGATCACGATCTTATTGGGATGGTTTATTTGTGTGCTTCAGTCTTAGAGCTTGTTGTTCTTCCTCTCTTTTCCTAATGTGATAATTATTTATGAGAGTTCCCAAACTTGAATCCTCCTCATTTCTCAAGGTAACTAGATTCTTAGGATGAATTTGTTTTGGTACTAAAGGTTGAGGATATTTTTATCCAACTTTCTATTTATTAGTCTCTTAAGGTTATTTTTGTAATCATCCTTATAGAGGGTCCGAGTTATAAGTGGTGGAAGTCTATTATTTAGACTAATCCATATAAGGAATATTCTTGGAAATGTTTCAAGGCATGGTTCATTTTGCATTCATTAATAATGCAGTGAAGGTACTATTGGATATAGAAGTATGTAGGCTCCATTAAAGAGATGAAATAGTGTTCGAGTACAAAAATAATTTTATCCAGTTGGTTCCATACATTCATAATATAGACTTGAATGATTACTTAATGGCTTGGTGGTTTGAGTAAAGTCTTTTATGACTTCTCACTAGTTGTTTCAGGCTTTATACTACACTTGTATAGAGCGGTTGTGAGATAAGATATCTATGTTGATGAAAGATTAGTGGGATCACCAGAGGTATTTCATGTTTATTCTATTCTTGTTTCTTATATTCCTAGGTGTGGTGGAGGAATCTCTAATAAGGGAAAAAGTAAGTCATATGTCAGAACCTATAAATGGTGGTTTGAAAACTATATTTTTTCCCACCATTTTCCTCTAGGATAAAATACATGGTTTTATATCAATTTAAAAAAGTGGGACATAAGATACTTTTTTGTTAGGATCAACAGAGTTATTTTTTCTTAGACTACCAGATGGAGTATAAACAATATGAATATATTGGGTTACATGAATCAATTTAGACTACCAGATGGATTCATTGGGATACTAAATCAATTGAGTTAATTCATATTTGTTTTTTTTATTGTTTAATATCTTAATTATCCCGATTGAAATTTTGGTTGTACTGGGAAAACAGGAAGGTTGTTGTGTACTCACTGGAATCCAATGGTTATCCATGGGGTGTTCGGGGGGTGAAGGGGGTCTTTAGGGATGGGGGGATGGTGTAGGTGGGTGTCAAGGAGGGGCTATCTAGGGGGTATCAAATGGATTTCTGGGGGGTTCTGGGGACTGCAGGGTAGGGGTTCAGTTGGAGTGTCAAGGAGGGGGTCTAGGGGGGTCCATGGGGTTTCTAGGGGGTCTGTATTGTATGGGAGGGGTAGGGGTGTCCTTGGGGTGTCTAGGGGGGAGGGGTGCAAGATGGATGTCCAGGGGTGCAAGTAGGTTGTCCCGGGGGGTATGCATGGTAGGGGGAAGGTGTAGGTGGGGTGTCTAGGAGGGGTTGTCCATGGGGTGTCCATGGGCTGTCTATGGGAGGTTTGCAGGGTAGGGGAGGGTGCAGGTGGGGTGTCTAGGAGGGACTTTCCAGGGGGTGTCTAAGGGTTTTCTAGGGGGGTGCTGGGGGTTTGGAGGGCAGGGGTGCAAGTGGGGGGTCTATGAGGGGTGTCCAGTGGGTCCAAGTGGGTGTTTAGGGGGAGTGGATGCCCAAGGGAGGGTGTCCATGGGTGTCTTGTGGGGAGGTTTGTCCTGTGGGGGTGCAAGGGGGCTATCCAGGGCGGTGCAAGGGGGATGTCCTGGGGGTGCAGGGGGTGTTCAAGGGGGTGCAAGGGGGTTGTCAAGGGGGGTGCAAGGGGGCTGTCCAGGGGGGTATGGGGGTGAAGGGGGTGGAATGGGGCTATCCAAGGGGGCATGGGGGTGTAGGGGGTGTTCAATGGGGGCTATGGCGGTATTTGTTTTATGAAATGGGAAGGCCTATAAATCACCACAAAACCATAAAATACATTTCATGAGTTTTTTTTGAATTTTGTACATTCTATTGTCTGCATTAGTGTTTTTCTTAAATTATGTATTATCAGGTGTTGTATTCATCATTGTATATTGTCTGCATGACTGTATTTTTTATATTCATCATTATTCTATAGGATCGTACTGTAATTCCAGAGTGGAGGAAGTGGCATGATTCTTCTTGGAATTATAGTATAGGAATTAGAGAGGGGAGGTTGTTGTATGTAGCTTACTGCAGAGGGGAGGCCGTTTTATGCTGGTTCTGTCGGGAAGAGGGGTTGGCTGGAAGAGGTGTGTGCTTTTTTTTTGCGGAGAAGATGAAATACTAATGGTTCTATGAACTGTTGGTATACAGATTGTGTAGTATAAACCAATGATTCTCAAACTGTTGGTATGCCTATATCCCAACAGTTCCAATGAAAATGTTGGGAGCAGTGTGTTGTAGGTGGTATACCAACAGTTTAACAACCACTGGTGTATACCCATACCACCCGAATTATGGAAAAGGTTCACTGTGAACCATTGCAATTAGTGTATACCAATGGTTAAACCTCGTTCGTCTAGTTTTATAAACCTACGATTATTAACCATTGGGATAGAAATTTACCAATGGTTGACACTAAACCGTTGGTATTTTAAAAATTTATCCAACCTATCCCAATAATTCAAGATGAACCATTGGTAAATGAATATTCCCACGCCTCATAACTCACCTATTTAGTGAACCATTGGGATAAAATTTCCCAATGGTTTTGGGGATTTTACCAATGGATTGTAACCGTTGGTAAAAGATTATTTTATAGTAGTGACAATTTTAGTGAGTGTGTTGACATAGGGTAGTATCCATGAAGCTAGATAGAGTCATGGAATATAGTTGGAATATATGTCTGGAGATGGGCCAACCAACATTTCTTTTCTTAATTCCCATATTTGGGAAGGGTCTGTATTTTTTCAACATTTCTCTGGATGTGTTCATATTGAAAGCCAGTGTTTTAAGAAATCATGGAAAACTATTGTTTCTAATTTATAGTGTCCTGTGTAGGTAAAGACCATGGTTTTGTGTGCCAAGGGGATCCTAAATTCAACACTACATATGGTGGGGATGAGTTCCATCCAATAGAGAAGGTCCTTAAATATCAAATAAAAATAATTCAACCCTCGTTTGAAGATGAAGCTATAGAGACTATTGAATGTTGTGTGGAGATTCCTCCCACTCATTTGGATCCTCTGATACTTACAATGGATAGAAATTTTTATAACAAGGAGGGTAGGCAGCTGGTAGGTGAATATGTGGAGATGTAATCTTCATTTAGAAAGAAATCATTGGAAGATATTGTAGCAGAAGTGGAAAATGGGAAACTTCTAGCAACTAATGTAGTTGATCTTTCTGATGGTCAATCTGAATTTGATAATAATGTGAAGGAACAAGTTGATAAAGAATAACTTTATGAGAAATATTTACCCATGTCCACAAGTAAAGTAAGAACAATATGGAGGAATATGTCTCTAAAAAGTCCATAGAGATTGGTACTTACATGCCAAAATTGGATATACAAATTACTAAAGGTAATAAGGGTAAAATATCCCCATTGACGACCACACATTTCAAATGGTCACCCATAGGAAAACTATCCCACTCATTTTTTCACCTAAGCCAACAGATGTAGAGGAGAAGCAGACTACATTATAACCCCCAAAATAAAGCATGGTGCTGAGTATGGATAATCACTCAAATCCCCAGGACACAGATAAAAATAGCTTTAGTATCCTTGAAATATTAAAAAGTTATAATAGAAAAGAGGAATTCCATGAAGAATTTATTAATGATCTTACGGTAAAGATTAAAATAAGGAGAAACCCTGAGAAGGTATCCTTAGAGGGAGCATGTCTGGATAGAGAGCAGAATCTGACCCTTGAGGATCCCGTCCCACATCATGATTCTTGAGTGAATAGAATGTAATGGTGTCAGTGTCTTCGACATCAAATGTCAGGCCACCACCACATGCCTGAACTCTCATCTGAACCGAAACCACACCGCCATCATTTCCTTGATCGATGTCATTTGATGTCGAAGACACCACCACCATTACTTTCTATCCACTCAAGAATCATCAAGTGGTATGGGATCCTCAAGTCCAATATCGTGTTCGCCATCCGGACTTGCACCCTCAAAGGATACCTTATCAGGGTTTCTCGTTATTACAATCTTGATAGCATGAGAATTACCAAATTCTTCATGGAATACCCCTTTCCTGTTAGTACTTTTTAAATATTTCAAGGATACTAAAGCTATTTTTATCTGAGTCTGGTGGAGTTGATTGATTATCTATACTCAACACCATGATTTATTTTGGGTGTCATAATGTAGTCTTCTTATCCTCTACATATTCTAGCTTCGGTGAAAAACTTAGTGGGATGGTTTTCATGTGGGTGACCATTTGAAATATGTTGTCATCAATGAGGATATTTTTTCCCTTATTACCTTTAGTAATTTTTTTATCCAATTTTGGCATGTAAGAACCAATATCCATGTACATATTAGAGATATATGCCTCCATATTGTTCTTACATTACTTGTGGACATGGGTAAATATTTCTTATAAAGAAAATCATTATCAACATGTTCATACACATCATTATCAAATACAGATTGACCATCAGAAACATCAACTACATTAGTTTCAAGAAGGTTCCCATTTTCCACTTCAGTTATAATATCTGCCAATGATTTCTTTCTAAATAAATATTACATGTCCACATATGCAACTACCAGCTGCCTAACCTCTTTGTTATAAAAATTTCAATCCACTGTACGTATCAGTGGGTGAAAAATAGTTGGAAGAATCTCCACATGACTTATAATTATCTCTACAGCTTCATCTTCAAATGGGGGTTGAATGCATTCTATATGATCTTTAAGGACCTTCTCTATTTGAGGGGATTCATCCCCACCATATGTAGTGTTGACTATAGGATCTCCTTTCCACACAACACCCTAGTATTTCCTTACATAGAACACTATAAATTAGAAACCATAATTTCCAAGGATTTCTTAAAACACTGACATTCAGTATGAACACAAGCAGAGAAAAGTGAAAAAAATACAGACCCCTCACCAATATGGGAATTAACAAAATAAATTTTGGTATGCCCATCTCCAGACATATATTCCAACTACATTCCATGACTCTACCTTGATTCATGGATACTACCATATGCCTACACACTCACTAAAATTGTCACTACTATAAAATAATATTTTACCAACGGTTACAAACTGTTGGTAAAATCCCCAAACTGTTGGGAAATTTTATCTCAATGGTTCTCTGAACAATTGGGTTATGAGGCATGGGGATAGCCATATCACAATGGTTAATCTTGAACTATTGGGATAGGTTGGCTGGATTTTCAAAATGACAATATTTTAGTGTTAACCGTGGGTAAATTTCTATCCCAACGGTTAATAATCGTAGGTTTATACAACTAGAAGAATAGGTTTTAACCGTTGGTATACACTAATTGCAACGGTTCACAGTGAACCATTTCCCTATGTCAGGAGGTATGGTTATACACCAACGATTTTTAAACTATTTGTATACAACCTATAGAAAACTACTCCCAACAGTTTCATTGAAACTGTTAAGATATAGGTATACCAATGGTTCATATGGGTGTTCAGGCATGCGGTGGTGGCCTGACATTTGTGGTTATGCATCAGGGTGGGTGCTTGTGACACGATTGACATCGATGGTGACTTTAGACGGTGGTGGGAGAGTAGAAAAATGGTGGTGGCATCTGCAATAGTGGTTAATCGATTTGTTGTTAGGGTTTTCATTTTCCATGGGCCTTCGGACCATGTTCCTTCCTTCTTTTCGAGCCTTTGGGCATTTCTGGACCTCTGAACCTTGCCTTTTGTAATGGGGATTATACCATTGGGCTCTTGGGCCACTAGAATTTATGGATATGTGTGTCTAGAAATTTGAGTTTGTAATGGGTTCTCCATTAACCCAGTTCAAAAGGGGTTTCTCTTTTGCCTCTTTTTGAATAAAGGGGTTTACCCCAACCTTTTTCATCTATTCCTATCAATATATAATTATATATAATAATAAATATTATATCCCTATTTATTGGTTAGATATATTTATTATAATTTTACATTTATTTAAATATGTATTTATTTATTTATAAATATAATTATAAATAAATATATTTAAAAATTATTTATATAATTATAAATATAGTAAATATATTTGTTATTTAATTATATTTATTATAATTTGATAATTATGATGATATGTATTTATTTATTTATAATTATAATTATAAATAAATGTATTTTAAATGTATTTATATATAATTAAAAATATTTTTATTTAAATATATATATACATATTAATATATATTTATAAATGTAAAAAATATATTAATAATTTAAATATATTTATTATAATTTTATAAATATTGAAATAAATAAATATATTTATATTTATATTTATAATTTCTAAATACTTTTTAATGGTTATATATATTTATAATTTTATAATTAAATATTTAAATTACAAATTTAATTAAAAATAGTTAAATACATTAATTGTGGAAATTTCAAACTAATTATAAATATTACAACTTAATAAATAAAAAATAATTGTATTTAGGGTTTGACTTAGTGGTAAAAACCATATAATACTACATCAAAGATGGGGGTTCAAAGATCATTGGGCACAAGTTACTTTAGTATAACTATAGTAGTACTGTAGAAGAATTGTAGTAGTGGTGAAACTCTAGCATTGATGACATTGTTGTGGTGGTGGAACGGTAACAGGTACTGAAGCAGCGGTAGTAATGTAGCTAGGACTATGGCAGCCCGAGTACTGTAGTCGTACTAATCATCAGAGGGCCTTTGGGAAACAAATTGGGCCTTCAAGCCCGCGTAATGGGATTTAATGTCAATTGAGCCGGCATGCCATGTAATGGGTCTCCTCTACCGAAAAATTGGTCATTTCCTTTACTTCAATAATAAATAGGCTTTAGCCCCATCTTTAAAAAAAATTATATATGAATAAATATTATTCATAAAAATTTAAAACTTATTGAAAATATTACATGTATAGTAAATAAATATATGTATAAATAAATATTAAAAAATGATTTAATATATTTTTAACAATATTAATGAATATATAACAATAAGCGAATAAAAAAATTAAATAAATTACAAAAATATTAAAAAATGAATTCGTAACATTTATGTGAATTGAAAACATACATATGAATGCATACACATCTACACGCACATATACAAACACAATATATATACACACATACACATACATACATGCAGTTATATGTGTACATATATTTAAAATTATTTAATATCAATATGAATATATATATAAATATATTTATTTGTTTATATATTTTATAATTGTTTAAATACACTATTAAAAAAATTGTATTTATTTTATTTATATAAACATTTTTTAATTAATGTATATAAAAAACTATTAAACATTTAGACTAAAATGAATTTGACAATTGTATATAAATATTTATGTTATTATGAAAATAAGATACATTTTTTTATTAAATGTTATATAAATAATATTTATATATTACATATATATATATATACACTTATTGTAAAGTAAATATTATTTAATATATATATATATATTTATAATTCTAAATAAATATATTTATAGATATATATATATATATAATTATAAATTTATTTACATAATTATATATATATAATTATATATATTTATATAATTATTTATATTTATTAATATATAAGTATATATAATTATTAATATAATAAATATATTTATTTTTTAAATATATTTATTATAATTATATAATTATTTAAATATAAATTAATTTATTTGTAATTTTAATTATAAATAAATATATTTATAATAGAGAGAGATGATATCTGCTAGAGAGGCTCTCTCTCCAAACATTGGTGGCATATTGGGTTCCCTCCTCATGGTGCATTCATCTCATCTTTCACTGGTTGAAGGCTTTCTTGAATGAGGACGTTTCGACTAATACAAGCATACCTCTTTCAAGATAGAAGGTCAAAGGGTAGTTCATGGTGGGATCGATCTTATTGTTTCGCTTCCCAATAATGCTTACAATCATTCCTTCTCTCTCAATAAAGAATTGGTTGTTGGTGTGATTCGTTGAAAAGGTAATGTTGCTCTTGCCAAAGCTGATTCCAATGCGATCTCAGGGTGTCTAAAAATCGGTAAATATTCCATTATTGCACAAATCATTTTGTCGAGGGGCTCAAAGCTATGTAAAGTTTGGGATTTGGTTATGCAACTTTTGGATGTGTGTAGATTTTATAATTGGAAACTTTTCTTTATGGGTGACATATTTTTTCAGATTCTCTTCTCAAGGGATGACCGGAAGATGATGGGGTGGGGTCTCTGATCAATCTCCCTCGAGCCAGGTGTAATGCATATCTGTGAGTGGGATCGAAATTTTAACCCAAAGGAGGTAAGTAAGTCATTTATATGTACTTAAATCCTATGTACAACTATGGATCAAATTGTTTGGAATAAATTAGGTATTTTTGAATTTGAGGATCCAATATTACATTGCATTGGAAATTGGTATAGCTATCAAAATGGACAAAGAGATCGAATTAGCCAGATTTGGAAACTATTCCCAATTTATGGTTGAGGTAAATTTATGTTATTCATTAGTTGTTAGAGTTTTTATCTCTAATGAAATAGATGAGTTTGATCTAAAATTTTAATATAAAAAGGTATTATAGTTTTATATGGATGGAAAGATGATTGGTCATTACATCTCGAACTATAAAAGAGGTTTGGGTTGTAATTTTTGTTCAGATCATGGGCATAATGAAAGCTCATGCACTAAGAAGTCTAGGAAATTGAAATACACTACTCAAGTTCATGATGTGAATGTTTTAAAAGAGAATAAATAAGGTGTAGGAATGATTCCACAAAATTTGTAGGGTATTGGGATGGGAATTTAGTCTGGATACTCTTAAAAAATGGAACAATAACATGCGGTTGGTGCATAAAATGTTGTTTCACTCATGGTTGGTCGCACAAGAGTGGACAAGGAGGATATTGATGGGTTCTCCAATATGGTGCTACATAATTATCCTAGTATGTTAATGAAAAATGATACTCCTGAAAGATTGAAACCCTATCGTAATAGGTAAAAGGAATCTTCATTGGTTACAATAATTTCTTTAGATGATATTATGAATAATATGGATGAAACGAATTTTCATGGAACCTCCTCGACTCTGATCAAGAGATCATGGTATGACATTGCAGTATATGAGTGGGACAAATGATCACCATCACATGATTAAGTGTCTCTTGATTTTTATTATCAGTAATAAAATAATTTTAAAATTTATATTCAAATGGAAGTGGATAGGGAATTTTTACATGAACAAGCCTTAGAAACTTCAAATATGATAGTTAATTCTATGATTGTTGTGGTCTCCTCCTAGTCATCCAAGTAGATTCTGGGGGGTGATAATGTCCTTCCCATCATCTCTCAATAACCTTTTTATTTAAAAGTGTATGACATTACAACTCTTGAAGTAAATAACTCATCTCCATCTATGTTATTGGATGAAGAATGATTCCAATTGCTATCTTTTATGAAACCCATACCTCATTCTTTTGACCTTGGGAAGCCTTATCTTACTAAAACTTCATGTGATGTCGCCTTGGATTCCCTTCTGATACCTCTTCAGATGGAGCCTCCATCGAGAATTCCCACATGCAGGTAGGTCGATTCTTTCCTTCTAGTAGCATCAAGTGAACTATAGATCTCCCTAGAAAATGTGTAGAAAATGGGAAGACAAGGAAAAGTACAGGAAGATGATGTCCAAATGATCTCTATAATGATGCATTCTCGATCCTCATAGCACTTGAAAATGGATGAAAGGGTGGCTATATTGATGATTAAGGTCCCTAACATTGCTTCTTCAGTAGCTAGGTGTTATTCTACATTAGATGACGGTGCTTTGGAATACATTTTTCACGCATCATAGAAAACATAAGCCAATGTGCAGGTGTCAAAATAAAAAACCTTTTTGGTGTGATTTATACTATTAATGATGCATAAAATGGTGAAATTTAGGAAACTGGGGTTCAGAATACTATAGATAAAGGAACTCTAGATACATTCCTTGATGAACCTTTTGAGAGGGATGAGGTTCAATCAAATGTATGGAGAACTGATTTGGAGGGTAATGACATTGAAGGCCTCTTACAATGTGTGAAAACTTGTAGAAGAGACTAGAATCCTAGGGGTTGAGGTTATGGGAATGGAAGAATTAATTGGAATGCTATGCACGATGAGGAGTGTAGAACTGGAGCTGAGATTAGGAAAAATTTAGGTCTTTAACTGCATCATCGATGCAGGCAGTATTGCTTTATCAGAACCCATCTCACATTTTTTCTCTTTTTTCAATTTAATTGAAGGGCTTCGACTCTACGTTTTCAAATATTTTTTTATATAATGATAAATATATTTATATAATTATATATATTTTTATAAATATATATAGTCATATAAATATATATATATATAATTTTGTATAGTTATATAATTATATATATTTATATAATTATATATATATATATATTAATAAGGAAATATATATAATTATAAGTGTAATAAATATATTTCTTATTTAAATATATTTTTTAATTTTATATAATTATTTACAAATATATTATATTTATTTATAATTATAATTATATATAAATTTTTCTTAAAATATTTTTATATATTTATAAATATATTTATATAATTATATATATATATATATATTAAGATATAAATATGCATAGTTATAAATATAATAAATATTTCTATAATTATATTATAATTATTTGAATATATATATTTTTATATGTTTATAAATATTTTTAAAAAAAATTATATATATATATATATATATATATATATTTGAATTATAAAAAATTTAATGTTAACATGTCATATTAATATTATTTATATACATGCATTTTTTAATTTAGGGATATAATAAAACATTATTTTTTTAATATAAATTTGATAATTTTATATATATTAATAATATTTTTTATTAAAAAAATTTCAGAGCTATAAATAGTTATGATAAAGGGTACACCTTTATTAGCCCTTTATAGCACTGTTAAAAGTTTCTGTTATGTGTTCTTTTATCTAGCACTGAATCTGGATACCCTTTTATTAGGGATTTAAGTTTAATGCTGATAAAAACCAGCACTGGATAAGATGTGGTCTATGGTAGTGTTAACTCGAACTCATTGTGGTTCATTTCATAAGTGTAGAGGTAGAACTTTGATTGTATGATGATTTTATTTTACATACAATAAAAAACACTTCCAATGATGCATATGTGTTTTCTATTGGATGTGTCACAATGGTATAGATTCTTGAAATTTTTATAGTATATAAATATGAAAATTTTTAGAAGTTACAAATAAAAAATTCATTAATAATTCACTTATTTATGAAATTAAATATTCTATGTATACTATATTATATTTTTAAATAGTTATTAATACTCAAAATATTTTAAATATGTTATTATAAATTATAAATTATAAAATTATATTATATATATAATCTAAAAAACAAAAACTGGATTTTTTTTTCTAAATTTATGAACATTAAATTTATATAATTAATTTATTAATAATAATTAATACATCATGACATTGATGTTGAGAGAAATTCACTAAAATAATTATTTTACATCATATTCAATCTATTGTATGTCATCTTATAATTCAATATCAATCACATAATAAAATAAAATAAAATTTAAAATTATTATTTACTTGTAGGGTTGAAAATTTATACTCATTAATCGAGTATCCTACGTTCCCTATCCAATCCTAATCAATTTTGAGGAATAGTTAAGTATGTTTTAATAGTAATATAGATAGCATGTTAATCTTTTTTAAATTCATGTATGGTTGGGGATAATATGATGAGTAAATACTTCACAGAGATTCTTAACCATGTAATTATCCTATTTTAATCATCCTATAAATAAGATAAATAGTGATTAAATGACTTAAAAGCTAAGTTGATTTTATATAAATAATATAAAAATGAATTTTTTTAATAAATATTTCGTAGAAAATTTATTTTATGTTTTGATGGAAACGTAAGTATGTTTAATCATTTTATAATAAATCAAAAAGTGTTTTTTAGATTGTGAATTTATATTATATATTTTGGCACCCACATAATAAAATATTTAATTCAAGTCCACCATGTAGTGTTTGTAATAACCTAACCTAAATGAAATTGAATCCCCTAACACTACATACCGTAAGTGTGTTTCCCAAAATTTGAGACACTATAGACTAATATCAAGTGTCAATAATTAACATAGGGATAATATTCCTATTTATGTAACCATTTTACCTGAATTTATGATTGATACTAAAAATTTTAAATGACAGGCTTATATATTTCATTATCAAAAAAGATAGATATAGAAAAAAGTGATCCACAACACATGAGGGAATTCAACAATCCATAATCAAATATGATCAAAAAATGAAATTGAAAAATTATATGTAACTCATATAAATCATTTTGTATAAATATCTACTCAAAAAAAATATGCTCACATAATTTCCATATGAATGATTTAAAAAATAACATGTGAAAATGATAAATATATGAGGACAAAGTATGTCATTGCTGCGAGGGGTTACTTAATTGTTTCCAAAAACACTGTATATCAATTCAATTTATTCCCATAAAAATATAGTGAAACTGTATCTTGATGGGGATGATGTAACAATGAGAGGATGTGTGAGAAGGAACACAAATAGCATAATAGAAAACACATCTTTCTGTGACTATTGTTATAAAGTGTCTAATCCCCGATGAATAATGGTTGTGATCCCTCTATGAATGTTCTTTTTTATTATCAATAATATATAAGATATGAGTTATAATATGCCCTTAAACTACAATGTATAATAAATAAAAATTTGTCTTTAAAAAATCTTATGTTCTTTTCATCCTCTGATCTTGTGTTCCTTTAGGATTCGAATAACATCTTCACTATCATTCCTATAATAAATTTTCAACCAAAATCCAGTGCTCCTAGGAATGGATAGTTGAATCTCCCAATGTCTTATTAAATAACATCACACTCACATGTATTTATTCTAAGTGAGACACATTATATATTTATAAACAAGGAATCACCATGAAGTTTTGTCCATAAAAATGATCGTCTAATCCATTGACCAAGTCTTATCTATGATGATGCATATCCCTTAGATTTTCCACAATTTTTACATATATCTAGATATAAATTACAATTAAATCTCCATGTATGATCCCAAATTCTCTCATGGTCTCAATATTTCACGTCCATAACAAGTCTTTGACCTAGTTGTCTTGAGTGTTCTTATAAAATAGTCATCCATTGTAATTGTTTCATTTCAATTCGTTTTACATTGGAATTCATTTATTTTATAATGGAATCCAACATCTCTATTTTGAGTATGGTTTCTTATGTAAACTTCTCGTCTACTCCTTCAAGTATCTAAGGAGAAACCCAGGCACCATGTTAGGCTGAACCCATCTATTTCACCCAATAGTCAGGATTTAGGAGGTTCCTACGATGTGTATTTTTTTATCCTAATTTCCTACCACTAGTGATCTAGGTTAACTTTCCATGTTCTATGGGAATTATCGTACATCAAATTCATGGTACAAAGGAACTTTGTAGTAAAAGGATCACCTCAGTGGATATTTCTACTATTATCCTTCAAAATTAATTCCATAGCATTAAATGCCTTGTTTCATGGACATGAAGTAGTATATTTTTCTTATTTAACATGATTTCATCATTCCTTTGAATTTAACATTGTCCTAACAAGCCTCTAAATCATCAAAGAGAATGTTATCTATAATTACAACATGAAAACATTTTTATAAATCATGAATGATTCTATTTATGAAATAGGTCATATAATTCATCTAATGTGAAAGAAACACAAACACCACACTATAGGATAAAATGTTTTTATGTATTGTTTTATTGGACTATCATATGATAATTGGGATGTGGAAACTAACTAAAATAAGTAGGATCCATATTCAATAAATAAATGTGTTGAACATATCATAAAAACAAAACATACTTACTTTATATTTAGTGGCTTTTATATTCCATCTACAAAGGAGAATACTTAATGGTGACCAAGATGAGTAACAGATCAATTCCTACTTTCTCATAAGGGGATAAACTGCCTACTAAATCTATATATCTATAAGAGGACACTCGAAGAATTTGATGGGGTGTTGGAACCTTCTTAGGAGTGTTGAACATGATTCGGGAAGAAGAAATATTCTACGAGATTTTCATTAAACTGATGATCACAATCACCATTGAACATATTCAATTAGATAACATACACATTGTTGAGGATAACCATCTCTCCTTTTGTAAGAGATATCTGAAATTTTTCATAAATGAATAATAAGTATGTTATAATTAGGTATTATCAAATAATACCCATGATATACACCTCATTGATAAATACATTCAACAATATTAATTCAAATATTATAAACCAATTGTAATTGATTAAACATATAGAAACTAAGTAGGGATAAATGTGATACACATGTTGTATATTGACGGGTTTTTATGCATGTATTGTGGGTGTATATGCATCGTATACATGTACATTGTCTTCATGCATTTTTTGTTTTCATTACATGAACCATATGCATTTTTTATATATGAACTGTATATATATTTTAATTATACATGTATCATATACATGCATTAAATGTACATGAATAAAATGAATCTATATTTTAGTACACTTCAAATATCTCCCACTTTCAGTTAAATCCCATTTATACTTTATGTAAAACAACACAACTCTGTGAATCCATCCAAATTATTTTGGATATAGATTCCTCAATATCTCTTATTTATGGAACAAAATATTTTTATAAAATTGTATCCTTATCCAAGGGCCAAACTATGTGGCCCTATAGTCTCTATCATCATTGATAGCAAATATGAAATCTATATTTCATAGATGTAAGAAAACGCCAACCTCTAATAAAGATTCAGTTCTACTCAATCTACTAAGGGTTCTTGTGTGATCTCCATTAAACATAGTCATATCTCTATATGAACAAGTCTACCATAATATGTATCATATACATAATATTCATACCTATATAATCCATTTTCTCATGGAATCATGTTACCACTATAAAAGGAACATGTCAATCTAGTATAGTATAACTCATCTTTTCTTGATGCTCCAAAAAAGACCAATGAAGTTGATTAACAAATCACGTCTCATTCATCCATTATATGAATAAATCGTATGAAAATAATATTAGTAGTTGAACACATTATATGTGTCTCAAGTAAGCATGTCCATGCATTTCCACAATCTAATTCAATTATGGTCTAGATTTCTTAACTCAAAATATAAGTGGACAAATTCAATCATGGTTGTAGTCCAACCAATGACATGATCAAAATCACACCCAACCACCCCATGATTATCTAAGTCCATATTTAGACTTTCATAATTAGGGATCCAAGTATAAAGGTTATTATTCTTGCTATCTCACCATCCTTAGGTAAGATTTATTGATAATATGCATACACCATAAGTATATCAATGGTTGTATGACATTCCATGTGACATATTTTAGTAGGTAAATCAAATTAATAAGTCCTTACTCATTAACTCATGAATCTATTCTAATTATCACTTATACAACCCTTTGTAATGAGTAAAATAATATATTCAATATAACATTTACATATCATTATATCCCATTATACTCTTTTATAATCATTGGTTAGGGAAAACTCAATGTTATACCTTTAGGGGATATTATCATTCAACTATTCTTCCAAATTAAATTGTAACATACATGAATAAATGATAAATAGATATTGTCTTTATAGAAACATTAAACATGTTAAAACCATTACTATTAATCTCCTAAGTATTTAACACGCATGGATTATATAATAATATCATGTTGTTTCTATAATAATGATATCATTAACACATTACATCAATATATAATTCCAATCATATCTCTAAGGGATCATATGATAAATCTATCCCCCTAAACACATTTGTGCGTGACATCTACTTTGTATAGTGGTGAAACATGGGAATCATATTCCTAATGTTCAAATCTTTTAATATTTTCAAATACCTAAAATTCATAACATCTATATGTTATGATATAAATTTCTTTTTTTGTTAAAAATCTTTCTATGTTTACCATCATTATCTTTTAATCATATTTTATCAAACTTTTTCCTGGAAATTAAAGTAACTGTTTAAATTATTACAGATTTTCATATCTTGAAATCATTTTAGATATATTGGCATTCACTTTAATATTGTTAATATGACTGTTTACAATTCTATTTACCGAAAAATCCTAAAAAATATTTAGGATATCAAATTTAATCCACTTTGAAAATTGGATGGAATAATCCTATAGTAAATAATAAAACTTACTTTCTCAGGGTATCCTCATGTAACCTTATACATTTTTCAGTTAACATCAATACCCTAAAATTATATAGGGTATTTAGTGAAATTAATTCCGATTAATATGAGTATAATATTTTATTAATTAACTTTGAACTTCTCTATGTTGAAACATACTCTCACTATCCTCATAGACATTAAATTTTTTGTTATAATATTCTTCAATGATTAAACAAAAACTTATTTTTATTGGGGAATTAAACTTATTTCCTTTTATTATGAATATTTAATGAATAAACTATTATTTCTATATATTATATGATATTCTACGTGTTTAAATAATGTTCCTTGAAAATAATATTATTCTTTTAAAGTTTTCACATATTAGTGATTGGAAAAACTTCCATAGTATTTTAAATCAATGGAATAACATTTTACATATATTAAAACAGATTTATCCATATTATCTTTACAAAGATATTATAGAATATAGGGGAAACAAATGTTTATCAACAATATAATCCCATTTAATGAAATTGACAAATATTTACAAATTTAAAATAAGATTATTAAAACACACATCTAGTAAATCATTCCTATTATCTTGAAGTCAACCAATTCATTAGTGCATCAACTACGTTGTCCACCATGTCAAGATCCATTATTCAATTATTTATTTCTTCTTATACACAACTATATATTTTTAAAATTTATTAAAATATAGAGTTTGTATCAAATACATCTAAGAATATATGAATTTAATTCTATAACAACAATACCTTGAGTAGACTCACTAACTAGAATCTTAAAACATTATAGATATTCGAGACAATTCCTTATCCAACAGTCAATTTGAGCATAATAATAGCACTACCCTTGCTAATTTTTTAACCTCATCGGTGGTTTTAACACTTCAAAACATATTTTATTTTTGAAATCATTACCCTTACCCATTTTAACCATCAACATTTTACTATATTATTAACCACCCATGTCCTATTGTATTATCCTCAACATATTAAGGTGATCGAGAAAGGGTTTACAAAATTGATTAATGTTCTAGTTAACAATGAATTGTTTGAATACTTACAACAAGTACCATATAAATAAATAGGTTTCATTATTATGTTTTAATGGTGAACCCAAAAATTATAAATCATTTACATGCCCAATTATATTTAGTGTATGAGTAAAAACTAATGTTCCTTGCACTATTATTCTTCCAATTAGATCCTTTAATACTTTATAATTTCATGTATTATGTGTTCTTTATAGACCCCTCTTTAGGTTTTCAATAATTTTTTAACTGTTGATTCATTCTTGATGACCATGTCATATTTTATTAATTCATATTATTTGTGATGATTATTGAACCTATTTTAAAAGATATATAAATCATGCTAATAGTTTAGAGTGAACTATCTTCTTCATGTAAAGAGGACTAGAATAAAAATGGTTTGAAGAGATATAAACCATGTGTGTTGAGATTTATGTTCAATGAAATTAGTATAAATATTGTAATGACCTGAATATTTATAAATAAAATTCTTTTTTTCATTGAACTAAATATCCTATTATATATTTGTTTTATAGAAAACGAATTCACTTATTTGGTTTTATTATGTTCTATAATATTTAAAATACTATTAATCATCATAAACATTGATAATATATTCATGTAACAGTTATCATATGATTATAAAAATTATATCTTTTGGATAAATCTAATAGACACAGGCAAATGAAGTGATGACCTAAACTAGTAGGATCATACCCAAAGAATCCCACTTATCAGAGATTCTGAGGGAGATAGCATCAATAGAATTATTCTTATAACCATTCTCAATGTTATATCCAATAAATCAATCAAGAGTTAAACTATTTACATGAGATGTTCATGATCATTGAGATCACTACCCAAACCATGTATGTCAAACTACCCCATGAAAATTTCATCATCGTGCACCATAGCCTTTGGAAAATTTCTAGTCAAATAAATGGATATGTACAATCACCATAGTAATATTAATAGGTATATTGTATTTTTAATATAATAATGGTTATATTTACTTCTTATTATTTTTAATTTTTAGTTTATTTTGATTTTAATTCAATAAAACTAAAATTGTATTTTGGGGGCATATATATGTTCAATTAATACATTCCATTTTGAATAATTAATTAATTTTTGAAATAAATTATCTTTTATTAAATATTAAATAATATTTATTAAGAATATTTGATAATATAATTTTACAAACTCAAAAATAATTTTTATAGTGGTTTAAAAACAATTATTGTCCAAAAAACTATCATTTATCAATAAATGTCATTTCATATTTTAAAAGTAAAAATTTACATATTTTGAAATTTAATTTGATAAAATAAATATTGTTTTTTAAATCATAACATTAAAATTATCCATTGGTTAATTGTTCATAATTTTCATAGTGTCAATGTTTTGGGTAAAAATTAAATACGGTATAAATATACTATGTGTATTATAACATCATTATGACCCAAAAGTAATGTAATAAATAAAATAAAGGCTACCAACGACCAAATATATGTTTACCCTTAATATAATGTTATTTTAATGTTTTTTGATTTATTTTATAATGTTTTTATGTGTCCTCCAAAACATATATTATATTTTAGGATTTAAAATTAATTCTTTATAATCATGACTGACTTTCACATCACCAAGGGGAATATTTTTTTGAGTTCAGCCCATGACCTTATAAAATAATGAAAACCACTAATATTTGGTAAAAACCATGGTAAAACGATGAGAAGGTTTGTGGTTTTGATTATTTTATTATATAGATTAAAAAAAGAAATGTTTAAGAAATAATAAAGAACTCCCTTATCTATGACCATATAAACCCATCCAATAACCCCTTCATCATTACTCAAAAACCAGGGATCACATCCTTAATATTCCTTACCCTCTCAGTAGGACTATCATGGTGCCCCAAAAATCATAAGAAGCTCCACCCAAGATTTTGGAATCACCCTCTCAAGATCAGGGACCTTACTATCTTCTTTTAAATTCAAGTACCTTATCCAAAATTATTCTTTTGAATCTCAATTGAATATATTTTCATGAATTTATAAACATAATTTTACTATAAACATGAAGTTCATTGAATGAGAGATCATTTATCTGCTATCATTTTAACCTTCACCGCTGTTGTTACCGTGCTGAATTTTACAGGGGACCTCTTTCTCTTATTTCCAATTCAAGTACCTTATTTGTATTTATCCAATTAAATCTCACTTGGTTATGTGTTAATGACCTTATAATGATCCCTATACTATAAAATTTATTTAATAATAATGGTAGATCATTTATCTCCACTCAGTATAGCATTTACCTAAGTCTTTACTCTACCAAAATTTTGTACGGAGTTATTTCTTTATCCACTTTATTCAATCATATTATTCTTTATATGGATTTTATTTCCAATTACTAATTTTGGGATATGTGTTTACATTTCTACCTTACTTTCCATTTGATGTAAAAATTATGAGATACCCCATTCTCTATCATTAAACCATTTTATGAACGTTTATGTACTACTAGTATACTGCTAAAATTTCACTATGATTTTTCTCTAAAAATCATTTATGTTGTTAATACCATAACTATTTACACTCAATGATATTAACCTAGACATACCTATACTTATTTTCTGGGGACTTCCATTTATGTAACCCACACTCCTTGATCATGTGGTTAAAATTAATAAAATATATCCTTATGTTATATAATATTTGTGACACACATATGCATGTACATGATATCAATGATATTGGTGCATCAAAAATTAAATAGAGCTCCAATGCATTGTGTAATATTTTAGTCTCATGAGACATCTTATTGCACCACTATTCATGGTTTTATTTCACCCTTAAATGACTGTTTTAAACTAATTTTGCATCTCAAATTCCAAATTTAATAAAAAATTGAAAATCACGTTTTATTACTTTATTTTAGTGTTATTAATTGTTAAAAAAATTAATTTCACTTTTATGGATGTCATCATTGTATTTGGAGGCAATTTGGAGGGCTCAGACAAAGTTGAATAAAAATGGGCCAAAATGTGAAAGATTCCAGGAACACCAGTGGACTCAAATGGACACTAAGGAACATTCATGTGTTAAATTGGGATGAAAGTTTTTTAGAGAATATAAATTTTTTTTTATAAATACTATGAAGACTTAAAATCCCAATTCATTCATTAAAGGGTCCTACTAAACTGATCATCTAAGGACACAGAATCTGGAGGATGTCAAAAGTGGTGTGTTGTGTTTCATCCATATAATGATCTGTCGACATGAAAATAATTCCAATTATTTTATAGATGTTAAATAGGTGTTTAAACATGTTTTATGATTTTTAAAAGAAATATAAGGCTTTATGAAATCTTGAAACCATGGCCTGACTGGTTTTAAGAAATCTATGTGCCCCAAACCACCTTCCACTTTGCCTATAAAATGGAACATTGGGAACCACATTTGTTAGTTGGAACCAGGATAAAATCTATGAAATTTGGGATTACTAGAGTATTCCTCCTTTAATACTATAAGTTCTTTAATGCCCTTACCCTCATAGTGGGTTCAAGGATGAAGGTGAAGTTCCACCTGAGCCTCTTCATCCTCTCGATGGAAAGCTAAATAGTGGACGACCATTTCAAGGAAGCTACACATACTTCAGAGGGAGTAAAAAAACTTTTTCTTCTACTAGTTTTGTCTAATTTTTGTTTGACACATTTCCTTGTAGTTATATTTTAACATGATAATTATTTTAATTCTTTTTTTTGGTTTAATCAAATGAAACACTTTTTATCTTATCACAGATTAAGTTGAGATTCTAAGTGTGAATCCTGGGTTGTTTTGATTGTAAAAAATACGAATCCTCTTTATATAACCCCTACATGAGATGTAAGTATTATTTGGAAGCCGTAACACTATTCTTTAGTTTCAAACCTTGACAACATGATTATTTTCTCAAGTTTTTGTTCATTGTGCATTGTTTTAAGATGCAAAAGGGGAGTCAGTATCTAGAAAACCCTTAACCCAAGGATTCAATTAAACCGTATGAAATTTTCATAACTATAAACTAACCAAGATATGGGGTGAACTAGAAATGACACAATTATCTTATAATTATAAGAACAACACCTTCCTTTTTCAACTATTAAACTATTTAATTACATAATTTTTTTAAACTGTTTCTAAAATAACCCCTCTCTTTTAGTAATTTTTATTAAGAAAACACATTCTAAACCTCTTAATTCTCCCTTATAGATGACCTCATGTACTCTCTGTTTTATAAATCAAAATTAAAAATATAATCAAATTTATGTGTCATGGAAATGTATTCAAATTTTGGAATCATTTTTATGGAGTGATTTGGTTTTTTAGTGCATGTTTTCGATAATTCTTTTTTTAATATTGTGAATATTTATTTGTTTTGTCTCCTATATTTACATATGTTTTTTTTCTTATTATTAATTTATTATGTATGTTATATGCATGAAATTTTCTAATCTACTAGATTTTCATCCTTTCAAACCTAAACCAAATAGGATCATATGTCAGTGACATCAAGACACACAGGAGAACCCTTTGAAGGATGACACCCAAAACTTCGAAACTCTTCTCAATCCTTATTCTTCTTCAAGAACCCACATTAAAATTGAAATAAACTAGTATAACATGGATTAAAATAATATAACACTAATATAAATAGCCTCCCCTTATATTGATATCCATCCCACTTATATTCAAATGCAATGTGAAGCACAAAACATGAAATAAAATTCAGTCGAATTCACTTATTTTCAAGATTTCATAGACTTGCTAGAGGAGACCCACATAAGAATTTAAAATAATTTTAAATTGTTTGTTCAGAATTTAAACCTAATAATGTTGTTTAAGAAGAATAAATTCTTATTTAATTCTCTTTTTCAATAGAAGACACTACAAAATATAGGTTACATTACGTTAATTCACCTATTATAGGTTGGGCGGACATGAAATGACTTTTTCTTGAAATATATTTCCCATCCTATGAAAATGAAACAATATATAAATAAATTTGTTGTATAAGTCTATATTAATGGGAAACACTTCATGAATATTTTTAAATATTTAAAATTATTTGATCAAGTTACCCACACCACCAAATAAGTGATCAACTTTTAATTTATGAAGGTTTAATTCTTATTGATTGAAACATGATTGATTAAATTTCAGGTGGTGTTCTAGTTTATAAAACTCAAATATAAGTAAGGACCCTCATTGATAAAATGGCATAGAGTCCTTAACAGTTCAATTCAAGGTCCAGCGTACCCATTTGAGGTGTCCATGAGGTGAATAGTACTGAATTCAAGAAGAATTTAGACCTGATGTTTGAAGAGGTAAGTACACTTATTCAATAATTTTCTATTTTCCATGGGAAATCCCAATATACTCCTCCCATAAATTTTGGTATCTATTATTCCGACACTAATTATTCTTACAAAATCCCTAAACTGAGAGAAACATCATAGACTTGTGAGGAAAACCTTCCAAGACACCCCAATAACCAACTTTTTTAGGAATGAACCTTACTATCAATCTGAACATGGGTGGAAATATGACCAAACCTATAAGAAAGGGGGTATTAAAACCAAACTCCAAAACCATGGAACCAACTGAGGTAGAGTAGTCATCCACCACCGCCATCTAGAAACCAGCAACTGGCACAAGGGTCTTTACAGCATCCCCTACCAAAACATGATCCTAGATTAGAATACATGATGAAAAAAATGGATGAAAATAATATCCAATTCCAAAAACCACCTAAGAATCCATTAAAGTCCTTAAAACACTATTTTCCCAACTCACCAACTCGATTAGGGAAATATAAAGTCATGGGTCATGTAAACAACCTTCTCAACCACTAGTTAACCCTAGGTATATGGGAAATGTCAGTTCCATAACCCTTAGGAGTGAAAAACGATGTAAAATTCAAATAACCCCTCCATTGGAGTTATCCACTCCTGATGAAACCACCATCCCATCTATTGAAAATGGTCCAAGAGAAGAAAATATGTATCCTTATAAAAATACCCCCACAGGAAATATTTTTTCTATCAATAAGATTCATAGACCAACCATTCCTCTTCTATTTCCCCAAAGGGCCACCAAATCATAAAAACAAAAATAAACTGAACATGATAAATAACTTTGGGAAACGTTCATAAAGGTTCAGGTCAACATCCCCTTGATTCATTTTTAATGAAAATTCCATGTTGCACCAAGTTTATAATTGGGATGTGTACTCACCAAAGGTGACTTTGAGGTGATGAATAGGTGAACTTGGGAAGTAACTTATCATAATTGATAGAGCCATCACTTCTCCCCAAATGCATCAATTAAGGAACATTCTCAACTTTTTTCACCATAGGGTAGTATTTCATTTCCAATGCTATGCTTGATTCGGGTGTATCTATAAATTTGATGCCTCACTCTATTTTCACTTTAATATTGTTTAGGGAATATATTCCCTCAAGAATTTGTTTTGAAAAATCAAACTAGAGTACAACACAAGCAACTATTTTGTTAGAGGATGTTCTTTTGAGGTTGAAAAACATAATTTTTCCTACTTTTTTATGTGATTATAATAGAAGATGATAGGATGAATGGACAGACCCTAAATATATTGAGGATGAGTTTCATGAAAACCACCAAAACCGTAATTATTGTTTATAATGGAACATTATGTATGGATTTTGTCATGAAATTTTCCACTTTAACATCCTTGTGTCCGTGAATAACCTCTCAGAAGAGAATTTCACACTTTTAGTTAAGTCAATTGATGTACTCCATTACCCTAAAAAACTTATTTTATTTCCCTGAATCCCCTTTATAAGTTTTCATCTTTGATAGAAATTATAGGTAATGATTCATGAATATAATGTTGTACCACTTTAGAAAAATGACAAGCATGTTTGTTAATTGATGATTTCTTGAGCATCAAGGATCCCATGACCATCGATGATGATACTAAGCATGTAAAATCTCATTCCACATTTGGGGATGTTATCACCAATTAGATAAATGATATCAGTGACCTGTGACTTTCCAATTCACTCATATCAATCCAAAATCTAATTGAATTGGAACTTAAACCTCTACATTAAAATTTGAAATATTCATATCTTGAGAATGGAAACAAGCTTCCCATCTTCATTTCCAGTTTACTCCATTGAGAGTATGAATTGTGACTGCTTGAACATTTGAGGGATTATAAAAAAATGGGAAGGATATTTTTTGAAATTCGTAGTATTTTCCCCTCAATTTTCATGAATTATATATTGTTAATTGATGAGGATAAACCCATGGAGTGGGAACAACTTCTACTGAACCCTAACCTCTTAGATGTTGTTTAAAAAGAATTAACTAAATTATTGGCTACTAGAATCATGGACCACATGTTTGATAGTTAGTGGTTCAATCAACTATAGTTAGTTCTTAAGAAAACTGGTCATAATATAATTAAATATGGTAAAAATTAATTTGTTTCAACCCGTGTGCAGAATAGTTGGTGTGTTTATATAGAATATCACAATCTAAAACAACACACTATGAAGGAACATTTCCGATTACCATTCTTTGACCGGATGATAGATAGGATATCATGGAAGTCCCATGACTATTTTCTTGAAGGGTATTATAGATTATTTCAGATCCATATTGACCCCGAGGATCAGAAAAATACAACCATCACTTTCCCATTTGACACATTTTCCTATAGGAGGATTTCATTTGGTCTTTAAAATGCTTCGGGTACTTTCAAATGATGTATTATTAGTATTTTTTTGGATTACCTTTAAAATTTCATGAAAGCATTCGTGGACAATTTTACTGTTTATGGATCCTATTTTGATGAATGTTTGAGTAGTCTATATTTTTTATTGCATCACTATATTGAAAATAATATCATATTAAATGATGATAAATTCCATTTCATGGTGTGATAAGTTATGTTACATGGGAGTGTCCTTTATTAGGCTGGTATCCAAGTAGTTATATCAAAAGTTGAAGCAATTTCTTCCCCACCATTTACTAAAAATGTACAGGATATCTTGTCTTTCCCAAGTCATTATGTATTTTCCCATCATTTCATTAACGACTTTAGTAAGATTATACTCCCCCTCTCATGATTTCACCCTAAATAAAAATAAATTGTTTTTAATAAAGAATTCACATAAGATTTTAACAAACTAAAATGGATTTTCACATCAACCCCAGAAATCCAACCGCCTCGGTGGGATTTATTGTTTGAGCTCATGTGTGATGTCTCTAAATATGAAACTGGGGATGTATTTTCACAAAGGTTCAATAGAGCTCCACTTGTTATAGCCTATGTCTAACGCACATTGGACCCTGCCCAAGAAAACTATATCTCAACTAAAAGAGAATTTCTTTCCTTTTTTTCCTTGGATAACATCAGGTCATACCTTTAAGGGTCCAAAGTAATTGTATCATCAAACCATGTATCCCACTAGTATCTCCTTATGAAACCAGTAGCCAAACCATGTCTCATTCACTGGATTATCCTCCTTCAAGAATTTAATCTAGAAATTAGATATAAAAAGGGGTAGAGAATGTGGTTGTTTACCATATCTGTAGGATCCTTCCATCATTGGACATTAAAACATCCCCATATATTCCCATAAATGATATTTTTATGGATAATCAGTTGTATCACATGCAAGATGTTATTCATTAGTATGATAAAATTGTAAATTATTTGGTAGGATCTTAAATTCCTAAATATTTCAACAAAAACCATGTTGCTAGACTAAAACATGAGTCCCGTTGGTATATTTGGGATGACCCCTAACTTTGACACACATTTGTTGATCAAGTCCTTAAGCATTGTATTACTGATTGCAAATTTCATCTTGTCCGTAGGTTCTGCCATAATCTTGCTTGTGGGGGCCACTCTGGTCCATAATGGACCTCTATCAAGGTCCTCGATTCTAGTCTCTTTTGGCCAACATTATTTTGGGATTCCCCTTATTTCTATAAATAATGTCTTCATTGTCAAATAATGGGGAATGTCTCTAAAAGAAATGATATGTGACCAAAACCCTTGATATTCCATGACATTTTCAATTTTTTGGGAAAATGAATTTATGGGCCTATTTCCCAATTTAATTGTACACATGTAGATTCATATTACATGTAAAAATGGGTAGAGGCATGAACCATAAGGATAGATGATTCAAAGACAGATTTGGAATTTTGGAGAACCCAAATTTTCTATTGGTTTGGATTACCCTGGTTCATCATCAGTGACAACAGTTCTCATTTATACAACTGAACAATGAAAAACAAATTCATCAGTATGGGGTCAGACATCCAGTGTCTACTACAAATCAACCACATACTAATTTTCAATCTGATGTGTCGAATAGAAAGGTAAATAAATTATTAAAAAAAGGTTCAGCCTAATAGATATGATTTAAGTCTTAGATATAATGATTCAATTAGGGATTACCAGACTTCCTTTAAGACTCCCATTGAATTTTACCTTATAGGATTGTTTTGTAGTGATTTTTTTTACCTTTATGATGAGATAAAGCACCAAGAATACTGGGCCATTAAAAAATGCAATTATAATCTATCTGGTGAGAGTGATCAATTGAAGAGGAAAATTCTAATTTTAGAGGAAATTATTAGAGATTAATATGTTAACTCGTTGATTTATAAGGAATGAACCATGTCTTCCCATGACTGTCTCATTATTTATCATCAATACCACATTGGGAATAGGTTTCTCTATTACAATGAAAGGATTGATTTGCATCTAGGAAAGCTCTATTATCACAGGTTTGGTCCATACATTATTACTAATGATTATCTATTTGTTGTTGATCAAATTAAAATGAAGAATCCAAAATTCCTTCACTTTCAATGGGATACAGTTGAAGAACATTCAAGATGCCCTTCTGGAGTCCTAGATGGAGGAACTTTTAATTCATGAAGTAACATACAAATGAAACAAACCATGTTTTATCCTCCCCCCCCCCCCCCGACATTCTCATTTATTATAGTGATGACACCATATACTCTAGGTGGGGGGATGTGTACATTCCTGGGTTAGTTACTAATTTTCATTATATTTCTTATTTTTCACTTTTTCACATTCTGAATAGTTTTTTTCTCCCCTCCACTCATTTTCCCATGACTTTTGTTCCAAAATATTGATTTTGGATGCCCATCTTATCATGGAAAACGATTCTCACTTTATCATGGAATATTATGCCCACATAATCATGAATGTTATTGAAAATGCATGAGCAATTTTACTATTTAATATAGTGTTATCATTTAATAAAAAATGTTTCAAAGAAAAAATGTGTGTTTCAACATGAATTTAACATTAAGGGGTTTATTTTTATAAAAAATCGGTTCCTTATCAATCATATAAATTTTTGTATCATTTTGATACCTTTTTGGAGAATGGTACCATTTATGTGACTATTCTATTAGGAAATTGTGTCAATAAATATATCCACACATCTTTTCACCCAACCATGATGTTTAAATTTTCCAAACTCAATAGAAGGTAAATATATGTTAGGTTAACATTTAAAACCTTACTAAAATTATTTTCCCATACATTAGTTCCTTATCCGATCTTTTTCATTATTGTACCAGATTGACCTATGCATGTGTACCTACTATGCAACTGGTGTATGCCCTAAAAAACAAAAAAAACACTAAAATATGGATTGTGTCATGGGAAGGTCCAATACCACTCTTCCTCAACATTTGATCAAGTTATAACTATTACAATCAGTGTCGGGATGAGATCAATCAAAGGTTGAGAAAAGAGTGTGAGATTTGTTCCAAGAGAAAAATTTGAAAAAAAAACCAAAATAATAATAAATTAAGTACATATTGATGAGATATAAAACATATGTGTATATCTAGGTCTAGATCTCAAGTTTTCGACTTCTGTGAAAGCATAAGTTATTGGTTCATGAAATTTGATTGTAAAGTATGTAGGGTATATTTGGGGATATAATAATTTAAAAAAAAAACCTTTAAGATAACATATATATTTATTGGATATAAAGTTAAAATAATAACATGAAATGGTTTTCACACACACATGTGGAGTGTAAGTGAGAATTTTCACTTTTGAATTATTTTCTCATATTATTATCATTCAACTCCTTGAATTTCAATCTGATACAATTTTTGAGATGTCTTTTTCGAAGATCACTAAGAATAACTAAATGGTATGATTTTTTCTTTGATCACATTACTATCAGAAATTAAATTTTCATTGAAATTTAAATATTCTTGAATTTGGGAATATATCCATGCATAATTATTTGAAATGTGATTTCTCCTAGGAGTACAAAATTTTAGGTTTGGGGGTTTGATCGCACCATGATTCACTGTTTAATTTTACCCATACAGAACTATTTTAAAACAATTTTGTATCATAAATTACAAATTTAATAACAATTTTCACTTCATTTATTAATCCATTATATTGAGTTAATCACTATTTAAAATGGAAAATTTACTTTTTTGGATTTTTTTTGTTCTAGTTTTAGGTGATTTAGAGGGCCCGAATGAAGTTAAAGAAAAATGTTCCTAAATGTGCAAGATTCCAAGAACATTAGTGGAGTCCAATGAAAATGGATGCTTATATATGCTTTAAATATAGATACCATTTATTAATTTAATCCTAAATTAATTTTTCTTAAAATTTTCTAAAGATAGAAAATCTCAATTCTTCCATTAAATGTCCCAAATGGACTGATTTGTCCAAGAAACCAAATTTTCAGGAAGACATAAGTGGTGTGTTGTATTTCATCCATATATTGAACTTTCAACCTCCAAATGACTAAAAATATTTGGTGTATATAGTAAATAGGTGTTAAAATAATTTTTTTGTTTTATCAAAAGTAATATTTGGGTTTCTTGATGCCTAAACCCATGGTCCCATTGGTTTTATGAAATTTGTGTGCACAAAAAAACCTTCCACTATTCCTATAAAATGATACCTTGGGAACCTTATTTGTAAGTTGGAATGAGGAGAAAAGATAATCCATTTCGGTGTCCTAGAGGAATCAAATCCTCACAATATATGCTATGGAGGCCTCTGTCCTCATATGGGGATCAAAGATGATGGAAAAGTTCCACCCAAGACTCATCCTCCACTCAATGGTGTGATAAACATTGGATAGTCAGTTTTAGGAAGCTTAACATACATTGGAGGGAGTTATAACACTTTTTATTTAAAAAGATTTGTTTAATTTTTGGGTGAAACATTTTTTTGAAGTTATATATTAACATGGTTCTTCTTTGAATGATTTTTTTCGATTAATCAAATGAAAAACTATTTATCTCAACGCCGATTGGGTTGAGATTTAATTTGGGAATATTGGGTGTTTTGATTGGAAAACACACACATCCTATTTATCTCATGCATACATGAGATATCAGAATGATTTGGCATCCCTCACTCCATGCATGAGGTCCCAACCTTGACAACATGATTTTTTTTCACGGTTTGGTTCTTTGTGAATCTTTTTAAGAGGCAAGAGGGGAGTTGAGATATTGAAAACCCTTAACCAAAGTATTCCATTAAACCATTTGTATTTTTTAGAATGATTAAATAACCATGATGTGTAGTGATCATGAAATGAACTCATCCTCTCATGATTCTTAAAACACCACCATCATTTTAAACTACCGAACTTTTTAACTAAGTCATTTTTAAACTATTTACAAAACCAACAACCACTTTTAGTAATTTTAATTGAAAATAAACACTCTAAACCTTTCAAAAATCCTTGAGAGATTACCTTGTGACTTCCCTAGACTATACATAAATTTTAAAAATATAATCAATTTCACGTGTCAGGACAATGCATTCAACATCATATAGGGTTTAGTGAGTGAACATAATCCAAGATGATACTTTTTCCACCATATTATGATGTCTAGGTGGAAATACATTACCTATGTTTATGTTGACATGTTTATAGTTGTATTTAGATATCCTAGGATTCTTTACGTTACCATGTTATACCATTCCTTATTAATCATAATTATGATTCTCACCCCTTTTATGCCTCATTGAAATTCATATTGTCAAAAATGTAATAATTTATTCATGTTATTTTTTCTTACATTATCAGGATTTACATTTGATGGCTTTGAAATACATGTACCACAGTAATAGTTAAGGAAGTAATGATTTGTTTGAAGAAAATCCAATCCAGAATGACCCAAAATCCCTCTAAGGGGACAATTTTGAAAATCTCAGCTCCTTCATGATTGGTCAGAGCTTTCGAATATCCCTGGTTGATATTTTTCCTCCGCGAACAAAGAAAACCATGATAGTAACATATGTACAATGACATTCGTATTTTCATAATGTTTCACGATCCTATGAAGGGGTGATAGTGATCTTCATGAATGTGGATCTCAGACTCATGAAGTTTCACTTCATTTCTAAGTTCATACCACTTATCTATAGACTTCATTATTACCAATACCCCTTATTAATAAATACCCCCTTCAGTCTGAAATTTCAGGTATGATCCCCAACCATTCAACTTCTATAATCTATCATGATTCACGAACCTTATAACCTTCTAGAACCAATGTAAAAAATGGATCTACCAGGGTATCTTGTATTTGAGAACCCCTTCCCCTATGTTCATAAGATCCTCCACCACATGTGGATATGCATTTCGCAAAGACCTATGTCCTTCATGAAGTAATATGGCCATATGTGGAACTTTAGACTTCACAGAGAATTCATCCTTTATGAATCTCACCCCTTATGAATCAAGGATTCCCTCCAAAGTAGGGGCACCCAATTTCATGAAGCATACCCTTTAATGAGACCCCTGGCCTTCACAAGGTATGTGAGTTTCTTGAAGTACCTCAATATATAGCCCCATGATTTGGGAAACCTCTCTCTTGGTCATCTATATGGTTCCTCCCTTCTAATAACACCCCTTCATAAAGGTCGAGTGCCCAAGATCCCCACACTAGTCTTGGACTAGTCCAACTGCACCTCGAGTCCCTATGTGACAAGTGATACCAAATCTTGTGTCCTCCCACTTCTCCCCAAGTGTGGCTTGAGCCTCATACATACCTCTTTCTTATAATCATAGGCAACCTTACTCCTCATTCTTCTAAGTATATGGACCCTAACAATGACCTTGTGACTGACCAATCATCCATGGAATTTATAACACCATGCCCATTCCACAGGTGCATGATTGGAGATCATACAAACCCAAGTTGTAATGAGAAAGTCCCCCCACATCTAAGTTGCATGTCATAAAATTTTCTAGTTCCATGTCCTAGTCATATGATGTCAAACTACACAACATCATCATCAACCCATGATGTAAAACTATAGTCTTACCGAATGTGAAAACATAGGATGCCCATATGTGAGTGTCATTTGGTGACCCATACACCCCCTACACCTCATACCCTATAGAATTAACATAGGGTGACCTATGTAAAACTCATATGGAATGAGATCCTACAAGAATCTTCTTCACATAATCCACATCCACATCACCACTCCTCCTAAATGAACTAGGGAAGCTTAATGCATAAGCCCCACATCATTCCAACCAAAAAAATTCCTATTATGAAGGGTATCTTCCCTATGTAATCCCACACCACCCATCATTTATGCTCTTTCCACAACATGATCGTCCTTACTGGATGATGTTAAACTACATGGATCAGTCCTATAACATGACCTTAATTTGTGGAATTGAACTATGTGGGTTTTGATCCCTATATTCTAAATGGGATACGTAGGACGCCTCTATGAGGTTTAATCCTGACAAATGGTAAACATAAGTGGTCCATTCTAGGGATGAATCTCTCATAAATGCCTAAAGGGGTGTTCGAATCCATCAATCCAGGAGTGACATCATCCGTCTTAGGGATGCACCTCCTGGATCCATCTCAAGGGGTGTTCTGATCAACCATTTTGGATCTGCCTCAAGGGGTGTTGTGATACATCAATCCCAGGTCTTCCACCATGGGTAAACTTGATGGAATGGTAAACTTATAGGTGTGGAATCTTCCTTCCATGGTACACAAATCCTTGATCCTCCTTCCAGTGGAATTCTGATCCATCAATCGAGGTCTGAAATCATCCCTCATTGGGACACACCTCCCGAATTCGCCTCAAGGGGCATCCTAATCGACCATCCTAGATCGATATCAAGGTGAATCATGGCCAACCATATCTGGTCCACCACAAGGGGTGTTCTGATCCATACATACCAGGTCTGTCTCCATGGGGAGTACTGATTAAATGGTAAACATCTAGGTGTCCACAAAGACATGAAAATGGGAATGAATTCCACAAACATGACTTAAATATACAAGGGAGACCCATACATGGTGATGATCTCCAAGGAGGAATACTATGAAGGAAGAATAGACATATTATCAGGCCATTTCGATCAAGGGCCATACATCTTCATTGAAAGTGATCAAAGTCACCCGCCTTTGGAATGTGAGAATTCGGGGAAATAAAGAATCCAACATGCACATCTTATTCTGACACAATGGTGTGCCGAGACAAAGTGTCAGAAACTGAACTAGAAAACCCAACCTAAAACTATTCTCCTCAACATGAGGACTAGTAGCATCAGGGAATCAATATAATATTAGGTCACTAGATTCAAACATCTTCTGCCATGTCCCACCAAGAAAATAGAGGTCCCAACATAGAACTCACCAGAGAATTAGGGCAGATAGAATTTGGGCATCCTCAGTTGGTGGCCTTGTAGGCATGTATCACTCTTAGTATTTATAATATTTGATGATTTTGGAGAATTTGGAATATATCATTTTCTTTCTACATGTATTGAAATTTGGATCCACCTACCTTGAATGAACCCTACCCTAGAAAATTAGGCACCCAACACCCATAGGCGTCAGTTCAGGAGTAGAAATACTGTGGAAATCTTGTGGAAGTTCAACCCCACCACAAATTCCACCTCGCCTTTGAGTACCAGGCACCCACACCCCATCTCACCCTTACATATCATCCAATATAGGGTGTTCAACTCCCTCGTATGTCGGTATGAGTTGGATGGGGTCATTCCCATTAGGGACATGGACCTCTAGGGCATAGAGGCATTAGTGCCTCATTGATAATTCAGCCCCTAAGGTCCATGATAGGGGGTACCACCCCAATCAAATAGTGAACCACATAGAGATTCTATCTTCAAAGATATACTTGACTCACTCACCTACGCAGAGGAGGTGGAGGATTCCCATGTCACCTTGACTGAGACTACTACCCATGAGCTGGAAAGGAGGGCTCCCACCATGCCCTATTAGCACCAAAAACGATTGGTCTCACAAGCCCAAGAATAGGAGGACAATACCCCTACTATGTCAGCCATAGTTTTAACCACCTGATTCCAATGTCATGGGAAGGATCTGGAGAATTATCGATAAGGGGCATTGTCTTCCACAACTCCAATGTCTACTTCCACCCCTGGAATACACTGATATGTCCTTGTAATCCCTACAAAAGGGAAATTGGGATCTGTATTCTCCTGATTGGGATCAAGACCCCGACCACCTCATAGGTAGTCTAGGTTATCCCTTTCAATCACTAGCACCATCGATAACCATTATGGGCCAAAACATAATAATGATACTCAGTACATAGGTTATCCACACACCGTATTCAACCCAAGTGTAAGTTATGCCTATGTCCATTTGAACTAGAATTAAGGTCCTCTTCATGCTCCAAAAACCTAAGAAGAGGTCCTCCCACGTCACCACTCACTAGCATAGAGATCCTCTCCATGCTGAAGAATTACCCTCCCCTAAAGAACCATGCCATGGTAAAAGAGAGAACAACCACCGTCGATGGTGAAATACCAAGAAGCGTCATGTAATTTTCGACCTCATGAATATTTCTATCTCTAAGGACACAAACAAATCGGTAATGGGATTTCCATCCATGTTACGATAGTCCGGGGAAGGAGATAAAAATATTATGTTCACCAACCTAGATGTTGAAATCCATAGGATCCCTAGATCCCTCTGTAGTTACATGATGGTGGAGGAAGTTATGGCTCCCTTTCAGGGGATAATGGTGTGGCCATCTTTTTCACCTCTGGTGTCCCACATGTCTACCTATACCCAAGCCATAGAAGATATTTTCTAGTTTAAGAGGAATCCTCTAGATGGTCAGTACCCTATTGATCCACTGATGAGAACTGATACCCTTTCACATGAGGTAGTGGTAAATACTTCATCCTATAGGGATGAAATGATATGGTTGGTACCACCCCCAAGATTCGATCTAGAATGAAATGAACAGATGAATCATGTACTGGATCCTCTACCTACCAATTAGACATAAAACTAATCCACATAAATGTTTCCACTCACCTCTTGAAAATTTCCAAACAATGTTTGGGATGATCAACAGAAAAACTATTTCAACATGAAAGAGGGATTATGGGAGACTTTTGATGCCAAACAGTTGTCTATGATATAATTCCAACATGCATCTCCAAACATCAACATCCCAGAGTCCCTCGCTGAGGGTTAGCCCATGTTTTTTATCCAAATCATCTATTTGATGCTTCATCACCTCCATGATCATTAGTTGGCTTACCCAAGAAGCCAGGGCCACCTTGAAGACATAGATCAATTGTGCTTAAGGGTTGAGCTAGTATCACTCCTAGTGGCTCAGCACCCTGGATCTCCTATATTCCACCAGACCCTCCAATAGAGATGTGTCAAGAGCCTCATAGTGCATCTACGAATTATGGATGAGGTGTCTCTGCATGTGTAGATCAAGGGGTTGGAACATTACCCTTTTATCTACTTCATCTATATCTTGTGACAACCTAACTTACCTATTGGTGATAACAATTAAACTCTAGGTATTAATACGATAAATATTGTATTCCTCGAAATTCTAGAAGATTAATGGGATAGGGGTCCTAATGTAGTGTGTGATAGGACCCCCCATGGGGTGACATAGTTCTATAGAAAACCACATATATGTTTCCTAACATGCTATCAAAGGCTTTCACTTAGCCTCCATGATCCCTCTACGAAATTTCCTGCACATAGAAATATCAAGAAGGGTTTGTAAAAGGTTGGTCTCTCTAATCTATACGATTTTTGAATGAAGATAAAGGAAAAACCCACAGTACCCTCATTGCTTCGGCAATTTAATGAGCATAAAAGGACTATCAACGATCGTTTTACTTATTAATATCCAGATTACGGTGCCACCCAAAGAGATCCCATTTATCCCTTTATGGGGGAGCAAGTCCTCCTTGGCCAGTTTCCCATAGTTGAGATCTATAATCCTATGTACCTAGACATAACATAGGAACGAGTATTTGGAATGTGACCAAGGTATGAGTCACCAATACCTCCTGATCAATATAAATACCCTACTCGAGATCTAGGTCGTGTTTTTTCATTCGTCATTGATCCAACTTACTAAGTTAAGATGTCATTCAATGCATTAGTGTTAAGGAATCCTCATTTAGAAAGGGTCCCTCGCAATGATGATTTTATTGATGCTATCAATACTCTCCTTGAGGCCCTAGAGACATGATATGTGGAAATCCCAACAGATGAAAATCCATACCCAATATGGGTGGAAGACATGTGAGCACCCCCCAAATTTTGGGAACCCTATTTTCCATGTTCAATTTGATGGGTGATCCATTTTATCACTTTTCCCACTTCATCTCAAGGTGTAGTACAATCTTGGGAACCCCATAGCACTAAAAGACTTCCATGATCTAGTGTTTCATATAGAAATTGCAAGGACCTTCATTTGTTTGGTACATCTAGCTTCCCATTGGGTCTATAGCTAGTTGTGAATACATTCGCAGGTTGTTCTTCTTCTAAATAAGCTCTACTACATGTAAAAAAGTATTTCTAACCAATTAAAGTGTAATGAAATTCCTGATGAGTGAGTCATAGATTATGCCTCATGGTGGAAAGTCTTCACATAGTCACTCGACGTGATGATGACTCAATAGAAGATGCTAATGAAGTGTGGGGGGGAATTTCAAGATAGAGCAGATTCCTACCCTCATGACATAGAACATACTAGGTGTGTTCAAAGATTTTTCTGATAAGGCCCAGCATCTAGAGGAATCCTTGCAATAGGATAAATAGTCATGGTCATTGCCTCTTCCAACTCATGTGAGAAGGCCCATCCAAGCATCCACTGCCACTGCATTATATGTAGAGGCCCTTGATTTGTTAATGATTTCATCCCATCGATGAGAATATCCTCACTAAGTGAAGTATCCCCACTAAGCACAACCTTATCCGTCACAGAACTGAAAAGTGCCAAATCACTAAGAACAACTGCCTAGATAAGAGAATGTGGCTCTGACCCCTCATCGGGCTTTGTCCCATAATCATGGTTAGGCCCTCAGAGTTCCCTTCACATAAATAAGAAATGTAACAATAATTATAAGGATTCATAGGTCCTAGGATACATCATCAATGACCCATAAAAGTTAATTCTGAATATTCCATAGTGTAGGAGGCCCTAGAAAGCTGAACGAACTGATCTGCCCAACAATTTCCCTTACCATAGGACCCTAAGACATACCATAAAATAATATTTTGTGTAAAAGGATTGGCACCAGGACTAAGTGGATAATGGTTTGGTCATGTTGGGAAACATTTTCGAAGAGGTGGCTGATATCTCCACCGAGCTTGATAATGACAGTGAAGGCTCAGGTGAATAAAAGTAGGTTTCTACTCATAGGACCCCAAAGTATGATGAATACTTGGCTCGTAGAGTATCCTGTCATTCCCATGGTGTCATTTGTTCCTAACTATGAATAAGCAATCCTACTATGTTTCTCACACCTTCCCCGGCCACTACTTCTACATCCACTTTGCAACCTTCCAAATCCCAAAATAGTAGGCATCGACGGACCAAGGGAAATAAAATTACCTCTTCGGTGATGAATTCATCGGACACTCTCTATGGTTTCAAGCCTCCTATGTTTGGAACCACCCCCAGGGTCCTCCCATCACTTTAACACCCCTATAATGATGAGCATGAGTATTCCACTATGAACGTCTTTCAGTTGGTGGACCACTTCACAATTCCCAATGATGAGGGATGTTAGTAAAATATCTAAAATGCCTCTGGATTATGTTTATGAATTAGAGACTGAGGACATGTGAGACAACATAATGCTCAGACCATCACCTTGAACCAAACCATGCATGCTACCGCCTTCTTTATAGATCTCAGAAGGTGCAGTTCTCCCAACCTGCTTCTTCTGATACTCCTTCATAACTGACTGTGTTAACCTACCAGGAAAACCAGTCATGACTGCACTATGATCAACCGCATCTAACTGAAGCTTAGTCTATGACTATCTACAGTTCACTGGAAGTGGTTCTGTGTGAGTTAGATTATCAATATAAGGATATTTTTAGTACCATCTTGGGAATAGTGGTATAGTCTGTAGTGTCTCGTGTACCTCCCACCAATGAGCACACTACTATGGGAAAGAGCATGAATTTGTCTTGGATGTACGATGTGTTGAATCACCTCATCAGCATACCTATGAGGCTCTGGATCCTCAAGGCCATTTTCCTATCAAAATAAATGCATGAGGCTCTTGTATAATCCCTAATGATACTCCTCCAGTTCAAATAAGTGGTAACTAACAAACAAACCTACTATGAAGATGATCTCAATCAAGAAGAGTTCCAAGCCAACATCTCATTATTTATAGAAAATGAGGCATCCCTCATGTAGTGGAACATCTACCCTATGTACATCCTAAGCCAGTTCAATGGTGAGGAGATCTATTTCTACATGTTTGAAATAGGTTCAAGGATTAATATAATCTTGACCCGGATGCTCTATAAGCTAGGACTGACCAAAGAATATTTGAATACCTATAACATGAAGATTCCAAGTTATGATAGGACTAAGAAAAAACCATGTGGAAGGATTCAGCTGAAGACCCATTTTGGAGGCTTTATAACAAGAATTGAGTTCACGGTTATCTCAAAAGATACCACCTAAAATGTGTTACCAGGTAGTCCATAACTCCATTTTCATGTGGAATCCCCCTCCTCATATCACTAGTGCCTCAAGTACTCCTTCAACGACCGAGTAGGGGTATTCTCAAGTGATTTATCCACCTTTGACATTTGTGAAGCGTGCTGTCTAGACACTAGCTATTATAATAGAGAGGGGAAGAAAGTTAATACCAATGAGGTTGAGTGAATAAACAGTGTATCTAGCCTATAGTTAGAATTGGAAGACGATTTTATTATCCCAATTTATTGATTGGATGCCACAACCATATACTTGGGATGATTCTTTTCCATTACCAAAGATAAGGGTTATGATATCCTTGAAAGGAAAGAACATAAAAATATTTCCATGTACTCTTTCACAAGATAGGTTCAGGTAATACTATAATCCCTAACCATGAGATGTATTGTGAGGTTTTATCTATGGGAACAATTTCAAAAAATTCCCACCTATTTCACAGGGAAGGGTTGAATAGATGGAATCCAACTCACCACCATTTCATGGAATTAAGCATAGAGCCTGCGGTTGAAGGCCTGATTGAATTGGCTCGACAAATTCTATCACAGTAGTTTCAATATAGTAGGATCCCCTCAATGTGGATTTTGTGTCCTCCCAAGTATCCAACACTACCCCACTAATTCTGATGGCCTAGATGAGCTTCCTCTTACAAACTATCCTATATCAGACGATAAAGAAGATTTGGATGATTCTCCTCCTGCATTTTAATAGTCCATCTCCACCACCCTCGATGACATGGTTCAGGGGTAACATGGTTCTAAGGAAGATATGAGGACAATGTTGATGAGTGCAACCTTAACTCCAGAAGAACAAAAAAATATGTGTATTTCTTTAAGTAATTACACTATGCATTATAATGTAGATATGAAGATATTCCAAGACTATATCCTTAGGTTTCCATCCACCATCTTGGTCTCCTGAGGAGTCATCACGGGTTCATGTAGCCTCCCAGAAAGATGCATCCTTCCCATGGTGCTATGGTTGAGGTCGAGGTTGATAAGATTATAAAATTAAACTTCATCAGAGAATTCCCATACCAATATTGACAATCCAACATCATCCCAAAAGGAATAAAACATGAATGTTATAGTTGGTATTGAATTTTTTGACCTCAACCTCCATTTTACAAAGGATGATTTCCCACCTACAGTGACAGATTTATTAATCAATGATATAGTTGGGTTCTTGGATCACTCCTTCAGTGATGGATACGCAGAGTATAATATGATGCAGATGGACCCTAAGTATGATGATTCTACCAATTTCATGGTACCACAATGTAATTTATTCTATTAGGTGATTCTTTTGGCCTTAAAAATGTAGGATTCACTAATCATGGATCCATGGACAACATCTTCAAACTGATTCTTGAAATATTAGTGGAATGTTATGTGGATGACTTGGTAGTGAAATCCCACCATGTTAGGACCATCTCAGAGATCATGAGAAAGTGTTTGTATTCCTACTCTCCCGAAGACACTTGAATATGATCCCCTTGAAACGTGACTTCAGGGTTACCTTTAGAATGTTTCTCAACTTCATTATTAGAAATAGATTCATTGAGATTGAACAAAAAAATATCAATGCCATCGGCCCGATTCCACCCCAAGAAACCTATGAGAGCTCTAAGTCATCCAAGGTCACTTCTCTTACATGTGCATCTTTATCATGAATCTGGATGGAATGAGTAATCCATTTTCATGACTCATGAAGAAAGGGATGAATAGTGTCAGACCGCGTTTAATGAAACCAAGCAGTATCTTCTACAACCTTTGATTCGGATTCCAGTCATATTATAGAAGACACTACTCCTCTACGCGAATTACCTATAATGGAATCTCAGTTATCTTCTCACCTAGAAGAATAATGAGGCCATAGAAAAAAAGATTATAATATCTCAGTTGCATGATCCAAGACACGTAGACTAGATACTCCCATATCAAGATGAGATACCTCCAAATTCTTTGTATAATGTAGATTTTGTGGAATTATTTATTGTATCATGAGATATAGATGGTGTCATATTGACATAGTGAAGTATATCATGAACCAACCCATTCTAATGGGATGGTTGTAACACTAAGTAGTGATCCTTTAGTAGTTCAATATCTTTTTTTTTCTGTAGAAATTCGTCATGGTTCGGGCATTGGAAGTATTCATAGCCACCCATAAGGCCTCTGATGAACTTCCTCTAGAAATTGATTTCATAAATGATACTACCCTCACCGTGTAATAGTCAATTCTGAGATGGAAGATGCATTTTTATGGTACCTCCTAGATCCTAACCAATTAAAGGTTCGATGGTCCCATGGTCATCATAGTTGGCCTAGGGATCATCTTCATCCCCCCAGCATAGGTTTTCCTGCTATACTTGTTCATGTTTTTAGAAGGTTGCACTAACAATGTGTTAGAGTATACAAATCTCCTCAGTGGTCACAATATGGGCCAAGATATTGATGTACCCTACTTGTATGTGAAGGGAGACTACGGATTAATCATCAAATAGAATGATGGTGACTATGTCGTTATAAAAATAGTAATTTTTTCCCCGCTACAGCACACTCATCATATAATGGACCAGTTCCCTTCTCAATTGTAATTGAATCATGTCCCTTGATCGTAGAACTGTCAATCTAATGCCCTGGAAAGTCTAGATACCTCTCTTGTAGAGCCTGACCAAACTAATTTGTTCATCCATGGTCACATTGTTTGGTCATAACTCCCATAATTTCAAATGATGATGACATTAAAAAGGTAACAAGTTGACTACCAGTGCTTCAACATTAGGACCCCCAGGTTCCCCCAGACTATAGGAAGAACTCGAATGGAAAACTCCTTTAATTGAGCTTCTTCATTATGAAATTCTTCCACCAGATCAAGTCGTGCGTGAGTGAATCCACTAGCGTGCAATTCATTTTACCCTCCTGAGTGTTACTAACCTGAATCAACTCTCGAAAGACATGTGTTTGATAGAATTATCCTCTATTTCATCCAAGGAGGTGAGATTCACAAGGATATGAATGATGTTTAGGCCAGATCACAAGGTACCCATTAGTCAGGTTTTAAGATCTCCCATTATATTCAAAGGCTTGGAGATATATGGACCACCATGATCCATGATTTCATTGAGTAGGCCAAGTTTCTTGCATATCAGATACATGATGTCTTTGTGCATCGATCGTCAGATCTCCTCCATACTACCAAGTATTATTTTACCTTTGTGGTATGGGGACTCGATGTTGACGGATCGTACCCACCAACAATATCTCTCAAATGCAGGTTCATTATAACCACAACATATTTCTTCTCCAAGTGGGAAGAATCAATTAACCTTAAGAAATTTTAGGTCAGTTCTATGATCTAATTTGTGAGCTACCACATCATATATCAATTTGCAGTCCCTCATTCCATTCTCACCAACAGCAACACCAATATCTGGGTTTTCAATCTGAAGATATTGTAAACCATGTATAATATCTGGTCCAACAATACTTACCACTACCATGAATAGGAAAATGGATAGATCAAGATAGTTAACAAGACCCACTCTATCATTATGAATAATATGGAGGTCCATAATAAGAATAAATTCCTAGAAAATCACCCCAACATCTTTTGGTCCTATCATATGACAACATGGAATTCCACCCAGGTGACTCTATACTCCCTTGTATATGGGACCGAGGCAGTCCTGCCCATTGCGGTTAAGTTTACATCACTCTAAATATCTTTCTATGATAATAAGAATTCATAAAAAAATATAATTCTATATTTCTAATATGGAATCCCTTCAAGAGAACATGCTCCAGACCATTGACAATATAGAGAGGCACCAAAACAAGATAGGGAGAGAGCTCAACAATAAGGTTCACCTCCACTCCTTCCTCCAGGGTCATACGGTACTAGCTCTCATAATTCAAATGATATCTAGAAATAATACAGAAAATTTGGATCCCAAAATTTAATTACATTACATCATTCAAAAGGAATATTCGAATGGCGCATACACTTTGTGGATAGAGAGTGTATCTCACCTCCCACCAACACCAAGATTATCATATGGTACTTCGTGTGAGGGGAGTCCAAGGTCTAAAATCCATGTTGTTAAACTATGATCCCATGTCCAAGAATCTTGACATTAAAGTATTTTTTATTCTCCTTAGGAATGTATTATGTGGTGTTGGGCCTCTATGGTCATTATTCGCATCGGGTTAATCATACCACTACACTACACCCATCCACTTGAGAAACCCCACCCATGGTACCACCTCTATAACCTTAAACTAAGTACCCATGATCTAATATTTAAATTTTTAAACTAATATAAATCTTATGTTTCTTACGAAATTACCTTATACTATTTTTAATAAGTTCATGAATTATGACCTTAAAATATTTTCATCCCCTATTGTCTGAGTTGTATGACTTTAAACTGAAAAACACGATGTCCTCAATGCCTATCGTTAAACTTATATTCTACCCAGTACAAAATTTGGATTCCTCTTAATAATAGATGATCTACACACATTCTCAAATATGGATTCATTGTTTGATAGGTATGGTATGGTCAAAAAAAATTTCCCCATGCCGTGAACATGTGATGTCCAATAGTAACTATGGGATGCTTCAGATTCCCTCATTTGAGAGGATATCCTCTACCTATATTAGTCTTCTACCACACCATGTTTTAAAACTACATGTGCCTTGATTCCCATCCTCATGGGATACATAGTGATTCCCAAACATTTCATCTTCTGGCCCAGCCTAAAATTTATCAACCCTTCGGACCTACAACCTTGGTCTAAGAATTACATCCTTAAAATATGTGTTGTTTTTATCCTGATACTTGTTTGGTACACGAGAATTATTTGTTCATTCACATCGGATTTTACCTCTTTAGTTCCACACAAACAATCTTGAAACAAACTCCTTTAGAGTCCATACATCACGACATTAAACCGATCACCCATAGTGTAAGAAACATGAATTTAAAATATTTTTCATGGTCTAGATCATAAAACCTTAAGCTATGTGAATCCATAGGCAGAAATATTTGTGGCCTGATTCCCATCATCATGGGATACAAGTGACGCCTAGACATCTTGTCTCTTTGACTAGCTACAAATTCACCATGGAACCATTTGTTATCAATGGTGTAATCACCCCAAAAATGTATCACGAGACTCCTTCCATGTATATGCCACATTAAATTACCATGACCCATCAGCGGGTTGGGAATGCCCTCATATTCTGATATGAGAGAATGAAAGAATGATAAATATGATGTGCATGCTTGACTATGTCCTCAGTGAATGATGTTAAATTGTATTCTTACCACAAAAATTTTGGGAATTCCTATAAGAGAAGATCTTACCTTGTATTAAACAAGAATTCCCCATATGAAAAATATGATATGAACAAACATCCTTAGCACATGATGATAAACTATAGCCTTACAACATATATGTCTAGGATTCCAATTATCCATGTATGATAAGATTCAATACAATCATTTGAGAGAATATCCACCTACTGATATCATTCTTCTAATACCCTATGTTTGAATACCTACATGTGGCTTTATTACCAATCACATGGAGTATATAGTGATGACCAAAAAATTTATCTTGGGTCCAGTCCCTTATCAAACTCATTGTGAGGCCTTTTCTTTCCCCATTTTCATGGACTGAAGATTATGACATTAAACTAAGGGCACTGGTCCAAGCAACATGATCTTTAACTGTATTCAACATTCCCCTTACATTTCATAAGGCCTCCTTGTCTCCTTTATATTGGGTTAATACTATTTTGTTTCATGATGAACACTTTTGGGCACCCTATGGTCCAATTTCTATGACCATAGAATATAAATACAACCCATGTCCAAACATTATGTCTCTAAATACTTTGTATGCCACCTCATGAATGTGATAGGTAGTGTGGGATCCCCTGGGCCCTCCAGACACATTTTATTGTCAACTATACACATAATGCATGTCCATATAGGGTGTTTTTAGGTCATATTTTATTTTCATTAAACTGAAAATCATTTCCCAAGCATTACAAAAATAAAATATTTTCTCAAGGTCCAAGAATTATGGCCTTAAAACAAAGTCCATGATCAAATCATTATGAACATAAATTGTGTGTATTTTGTCTTGAGGGTGTTTAACTCAATTTCAGGAGGCCTCCAAGGCCACTCCATTCACACTGAGTAAATATTCTTTGATGTCATGAGAATAACTTTTTGGAACCATTCCTAATAACAAAGAATCATGACAATAAAATATATGTGGTCTAGCCCAGATTCTATTTTCAGTGTTGGATCTCCCATCATGCTACCCTCATTCACCCAAAACTCCAGCGTTTGGAAGGGTATCATTAACATTTATTCATTATGTCATAATTTCATGACATTAAACTAAGACCATATCCTATGTAATGAACCTAGGATTCCATATTGACCATGAATTAGGAGGAATTGTTGGTCAGATCGGTGTGCGTTCCCCACACACTGCATCCAGATCACATGATGTTAAACTATGTGATGTATCCAGATCACATGATGTTAAACTGTACAATACATCTTCCTTACCATATGATGTTAAAATGCATTTCCAACTTCCTCACAACATGATTTTATATTATGTGTCATCCGTCCTCATTACATGGTATAAAACTTCATGTAATCTTAATACTTCTTTCAATAATCCCTTTTCACTTGTGTCTATCATCTAATGCATCATTCATGTTCTATCAGACCTTCTCTCCGCATTCGAGATGATTCACCCCTAGGATAAAATTTTGACTTTCTTTTCAGATTGATATTCCCACCTCAAAGTGTGCTAATTCATGGTGGTGAATTTATGGGTGGTGTGGGAGTCTGTTCGAACATTTCATCAATTCATCTCCAAAATTCAGGTGGCCTTTATTCAGATCCTCATACTCCTCTACGTTTGAAAGGACCCCCATAATGAAATGGTGCCAATCCAAAATGGATCACCTACCTTCCATGGACAATGCCCTAGAGGAAATTGGATGAAATTATGAGGCATGTTTCTTGTTTCGAACATGGTCAGTGGTCGAACCATGTTTGTTTGTCCTAATTCCTGACTAATTTGTATGGATTTTATGTTTTTAATATGTTAAATAGTTAACCTATATTGAGATTCAACTCCCCTTATGTTCTGAATTTTGGGTGTCATGATTCAGACTCCCCACTCCCCTTTAATCAGGTAGAATTCAATGCCCATTTCATTACTCATTTGTGCACTATCACACGTTAAAAAAGTAAGTCGGTTATTCAAGGAGATCTATTATATAGCCTTATAGTGTTAATATTGAAGCATAAACTATAGTCAGGATGGCAGGGCTCGTCGCAGCAGTCATCTATGGATGGATTCTCCCAGTGAGGGATGCACACATGGGGGTGTGGCTAAGTACCCATAGGTTGAAAATTACCTCCTCATCATGCAGATAAAATGTTTTGCTCCCTAGTAACCATCTTCTCAATAGCTCAGGAAATATATCTTGAGGTCAGTAAATGTGGAACAATGAAGACCATACATCTTCCTTGACCCCCACTTTCTTTAGCTCCTCCTCAATTTCGTAGTGTGTCACACATTCCCTATAGACCCATGAACACACATTGGTGAAATTTCCCCTCTGGTGTATGTATGAGTTGTCATTACACCCTTTCAGTTGATCCCCCAAACCCACCTTGAGTATTATCTCATACCATGGAGAGTAATCCTCATATTCTAGCTTCTCCACATCAATGTGGTTGTCATGGTTCTAGAGGGTGTCTACTGTGATTGGCGATTAGTCCTTAAATTGTGTCGTATAATAGCCTTGTTCCATTGGTAGATTCTATGAGATCTCCTGAACTAGTAGGTTAGTTCACATCTGCTTGCTTCCAAGATAAAGACACCTTCTCTAAATCCAAAACTGAAAAGCACAAGACATTTGTATAATGGGTATTCCCTCTAAGACTCTTCCATCATTTCAATAAAAAGTTTATAGTCTGAGGCACTTCAAATTATCTCCATGATCATGATATTCCCATCAACATATTCCGTTCAAGCAGTTGATGTAGTGACTCCCTGAGCGGCCATTTTATTCAAGACATAGTTGTTATTTTGAGTCTGTTTTGAGAATGTCATAAAAAATGTCATTCGTAGAGGTTGTTCAAAGAGATCCAATTCATAGATTTATGGTGTTTGGATGTTTCTCCATGAAGGTTGGGTTCACAGTGTCTGGTTCCCTATGAATCATTTGCAGATCAATGTTCAAGGAGTTAGTTTCACTAAGAAGCATTTATAGAGAAAGGAACACATAGATAGTGAGCTTCACAAAAAGTGATCATAGTATTTTCTCCTCATGAAATTTCAGTGGCTTTTATGGGCCACCCTTCACTATTTATAGGCATACATCCATCCTAAAGCTTGGTGGTGGCCTTTGTGGAGCGACCATCATGAATAAGAATCACGAAAGAGTTTTTATTATCATTTTTTTATGATTCTCCCTTAGAATAAAACCATCATTTTACATATAGGATCCCATTCTAAGGGGGGGATTTTTTTTGTTTTGAAATACATTTACCATAGGAATAGTTGAGGAATTCACACTCGGTTTGGAGAAAATCCAATCCAAAATGGCCAAAAATTTGTATAAGGGGTCTGTTTCACAACACTCAGCTCCCTCGTTAGTGGCCAGAGATCCTGATACTCCTTGGACCAGATTTTTCCTTCCCAAACATGTGAATCCATGATGGTATCCTCTGGGTAACAATGTTTTGAGTTATAGAATGATTCACGATCACGTGAACGGTTGATAGTGATCTTTGAGAATGTGAATTTCGGACTCATGGAGTCGTGGACCTTCACAAATATCATACCACTTCATGAACACCTCTGGTCTTTGAAAAACCCCTTGCCTATAAATACCCTACTCATTATAACATTTTATGGATGATAGAAAACCTTTCAACTTTGACAATCAATCGTGATTCAAAAAACTCATAATCTTCACAAACCAAAGTGAAAATTTATCACCTAGGGAATTGAGGATTCACAAAACCTATTTCCTTATATTCTTAAGAGCCTCCACCGCATGTGGAGATTCCTTTATAAAAGTCATACATAGTTTATGAAGGAAAAAAGTCCATTTGAAGCACTTGACCCATCACAAAGCATTCATCCATCGTGAAGAACCCTATTTATGAACAAGACTTTACTCTGAGGAAAGGGCACCCTATTTAATGAAGCACGCCCCTTCACGAAGACCCTAACCTTCATAAGGCATATGATCTTTGTGAATCACCTATCATCAAGGACCCAAGATTTTTGAAACCTCTCTCCAATTCCCCTACATGGTGCTTCCCTTTTACTGACAACCCTTCATGATGTTCGGGTGGCCGAGATCCCCACACCAATCAAGGACCGGTCCATCTGAACCTTGAGTTCCAATGTTACCAGTTCCACCAAAATTTGTGGAATCCCACATCACAAAAATTGTAGCATGATCATCCCACCAACCTCTTGATTCTAAGCACATATACCCTAACCCATTTTTCTTCTAAGCATAGGGACACTAACGTGGACCTTGTGACTAACCACACCACCATGGAAGTTCCAACATAATTCCCCTTACAAAGGAAAATGAGTGGAGGAAAGGTAAGATAAAGGGGTAAGGAGTGAGTCCCCCCACAACATAGCTACAAGATATAAAACTACGTAGTTCCACATCATAGTCGTATGATGTAAAATTGTACAACAACATCCTCTGCACATGATGTAAAACGTCAGTCTTACAAAATGTGACAAATATCGGATTCCATGTGTGTGAGTGTCATGGAATGACCCGTACACCCCCTACACCTCATAAAATATAAAATAAACATAGGATTCTCTATGTATGACTCGCATGGAAATATATACTCTGGGTAGCTTCTGCTCTTAAGTCACATCCATATCATCTATGCTCCTAGCGAAACCATGGTAGCACAATGAATAAGTACCACACCATTACAACAATGATAAATTTTCATTCAAAGGTAATCTTTCATGCATAATCCCCACAAAATCCCTCTTAAATGATCCATCTGTGAGATAAGCATCCTTATCAAATTATGTTAAACTACATGGACCAGTTGTTTCACACGACCATAAACGTTGACATCAAAATACATGGGTTTTTATTCCTTTATTCTAAACGGTGTATGTAGGACACCTCATTGAGGTTCAATCCAAACCAATGGTAAACATAAGTGGCCCCTTATAGTGATGCACCTCTCAAATATATTCCAAGGGACATTCTGATCCATCAGTCCAGGCCTGACATCATCTCTCCTAGGGATGCACCTCCATGATCCCTATCAAGGGGTGTTCGAATCAACCATTCTAGACCTTCCGCAAGGGGAATTCATATCCATCCATCCCAAGGTAGCCTCCATATGGAATCCTGATCTACTAGAAATCATCATGGTGTGATGTCTTCCTTCCAAGGTACAAACCTCCTTGATCCACATCCATGGGTAGTTCTGATCCAACAGTCCAGGTGTGACACCTTCTCTCCTAGGTACATTGTAACACCCCGAGATTTTATGAGAAGTATTCTTTTTAATTTATTTGATGTCTTGTGTTGTATGATACACCAAGATTATCTTGCGCTATATGCAACACAGTATTAGCTTGCAGTATACGCAACACTATTCTTGGATCGTGTTACACCCAATTTCATGTTCGTTTGATAGAAGTTATTCTACAAAACATTGAGTGTATATATATATATATATTCAATGTATAAATGAAATATGGTTGGATTCTATTATACACAACAACAAAGGAATCTTGCACTACATGAAACCATGACTTGGATTTCATTACACGCAATCACGACCTTCCTCGATAGCGTGTGTTGTACGCAATACTGAGTTTCACTAAACAACGATATGTTATTAAAATATTACATAAACTTTCCGTTATGAATAGTAATACCCATTTTTTTAAATTTTATAAATTTTATCTTTAAAAATGGACTTCATTTTTTGATTTGGAATATCGAAATTATCCTAAGGTGAATTTTTGGTATTTTTCTGAAAACATTCAATTTTTTATGAATAGTGAAAACACTGAGTTATTGGTTAAAACTGAATTTTTATTTAAATAATTATTTATTTTATTTAAATTTAGTTTAGGTCCAAATAGATACATAATACCTATATAAGTTCAATATATTTCATTGGAGTCATTTTATAATAATTTTAGATATATAAAAAGTTTATTCAACTTTTTATCGTCTTTTGCCCACCTCCTAGAAGCATTTGAAAATTTACATAAAACATAATTTTACCGCTTATTTGAGTTGAATTTCAAAAATCCAAGAGACACAGTTAATATCAAGCAGTAAAATGCGGTTCAATAAGATAAATATAATTTGAGGTTAATAGTTCCTTTTACTTTTTTTACCACTGTTAAAAGTAAATAGGGTAATTAAGGGTACAAATGATATTATTATTACCCTAACACAAGTACTAATTCTATTGGATAAGTATAATTCGACCAAAAACAACCTTAGTAATAAAATATGAACCTCTTTGGTCCACTTGTATTAGATTAGGACACTTATTATTATTTTATTTAAAAAAGAGTTAAAAGAGTTAAAATCAAAGTTTAATAACTAAAACATTTTTAATATAGGGTTATACATAAGATAAATTATACTATAAATATTCATCTGAAATATAAAATTATTTCCTACATAATGTTATTTTAATAATATTTTTTAGACATTAAATAATTTAATTTATTTATGGCACAATGATTATGCAGTAATTACCTTATTAATGAAATATTAACATAATTGATATTATAAATACCCAAATAAATGTAATTTGAAACTTTTTATGAATTAAACTAATTTTATAGGTTAATATAACATATAAGGGCTGGTCAGATGGATTTTAATTGAAGTAATAATTCTGTTATGAATTTAGAGAAAACAAAATACAAAATAGTGTGAAAATTGACATAAAAGAGTTTTTAAAAAATATATTTTATTATTAATTGATATAATGGTACTAAAACTCTAAGTATCATCAAAAAGACTTATATAATAATATATATGACTTTAAAGTACCAATTGGGGTTCTATTGGCAGTTTATAGTAAGTTTATTAACCATATAGTTTATGAATACAAGAAGACATGGTAAAAGTTAAATTATTTAACTTAGAGTTAAATCTAAATGATAAGGTTAAAATGGTAACCTAAACTTGTATACAAACTATTGTTTGAGATTATTTGGACCCATAACCACCTTATCCTATAAATAATTCCCTTTGGAGCCATTATAAATAGAATATTAATTTATTATAAAATAATATTATAAGTTTTTTTCTATGGTGCCCCTCAGCTCTCTTATAAAAAGGCACCCCCCCTTCTCCCTAATTCACACCTCCAAAGCCATTTGGATCGGCCAAAACCTTCCAAATTATCCTCTAAAATGTCATAAATTAATCCTATAGTCCTTCCTTTAGTCATAAAGACAACCTAAGGAGCCATTTTTATCAAATTAAAAGGAAGAAGCCGAAGAAGAGGTAAATATCTCACCACCTATTTCAAGTTCCTTTCTTCTTCCACTTCCTCCTTCTTTTTTGTTTTCATTATAAAATAATAAATACAGTATCTTATATATAATTTGATGTTATTATAAAAATTGTACAACCATAATAGTAATTTTATCCATCCTATGAATGAAAAATTCACCACATGTGCGTACGTACGGCTTACCGTCTCCACGTCGTGGTGTAGTTTTTTATTCAAACATTTCATCATTTGGATGGGTATAATAATGATTATAAATGATATAAATAATAAATATAAAATTATTATTATTCTTTATATATGATATACCATCAAATTATATACAATTTTAATATCAAAAGAATGATATCATCGCCCATGTGTATGTACGGACTACCGTCTCCACGAACGTGATGAGATTCATTTACCATGATTAACCATTAAAGTATGATTATAAAGTATATATAATAAAAAATCCTGAAAGATATTACATAATAATAATAATGGATTTATGTACATATATGTTTCATTTTCATAATTCCATTCAATTCAATAATGAAACGAAAACAGCGTTCATGCGTACGTACGACCTACCGTCTCCATGAACGGTGTATTTCATTACGTTTATCGATCTATCATATATATTTATATGGTGAATATATATTATATATATAAATATTGTTTTACATTATGTAATTAAGTATATAAGGATATAAGTAATAATATCAAGAACAACAAGTCGAAACACGTATGATAAATGAAAAGATTTTACCCAAAACGCTACTTTAACATGGAATTTACAAAAGAACGAGTAATATAAAGTCATAAGGGAACCATATATGATATCAAAACAATGAATATGATTCTTTAATAAGTTAATGACATTATTTAAATAATTAAACAGGAGGTTAGGATATGTATGAAGCATATCAGACCTAATGTACGACATAATTTTTCAATCTCATTTTTATCCACAATTGTTTATACGTAAGTATTTACAGGGGTTATATTTTTCCTCCATGTAAATAAAAAAAATGATTTTTAATAAATTTTTAAATATTATTACATGTATGTTTAAATTCATGTTTACTCCTCTTTTACTTTTACATTTTGTTATGGAAGGAATCGTTGTTTTGTTTACCACACGAGGAACTTTTTGACTTTTCCAAAAAAAAGTATGAGGAGAATGTTTTTTTAACTTATACGGCATGAATGGATTTTTATAGTTTAATAATTCCTTATTTCCATGAAGCTTCCTATACATTATTTCATGCTTATTTTCAACAAAAAAAATTCTTTTAAAATCTCGTGGCATTTTGAGAAAAGAAAATGATTTTGAAGAAGAAAGGATATTTTCCTCAAGAATTCATTTCAAGTGTTTTGTCAAAACTATTTTCCATCTAAGATGACATTATTTTGTATGATTATGTTACAAGTATAATGTCTCAATTATTTTCATGGTTTTATTCTTCTTATGATGAAATGATATCCATTTGTTTTATATGGATTATGTTATGATGGGATGATGTTTATGAAACCCATTTTATTATTTGGGTCATGATGAATGATTTATGTTTATTTTGTGGCATAAGTAAGAATGATTTCATTATGAGACGGGTGGGACATATATCTCCCACAAATTCATTAGGTAAGGATTTATATCTCATGAGATAGACCTGGCTGTAATGGTAAGTAAATTCAGTACAGTAATACAGGGCTGGAACGGCAGGTAAACTCGATTCAGTAATGGACTTTGTCCACTATCATGGTCTTGGAAGAAATTCCATGGCTACTATGGAAATCATATCATGTGCTTAATGGATTTCCATAATTACATGTTTCATTACCATTCTATTTTATCATTATTGATGTTCCATTATGATCTATTCCTTATGTACTACCATGTTTAATGTCATTGCTCAAGATTTTGATGTTTAAACTTTATGTTCATGTTTTTTAAGTTAAAATGTATATGGGTTCTTTTATTTTCTCCATTCTTACCTTTACCGAGAATTTGAGCTCACTGTTTTTATGTTTTCTTTTCCCCTAGGATATAAAGGATGGTTTTAGGTAGGAAAAAAAGATCTTTATAGAGTTGTTGAATATCTTTCACCATGATTAGAAGATTGTGTTCTGAGTTTCCAAAGACACTAAACTAATACAGTCATTGGGCATTTGTTTTTTAATGTATTATGTATTTCGAAAAAGTAATCTAATGTCCATGTACGTCAATCATTGTGTCTCTATAGTTTGTATCAGAGTGAAGGGTTAGTTTACCTTTGGAAACTAGGATGCGAAAAATTTATTGAAATCCCTAGAGATATTTCTAAGGTATGTCTAGGGATGTCCCTAAGGTTAAGTATAAGTATAGGTTATAGACCTAGAATTATGATAAGGATATTATAATTAAACCTAAGATGTTATATATTGAAGGTAATCCCCCTTTATTATGTTGTTTTTCTAGCATGATTTTTGCCTCTTACACTATTCTTTTTGGGTTTTAGACGATGGCTGGAACTTGAAGGAACTATGTTGATCAATGTAGTGGGAAATGTAATGATTGTTCTCCTGAACAAACCAATGTTATGAGAGATGGAGTGAAAAATCTTATTTCTATAATTACACAATCTATGAATCTTTATGGAATTCCGAATGAGCAGAGAAGGGAACAATATTCTATTGAGTCCTTCATGAGGCAACGTCCACCTTCTTTCGGTGGTTCTTCTGATCCACTTGTTGCTAAACAATGGATCAGTACCATTGAAAAGGTATTTTCTGTACTTCGATGTTCAGAACATGAAAAAGTCATTCTAGCTGTTTACTCTTTAAAAGGTGAAGCAGACCAGTGGTGGACTCTAATTAAGAATATAAGGCCCCAATGTGAAATTGAATCCAAGGAATGGGATGAGTTCCAGAACTTATTTTTCAATAATTACTTCCCTCGTATTCTTTGAACAAAGATGGAAAAGGAGTTCCTTGAGATTATGAAAAAGGAGGATGAATCTATTGGTATATATGAGGCGAATTTTACAAGGATTTCAGGGTATGCATATGGATTTATCATCCAACCTAAAAGTAAAGTTGATCGATTTTTCAGTGGCTTAAAACCAAGTCTTCGAAGGGAATTAACTATAAGAGACTTCAGTAGGTATGAAGAAATTTTGCATTGTGATATCAAGGTAGAATTGGAAGTTGGTGTTACACATCCATCTCATGGTTTTGAAAAGAAACGAAAGATGGAGTTCAATGAAAAATCTCAAAACAATGGTGAAAACAAGATGAATGTTTTGTTGTGCTCAAAGTGTGGAAAGAAACCTGGTGGAGATTGTCTTAAAGGGACTAGAAAATTTTTTAAGTGTGGAAAAGAAGGTCATCAAGCAACTGAGTGTCAAAGTACTGGAAAAAGGTTAGCTAATGATGTGAATAGAGAAAATACTACAAAGAATGCACCACCAACACTTCAATGCTACAAGTGCAAGGAAATGGGGCATTATGCTAATTGATGCCCTAATACAAGGGTTATTGATGATCGAAATCAACAAACTCTTAAGGAAAAGGACAAAGGGAAGTCACATGCGATCACTATTGGTGATGTTGAATATGAAAATGATGTGTTGGAATGATTAAGTGTTTATGTAATGGAATTCCAAAATAATGTTTTATATAGTATCGTGGAATATTGGAATATTTATGTATTGGTCTATTATGGTTTTCAATAATTTTATAGTATCGGTAACCATGAAAAGTGATTGAAATACTTTTGGAAAGAAGATGATATGCGCATAATGAAGGTATAAGAAGAAAATAGTATTTTTGATAGCATTCATGAGCTCATGAATGATATAAAGACAATGTGATATCATGGTTTGAGTATATAGAAATTTTGGGATTTTGGTATGTGGAAAGAGTTAACTTTTTATAGCATTCATATTTTCACTAGGGTTTTATGGTAATTAATGTTTCAAAAGAATACATGATTAAGGTATTCACATGTTTGTAATGTGACCAACAACATATATCTTATGATATATGAGGGATAAATGATGGTATTCACGTGCTTGTAATGTGACCTTTCAAGTAATAATTTTTATTATACTATGAGCATGGACCAAAGTATTTTGGATAAGCCCAAAGATGTGAATGAATTAAGTTAGACATAAGATATAATTGTTTAAGGCTAGAAATTTTTTTGATATTATTGCAGGAATGTTATAATAATGTAGTTTAAGAAAAAGGGAAAACCTGCAGGACGGGCGACAACCTGTCATGTCGAACAAGGTTACGGGAATCGAACCCACAACCGAAGTGCGACAGGACTTTATCGCCTACCTCTGGACTACAAAAAGTCCCTGGTTAGTATAAACTAGTTTTATTTTATTAAGCGGTATGATAGATTAAGTATAAGTCCATTTTTGGAATCATATACGATTAACCTCACCACATATAGACTTATGTATATTTGATAACTTTTGCTAACATTTTTTTTGAGACAGATGGAATGACCCATAATTCTATCACATGATCTGCTAACACTTCACGAATGAAAAATTCAACTTCATTTCTTTAAGATATGAAGTGGAAATTGTTCATGGAATGACCAACGGCGAGATTGTACCAAAATCAAGTAATTATTTCTTCTAAATCAAAATTTTCAACTTTAGGGAAATGATATTGAAAACCAAAAATGTTGTCCTTGTACCCTCATATCTGATGAATTAGATGGTACCTTAGATTATCACAATTTTAGGGTTTTGTGATTGTTTGATTTTTCATAGTTATGTTCTTTACCACTCTTCATCCAAATATGATGGTTAGCTTTCTTTTCCACATCCATATTTTCACCTATATTCTCCTATGTGGAATCCCAGTGATGAGTTACTTTGGGTATCTATTATGTTTCTAACGTTCCTTTTTAAAAGGACGATTTAGTATTCCTTTATACGATGTGGGTTTCTATGAAAGAAACTTTCAAGTAGAAAACCATTTATAACCCCGACGAATTTCGAGGGAAAAATTCATTTTAAGGGGGGTAGAATGTAACACCCCGAGATTTTATGAGAAGTATTATTTTTAATTTATTTGATATCTTGTGTTTTATTCTACACCAAGATTATCTTGCGCTATACACAAAACCGTATTAGATTGAGGTATACACAACACTATTCTTAGATCGTGTTGCACACAATTTCTAGTTCGTTTGATAGAAGTTATTCTATGCAATATTGAGTGTGCATGTATATATATATATATATTCAATGTATAAATGAAATATGGTTGGATTATATTATACTCAAAAACAAAGGAATCTTTCACTACATGCAACCCTGACATGGCTTTCATTACACGTAATCGCGACCTTCCTCGATAGTGTGTGTTCTACGCAATCCCGAGTTTAACTAAACAACGATATGTTATTAAAATATTATATAAACTTGCCATTATGAATAGTAATACCCACTTTTTGAAATTTTATAAATTTTATTATTCAAAAAGGAATTCATTTTTGGATTTGGAATATCGAAATTATCCTATGGTGAATTTTGTGTATTTTTCTGAAAACATTCAATTTTTGATGAATAGTTAAAACACTGAGTTATTGGTTAAAACCGAATTTTTATTTAAATAATAATTTATTTTATTTAAATTTATTTTAGGTCAAAATATATACATAATACCTATATAAGTTCAATGTAATTAATTGGAGTCATTTTATAATAATTTTAGATATATAAATATTTTATTTAACTTTTTACCGTCTTTTACCCACCTCCTAGGAGAATTTGCAAATTTATATAAAACACAATTTTATCGCTTCTGTGAGTTTAGTTTCGAAAATCCAAGAGACATGTTTAATATCAAGGAGTAATATGCGGTTCAATAAGATAAAAATAATTTTTGGTGAATAGTACCTTTTTACTTTTATTTGCCACGGTTAAAAGTAAATAGGGTAATTAAGGATAAAAATGATATTATTATTACCCTAAAACATGTCCTAATTCTATTTTATAAGTATAATTCGACCAAAAAACCGTAGGAATAAAATATGAACCTCTTAAGTCCACTTGGATTAGATTAGGACACTTATTATTATTTTATTTAAAGAAGAGTTAAAAGAGTTAAAATCAAAGTCTAATAACTAAAACATTTTTAATATAGGGTTATACATAAGATAAATTAGACTATAAATATTCATCAGAAAGATAAAATTATTTCCTACATAATTGTATTTTATTTATATTTTCTAGACATTAAATGATTTAATTTATTTATGACATAATGATGAGGCAGTAATTACCTTATTAAGGATATATTAACACAATTGATATTATAAATACCCAAATAAATGTAATTTGAGACTTTTTAGGAGTTAAACTAATTTTCTAGGTTAATATAATATATTAGGGTTGGTTAGATGATTTGTTTTCGAAGTAATAATGCTGTTATAAATATACAGAAAACAAAATACCAAATACTGTCAAAATTGACATAAAAGAGTTTTTAAAACAAATATTATATTATTAATTGATATAATGGTACTCAAAATATAAGGATCAGCCAAAGGACTTATATAATAATATATATGACATTAATGAACCAATTGGGGTTCTATTGGTAGTTTATAGTATGTTTATTAACCATATAGTGTAAGAATACAAGAAGACACTGTAAAAGTTAAATTATTTGACTTAGAGTTAAATCTAAATGATAAGGTTAAAATAGTAACCTAAACTTGTCTAAAACCTATTGGTTTAGATTATTTAGACTCATCCCCACCCTATCCTTGATATAAGTCACTTTTGAGCCATTATAAAAAAATATTAATTAATTATAAAATAATCTTTTAAGTTTATCATAAGGTGCCCCTCGCCCCTCTTATAAAAAGGCACTCCCCCTTCTCTCTAATTCACACCACCAAAGCCATTTGGATCGTCGACACCCTGCCCAAATACCCTCTAAACTGTCCTATATTCATCCTAGAGACCTTCCTTTAGTACGAAATCCAACTTAAGGAGCCCTTTTGATCAAATCAAAAGGAAGAACTGGAAGAAGAGGTAAATATCTCACCACCTATTTCAAGTACCTTTCTTCTTCCACTTCCTCCTTCTTTGTTGTTTCCATTACAAAATAATAACTCCAGTATATTATATATATTGTTATGTTATTATAAAAAATTTACAACCATACTAGTTATTTTATCAATCCTATGAATGAAAAAGTAACCACACGTGCGTACGTACGGCTTACCGTCTCCAAGTCGTGGTGTAGTTTTTTATTTAAACATTTCATCATTTGGATGGGTATAATAATGAGTATAAATGATATAAATAATAAATATAACATTATATATATTATTTATATATGATATAACATCCAATTATATACTATTTTAATATCAAAAGAATTATATCATCACTCGTGCGTATGTACGGACTACCGTCTCCACGAACGCGATGAGATTCATTTTCCATGACTAACCATTCAAGTATGATTATAAAGTATATATAATAAATAATCATAAAAGATATTAAATAATAAATATACTGGATTTATGTACATATATGTTTCATTTACTTAATTCCATTCAATTCAATAAGGAATGCAAAATAGCGTTCATGCGTACGTACGACCTACCATCTCCATGAATAGTGTATTTCATTCCGTTTATCGATCTATCATATATATTTATATTCTGAATATATATTATATATATAAATCATATTTTAAATTCTATAATTATTTAAATCAGGATATAAGTAATAATATCAAGAACATAAAGTCAAAACACGTATGATAAAAGAAACGATTTTACCCAAAACGCTACTTTAACATTGAATTTACAAAAGAACTGGTAATATAAAGTCATAAGTGAACCATTTATGATATAATAAAGTGTTTAATATTATTACATGTATGTTTAAAGTCATTTTTACCCCCTTTTTGAATTTTACATTGTGTTTTGGAAGGAATATTTATTTTGTTTACCACACGAGAAACTTTTTGCCTTTTTCAGAAAAAAGTATGAGGAGAACGTTTTTTTAACTTATACGGTGTGAATGGATTTTTACAGTTTCATAATTCATTATTTCTATGAAGCTTTATATTCAAGATTTCATGATTATTTTCAACAAAATTATTTTCTTTTAAAATCTCACGACATTTTGAGAAAAGAAAATGATTTTGAAGAAGAAATGATATTTTCCTCAAAAATTCATTTCAAGTGTTTTGTCAAAACTATTTTTCATATAAGATGAAATTATTTTGTATGATTATGTTTCAATTATAATGTATCTATTATTTAAATGGTTTCATTCTTCTTATGATGAAATTATATCCATTTGTTTTATATGGATTATGTTATGATGGGATGATGTTTATGAAACCCATTTTATTATTTGGGTTATGATTAATGATTTATGTTTATTTTGTGGCACAAGTAAGAATGATTTAATTATGAGATGGGTGGGACCTATATCTCCCACCAATTAATTGGGTATTGATTTATATCGCATGAGATAGACATGGCTGTAATGGAAAGTAAATCTGGTACAGTAATACAGGACTAGAATGGCAGGTAAACCTGATTCAGTAATGGACTTTGTCCACTACGATGGTCTTAGCAGCAATGTCTTGGATACTATGGAAATAATATCATGTGCTTAATGGTTTTCCCCAATTACATGTTTTATTCCCATTCTATTTTATCATTATTGATGTTACATTATGATCTATGCCTTACGTACTACAATGTTTAATGTCATTGCTCATGATTTTGATGTTAAAACTTTATGTTCATGTTTTTTTAAGTTCAAATGTATATCGATTGTTTTATTTTCTCCATGATTACCCTTACTAAGCATTTTAGCTCACCCTTTTTATGTTTTATTTTCCCCCAGGATTTAAAGGAAGGTTTTAGGTAGGAAAAAAAGAATATCTTTATGGAGATGTTGAAGATCTTTCACCATGATTAGAAAATTATGTTCCGAGTTTCCCAAGACACTAAACTAATATAGTCATTGGGTATTTGTTTTGTAATGTATTAAGTATTCCGAAAAAGTAATTTAATTTCCATGTACGTCATGATTTGTGTCAATACATACAGACCACCTTGATCAGCCTCAAGGGGAATCCTGATCAACCCTCCCAGATCTACCTCAAGGGGCATCCTGATCAACCATCCACAATCCTCCTCAAGGGGAGTTTTGGTCCATCCATACAAAGGCCACAACCATGAGGTGTCCTGATCCACTAGTAGACTTTTAGGTGTAACATCTTCCCTCCTAGTGACACACCTCCTTGATCCGCCTCCATTGGAAGATTTTATCAATCAATCCCATTCCCACAAGATGATAAATAAGTTCCACGATCCATCATCTCCAAATGTTTTGATCAGTATCCATAGGATATAGATCTCGTGAAGTAACCTAAAACACATAATCTATGGAAAACAAGGGATTATTGAGATAAAAAGACTTTGAATATGTATCACCCTGGAATTGTTACATCATGTTCGACACTGGATTCTTTAGGTTACATGCCTATGATGTCCCACATGAGATGCCCGCCCAAGAGGAAGAATTCGGGGGACCAATGTGCACAAAATCAATACATGCTCAATGATTCCCAATGTGACTAATCTCCAACCAAAGGTCCTACCCTACCAACCAGATGAAATGTAATTAAGCATATTCCATAAAGATATGGAACTAAGAACGTGTTCCGTGAACATGATTAAGCTTGATGAGGGAGACCTAGACTAGGTGATAATATTTAAGGAAGAATACAAGTAATGAATAACAGACTTCCCAATGTCTTGTTTCAATCAATGAGTAAACATCATCATTTAAAGTGATGAAAGACACATTCCTTTGGAAAGTGTTAATGCATTCAATAAAGAAGCCAGTACGTGCATCATATGTCGATGCGTAGGTGGGTCCTAGACAAAGAATTGAAAAAAAAAGCTCACCAATTTTTTAGGTATATCCCCAGGTTATCCCATACAATTTTGGAGGACTAAAAATTTCTAATAACAAGTTATGGATGTCTTCAATAATGTTTTGTATATCATGTTAATTATAGGGTCTATGTACCATATTCCTAGAGACACTAGAATTCACTATACTTTGGGTTGTATTATTCATATTATTATGTAATAAATCATTAATTAATTTTTAATAAAGACAATAGTTTTTGCAGTTGGTATCAAAAGAATGTTAATTTATTTTCAGAATTATGATTAGGAAACATTAAAGAAATCATTAGGGATAAGACTAAAAATAAGAAAACATCCCTAGATTTTCATAATGTATAGAGGGAGTGGTTTCCAAGAAAATAAATCCTAGTGTGGATACTACAAGTGGATATGGAAAGGTATAGATACACATAAGGGTAATACACGAAAATGGAATTTTGAGCAAGGTTAATCTGGAATTGGTGTACAAGAAAAAGTATTTCTAAAAGCCTATTTTGAAACTCTTGGGAGATATGCTTTGGGAAATTTACAAGCTAGTTAGAAACTGTTATTAAGGGAAAAATTTCCATAATAACCTATGTTAAAAAATATATCATGGATAAAGTATATCGAATCCTATAAATTAATATGTTATGGAATAAATTTTATTTAGAAATTATCCATTTAATGTTATTGGATTCCCATTTATGTGCTTAATGGATTAAAATTACTCATCAATAATTTTCCTTTTATTCTGAACAATGGCTAGAAATAGGAGGACCAAAGTAAATAACCAATGTGATGGGTAATGTGATGACTGCCCAAATGAGATTCCCAAACCAATGGGAGAAATAATCATAAATTTTGTTGTGATACTTTCTTAGTTGAATATGGGTCAAAATAGAAACCTCAATCATTAGGAATGCCCAAATCCTACTCAAAAAGAACACGCTGCAATTGATGCATTTATTCAACAAAGGCTTCTAACTTTTAATGGATCATCTAATCCCTTAATCATTTAATAATAGATCAAATCCATTAAAAATATCTTATCCATCCTTCAATACTTTGAACAAGATAAGTATATACATTCTTATTATCTTATGGATGGAGAAGTTGACCAGTGGTGGATACTTATCATGAAAGTAATGCCTAAGGAAGAGATCAAAGCGATGGTATGGAATGACTTCAAGAAATGGTTTTTTAATCACCCACACTATCTAACATAAAATCGGAAGATATTTCCTTTCCATGATGAAAAAATATGATGAATCCATCAGGTCATATGAGGAAAACATCACAAGAATTGCATGATATTCCTTCATCTCTGTCATTACCTAGAATGAAAATTTTACCGCTTCTTTGGTTAGGTAAAATTAAGTCTACAAAAATTCATGCTGATTTGGGACATTGAAAACTATGAGGAATTTTTCTGATGTACCCCCAAAACCTAAATGAAGATTAGAAAATCTCAAGGGTCTGAAAATGTTAATAAGTGAAAAGTGGAGTTTAATTCTAGTGGTTCCATGAAAAAATATCTCTATAGTTTGAAATTTAAACATCCCACTTGTCAAAAGTGTGGAAAGAAGCACCACATAAATTGACATAATGGGAAGAGGAAATTCATTTTGTTTAGAAAGGAAGGGGAGCTAGCCAACGATATCCAATGGGAGAAACCCACCAATGTGATGGAAGATACAAATGCCCCAATCTACCCTCACCTAGTTTTCCATTTTTTCAAATGAAATGAATAATTACACTATGAAAACCAATTTCCTATGCCAAGGGTTTTTAGAGATAATAAACTCCAAAAATCTCCCAGGAAGTAAGGGTGAGAATAGGCCATCACATCAATTGATGTGGACATCGACAACAAAGTGGTCATGGGTATGCTAGTTATTCATTCAAAAATAGTGAACATGATTTTTTTGATTTGGGTTCTACATATTATTTCATATCACATATGTTTAGTGTAACTATTCAAACACCCCCACAAATCATGGAAGTTGAGTTTTTATTGATAACTAAAAATGGGACAATTATTACATATGAAGTATACAAATAATCCCCTTACTAAATTCAATGGCTAATCTTCCCTATGAACATTTTGATGCTTACTTCAGTGGAATTTGAGGAAATTATAGGTATGGATTGACTTTCCTTACATAGAGACAACATAAATTACCATGATAATGAAAACAATGTTTGTATCGTGAATCATCCTCCAATTTGATACAAGTGAAAGGTGGATGATGAATCTTATTTAGTACAAAAATCTGAAGCATGTATTTTATTTCCCTATTAACAAGTCTATCAATAAAAAATGATTATGTCTATGTAAAATACATCCTTAAAGACATCTTGATTGTGAGGGAATTTGATGATTTGTTCTTGAATAATTTCCTCATCTTCCTCCAAGCCAAGAGTTTGAATATTATATCAATATTATACTATGGGGCTTTTCCAATATCCAAGACTCTATATAGAATAGTTGTTATAGAGCTTGAGGATATGAAGAAAAAACTACATGATAATCTATATAAAGGGTTCATATGCCCATGTGCTTTACTTTGGGGTGCAATAGTCCTCTTAATTCAGAAGAAGGATGGGTTATTGCACTTTTTCATTAATTATCATGATCTCACCAATATCATGGTAAAGGAAACATATCTTCAAATATAGATTTATGAATTGTTCAATCATCTTGGTGGATCCAAATACTTCTCCATGGTGGATCTTCATTTGGAGTATTATCATGTTAGGGTAAAGAAGGAAGAAATCCCCGAGATGTCATTCCATACAAGTTACAAGCATTATGAGTTCATAGTTTTTTCATTCAAAATCACCAATGCCCCAGAAATATTTATGGACATGATGAATATATTCTTTATAGATTAACTTTAAAATTTTATGTTAGTTTTTATATATGATATTCTAGTATACTCTAAATGGAAGGAGGGTCATGAGGATAATCTAAACACTGTGCTAGAGACCTTATTAAAGGATAATATTTATTTAATGTATAACAAATAAATGTTCTGGTTAAAGGAAGTGTCATTTTTAAGGCATATTATTATATGTAATGAGATATATGTTGACACTCCAAAGGTAGAGGAAATTTAAGGATGATTGGATCCATCATCAGTGACAAAAATCCATTGTTTCCTTGAGTTATATGGGTACTATCATCGATTTGTGAGAATGTTCTCATGATTTCCATACACCAGAACAAAGCTAACATGGAAGGGATTCATGTTTTTCTGGAATAATGAATGTGAAGAGATAATCCTAGAGTTAAAAAATAATCTTATCACTGCACATATAATTATACATCCCATAAGGTATAAACTTTGTGCTATATAGTGAGGCATCGAAGAAACCATTGGTATGGGTACTGATTCATAATGAAAAGGTGATATCCTATGCCTCAAGGAAATTTAATGTTCAAGAAACAAACTACCCAATTCATGATTTAGATTTGGTTTTAGTGATATTCACATTGAAATTTTGGTGGAATTATCACTTGGGGGAGAAGTGAGGAATATATATGGATCCTAAGAGCCTCAAGTATAGATACCCAAAGAATGAACTTAATATAAACAAAAAAATGGTTAGATCTGATTAAGGACACTGATTTCTCAACACACTACCATCAAGGTAAATCAAATAATGTGGAATATGGTCTAGAAATTTTGAACAATGATATCGATGAAGAAGTGTACATGGAATATCTTGAATGATTTTACATGATTTAGATGTCAGTAGAGTATATAAAATGAATAAATATATCTTTTTATGGAAGCAGGATCTAATATCTTGATATATTAATATTGATTAATATCTAAAAATCATGAAGCTTTAGTAAGGGAAGGCTGAAAGGAATCTTTAAAAAAAATACCATCACCACATCACTATTTGCGATTGTATATGTTGATGATATGATATTTTCTTGTAATGAAGAATGATTTTGTGAGGATTTCTCAAGGCCCATAAAAGAAAGGTTCTAAATTCCAATGGTATGAGAAATTTGATCCATCTTGGGACTACATATTTTGTAGGAAGCATGCTAAATTTTTGTCTCACATGAAATATATGAAAAGGATCTATTGATAAAATTTTACATATAGGAAGCTAGATAAGTGTCTATAAATATTCAAGTGAGAACAAAGAAGAGAAATGGTGATAAAGAGAAAACTATTAATGAGAAGCATTTCAAAAGTTTTATTGGAAGTATTATACACATGATAGTATCATGAATTGACATTTTATATAATTCCAGTCTTTGTGTTTGAGGTCAATCCAATACAAAGGAAACAAATTTTTTTTGTAGGAAAATGGATATTGAGATAAATCTCAAACACTCTCATCTATGGGTTGATTAATAAAAAGGAAATTTTGATAGAACAAAAGGTATTTTCTAATGATAAATTGGAAAGTGTAGTTGATGAATTGAAATCAACATTTGGATAAGTACATTTCACTGGAAGAAGTTTTTTATATTGGAATTCAAAGAAGAAAACATAAATGACATTAAACTTCATTGAGGCTGAATATGGGTTTTCATTATAATAAGATTTATAAATGATATGGATAACATCATAGTTGAATGGCATGATTATTCAAACAACTTATCCTCTAATTATGGGATGTGATAGATAGAGTTTCATAAACCTTTCTAAAAAATATATAACAACACTCTAGGCCAAGAACATTAAAATAAAGTGTCATTTTCTAAGGGAGAGGGGTGAAGAGGGTATTTTTATATTGAAATTTGTTCCCTTTAACAAACTAATTGTTGATATTCTTACCAAATATCCCACAACTAATGAGTTTAAGGAGTTGAGGAATCAAATGGGAGTACAACCCACCCCTCTTATTGAGGTGTGTCATAGTTTGAGTGTCCTCCTGTAGTGTTTCTTGATCATACTCTTTAAGAGATGATGTTTGTAGGGAAGAATATTATTTCCCCTAGTCAAGAATTATTTTTATGTGTGTGTTGAGCTATGTAAGGAATAATTTGGGGATTCTTTTTCTAATTTCTATTTTTGGGTATGCGTAATGATTAAGCTATGTAGTTTTAGGGAAAAAAATAGATGATTTATTTAATCCCTTTTTTCTACAAAGTGTTATCTCTTGTAGACATAGATATGATCAATTCACGATTCCTTTGCTTATTGATGTTTGAGTTTATCCCTAACAATTACTCTCTTTGTTATTATTATCAATAAGGTGGAGTGAAATTTGAGAATTGAAAACAAATCCAATGGGGGATATTGTTGAGTCCTTCTTGATCATGATGGAGTATTTGTTCTCAATACATGATAACTGTGATTATTTCTGAACTGATCTTCATGGACACATGACATGTGCTACATAGATGAGAGCACTATCACTATCTAGTGAAGTAGGATGGTTGAATGAAGGTTTGATGAGCTAGAATACACGTTGTATTAAGATTTATGTTCATTAAAATTGGTATGAAGATACCATGGATTCAATTTTTATAGTGGTTGATAAGGGATTCAATCATTCTGTATAAGTTCATATGCCTTTTAATGAAAGTATACAACTTGGAACTGAAATTGGAAAAGTTCAGAAATAATGAATGTAAGTCATTCCCTTATGAACATATGAAATTTAGTGATAGAGAGGAAAAAAATTATTTGGTCATCGTAATACTTTGAGACTCATCATAATATTTCTTTATATAATGGGGAAAATGTCAAACCCTAAACTTAAGTATTTACTAGCTAATTAGAAGTCTTTTCTCATTGTATAATTTTAGAGTTTGAGTCTGTAAGATGAATTCATGAATTTCACATAATTATTTTGGATGATCAAATGAATTTTAGTGGAATATATGTCTATATCATAATCTATTGGCATGATCATAAGACTTCCACACTAAGGAAATTTTTTAAGATCTATTGGGTAAAAAATTGAGATTCCAAAATTTATAATTTGAACAAGTAAAGGGATAAATAACTCAGATGATGTAAGACAAATGTTATTCATGAATCAAACATCACTATCAAAAAATAATCATAATCCTAGATAATATCAAAGGTTTTGAACCAGTCTAAGAATAAGAAGATTTTGAGAGATTTTCATGCCACAAATTGGGATTCCACATCACCATGCCTACATGGAAATATCAACAAAATATAATGCTATGGTTTTTTTGGGGGGATGAAATAAATAATAATACAATGATAATTCATATACCAAATGCAGGAAACATGATGTGTCTTTAGCTATTTTTTCATGATGAGGTTGAGTGAGTTATTTTGAGATAGTAAAAATAAACGGAGGTTTCCATAATGAAATATTGAAACAATATTAAAAAAATATTTGGTTAATATAAATATCAGGAAATTAAAATAGAAGAGGTTGAGAATACTGAGAATTATGTGTAGTAGTACTGATCAACTGTTGTGTCCAATAAGAATAAGGAAAAAACACTCTGAAATATTATATATGATTTACAAATGAGGAAGATAATGAATATTATCATCTGAACTTCATATGGAGTCTCATATACTAATATGTGATTATTCTTCACAAGGATAAAATTTTGTTCTGGTCGATACAATAATTTAACGGGTTGGTGCTAGTAGTTGAATTTGTTCAATTTTATACCCTTTCATGTGTTCATTTTGATAAAAATAATTGGACTATGTGTGTGGGATAATAACCACATGTCATTAGGGATGTAGTCATCCATAGGGTGTATAACTTAATTAATTTTTTTGGTGTATTTATTATTCCTACATTGATGAGTATATTGACTGAGTATTGTTAAAAAGAATGATGGTGATGGGACTTGAAATTATTGTATACATTGATTTACCCCTAGAGTGTATCACCCTTCATGTGATCCAATAGTTAATACCGATAATCCAATTTTTTTTTATAACACAGTGTCCATGGTAAGAAGAATTAGTATGGAAACCTCTAGTGGTTCCTTTCGAATCATATCATATAAATCTAACTCATTTTGTGGAATATTTTTCCTAGTTAGTTTTTTTAGTGCCTATTCCAATACATATAAATTTTCCTTATGCATGAGAATGATTCTCAAGTTTCTATAACAACAAATAATGTTTCTTCCATTCAATTTTTCTTTGTCTAGGATAGATATCAGGCTTAAGCTGGTTGATGATTCCATTATCTGTAGCCAAAAATTTATATGGGTATCATGATTTATATATTTACATCAAAGAATTTTAATGAATGTCCTCCCTATAAAATTAATGAACCATACGTTATATCTTTTTAGTGACCCAATATCTATATTTCAATAAATAATGAGTCCACATTGTAATTCCTCTCACCACTTAGTTATATAATTTGGGATTCATCGTAATCATAATAGTAATTATTCTCTGAGAGTTAGGTGGATAACTATTTACTTAGTTCTATTGTATGGAAGTACTAAACTATATTCATATGCTATCCTTCCAAATGGTTTCACAGCTAAGTGTCACCCAAATAAAACTCTCTTAATAATCTCACAAAGTACAATTCAGGGTCACCATACATTGGTAAAACCTACCAAAGGATGATGTAGTTTCACCCATTACTTGTGTTCCTTACACAAGATAATTTAGAGGAACTCTTCTTTTATAGAATATACTGAGTTCAATGATCGATGTCATGACAAGTACTACTTTGGATTTAATATCACACATAGTATTTTAGGGGGTTTTATGTCTTACCAATTTAATATATATCATATGCATATTAAATTTATAACTATTAAATCTCATATAATCTTTATATTTCTATATTTCAATCATTTTTTGTAAGAATTAATCTAATGATATACAATTTTAATATCTATTCCATTCAACAAATTAATGTGTTTACACAACCATAACATTAAACCCTTTACATAACACACAATACGTGTTAATCACCAAAAAAATAAAATCCAAACATATTCATATATACTTGAATGCATCATAATCATAAGGTACATGAAATATTCATGAAAATGAAAAGAGTTATATATTGATAATCATCACATGAGTAATATCGGAGTGAAAAAAAGTCAAACCCATTCACCATTCTAGATTAATAATTAGCATCAATTCCAGTAAATAGTCTGACCTCGTTTACCTCTCCTCATGGATACATTACAAAAGAAATAATCCAATTCATGTTAATTATAACACCTAATATACACAATCTATGCCCAATAACTAAATTCAAGCTAATACCTTCAATTAAAAATATATGTCAAGGTATATGGGAAATAAATTTTATAGATTTATTCATCACATGAAATGCAAGGACCTGTCTCCTATGAGAAATTTATCACACAAATAAAGAATGCACAATATTCACAATAAAAAAAATTATAAAAGAAAACAGAAAGGATTGAAAATATCATAAATTTAAAAATAAAACAATTTGTGAATCTTTTCATAAAAAATGATTATTATACATATTGAAAAATTAATCTAAACATTATATTCATTCCATAATTATACATATAAAAACATTTATATCAAATTTTAATATGAATTATTTCATTTTTTATGTTATATAGAATTTCTATATATATTACAATTTGTGAATTAATTTACAATTAATTTTCTATTGTGTAAAAATTTAATATAATCTATTTATCATATAATTTATATTATTTAATCCTTTAATCATAATAATCATAAAAATATATTGGATTGGGTCTAAATAAAATCTTTAAATAATTACTTCTAATTAATTTGATCAATTTCAATTAAATAAACTAAGAAAATTTATAATTATAAATATAAACACATTTATATTTATCCTTATTTATATGATTTATAAACTGTTTATGAATCATATAATATGACTTTTAAATAATGCATAATTTAATGATTACAATGATTCTATATAATTATGTAAAAATTATTTTAAATATTAACATTTATATTTAGAATATTTTATTAATATGTGTTTTATATTAATTTATATAATTAAATATAAACTATTTATAATTAAGTAATTTATAAATTTGAACATTCCAAAAATACCTTTTAGTATGACTTATAAACATTTATAAACCATAAATAAACATACTATTTTTTTCTATTTTTCACTTTTCCCGTATGTAGGAGAGGTATCCTATGTGAAGATAAAATCCTTTACTTCTATGTATCTTACTTGTGTAAAGGTAAATAAAGATATTCCTTTAATGTAAATGTAATATAGAGGTTACCTTTATGAATATCCATTACCTAAAGGTACACAGATGTTACCTTTACACAAACTCCCTTGATTAAATGTACATTGTAATTACCTTAACATATTATATATTAACATTTTATATAGAACAATCCGTATAATTGTAAATCATGACTACCCTTATATAGACTCATCTACATAAAGGTAAATCATGACTACCAATACATAAACCCATTTGTATAAAGGTAACGGGTTCTGAACCTTACATAGATCTATCTGTGTAAAGGTAAACCATGATTATGTTTACACAAGATGGGTGGGAGCTTATATAAGTCTTTTCTGGATTTGTATCATTTTATGTATTGTCAAAAATTACTAAACAGAAAACATTTATGACTTGAAAAAACTTTATTTGATACCACAGTAGGGGTCATTTGGATAATTTTATGATACTATGGTAGCATAAACAAACTAATATTGGTCGGATTTATCATCAAGTAATCAAAGTGAGACAAATATCTTAATAATAGAGCATATTTGGTTTAAATTTTGAGATACTTTTGTCATACTTTTTTAGAGGAGAATTATTTATGATGATCATAGTAAAAAACATATCAAATCTTACATCCTTTTAGGGGGATACACTAGCCACTAGATCCTGATCTCTGTCTAAGGACACCTATAACTCTTGAAGGAGTGTTAAAACCTTCTTGGGAGAGATGAATGAGGATTAGGAAAAAGGAATCTTCTATAGGATTTTAATGAAATCATTGATCACAATCACCTTTGAATGAAGGATCTTAAAAAACATACAAACTAATAAGGATAACCATTTATCCTTTTATAGGAAATATATGAATTTAATTTAAAAAATTAGAAAGTGTATGTCATACGTAGGTATTATCAAATAATACTCATGATATGCACCTCATTGATAAATGCCTTCAACAATCCTAATGTGAATCTATTAATACATTCTTAATGGAATAAAATATATTGAAATTTCATGGGGAGAAATGTTTATTTGTAGGTGGCATCATGATGGATGTTTATGTATGTATTGTTGGTGTACAAGCTTCAGAATAATATACACATCCTTTGAGCATTACATGAATTTTTCATTACATGCATTGTACACATATAATATCCATGAATCATATGCATGTTTTACTTGTGAACTGTATATATAGTGATGTTAAATGAATCATATACCTGTATTCAATGTACATGAAACATATGCATGTATATTTTAGTACACTTCCAACAGTTCATGAGAGTAGTTCAATGATCAAATTACAAAAAATTCTATAAATACCATCTCTTAATTAAGATCAATAATAAACTCCCCATTTTTCAACTCAGTTAAATTTATAATTTGTTTATTCACTCATAAACTTCATTAATCACTAAGGCATTGGTACCCGAATCACAACAGTACCATACATTTCAAGAAATCATCAATGTTTCATGCCATGATTAACATTAAAACGTCATCACTAGAAATCCACCACCAGATTATAAACATGAGGATATCATGTGAATTAAATAAGCATGAAAACTGAAAATCAAAATATACATCATTCAATTTTTATGAAACATGTTTCACTCAATGTTTGAGATAATCGCTTGAATGAACTAAAGATAGATACCGCTAGATAATCCACATGTTCACTAAAAGAATTATCAAATATTGAATTTCTATTTCTTAGGGATAGAATAGAGAATTTAAGTGGTCTTTGACATCAAAATTATTTTGAGAGAATAGTTTCTTGGATTTGAGAAGGTAATCTTGGATTAGAGTGCTCAAAATGATTGTGTAACACCCCAAACCGAACCACCAGGTTTGAGTTTTAGAGCCACATGACCTGATGCACACCTCTATGTACACAAGAGGATTTCAACTTGAAATTTGGGTCTCAACTCCATTAGTGGAGATACTACACCCTCAATATCATATCATTGTCAAACTCAAAAAATTTAAATAACAAAAATCAGAGTAACATGTGAAAAAATAACTATCAAATTCAATATATGGTGGCACATATGACATACAAATAAATGAACAGGATCTTAGTGTGGCGATCCAACCCATGGTATGTAATGTTTCAGTAAATAAATAAAACTATGGAACCCCCTAGAGTAAATCCCGAAACCTCTCTAAGATTCAAGCTCCTCAACTCAACTATTTTCCAAGGACCCATTCCCCTGTCTAGATCCCTATACATGAAGTCTAAACATGCATTGATATTCCAATGCATAGGGTGAGTAATAAAACTAGTAGGACACCACTAATGAATAATTAACATGAGTTAACATGAAAAAGTGTGTTATAAAATATAATAAATAAATTCTCACAAAATAAACCAAAAAATATCAAGCACCCATTCACTAACCCTGACACCATGAACACTAATAGTACTAGCTTCAATATCATGCCAAAATAAATATGTGTGGTTATAGAAATGTCACAAATTAACGATCCAACCCAAAGCTTCTCAATAACCGTATTGGACTTAGACTTGCAGGTAAGAAAACAATAGGTCATCATTTCCCATTGTTATCTCTTAATTCAGGTCACATAGACCATCAATCCCCATTGTTGCCTCTTATTTCAGATCACATAGATCACCATGCCCATATATTTGTCCATAAAATCCATCATTACTTGTCATCTAACTTGGTCCTATCAATATGTCACATTTACTATCTAACCATGATCCCCCTCTTGGGATACTGATCAATGACATGTACACCTATCACCTTGGAAGTATGAATAGATTAAAAATAATAAATATACCAATTAAAACACATGGAAACATGGAATAACATATCAAGGCACACATTGCATATAATTAGTGTGAAAAAATAACCCAAACACACACACATGACCAACTCAATGTGGTATAAGCATTTCAACACATAATTTAATATCATGTAGTTGATCATATAGATGGACTGTATATGGTATGGAACGTCCAACCTCAAGGATGTCGATGTCAATGTCATGTTTGTCATGGAATAGTAACTTGAACCACTTCCACACAATATTTGATCAAATAACTCCCTAAAGTGTCTTAGATCATATTCCAAATATTTTATTTCTAAAATAAATAAAAACACCAATTGCAATAATAGTTTTTTTCCGTGAAAATTTTAAAATTTTGGTTTAATATATAGCATTCATTAACAATTATTTCTTATATGAATAACTATTAAACCAACATGCAATGATACATTATCACCCTTGAATAATTCTGAGATAAGCATGATAATTCTTTATCAATTATCTAGAAAGATAGAAAAAACTAAAGAATTCAAAAATTATTCAAGAAAAAAGGAGAAGATAAATTATAAAATTCTCACATGGAAATAAATTCGTGTTCAATTCTACACTTACTAAAGATTAAAGTAAAATGGGTTTTCCTTGATCGAAAATAAGAAGAATAATTGGTTTAATCAAATAAAAATTTAAGAAACCAAGATTGAGAGTTATGGACTACTTGTACATCAATAGAATACAATAAATGGAAGTTGGCAAAGGTTTAGGTATTTTTAGAAAATACTATGGTGTCCTGGTTTTTAGAATTTAGAAACCCAAAAAATATATCACCATTTAATTCACCTTTTAAATAGACATTAAATGCAAAGTGTTAAATTCCACCAATAAACAGAGTTTCAAACCTAAAAAAGACTAAATAATTGATTTCCTAATAGTTTAGGATTTTAAAAATGTCAAAAATATATTATAGGCTTGAATATGTAAAATTAAATGAAAATCTATACAAAAACATACCCTTACATATAAAGGGGAAATTATGTATGGGTAACATGGTTTTACCTTTACATATGACAATAATCTAAAAATACCCTTACATAGAATCATTTTATCCTTACAAAACCTTAGAAAACTAGGATTTACCATTATGTAGTAAGGATACTACCCTTATGTAACTCTAGCATACCCTTACGTATCATTTGAACCTCAATCATTACCTTTACGTGGGTAAGTTATTACCTTTACTCATAGATGGATTTACCCTTACATAACATTTATGAAAGAAGGATACCTTTAATAGAGAATGGGAAAACTCTTCTCACCTTTACAAATCCTTTTTAAATCATGATTTACAATTACATGGGGAATATTTCCTAAGTAAGGGTAAAAATTAATTGAAAATTTTAATTTCACCTAGAAATGGATTAATAATTAAAACCCAAAAGGCTTTATAAAAATATTGATATAGAACTTCTAACCCTCTAATGACTTCTTGTCCCTGAGAAGCGTCTTTAGTAGTCTTTTTCATGGAAATAAAGCATCTAAGCTCAAACATCAAACTCCCAGTCACACATTTCCTCCAATGATTTGTACATGATTCTACAAGATCCAAAAAAGTTACACCTTATTCCCCATTAAAACAATCTTGTTCTAGTCTATGATCAGCACCGAGCATTCCTTAAAAGATTCAGCTAGCTCTAACTTAGAATCCTCATATCCTATGACATATATAGGTTCGAGCATATACCTAAGATGGTGAGAAATTTGTAACACATCATGCATTCCTTTATAATGTAGAGGAATGTCTATTTGGAAATATACTACTCTAATACACCTGGAGATCTAAAATATTGCTACAAACTAGGGTTCCATCTTCCCTTGCTTCTAAAAATGTCGATACCTTAACCAAGGATTCACTCACAGGGATACATGGTATCCAATATATAACAATAAAGGAAATATCTTCATGAATTTTTATGATTTCTGACAACTCTGATTGGTCGAAAAAAAAATTAATTTTCAATTATACCATCTATGTGGAATCCTTCAGCGTACTAGACCAAATAACTACTACCTCACCTACCTCAAGACAACATAGTAGTGAGCAGCATGCCCATCCATATAGAGCCTCAAATAATTCTATATAAATAGGATCCTGGAAACTATTGTTTTAGGAGAAATCCTCTAAGTCTAGGTTCTCATCCCAAGCTTCATCAAAGTCTAAAATTCTAGATTAGGGTATATCCTATAATATCTGAATTATTTACTCTGGTTTCCCGTATGTCTGGGGATTGTATGGTGTTCTTAATCTCAGTTACTTACCTAATGATTTCTGAAATTCCTAAAAAACCCATAATGTGAAACATACATCCCTTTTTAGTAAAAATATCATGGTAACTCTATGAACGTGTACCATCTCATCTACGTATATTTTTCCTTGATATTCTACTAAGATAGTCTCATGGATTAGTTAGAAATGAGAATCTTTCATTAGCAGATAAAAAATGACCCAAACTGTGTTGTAACTACTCATGATCCTACATAGTCATGTCACAAAGTCCATATTTATGTCCTCCCACTTCCACCTAGGAATTATGTGTGGCAAGAGAAATCCTCCCAGATGCTACTTATTCACCTTTACCCTCTAGAAGGTAATGAATTAGGAAAGAAAACCAGTAATGTTCCTCTTCATCAGTGGTCACATAAACAATTTCCTAATGTCATGGTACATATTTTTCACTCTAGGGTGTATTTACAACCTCAAGGGGTATATAAGTCTCTCAACATATCCTCCATAATGTAAGTAGGGATTAAATTATTCTTATACACTAATATCACATCGGCATTTTCCAACAACCACCAGGGTATCAGGTCACCACCTGTTAGTCGTTCCCGCTTCAAACACTCTATGGGTCATATTCTTAACTAGACTTCCCCTAGTATAAAAGATAATTTGTGACCATTAATGGATTAATTGTCATTAATCCATGAACCTTAGAATCATAAATCCTACAAATGTCCCACAAGCTCATCAATCATCATTGTTCCTCTGAAGGTCATTCACAAAGCTCCTAAGAAATATGCATCATACCACTAAGAGCATTTAAACGATATTACATTTACATGGTGAATATGTCATATTATTGAAAAAAATATGTAGATACTTAACCCAACACCTATAATTCAATTTTAGTACCCTCTATGTGAAGTTATAGAGAAGGATCTCATGGTCTATGTAGACAAAATTCTGCTCACTAAAGAGGTGGTATCACCTACACTTCAAAGTTTGGACCATAGCTTCCAATTTCATGTTGTCGGTAGGATATTTATGCTCATGGGGACACAACTAATGTCATGCATAAGATAATTACCATTCCTTATGTATCACTACTACTTCCAAACTGACATATGATGCATCAAAATAAACAACATATCTGATTCTAGGCTTGGGAAGGATCAACACCAAAGTTGCAGTCAACCACCTCTTTGGCACAAGAAATGACTCCTTACACTAGTTTGACCTCTGGAACATCCTTCCATTATTCCCCAGCATAGTAATAGGTATTGATAGATCAGGTAATTCTTCTATAATATTTCAATAATATCTTTTTATACCTAAATATCTCCTGATCATTAACACATTCTGTGGATGTTTCCAGGACATTATTGTGCCCACATTCTCTAGGTCCATAGATATATCTATCTCAAATACCACATGCCTAAATAATTTTACATCCTTAATCCAAAAGTTACACTTTTATAGATTTTCCTAAGGATTATGTTCTCAAATTGTACCCAGTACTATCTCCAGATATCTGGCATGCTGCTCATGGGTCGATGAGTAGATGAGGATTCCGTCAATGAAAACCACAACAAACAAGTCAAGGTATGTGTAGAAGATCTTGTTCATGAGTTCCATGAATAAAATTGGTGCATTCATCAATCCCAAAATAATCAATGAGTTATCATATAGGCCATAAATTCTCTGGGACATAATCTTCGTGATTCCTCACTATCCCACAACTGGTAATAGCTTGACTGAACACCTATACTAGAGAGCCACTAGGCTCACCATAACTGATCAAAGAGATGAACGATCTTGAGAAATTGGTATCAACTCTTCACTATAAACTAGTTTAGCTTATGGTAATCTACATAGAGTTAAATACTACCACATTCCTTCTTGGGAAAAAATGGGTGAACCTCAAGGTGAAGAACTCATCCTAAAAAATTCATTCTTCTCTAAGTCCTCAATATATACATTGATATACATCAACATGGGAGACACCATATTGTAAGGGGCTTTCGAAATGGGATAGGCACCTGGAATGAGATATATCTCAAACATAACTCCTTTATCATGTTGAATTCATATGAATTCATTCAAAAATGCTTTTTGACATAGATTTGTGAATGGAGGAAAAGATTAGGTGGATACCACTGATCCTACCAGAAGATCCAGGCCTGGAATTTGGGTTGTAAATGTCTCGAGATGGCATAGGTATGAACCTACTCTACCAACTCCTAGTTAGAACTCACCAGTCATCACAATCTTCTCGCCCTTTAGTGATGTAAAATATTCCCATCAATGATAGAAATTGGTGTGATCATGGAAACTAGTCAGTTAGTCAATGCCAAGAATCACATTAATGTTTGTCATCTCTTGAACCATGAAGACCCACAGATTTCTACAACCTGCAATGACTGTAGGACACTCTAGGAATTACAGAAGATGATCCACTTTCATTCCCAATGGTATATTGATAGAAAGTAAGTCACAATTCATCTTGATCAGTGAGTCCAGTCCAACAAAACAATGTGTATGTAAACACAAATGGGAAACTCCTAATGCATGATAGTCACTAGCTTAACTAGGATATCCTTTAGAGTCTCTACTATGGTAATGATTACCAAAAGTATTTCAAACCATTCCATAGTATATTATGGTCCTATGGTGCCCTAAGAGGATGGAGAATACAAGATTTGAATGTCATGGAATATTTGACAATTGTTTTGAACTCTTATGCCTAGGACATGTACTAAAAGAAAGACTTATGGATAAAGATTTCCAGCTTCCTAAACCACAATGTAGGTTAAGGAGCATGCTAAACTGAACACTCCTATGTATCTAGTGGTAGTACGGGAACATACATCCACAAAGAATCATTCCATCCCAAATCTCATGTAGTCTTGTAAGACTACATTGAGGGGGAATGTTTTGTAATGTGAAGGAAACTTTGAGAAAATGATAAAGACATTATGATAGATCCCAATCAGTCTATGGTATGATCTAATAGTTATTCTATGAATCTAAAAAAACTCATTGTATATTCCTCCATGAAATAGTTATGGTGTCCATCCTTACATTTTTGTCACAATAATATATATACAAACATAACGACGTACTTGGGTTCAACTAATTAATGAAAGCATAGATATTTCACAAAGTCTGGGAGAATATATATATATCACAAAAAAATAATAATAAAATTCTATCCCAAGTAGATAGCACACATCATTGAATTAAATTAATGGACTAGTATAAAATACAAAACATGTCTATATATAAAATGTGATCCTAAGTTTCTGATCTTGATGCATGAACACACCTAAAATATCATCAAACTATTACAATAATCATATCAATGAAAACTCAGAGGTATGTTACACATGTGATATCCAGACACCTAGAAACTCCCGTACCAAAGTCTCATATAGTTATAACTTTTCTAACTTATCCTTGGTCATTAAAAATAAACTGAGAGAATTGTGTAATGATACTATTTTTTAATGCTATGACCCAAACCACTGGGATCAAGCTAGAGAGACACCTAAGCTCATGAAAACCTACCCATACACAAGAGGCCTCCGACTAACAGTGAAGGTCTGAATACTGATAGAGGGAGACTATAATATCAGTATCATTTCATATCAAAAAACAATTAATATAAAATGTAACAAGAAATATAACTTGTAGAAAACAAAATACCAATTGTAATATCAAATGGAACATGTGACATACAAATAAATGAATTGGCTACCAATGTTTTGATCAAACCCATAGTCTATAAAGTGCATGTAAATAATTGAAATTTAAAAATACTCTAGAGTACATCCTAATACCATACCCAAACCCAATCTACTCTACTCAATTATTTTCCTTAGGCCCCTTTCCATTTCTTGGATCCCTGTACATAAAGTCTGCACATGTATTGAAATGATCGTGTAGGGTGTGAGTAATAAACTCAATAGAATACTAAAAATTCATCCTTAACATTAGTTCTCATGCCTAAATGTGAGATCCTAAACTTTTTTAGTGTTTTATTTGGTTTGATTACAGGTAATACATTTTTAGTGTTGAGTACTATTTGATTGGGTTTTACATTGAGGTGTGTTTGTGTGGAAATTTGTGATAAATGAAAGAATGAGGGATGTGTGGTTGGCGCAGTGTTAGGGAAAACTGTGCACCTCATCCCAGTAAACCATGTATACTTAGACTGTGGAGATTTTCATGGTTGGTTCCTGGTTTTTCTAATCATGAACCCTCTTAGGAGTAACTGTTCACCCCAATGAATGTGGCTCATGGGTTAGGCGCATAGTTAGAGAAAATTGTGCACCATTTCCCAGTAAATTGTGTGTGGGAATTAAACTCACCCCAAAATTAGTAATTAATTACCTAAAACCCCATTTTAACTTCAATTCAACCCCAATTCACACCTAAGTGGTCTTTAACGATTTTGGATCCTCCCAGACTAATTCCAAACCATCCTGACCACCATTATTTATTGTTCGAATCCTGGATCGATGATCTACACCCATCAAGATAAGAGGATTTCATCCCTCGTAGTTTCACATTCCTTCTTCCTTCTTATCCTATTCATGAACGTGTTTGTTCCTCCTATTTTGGTTTGATATAGATTTGGTTTGGGGATTTAGATCTAGGATTGTAAATCTATAACTATATTTAACAAATCTTGATTTTTATAATCTTGATTTAGTGTTTAAGATTCGGATCTCATTCTACGTGGTTGTACTGCTCAAATTGTGGGGATTTTTGTTGAGTGATTGATCATCAATGAATTTAGGTAGGTGTTATATAATTCAAATCTCATTGTATTTATTTAAATTATCTGTTTGTAATTATAAGATTTCTATTAGATATGTAGGAATTGTGTTCTTAATTTAAATTAATTAATTTGATGAATTAATTAATTAAGGTGATGTTAATTGGGGATTTTGGGAATTGTGGATTTGGAAATAATTAATTGTAGAATTTATTATTATATATAGATATTTTTGATTTTAAATAATTAATTGATGAATTAATTATGATAAATTGATATTATTAGTTAGTGAATTAATTATGGTATTTTGAGTTGTGGTAACTGATTAAATAATATAAAAAATAATTAATGGGTTTGACATACATAATTAATTGGGGAATTAATTAATGGGGTTTATGTGATTAGTTAATTTTTGAGTTAAATAATAGAATTTTGGTATTTAAATATCTATTTAATAATTAATTTAATTGGTGTGGATAAATAATTGTTGAATTAATTATGGGATGAATGGTAACATGGTCATTTAGTTGTGAATTAAATAATGGTAACATGGTAATTCTATTGTATAAGGTGTCAATGTTAAAATGATCATTTAGTTGTGAATTAAATAATGGTAGCTTGGTTAGTCTAATGTGTAAGGTATAAAGGGTAACATGGACATTTTAGTTGGGAATTAATGAATCCGAACAAGGTCATTCTATTCTGTAATGTGTGAATATTAACACGGGAATTCATGCATGAATTAAATGATGGTAAAAATGGATTTTTGAAATAAGATATCACATGTGAATACTTCAGGCTCCAACATGAGCCGAAGAAGGTATTGATGTATGGGTTTACGGGGACCTAGGGGTTATGTAGTTAAATAAATATTAATAGATAATGTGATAACAGTTTACTTATGTATTGTAATTATTTTCTTTATACAATAGAATAATATATTATTTGATAGGATATTGTTTTAGACATTGTTGGTGGTGACATACTCAGTTGTACTCACACCCTATTTAGGCTTCCTGATCAGTACCTGAATATACGTTCTATTTTCTAGATAGGATAAGGGAAAAGGCCCTAAGATAGATGGTAGAGTTGGGATTGTGTATCATTGATGGACTAGGACGTGGTTCATGACCCTCATGGCGAGTCATCAATATCATTATTTTGAGTTGAATTTTAGACACTTGACATAGTCATTTACCTGGAATAATTTCTTCTTTGGTTTTCATATTTTAACTGTACTTTCATTTATAATGATATATGGGTATTGTTAATGGTTATATGTTATTCCTCTATTTTTTATTATTTCTAATGGTGTATTTCTTCGATAATAGAGGGTATAGTCTTCTCATGATCAATATATCAGACCCTCATTGCTAGTTGGTAGCCTCTAGAATATGGGGATATATGCTTGAGGTCATGCGATCTACTGGTTCAGTGCAGTGGTGTATAACACCGGGGTCGAGATGTTACAAATTGGTATCAGAGGATATTTTGTTTTATTTTTATTTTGTATTACTATTTGGGAAAGGTAAATATGAGACTATGAAGATTCGAGCCTTGGCTATGAGCTCATACATTGGATTATCTAACCCATGTATGGGGGAGAACCCAAGTACCTATGGTGGGGATTGTTGTTATTGTTGTTTGATATTATGGTTGAAAATTATTTCATCTTGGGTGACACAATTAATGTGTGATATGATTATTGATGTTTAGATTATATGATATTTAACTTTTGGTCTAGTATGGAATAAGACTTATGTTTACATGCATTATTCTTGGCACTTGGGGTTATTGTGACAATTATCATTTAAGGCATGCATGGGAAAACAAGTTATGCGTATGTTCTTTAGCTTAGTCTATTTTTCCTTGGTTGAGAAATTGAAATGAAAATGGTGCATGACATGAAATTGAGAAATATTGAAAAATGATGCATGCTGAGAATAAATGTGTGCCAAAATGAGACACTTGAATATGAGAATGTGTTTCCCCTATTTTCTAGGACCTAGGTGTAGGATGGTAAATGGTTGTGATAGTGCCTCAGTTTTTCCTACATGGAGAGGGTTTGGGAAAAGTATTTTTAGGGTTTGTTGTATTTTCCTCTTAATTAAATGTGTTGATTTTGTAGTCTATTCCCTAAGGTACATGTTTGGAATTTGTAGAGAGTATGCATCCATGATGACACTTTTTGAGAAGATGGTAGAAGGACATTGCTTAGAATGATCCTTCTGTAGTGTGACCTATTTCACTGATTGTGTCAGGTGAGGAATTTGGGGATCTGTTCTGAGAGAACTTTTATCACTTCATGAAATTAAAGGGAAGAGATCCAGTGTGGTTTGTGAATTGTATGTGTGATCTGACAAGGGAGTTTCTGCTGTAGCACCCTCTAAATATTCTTGGAGAGGGTACACCTAAAAAAGATGAGTTATGGATTGAATCCAATGATATTATACCTTACCACATGGATACTCCAGTGGAGGGGAGGTCCATATGGGCTACTTACATGATATGAGGATCAGTAAAGTGCTGGGGGGACGTTTAGACACGTACTGGACAAGATGATGGTATGTTATGGAAGGTATTTTTGGAGAGGATCATGGATAACTTCTATATAGGGTTGCTAACGTAGGAGGGAGATGATGAGTTCATGTGTTTTACCCAGGGGAGTATGTCTATGATGGGTTGTTCTAGACATTTTACATATTTGTGACAATTTTCTCTAGCATTGGCAGGGGAAAAGATAGCTATGGTGAGATGTTTTCATGATGGTCATAAATGTGTGATTAAGTACCCATTTAATATTTTTCGATTGAAGAAGTTTACTGAGGTAGTGGATCAGTCTCTCATAGATGATGGGAACCTGAATGAGGCTTCAAGTGAAGGAATGATAGTTCCATCGGGATGATCAGGAGGTATAGATTCTTTGAGTAGGATGTGTCGCTATGACAACATCATCCATAGAAGAGGGTAACGGAGTACCCAGACAGAGGGTTCAGTCACACAACACGTTTCTCAAGTGATCTATCGCCGAGGTGGTAGGTCAGGACACTTCCATAGAAAGTTATCCTGACCACTAGTAGATTACCGATCTTGCGGCAAGATGAGACATCTATAGAGGTTCTGTCAGACCAAACGATAGACAGGAAGTGAGGGTGTATCTAGGAAGGATCAGATTATAGAAAGGGTTCATCCACACCATATCAGTCTAGCAGTTGGAGTTCTACAAACCTAGGAGGTAGAGATAGTGGACGAGAAGTTCTGGGGAATGAGCACCGATATCATTAGAGTAGTACATCATGGAGGAATGGGGATGGAAAATTACATGCTGAACAACCTACACTTATGGATAGCGAGGCTAGACCATCTACAATGAGATGTACTATTCTTTTATCCTATACCTTAGCTAGTGTTTTATTTTATACTGGAACTTCTCATTAATTTATTTCTTTACAACATGTTATTTATTTAAGCATAATGGTGGAGTTTGTGAGCAGGGTTATGATTATAAATATCTCTTTGGTAGTACGGTCTATATACATCTGTTTATGCAAGGGTTGTTCTATCATTGTCAGGGAGTATCATTTTATGAGGGACCTCAACATCCTAGACATTTTAGGCTTCAACCTGATTTTAGGTTTGGACAGGCTAGTAACATACCAAGCCCACATTGATTATAACTGTATGAGAGTAACTATTACGTCTCCTAAGAGTGAAAACTATATTAAACATGGAGGGTGGGATATCTAGGAAGGCTGAGTGGGGCCAGTAACTCAACAACTGGGACAGCTCACATCATAGGTTTCTAGCCTTTTAATAGATGACAGAGGTGTGTTGTAGGATGTACTTCTACCTGTGGTGTACTTGTTTCAGGATGTCTTTCCTAATAAATTATTAGTGTTTCCACCTGAGAGAGATGTGGAATTCACCATCTGGCTCATGTCAGGGGTAGAGTCGTTTTCTATTCCACCATACAAAATGGAACCAATAGAGCTACAAGATCTCAATAAACCACTAGAGTAGTTGGAGGATAAGGGATTTATCCGCCTGAGTATGTCGCCATAGGATTCAATTGTTTTGTTTTCAAAGAATTCTTTTGAGAGTGTGCATTTATGTGTTGATTACCAACAGTTAAACCAAATGACAGTGAAAAACTGGTATCCTTTTTAGTGTATCGATGATCTATTTGACCAGTTGAGAGGAGCTTGTATATTCTCAAAAAATTGATTGAGATAAGGGTATCGTCATCAGAGTGTTTGGACTTCTGTTATACTAAGGACTACTTTCAAAATCAGGAATGACCTTTATGAGTTCTCCATAATATTGTTTGGGTTTACGAATTCACCAACAAGTTTTATGGCCTTGATGAATATAATATTTCATTTGTACATATATCATTTTGTGGTAGTGTTTGTTGATGACATCTTGGGGTACTCCAAGACTCATGGTGATTATCCACAACATCATGACATTGACCTGAGTACACTGAGAGAGTAGTGGCTATACTCCATTCTATCTAAGTCAAATTTTTGGATCAATTAGGTAAACTTATTAAGTTACATCATCTCAGAGGAAGGTGTGTTAGTGTATCCAAAGAAGGTTCAGGATGTGGTTTTTTGGGAGAATCACAATAATGTTTTAAATATCTAAAGATTTTTGGGATTAATTAGATATTACAGGAGGTTCATCCAATACTTTTCTCATTTGTAAATTTCTCTTTTGAGATTGAACAAGAAGGGGATAAAGTTTGAATAGTTAGAAGATTGTGAGGATTTCATTATGGATATGAAGAAGCGTTTGACAACAGCAACAATCTTGATCACACCTAAGCTAGGTGAGGAATACACCATGTATTGTGATGCTTTTGGGATTGTACATGGAGTTGTGTTGATGCAAGGAGATTGAGTTGTGGCTTATGGGTTATGTCAGTTTATGCCTCATGAACATAATACCATACATATGACCTCATTTCGGATGTAGTAGTTTATTCCCTAAAGTCTTGGAAGTACTATCTTTTGGGTGAAATGTTTAGTATGTATAATGATCACAAGAACATAAAGTACATCTTCTCACAGAAATAATTGAATCTATGATAGTGGAGATGGGTTGAGTATATGAATTACTTTAATTTTGAACTAGCATATACCCCCAGAAAGGGGAACAATGTTGATAATTCTTTGAGCGGGAAAGCTCCAACTCAGGTGGTTTAGGAGTGTAGTGCTGAGTAGAAGATGGTGACATTGCTGGATGAGATGCATTTGGTGGTTCAAGAGAACAGATTACTGTAGAGTTAGTTTTTTTGGAGAGTACACTTTTGATACAAATCAATGACACACAGTATGTGGACACCGAATGTTTAACCTTGAGGTAAATCCTTGAAGGTGGGGAGATACCTTCATATTAGTGAATATATGAGTATGAGATCGTCTATTTCAGGAATCAGAGATTTATTCCTACTAGCATAAGGGAGGATATAGTGCATCTATTTCATGCCATGATTTGGGGGGTAAATCTAGGGGTGCCAAAATGTACCATGACACATGACAACAGTTTTGGTGGTCAGTAATGAAAAAAGAGATAGTAGGGTTCGTGACACGAATCTAAATATGTCAGTATTTGAAGGTGGAGCATCCAAAACCTAGAGGGTTGATACAAACATTACCCATTCCAGAGTGGAAGTAGGATGAAGTGACTAGGTATGTAAATACCCGCAAATTTCAAGGAAATTTTTTTCTTAATTTTCTTTGGAATTTTACAAGAGCGCAGCTTCAGACGGCACCCGATTCCGAGGCCCGGTGTGCCCGGAATCAATTTCTGAAGTTTGGCTCGGGTACGTTCAGTGAACGGACGAGCGGGTTTTTCTATCTTTTGAACCGGTGCCCGGAATCGAATTCTGAGGGCACCGATGAAATCGCAGCGCCGGTATTTTCTTAGAAACGCCTCTTCCGGAGTTGCGTTTGCTCAGACGTGGTTTTTAAATTTTGGGGCTTTAAGACAGAAATAAAATAAAATTTGTGCGACAACTTTATTTTATTTCACTTAATCTGCTTGGAAGCCACTTGAACTGAGTTAAATCGGATAGGGTGCTATCCGGAAATATCCTACCCTCTTGGTAGGATATTTGTGAGGCAGGGCCCGCACGAGCCCCGCCGTTTCTTTCGCTAAGTAACGCACCCGCGAAAACCCGTCAAAGTAACTGAAAAGTCAACCGACGCGTTTTCTTTATTTCTTAACAGACCATTTAATTGGGCGGTTTATTTCGTGAATTAAATGGGATGTTTCATTCGTTGAATTAATTCAACGAATTTAATGGGTCATTACTTACGCGTTTTGCGTTTGTTGGCAAAATAATAAAATAGACAAACTTGTCTATTTTGGAGGATCCTCCTGTTGTGCAAGATCCTCTAAACCTCCACCCTCCCCGCGAAGAACGCGAAGAACGTGAAGAACGCCGGAACCGGAATTCGACGACGCACGATCCGCGACGTCAACAAACTTTTCCGCGACCTTCTCCTTCTTCTTCTACGGCGCCTCTTCTTCCGCGGCGGACCTACGATCAGCGGTTAAAGGTGAGAATCGAATCTTCTAATTCTCCCCTTTTTATAATTCGATATCAACGGATTTAAATTAATTAAATCCGTTTGATCTTGATCCGGAGATCGTCGGCGCGACGTTTTTCCCGTGGTGCGACGAACGTCTCCTCCGCAACGACGCGACGATCCCCTCCTTCCGCGACGGGCGATTCCGCGACGACCTCACGTCCGACGACGACAAGGTAAGGGTTGTTGGAGTATTTTATTCCCCGTGTTTATTCTTTTAAAATAAAGAACCTGATCTCCGAACAATTTTAATTTAATTAAAATTTTTGTTGATTATTTTCTTTTCCTCCCGTTGTTTATGACTAACGCGGAGGGTGCGGATCTAACGAACAAGACCCGGCAACCCTCCGCCGATCTTTTGTTGTGCGGATTTGGCGGACGACGACGAACCGTGCGGCAAGGGCGATCCGTTGATCCCGCAGTGAAGATCGGCCCCCGGGAGGAGCAACGGCGCAGAAGGGAGGCAAAACGGGCCACCGGAGCAACTCCGGCGGCCCGCGGAAGGCGGCGCCGGCGGCCGGAGGCGGCGGCGCCCGGCGCGCCGCCGTGGAGGAGATCCGCCGCGGCTGAAGCCGCGGCGGTGGCGGCCGGTTCCGTGGCCGCGCGAAACCGGGGAGGGATGCGGCGGCCCGGCCGCGTCCGCGTGACAGGCGGCCCCCCGCGGGGCCGCGTTCCACCTAAGTCGCGGGTCAAACCCGCGGCGCCCCTTCGGCCGCTCGGCCGAAGCCGAGCCGGCCGGTCCGGTCGGCCGGGCCGCGCTCAGGCCGGACCGGACCCGGCCTAGCCGGGTCGGGCCGGGTCAGGCCGACCCGGTTCGGCCGACCCAGGGGTGGTTCGGGTCGGGTCGCCCCGGGCCCAGAACCCCCGTTTTCGGGCCTTCTTCGGTCTTTTTCCCATATCTTGGGCCTGAGACCTCCGATTGATGAACCGTCAGCGGCTACGCGATCCTTGGATCGATACGGTCGTTTCGGTATATTATACTCAAGGTTTCGGAAGACTTTGGGTTCGGCCGGGTTGGTTCGTACACGAAACCAACAGGGCCCTCGGAGCGGAAACGCTCATAACTTGAGCTACGGACGTCCGATCGACGTACCGTCAGCTGTGGTAGTTTCCTCTAAGTGAGACGGAACTTTTTGCATACTCCGCCCGAGGATCGGATACAGGCGGAGTACGGTCGGGTTGGTTTTGCCCTAAAAACCAACCGGGCCCCTGGGGCGAAAATGCCAATAACTCTCAGACCAGGCGTCCGATTGACGCGCCGTCTGTTGCGTTGAGATCCTGTTGTCGATACGGAACTTTTGGATACATCAACTTCGGACTACGTGTCAGTTGATGTATCAGCCTCTCAGCTCGTGGAGCGGACCCCCCTAAACGAGCTCGCTATGTGCGGGAACCCTAGCGCTGGCTGTGACTTCGACGACAGAGCAGAGATCCTCCGTGGACTGCGACGACGGCAGAGCAGAGATCCTCAGTGGACTGCGACGACGGCAGAGCAGAGATCCTTCGTGGACTGCAGCGACGACTGTGCAGAGATCCTCAGTGGACTGCGTCGACTACTGCACTCAGCGATCCTACGTGGATCAGTGCTACAGGTTCTGTGTGAGCCCGATCCTATGTGGGTCCTTACTACCGGTTCTGTGTGAGCCACTGCCTACAGGTTCTGTGTGAGCCCGATCCTATGTGGGTCTTTTGCGGGGGTTAGTACCTATCGATCCTTCGTGGGTCCGGCGACTTAGATGGATCAGTGATCATCTTTGACGTCATCTGAAAAAGTATACCTGGTTGAGCTGAATCTTATGTTACTCTCCTTTGTGGTTTGTGTTGAACTATCCTTTGTGGATTTACTGTTTACTCTCCTTGTGGATTTGAGTCTTGCTTTCCTGCGTGGATTGAGTTGTTCTTGAGCTCGTGAGCAGAGCTAGAATTGAGGACTTAGGTATATGTATGGGCATATACCTAAGTCGAGTCAGATGTTACTTCGTGATTGCATCTTTCTTTTGTGCTATATCCTTTGTGGATTTCGGGAGACCTTCGGGGGTCTCGGGGTCCTTACTGAGTAGCTTATACTCACCCCTGCACGGGCTATGCCCGCACCTTGTTGTGTTGGATGCAGACGACGGACAGCGCTGATCTCGGTTGGGGCGTGGAGCAGGACGGTACCTGGAGGTGGACCACTGGGTGGGACGTGCTCGGAGCGGACGTGGGACCTGAGGAGCCTGGAGGCTATCTGTACCCACCCTTCAGGTGGGATTGCCAGTGGACGACACGAGGCCGCCGTCTTTTCTTCAGTTTCTGTTCTTTACTTTTTCAGTTGTACTTTCAGTTGGGCTTGTATTCCGGCCCCCTTTACTTTTCTGCACTTGTAGTTACTTTCCGCTTGCTGACTCTGTGGTGGTTGTTACTTATAAAGGCAAAGCCTTCCCTGTTTACCGGAATTTTACGCCTTGGTGCTAGTCGCCAGCCCCTGGCCTATGGAAGGCAGGCTTGGGGTAGTCACGGCACGGGCCCCGAGGTCGGGTCGTGACAAATTGGTATCAGAGGTGGTCGGTTCTACCGCAGACTCTGATCGTCTTTTCTTTCTATATGAAGCAATAGTGTTTAGTGTATTGAGTGTGGTTATCAGTTCAGGGAGCCCAGTGTTGGTGCGGCGGCCGACGTATCCGTACACCAGGACCCTGACTCCTGATTTCCGACTTAATGCATGAAAACATTGATTGCGTGTGTGTTTCAAGTTTTCTTCGTGATTACTTGTGTCAGCTCACCGGGTATACTGATCTGCTTTATGAAAGTCTCAGGTTTTCCTTGTGATTACTTGTGCCAGCTCACCAGGTATACTGTTCTGACTGTGGTGCTCTTGTTCTCCTTTTCAGGATGGCCCCGCGACGACAGCCAGCTAGGGTTCCGAGTGTAGGGCGCGACGGCAGCCCACCGAGCGACGAGGCCTCGGTGCAGGGCCCTTTTCCAGCAGTGGCACCGGCGGTAGCTTTACCTGCCGAGCCACCGATGCTGCTAGTACCAGACGCTGACGATGCACGTCGCCTCAGGGCACTGCATGAGTTTCAGAGCCAGCGACCGCCCAGGTTTCGCGGTGAGGCGGACCCCCAGGCCGCCGAGGACTGGCTAGAGGCGGTGGTATGGATCTTTAGGCTAGTGAGGACACCAGCGGATCTCATGGTGATTCTCGCGGCGAGCCTCCTGCAGGCGGCGGCAGGACGATGGTGGAGCTTGATGCTCCAGGTTCACGATGAGGCATCCTTGCTCTGGACGGACTTCGAGAGCCTCTTCCGCTCTGAGTTCGTCCCGGCCACCCTCCGAGCGGTGCGCATCCAGGAGCTTCTCCAGCTGCGCCAGGGCAGCATGACGGTCGCTCAGTACGCGGTGAGGTTCACTGACCTATCTTGCTACTCGACCGACATGGTACGGGACCCCTTCTTCCGGGCCCGGACCTTCGAGCAGGGCTTGCGACAGGAGATTCGGGCGTCGCTGATCTCCCTCAGCATTCCGACCCAGGCGGGAGTGCTGGAGCGAGCCCTCCTGATCGAGAGCTTCCTGGCAGAGCCTTCTTCAGCGGCGAGACCTAGCGCAGGGCGGCAGGTAGCTGAGTCTTCGGCAGCAGGTAGCCGACGGATGACTCTCGGGTCCAGGCAGACCAGACCCCCACGCAGACGGCCTCAGGACACCGGCTCAGCAGTGCGGGGCACACAGCGGAGTGCCAGCCTTCCGAGAGGCAGGCTGTGCTACTCCTGCGGCGGGCAGGGTCACATGGCTCGTGACTGCCCGACTCGCCGATCAGAGGAGCAGCAGTCGGTGGAGGGGCCACCCAGGCAGAGGCAGAGGGTCGACCGTGGCGGTCCGCAGGGAGGAGGCGGACGAGGCAGAGGAGCTGGCCGAGCAGCGGGTGGTGGGAGACGCTTCCAGGCTCTACCCCCACCACCACCAGGAGGGCCACCTCGACCACAGGGAGCTGGCGGGCAGGGGCAGGCCCAGCTCCAGGCAGTGGAGGCCTATGACCCCGACATGCCAGAGATGATTCGAGGTACGATCTGTGTCTATTCCACCCTTGCTGCAGTACTTATAGACACAGGATCGAGTCACTCTTTCATAGCCTCTGCCCTTGTTCGGAGCTCGGAGATTCCGACTGAGCCGTTGGCTCGATCCTTACGGCTAGAGACTCCTATGGGAGCAGACTCGACGATTACGCACTGGTGCCGGCAGTGTGAGCTTACTCTAGGAGGCGAGAGCTTCGGCTGGGATCTCCTTGTAGCGGCGTCGAGGCCTTACGACGTCATCTTGGGCATGGATTGGCTATCCACGGTTCATGCCCAGATCGACTGTTTTAGGCGCAAGGTGCGATGTGTTCGCACCGATGGGAGCAGGTTTACCTTCACCGGCGAGAAGGGAACCTTTGCAGCACAGGATGGACTTCCGCGGAGGAGAGTGCAGCCCATCTCTCATCAGTTGGCTAGCCTCATCCTAGGAGCAGTGGACGTGCGGAGTCCAGCTTTTCCTGCAGTGGTGGACCAGTACGTGGACGTCTTTCCCGACGACGTTCCAGGGCTACCTCCTCGTAGAGAGGTAGACTTTTACATCGACTTGTACCCCGGGACAGCCCCGATATCTACTCCAGCATATCGGATGGCCCCCGCCGAGCTTCGGGAGCTGCGGGTACAGTTGGAGGACTTGCAGAGCAAGGGGTTTATCCGACCCAGTGTTTCACCCTGGGCTTCCCCGATTTTGTTCGCCAAGAAGGCGGACGGGAGCTTGCGACTGTGTGTCGACTATCGTCGCCTGAACCAGGTGACAGTGAGGAACAAGTATCCGCTGCCATGGATTGATGACCTCTTCGATCAGCTCAAGGGAGCGTGGTGGTTCTCGAAGATAGACCTCCGGTCAGGCTATCATCAGGTCAGAGTTTGAGACGAGGACGTGCAGAAGACGGCCTTCAGGTGTCGGTATGGCCATTATGAGTTCATGGTTATGCCGTTCGGCGTAACCAATGCTCCAGCAGTGTTCATGAGCCTCATGAACAGGATCTTCCAGCCATACCTCGACCGATTTGTCGTGGTCTTCATTGACGACATTTTGGTATACTCGACGACTGAGGAGGAGCATGCCTACCACCTGCGAGTTGTGCTAGACACGCTCCGAGAGCACCAGCTTTATGGCAAGCTCTCAAAGTGCCAGTTCTGGTTATGTGAGGTCCACTTCTTGGGGCACGTCATCTCTGAGGTGGGAGTTGCAGTGGATCCCGCGAAGATCGTGGCAGTGCTAGCTTGGGAGCCACCCAGGAGCGTGACAGAGGTGCGGAGCTTCTTGGGCCTAGCCGGATACTATCGGAGATTCGTGCCAGACTTCTCCAGAGTTGCGGCACCACTCTCAGCGTTGACGAAGAAGGGGAAACCATTCGTGTGGTCAGATAGATGTCATCAGAGCTTCCAGGAGCTGAGGCAGAGGTTGACCAGCGCACCTATCTTGAGGTTGCCTGAGGAGGGAGTTGGATACGTAGTTTACTGCGATGCGTCAGGGACTGGACTCGGGTGCGTCCTGATGCAGGAGCGGGCCGTGATCGCCTACGGATCACGTCAGTTGAGGCCGCATGAGCAGAACTACGCCACTCATGACCTGGAGTTAGCAGCAGTGGTCTTCGCTCTGAAGACTTGGCGGCACTATCTAATGGGCGAGCGCTTCACAGTCTTTTCTGACCACCAGAGTCTCAGGTATATCTTCTCTCAGAAGGACCTGAACCTGAGACAGCGGAGATGGCTTGAGTTCCTCCAGGACTATGACTTTGAGATAGTCTATACTCCTGGGAAGGGGAACGTGGTAGCCGATGCCCTCAGTAGGAGGACGGGCATTCAGCTACTTGAGGAGGCGACAGAGCAGCTAGCCTCCTTACAGATATCCTTCGTGGATAGAGACGGAGCAGCCTTTCTTCAGTCTCTCACAGTCTCTCCTCCACTTCTACAGCGGGTCAGAGAGGCTCAGCGTGGGGACGCTGACTATGAGACCCAGCGTGCACTGATATCCTCAGGTCAGGCGCCTGATGGTTTCTCCCTTGGAGCAGAGCACGACATCCTTTTCAGAGGACGTACCTTCGTACCAGTCGCTTTACGAGAGGAGGTGCTGAGAGAGTTTCACACTTCTCCCTTGGCGGTGCATCCCGGAGTGGCGAAGATGTACCAGGATCTCAGACGACAGCACTGGTGGCCGGGCATGAAGAAAGCTGTGGCAGAGTTCGTTTCACGATGCCTCACCTGCCAGCAGGTGAAGGAAGAGCATCAGGTACCAGCAGGCTTGGTACAGCCCTTGGAGGTCCCGGAGTGGAAGTGGGATGGCATATCTATGGACTTCGTGACTGGACTTCCACGCACTTCCAGAGGTCACGACTCCATTTGGGTGATTGTCGACCGACTCACCAAGTCGGCACACTTCTTACCCATCAGAGAGCAGGGCTCAGTGGAGAGCTTGGGACGTCTTTACATCCAGGAGATCGTACGGCTTCACGGTGTTCCATCGTCTATCGTCTCCGATCGAGATGCTCGTTTCACTTCCCGGCTTTGGAAGGGGTTGCAGGAGGCGTTCGGGACGCGGCTCCATCTGAGCACAACCTTCCACCCTCAGACGGATGGTCAGACGGAGAGGACCATACAGACACTCGAGGACATGCTCCGTGCATGTGTTCTAGACTTTGGTCGCAGCTGGGAGGACCACCTACCCTTGGTGGAGTTCGCGTACAACAACAGCTACCACTCCACCACCGGGATGGCACCATATGAGGCGTTGTACGGCAGACCCTGCAGATCACCGTTGTGCTGGACAGACCCTGGGGAGTTAGCACTCGTGGGACCAGAGATGGTCCGAGCCACGACAGAGAAGGTCCAGATCATCCAGGAGAGGATGAGGACAGCTCAGAGCCGGCAGAAGTCATATGCTGACAGGAGGCGGAGGCCACTAGAGTTCGAGGATGGCGACCACGTCTTTTTGCGTGTCTCACCTCGACGTGGTTTACGGAGATTTGGCCGAGGCGGCAAGTTGTCTCCACGCTTCATCGGGCCTTTCCAGGTCCTCAGCAGGATAGGAGAGGTGGCTTATCGCCTGGCTCTACCACCTCAGTTGCACCGGGTGCACGACGTCTTTCACGTGTCTCAACTGAGGAGATACGTGCACGACCCGACGCACATCATCGAATTTGGGGAGCTGGACGTGGACGATGGGGCGACTTTTGCGGAGGTCCCAGTGGAGATCGAGGATCGACAGGAGCGGATCCTACGTGGGCGGTCGATTCCTCTTGTGCGCGTCAGATGGAAGCACGGGATCCTCTAGGAGAGCACTTGGGAGCGGGAGGCTCAGATGCGTGCTCAGTACCCCCATTTGTTCCCCTAGTTTTTGATGTATCTTTACGGGGACGTAAAGCCCTGAGGTGGGAGTAATGTAAAGACCCGCAAATTTCAAGGAAATTTTTTTCTTAATTTTCTTTGGAATTTTACAAGAGCGCAGCTTCAGACGGCACCCGATTCCGAGGCCCGGTGTGCCCGGAATCAATTTCCGAAGTTTGGCTCGGGTACGTTCAGTGAACGGACGAGCGGGTTTTTCTATCTTTTGAACCGGTGCCCGGAATCGAATTCTGAGGGCACCGATGAAATCGCAGCACCGGTATTTGCTTAGAAACGCCTCTTCCGGAGTTGCGTTTGCTCAGATGTGGTTTTTAAATTTTGGGGCTTTAAGACAGAAATAAAATAAAATTTGTGCGACAACTTTATTTTATTTCACTTAAGCTGCTTGGAAGCCACTTGAACTGAGTTAAAGCGGATAGGGTGCTATCCGGAAATATCCTACCCTCTTGGTAGGATATTTGTGAGGCAGGGCCCGCACGATCCCCGCCGTTTCTTTCGCTAAGTAACGCACCCGCGAAAACCCGTCAAAGTAACTGAAAAGTCAACCGACGCGTTTTCTTTATTTCTTAACAGACCATTTAATTGGGCGGTTTATTTCGTGAATTAAATGGGTTGTTTCATTCGTTGAATTAATTCAACGAATTTAATGGGTCGTTACTTACGCGTTTTGCGTTTGTTGGCAAAATAATAAAATAGACAAACTTGTCTATTTTGGAGGATCCTCCTGTTGTGCGAGATCCTCTAAACCTCCACCCTCCCCGCGAAGAACGCGAAGAACGCGAAGAACGAGAAGAACGCCGGAACCGGAATTCGACGACGCACGATCCGCGACGTCAACAAACTTTTCCGCGACCTTCTCCATCTTCTTCTACGGCGCCTCTTCTTCCGCGGCGGACCTACGATCAGCGGTTAAAGGTGAGAATCGAATCTTCTAATTCTCCCCTTTTTATAATTCGATATCAACGGATTTAAATTAATTAAATCCGTTTGATCTTGATCCGGAGATCGTCGGCGCGACGTTTTTCCCGCGGTGCGACGAACGTCTCCTCCGCAACGATGCGACGATCCCCTCCTTCCGCGACGGGCGATTCCGCGACGACCTCACGTCCGACGACGACAAGGTAAGGGTTGTTGGAGTATTTTATTCCCCGTGTTTATTATTTCAAAATAAAGAACCTGATCTCCGAACAATTTTAATTTAATTAAAAATTTTGTTGATTATTTTCTTTTCCTCCCGTTGTTTATGACTAACGCGGAGGGTGCGGATCTAACGAACAAGACCCGGCAACCCTCCGCCGATCTTTTGTTGTGCGGATTTGGCGGACGACGACGAACCGTGCGGCAAGGGCGATCCGTTGATCCCGCAGTGAAGATCGGCCCCCGGGAGGAGCAACGGCACAGACGGGAGGCAAAACGGGCCACCGGAGCAACTCCGGCGGCCCGCGGAAGGCGGCGGCGGCGCGGGTCGCCGGCGCGACGGCGCCGGCGGCCGGAGGCGGCGGCGCCCGGCGCGCCGCCGTGGAGGAGATCCGCCGTGGCTTCAGCCGCGGCGGAGGCGGCCGGTTCCGCGGCCGCGCGGAACCGGGGAGGGACGCGGCGGCCCGGCCGCGTCCGCGTGACAGGCGGCCCCCCGCGGGGCCGCGTTCCACCTAAGCCGCGGGTCAAACCCGCGGCGCCCCTTCGGCCGCTCGGCCGAAGCCGAGCCGGCCGGTCCGGTCGGCCGGGCCGCGCCCAGGCCGGACCGGACCCGGCCTAGCCGGGTCGGTCCGGGTCGGGTCGACCCGGTTCGGCCGACCCAGGGGTGGTTCGGGTCGGGTCGCCCCGGGCCCAGAACCCCCGTTTTCGGGCTTTCTTCGGTCTTTTGCCCATATCTTGGGCCTGAGACCTCCGATTGACGAACCGTCAGCGGCTACGTGATCCTTGGATCGATACGGTCGTTTCGGTATATTATACTCAAGGTTTCGGAAGATTTTGGGTTCGGCCAGGTTGGTTCGTACACGAAACCAACAGGGCCCTCGGAGCGGAAACGCTCATAACTTGAGCTACGGACGTCCGATCGACGTACCGTCAGCTGTGGTAGTTTCCTCTAAGTGAGAGGGAACTTTTGGCATACTCCGCCCGAGGATCGGATACAGGCGGAGTACGGTCGGGTTGGTTTTGCCCTAAAAACCAACCGGGCCCCTGGGGCGAAAATGTCAATAACTCTCAGACCGGGCGTCCGATTGACGCGCCGTCTGTTGCGTTGAGATCCTGTTGTCGATACGGAACTTTTGGATACATCAACTTCGGACTACGTGTCAGTTGATGTATCAGCCTCTCGGCTCGTGGAGCGGACCCCCCTAAACGAGCTCGCTGTGTGCGGGAACCCTAGCGCTGGCTGTGACTTCGACGACAGAGCAGAGATCCTCCGTGGACTGCGACGACGGCAGAGCAGAGATCCTCAGTGGACTGCGATGACGGCAGAGCAGAGATCCTTCATGGACTGCGGCGACGACTGTGCAGAGATCCTCAGTGGACTGCGTCGACTACTGCACTCAGCGATCCTATGTGGATCAGTGCTACAGGTTCTATGTGAGCCCGATCCTATGTGGGTCCTTACTACCGGTTCTGTGTGAGCCACTGCCTACAGGTTCTGTGTGAGCCCGATCCTGTGTGGGTCTTTTGCGGGGGTTAGTACCTATCGATCCTTCGTGGGTCCGGCGACTTAGATGGATCAGTGATCATCTTTGACGTCATCTGAAAAAGTATACCTGGTTGAGCTGAATCTTATGTTACTCTCCTTTGTGGTTTGTGTTGAACTATCCTTTGTGGATTTACTGTTTACTCTCCTTGTGGATTTGAGTCTTGCTTTCCTGCGTGGATTGAGTTGTTCTTGAGCTCGTGAGCAGAGCTAGAATTGGGGACTTAGGTATATGTATGGGCATATACCTAAGTCGAGTCAGATGTTACTTCGTGATTGCATCTTTATTTTGTGCTATATCCTTTGTGGATTTCGGGAGACCTTCGGGGGTCTCGGGGTCCTTACTGAGTAGCTTATACTCACCCATGCACGGGCTATGCCCGCACCTTGTTGTGTTGGATGCAGACGACGGATAGCGCTGATCTCGGTTGGGGCGTGGAGCAGGACGGTACCTGGAGGTGGACCACTGGGCGGGACGTGCTCGGAGCGGACATGGGACCCGAGGAGCCTGGAGGCTATCTGTACCCACCCTTCAGGTGGGATTGCCAGTGGACGACACGAGGCCGCCGTCTTTTCTTCAGTTGCTGTTCTTTACTTTTTCAGTTGTACTTTCAGTTGGGCTTGTATTCCGGCCCCCTTTACTTTTCTGCACTTGTAGTTACTTTCCGCTTGCTGACTCTGTGGTGGTTGTTACTTATAAAGGCAAAGCCTTCCCTGTTTACCGGGGTTTTACGCCTTGGTGCTAGTCGCCAGCCCCTGGCCTATGGAAGGCGGGCTTGGGGTAGTCACGGCACGGGCCCCGAGGTCGGGTCGTGACAAGGTACTTTATGATGGCTCTCCCAAGGAAGCCTTAGAAGAATGACGATGTTTAGGTTATTGGGGACATGCAGGAAAAGGTAGTGCATTTCTTGCCTATATATGAGACATTCTCTGCGTAGGGCCTGAAAGATTTGTATGTTTATGTGATTGTTCATCTGTATGGGGTGTCACAGACTATTGTTTCTGACCTTGATTCAAGATTTATTTCACACTTCTAGCATGGGTTATGGAAGGTGTTGGATATGTAGGTTTTGTGGAGTAAAACATTCCACCCATAGATAGATGGATTTTCAAAGCATACTATATAGGTTCTTGGGGATATGTTGCGATTGTGCGTTCTATACATCAATGGTTCTTTAGAGAAGCACTTGGCATTATTTTATTTTTCCTATAAACATAATTTTCAAGTATAGATACAGATGGAACCATACGAGGCACTTTATGATAGGCTATAAATATCACCTTTGTGCTAGATGAAGGTAGGTGATTCTAAGTTATTGGGATCAAGTCTCGTGCAGGAGACATTGGAGCATGTAAATATGATTCAGAAATGTATTTTTACGGCTCTGAGTAGACAAAATTCATATAATGATAGAAATCAATGACCCCTAGAGTTTACAGAGGCTGATCGTGTATTAATTCGGGTGTCACATATATTGGTTCACTTCAAGATAAAGAGACATGTCAATTTGGCATACAGGTACGTTGGACCATTTGAGGTGGTGGAGAGAATTGGCCTGGTGGCGTATCGATTGGATCTTCCACAAAAATATAGTGATATGTATAACATTTTCCATATGTAACATCTATGGCGGTATCACCCCGAACCTTCTCATGTGATTGATGTGGACGATGTTGAGCTGGAGATAGATGTGTCTGTTGAAGATCTTCTAATATGTGTGGTGGATCATAGTTATAAAGTGTTCTAGGGAAGGACAGTGCCAAAATTTTATGTGTTGTGGCAATATGGGTGTATGCAGTAGGAAACATGGGAAAGGGAAGAAGATATGAGGGATTAATGGACTAATCTTTTTGACTCAAAATCTTAGAGATGCTTTGGAATATATCTCGAGGATGAGTTACTATATCGTGGGGATATTATGAGATCCCGACCATTTACGGATTTGTCGAAGGATTTTTACTAGCACCCTTTTGTTTAGTGTTGAGTACTCTTAATTTGGGTTTTACCTTGAGGTGTGTTTAGGTCGAAATTTGAAAAAAGAAATGAAAAAAATACTATTGTTCATGGTTGGCTCATGGTTCGGGTAAACCGTCCGCCCCATCCCAACAAACCATGCAACCATGGAAAATGGGTATTTTCAGTATTGGAACACAGTTTTCCTAATTGGGCGCCCTATTAGGAGTAATTTGACACCCTTATGAAAGAGTTTCATTATTTTTCTTCATAGTTAGTGAAAACCATGTTCCCTTCCCCAACAAACCTTGTGCGACAAATAAAGCCTCTTGAAAATTATTTTTTTAGTTACCCAAAGACATTTTTTAACTCTTAATCGACCCCCATTTTACCATTTTTGGGTTTTCACAAATTTCGAGCCTCCAAAGTAGAATACAATCCTTCTCGATCACTGTTTTTCACGATTAGATGCTCAAATCAAGATATGCACCAATCCTTGCTCGGTTTCTCATTGATTCTTCCTTCTCCTATTCAAGAAAGGCGGTTTTCTTCCAATTTTGAATAGATATATATCAAGTTTGTGGATCTAGATCTAGGATTGTATATCTAGATATTTATTTAAGATATCTATATATGTTTAATATTGAATAAAGTTTTTAGATCTGAATCTTATTCTACATCATTGTGTCATTCCAATTTTTGGAATTTATGTCGGGCGTTCCTTCATCATGAAATTTATGTAGGTGGTCAATAATTAAAATCATATATTCAGTATTTAAATTATGTGTATGTAATTTTATGATTTATTTTGGATATGTTCCAATTCTGTTCTTGATTTAAATTAATTAATTTGGTGAATTAATTGATTGAGGAGATAAGAATTAGGGATTTTGGGAATTATGAATTTGGAGATAATTAATTGAAGAATTAATTATAAGATAAAATGATGGCTTATTTGTGATAATTAATTGTTCAAATAATTATGAGGTATTGAGAATTGAGAATTGAGATAATTAATTGTCTAATTAATTATGGAATTTTCAGTTTCAGTTATTGATTAATTAATTGATGAATCAATTAATGGGTTCGAAGTAATTAATTAATTAGGTAATTAATTAGGGTGTTCATGTGATTAGTTAAATGTTGATTAACTAATGGAATTCCTATAATTAACTAATTGTTGAATTAGTAATGGAATTTATTTTGAAATTTAATTGTTGGATTGATAATGTGATGAATGGTAACATGGTCATTTATTTTTGAATTAAGGAATGGTAACATGGTTATACTAATGTATAAGGTATGAATAGTAACATGTTAATCTAGTTGTAAATTAAATAATGGTAACATGGTCATTTTAATGTGTAAGGTATGAATGGTAATATAGTCATTTAGTTGTGAATTAAAGAATGGGATCACCATCATTCTATTCTATAATGTGTGAATGCTAACATGAGAATTCATGTATGACATAAACAAAGGTAAAAAATTCATTTAGAAATAAGATATCTCTTGCGAATACTTCATTATTTGGCATGACCCGAAATAGGTATTGAGGTATGGCTGTCTAGGGGGACCTAGGGGTTATGTGGTTAAATAAAGATTATTTGATAATGTGATAACTGTTAACTTATTTATTGTAATAATCTTATTTATACAACTGCATACTCTATTAATTAACTGGATGTTGTCTCATGCGCCATTGGTGGTAGCCTACTGAGTTGTACTCACATCCTACTCATGTTTTTTGACAGGTACCCTAATAGACTTTGTGTTTTCTGGATAGGACAAGGGAAAAATCCCTAAGATAGATGGGTGATTTGGTATAGAGCTTGGATGAGGGAACCTTATGTGGTTTGGGACCCTTTGGTGGAGTTGTCAATGTCATTATTTTGGGCTTCATTTTATACACTTAACAAATACATTGACATGAAATATTTTCTACTTTAGTTTTCATATTGTATTTACAATTTTTTTAATCATGAGATACTAGTATTGTAAAATTTTATATGTTTTTATGCCATTATTTATTATTTCTTTTATTGTATTTCTTGGATAGTAGAGCGTATAATCTTCCCATTATCGATATATCAGACCCTTGATGCTAGTAAGCATCCTCGATTATACTGGGAGGCACTCTTGACATCATGTGACCAACCAGCCTAGGGCAGTAGTGTGTGGAACCTAGGATGCGACATTGCAATAGCAGTCTAAGACATGATAGTAGATAAATACTCACATTAGTAAATGTTAAACCCCAAGGTTTTGAAAATAAATACAGAATGCAATTTTATAATCTATCCATTAAACACAACTTTGCCACTTCTATGTTTTGAATTTTGAAAAATGGTCATCTAGAGTTGTGTTCAGTAATTCATTTGGAGTCTGATAGAACAAACTTAATTTTTGGTGAATAGTAACCTACCCTTATCAATAGTAACATAACCTTATGAATAGTGAAATACCCTAATAAATAGTAACCTTACCTATGATAATATATAAATAATATTAAAGTTGAAAGTAAGATATACCTATATTTTAGAATAAGTTAATGAATGTTTTAAAACTGGTTTTTGATAATAAATTATGATTTAAATTAAATATTAAAATAATAATATTTAGAAAAATATATTTGAATAATGGAATTAATTTTTGGATTCTACACATCGAAAAATGGTTAGGGTGAATTTTTGAGATTTTTCTGAAATACGTAATTTTTTTGATGAATATTAACATACGGTAATTTACCACATATATACATTATAAGCTAAATAGAGTATTCATAGCATCATGGAAGATGTCACCACACTTAATCCGAATTCACATGATAAAATTACTATTCTTGGTCATGGAATACTTACTATTTCTTGTCTTGTGAAGAAATAATAAATTAATTAATTTTATATTAGGAAATCCCCTCTCTCCTCTAGTATAAAAACCCCCTCTTCCATTCACTCCTCTCAAGCCTTGTGCCTTCTCCAAATTCTATCCAAATACCCTCCCAACCTCCTCTCCCACGTCCAGAATTCTTTAGGTTCATTAAAAGACCAAAACCTCTCCCTTAAGGAGGCTCTCAAGGAAGTTTGGTTCAAGAGGTAAATTCCTCTTTTCAAATCTTTGTCTTTCCTTTCAAGTTCTTTTGTTTTCTTTTTCAATTACCTCTCATTATCCAAATTTTATGATGACTGTAGTACATTATATGTAATTTAATGTTGTCATTATAGTGGAATAAGTTATCATCATCACCCCCTTTTCATATTCTTTTATACTAGTAGCAAGAACACCGTCTGAGATATGTCAATTTTACAAATTCAAGGATGATGGACTTTCAATTTCTATTATCATTATAAATTCTGGTCATGAAACCATTCATGATATGGTTGAACCATATTATTATATATAATATAACCTATTTAAGATTTTGTAATCCCTTTTTTCAAATGGTATTAGGTTATAATGAAAAATGAGTTCGTTGTAATCACAACCCACAAATTAACCGAAATAATTATCATTAAAGTTCTATATGATAATTCATCCTCGTTCCACATAACCAGGTTATATAAATGACCAATAACACCTATTTATGTTCATAAATAATATATAATTTCAATTCTGGAGTTTTACATTCATTCCACATACTTAAAAACAAGTGAACTGAAGATGAAAATAAAGAAAATGAACACTCCAAAGTGATAGAATTCAATACAATAACTAATCAATAAAGACATAAATGAACTAACCAGAATTATGGTAAACTAAATACATGTCTAATAGGTTATGAAATAAGTTATTAACAAGTATAATTTCATATTACAGGAGCTTAAGTACAAGAGCGGAACACGTTTGGAGTTAAGTTAAGGGTTTCTTCATCTCACTTCCATTTTCGTGAGATTTTCCATATCAACTAGTAATACTTTTGTATGGTGTATGTATACTGACCATTGATGTCACATATCATGAATATATTTATCTTCATGGGATAAAATCTATCATTTTTATATTATTAATTTTTGGGGCATACGAATAGATTGATTACAAAGTGGTAAGGGTTTTCCATCCGAACTTCCATTTTCATTCGGGTTACTTTTAATGTCTAATTTCCTCGATGAAATTCTTATGTATTGCTATGTCCTCCTCATAAATTCTGTGTGAGTATTCTATATATGTACACTAACCTGAATCCTTCCCAATTTCTTGGATAGTTACATGTTTTAAAAGAATATCTCAAAACTGTTTCCAAAAATATGATCCCAATGCAAGGGAATTTCTCAAATTAATATCTATTTTCAAGGGAAAGATATAATCTATTTTTTGAAACCATTATCCTTATAAAAACACTAATTTTATCATGATAATACTATCCTAATACACTTCTGTTTTTTTTAAATAATTTCCAAAAGAACTCTTCTTTTCAAAATAAAAGAGTATTTATCTCAAAATTGCTTAATGATTTTATAAGAGTATTTTCGTTTGATTCAAATAATATTGTAGATTCCATGGTATTAGTAGGTTTAATCATTTATGAAGTCATAAACCATATTTTATTTAATGGTTTATGACTAACTCTATTGTGGATGATCTATTCTAAAACCATTCACCATATTACTCGGAGTGGTTAGTGTTTTATGTTTAATGATTGGGGAAAGTTAGTTACATTTCATATGATAGTTTCAATATGAATGTATATGTTCTTTATGTTTATCCCCGCTCATATGAGGAATGAATTGGACTTATTATGTGATAGGTTGGGCCCGCTATAGCCCCTCGATGCATCGGTAGGTCTCATGAGACAAATAGACATGGAATTGGCCGAGGCCTTTCCCAATGAGATATGGATTTTGGCCAAGGCCTTAATCACTAGACGTCTTGGCCGAGGCCATGAAAAATGTATCAGAATGTCCATCATATTCACTTATCTAATTATGAAGTGAGTAATTGAAATTTCATGTGGTTATTAGACTAGTATAATACCCATGAATATGTTTAATTATGGAATTATTTACTTAGCTCATATTCCTACCATAATGTGTTCAAGTTTACTTTTAAAGGCATGTGTTTTCAATTATTCACCATGTCTAATGTTTATATTATCTTCCGCTATATTACTTGCTCTTACTGATCATTTGAGCTCACCCTTTTCTTATGTTTCATTTTCTCTAGACATGAAGAAGGGATTTATGAATGGCTTTCAAGCATAATCTAGGAGATGACATGATCCTAGTGGAATAGAATATTGTTTTCTTTACCTTAATATTGTAATGATAAACTTTTGTATGTATCTTGTTTCCAATAATATTAAACTACTCGGTCCTTCGGGATTCGTATTCCTTGTATGTATACCAATGTAAGAAAATAAGGCACCGGCTCTGGGCAACTCGGGTCGGGTCCCTATAGTTGGTATCAGAGGAAGTTTAGTAGAATACTTGGAAACTAGATTTAGAAAAAATAGAATTCGGGAAGAGTCCCTAAGTTTTTCTTTGAGGATATACAAATAATAACATCCTGGTATTTTGGTAAGAAATATATGATGTGGATCATTCAAGAAATACATCTCTGTTTGGATATGAGCATGTAGAGGCGGCTCTGGCACAGGTGTATCTAGGGGTAAAACCCGAAAAAACCACTTTGAGCTAGACTCGAACGGGAACTGGTGCACGACAATGGGCCTTGCTGCACTCTTGGTTACTACACTCCCAGGGGATATGCTTAGGATAATTCACATTTTCATTACAATCCATTATGAAGGACTGAAATGTAAAATATTCCTCAATGAAACCATATTTGTGAATATGGGATTATCTATGCGTAGGTTCTCAATTTTTCTGATTATTTTTAAGTCAAGATTATACATTACGATTCATAACCTAATCTAGTGTATTCCATTATCTAGATATGGAACCTAGTGGATGGAATGGAAATTGCACGAATGAACGTGTCCCCTGTAGGAATTTTCCTCTGCCACAAGATAATGATGTTGGATCTGGTGTTGTTACTGGTGCTAAGCTACTCATAAATATACTGGGACAACTTACTTAGGTTATTAATAATAACCTTACTCGTATGGAGCATCTGTATCCGCCACGTGGAGGAGACATGCTAGATCACTTTATGCGACAACAACCTCCATCATTCAATGGGACTACAAACCCGTTTTTAGAAGAGCAATAGATATGTTCCCTTGAGAAGATATTTCTCCCCTTGGGATGTAATGAAAGAGAGAAGGTGGTCATGGAAGTATATCGTCTATCGGGAGATGCAGATCAGTGGTGGTCATTAATCCAAAACACAAAGGATAAGGAGGATATAGAAGAGATGGAATGGAGGGATTTTAAGGAAATCTTCTTTGAAAAATATTTCCATCGTGAGCAGCGAGAAGACATAAAGAGACTATTCATGAATCTGAGGCAGAAGGAAGATGAAAATGTTGTAAGGTACAAATCTAACTTCACAAGATTAGCAAGACATGTTGTAGACTACATACGAAATCCAAGGAGAAAAATTGATTGATTATTTGATGGCCTAAATCCATTCCTCTGAGGGGCACTGGTATCCCAAAGTTTTTCATCATATGAGGATATAGTTTCATGTTCCATCAAGATAGAAAAATATTCTCTAAGTCTTATGACTTTAAGGGAAAGCAAGAAAAGAAGAGGGCTGCTGAAAACCCTGGGAAAGGAAATAAGGAAATGGGGAAGAATGGAAGAGTTGAATTTCCAACATGTGAAAATTGTGGAAAGAAACACCATGGTGCATACTTAAAAGGAAATGGAGTATGCTACAAATGTGGTCAGAAAGGCCATATTGCTGGTGATTTCAAAGGGATGAAGAAATCCAATGATGTTCAATGCTATAGTTATTGGGAGAAGGGACACTATTCTAATGATTTTCCAAAACATCAAGGAAATATGCAACAGAAAAGGCCAAGGGATCAGGGACATGCTTATGCAATCACAACTGCAGAGGTTGAAGTTACTAATGATGTGGTGGCAGGTACTTTAATCATTTCCTCAAATTTAGTCAATACTTTATTTGATTCTAGATTGTCGCATTCATTTATATCTTCCCAGTTTTCCAAGAAAATTTTATATGTCCAATTTAATTTAATAAAGGAGTTATCGGTCAAAACTCCTAGTAGAAGTATCATTGCAAAAAAGGCATGTCAATTAGTCCCCCTCCAGACACCAAAATGTGCTCTAGTTGCAAACCTTATCATCGTACCAATGGCTGAATTTGATATAATTCTCGGTATGTATTGGATTTGAAATTATGATGAGAAGATTTATTGTAAGAAGAAGGAAGTTACAATTTTTGAAAATGGTGTATAATCCCTTCTCTTTAGGCCGGAAACATCACCACCTGATTCTTATTTAGAACCACCCCCAGTACCTCTACTGAATATAATACTAGGAGAGGAAGATAAACCAATATCTATGGGTGAGGAAAGAAATATTCAAATTGATGATGTGCACATAGTGAAAGCGTACATTGATGTATTTCCATAGGATTTACCTGGACATCCTCCAGAGCGGGAAGTTGAGTTCTCTATTGATTTAATTCCTGATGCAATACCTATATCAAAGACTCCCTATAGAATGTCCACTGTTGAATTACTAGAGCTAAATAAGCAACTAGAATAATTAAGTGATAAAGTATTTATTCGACATAACGTTTCTCTATGGGGAGCCCCAGTCCTCTTTGTCAAGACGAAAGATGGATCCATGAGGATTTGCATTGATTACAGGGAAATCAATGCTATTACAATAAAGAATAACTATCCTCTATCTCGGATTGATGATTTATTTGACCAACTGCATGTATCTCAATAATTTTCAAAGATTGAACTTCGATCTGGATATCATCAGTTGCATGTGAGAAAGGAAGATGTTCCTAAGACAACATTTAGGACCAGGTATGGGCATTATGAGTTTACAATGATGCCTTTTGGACTGACAAATGCACCCTTGTTTTTCATGGATTTAATGAGTAGAGTTTTCAAGGAATGTCTTGATAAATTTTTTGTGGCATTCATCGATGATATCCTCGTATATTCAAAAATCTATGAAGACCATGATAATCAATTGCGGGTTATTTTGAGAACTCTTAGAAAAAATAAATTATATGGTAAGTTTAGAAAGTGTGAATTCTGGATTCAATCAGTTTCTTTTATGGCCCATATTTTCTCCAAGGATGGAATACAAGTTGATCCGACGAAGGAAAAGGCAATCCAAGATTGGCCCACAACAACAAACATAACTAAGGTATGCAGTTTTATTGGATTAGCAGGTTATTATCGGCGTTTTGTTCAGAATTTTGCCCAACTGGCTAACCTGTTAATGAAGCTCAAATGTAAAGGTGTTAAATTAGTTTGGACAAAAGATTGTGAAAAATGTTTCGATGAACTGAAGAGAAGATTAGTCAATGATCATATATTGACTATACCATCAGGTAATTAAGGGTTTGTTATTTATTGTGATCCTTCATAGAAAGTACTTGGTTGTGTCCTTATGCAAAATGATAGGGTTATTGCTTATTCATCATGATAGCTAAAAATTCATGAGCAAAAATATCATACTCCTGATCTTGAGTTAGCTACTGTAAACTTTTCTTTGAAGATATGGATACATTATCTCTATGGTGAAAAATGTGAGATTTATACTGATCACAAGAGTTTGAAGTATATTTTCTCACCAAAAGAACTCAACATGAGTCAAAGGATATGGCTTGAACTACTCAAGGATTATTATTGCACAACACACTACAACCCGGGGAAAGAAAATTAGGTGTCAGATGCTTTGAGCAGAAAGTATCATGGAGTTTTGAACAAGATAAGAGTTGAAATAGATCTTATTTTCATGGCTCTAGTAAATATGGATATGGGAATAACCATGGAAGGCGAAACATCAATGCTTTTTCAAATGGTTTCCAAACCATATTTACTAGAAATGATAAAAAGTTCTCAGGCCGATGATGGGGAGTTTCAAAAGAAGATTAAAGCTGTCAATGATGGGAGATTGAGTGACTTCGTATATGATGTTGGAATTTTGAAATTTGGGAAGAGACTTTGTGTTCCCGATATACCTGATCTAAAGAGGTAATTTTTGGATGATGTTCATAGTTCCAATTTCTCTATACACCCTAGTAGCACAAAAATGTATAGAGATTTGAAGGAACATTTTTGGTGGGACAACATGAAGAGGGAGATTTCTGATTTTGTTTCAAGATGTATGGTTTTTCAATAAGTGAAGGCTAGAAGGCAAATGCCAGGAGGAGTATTGCAACCTCTTCCCATACCTGAGTGGAAATGGGATAATATCACGATGGACTTTTTCATGGGACTACAAAAGATTCCTAGAAGGAACGATGCAGTATGGGTCATTGTTGACCGTCTTACCATGTCAGCACATTTTCTGGCTATAAGAGAAGATCTACCACTTGAACGTCTAGCAAGACTGTATATTAATGAAGTTGTGAGACTTCATAGAGTACCCCTATCGTTTGCTTTTCTGATTGTGATCCACGTATTATGTCAAGATTCTGGAAAATTCTTCAGAAGGCCCTAGATACTGATCTTCATTTGAGCACTGCCTACCACCCACAAACTGATGGACAATTAGAATGGACTATTCAAACATTGGAAGATAGGTTTATGTCCCGTTCACTTGATTTTCAAGGCATGTGTGATCAGTATTTACCTCTCGTATAATTTTCCTACAACAATAGCTTCCATTCAAGTATACAGATGGTACCCTATGAAGCATTATATGGGAGACGATGTCGTAAACCAACTTGTTGGGATGATGTTGGTGAAAGAAAGATCATGGGCCCAGAACTTTTTGAAGAAACAATGGAAAAGGTGGAGATTATCCAAAACCATATCAAAATAGCTCAATGTAGGCAAAAGAGCTATGCAGATAACCGAAGGAATGATTTGGAGTTTCAATAAGGTGATCACATTTTCTTAAAGGTATCTCCATGGAAGGGTATTATACGATTCGGTAAGAAGGGAAAGTTAAGTCCCATGTACATTGGACCTTTTGAAATTCTGGACCGAATTGGAGCCGTATATTACCATTTGGAAATGCCACCAAGTCTCTCCAAGGTTCACAATGTGTTCCACGTGTCAATGTTAAGAAAGTACATGCTAGACCCAACACATGTACTCACTTATGAAGAAGTAGAACTTGGGCCCGATTTATCTTACTGTGAAGAGCCTATCAAGATTCTTGATACTAGAGAACAAGTATTGAGAAATCGGATGACTTGTCTGGTGAAGGTTTTATGGAGGAACCATAAGATGGAGGAAGCAACATGGGAGCCCGAGGAGCTTATGTTAAAGACATACCCGAATCTTTTTAGGTAATATTCTATGAATTTTGAGGATGAAATTTTTGTAAGGAGGGGAGAATGTAACACCCCAAGCTTTTTAAAATAAATATAGAATTCAATTTTATAATCTATCCATTAAACAAAACTTTGCCTCTTCTATGTTTTGAATTTTGAAAAATGGTCATCTAGATTTGTGTTCAGTAAGTCATTTGGAGTCGGATAGAACAAACTTAATTTTTGGTGAATAGTAACCTACCCTTATGATTAGTAACATACCCTTATGAATAGTGACATAACCTAATGAATAGTATCCTTACCTATGATAATATATAAATAATATTCAAGTTGAAAGTATGATATAACAATATTTTAGAATAAGTTAATGAATGTTTTAAAACTGGTTTTTGATAATAAATTATGATTTTAATTAAATATTAAAATAATAATAATTAGAAAATTATATTTGAAAAATGGACTTCATTTTTTTATTCTACACGTCGAAAAATGGTTAGGGTGAATTTTTGAGATTTTTCTGAAATACTTAATTTTTTTATGAATAGTAATATATGGTAATTTACCGCATATATACATTATAAGCTAAATAGAGTATTCCTAGCATCATGGCTGATGTCACCACCATTAATAAGAATTCACATGATAAAATTACTATTCTTGGTCATGGAATACTTACTATTACTTGTCTTGTGAATAAATAATAAATTAATGAATTTTATATTAGGAGATCCCCTCTCTCCTCCAATATAAAAACCCCCTCTCACCCCCTCTTCCATTCACTCCTCTCAAGCCTTGTGCCTTCTCCAAATTATAACCAAATACCCTCCCAACCTCATCTCCCACGTCCAGCATGATTTGGTCTCATTAAAAGACCAAAACCTCTCTCTTAAGGAGGCTCTCAAGGAAGTTTGGTTCAAGAGGTAAATTCCTCTTTTCAAATCTTTGTCTTTCCTTTCAAGTTCTTTTGTTTTCTTTTTCAATTACCTCTCCTTATCCAAATTTTGTGATGAATCTAGTACCTTATATGTGCTGTAATGTTTTCATGATAGTGGAATAAGTTATCATCATATCCCCCTTTTCACATTCATTTATACTTGTAGCAAGAACACCATCTGAGATGTGTCAATTTTACACATTCAAGGACGATGGACTTTCGATTTCTATTATCATTCTAAATTCTGGTCATGAAACCATTCTTGTTATGGTTGAGCCATATTATAATATATAATATAACCTATTTAAGATTCTGTAATCCCTTTGTTCAAATGGTATTAGGTTATAATGAAAAATGAGTTCGTTGTAATCAAAACTCACAAATTAATCGAAATAATTATCATTAAAGTTATATATGATAATTCATCCATGTTCCATGTAACCAGGTTATATAAATGACCAATAACACCTACTTATGTTCATAAATAATATATAATTTCAATTCTGGAGTTTTAAATTCATTCCACATACTTAAAAACAAGTGAACTGAAGATGAAAATAAAGAAAATGAACACTCCGAAGTGACAGAATTCAATACAATAACTAATACATAAAGACATAAATGAACTAACTATAATTATGGTAAACTAAATATATGTCTAATTGGTTCTGAAATAATTTATTAACAAGTATAATTTCATATTCCAGGATCTTAAGTACAAGAGCGGAACACGTTTGGAGTTAACATAAGGGTTTCTTCTTCTCACTTACATTTTTGTGAGATTTTCCATACTCACTAGTAATACTTTTGTATGGTCTATGTATACTGAACATTGATGTCACATATCATGAATATATTTATCTTCATGGTATTAAATATATAATTTTTATATTATTAATTTTTGGGGCATACGAATCGATTGATTAGAAAGTGGTAAGGGTTTTCCACCCGAACTTCCATTTTCATTCGGGTTACTTTTAATGACTAATTTCCTCGATGAAATTATTATGTATTATTTTGTACTCCTCATAAATTCTGAATGAGTATTCTATATATGTACACTAACCAGAATCCTTCCCTATTTTCTGGATAGTTACATGTTTTAAAAGAATCTCTCAAAATTGTTTCAAAAAATATGAGCCCGATGCAAGGGAATTTCTCAAATTCATATCTATTTTCAAGGGAAAGATATAATCTATTTTTGGAAGCCATTATCCTTATAAAAACACTAATTTTTTCATGAAAATAATATCCTAATACACTTCTGGTTTTATAAAAATATTTTCCAAAAGAACTCTTCTTTTTAAAATAAAAGAGTATTTATCTCAAAATTACTTAATGATTTTATAAGTGTATTTTCATTTGATTCAAATACTCTTGTTGATTCCATGGTATTATTGGGTTTAATCATTTATGAAGTCATTTACCATATTTTATTTAATGTTTTTTGTCTAAATATATTGTTTATGATCTATCCTAAAACCATTCACCATATTACTCGGAATGGTTTGTGGTTTATGTTTAATGATTGGGGAAAGTTAGTTACATTTCATATAATAGTTTCAATATGAATCTATATGTTGTTTAGGTTTATCCCCGCTCATATGAGGAATTAATTGGAATTATTATGTGATGGGTGGGGCTTGCTATCCCCTCGATGCATCGGTAGGTCTCATAAGACAGATAGACGTGGAATTGGATGAGACCTTTCCCAATGAGATATGGATTTTGGCCGAGGCCTTAATCGCGAGACGTCGTGGCCGAGGCAATGAAAAAATGTATCAGAATGTCCGGCATATGCACTTCCCTCATTATGAATCTAGTAATTGAAATTTCATGTGGTTATTTGACTAGTAGAATACCCATGAATATGTTTAATTATAGAATTATTTACTCGCCTCATATTCCTGCAATAATATGTTCAAGTTTATTATTAAAGGCATGTGTTTTCAATTTTTCACCATGTATAATATTTATATTATCTTCCACTGTATTGCTTACTCTTATTGAGCATTTGAGCTCACCCCATTCCTATGTTAAATTTTCTCAGGAAATGAAGAAGTAATTTATGAATGAATTGCAAGCATAATCTAGGAGATGAGATGTTCCAAGTAGAATTGAATTTTGTTTTCTTTCCCTTCATGTTGTATTGATAAACTTATGTATGTATCTTGTTTCCAATAATACTAAACTACTCGATCCTTCGGGATTCGTATTACGTGAATGTAATCCAATGTAAGAAACTAAGGCATCAACTCTAGGCAACTGGGGTCGGGTCTTTATAGTTGGTATTAGAGGAAGTTTAGTGGAATACTTGGAAACTAGATTTAGAAAACGTAGAATTAGGAAAAAGTCCCTAAGTTATTTTTTGAGGATTTACAAACAATAATGTCCTAGTATTTTGGTAAGGAATAGATTATTTGGATCATTCAACCATTACAACCCTATCTGGATACGAGTAGGTAGAGACGGTTCTAGCACAGATGTATCTAGGGGTAAAACCTGAAAACACTGCTTTGAGCTAGAGTCAAACGGGATATAGTACACGACAATGGGACTTGATTCACTCTTGTTTATGACACTCTGAGGATATTCTTAGGATAATTTACATTTTCATTACATTCCATTATGAAGGACTAAAATTTATAATATTCCTTAAAGAAACCATATTTGTGAATATGGGATTATCCATGCGTAGGTTCTCAAATATTCTGATTATTTTTAAGTCAAGATTATACATTATGATTCATATCCTAATCTAGTGTATTCCATTATCTAGATATGGTGCCTAGTGGACGGAATGGAAATCGCACGAATTCACGTGTGCCCTGTATGGATTTTCCTCCAATGCAAGATAATGATGTTGGCTCTGGTGTTGTGACTGGTTCTGAGAAACTCATAAATATACTGGGAAAACTTACTCAGGTTATTAATAATAACCTTACCCATATGGAGCATCTGAATCCACCATGTAGAGGAGCCATGCTAGATCGCTTTATGCGAAAACAACATCCATCATTCAACGGGACTACAAACCCGTTTCTATCAGAGCAGTGGATATGTTCCCTTGAGAATATATTTCTCGCCTTGGGATGTAATGAAAGAGAGAAGGTGGTCATGGAAGTATATCATCTATCGGGAGATGCGGATCAGTGGTGGTCATTATTCCAAAACACAAAGGATAAGGAAGAGATAGAAGAGATGGAATGGAGGGATTTTAAGGAAATATTATTAGAAAAATATTTCCCTCGTGAGAAGAGAGTAGATATGGAGAGACAATTTTTGAATCTGGGGCAGAAGGAATATGAGAATGTTTCATGGTACGAAGCTAACTTCACAAGATTAGCAAGACATGTTGTAGACTACATACAAAATCCCTCTGGAGAAATCATTATATAGTTCTTGCATCAGGAATTGAATCAATAGAGAAATCAACTTCCCGCTCTGGAGGATTTCTAGGTAAATCCTCTCGAAATACATCAATGTACTCTTTCATTATTTAATGTACTCATTAAATAAGTTTTTTCTCCAGCGATTACCTCATTAATTAACGATTTAAATAAAATGAAAAGATAATGTAAAATATAAGTATTACACTTGTAAAAAACTTATTTAATGAGTAGATTTCGAACCCTTATCACCTTATCCTAGAAATATATCATTTTGGGAACTTTAGAATCCGAAAATAATTTCATAATAATGTAACAATTCAATCTTTCCAAGAGTTCCCCTCCTCTCCTCTTATAAAAGGCCCCCACCACTACCACCTTACTCACATCTTAAAAGCCTTTTGGCTCAGCCAAACTCTGCCAAAATACTCTTTCAACTTCCCTCTATTACTCTTAGAAGCCTCAATTTGGGCAGAACTCTTCCCAAGGAAGCCTTTGGATCAAATCAAAAAGAGTTACCCGATTTTAAGGTAATGTCTTCTCTTATGTTATTTTGTTTTATTTTGCTTCTCCAACCCCCTAAACTCTTTTTATTTATTTATTTTGTAACAAAACCAATATCCTCAATATACTATTATGTTTTTATAAGAAGAATTCGAGATACACTTACACACACCTATATCTTATGGTTAAAGAACATACTGTTTCTGTGGATGGCGAATTTCTGTCTCACGAAATGATGATTATTCAACACTCATATAACACCTTAAAAGGTGGCCATTAAGATGTCAATATATTTATATATGATATATAATATGTTTATGTTTTACTTAAGCTTCTGTATTTTACATTTATTTCATACCATTATGGTTTCCATTATGGGTAAACGTGATATTTTCATTTTAGGAAGTGCGGACTACCACCCCCTCAAAGTGATTTGAATCGTTAATGCCATATGTGGGATGTATAAAGGATGGAGTAAATGGTATTATACATTATATTATACTGGAAATATAGTATACCTTTATATAATTATAATTTCATTCCATTAAATATGGAATAGAAATGAATGTAGCGTTCATGCGTATGTACGGCTTACCGTCTCCATGAACGGTGCATTTCATTTCTTACCTCTAAATGTTATGTAATATTATAAATGAATGTATATACTGGATATATATGATATATATGATATATACATCATGAATATAATTCTAGAGATAATGGATATTCTACCACATAAACAACTTGTAATTATAAGAAGTTTATTGCTGACTCAAGCACCAAAGATCGACAAAACGACCGTTATTAACTTAAATGACTACATAATTTTCATAACATTGTAATAAGCGATATAAAAGGGATAATGAACTTGAAAAGGGATCTTAAGCAAGTAGATATGAACTCTAGTTTATTATTCAGGAGGTTAAAGAACGGTCGAGTCAAGTTGGACACGAGGTAAGGGAACTTCTTAACCCCAATTTCCATTCTTTGGGTTAATCTCCTACTCTCAAATTATGTCATGATATTATTATATCCTATCTTGTATTTTTTTACTTTATTTATGTGTACTTATATTGAATACAAATAATATATCTGTTTTATTTAAAATAATGATCTTTTTAAGGGACTTCATCTCAATCTTCATTCATTGAGGCATATTTTGTTTTATATGCAAATTTCTTCTATACGGTGTATAAACCCCTTTGACTTTTATTTTTATTCAAAAGGAATCTTTTTGATACGAAGCGTTTTACTAAATGACAAAAAGGGATGTTTTTTTCTTGTCGTACGTATGCGGCGACAACGACTTGTCCACCTTCGTGACCATTATTTGAGTTTCGGCTTCCTCTACAAGATATAACTTTTATAAATGAAAAATAATTAAAAAGTTTTATTTTTCTTTTATTTTGGTATTGAAAATGGTTTTGAAAGTGTTTTTTTATATCAATGTGTTGTATTGATATCTTGTGATTGAAATGTGGAAATTTTATGTTTCCTTTATGCATGATTTATGTGATACGATTATGTTATGGTTTATGATATGTTTAAACCTGTTCATATGAGGAATGCATTGGACTTAATAAGTGACGGGTGGAGCCCTCTATAGCTCCTCGATGCATCGGCAGGTCTCATGAGACAAACTAGTGTCTTGGCACGAGGCCTTGACAAAATCTTATTTGTGGTCTTGGCATGAGGCCTTGGCTACGTGGTTATGGTAGTCTGGCATTATGCATTCCATCATTCTGAAAGTGGTTATTGATATTGCATGTGATTATTCGACCAGTAGAATATCCATGTGAATAAGTAAATGGCATTATTTCATTTTAATTTTGCCATATAATGCTAAAATTCAAGTTTAAAGGGGTTTTGTTTTAGTTATACATTGCCTTAAATGTTTATGTTTATTTTTGAAAGCTTCCGCTATATTGTTATCCTTACTGAGCATCTGAGCTCACCCCTTTCAATGTTTTAATTTTTCCAGGATGTGAAGAAGTATTTTATGAATGACCTACAGGGATAGTATGAAGGGATATGAAGACAATATGTTGTTGTAGTTTTGTTTTACATTATGATGTAATGTAAAACTTATTAATGTATCTAGTGTTTTAAGGATACTAAACTAATAGGTCTTTCGAGACTTGATCTTTTGTGATCATGCCAATGCTACGCAATAATGCACCGACTCTGGGTAACTGGGGTCAGGGCGTTACAGTTGGTATCAGAGGTAGTTTAGTACTACCCTTGGAAGCTAGATTTAGATAAACTCTGATTAGAGCACGTAGCCCTAAGATAGACTTTGAGGATTAGTATAGAAGAACTTTCTAGAATTTTGGTATTATAGATTTTTTTATGAGTTTTCCAAGCAATACATCCATGTCTGGATACGAGCAGGTAGAGGTGGATCTGGCACAGATGTACCTAGGGGTAAAACCCGAAAACACTGCTTTGAGCTAGACTCGAACGGGAACTGGTTCACAACAACGGGTCTTGCTGCACTCTTGGTTACAACACTCCTGGGGGATATGATTAGGATAATTATCATTTTCTTTACAAACCATTATGAAGGGATTATGAATATATACTTCCTAAAAGAAAACATTTTTATGATTATGGATTATATCCATAAATAGTTCAATTTATGTTAAATGTTTTTCAAGTTTGTTATTATGTATTTCGATTCATAAACTAACCTAGTTTATGCCATTGTATAGAAATGGAACCCAGTAGAAGGAATGTGAACTCCATCAATACATATGATCCAAAGAGTAAGAAGGATCATATCTTTCATGGTATTAAGCCAACATTTAGAAGGGAAATAGTCTCCCATGTGTTATCAACATATGAAGAAATAGTATCATGTGTTAATAAGATAAGTAAAGAATTCTCTGAGTCTTATGGATTTGAAGGGAAGAAAGAGAAGAAAAGGATGGAAGAGAGAATGATGGATAAAGGGATGAGGGAAAAGAATAATTTTCCAATATGTGATAACTGTGGGAAGAAACACCTTGGAACTTTCCTCAAGGAAATGGGAGTTTGTTATAAGTGTGGAGAAAAAGGACACCAAGTGCATGACTGGAAGGGTAAGAAAAAGGTTTCAAATGTACAATGCTTCATCTGCAAGGAGTGGGGACACTATGCAAACCAATGTCCAAATCATCAGAGTATGCCCCAAATGATGTTATTGGATAATAATCAAGTTATGATACTACTACAGATGAGGAGGAATGATTAGAGTTCTTATGTTTTTATTAAATAATTTTTTCATTTGAGTGTTGTATCAATGATGTACAGGTTATAATAATTATGGAGTATATAAGGATTGTACTGCAGTACTATTTCATCAAGGACTTGAGATTGTGTGGAACCAAGAAAAGTGACTCCACAGCAGGTAAAATTTTTGGAAAATATATGGTTGAGAGAAAGATAAACCATAATATGGTTCTGATACCGAGATAGTGATTTTGGAATAATACATGATTGATTTGGATAAATTATATTGGATATTCTTAACTTCCTTGAAATTGATTAATGATTTGTATACATTTTTGGATAGAAGGAGTCTATCTAGTATTCTATAAGGAATAAGGGATCATGAATGTAATCAATAAGGATTTATGTTAATTCATTATGTTTCACTGTTTTAAAAGAATTCATTATGAAGGTGTTCACATGTTGTTACATGGAAAAAAGGATCTTTATTATGTTTACCTTCCTTATAAAATTTGGACTGTGAGTTGGAAAGAAGTATTTTGGATAACTATAAAGGTTGGAATGGATTAAGTTGATCTTTGAATAGTATTGTTTATGGTTAAAACATTTATGAAGATTATTTTTGTAATATTATAATATTATATTTTTAGGAAAAGGACATCCTACAGGGTGGGGTATAACCCGTCGCGTCGGAAAAAGCTGCAGGAATCGAACCCACAACCATAGTGCGACAATCCTTTATTACCTACCACTAGCCTACAGGAAGTCCCTGGTCATTACAAAATAGTTTTACTAATCTAAATGGTATGTGTTAATATTTTGAACCTTTTACGATTAGGATAAATATAATATTTTTGAGTTATATTATCTTTTTGAGTGAAAGATGGGTTTGTGGTAAAAATTTATTAAAGAATGAAAGTCTACATGACAAGTATGTATATTCCCTTACATTCTTAGTAAATATCCTAAATAAATTCCTCAACTTTATAAAAGGTAACTTAAAACAAAAATGTTTCCGGTTAACTTTTCCAACTGGGGATTCAATGACCGTTTAACCAATCACAAGTTTGTGATTTTCTTGTGGTTAACTTTATCCTAATCCAGTTTTCTACAACTCTTCATCAGAACTTGATGATTTTTTTTTCTTCCATATCCATATTTTCATAGAATCCTAGTATGGGCTATCTCGGGTGACCTTTATACTTATCTTTCTTTATTTTAAACTTATATTTTTATTAACCTTATTTTCGATGTGGGTTTTCTACAAAGGTATTTTCTATTTTCAACCTTTTATTTTCAAAGAAAAATTTCAAATTGCGAGGACGCAATTTATTGAAGGAGGGGAGAATGTAACACCCCGAGCTTCCACGATATGCTTCTCTTTCAATAATGCAATAGCTTACATTGTACACAAGTTTGAGATTCAAACACACCGCGACCAATCAAAGTAGCAGTTATGAATATTAATACCCACTTTTTGAAATTATATATATTTTATATTTCAAAATGGACTTCATTTATGGATTCATAATATCGAAATTAGCCTATGTTGAATTTTTGGTATTTTTTTGAGAACTTCCAATTTTTTATGAATAGTGAAAAATACTTAAAAACAACTTTTTTAATCAAAATAATTTATAGTGATAAATTATACTATTGAGTGGTTTCAAAGTATAATTGTAATATATTTTTACCATTATATCCAATGTTGGTCATTAGAATTAATTTCACTTTGAAATTGGACATAAACAATTGTCAATCTTTTGATATATATTGTTTCTAAAAAACATGCTATTTGTTGTGACAACGGGAATTAATTATGAAATTAATTAATGAAACTTATATGTTTGGAATTTTTTAAAATAGACATCATTTTTGAATTCGGATTATCAATTATATCTTAGGGTGAAATTTTGGCATTATTCTGAAAAACTTCAATTTTTGATGAATAGTGAAACCACTAAGTGGTAGTTAAAAAACTGATTTTTCGTTTAAATGAAACATTACCACTTATGTGATTTGATTTTCAAAAATACGACATACATGGTTGTCATTAGGAAGTAAAATGTGGTTCAATGGGATTAAAATAATTTTTGGTGAATAGTAACTTTTAAGTTTAATTAATCGCGATTAAAGGTAATTAGTGTAATTTAAGGTAAAGATAATGTTATAATAATATGAAATGACCTTTACACTTGTCCTACCCCTATTGGATGAGTCATTTATGACCAAGACAATCCATGAGTCAACTTGGGGACCCCATGGAGCCACTTTGGTAGGAAAATGACATTAATAACTTTTTATTTAATGTTAAAATAAAAATGTCAAAAACAAGAGTTGTTTTACTAAAACAATTTTTAAATGGGGTTATACAAGTCATATTTTCTACTATAAATATTCATTATAAAGCTAAAAGGATTTCATAAATCATGATAGTTTTTTTATAATTTTTAGACATTAAATAAATTAAATTATTTATGACACCATGATGATGCAGCGATTACCTCATTAATTAACGATTTAAATAAAATGAAAAGATAATGTAAAAGCTAAGGCTTAAACTTGTAAAAAACTTATTGTATGAGTATATTTAGAACCCTTATCACCATATCCTAAAAATATATCATTTTGTGACCTTTAGAATCTGAAAATCATTTCATAATAATGTAACAATTCAATCTTTCCAAGAGTGCCCCTCCTCTCCTCTTATAAAAGGCCCCCACCACTACCACCTTACTCACACCTTTAAAGCCTTTTGGATCGGCCAAAATCTGCCCAAATACTCTTGAAACTTCCCTCTCTTACTCCTATAAGCCTCACATTGGGCATAACTCTTCCCAAGGAAGCCTTTGGCTCAAATCAAAAAGAGTTACCCGATTTTAAGGTCATGTCTTCTCTTATGTTATTTTGTTTTATTTTTCTTCTCCAACCCCCTAAACTATTTTTATTAATTTATTTTGTAACAACACCAGTATCCTCAATATAATATTATGTTTTTATAAGAATTATTCGAGATACACTTACACACACCTACATATAATGGTTAAAGAACATATTGTTTCTGTGGATGGCGAATTTCTGCCTCACGAAACGATGATTGTTCAACACTCATATAACACCTTCAAAGGTGGCCATTAAGATGTAACTATATTTATATATGATATATAATATGTTTATTTTTACTTAATCTTCTGTATTTTTCATTTATTTCATACCTTTATGGTTTCCATTATGGGTAAACACGATATTTTTATTTTAGGAAGTGCGGACTACCGCCCCCTCAAAGTGATTTTAATCATTAATGCCATATGTGGGATGTATAAAGGATGGAGTAAATGGTATTATACATTATATTATACTTTAAATATAGTATACCTTTATATAATTATAATTTCATTACATTAAATATGAAATATAAGTGAAAGTAGCGTTCATGCGTACGTACGGCTTACCGTCTCCATGAACGGTGCATTTCATTTCTTACCTCTAAATGTTATGTAATATTATAAATGAATGTATATACTGGATATATATGATATATATGATATCTACATCATGAATATAATTCTAGAGATAATGGATATTCTACCACATAAACAACTTGTAATTATAAGATGTTTATTGCTGACTCAAGCACCAAAGATCGACAAAACGACCGTTATTAACTTAAATGACTAAATAATTTTCGTAACATTGTAATAAGCGATATAAAAGGGATAATGAACTTGAAAAAGGATCTTAAGAAAGTATATATTAACTCTAGTTTATTATTCAGGAGTTTAAAGAATGGTCGAGTCAAGTCGGACATGAGGTAAGGGAACTTCTTAACCCCAATTTCCATTCTTTGGGTTAATCTCCTACCCTCAAATTATGTCATGATATTATTATGTCCTATCTTGTATTTTTACTTTATTTATGTGTACTTATAGTGAATACACATAATATATCTGTTTTATTTAAAATAATGATCTTTTTAAAGGACTTCGTCTCAATCTCCATTCATTGAGGCATATTTTGTTTTATACACAAATTTCTTCTATACGGTGTATAAACCCCTTTGACTTTTATGTTTATTCAAAAGGAATCTTTTTTATACGAAGCGTTTTACTAAATGACAAAAAGGAATGTTTTTTTCTTGTCATACATATGCGGCGACAACGACTTCTCTGTCGCCGTGACCATTATTTGAGTTTCGGCTTCCTCTACAAGCTATAACTTTTTTAAATGAAAAATAATTACAAAGTTTTATTTTTCTTTTATTTTGGTATTGAAAATGGTTTTGAAAGTGTTTGTTTTATATCAATGTGTTGTATTGATATCTTGTGATTGAAATGTGGAAATGTTATGTTTCCTTTATGCATGATTTATGTGATAAGATTATGTTATGGTTTATGATATGTTTAAACCTGTTCATATGAGGAATGCATTGGACTTAATAAGTGACTGGTGGAGCCCGCTATAGCTCCTCGATGCATCGGCAGGCTCATGAGACAAACTAGTGTCTTGTCACGAGGCCTTGACAAAATATTATTTGTGGTCTTAGAACGAGGCCTTGGATATGTGGTTATGGTAGTCTGGCATTATGCATTCCATCATTATGAAAGTGGTTATTGATATTGCATGTGATTATTCGACCAGTAGAATATCCATGTGAATAAGTAAATGGAATTATTTCATTTTAATTTTTCCAAATTATGCTAAAGTTCAAGTTTAAAAGGCTTTTGTTTTATTTATACATTGCCTTAAATGTTTATGTTTATTTATGAAAGATTCCGCTATATTGTTATCCTTACTGAGCATCTGAGCTCACCCCTTTCAATGTTTTAATTTTTCCAGGTTGTGAAGAAGTATTTTATGAATGACCTGCAGGGATAGTATGAAGGGATATGAAGACAATATGTTGTTGTAGTTTTGTTTTACTTTATGATGTAATGTAAAACTTATGAATGTATCTAGTTTTTCAAGTCTACTAAACTAATCGGTCTTTCGAGACTTGATCTTTTGTGATCATGCCAATGCTACGCAATAATGCACCGACTCTGGGTAACTGGGGTCAGGGCGTTACAATACCCATGAATATGTTTAATTATGGCATTATTTACTCAGCTCATATTCCATCCATAATGTGTTCAAGTTTATTATTAAAGGCATCAGTTTTCAATTATTAACCATGTCTAATGGTTATATTATCTTCCGTTGTATGGCTTACTTTTACTGATTGTTTGAGCTCACCCCTTTCTTATGTTTCATTTTCTTTGGACATGAAGAATTAATTTATGAATGACTAGGAAGAATAATATAGGATATGAGATGTTCCTAGTGGAATAGAATATTGTTTTCCTTCCCTTCATGTTGTAATGATAAACTTATGTATGTATCTTGTTTCCAATAATACTACACTACTCAGTCCTTCGAGATTCATATTCCTTGTATGTATGCCAATGTAAGCAAATAAGGCACCAGCTCTGGGAAACTGGGGTCGGGTCATTACAGTTGGTATTAAAGGATGTCTAGTAGAATACATGGAAACTAGATTTAGAAAACATAGAATTAGAGAAGAGTCCCTAAGTTATTCTTTGAGTATATACAAACAATAACGTCCTAATATTTAGTTAAGGAATAGATTATGTGGATCATTCAAGCAATACATCCATGTCTGGATACGAGCAGGTAGAGGCAGCTCTGGCACAGATGTATCTAGGGGTAAAACCCGAAAACACCGCTTTCAGCAAGACTCAAATCGGAACTGGTGCATGAAAACAGTCCATGCTTCACTTTTGGTTACGACACTCTGGGGGATATGCTCAAGATAATTCACATTTTCATTACAAGACATTATGTAGGACTGAAATGTAAAATATTCCTCAAAGAAACCATATTTGGGAATATGGGATTATCCATGCATAGGTTCTCAATTTTTCTGATTATTTTTATGTCAAAATTATACATTATGATTCATAACCTAATCTAGTGTATGCCATTATCTAGATATGGTGCCTAGTGGAAGGAATGGAAATCGCACAAATGCACGTGTCCCCTGTAGAGATTTTCCTCCGACGTAAGATAATGATGTTGGCTCTGGTGTTGTGACTGGTGCTGAGAAACTCATAAATATACTGGGACAACTTACTCAGGTTATTAATAATAACCTTACCCGTATTAAGCATTCGGATCCACCACGTGGAGGAGCCATGCTAGATCGCTTTATGCGACAATAGCCTCCATCATTCAACGGAACTACAAACCCGTTTGTAGAAAATCAGTGGATATGTTCCCTTGAGAAGATATTTCTCACCTTGGGATGTAATGAAAGAGAGAAGGTGGTCATTGAAGTATATCGCCTATCGGGAGATGCGGATCAGTGGAGGTTATTAATCCAAAACACAAAGGAGAATGAAAATATGGAAGAGATGGAATGGAGGTATTTTAATGAAATCTTCTTAGAAAAATATTTCCCTCATGAGCAGTGAGAAGATATGGAGATACAATTCTTGAATCTGAGGCAGAAGGAATATGAGAATGTTTCAAGGTATGAAGCTAACTTCATATGATTAGCAAGACATGATGTAGAATACATACGAAATCCAAGGATCAAAATTGATCGATTCTTTGATGGCCTAAATCCATTCCTCCGATGGGCACTGGTCTCCCAAAGTTCTTCATCATATGAGGATATAGTTTCATGTTCCATCAAGAAAGAAAAATAATTATCTAAGTCTTATGACTTTAAGGGAAAGCAAGAAAACAAGATGGATGCTAAAAACCCTGGGAAATGAAATAAAGAAACAGGGAAGAAGGGAAGTGTTGAATTTCCACCATGTGACAATTGTTGAAAGAAACACCCTGGTGCATGATTAAAAGGAAAAAAAGTATGCAAAAAATGTGTTCAGAAAGGCCATCTTGCTGGTGATTGCAAAGGGAAGAAGGAAGCCAATGATGTTCAATGCTATAGTTGTCGGGAGATGGGACATTGTGCTAATGATTTTCCCAAACATAAAAGAAATTTGCAACAGAATAGGCCAAGTGATCAAGGAAATGCTTATGAAATCACAACTACAGAGGTTAAAGTTCCTAATGATGTGGTGGAAGGTACTTTAATCATTTCCTCAAATTTATCCAATACATTATTTGATTCTGGATTGTCGCATTCATTTATATCTTCCCAGTTTTCCAGGAAAATTTGATATGTCCACTTTAATTTAATAAAGGAGTTATCAGTCAAAACTTCTAGTGGATGTATCATTTCAACAAAGGCATTTAGATTAGTCCTCCTCCAGACACAAAAATGTGCTCTAGTTTCAAACCTTATCATCATACCAATGGCTGAATTTGATATAATTATCGGAATGGATTGGCTGTAAAATAATGATGCGAAGATTTATTTTAAGAAGAATAAAGTTACAGTTTTTGAAAATGGTGTAGAATCCCTTGTCTTTAGGGTGGAAACATCTCCACCTGATTCATATCTAGAACCACCCCCAGTAGCTCTATTGAATATAATACTAGGAGAGGAAGATAAACCAATATCTATGGGTGAGGAAATAAATCTTCAAATTGAGGATGTGCACATAGTTAAAGAGTACATTGATGTATTTCTAGAGGATTTACCTGGACATCCTCCAAAGCAGGAAGTTCAGTTCTCTATTGATTTAATTCTTGATGTAAGACCTATATCAAAGACTCCCTATAGAATGGCCACTGTGGAATTAGTATAGCTAAAGAAGAAACTAGAAGAATTGAGTGATAAAGGATTTATTCGACCTAGTGTTTCTCCATGGGGATCCCCAGTCCTCTTTTTCAAGAAGAAAGATGGATCCATGAGGATTTGCATTGATTACAGGGAAATCAATGTTATTAAAATAAAGAATAAGCATCCTCGGCCCCGTATTGATGATTTATTTGACCAACTACATGGATCTCAATACTTTTAAAAGATTGAACTTAGATCTAGATATCATCAGTTGCATGTGAGGAAGGAAGATTTTCCTAAGACAGTATTTAGGACTAGGTATTGGTATTATGAGTTTATAGTGGTGCCTTTTGGACTGACAAATGCACCCTCGGTTTTCATGGATTTAATTAATAGAGTTTTCAAGGAATATCTTGATAAATTTTTTGTGGTATTCATCGATGATATCCTCGTATATTCAAAAATCTATGAAGACCATGAGAATCACTTGCGAGTTATTCTAAGAACTCTTAGAAAAAATAAATTATATGGGATGTTTAGAAAGTGCGAATTTGGCTTCAATTAGTTTCTTTTCTGGTCCATATTGTCTCCAAGGATGGAATCCTAGTTGATCCTGTGAAGAAAAAGGCAATCCAAGATTGGCCCACACCAACAAACATAACTGATCTACACAGTTTTATTGGCTTAGCAGGTTATTATCGTCGTTTCGTTCATAATTTTGCCCGACTGGCTAACCCGCTAACGAAGCTCACACGTAAAGGGGTTAAATTTATTTGGACAAAAGATTGTGAAGAATGTTTCGAAGAACTGAAGAGAAGATTAGTCAATTCTCCTATATTGACTATATCATCCGGGAATTAAGGGTTTGTTATTTATAGTGATGCTTCAAAGAAAGGACTTGGTTGTGTCCTTATGCAAAATGATAGGGTTATTGCTTATGCATCACGACTGCTAAAAATTCATGATCAAAACTATCCTACTCATGATATTGAGTTATCCGCTGTAATCTTTGATTTGAAGATATGGAGACATTATCTCTATGGTGAAAATTTTGAGATTTATATTGATCACAAGAGTGTGAAGTATATTATCTCACAGAAAGAACTCAACATGAGGCAAAGGAGATGGCTTGAACTACTCAAGGATTATGATTTCATGACACACTACCACCCGGGGAATGAAAATAAGGTGGCAGATGTTTTGAGCAGAAAGGATCATGGTGTTTTGAACAAGATGAGAGTTAAAAGGGATCCTATTTTCATGGATCTAGTAAAGATAGATATAGAAATAACCATATAAGGAGAAACATCAATGATTTTTCAAATTGTTTCCAAACCATAATTACTATAAAGGATAAAAAGTTCTCAGGATAATGATGAGGAGTTTCAAAAGAAGATTAAATCTATGAATGATTGGAGATTGAGTGACTTCTTATATGATGATGGATTTTTGAAATTTTGGAAGATACTTTGTGTTCCCGATATACCTGATCTAAAGAGGGAATTTTTTGATGATGATCATAGTTCCAATTTCTCTATACACCCTGGAATCACTAAAATTTATAGAGATTTGAAGGAACATTTTTGGTGGGACAACATGAAGAGGGAGATTGGTGATTTTGTGTCAAGATGTATGGTTTGTCAATAATTGAAAGATGGAAGGAAACAGCCTGGAGGAGTATTGCAACCTATTCCTATACCTGAGTGAAAATGGGATAATATCACGATGGACTTTTTCATGGGACTTCCAAAGACTCCTAGAAGGAATGATGCAATATGGGTCATTGTTGATCGTCTTACCAAGTCAGCGCATTTTCCTGATATAAGAGAATATCTACCACTTGAACTTCTAGAAGGATTGTATATTAATGAAGTTGTGTGACTTTATGGAGTACCCCTATCGATTTTTTCTGATCATGATCCACCTTTTATGTCAAGATTCAGGAAAATCCATCAGAAGGCCCTAGATACTGATCTTCGTTTGAGCACTGCCTACCACCCACAAACTGATGGAGAATCAGAATGGCCTTTCAAAACATTGGAAGACATGTTGAGGTCTTGTTCAATTGATTTTAAAGGCATGTGGGATCATTATTTATCTCTCATAGAATTTTCCTACAATAATAGCTTCCATTCAAGTATACAGATGGTACCCCATGAAGCATTATATGGGAGACAATGTCGTACACCAACTTGTTGGGATGATATTGGTGAAAGAAAGCTCGTGGGCCCAGAACTTGTTGAAGAAACATTGGAAAATGTGAACATTATCCAGAACCATATCAAAATAGCTTAAAGTGGGCAAAAGATCTATCCAGATGACCGAATGAAGGATTTGGATTTTCAAGAATGTGATCACGTTTTCTTAAAGGTATCTCCATGGAAGGGTATTATATGATTCAGTAAGAAGGGAAAGTTAACTCCTTTGTACATCGGACCTTTTGAAATTCTGGACCGAATTGGAGTCGTAGCTTACCGTTTGTCAATGCCGCCAAGTCTCTCCAAGGTTCAAAATGTGTTCAATGTGTCAATGTTAAGAAAGTACATGCCAGACCCAACACATGTACTCACTTATGAAGAAGTGGAACTTGAGCCTGATTTATCTTACTGTGAAGAGCCTATCAATATTATCGATACTAGAGATCAAGTATTGATAAAACGGATGACTCGTCTGGTGAAGGTTCTATGGAGGAACCATAAGATGGAGGAAGCAACATGGGATCCTGAGGATCTTATGTTAAAGACATACCCGAATCTTTTTTGGTAATATTCTGTGAATTTCGAGGATGAAATTTTTGTAAGGAGGGGAGAATGTAACACCCCAAGGTTTTCAAAATAAATATAGAATTCAATTTTATAATATATCCATTAAACACAACTTTTCCTCTTATATTTTTTGAATTTCGAAAAAATGTCGTCTAGAGTTGTGTTTAGTAAGTCATTTGGAGTATGATAGAACAAACTTAATTTTTAGTGAGTAGTATCCTACCATTATGAATAGTAACATACCCTTAGGAATAGTAACACACCCTAATGAATAGTAACATTACCTATGATAATATGTAAATAATATTCAAGTTGAAATCACGATATACCTATATTTTAGAATAAGTTAATGAATGTTTTAACACTGGTTTTTTATAATAAATTATGATTTTAATTAAATTTTAAAATAATAATAATTAGAAAATTATTTTTGAAAAATGGAATTCATTTTTGGATTCTACACGTCAAAAAATGGTTAGGGTAAATTTTTGAGATTTTTCTGAAATACTTAATTTTTTTGATGAATAGTAAAATACGGTAATTTACCACATATATACATTATAAGCTAAATATACTATTCCTAGCATCATGGCTGATGTCACCACCATTAATCCGATTTCACATGAAAAAATTACTATTCTTGGTTATGGAATACTTACTATTACTTTTCTTGTGATGAAATAATAAATTAATGAATTTTATATTAGGAAATCCCCTCTCTCCTCCGCGATAAAAACCCCCTCTCACCCCCTCTTCCATTCACACCTATCAAGCCTTGTTACTTCCCAAAATTATATCCAAATACCCTCCCAACCTCCTCTCCCACGTCCATCAAGCTTTTGTCTCATTAAAAGACCAAAACCACTCCCTTAAGGAGGCTCTCAAGGAAGTTTGGTTCAAGAGGTAAATTCCTCTTTTCAAATCTTTGTCTTTCCTTTTAAGTTATTTTGTCTTCTTTTTCAATTACCTCTCCTTATACAAATTTTATGACGACTCCAGTACCTTATATGTACTGGAATTTTGTCATGATATTGGAATAAGTTATCATCATCTAGCCCTTTTTACATTCTTTTAAACTAGTAGCAAGAACACCATCCGAGATGTGTCAATTTTATACATTCAAGGACGATGAACTTTTGATTTCTATTATCATTGTAAATTCTGGTCATGAAACTATTCTTGTTATTTTTGAACCATATTATTATATATTATATAACCTATTTATGATTCTATAATCCATTTTTTCAAATGGTATTAGGCTATAATGAAAAATGAGTTCGTTGTAATCAAAACCCACAAATTAACCGAAATAATTATCATTAATGTTCTATATGATAATTCATCATCGTTCCATGTACCCAGGTTATATAAATGACCAATAATGCCTATTAATGTTCATAAATAATATTTAATTTCAATTCTGGAGTTTTAAATTCATTCCACGTACATAAAAACAAGTGAACTGAAGATGAAAATAAAGAAAATGAACACTCCGAAGTGACGGAATTCAATACAATAACTAATCAATAAAGACATAAATGAACTAACCAAAATTATGGTAAACTAAATAAATTTCTAATAGGTTCTGAAATATTTTATTAACAAGTATAATTTCATATTCAATGAGCTTAAGTACAAGAGCGGAACACGTTTTGAGTTAAGGTAAGGGTCTCTTCATCTCACTTCCATTTTCGTGAGATTTTCCATATTCAATAGTAATACTTTTGTATGGTGTATGTATACTGACCATTGATGTCACATATCTTTAATATCTTTATCTTTATGGTATTAAATCTATCATTTTTATATTATTAATTTTTTGGGCATACGAATCTATTGATTACAAAGTGGTAAGGGTTTTCCACCCGAACTTCCATTTTCATTTGGGTTACTTTTAATGTATAATTTCCTCGATGAAATTCTTATGTATTGTTATGTACTCCTCATAAATTCTGTGTGAGTATTCTATATATGTACACAAACAATAATTCTTCCCTATTTCCTGGATAGTTACATGTTTTTAAAGAATCTCTCAAATTGTTTCCAAAAATATTATCCTGATGCAAGGGAATTTCTCAAATTCATATCTATTTTCAAGGGAATGATATAATCTATTTTTGAAAACCATTATCCTTCTAAAAACCCTAATTTTATCATGAAAATAATATCCTAATACACTTATGTTTTTATACAAATATTTTCCAAAACAACTCTTTTTTTCAAAATAAAAAAGTATTTATCTGAAAATTGCATAATGATTTTATAAGAGTATTTTCGTTTGATTCAAATACTCTTGTTGATTCCATGGTATTATTGTGTTTAATAATTTAGGAAGTAATATACCATATTTTATTTAATGGTTTGTGACTAACTCTATTGTGGATGATCTACCCTAAAACCATTCACCATATTACTTGGAATGGTTAGTGATTTGTGTTTAATGATTGGGGAAAGTTAGTTACATTTCATATGATAGTTTCAATATGAATGTATATGTTGTTTATGTTTATCCCCTCTCACATGAGAAATTAATTGGACTTATTATGTGATGGTTGGGGCCCAATATATCCCCTCGATTCATCGGTAGGTCTCATGATACAAATAGACGTGGAATTGGCCGAGGCCTTTCCCAATGAGATATGGATTTTGGCCAAGGCCTTAATCGCTAGACGTCTTGGCTGAGGCCATGAAAAAATGTATCAGAATGTCCTTCATATGCACTTCCCTCATTATGAAGCTAGTAATTGAAAGTTCATGTGGTTATTATACTAGTTGAATACCCATAAATATGTTTAATTATGACATTATTTACTCTGCTCATATTCCCTCCATAATGTGTTCAAGTTTATTATTAAAGGAATGTGTTTTCAATTATTCACCATGTCTAATGTTTATATTATCTTCCACTGTATTGCTTACTCTTACTGAGCATTTGAGCTCACCCCTTTCTTATGTTTCATTTTCTCAGGACATGAATAAGTAATTTATGAATAACTTTCTAGCATAATCTAGGAGATGAGATGTTCATAGTGGAATAGAATATTGTTTTATTTCCCTTCATGTTGTAATGATAAACTTATATATGTATCTTGTTTCTAATAATACTATACTACTTAGTCCTTCGGGATTCGTATTCCTTATATGTATTCCAATGTAAGTAAATAAGGCACTGGCTCTGGGAAACTAGGCTCGGGTCCTTACAGTAAACAAACAATACTGAGCATTCATGTACTCACCAAACCGTCACAAACCACATCAGTTCCTGCATCAACTCCATGGCAAAAAATATATACGTTGTCGTGGAAATGTCATGAATGTAAGAGTCGGCCCAAAGCTTCTCAATAGTCATACATGTCAAAGGCCTATAGGTCAGACCACAATAGGCTGTCATTCCCCATTCATATATCATAGGTTAGGTCACTGACACCATCATACCCCCTGTCGTCTCTTAAGTCTAATCACATAGGCTCTCATGCCCTCGTGTTTGGATGCATACGCTATAATGCCTCAATTTATGTCCTAATCCTATCATTATTTCCCAAGATATGTCAAACCATGCTTCCCCTCTAAGGTCACTAAGTCCTGATGGGTCCACCTAAATCTTTTTTACAATGCATAGAATGCTAATACAACATATACCAAGAAAAAAACATATCAAAAAGGTATAAAATACCAAGGAACACATAGAATGTAATGAGTTTCAAACTACCATAGAGACATAAATACATGAAATCAACTCAACATGGTATAATAATATCAACACACACCATCATTTGTTGTTAATGATCATATAAATGGCCTATACATGGTATGAAACTTCCTACCTCAATGTTTTATTTTATACCAATGTCAAGGTTCATAAAAGAATCGTCACTCGAACCACATCCACATAATCTTCAATTAAAAACACTCTCTAAATATTCTTATATCCAATTAAAAATATTTTATTTAACAAATATATAAAACCAAAACAAGTGAAAATTGTTTATCACCCTGGATAATTTCTAGATTTTCAATTTAAGCCATATATTGCATTAAAAATTTCTTTCGTAAAGAATAAATATTAAACCAATATGAAATGAAACTTATCTCTATTATAAAATCATGAGATAAGAATTATTATTATTTTATAATTATCTAGAAATATTTAAAAGACTAAGGAATTCCCTAATTTTTCAATAAAAAGGGAAGAGAAATTATTAAATTACCACCTAGTATTTACTTCTTTCTCAGTGGTGCACTTATGAAAGAGGAAAAGACGAGGGTTCTTCCATGCCTAGAAACTAGAGGAAGCACCTGGTTTGATCGAATAACACCATGAAAATCCTATATTATGATTTATAGACTACCATAAAATCAAGATAATTCAAGAAATAGGAGGCATAAAAGGTTTTGTTATTTTATGATAATACCTAGGCATTATAGTTTACGTAATTTTGAACCCCTTAAATTAAACCACCATTTAATTTACCTTTGAAGTATATATTAAACATAGATTGTTTGATTCCACCCATAAAATGAGTTTCAGACCTAAAAACGTCAAAATAATTAATTTCCCAATATTTAATGTTTTTAATAACATTAAAACAAGTCATGGGTTTAAATAGGGAAGAAGGAAATGGAAATATAGATAAAAACCTACCCTTATGCATAAAAGGGGTCTACATAAGGGTAACCTCATTTTACCCTTACGTAATTCAAGAATTCATACATACATTTACGTAGTGGAATTATACCCTTATGCAACCTTAAAAAACCAAGAGTTACCTTTGCATAATGATGAGTCTAACCCTATGTAACTCTAACATACCCTGAAACATCATTTGAAACACAACAGCTTCCTTTACCAGGGTAAGGTCTTACATTTACATAGAGAGGGATATTCCCTTACACAACCATTATATAAATAGGGTTACCTTTACAAAACTATGGGAAAAATCCTCCTACCTTTTAATAACATTTGTAAATAATGAGTTACCCTTATTTAGAGAATAACTCCAACATAAGGGTACAAATTAATGGCTATTTTTTAGTTTTTTAGAAAGAATAATTTTTAATTAAAACACAAAAGTGTTTATAAAAACGTCGATGTAATATATTGGTATCTATATAAAGAATAAGGGAGGAGAGTAGGGCTCCAAATTTTTTTGGATGAAAAGTCCAATGAATAGTGGACCTCTCCCAACTTATATTGATAGGGTTAAGTCTCAAAAATTTCACTTAGGCTCCAAAAAATATATTTGGACCCCTAAATAAGAACAAAATACTATTTATATCCTTCTAAACATGTCACTAACATCCTAACTGTTTCATGACACGCTTGAAAAAACTAAAATAATGCGGCATGATAAAATCTAAGCCATAAAATTGAATCTTTTATTAGATATAATATTGAACAAACCTTAAATAATAATCATTAATTTGTTAAATATTTTATTTTATTCACTCAATAACTAGTGAATAATTTTTTTAATAAATTATAACACATATTATTTTAAAGTTGAGTAATATTTAATTTATTTATTTCCTTATGATCATATAAACTCAGACATATCCTAACCCCCAACGTGGGGCCCACCAATCCTTAAACACCAATTCACTATAATTGATCAACCATCTGAATATGCTCTGAGTGAGACCATCTTAACCGTATCACCATAGGGGCCATGATGTGTTAATTTATACCACTCTTGGTCTGTGGGTATGACTCGCTATTATCAATATAATGGATAAAGGGTCACACAAAAGTGTATTAAGATACTTGACCCAATCTAGTGAATTAGAGTTTAAGGCATAGTGAGGCCCACATATGGGTTTGGGATATGTTCCAGTTTGAATGACCACAATAAATAAATATATTAAAATTTATTTGAGTTTAGAATAATACGAATTGAATTTATTTACTCAACATATTAATACGATTTAAGTTAATTTGAGGAATAATATTCTATGAATGAATATTTATATTCGTGGTATGTTAAATATTTTTGGGATTGGAGTTAGTGGATTTTTTTTCATGTAACAATGTCTTGATGTTATTAGTAAGTGATACAGAATTTATGATGTCTATGAGATGTTCACTATGACATATGAAGTGAATATGGTTTGATATAACGTGTTACATTTATAGTAGGGCTAAAGTGTAATTTTCATAAATGAAACCCACATATTTAGTGAAACCAAAGCCATTATTCATGGTGACTATTCACCGCACATTTTTTTGAGCTTCTATATATTCTCTCGGGGTTCATAGAGTGAGTGTGAGGAGAAATCAAAGAATGAAATCCTAAAGGGTTACATACCAAGTTTATCTAGATTCGTGTACAATTCTATTGATTTGGAATTTAGGACATGGTGGGTCACACATCAGGGGAAGATATATGTTTTACATTGAATGATTGTATGAAAATAAATAAATTAAATATTATTCAATTTTAGAATAATATGTGATTATTAAGGGCCCAATTCTTCAGGGATAGACCCTATTGCGTGTTTTCGAATATCAAAGTGCTCATAGGAGGCTCATATGGAGTTTCGAGAAGTTTAGTTGTTAAAACTGGATGTAGGGAGGATACACATCATGTAACTCAATTTCATGGTGTGAAGGTTGGATTTTCAGTTTTTTCTAGAAAGCTTCATGATGTGTAGAATTTTACACGGCTTGAAAGAGGGATTCAGAGTGTGAAATACTTTGGGGTCTAAAAAATAAAATAAAATTGAGAGGTGACATGTTCTTTAGAAGAAACTGCCCCTAGGGATTTATACAATGTGAAAGAAGATTTCATATTGTGTAATCCCCAGCTCATGTATGTTTTTAAATCATTTCAACCACTTGATTTTCCAAAAACCTTGTAGCTACAACACTCTCTCTCGAATCTTGATGACTCAACAACCCCCCTTTTCAATGTTTGAGGATTCCATCATTCCAGATTGATTACCTGATTCCCTCTTTCGATCTTTCTTCGATATAACTTATGATCTACCTCTGTTCTTAAAGTTTCCCTGATTTGTTTCATTCTATTTCTCTTTTATATGTGATGGTGCATGATCTACATGTTTCTAATAGAGTTTTGATGGTGGTTGGCTGGTGCGGTTGTGTTGTAGCATCCTTGAGTGGATGTAGTTGTTGTTAGGGAGGTGATCATGATTCGTTGCTTTGATCTATTCTCATGAAAATAATGTCAATGAACTTTTGAGGTAGGGTATTTGATGCTTCTCTATTTATTTATGTGAAATTATAGATTTATCATGATTTATCCCCTTGGATCAAAATCAAATTCACCTAATTAAATACTTCAACTGGATTAAATAATTGGAATCGTTCGTGAAGTGATGTTGTGGCTTTATATTGTGATAACTATTTGCTTATTGATTTTATAGATAGTGTAATATCTATTACTTGATTGGTTTAGATTTTTGTTCTTTATGGAAATTGGTAAATTACATAAATCCAGAATTAATTGATAATTAATTGGATAATTGGTTAAAGATACGTGTTTAATAAATCCAGCTATTACGGTTATAATTTGATGTTAATTAAATTGATGCAGATATGTATGTTTAATGGAATTGGTTAATGATCCTAAATCATGATTACGCTTTCTGATAAAAAAACTGATGGGATGTTAAATTAATTGTTTAATTAATTTGTGATAGCTTGTGATAACCCATCTCTTAGTTTTACGGTTGTCAAAACCTATGAATAATGAAGCTGTTACTTCAAGATAGAAAAAAACCAGTTTTGTGATAATGATAATTCCTTTGTAGAGCTTGAGTTATTCACTATCTTGTAAATATCGTGTTCCATATGCCTTGGATCTATGAGAGCCCATTGTGTGTGAAGGCTAAATGCATTGTTTGGGGTATGAGAGCTCATTTCAATGATTGTTCTTTCTTCTTTTGATGTGATTTGGATACGAGACTTGGGGTATGAGGGGTAGGGAAGCTGAGATGTAATGCGAGCCTAGGATGGATGAGCCTAGAGGTATGTTGTGGTACATAGGGAAGGGAGGCCCGGTTGATGTGGCAGTAGTTGCTGCCTTGAGTAGCGAGATGCATCAGTTTATGCATGAGGTGTTAGGGATGACACCAGAGATGATGGAATGGGTTGAAGATGGGATTACTCATTGATGTAGATGTTGGGTAGTTGTTGAAACTATTTTTTTTTTGATCTACATTAAATACCCCATTTCTTAAGGTAGGTGGTTTTTCTTACTCTCTTTCTATGGGTGGAGAATATTCACAGGTTATTTCATGTGATTTTTGTGTCTAGATCCTAGTATTTGGATGGGTTTACTCTCCTACTATTGGTGGAAAATACTCAACACACATTTCATCTACTCACTGTGTTGATCCCCTTCTATTTGGAGAGTTTAGACAATTTTTTAGAATACCTAGAAGTATGGAAGTAGTAATGTTGTTAAATAAAAAATAATTGTTTAACCCATGGTGTTGAAACTTGCTGGGATGCAATTATGAGGTTGAAATTATAGGAATTTGTGGACTACGATTGCTTATTCCTAGAGGGAATGGATCGTTGTTGAAATGGTAATGTGATGTGATGTGTAAATGATAATGGTTAAATAATGGTTACAAATTAATTAACACAAATTGAAATTGATAAGGTTGGAAAAAATTATTAATGTAGCTCTATAAAGGGTTATGATCTTATAGAATATATATTCTTAGTAGTGGTATCAGGGATTCCAAGTGACATTAGCTACAATTGAGACTAATACTAGGTTATTCTCAAAGTGTGGTTATGAGATATATTATATCATGTACTTTTTTTGTTTCTATATGCTACTCTACCATGTCGGTTAGTGAAACTAAAACTCCTAGGATTCTGAGCCCGGAGGGGGGGGGGGGTCCCCAACATCTCAGTGGAAGGATGGATTGTTGGATACCCCCTTTCTCCCCACTCTCTTCTCATGGTAGTTACTTGTGCTAGTATGCACAATAGTTATTTTCCCAATATATGTGTTTAGAAGGCTGTAATGAATTGTGGTTATTTCAAAAAAAAAATATGGATAAAGTTTCCTAAGGACCACTATCAGTATAATGTGTATAGGTTGTGTTGGCTTGAGGATCCTTACTCAGGGTATAGGTTGTGGTGGCTTGAGGAATAATACCCGACATATCATACATGTTATGCGAGCTATGGTGGAACACGAAAAAAAACCTGGTTACTCTTGTTTATGTGGATGTGGTGGTGTTCTAAATGAGTTAATGTTGTGGTGCTTCACACAGGTGTCTACGAGCTAGCCTTTTTGGAGTGAAAAGCTCAGAACGTGTGACCTTGGGTCAAAGCAGAAAACTAGTTGGGAAGTGGTAGCAGGGTATCCTTGATATTCTTTATTATATAATATTATCTTTTATGTGATACATGGTGATGCTGGGAGATTAGTATACATGTTCAGGTGATTAGTTAGTTTCACTTGTAGTTCATTGTACTTTAGTGTTCTTTCTTTACTTTTGCATGAGAGGTTTCCGGGAGGATCCTACTAAGTATTCTGTTATCCTCACCCTATGTATATATATATATAGATATTATATTTAGTTAGAGAGGATTGGAGTTCAGGATGGTTACTAGTAGCTTATTTGTTCAAAGATCTGTTTGGGCTTCGTGGTTGCTGTCATCCTAACTTTTTTTTGGTACTTGCAGGTTTTTCATTGAGTTGTAGCAGTTCTTGCATGACATTACATTTGTATACTTGGGTTTCATTTATATTTTAGTCTGAGCAAGAGTTTTTTGTTGTCTGCCTTATCTATCTCTTCTACATGTGTTCTCTTAGAGGGAAATGCCTCCCATCAACATGTTTATTATACCCTCGATGCTAGTATCCAACCCGAGGCCTACTAGAGGCAGGACTCGAGGGTCATTATCTCTCTTCTCCCATTATTGGACTAGTAGAGGTACACTTTGTGGGAGTGGGTCATGAAATAGTGGTATCAAAGTTCTGGTTGAGGTATTGGATAAATTTTGGATTTAGGAACAAGTGAGGTTGTGTGGGTTGATACGAAAATGATGTTAGGTATGTTTAGCATGCACAGTAAACATGGGAGACTGGCTGAGACACGGTTATTTAGGGACCCCTGTGATATGATGTAAGAACCTTTAAGATTACAATGACTACTAAAAAAATTGATACTTATTGCAGGTTAGATACATAGGAAAGGATCACTCATCATTCTTCTTTGTGTTTGTCTTTGAATGGGTATACCTTTGGATAGGTTAACCTAAAATGAACAAAAGAAAACAATTAATTATGGATAATGTCTTCCATATTCTATTTTATGAGCTCTAAATGTTTGTTCTTTTGTAGGTATGGATCTAGTTTGATGTCCTCATTAGGTTCATACAAAATATGTTCAGCAGGATGTTCCAATAGATCATCGTAGAGTAGAGGTTGACGACAATGAAACTTAGAGGACGACACTTTGAGAGTTTCAGCACCATAGTATGCAGAGGTATGAGGGATCTATTTTAGATACAGTAATAGAAGACTAGTTGGAGGAGGTTGAGATAGCCTTCAGTTTAATACATTCTCGGAAGAAGAATTGGGCATCGTTGGTTGTGATGATGCTAGATGGGTCCATGTGGCATTGGTTGTTCTTGATCCTTAGAGATTAGAAGGTGTCAACAGTCTCATGGGAATAGTTTCGAGACCAATTTAGACCTAAATTTCTTTTTTTGTTCATGAAGGAGGCTAGTGTCCAGAACCTGCTTACCCTTCTGTAGGGGAGATCCAGTGTGGGAGAGTTTGGAATCCATTTCAGGAATCTTCTGTAATATTTTTCAGACATATTTTCAAATGAGAAGGCCTCATAAATGCATTTTTAAGAGGCTTTGTGTCTAGAGATCCAATGCTAGGTCACCCCGTTTATGCTGAAGATTTTATCTTGAGGTGATAGGAATAGAAGAGGTCATCAAGAAGACATTATCCAAAACTAGATCATCGCGATAGGTGAGTCATTAGTATTCCTCACGAAGTAGATTTGTGGTCCAATTTTACTAGTTTTCATGCCAGAAGAGCACTTGGTCAGCCGGTGGAAGGTCTCATTCCTCATCATCTCATTTCTCAGGGGGGAATAGATCTCAGCTCTATTTCAAGGGATCATACACATGTTTTCATATAAAGTTTGAGTTCATCCATGGCGAGAGTTTAGGACCTTTCTAATAATTCAGTGTGCGCTTGCACCTGGTTCCTCTGTTGAGGTAGTTCCAGCTAAGGAAATAGCAGCAGGTTACTTCATTTTGAGATTAGAAGAGAGAATATGGGATAGGCATAGGATATCCCTGGGATTCACCCTGTCCTCAGAGAGAAGATAGTGTCCATGGAGGTGGTCTTTAGAATTTTTAAAGAGGGCGTGGATCAGGTACTTTTCAGCTACATTCCTTACCATTTCTAGTTTTGGGCGAGCCAAATGTTGTTCGAGGTACCCTTTTCATGTTTGCTACTTGGGTGAATTCCTTGATTGATTCAAGAGTGACACATTCCTTCATGTCACATTACACTGTCCATGCTTTGGGACTCAACATATAGAGGCTTATAGTTCCTGTGGCGTTGACTACGATAGTTGAAGGTCGAGCTGGAATTTTTGAAGCATGTAGAGACTATGAGCTAGTGTTTTAGCAGCACCGCTCTTGGGTAGATTTTTTATGCTTATGGATACAACCATATGATGTCATAATCAATAGGATTCAGTTATATTAGGTGAAAGGTATCTTGGATTGCTTCAAGAGTCAAGTCATGTTCTTTGATGCGGATGGGGAACTACTAGTGTTCGTTGGCGAGCGAGACCCTCAGATGGGTTAGAGGTGTGTTATGTCATTTTTATCCTCGATGACTGAGCTAACATTGAGTTTTTCAGAGGTTCAGTATTTTATGTCTCCCAGGTTATAAAATATTACACTATTGTCTTTTTAAATGATGTTATAGTGTTACCCCATCAAAAAATAGATTGATCTTGGGATTAAACTACATACAGACATGTCTCATATCTTGATGAATCCATATAGGATAGCAGCATCTGAGTTGTAAGAGCTGCATATGCAGCTCGATGGTATGTTGTAGTGTGGTTTTGTTCAGCCGTGTGTGTCACCGTAGGGTGCACCCATTTTTTGTATATAAGGCAGATAGTAGATTGTGGTTTTGTATCATTTATCATCACTTAAACTGAGTAAAAGTGAATAACTGTTATCGTCATCCATGGATTGATGACTTATTCGATCTACTAAATTGTTCAAGTTGGTTCTCAAATATTTTTTTGTAGTTAGTATATCATCTTATGTGAGTAAAGTATGAGGATATTATGAAGAATATTTTATATTATCGCCATGGAAATTACAAGTTTTTTGTGATGTAATTCAGTTTGACAAATGATCCAGTTTTGTTCATGGGGTTAATGAACACAGTGTTCCTTGAGTTTGGGGATAAGTTCATGGTGTTCTTAATCAATGACATCCTCATGTGCTCAGAATCTATGGAAGAGAATACAGAGGATATGCGTGTCATTTTTGGAGTTCTCTACCTCGATAAGTTGTTTGGGAAGTTGTAAAAGTGTGAGTTTTGGCTCCATAAGTCCATTTCTTGGGGTATTTTCTTCCCCAATAGGGATTATTTGTGGATCTATTGAAGGTAGAAGCAGTTATGTCATGGGAAGCCCCCAAGATAGTGGTAGAGGTGCAAAGATTCCTTGGACTTTAAGGAAAGTATAGGAGGTTTGTAGATGTTTTATCTCATTTTGTGACTCCTCTGACATTGTTGACTAGTAAGGTTCATGATTTATTTTGGGCAGATCAGTTTCAAGCATCTTTTAAGTATCATAAGGAGAAGTTGGTCTATTCTCTAAATCATTGTCTTCTAATATAAAGAGATCACATTGAGATTTTATGAGATGCTTCATGTCTTGGGTAGAGGTGTGTTCTGGTACAGCAGATATGAGTTGTTTCTTATGGGTCTTAGTAGTTGCACCCCCTTAATGTAACAATGTCACCCATGATCTTGAGTTGGCTGTGGTGGTGTTTTTTGTGGTGTTTTGGATACATTACCTCATAAATGAGTACTTTTTGGTCATCACCGATCATAAAAAATAGTTGAATGTTTTATCTCAGCGTGAAATGAACTTGCACCAAAGTCAGTGGATGGAGTTCTTATAATATTACGACTATGATATTTTGAATACACCTAGTTAGGGAAATGTTATGGCTGATGTGTTCAGCAGGGAGTCACACAATGATGTAGTACATGAATCTGGTTATTCATATATATTAACGGAATAACTTTCACCATTTAAACTAGATATGGGAGAAGTTGGGGGCATAGGTTGCCTTTTTCATATGATGGTGCACTCATATTTGGTGCTGCAGGTGAAAGAATCCCAGTTGGGGGATGTTGCGGTAGAGGTCTGGATAGACTGAGTTGTTTGTGGCAAGGACCCTGATGGTTGGTGTGAAGATGAACAACAATTAGTGTTATTATAGGGAAGAATTTATGTTCCTTTGGCGATGCATGAGATGGATCTTTGAGATTTTCATAGTTCTCCCTTACCTGTACATCCAGGCATGAAATTTTTTTATCAAGTCCTGGGAGGCCAATTTTGGTGGCCTGGGTTTAAGCGTGCAGTTATAGAGTTTGTTTCATGATGTTTGGTCTTCCAGAAGGTGAAGGCTAAGCACCATGTTACCTATGGGTTTCTCCAGCCGTTGTATGTTCCCCAGTGGAAGTGGGAGGACATCTCAATGGACATTGTTACCGGTTTACCTCAAACTTATGGAGGATATGGTTCTATGTGTGTTGTAGTGGATCATTTGATGAAATCATCCCACTTAGTAATCATGGAGTCGAGATTAGTGGAGGTTTTTTTGAGGTACTATCTGTGGGAGGTGGTGAGACTCCATAGAGTCCTAAGGGTGATCATTTTTTATCAAGATCCTCATTTTACCTCTAGGGTGTGGAGTGGACTAAATCATTATTTTGGATCTCATATATGTCTTAGCACTACTTTTCATCCATATACAGATGGTCAGATAGAGCGGACCATCCAGATTCTTGATGACATGATTCACTCTTGTGTCTGAGATTTTGGAGCTTCGTGGATGAGGCACCTACCCTTGATGAGTTCTCTTAAAACAATAGTTTTCACTCCATCATTAGTATGGTTCCATTTGAAGCCTTGTATGGATGAACCTTCCATTCTCCGTTGTGCTGAACTGGGGTCGAAGAGTCATCAATTCTCATGCTACAACTAGTATAGAATATGATAGAGATGGTTCGGGTGATTCGTGAGAAGGTAAAGGTTGTGTAGGATTGTTTGAAGTCCTATAAATATCATAGGAGGAGAACTATGGAGTTTGGCATTGGGGATAATGTGTTTCTAAAGGTTACTCCCCATCGAGGGAAGAGAAAGATTGGTTGTGGGAGTAAGTTGTCTCCCCAATTTGTTGCACCTTTTGAGGCGTTTTCTCTTATTAGGGTTGTGGGGTATCACGTAGCATTTCCCTCATAGATGAGCCAAATACAAGATTTTTTTCACGTGTCTCAGCTCTGTCGTTATCTTCATCATGACTCTCAAATCCTCGATTGGGGAGAGATTGATGTTGATGATGATGTGACCATCGAAGAACGACCTATAGAGATCCAGGACCTCAAGGAGAAGGTGTTGCATGGGGGGATATCATGGAGGATAGTTCCGTTGAATGTGAGTCAGATATATGCACTCAATACCCTAAGATGTTTGTTATTTAGGTCTTCTTTTTTAATATATTTCATTTTCTAGTTGTAGACCTTTTATAGTTATGATATGGAATTATCTTGTTTCTTTTTGTGGATTTCTCTCTTGGGGAGGTATCTGCCCCAAGAGAGAGTTTTGGAGATAGGTGCGGTAGTTTCATGGTTTTGCGCTTGTTCCTATAATGAGGTGGTGAGCTCCTATGGTGGAAATGTTTTTGTGAGGTATCTCATAGGGTGGATATTTAGTTAACCCATTTATTTTCCGCTTGGACGGTTTTGGATTCTTGAGGATGAGAATGATTTAAGATATATCTAATTTAATGGACTAGATCCACACAGATTGAACCATTTGTCTTTTTTCAAATATTGAAGTGCTTGGAGGAGGCTCGCAGGGAGTTTAGAGAAGATTAGTTGTCTAAAAATTGATTCATAGGGGTTACATGTTGTGTAACTTAATTTCATGGTGTGAAGTTTAGATTCGTGGATTTTTTGGGAAAGTTTCACAAAGTGCAGAAATTAACATGGTGTGAAAGGGGGATTAAAATCATGAAATACATTGTGGTTTGAAAATTAAAAATAAATTGATAGGTTACACATTTTTTTGTCGGAAACCATCCCTGATACATTAAATGACATGAAACGGGATTTCATATCTTGTAAACCCCCACTGTTGTATGTTTCAAAAACATTTCATCCCCTTGGTTGAACACAAACCCTATGGATACAATGATCTCTCTCAACTCCAGATGAATCATAAAACCCCCCTCTTCAATGTTTGGGGATTCCTTCATCTCAGATTTATTACCCACTTCCCACTATTTATCTGTCTTCGATATAATGTATGATCTACCTCCATTATTTCAGGTTCTCCAATCTATTTCCTTATATTTCACTTTTTCATGTGATGGCATGTGATCTCCATGTTTATAATAGAGTTTTCATGGTGTTTTATTGGTTTTGTTGTGTCACAGCGTCCTCGTGCGGATGTAGTTGTTGCAGGGGAGGTGATCGTGATCCATTTCTTTTATATATTCTCATATGAAGAACATCACTGACCTTTTGAGTTAGTGGATTCGATGATTCTCTATTAATTTATGTGTAATTATAGAGTTTTAATGATTTATCCCCTTGATCCCAATGAAATTGACCAAATTAAATAATTAAACTAGATTAAAGAATTTGTTTCAATCATGTAGTGATGTTGAATCTTTATACCATGATAACGATTTGCCTCTTAATTTTCAAGATTGTTTGGTATTTTTTACTGGATATAATTTTCATGTTGTTCTTGATGGAAGTTAGTAATGAAAATAAATATGGAATTAATTGATAATTAACTGTAAAATTTGTTAAAAATACATGCTTAATTAATCCAGTTGTTATTGTTATAATTTGATATTAATCATATTAATCCCGATATGCATGTTTAGTGGAATTTGTTAATGAACCCGAAGCATGTTCATTATTGTTGATAAAATAATTAAATACATGCTAAGTTAATTTTTTATTTAATCTATGATATCTTTTTTCTGAGGTTTATCGTTATTGGATCTTGTGAATAATGAATTAGTAAATAAATGATGGAATAAGAACTGGTTGTTTGATAAAGATAATTCCTTTTTAGGGTTTGAGTTTTACACTATCTTATAAAGTCCAAGTGTCTTTTTCTTTGGAGCAGTGAGATATCATTTTGGGTGAAGGTTGAATGCCATTCTTGGGGGATGAGAGGTCAATGATTTTCTTGTTCATACTTCATGTAATAGACTCTGGACACAAGATTTTTGGTTTATAGGGAAGGTATGCCCAAATGTGATGTAGGTCTAGGATGGATGAGCCTAGAGGGTTGTTGGGGTATGTGGGGCTCATAGTCTTGGATGTGATGTGAGTCTGGGATGGCTTATGTTGGAGGAATTTTGTTGTATGTGGGGTAGGGATGCCCAATTTATGTTGCATCAGTTTACACTTAGAGTGGTGAGATTCAACGGTTTATGAATGTGGTGTAGGGTTGGACATCATAGATAATGGAATGGATTGAAGTTAGGCTCACTTGTTGATATAGAAGATGGGTTTGGTTGAATCTGTTGTCTATTTATCTATTTTACTTTACCCAATAATTGTGGCATCTCATTTTTCTTACTCTCATTCCATATAAGGCATAGACGTGTGGGGTATGCCACATATTTTCCATGTTTAGATCCATGTGGTTGGATGATATCTCTCTCCTATTATATGTGACAATGACTCAATGGGTAGTTCATCCACTCACTGTGTTGAGCCTCATGTGTTTGGGGATTTTAGAACATTTTTCTAGAGTACCTGGAAATATGGAAAGTTGTAATGTTCTTAAATAAAAAAATAAAATTATCACCCATGGGTTTGAGGTTGTTGGGGTGCAATGTTAAGATGGATATTCTGGAAAACTGTGGAATCTATTTTCTTATGCATGGAGGGAATGAGTCTTTGTTGAAATAGTAATGTGATGTGATGTGGAAATGATAATTGTTAATTAATGGTTAAGAAATAATTAATGTAAAGTGAAACTGATTAAAATGGATAGAGTGATTTAATGTATCTCTTTAAATGCTTTTTTGATTATAAGATATCTAGTCTTTGTGGTGGTAGTTAGGTGTTTGATAGATGTTATCTTTAGTTGAGTCTGATACATGGTTATACCCATACCATGGTTGTGAGCTATATTATATCATGTACTTTTTGTGTTTCTATATGCTACACCACCATGTCAGTTAAGGAAACTGACACCCTAGGGATTCTGAGCCATAGGGGGGTGTTTTCACCAACATCCTAGTGAGAGGATGGATGCCTAACTACCCCCTGTGGCCCCTCTCTCTTCTCTTGGTAGTTACATTTGATGGTATTCACAATGGATAATTTTTCACATATATGTGTGTAGAGGGCTGTAATGGCTTGTGGTTATTTCACACACATATATTCTTCATATAGTTTCTTATATACTACTATTGGTATAATTTATGTAGGATGTGATTGATTGAGGATCCTTACTCGGTTTATGGGTTGTGATGACTTGAGGTATAATACCCAAAGTATGATACAAGATATATGAGCCATGGTGGCCCTCAGAAACTACCTAGTTACTCTTGGTTATGTGGATGTGGTGGTGTGTTATATGAGGTTCATATTTTGGTGTTCTCTTATGTATCTACGGGCTATCTTTTTAGGAGAGAGATCCTCAGGACATGCGATGTTGGGGAAAATTAGAAAACCAATGGGGAAGTGGTAGTGGTGTACGCTTAATATTTTTTATTATATAATATTCTATTATATGCGATACTTGTTGAGAGTAACCATTGTGAGGATAGGAACATTTTATACCTTTTTATGTTATGAGTAAGTTTCACTTGTTGTTCACTATGTTTTAGCATGCTTTATTTACTTTTTCACTAGAGGCTCCATGGAGGATCCTACTAAGTATATTGTTATACTCATCCAATGTTTATAAAATATTTTTCAGATTAGTTGAAGAAGGTTGTAGATCAGGCTGGTTACTACAAGATTGTGGGTTGCAGGAGCTATTTGGTATTTGTGGTTGCTATAGTCTTTACATTTCTTTTGGTACATGCAGTTTTTCCTTTCAGTTTTATTTGTTCATTCATGACATTACTTTTGTGTACTTGGGTTTCTTATATATTTTATTATGTGTAAGAGTTGGTTTGTGTTTATCTTATCTATCTCTTCTTCATGTGTTCTATTATTGAGTAATTCCTCCCATCTAAATGATTATTATACCCTCGTTGCTAGGTGTCAACCCAGGGTCTACTGGAGGTAGGAGTCCGGGGTTGCTATTTATTTTCTCCCATTGTTAGTCCAGGAGGGGTATACATTGTGGGGATGGGGTCGTGATATGACTGAATATATTAAAACATTATATTTTCAAGTTATTTAGTGAATATAAAAAATATTTTAAAATAAAATATTTACTATTAAATAATTGTTTAATATTTTATGGGAGAAGTGATTCAAGTTAATGGATATGATTTTATCAAAAAACATTATTTTATATGTTGTGAGTGTAGGATAAATTATTTATGACGTTACTGAATCGTTCACTATCTCATAAATACTATTCATTTTTTATTTAAGGTATTAATAGTATTTGAGGGGCCTAAGTGTATTTTATGAGACTTAACCCTCCTTATATAAACCAAGAGGTTCTTTATTCATAGTACTATTCAACCTATGATGTTTGAGAGATTCTATAAAGACCCTATTGCTTCCTAGAGAGAGAAGAAATTGTAACATCCATTGATTTAGATTATATTTTATCTTTTAAATAATTCTTGGTTTAAAACATCTACCAAATTAAAATAAACCAAGAATGGTTTTAATTATCAAATTAGTTTTATGTTTTATTCATATTTTGAATTTATGCCCATTCAATATTTACATAGTTTTTTAAATATGGTTGAATATATTTCAGATAATTTTATTTTGATGTTTATAAAGGTAAAACATAATTTCTTGTGAGATTATTTCATAAATTATAAGTCATTACCAATAAAAGTAAATTTCATGTGAAAGTGATTATTAATATCACAAAAGTTGTTTTATATTGGTATGGAATTTATAGTTATGATTAAAATGATAAGTTTTATGTTTTGAATATATATTTTTTTCATGATAATATATATATATATATATGATTATTGAAACATATCATTTTAAAAATTCAAATTTAATTAAGTATATGTTTATAAATAATGTAGGTAATTTCAATATAAAATTATGTAATGGCATGAAATTAATAATAAATATAAATTAAAATATTTATCATGGTAAATAAAGTGTTTTTTTGAAATAAAAATTCTTTTTAAATAAAAAATATTCATTTTTAAATAAATGTATAACATAATTGTAGAGAAATTATAATAATATATAAATAAAATTAATGTAATATATTAGTTAAAGAAATAGAATTATAAAATTTAATTGTTAAAATCTTGTTAGGAATTGAAAATAAATTTTCATAATGGTAATCTACGGAAATGATCAACCACGTTAAATGGTTGTTGTTTAGATTATAGTTGGCCTAACAGTTCATGTGTCTCCAAATACTAAAGGATAGATTCTTTTAGAGATGTACTGATCTATTTTCTTCATACACTACTTTATATATTTCTATAAGTTTGTGTGTGACCACTTTAAATTTCAAGATGGTGTTAGTTCATTACATCTCTTGTATGCACTGTAACTCTTGTTTTCATTAATAAATTTTTCAGAGGTATGGGTTGGGTAAGAAAATCATGTCTCATTTTGTTCCACAATTTATTTATGGGTAATTTCCAATTTTAAATTCCTGTGTAAAGGTCATTTTGATTCTATATAAGGGTAGACTATTAACTTTCTAACTTTCATTATGAAATATGTGTACTCATGTAAGGGTATTTTTTTAGTGTAAGGGTAGGATGTGCTCTCGTAAAGTTAGAACCCACTATGTACGGGTACCGCACTACCTATGTAATCGTACACAAGATCTACATAAGCGTACTCCATCACATGTGTAAATGTATGTACCATACTTTTTGATGGAGTAAAGGTAATTATACCACCAATAAAGGGTCAACCATGTCAAATAAGGGTCATCTAGTAGTTACATAATGACAGGAAAATACTTAGGAAAGGGTAACCAAAATCCTTAACCGATATGTAAGGGTAAAATTCCATTCATGAAAGGGTTTAAACCTACTACATAAAGGTAAATTAAACTCATATACGAGTAGACCAAATAGTGCACTACCCATGTAAGGGTACCGACCAGGATTTCATAAAGGTTACACACCCAATACACAAGCTTTGTTAGGGTGAAACCGATCCTATGTAAGGGTAAGCTATTTAATATAGACGTAACGTAAGGGTCTTCAATCCCTCGCATAAGGGTAAAAGAAACCTAAAATGTCCTTGATAAGGGTCATGTGGTGTGTTTAAATCCACGAAAAGGTAATATTAAGGAAATGAAAATATAAATGCACACTTCAAAATTTAAACCAACTACACTGTCATCATATTCCTCACAGGAAAACCTATAAATAAAATTGAAAAATATATATATATTTAATATTCAATTATCATGTCAGTTTAAATGCTGATTTTATTGACAAAGAAGATCAAATTATTGGAACATGACATGAATCTAAAATTCACATTAATAAAATCATATTTTATTATTTGCATGCTATGTATCATTTCTAGTTTGTTCATTAAGCCATAGAAACTCAACCATCACATAATGTTAATGTTTTGAAGTTTAAAATATATTTTATTGGGAAAAGAACGAGGTCAGAATCTTATTAGAGTATAATAGAAATATAAAATATATTTTATATAAACATCATTCTAAAAGAGGTTATATTATGTCTCCAGATTTATTTGGGATACAAACTAGTCTATCATATTAGTATTATTTAAATATGAATATATTGCAAATATGGATATTCAAATGGGACCTTTTCTTCATATTTTTGACCATCTAAGTCCCAAAATGATGAATCATTATAGTAATGACTGAGAGAGTGAAAGTGGGAAAAAAGGAAGAGCCTTTCAAAGGAGGCCTATCTTCGAAGATGGAAAAGATTCACAAAAGAGTCCAAATATTCTATCTACATGATCCTTATGAACAAAGTAACTCAGATGTTGAATTTTAGTAAGGAAAAATTGTTTTAAAAATCTTATTTCATAGTTCCAAAAATCCTTTTATTATAAGGGAATTATTTTTAAAATTTATTCTTTTAGATTTTGAAGGCAATTTCTTGTTTTCAAGAGAAAATTAATTTTTTATAATCATCTATTTCAAGGGTTTCTAAAACCCTTTCCCTAGAATGGAAAATTATTTTATGATTTACAAAACCCTTTCTTGTAAGAGAATATTTTTCTAATTATTTTTAAAGGAATTGTTTTCATGAATCCTATTTTAATCATTTTCTAATATCAAGAAAAAGTTTTATAAAATAAATTAATTATCATTTAAATGGATAAATCTTATTTAAAATTTATTGATTTCATTCAATATTATATGTTATTTATGGCCATACACAATATACTTGATTGAAATTCCATGTATGTTATGAAATGTATTTTCATTTATTTCTAAGAATTATTTTTAGATATTTCCTATGGATGTTCAGAGTATTTCTAATCATTCTGAAGTATTGATTTTACATTATGAAAAATTTTATTAATGTTTACTAGATATGTAATTATTTTCCTCTTTGAAAAAAAATTACATAGATAATAAATTTTTGAAGAGTTATTTTAATGGGTTTATAATAAGAATGGAATGTTTTTCAAAAACAATTATTTAAAATTTAGCACTTTGAAAATAGTTATAATGATGAGAAATGGGGAGTGAACTCATGATCCAATGGGGACTTTGTCCATGTAATGATTATATCTTTTATATTCCTAGATTCCACATGGTTTTCTTACAGTTTCCTAAGTATCATTACATTCAATAAATAGATATTATTTTTTAACGTAATGTAATTATTTTTTAAAAGAGAAATATAAATTTATTTCAAAGGATGTTGTGTTTCTAAATAATATGTATTTTCAAAATAATTAGCCTTTTAAGAGAAATTTCAGTCTATTATATATTTTTTTAAACCCTAAATTGTTAATTATGTAAAATTTATTTACTATATTGAACGCTCACGCGTCGTTGGGCATGGGTGACAAATTAAAATTTATACCTACTTACTACTTAGGACAGTGGCAAGATAGGGTCAATCCACAGGGAGGCCTGTTGTTGTGTTTGGTGTTCTAAAAAAAACTAAACAAAAACACACATGAAAATATCGAGCAAAGAAAATTGGTGGTGGTGAAGTGAAGTGAAAGAGATTTAGTGCGCGAAGAAGAAGGGGTGAAATGGTGAACGCAAAGTGAGTAGATAGAAACAGAGCAACAAGAGGAATTATAGTGCAAACAACCAATATATGAGTAAGAGGGGAAGTCCACTGGTCGATTTGATGTTGCTTAACCCTATTCACGCACTGCAATCGAAGAGCATGGATCTGACTAAGAGTAACCGGCCAGAGTTGTCGACTGGTCAGCTTGGGATGTAATAGCTCTTACAGTCCCTTGACTGTAAGAGTCATTCCATCCAATGGTGAAATCAAGTCAGTAGTCACCGAGCTCAACTTGCAAGTTGAGTTCGGTGTGTCTCTCTCTTTCGAGAGTAATTCACTTGTCAGTGAATTACTTAGATTGAAACAGTTTTAATTAAAGTTCAAACAAGATTGGTTTTCACTCGATCCTGTTGTTTTGAAAATATGAGTCTGTAAAAAGTGAGAGAGACAATCCAGAGCAAGGATGCAGTGCATGAATGAGATTAAACAAATCGAATCAACCAGCATATTCCCCCCAAAGGGAATTAAACGGACATCGTGGTTGGTTTTCATGCAACAGTGAAATAAAAATCAATGTAGTTCATGTTAAATTCAATTTCAGAATAACAGAGCACAAGTCAAATAAGAATGATCGTCTCCCTGCTCGAGCTCTCGGAAACTCTAACTCCTGCCGCTTGATGATGGATGCGATGCTGGAATGCGCTCGAAGTCCCGCTCTGGGAATCGAGGTGTGAAATGTACTGGTCTCGTACTCCAATATGCTCCGAGGAAGATGGTGAAAGTTCTGTCTTCTCCTTGTAATGATCTTATCTGATGTCTGCTCCTTCTCTCTCTCGATCGATGTGTATCCCACCACTTTTTTTTGTCCTCCGCTCCTCCTTAGCTCTGTTCATCTATGCCTCTCCCTCCTCTCATGCATTCATCACCCAACCGAAGCCTCTGTAATCTCATCCAATGTGTTCCCCGACATCCACGTGGCTCCTTCACTGTGTTGCTCCTCTCGCGCTTGTCACCGGAGCAATTGCTCCTAACTAAATGAAAATGATATGCGCCCGCAGCGAGTCACAACCCTCTGCAAATCAGCAAGTCCACGTGGCATGCTTTGATGTGCACGTCACCTTCTTTTAAGTGAGCTCCAAGTGAGTGCATCTCCCCCTTGCAACGAACAAATTCTTTTAATCCCCGCAAGTATGAGTGACTCCCCCTGGAAGAAATAAAAGAAAAACCAAAACAAATTAAACAAATAAAATGAAACTAAAAAAAACTATATATTAATATTATTACTTAGATTAGTTAACGAAAAAAATCATTTATATATATATATATATAATACCTAATATTAATACTAAAATATGTAATTATAATTATTATTATTATTATGATATACTAATAATATATATAAGCTTATATATAACTATAATTATTATATGTTATTATAGTTATACTATATATATGTTAATATAAAAAGTATATATAAAATGAATGTTATTGTATATTGTAATATATATAAAAAAAAGAAGAAAAAAAAGAAAACAGAATAGAGAAGGGGAGAAGACGTCGGCGTGGATAAAGGGGGGGAGAGAGGGCGGCGCTGGAGTGCAGCAGGGAGGAGTCTCGACGGCTCTGCGCTGGTGAGGACAGCGGTTCTGTTCTGGTGGAGATGAAGGCCGAGGAAGAGAGGGACGACGGCGAGGTCAGGGGATTTGGTGGGTTCGTTGGTGGCTGTTGGTGTGGTCTTCAAGTGTTTGGCCGGCGAAGTGAAGCATGGCGCAGGGAGTTCTAGCAGGGGCCGATGGCGAGGTTAGGGGATTCGGCGGCGAGATTCACAGCGAGGGAGAAGGCAGCGGAGTCCGAAGGGCAACGCGGCCATGGATGGTTCGGGTTAGGGTTTCAGGAGGAAGAGGTAGCAGGATTTGGGAAATGGTTCGGAAATGGGGGTTCGATCAAGGCAGGCCATGTCTAGGTCCAGTGGCTACATCGGAACGAATCAAAAAATTTGCTCTTCTTCTTCTTTGATATTTTTATTTCTTCAGTTTACGATTTTGAGTTTGATGGTGATTTGTTTCATGTTCTTGAAGTTCCCTGTTGCTATGGATTCGTTTGCTACACCATGTTGTTGTGTGATTGTTGTGGGAAATTTTGATGCTGTTGGTTCGCTGGAACGGTGGTAGGGTGCCAGAAACGATGAAGGCGGGTGGCGAGATGGAAGGCTAGGGAGACTGGATTCGGGTGAAGGGTTTCATACAGGGGGTGGTGCAGGCGAGGTCTGGGGTTTGTTCGGCGAGTCCGGACCGGCAGCAGGGGCTTGCGGTGACGGTGGAGTGCAGCTTGGATCCGATCCAGTGCCTTGGAATCAGCACAGGGCGACTGTTGTGATTGAGGAAGGAGGCGACGACGATTCAGATGCGGCCAGAGGTGGATGGCAGGGATGTCTCGGTGAGGGTTGAACTGCTGCTGTGAGTGGTTCAAATATTTCTATTGCTAGAGTTGGGATGCTGTGTGAATGAGGAGGCAGAGTGGAACGGTGACTGTGAGAATTTTGGACAATCGGTAGCTGTGAGAAAAAGAAAAGGGAGAGGGTTTTTTTTTTTTTTACGATTTTGTTAAAAAATATTTCTGAAAAACGGCCTAGGTCAATTTTTTTTTTAAAAATACGCTACAAAGGCGGCATCTGCGATGCCGCCTTTGCTCCCCCGCGCCGCCTTTGGCCCGGATCGATGACATGGCAAAGGTGGTCGGGAGGAGGCCGCCTTTCGCCTCAGGGTAAGGCGAAAGGCGGCATCGCGGAAGCCGCCTTTGGCCATACGCAGAGGCGAAAGGCGGCTTCCGCGATGCCGCCTTCGCCTGAACTCCTTATAAAAGGGCGACCACCCCCCCTCTCCTCACTTGTTCATTGCAACTTCATCTCACCGATTTTCTCTCTCTCTAAAAAATTCCTTTACTGTGCGAGCTTTTACGAAGCTTCATTTAGAGGTATGTTTCTTTATTTAATTTAATGTTTTTATTTAATTAATTTAATTTTGTTTAGTTTTAAATCTTTCATTTGTTAAGCAGTTTAGGTAGTTCTTAATATTTGGTTATTTAGTTTTTGTAATTAGTTATATATAGTTTTAAATAATTACTGTTAGGTAGTATAGATTAAGTATATATTAACTTAAGATTAAGTATTTAGAAATTTTGGTAGCTTAAAGATTATGTGGTTATCTACGCAATTAAATTCATGTCTGGATACAAACAAGTGGATGTGACTCTGACACAGATGTACATAGGGGTAAAACCCGAAAACACCGCTTCGAGCTAGACTCGAACGGGAACTGGTGCATGATAACGGGCCTTGCTGCATCCTGGTTTGACAATCCCGGAGAATATGCTTAAGATGATTCATATTTTCTTTATAAACTACTAAAATTTCTAAGAGAAGAAAAAGCAAATCAGTATATTTATCAATGATAAATGATAAATATAATTTTATAGAATGAAATAAGGACATAAGAATTAACGAATTAAAGTTATTATTAGTTAATTATAAAATAATAGAATAATTAATGATTAGTTGTTATTAGTTAATTTTAGAATAATTAATAAATAACATAGGATTAAAACATGAATTCATATAATGATTAGCTAACGATACTAATGATCAGTATATTTATCAATGATAAATGATAAATATAATGTTATAGAATCAAATAAGGACATAAGAATTAACAAATTAAAGTTATTATTAGTTAATTATAGAATAATAGAATAATTAACGATTAGTTATTATTAGTTAATTTTAGAATAATTAATAAATAACATATGATTAAAACATGAATTCATATAATGATTAGCTAACGATACTAATGAACATATAAAGTGAAATGAAGAAGAACAAACAAACTAAATAAAAAGGCGCTCTAAAATTACATTCTAATAAATATCATATGGTCAAACATCAGTAGCATAGTTTATGGTATAGAAAGGCGCAATAAAATTACATTATAATAAACATCATATCGTCAAACATAATTGTTAATATTTTGTTACACTATCATAATTTTGATGAAAGAAACATTTTTGACGTAGAGAGCCATGTTTGCCTGTGTGTACTGTTATGGGGAGATTATTCAAACTGAGCAAGGAGCTTCTTACAGTACACAACCAATTACGGTGGTTAGTATAGTTGATTGTGTTACCATAAGTGACCTTCAAGAGAGAATTCATGTTTCCTTAAATCTGGGACCCGATCTAGAGATAATGTCTATGAGCTATAGACATTTGCAATTTCCAACAACACTGTGGCATATAGCTTATCCATTGGTTGCTGATGCGCAGTGGGTCCAAGCAATTAATTTATTTTCTCAACGGTTAGATGGTACCATGATGGAGTTATACGTTGTTGTTGCTACTGTACAACAACAACGTCCACTTGTACAAAGACGTAGAAATACAAGAGTGGTTGAAGACAGTCTACCCCATGACATTGAGCCTATTCCAAATGATGCAGCAGAAGAGGACAACCTAGATGATCTTCCGGATATACATGTCAATCCGACTTCTGATGAGGAGTTTCGTAATGATGGATCAGATGGCGACAACAGTGCTGATGAGGAGGGACCAACAAAAGATAGAGAGGAGGTTTTGAGAAATGCAATTGTTGTACATCAACCTCGGTCAATAAATCATCCACCATTATTTTCATCTTGGTCAGAAGCAATGACACGCGTGCCTGAATTCGATAATACTGTTCTCACACCGACAACTGAGTTCCCTGGAGTTGTACCAGATAGGTTTAGTGAGGTGGACAAAACCTTATATATTGGAAGGAATTTTCCCAGTAAAGATGCCTTAAAAATCACGTTAAAGAGATTTCATATTGAGAGAAACTTCAACTATGTAGTTCACGAATCATGTCGTAGTAAATATGTTATACGGTGCGTGAAGTATGGGGATGATTGTAGATTTCGCTTAAGGGCTATTCCAGACATTACATTTGGAGGTTGGAGAATCTCAAGGATTGAGGCGGCTCATACTTGCGTTCAGCCAAGTCTCACACAAGATCATACTTCATTGGATGCAGAATTTGTTTCATCTATTGTTGTTGAGATGATTAGGACATGCCAAGATGTTCCAATATCCCTTGTGTAAGAGAGGATTCTACAGACATTCGGTTATAAGATTTCCTATAATAAGGCATGGATGGCGAAACAGAAGGCAATTATGAAGGTATATGGTAATTGGGATGACTCATATCGAGTATTTCCGCAATTGCTAGCCATACTGAGGCATCATAACCAAGTTGTCTTCCATCTGGATACAAACGAACATGTGTCTCCTGATAATCGACTTGATCCATCTCGTGTTCAATTTCATCGGTTGTTCTGGGCATTCCTTCCTTGTATCTCTGCATTTCGTTTTTGCAAACAATTTATTCAGATTGATGGAACATTTCTGTATGGAAAATACAAGGGCGTATTGTTGATTGCGGCAACCCAAGATGGAAACCGTTCACCTCTTCCGCTTGTCTTTGCCATTGTAGAGAAAGAAAACTATGAATCATGGAGTTGGTTTCTGGCATGTATCAGCAACCATTTCACCAACATTCAGGGAGTTTGTTTGATATCTGATCGCCATCGAGCAATTAATGAGGCAATCAATGCAGATCCTGATACATGGAGATACCCAAATGCACATCATCGGTTCTGCATTAGACACATTTCTAGCAATGTACATAAAAAATTCCACAACGAACCGATGAAGAAGGAAATCACAAGGCTTGGTACGTATTTTATTCATTCTGTTTTACTGTTTCAATATAAATATAAAATCAATTTATGTGAAATATCATCTACGTTTTGTAGCATATGAGTCGGACCAACGACGATTTGAAGAACGTTTTGAACAAATTCGTCAGGCTAATCAAGAAGTTTATGATTATATGATGCGGATTCCAAAAGAGAAATGGACATTGACATACGACGGGGGAAAGAGGTACGAACACATGACGACAAACATTGTGGAGTGCATCAATGGTATCTTCAAAGGACTTCGCAAGCTACCTATAACCGCATTAGTTCAGGAGACATTATATCGATGCGTGAAGTACTTTGTGGATAGACAAAAACTAGCATCAGACAGAATACATCAAGGGATAAGATATGGAATACACTTTCAACGAGAGATTGAAAAAAATATTGAAGAAGCTTCTGGTTATCACGTATGTCTCTTTCGAAGAGAAGACTCCCGATTTGAAGTTCAAGAGCGTTCAGACCCCATCACAAATCACGTCGGTGAAAAAATGGTGGTGTTACTGGAAACAAGGCAATGCCAATGTGGAAAATTTCAGGCCTTACGGTTTCCATGTACACACGTCATCGCAGCATGTGCCTCTGTGAACATCTCATGGGAAGCATATGTTGATCCAGTGTACCAGATGGATATCATTGCCAATTGTTATGCTGCACCATGGACACCTATTGGGGAGTATCGTTATTTCCCAATGCCCGAAGGCCAGCCGATAGTGATACCTGACATGAATCGGTTACGTCCTCGTGGGAGACCAAAGGCGAGTAGGATGCGTAATGAGATGGACTGGCCTCAAGAACAAGGGCAGAGTTTGCGATGCACAATATGTCATAAAGAAGGTCATAACCGGAAGCGATGCCCTAACGTTGTTGGGTCGACTTCACAGTCTCATTCATAATGATGTATTGTCTTCATTGTGACATTCCCATATTGTAAACTAAATGTTGTTATCTCTTTTTTATTCCTTGGTTTTCTAAACCCCAAACATCTGAGATAAGTTTTCATATTAATATTCATGCTTTCAAGAAATAACTTTAAATATGAAATAATAGAATTTATTTCAAAACTCTGAAAGCAGAACACTTAACCCATATTGAAAAGTGTATGTCAGTTAACCCATTAACATGTTTCCTGGACGTTAATATTAAAAATTTTAACCCTAAACCCTCCAACCTAAACCCCAATCTAAACATGCAGGATATTTTAGAAAACTGTTCTATAACAAATTTATAGTATCATAATAATTAGCATAAGATATTGAATACATACAATTAGATAAATTCTAAAAACATCATTACTAATTGACATGGTTTATCTTAATCCAATCTATAAGTAGTTAATCACAAAGCTCCCCTAAAATATGTGTAACCAAATTCAAGACTCAATATTTTAGATAACATAACTTATTTCATATTAATATTCATGCTTTCAAGAAATAACTTTGAATATGAAATAATAGAATTTATTTCAAAACTCCGAAAGCGGAACACTTAACCCATATTGAAATGTGTATGTCAGTTAACCCATTAACATGTTTCCTGGACGTTAATATTAAAAATTTTAACCCTAAACCCTCCAACCTAAACCCCAATCTAAACATGCAGGATATTTTAGCAAACTGTTCTATAACAAATTTATAGTATCATAATAATTAGCATAAGATATTGAATACATACAATTAGATAAATTCTAAAAACATCATTACTAATTGACATGGTTTATCTTAATCCAATCCATAAGTAGTTAATCACAAAGCTCCCCCAAAATATGTGTAACCAAATTCAAGACTCAATATTTTAGATAACATAACTTATTTCATATTAATATTCATGCTTTCAAGAAATAACTTTGAATATGAAATAATAGAATTTATTTCAAAACTCCGAAAGCGGAACACTTAACCCATATTGAAATGTGTATGTCAGTTAACCCATTAACATGTTTCCTGGACGTTAATATTAAAAATTTTAACCCTAAACCCTCCAACCTAAACCCCAATCTAAACATGCAGGATATTTTAGCAAACTGTTCTATAACAAATTTATAGTATCAGAATAATTAGCATAAGATATTGAATACATACAATTAGATAAATTCTAAAAACATCATTACTAATTGACATGGTTTATCTTAATCTAATCCATAAGTAGTTAATCACAAAGCTCCCCCAAAATATGTGTAACCAAATTCAAGACTCAATATTTTAGATAACATAACTTATTTCATATTAATATTCATGCTTTCAAGAAATAACTTTAAATATGAAATAATAAAATTTATTTCAAAACTCTGAAAGCGGAACACTTAACCCATTTTGAAAAGTGTATGTCAGTTAACCCATTAATGTTATATTTACATTTTACACTTACGACTCATTTTCTTTGTTTATATGCAGATGGATGATACCATACTACTCACTCAGCAGCCTACCCATATTTCGTAGGGCGTGTTAGAGGGTCATCCAGATCGATTTCTGAAGGTGCGTCGAGCGCACCATTTTCATCACATGGAGCCTCCACATGCCATTAGACCTTACTTGCGCCGTGCTGGCTTCTATGGCCTTGCCGTATCAGATTTCACATTTGTAGATCATTACCTACTTGCTGCCCTCGTTGAGAGATGGAGACCAGAGACACACACATTCCACTTGCCTGAGGGGGAGATGACCATCACCCTCGAGGATGTCGCAGTTCTTCTCGGTCTTCCTATCCAGGGGAGACCCGTTATTGGACCCACTCGTGCAGCTTGGCCAGACCTTGCTCAACGCTTGTTAGGCGTTGATATTTTGTCTGACCGTAGGGCTACAGATGGATCGTCCATATCTATGCGTTGGTTGGAGTCGCAGATTCCACATTTACAGGATGATGATGATGAGCAGACCGTCATGCATTACGCCCGTGCATATATCTTACAACTCATTGGTGGGACCATGTGTACTGATCACTCGGGGATGCACGTGCATATGATGTATCTACCCCTACTAGAGGACTTTGATCGGGCTGGGACGTACAGTTGGGGATCAGCCTGCTTGGCATACACGTACAGATCATTATGCAGACTATCCCATAGGGACCGTACAGGTCTTGGAGGATGCGTCATCCTTATTCAGATGTGGGCATGGGAGCGCATCCCATCATTCCGCCCTGACCTTGCTGGTCCACCGGTCGAGATGGAGGTGCTGCATGACGCTCCGCGTGGACGCTGGTATGATAAGTCATTTCTATTGGTTTTTTATTCTACTACGAGTTAGTGACTATAATTTCTCATTATTTGTCATTATCGTTGTATTTTACAGGTGGTGTCAGCGACACAATTTTGACGTGGTTCTGAGACAGCATTTGGGCGTATATCGGCTACAGTTGGACTGTCTCTTACCTGATCAGGTATGTATATACAATCTATCACTGTCTAACATTTTTAATAATAACATCAATTTTGGTTTTTAGTTGGGTGTTTTTTTGACAAAATCACTTGTCATTTCAGATTTCATGGCTTCCATACTGGAGTATTATGGACCAGTTGCCAGCATACTGCACTGTTGGTCTTGAGGATGCTATGGCTGTAGTGCCCCTCATTCACTTTCATATTATTGAGTGGCAGCAGCCTGACAGGGTCATGCGCCAATTTTTTCATACTCAACCGATTCCATTACCATCTAGACAGACAGACAAGCTTCATGGGATGAAGCTGACAAGGAGGCAGGATGATGACTGGTCCCAAGTACATGTGAGTTTTATCGACTGCTGGCACAGACGTGCAGAGTTACGTATTCAAGGTGTTCCTACAAATCGATTCTCTCTTTCAGAGCAGGTTGACTATGCGCCCTGGTATAGACTAAAGTCTATACTGTATCTTACCCAAGCTGGCATAGAGATGCAGAGGATGGTAAGTTAATAAATTCCTATTACTTTGTTTATTGAATTATTTTCTAATTCCATTTGAATCTACTTACAGGGAAGTCACACAGAGTAGCTTGTTCGCATGAGCGATGAAGAGGAGGAGGGGGTCTTTAGCCGGGAAGCCGTCCATGCTACAGCGCTGGAGGCGAGGGCATCTTTTCATGCGCTTTCCGAGAGCATCTTCACGCGTCTGGCTCGGAGACAGGAGGTTCCTGCCCCAGAGGAACATCCTACAGCTGCTGCTGGTGCTGAGGAGCCACGACCACGGCGACGTAGACAGCGTCGTGCTGCACGTGAGGCATCGCCTGTTCCACAGGCAGAGGTCGGGCCTCTAGTAGTCCAGGATCAGCCTATTCAGGATGTGCCTCAGGTGGCATGAGATCCGTATTTCCTGACAGGATATCCGCAGTTCTCTCCATCTTGGGTTCCAGATCCTTCACAGCCTTGGATTCTAGAGCTGTCGTCGTCTTGGGGTATAGCTCCATCACAGGCTTCATTCCCCTCTGCGATGGAGGCAGGTCCTTCTACCACCCTAGTGGGAGAAGGATCCGAATGGCAGTACGAGATGCAGTTGACAGCTCCTCCAAATGACACACAGATGGAGGATGCGACGGTCGACGTTTCAGTGCCCGAGGGTCAGCCTTCTCCAGGTCATCAGACTCCACTGCGCACTCGACGCGGACGTCCTATTCGCAGACCACCATGTGGGACAGAATCTCCTCGCCACATACATATGCATTGATTTTACATTATTGTTTACATGTTTTATGTGTACTGAAATCAAAATACTATTTTTACTTGTTGGTCAGAGTGGAATCTCAGGAGGGGGTAAATTAGGTTTTATTTATATATATTTATATAACCATACGAACATAATAATAAAACATTAATAATTACTAATTACCAAATTACAAATTATATAATTAATAATTCTATTACTAATTAACTATTTAATTAGTATATAATTAATATTTATATTACGAAATAACTAATTAATTAGTATATAATTTGTAATTTGGTAATTAGTGTTTATTAATCATTAATTATATAATAACTAATTAGTTAATTAGTAATAAAATTATCAATTATATAATACTTAATTATTACATATATAATAAATACTTAGTTAATTAGAAATATAATTAATAATTATAACTAATTAATTAGTAATTGGTAATTATTAATTAGTTAATCAGTAATATAAATATTTATTATAATTATTCATTATAAGAGGGTTTTCCCTGAAAATCATTCTGCATTTTCGATGTGGGATTCATGTTCTACCTTTACTGTGCAGTAGATTCTGCATTTCCGATGTGGGATTCTGTTACAAGTACGTGACTTTGAAATACAATAAAAGATAAACTATAAGGCCAATATAAATGAAATTTTAAAAATTGATTAAACATATAATAAATAGTTGAAAACAAAAAGAATTTCCTCAAAAATGTTGATGAAAAATAATCTTTAACCTTTCAAAACCGCCTACTTGAAACTTAAAAATGTTTCAAGTACGTGAATTTGAAAGACTGTAAAATATAAACTATAAAACGAATATAATTGAAACTTTGAAAATTGATTAAACATATAATAAATAGTTGAAAACAAAAGAAATTTCCAAAAAAAAGTTGATGAAAAGTAATTTATAAGCTTTCAAAACCGCATACTTGAAACTTAAAATTTTTCAAGTACGTGACTTTGAAAGACCATAAAACATAAAATAGAAGACCAATATAAATGAAACTTAAAACATGGATTAAACATATAAAAAATAGTTTAAAACAAAAGCAATTTACAAAAAAATGTTAATGAAAAATAATTTATAAGCTTTCAAAACCGCCTACTTGAAACTTAAAAATGTTTCAAGTACGTGACTTTGAAAGATTATAATTATATAACTAATTAACTAATTAATTATTATATAATTAATAGTTATATTAATAATTAACTAATTATTTATTATATAAGTAATAATTAATGAGTAATAATTAATAATTAATAATTTAATGAATAGATATAATTAATATTTATATTACTAATTAACTAATTAATAATTACTAATTACTTATTAATAATTATTAATTACTAATTACTAATTATAATGAATAATTATAATAAATATTTATATTACTAATTAGCTAATTAATAATTAATAATTACTAATTAATTAGTTATAATTATTAATTGTATTTCTAATTAACTAAATATTTATTATATATGTAATAATTATATTAATAATTAATTATTATATAATTAATGATAATATTACTAATTAACTAATTAATTATGACATATTTAATTATTAATAATTACTAATTAATAATTAAAAATTATAATGAATAAATGTAATTAAAAATTATATTACTAATTTACTAATTAATTGTTATATAATTAATAATTATATAACTAATGAACTAACTAACTATTATATAATTAATTATTAATAATTACTAATTAATAATTATAATGACTAATTATAATTAATATTTATATTACTAATTAACTAATTAATAATTACTAATTACTAATTACTAATTACTAATTACTAATTACTAATAATTAGTAAGTGAAACCGAAAGCTTATAAATTATTTTTTATCATCATTTTTTATGATTTTTTTTGTTTTCAACTATTTTTTATATATTTAATCCATGTTTTAAGTTTTATTTATATTGGCCTTATAGTTTATATTTTATAGTCTTTTAAAGTCACGTACTTGAAAAATTTTAAGTTTCAAGTATGCGGTTTTGAAAGCTTATAAATTACTTTTCATCAACATTTTTTTTGTAAATTTCTTTTGTTTTCAACTATTTATTATATGTTTAATCAATGTTTAAAGTTTCAATTATATTCGTTTTATAGTTTATATTTTACAGTCTTTAAAAGTCACGTACTTGAAACATTTTTAAGTTTCAAGTAGGCGGTTTTGAAAGCTTATAAATTATTTTTCATTTACATTTTTTTGTAAATTTCTTTTTTTTTAAACTATTTTTTATATGTTTAATCCATGTTTTAAGTTTCATTTATATTGGTCTTCTATTTTATGTTTTATGGTCTTTCAAAGTCACGTACTTGAAACATTTTTAAGTTTCAAGTAGGTAGTTTTGAAAGCTTATAAATTATTTTTCATTAACATTTTTTTGTAAATTGCTTTTGTTTTAAACTATTTTTTATATGTTTAATCCATGTTTTAAGTTTCATTTATATTGGTCTTCTATTTTATGTTTTATGGTCTTTAAAAGTCACGTACTTGAAAAATTTTAAGTTTCAAGTATGCGGTTTTGAAAGCTTATAAATTACTTTTCATCAACATTTTTTTGGAAATTTCATTTGTTTTCAACTATTTATTATATGTTTAATCAATTTTTAAAGTTTTAATTATATTCGTTTTATAGTTTATATTTTACAGTCTTTCAAATTCACTTATTTGAAACATTTTTAAGTTTAAAGTAGGCGGTTTTGAAAGGTTATAGATTATTTTTCATCAACATTTTTGAGGAAATTCTTTTTGTTTTCAACTATTTATTATATGTTTAATCAATGTTTAAAATTTCATTTATATTGGCCTTATAGTTTATATTTTATTGTATTTCAAAGTCACGTACTTGTAACAGAATCTCACACCGGAAATGCAGAATCTACTGCACAGTAAAGGTAGAACCTGAATCCCACATCGAAAATGCAGAATGATTTTCAGGGCAAACCCTCTTATAAAAGGGAGGCCTGAGTAAGAGTTTCTGTCAGAATCCAGACTGCTGTAATGGCTGTAGCGCTGGATCTTTAATAGCAGAGAAATTCTGCTGATTTTTTTTGTTTTGTTTATATATATATATATATATATATATAAACAAAACAAAACAAAACAATAAAAATTAAAATTAAAATTTTCAAAAAAAATATTTTTTTAGGAGAAAGGCGGCATCGCGGATTCTGCCTTTCACCCGCAGTGCAAAGGCGGCATCGCGGATGCCGCCTTGCCCCCGAAATGCAAAGGCGGCATCCCGGATGCCGCCTTTAAGGTGCATTTTTAAAAAAAAAATTGCCGGAAGCGTTTTCTGGAAAATATTTTTTTTTAAAAACGTAAAAAAAAAATCCAAAGGGAGACGTATCGGTGGGGAAATATTAAGGTAACGGTGGAGAAATACAGGAGAGGGTTATCGGTGGGGTAATTTAGGGGCATAGGTTTTTTATTTATTTATTTAAATGGGTGTAGGTTTACATTATTTAGGAAATTGGGTTTGTTGAGCGCCACTTCAAGTGGCGCTCAACAACTCGGGTGGCTAGCGCCACTTCAAGTGGAGCTTTGCCACCCTTTTTTTTCTTTTGCTGGTTTTGTTTTCCTTTTTATTTTGTTTTAATTTTTTTTTTCTTTTTCTGGTTTTTTTTCCTTTTTTTTTAAATTTTTTTCCACCTCATCTCTTTTTAATAAATAATTTCAAAATAAATATATAAAATTTTGTTTTGTTTTTTTTTGTTTTAATTTTTTTTCCACCTCATCTCTTTTTAATAAATAATTTCAAAATAAATAAATAAAATTTTAAAAATAATCTTATAAATATGTATTTAAAAATGTTAAATTAATTATTATTATATTTATAATTATGAAATTATATTTATGTATATATATAATTATATGTGCGTGTATAAATATAATTATGTATATATATAATTAAAAATAAATATTTATAAATATAAATCTATTTATATATTTTTTTATATAAAAAATATATTTGTAATTATATAATTATAAACTAATGTTTAAATATAAATATTTATAATTATATGAATATGAATATATTTAAAATATATAATTATGAAAATATTGTTACATATATATTTAAAATTTATTTATAAATATATTTAATATGCATATATAAATATATATATATATATGTATGTGTGTGTGTAGAATTATATTTATAATTATATTTATAATTATATTGTAATTATAGTTATACTTGTATATTTATTATTATATATTTGTACATGTATATATTTACATAGTTATAAGTAATTATTTATAAAAAAAATTGAAATATTGTTAAACATATAGTCTTTCAATACCACGTACTTGAAACTTAAAAATGTTTCAAGTATGTGACTTTGAAAGCCTATAAAATATAATCTAAATGACCAATATGAATGAAACTTAAAACATGTATTAAAAATATACTAAATAGATGAAAATAAAAAAATTACGTAAAAAATGTCGATAGAAAATATTTGATAGGCATTCAAAACCACCTAGTTGTAACTTAAAAATGTTTCCACTATGTGACTTTGAACGCCTATAAAAGATAATCTATATGACCAATATGAATGAAACTTAAAATATTGATTAAAAATATATAAATAGATGGGAAAAAACGTAAAAAATGTCGATAGAAAATATTTTATAGGCTTTCAAAACCACCTAGTTGAAACTTAAAACTGTTTCAACTATGTGACTTTGAACGTCTATAAAACATAATCCATATGACCAATATGAATGAAATTTAAAACATGGATTAAACATATACTAAATAGATGAAAATAAAAAAAAATTACGTAATACATGTCGATAGAAAATCTTTTATAGGCTTTCAAAACCACCTAGTTGTAACTTAAAACTGTTTCAACTATGTGACTTTGAACGTCTATAAAACATAATCCATATGACCAATATGAATGAAACTTAAAACATGGATTAAAAATATACTAAATAGATGAAAATAAAAAAATTACGTAAAAAATGTCGATAGAAAATATTTTATAGGCTTTCAAAACCACCTAGTTGTAACTTAAAACTGTTTCAACTATGTGACTTTGAACGTCTATAAAACATAATCCATATGACCAATATGAATGAAACTTAAAACATGGATTAAACATATACTAAATAGATGAAAATAAAAAAATTATGTAAAAAATGTCGATAGAAAATATTTTATAGGCTTTCAAAACCACCTAGTTGTAACTTAAAACTGTTTCAACTATGTGACTTTGAACGTCTATAAAACATAATCCATATGACCAATATGAATGAAACTTAAAACATGGATTAAACATATACTAAATAGATGAAAATAAAAAAATTACGTAAAAAATGTCGATAGAAAATATTTTATAGGCTTTCAAAACCACCTAGTTGTAACTTAAAACTGTTTCAACTATGTGACTTTGTCATTATAATTATTAATTATTAATGGTTAAGTCGCTGTGAAAAATTTTGTTTATATTGTACCTGTACTTTATAATTTAATAGTTAATTGAAATAAGTTTGTATGTAATAGATTTTTGATTTTCTTGTTATTTGACTTAAACAACAATTACTTATCATAGTGAATAAGTTTTTTAATATATACAACATTACATCCAAAAACATCAACGACGATGCCCTCCGGTACCACAACGCGGTGTCTGAATGTCACGTCCTCTCCGCGTCCGACGTCCATGTCGCTCTGGTGTCCTCTCTGCAGGTTCCTCCTCTTCTGGTGCTTCTGGTGCCTCCCCATGATGCTGTGTAGAGGATTGACCAAAATCATGTGAGGATGCCCCAAAATCATGTGAGGATGCCCCAAAACCATATGGGGTGACATATGGCTCTGAAGCTCCTATAAATGGTAGAAATGGGGTACTGAAGAAGGCCTCGTTGGGAGGAGAGGGGGCCGCCATAAGCTGTGTGACTGCACCCAGATCGAAGTCCATAGTAGTCTGCGGAGACGCCATATGCGGTATATAAATGTCTCTCTGCTGTGCAAAATCATCAGTCGGCTGGGCGGGATCGTCTCTCTGTGGTGCGACGAAATCTACAGGAGCCGCTCTCGGATGTCGATGTGGTCGCCTCTGCCCCCCCGGATGTGCTCGTCTCTGTCGTCCAGCTGGCGGCGGCGGTGGCGGTGCATCCTCCTCAGCAGGCATAGCAGGGACATCGTCATCCTCAGGTGCTTCTGCCTGAAGATATGGATCAGGATATGTCTGTGGCTCCTCATCAAAAAAACTGTCACGTATCAACCAGAGATGATCCAATAGAGCCACCACATCCCGATGAACTACCTCCCGCAGAATATATGCATGCTCCTGAGGCTGGGTGGAATGTGCAAGCTGACCAATGACATCTGCCTGCAAATGAAATGACAATCAAATTAATATCAAAAATGAGTTAAACAAAATTAATAAATCTTAGTAAACATACCAATCGTTGAATGCCAATCCCCTGACGTGTAAGGTACATGATGGTGTGTCGTCGATACCAGTGTGCATAATCCTCCTGATCAGATAAATCAGAGTGTGATGTGATATATCCCTGTGAAAAGATATTGAATCGTGCACGCCTGTCCCAAAGCTGGATATAAGATGCATGATGTCGCCGCCAGTCTGTCATCTGTCTACCTATAAGCACAATCGAATGTAACTCGGTATACTGTCGTGGTGCCAAGGGGATATGCTGTATAAAACCGAACTGGCGCATGACCCGGTCTGGCTGGTGCCACTCAACGATGTGGAAGTGAATGAGTGGTACTACTGCAGCACGATCTCTAGCCAAAGATGTGCAGTATAGTGGAAGTGATTCGTAGACATAACCTGTATAAGTAGTCCATGAAACCTGAAATGTAAACTCAAAAAATAAGTCATATAGTAGCATGATAATTTTACTGAGATTATATTGAAATAACTTAAAATAGTGATAACAAAACAAATTTTCCTACAAAAAAGTACTGTTTAACTTACATCAACCGGCACTATAGCATCGAATATCTGTCTGAAGCTGTGCACACTATGTCTCGGAGTATGTGCAAACTTCTGAGCCCTCTTCAGCTTGCTTTCCTCATTCCAGAAAGTACTTTACACTACGATAGAAGGTCTCTTGTACCAACCCTGAAATTTAGATTTACGACATTAGACAAATATTATATTATAATAGTAACTCTTCTGAGTAACATATATTGAAATATTCGTATTTACCTGTGATAGTTAGTTTTCGAACACCCTTGAAAACTCCATTTATACATTCTACGATGTTGGTCGTCATATGACCATATCTCCTCCCATCATCATATGCCAACGACCATTTCTGCTTTGGAATTTTCATCATGTAATCATACACTTCTAGATTCACTCTGTGGATATCTTGAAGATGCTCCTCCATCCTTTGTTGTTGAGGCTCATATGCTATCATACAAGCATTCATCTGAACAGTTATGAAAATAACTACAACAAAAACATTTTAAACAGAAAAGGATGTTCATACCAATTTTTATGATTGCCTTTTTCTTCGACTCATTCTTGAACTTCTTTCGCAAATTGCTGGAAATGTGTCGAATACAGTATTGATGATGGGCATATGGTGGTCTCCACGAAAGAACCTCACACTGTATTGCCTCCTTGATTGCACGGTGGCGATCAGAAATAAGACAAATCCCTTCTGCATCCGTAACAAACTCTCGGAGACATGCCAGAAACCATCTCCATGATGAGAAGTTCTCTTTCTCCACAATTGCAAATGCTATAGGCAGAGGGGCTCGATTTCCATCTTGTGTGGCGGCAATCAATAAAGTTCCGGTATACTTTCCATACAGAAATGTGCCATCAATTTGTATGAACTTCTTGCAATGTCTAAAAGCCGCCACACATGGTAAAAATGTCCAAAATAATCTATCAAACACAACCATTGAGCGGTCAAGTTGGTTCTATTGGTTAACATATTCAACTGTATGTAACCGATAGACAATTTGATTATTGTGGCGTAGAAGCTCCAACAATTGTGGTAGAACTCGATAAGAGTCATCCCAATCACCATACACTTTCACAATAGCCTTCTGTCGTGCTGCCCATGCCTTCCAGTAAGAGATTCGATACCCAAAAAGCTGTTTGATTCGCTCAATGACCAGAACCACGGGGACATCTTGACATGCTCTAATCATTTCAACAATAATAGTTGAAACAAACTCAACCTCTAATGAAGAGTGTTCTTGTGCCAAGCTTGGGTTCACACATGTGTGTGGAGTAAATCTAGTGATGCGCCAGCTGTGAAAAGTGTTATCAATAATAGCTCGCAGACGCATTTGACAGTTCGATTCAGATTTGTCACAACGGATCAAATAATAAGATCTCTTTGACTCTTCTACAACATATGAGTAATGTATTTCAATGTGATATTGTTTTATCACATTTTTCATTGCTTCTTTGCTCTCAAACTCTCTGCCAATATACAGAACATCGTTATCTAACACTCGATTTATGCCACCAATGATTCCTGGAAATTCTGAACTGGGAGTCATAACTGAATAATCAAATTCTGGCAAGCGATTCATACCTTCAGTCGACCAGGAAGCCAATAGTGGAGGATGGTTCAATGGTCGGTTGAACCTCGCATGAGTTGGTACAGACTGATCTTCTGCATGCTCTTCTTCTTCTTCAACTTCCTCTTCATCTTGTTCAAAATTGTCATCATCCTCAAATTCATCAACCAATGCATCTAAAGTATGTGGAGGACTATCCATTGAAACTGTGGCTGATGGAAATGATGGAATAACTACTGATGCTGATGGAACGTCTTGATGTGAAGGAGCATATGACATAGTTTCATGAATTTGAGATGGGTCAACTTCCAATGTCGATGGAACCTCCATTGTAGCTATAGTGACATACAACTCCATCATTTGATTCTCAGGTATATACTTAACCAATGAAAGTATATATTCCCAATCATCATCATCATTTACCGGATAGGGAACATCCAAAACCTATCTATAAATTGAAGATGTCTGAATGTAATGGACTCTATTACTTGATTCCTCGCGAGTTTTAACCTCCGATGAATTTTCCTTTGCACAGCTTCCAAAGTAGTACATCCTCCAAGAATCACAACAGCTTCTGGATGTATACTATAACTACATCCTTGTTCTGTCTCAATTATTTGACAGTTGCAATAAATATAAGCGACGACCATCTTTTTTATCTAAAAGAAACCACTGTTATTAATTAAATCTGATTAAAGAATCAATTTATGTATGCATGCTTCTAGTAATTTAGGTTGGAATCCTAATCCCTCCACCAAATCAATATGTTCAAACCATATTGATGTGTAACTATTTACACAACCCACAAGTTTGTGTTACTTACCCAAAAATAGAAGTCAAATATATTTATACATATCCACATGCATTATATGCATGAGGTACACGAACACGTCATGTAAAAGCATAGAGTTATATGAAATTGAAAGTCTCCACATGAGTAAGCCCGAAGCGACAGATAGCCAACCCCATTCACTTTCCTAGACAAGGCAAGCCTCCAGGAAAGTAGGTGGTCCGACCCAAAGCCCCTCTACCCGGGGATACTTTACTCAAGAGAGAAATCATTTCATGATAACTCTAACACTTAATATGCAAAAAATATATTGAACTACTAAATTCAAGTTCATAACTTCAATTACAAACCAAGGTCAAGGTAGATTGAAAACTAAATTCATTATCATTCCTAGAATGTAATGCAAAGGTATATTCCATAGGAAATTTACTACTACTTGGCTAATTAATATAACTACTTCACTAATTAATATAACTACGTCGCTGAATAATATAACTACTTCGCTAATAACCTAATTATGATAAATTAATTACCTAATTATGGTTAACTAATTACCTAATTATGGTTAACTAATAACCTAATTATGGTTAACTAATTACCTAATTATGGTTAACTAATTACCTAATTATGGTTAACTAATTACCTAATTCTGGTTAACTAATTACCTAATTATGGCAAACTAATTACCTAATTATGGTTAACTAATTACCTAATTATGATTAACTAATTACCTAATTATGATTAAATAATTACCTAATTATGGTTAACTAATTACCTAATTATGGTTAACTAATTACCTAATTATGGTTAACTAATTACCTAATTATGGTTAACTAATTACCTAATTATGGTTAACTAATTACCTAATTATGATTAACTAATTACCTAATTATGGTTAACTAATTACCTAATTATGGTTAACTAATTACCTAATTATGGTTAACTAATTACCTAATTATGGTTAACTAATTACCTAATTATGGTTAAGTAATTAACTAATTATGGTTAACTAATTACCTAATTATGGTTAACTAATTACCTAATTATGGTTAACTAATTACCTAATTATGGTTAAGTAATTAACTAATTATGATTAATTAATTACCTAATTATGATTACTTAATTAACTAATTATGCTTAATTAATTAACTAATTATGATTAATTAATTAGCTAATTATGATTACTTAATTAACTAATTATGATTAATTAATTAACTAATTAGGATTAATTAATTAGCAAGTGATGATTGATTAATTAGCAAGTAATGATTGATTAATAACCTAATTACAATTATTTAATTACCTAATTATGATTAATTAATTACCTAATTATGATTAATTAATTAACTAATTATGTTTCATTAATTACCTAATTATGATTAATTAATTAGCTAATTATGATTAATTAATAACCTATTATGTTTCATTAATTACCTAATTATGATTTATTAATTACCTAATTAGGATTAATTAATAACCTAATTATGATTAATTAATATCTTAATTAGGATTAATTAATAACCTAATTATGATTAATTAATTACCTAATTATGATTAATTAATAACCTAATTATGATTAATTAATAACCTAATTATGATTAATTAATAACCTAATTATGATTAATTAATTAACTAATTATGATTAATTAATAACCTAATTAAGATTAATTAATAACCTAATTATGATTAATTAATTAACTACTAATGATTAATTAATTAACTAATTATGATTAATTAATTAACTAATTATGATTAATTAATTAACTAATTATGACTAATTAATTTACTAATTATGATTAATTACTTAACAAATTATGATTAATTAATTAACTAATTACGATGATTAATTAATTAACTAATTATGATTAATTACTTAACTAATTATGATTAATTAATTAACTAATTATGATTAATTAATTAACTAGTTATGATTAATTAATTAACTAGTTATGATATTAACTAATTATGATTATTTAATTAACTAATTATGATTATTTATTACCTACTTACCATTAATTAATAACCTAATTATAATGAATTAATTAACTAATTATGATTCATTAATTAAATAATTATGATTAATTAATTTGCTAATTATGATTAATTAATTAGCTAATAATCATTAATTAATAACCTAATTACATTTAACTATTTACCTAATTATGATTAATTAATAACTTAATTATCATTGATTAATCAACTAATTATGATTAATTATTTAACTAACTAATCATTTCATTATCTAATTACATTTAAAAAAACCATACTATTTATAAAATACAAATATTATATACTAATTCTATAAATTAAACAACTAAATTATTAAATCAAACTATTAAATAAATTTAAAGAAAGATTTACCTCAAATTTGTGACGACGTAGGTACACAGGCAGAGCAACCGAAGAGGCAAGGCTTCGCAGCAACCGAAGAACGCAAGAAAAAAGTTTGAGAGAGAGAGAGAGGAAGGGATAGGGAGGGAGGAATGGGGGTGGGGTGAGGTAGGAAGTGAGGAATGGGGTGGGGGGCGAGGGTCCTATTTATATGTTTCGGCGCCACTTCAAGTGGCGCCGAATTGATTGGGAAGAAGGGTGCAGCGCCACTTCAAGTGGTGCTGCACGGTTTGTATTTATTTTTTCAGCGCCACTTCAAGTGGCGCTGCACCCTTCTTCCGCCAAATTGGTGGAGCGCCACATGGTCTGGTGTTCAAGGGACCCATTTAACTAATTATTTAAACGTTTGACCCATTAAAAAGAAAAAAAAACCCTGTAGGAAAAATTCGCCGTTATCGGTGAGGTAAAAAAATAAGGGTTATCGGTGAGGTAATAAAATAAAATAGTGAGAAAGTAACAGTGAGGTAGAGTGAAAAATGGGCTAACAGTGAGGAAACATGTATTGGTGAGGAAATGTGTATGTATCGGTGAGGTAATGGAGAGGAGGGGTAACAGTGAGAAAATAAAAAAATAAAAAAAATTATAATAGTGAGGTGGTTATCGGTGAGGATTTTAGGTATCGGTGAGCTTTTGTGCATCAGTGAGGTTTAATGTATCGGTAGCTGGAAATGGAGGAGGAGGACTTGGTGAGGTTTAGTGGTAGAGCAGTAGAGGTGAGGATTGTGTGTCGGTGAGGAAGGTCACTAATTGGGCGGGTTAACGTGCGACCGCAACAGCTGCGAACAAACAAAACAAAGGAAATTAAATTAATAAAATAATTTAATACAACTAAAGAATAAATAAATATATTAGTAAATTAAATTAAATAAATTGAAATTAAAAACTAAAAACACAAAGATAAGAAAAAATAAAAATAATGAAACTTTATTTAAGAGAATGAATTTATTTGGTTTTAAAAAAAATAAACAAACTTAATTAAGGAATAAATTAAAAAAAATTACAGCAACTTGTTTAAATTATTTAACCAATTAACTAAAGAATTAATTAAATTGAAGAATAAAGAATACTAAACGAATAAAATAAAATTGTTAAAACTAATTAAATTTTTAAAAGATTAAAAAAAGAGTTGTTTATTAACTATTTAAAAAAATAAAGCATTAATTAATTTAATAAATGAATCAATAAACTAACTAGAATAAAAATAAAAGAGTAAATAAATAAAAGCCTAATTCGCACGACTCATTTAATTTTAGAATTATTTAAAATGACAATAAAAAATATTAAAACACATGTTTTAAACAAAAAATGATTATTTTACACAGCAAAGTGAAAAAACACAACAATTAACAATTATTTAATAAAAAACAATATTTTAATATAAAAAAGTCAATAAAAATACACAAAAGATGTGGCAAAGAGTGCAAAAACACTGCCACATCAAACACCCCCACACTTAAAGCATTGTTTGTCCTCAAACAAGTACATGCCCTTGACTTTAAAACAGAACTATGATTTGTGAATTTTAGCTCAAAAAGTGCATGATTGAACTTAAAAATCCAGATGGAAAGGACGAAACAATGAGTCAGGTTTTTTAAAGTTGTTAAAAAAAATGTTGTCCTGTCTAGCATCAAAAGCCCACTAGATGTCAAGATCTTCAAAAACTCACACTGTCAAGTATGTCATGCCTCCTATGTGTTTTCATTAACTATCCTACTTCACCATCCAATTCAAGTACTGATTCAAGGAGTGATGACATGTTAGAAGAAGTGGAACTCCAAATCTTAACCAAGTGAACCTTCTATTCTCACCTTCCCCCAGGTTCCAAGAATTAAAATCCATTAAATTGATCACTTTATTGATTCAACTCAAACGAAAATTAACCAAGTCAATTGCTCCCTTCTTCATCTGGGTTCAAAATTCCCCTCACCTTAATGAGTTCATTTTTGACAAGGGCACTTTATTTTACTTTTTCCCAGTCATATTCCATGTACAAAGCACTGTGCATAGCACTTATTGAGATTGAAATTGGCTTTATTTATTCACAGAAACACACCCAGTGCACCTTGTCTCAGATACTCACCGTGGGATCCCATTTGCCCATTTTACTCCAGTTACAAAGGACTAAATTAATAATCATTTGGATTGACTTCATAAAGTGATTTAATATTATATTATAAAAATGTGAGTCCCCTGGGTTCCAGTAAGAAAAGCATGTTACCCTAATCCATGATCCTTACTCCACAGAATCTATCCTATCACACTCTCATCCTAAGTTCCTAAATGGACAGATCCATAGAGACTGTTGAGCCCTCTGGAAGATTGTTGATTTCATGTCTATGATTGATGTTTTAATAATCACAAATCATCACATACCATTAATGCTTAATCTGGTTTGATTTCTCATAAACTTAATTATAATCTGTTAATGAATCTGTTATCACATTTTTTTGTCTATGCTTATTGACGTACAAAGTATTTTGGAAGCACCGATTCAATATCAACAGACATCGGAAGCACTGATCGCATATCAAAGGACAACGGTCGCACCGATCCGATGCAAATGACTCACCGATGCAAAATGACTCACCGATGCAAATGACTCACCGATCAGATGAAAGAACGATGCTGATCAAACTGACTCACCGATCAGATGACAGACCGATGCTGATCAAACTGACTCACCGATCAGATGACAGACCGATGCTGATCAAACTGACTCACCGATCAGATGACAGACCGATGCTGATCAAATGACTCACCGATGCAAATGAATCACCGATGCAAATGAGCCACCGATCAAATGACTCACCGATGCAAATGACTCACCGATGCAAATGAGCCACCGATCAAATGACTCACCGATCAAATGAATCACCGATGCAAATGACTCACCGATGCAAATGAGCCACCGATCAAATGACTCACCGATGCAAATGACTCACCGATGCAAATGAGCCACTGATCAAATGACTCACCGATCAAACTGACTCACCGATCAGATGACAGACCGATGCTGATCAGTCTGATTCACCGATGCTGATCTATCTGAGTCACCGATCATTACTCACTAATGCTGATGACCTACCAATCACTTGATTCTTCAATAATCATAAACAACTGTTTGAATTTCTTTATCTTTATCTTTATTTAATCTAACCAATGGTCATATTAGGTATATTTTAATGCTATGTCAAATTATTAATAAAGGTTGTCGGATGTCAGGAAACCGTACCTCGTACCTGCGGAAAGGAAACTTTTTCTGTCTTTCGAAGAACGTGACATAAATACAAGAAGACTCTGCTGAAGATAAAAGTGTTGACAGAAGAACACAAGAGGAACACAGAGGAAAAGAAAGAGGAGGAAGAACCAATCAGAAAAGAACCTCATACACAATCAAGCCTACTCAAGAAGAGTTCTGTGCATACAAAAGAACATTGAAGAACTTCATCGACTACATCTCACTGCCTTTGAGCCTGAAGCATACGACACTCTTCTTCTCAAACAAAAACGAGAAGAGGACTCAGAATAAATTCTGACCAAATACAAAAGAGTCCAGAGCTACACTGAAATCACCAGAGCCATTTATAAACTCTACATCTCTGCTCTGTGATACATTTGTTTTACATTTTGAGCAGTGTGTGTTATCTGCTGTATTAAACACACACACTGACTCCTGTACTTTCACTGGAGGATCTGTAAATCCTCAGCAAGCCTTTTTACACTTCATTTCCCACTGTGGATAGTGGTAGAGGTCGTATGAGACCTAGACAACTCTAAGCTGTTGTTTGTTTTCCCACACAGAACTGTGGTAGAGGTCTTGTGACCTGGACAGTGTGTTCACTGTTGTTAACCTCGATCCAGGGTGTGGATCATTTTTATATAAACTTTTGAGAGGACTAAGTCTCGGCTTGAGACTGAACCTCTTGGTTAATTCTCTGTGTTTGTAGCTACATACTATATCCATACTACATATTTATTTCATATTCCGCTGCTATTACTTTGAAATATAATTTATTTTCAAAGCTACTTTGATAGTTAAACTCGGAAGTGTTTATATTTATTATAGACCAGTAAGTTAGTTTCAAAAGTTAATTTAATCATAAGATTAAGTTAACTGAGAACTAATCAATCTTTGAGAAACTAATTGAACCTTTATAATCTGTATAAATTCACTACAGTTTAATCTGTTTTTGAAATAGGGGGATTTTAATCAACATTGTTTTTAACAGAAAATTTTAATTGGAACTCAATTCACCCCCCTCTTGAGTATCCACTCCGACCAACACTTGGTATCAGAGGGTGTTAATATTTTCTAAAAGTACTCTGTTTTTCAACTGTGATTTTAGTTGTATTTTAAAGTTCTTAAAATTTCTGTTATTTCTAAATTTTTATCTCTTTAAAATTCTTTTTGTAATATCATGGATAATAGACTTGAGGGTGCTGCTACTAACCGGCCACCTTTCTTTAATGGAAACAACTATGCTCAGTGGAAGCTAAAAATGAAAATTCACTTAGAAAGTATGGGCTTTGATATTTGGACTGTCATTGAAGCTGAATATAAAATTCCCAGTACTGATAGATCTACTTGGGATGAACCTACAAAGACTGCTTACAATAATAATTGTAAAGCTATGAATGCTCTGTACTGTGCTCTAGGAGATGAAGAATTTAATAGAATTTCTGCATGTAAAACTGCATATGAAATTTGGGATACCTTAGCTGTTTCTCATGAAGGAACAACTAATGTTAAGGAGATGAGATTGAATACCTATACTATTAAGTATGATAATTTTAAGATGAAGCCTGATGAACCCATTTCTGATATGTATCTCAGGTTCAATGAAATTGTCAACACAATGACTTCTCTGGGAAAGGATGTTCCAGCAAAGGAGAAAATCATGAGAATTTTGAGATGTCTACCTGAAAGATGGAGAGGAACCTCTGTCTCCATTAGAGAATCCTGTGACATTGGAACACTGCCTGTCAAGGAGTTAATTGGTAAGCTGATGATGTATAAAGAAGATCTTAAAGTAAATAAAGAAAAGATGATGAACCTAAAAGGAAGTCTATTGCCTTCAAGACTACAACCTCAAAGAATAAGGATAAGGAAAAGCCTCAAGCTATCAATGAAAGTTTAAATAGTGAGGAAAGTGAGAATGATTCTGACAGTGATGCTGAGATGGCACACATTGCTAGAAGATTTAAGAAATTCTATAGGAAGAAGAAGTTTTTCAGAAAGTCAAACTACAAAGGCAAGTATGATAACAAAGGACACTGGAAAAAGGATTGGAAGAAGTCTGATAAATCAGATGAAGTTGTCTGTTATGAATGCAAAAGAAAAGAACACATAAAAAAAGACTTTCCAAAGCTGAAATACAGAAAGAAGTATGAATACAAGGATAACAAGTACAAGAAAGCCATGAAGGCTACTTGGAGTGCTTCAGAAGACAGCACAAGTGAAGCTGAATCTTCAGACTCTTAAAGGAATCGAGCCAACATGTGTTTCATGACAAACACTTCTGAGGTAACATCAGAAACTCCTACTTCAAATTCATATTATTCTGGAGATGATTCTGAATGTGATAACATGTCTAAATCTGAACTGTTTGAATATTGTGATATGCTTGAAGAAACCTGTAATGAGCTTAAAGATAAATATAAAGGTTTAAAGAAACAGTATTCTTTAAGTGTTAAGCATAAATATGATCTAGATATAGAAGTAGAAAAGAATGCTCAGTTGCTTAAAGATAATACTGAACTAAAATTGTCTAATGAAAAACTCAGAAAAGACTTAGAGAAGTTCAAAAATGGCAAGAATACTCTAACACAAATGCTAGGAAAGCAAGTTGCACCTAGATATACTACTGGTATAGGATACCAACCTGGACAAAGAAAAGTTTCCAAAACTAGATTCATTCCTAAATCTGTATAGAAGATAGTTAATTCTGGAACTTCATATGCCTCAACCAGTTATATTCATAGTTATGGATCTAATAAGGTTTATCTTTCAAAGAATGTTAATTCTACAAATTATATGAGACCCATTAGACAAATATGGGTACCTAAAGTATCATTGGCTAACATGTCTGGACCCAAGAAGATCTGGGTACCAAAATCATCTTCCATCTAAATCTGTTTTGTAGGAGACCTGCTTGAAGAGCTGTCACAAGAAGATATGGTACTTAGACAGTGGATGTTCAAGACATATGTCAGGAGACTTTTCATGTTTCAAGAGCTTAGTAAAAGTTGATGGAGGCTTTGTCACTTTTGGTGATAATTCAAAAGGAAAAATCATCGGCTTAGGCCAGATTGGTAACACTGATTCAATCTTGGTTTCTGAAGTTTAATTTGTCGATGGACTTAAATATAACTTGTTAAGAATTTCTCAATTGTGTGATGATGGTTTTTATGTGAAATTTAAAAATGATTCTTGCAATGTTTTTAACTCTAAAAATGTTTTAGTATTTTCTGCTTTAAGAAATGAAAATGTTTATGCTGTTGATTTAGATTCCTTAGCTAAGCAGAATATTCCTTGCTTAAATGATTTTCATAAAGAGTCTTGGCTTTGGCACAGAAGATTAGGACACTGCAATGTACACTCACTTAGAAAACTTTCTAGGAAGAACTTAGTTAGAGACTTACCCAAACTTGAATTTCCAGCAGACAAAGTCTGTAATCCCTGTCAAAAAGGAAAGCAACATAAAGTTTCTTTTAAATCAAAGAAAGAAGTGTCAACTTCTCAACCTCTCGAGTTGGTTCACATGGATTTATTTGGACCTTCTAGAGTTTCTAGTTTAAATGGGAAGCACTATGTCTATGTTCTTGTAGATGACTTTTCTAGATATACTTGGGTATATTTTCTAGCTCACAAAAGTAAATCTTGTTCTTACTTTGTTAAATACTCCAAGTCTGTAGAAAATCTTAGTGGACTCAAGATTAAGACCCTGAGAAGTGATCATGGTCGTGAGTTTGAAAATCATGAGTTTGATTCTTACTGCTCACACAATGGCTATAGTCACAATTTCTCTGCCCCTAGGACACCCCAAAAAAATGGTATAGTAGAGAGAAGGAATAGAACCCTGCAAGAAATAGCTAGAACCATGCTCAATGAATATGAGCTGCCTATTTACTTTTGGGATGAAGCTGTAAATACAGCTTGTTATGTCATTAATAGAGTCTTGATCAGACCAGTTCTTAAGAGGACCCCTTATGAGTTGTGGAACCATAGGAAACCTAAGGTTAACTACTTCAAAGTTTTTGGCTGCAAAGTCTTCATTCTCAATACTAGAGACAATCTTGACAAATTTGCATCCAAGAGTGATGAAGGAATTTTCCTAGGTTACTCTATCTCTAGTAAAGCCTATAGAGTTTTCAATAAAAGAACAAAATGTGTGGAAGAATCCGTTCACATCAAATTTGATGAAACTGATCCACATGAACCTAAAATCTCTCTTGAAGATGATCTCTCTGGTTTGAATCTCAATGATAAATACAATGGACCTATAGTTAAAACATCCAGCTCTGGAAATTCTCCAGAACCTGCTTCTATTGAACCTCAATCTGTAGATGAATCTGAAATCTCTAGCCCTATCTTTTCAAGACCATCTAGGACTCTAAAGAACCATCCTTTAGATGCTGTTGTAGGAAATCTAGATAGAGGAACACATACTAGAGCTTCTCTAAGAAATCAGGTTGAACATCAAGCTTTTCTTTCACAGTTAGAACCTAAAAATATCAATGATTCTATCAATGATGAATTTTGGGTAATGGCTATGCAAGAAGAACTAAATCAATTTGAAAGAAACAAAGTATGGAAATTAATAGAAAGATCTAAGGACATTTTGACCATAGGCACAAAATGGGTGTTTAGAAACAAAGTTGATGAATCTGGAAACATAATTAGAAATAAAGCTAGGCTAGTTGCACAAGGTTACAATCAAGAAGAAGGAATTGACTATGAGTAAACCTTTGCACCTGTAGCTAGATTAGAGGCTATTAGGATCTTACTTGCCTATGCATCACATCTTAATTTCAAGCTATATCAAATGGATGTCAAAAGTGCTTTTCTAAATGGTTTTATTGTTGAAGATGTTTTTGTAGAACAACCACCTGGTTTTTTAAATCCTCATTTTCCAAATCATGTTTTTAAACTTTCTAAAGCTTTATATGGTTTAAAACAAGCTCCAAGAGCTTGGTATGAAAGGATTTCAAACTTTCTTATCTCAAAAGGATTTACAAAATGAGTAGATGATCCCACTCTTTTTATAAAAAGGATTTCAAAAGATGTATTAATATTACAAATCTATGTTGATGATATTATTTTTGGATCTTCTAAAAATTCCTTATGTACTGATTTTTCAAAGGTTATGCAAAATGAATTTGAAATGAGCTTAATGGGAGAGCTTAAGTATTTTCTTGGTTTTCAAATTCTTCAAACTAAAGATGGAATTATTTTAAATCAAAGTAAATATACAAAATATCTTTTAAAACGTTTTGGATTGGATAGTATTAAGGAAAGTGATACACCTATGAGTACTACCTGTAAATTGGATACAGATGAAGCTGGGAAACCAGTGGATCAACCCAATTATAGAGGTATGATTGGGAGCTTACTTTATCTTACTACTAGTCGACCAGACATTATGTTCATTGTATGTATGTGTGCTAGATTTCAAGCTAATCCTAAAGAATCACACTTACTGGCTGTTAAAAGGATTTTTAAGTATCTTAAGTATACTATAAATTTAGGTTTGTTTTATCCAAAAGGAAAATCATTTAACCTAACTAGCTATTCAGATGCTGACTTTGCTGAATGTAAGTTAGATAGGAAGAGCACATCTGGAACATGTCATTTTCTTGGAAAATCCCTAGTATCATGGTGTAGTAAGAAACAGAACTCAGTTGCATTGTCTACTGCCGAAGCAGAATACATAGCTGCTGGTAGTTGCTGTGCACAAATTCTGTGGATGAAACACACTATTGGATTATGTATTTGATCTTAAACATGTTTCAATTAACTGTGACAGTACTAGTGCAATAAATATATCTAAGAACCCTGTGTCTCACTCTAGAACTAAGCACATTGATGTCAGACATCACTTTCTAAGAGATCATTATCAAAAAGGTGATATTTCTTTGAAATTTATTAGTTCTGAACATCAATTAGCTGATATCTTCATAAAGACTTTATGCTCTGAAAGAATGAAATTTATTAAACAAGAGTTGTGTATGATTGATCTGTGAAACTGATCTGTGAAACCGATATGTGAAACTGATCTGTGAAACTGATCTGTGCAACCGATCTCTCATACCGATATTTTTATTATTATATTGTAATTAATTAGTAAATTTCTTTTATACTTTTTATGGGAACCCTAAATGATAAAATAAATGATACGCGGCTATTTATCCTCCCTAAACCTTTGACCTTTCATTTCCCGCCGAACCTTTCAACCTCTCTTTCCCTCTACTTCGAACCTTCAAACTCCTGCCTTCCCAAAATCCTCGAATGGCTAAGCAAAAGAGACCGAGCAAAGGACCGGATATCCCTGTACCTTCAAAGCGTGCTCGAGGCGAGTCGATTAGTACCTCTCAACGATCAGTAAATCCGAACCTGGAAACTCGGATTGTTGCTGTAGAAAAAGAAGTAAGCTCTGCGTGGCTTTTGTCAAGTAAGTCACTGTTGCTGCATGTTCTTGAATCACAAGGATGGATAGACTGGTTTTCTGACAACTCTCAAATAGACTACCAGAATCTGGTAAATGAGTTCTATATGAATCTTGAAATCACTTTAGATGGTGTGGAGGCTGCCAGGATGTCGTCTGTGGTAAAAGGAAAGAAAATATCCTTCTCATCTAAGCAGTGGGCTGAGTGCTTGAACGTACCTCATAAAGGTCGGTATGAGGATTATGCTGGGAATATTCCTCCAACATCTGATTACTTCTCTTATGAATTAGCTCTAGAGCTTCTGATAGGAAGCAGAGAGTCACAGAGAATCACAGCTTCAGAATTAGATGGTGAATGCAGACTTCTTTTCAAGTTTATTCAGCACCAACTTTGCCCTAGGAGAGGAGATTTTGCTGCTGTAAAGTACCAGGATGTTTTCCTGTTGTTTCTTATGAAAACACATGAGAAGATCAATTTGTGTAGATATGTGATGGTACACATAGCTGGAATGGTAAAACCGTCCAAGAAATCCACTGCCTTGTTTTATTCAAAGATGATATCTACCATGCTCAAGAATCTAGAATGTATTGATGAAGATGATGAAGTTAATGAAACAGATCATACCTTCTGTCTCAACAAAGAGATCTGCAAGAGGATGAAAATCAATTGGAATCCATGGAAGAAGTGCTGGGTTGCAGATGAAGATAAATTGTATGAAGCCTACAATCCCATAGATCATGGCAAGAGGCCAAAGTATTTGAGAGACCCTGTCTTGAAACCAAATGAGGAACCAGTTTATTCTGATGATGATGAGCAAGAAGAAGGAAAGGATGAGGCCACCGAAACCCAAGAGCAAGAAGAAGCTGTGAATGAGGAAGGAAGTATGTCATCTCCTGATGATAGGAGTGATCCTGACACTGCCAGTCCCAAAAGAAGAATAGAATTTGGACTTGATAGTCCACCCTTAGCCCTACCAGAATCAGAACCTATTCTTGGTAATGAAGAAGATTCTGACACTGAAGAATATCACAGTGAAGCTTCTGAGAAGAGTGATGATGGACGTGCTGATGATGTTGAGGCTGTTGTTGATGGTGATAACAGACCAGTGGATGGTCTTTCTGAAGATCAAATAGAATCACCTCAGTCAGTACAAGAAATACATATTAGTGGCAAGGATGATTCACCAAAAATCAGTGGAACAACAAGATATGAGAAACCAAAATACACCCTGTGTGCTGCTGTTTGGGATGACTACCCTGGTTATGCTGTGTTGGGCTTAGAATATTCTGAAGACGAAGAAGCAATGCCAGAATCTGATACAACTGTGAAGAGGAACCTCCCACGAGAAGCAAGGTCTGTTCCTGCTGTTGATCCTACAAATGATAATTTACCTGGTTCTGGAATCTCTCAAGCTGATCTTGATAAGTTTAAGATTGAATTGCTAACCGCTGTGAGAGTCACAGTTAGAGAAGAAATTTCTAATGCTCTTACTCAAGTGTCTCTCCAAGTTTCTGAACATTCATTGGAAGCCTTCTCACAAAGAGTATCAAATGCTGTGAAGCCAGACCTGGCCAATACTGGTGAACTTATTGGCAGGCAAATAGTCTTTTTGAATCAGACTATGAAGGATCTTCACACCGGCCTGGTATCTCTATCAAGCGAATTCCGATCAACCATCTCTGGTATGATGGAAGTTTTGAGAAATTTGATTGAACATCTCAACAAGTCTGACCTGAGGAAGTTGAAAGCTGAGTTAACTCACATAGTTGGCCAAGCCAGTACAGGAAAGGTAACCAAGATCACTACCCGTGAGCTAGAAGCTCTAAGAGAAGTTGTGCATGATGAGTTAGCTGCTGTTAGACAAATTCTTGATTTAGAATATTTGAGGAAGATGAAAGAGCTCTGTGATAACAGTCATAAGATGGCATTGGTGTATTCAGAAGATGCTAAGAAAGCTCTGCAAGAGATCAAAGAGAAAGTTGATAATTACTTTTCCAAGATTTATACAAAACATGAGATGACTGCAAGCTTCAAGGTGCTGGCAGAGAATCTGAAATTACCTCCAGTCACTCAGGCCTTCAAAACTCAAGTTCATCAGTTGCAAGATTTTATCCCTTCCTTGGCACAATTCATGGAGAATAAAGATGATTTTGAAAAATCTATGAAGTTTGGAGCCGAATTCATTCATGACTTTATTCATCTTTTGAAGCCCTATTTGAATGCACAGGCCACTGCAATAGTACTTCCTACTTTTGAACCTCTCAGTGACTCTGATGTAGCTCCAAATCAGCTATCTGTTGCTCAAGCTCTATCTCAGTTAAGACCAGTCCCTCAGCAAGCTTCTCAATCAGCTCCTGTTTCTCAACAACAACCCTCTGTGGAACCTACTCCTACACCTGCCCGAGTTGTCCTACAACCACTTTAGATTCTCCAAGACCATCCTGCCTCCAAGCCTTCAAACTTACCCACTATTGATCCCAAAGACAAAGGAAAATCCCCTTTGTATCCCAACAAATAGTTGTGTATTGTTTTTGATAGGGTGAACAATGTGCTACTTGTAATAGTCTGTACTTTATCAAATATTTTTCTATCTATACTCCCTGCTGACTACTTTTCCTTTCAATTTCTCTTATCTGTTTTTCCCTCCTTTTTGATCATCCCAAAGGGGGAGAAGAACAAGAATACTTTATGGGAGAAGAACAAGAATACTTTATGGGAGAAGAAAAAGAATGCTTTATGGGAGAAGAAAGATGTATGGGAGAGATATATGGGGGAGAAAAGATGTATATATCTCAGGGGGAGAAATCTGTATAATATATATGGGTAATCTAAATTAAGGGGGAGATTTATATATCTCTTTATATTTATTCTTCTTATGGTTTAATTCTCATTATGTTTTTATTAATGATATATCATATTATTTATATTTAATGATAAAGATTTGTGAGATTTATATATCTCTTTATATTTATTCTTCTTATGGTTTAATTCTCATTATGTTTTTATTAATGATATATCATATTATTTATATTTAATGATAAAGATTTGTGATTATCAAAAAGGGGGAGATTGTTGAGCCCTCTGGAAGATTGTTGATTTCATGTCTATGATTGATGTTTTAATAATCACAAATCATCACATACCATTAATGCTTAATCTGGTTTGATTTCTCATAAACTTAATTACAATCTGTTAATGAATCTGTTATCACATTTTTTTGTCTATTCTTATTGACGTACAAAGTATTTTGGAAGCACCGATTCAATATCAACAGACATCGGAAGCACTGATCGCATATCAAAGGACAACGGTCGCACCGATCCGATGAAAATGACTCACCGATGCAAAATGACTCACCGATGCAAATGACTCACCGATCAGATGACAGACCGATGCTGATCAAACTGACTCACCGATCAGATGACAGACTGATGCTGATCAAACTGACTCACCGATCAGATGACAGACCGATGCTAATCAAATGACTCACCGATGCAAATGACTCACCGATCAGATGACAGACCGATGCTGATCAAATGACTCACCGATGCAAATGACTCACCGATGAAAATGAGCCACCGATCAAATGACTCACCGATGCAAATGACTCACCAATGAAAATGAGCCACCGATCAAATGACTCACCGATGCAAATGACTCACCGATGCAAATGAGCCACCGATGAAATGACTCACCGATCAAATGACTCACCGATGCAAATGACTCACCGATGCAAATGAGCCACCGATCAAATGACTCACCGATGCAAATGACTCACCGATGAAAATGAGCCACCGATCAAATGACTCACCGATCAAACTGACTCACCGATCAGATGACAGACCGATGCTGATCAGTCTGATTCACCGATGCTGATCTATCTGAGTCACCGATCATTACTCACTAATGCTGATGACCTACCGATCACTTGATTCTTCAATAATCATAAACAACTGTTTGAATTTCTTTATCTTTATCTTTATTTAATCTAACCAACGGTCATATTAGGTATATTTTAATGCTTTGTCAAATTATTAATAAAGGTTGTCGGATGTCAGGAAACCGTACCTTGTACCTGCGGAAAGGAAACTTTTTCTGTCTTCCGAAGCACGTGACATAAATACAAGAAGACTCTGCTGAAGATAAAAGTGTTGACAGAAGAACACAAGAGGAACACAGAGGAAAAGAAAGAGGAGGAAGAACCAATCAGAACAGAACCTCATACACAATCAAGCCTACTCAAGAAGAGTTCTGTGCATACAAAAGAACATTGAAGAACTTCATCTACTACATCTCACTGCCTTTGAGCCTGAAGCATACGACACTCTTCTTCTCAAACAAAAACGAGAAGAGGACTCAGAATAAATTCTGACCAAATACAAAAGAGTCCAGAGCTACACTGAAATCACTAGAGCCATTTCTAAACTCTACATCTCTGCTCTGTGATACATTTGTTTTACATTTTGAGCAGTGTGTGTTATCTGCTGTATTAAACACACACACTGAATCCTGTACTTTCACTGGAGGATCTGTAAATCCTCAGCAAACCTTTTTACACTTCATTTCCCACTGTGGATAGTGGTAGAGGTTGTATGAGACATGGACAACTCTAAGCTGTTGTTTGTTTTCCCACACAGAACTGTGGTAGAGGTCTTGTGACCTGGACAGTGTGTTCACTGTTGTTAACCCCGATCCAGGGTGTGGATCATTTTTATGTAAACTTTTGAGAGGACTAAGTCTCGGCTTGAGACTGAACCTCTTGGTTAATTCTCTGTGTTTGTAGCTACATACTATATCCATACTACATATTTATTTCATATTCCGCTGCTATTACTTTGAAATATAATTTATTTTCAAAGCTACTTTGATAGTTAAACCCGCAAGTGTTTATATTTATTATAGACCAGTAAGTTAGTTTCAAAAGTTAATTTAATCATAAGATTAAGTTAACTGAGAACTAATCAATCTTTGAGAAACTAATTGAACCTTTATAATCTGTATAAATTCACTACAGTTTAATCTGTTTTTGAAATAGGGGGATTTTAATCAACATTGTTTTTAACAGAAAATTTTAATTGGAACTCAATTCACCCCCCTCTTGAGTATCCACTCCGACCAACAGAGACAGTGAACAATTGCACTCAGCAATCATTCATACTTAACAGTTTCTGACTAAGTGCCACTCTCAAGTTCCAGCAACAATTATCCACTAAACAAGACATAATTAAAGTACCAGTGAACATCCTATTACCATCATATGATGAAAGAATTTGAAATTTTTTTTAAGGAATTTTGAGCCATTTTTTTGAATTTTTTTGACCATTTGTTTTTAAACAAACACAAACTTGGGTTCAAGAAGGGGGAATTCGACATGACACTAGAATGACCCCTCTCCCCCACACATAAAACCCAAAATTGTCCCCAATGTTGTCTCTCAAGGTGGGAGACAGTGGAAGTTCAAAATAGATAGACATTTCAGCTTAAAAAGGATGTGGAGGGGTATCAATGAAGTTCAAAAAGTTTCTTTGCCACACAAAAAGTGAAAGAAAATAAAAACAATAAAACAAAAACAGAAATGACCAACCCCACCAGCCATCACCAGTAACCAAGTACATTTTTATTCCTAAAAAGTTCATGCTTTGAATCATTTTGAGCAGACAAAATATTTTAACAATTTACATCAAAAATTAGCATGTTTAGCAATGATGTGAAGTAGCAGCATAATAAGAATAATAATAATGGGTGCAAGCATGTTTCATCAAATCAACTCCATTACATTCTCAACTAAGTAGATATTAGCAGCTAACACCCAAGAAAGAAAATACAGTCATTACTCATAGATTGGGAGGAATTCCCCCACACTTAGTTCACAGCAGAGAGTAAGCAATTAATTGAAGGTGAAAAAGGGAGAACAACACTTCCCTGAATTATTAGAGCTTTAGCAGTGAATTTCATCAACAAATCCTCATTAGCATCACTGCGTTGTTATTCCTCCTCAGAACCTACAGGTTCAAATAAGTAAAATAATATTTCAGAGTTTACAGTTCAAGAAAAGTAACCCAAGAGAGTGAGTAGATTGAAATTTTATCCATATGATGCATTGGATTACTACCTTGGGTTTTCTAGCCAAGTTTCTGGCAACAACAACTCTCTCTAACACAACAACAGATCATAAGGCACCATCAGCAGTTAAACAATTGAACTGGAGAACAAGATTCAGGGATTAATTTATTGAAAAACATGAAATAAAATATAACTACTAAACAACCATGGGTTAGTTTCCATGTAACACTATGTTTATAGTCCCCAGTTAGACTTGAATCAACTCATTCTTCCAACAGATATCTGGCAGCCAAGCCCTTTGGCTGCCCTTCAAAGAAGTGCTTTATTCTTTGGCCATTGACTAAGAAGGGTCTATTCTCATCTCCAACTAGCTCAACAGCTCCATTAACCAGAACTCTAACAATGGTAAAGGGTCCTGACCACTTGGACTTCAACTTCCCTGGAAACAACTTCAATCTTGAATTGAAAAGCAGGACCCTCTCACCAACCTTGAAATTCCTATTTTGAATGATTGAGTCATGAAAATCCTTTGTTCTTTATTTTTAAATTTCAGCATTCTCATAAGACTCTCTTCGAATCTCTTCCAACTCACTCAGCTCTAGAATCCTCCACTCTCCAGCAGACTTAAAATCAAAGTTAAGAGCCTTCACTGCCTAATAAGATCTCTGCTGTAACTCAATAGGTAGATGGAATGATTTCCCAAAGAGTATCCTATATGGTGACATCTATATAGGAGTCTTATAAGAGGTTCTGTAGGCCAAAATGGCCTCATCTAATTTCCTTGACCAGTCTTTCCTAGAGCTAGACACTGTTTTCTCTAAAATCCGTTTGAGCTCTCTGTTTGAAACTTCTGCTTTCCCACTGGACTGTGGGTGGTAAGTAGTGTCTGTCCTATGTGAGCACCCATACATCTCCACCAAACCTTTGAACTTATAATTCTTGAAGTGAGTCCCATTATCAGTGATGGAAGCTCGAGGCATTTCTGTTTTCTTCCATTTTGACCTTTTCTTTGTTCATTTTCACTTCTTTGAGGTTCTTATCAATCTCAAGGTTACCAGGTACTAAGTGTTCAGACTCAGACCTGGTTTGCATGCAGCAGGTTCATATTTTTTTTTTGAATTTTAATTTTCTTTTTGCAGTTTTTTTTTGTGATTTCTTTGTGAGTTTTTTTATGATAATTTTTGTTTGTTTTTTTTAAACACAACTAGCTTCCCCAGCAACGACGCCAAAATTTGAATGCTCGTGCACCGTTGGGCATGGGTGACAAATAAAAGTTTATACCTACTTACTACTTAGGACAGTGGAAAGATAGGGTCGAACCACAGGGAGGCCTGTTGTTGTGTTTGGTGTTCTAAAAAAACTAAACAAAAACACACATGCAAATATCGAGCAAAGAAAAATGGTGGTGGTGAAGGGAATTGAAAGAGATTTAGTGTGCGAAGAAGAAGGGGAGAAATGGTGAACTCAAAGTGAGTAGATAGAAACAGAGCAGCAAGAGGAATTATGGTGCAAACAACCAATAGATGAGTAAGAGGGGAAGTACACTGGACGATTTGATGTTTCTTAACCCTATTCATGCACTACAATCGAAGAGCATGGATCTGACTAAGAGTAACCGACCAGAGTTGTTGACTAGTCAACTTGTGATGTAATAGCTCTTACAGTCCCTCAACTGTAAGAGTCATTCCATCCAATGGTGAAATCAAGTCAGTAGTCACCGAGCTCAACTTGTCAGTTGAGTTCGGTGTGTCTCTCTCTTTCGAGAGTAATTCACTTGTCAGTGAATTACTTAGATTGAAACAGTTTTAATTAAATTTCAAACAATATCGGTTTTCACTCGATCCTGTTGTTTTGAAAATAAGAGTCTTTAAAAAGTGAGAGAGACAATACAGAGCAAGGATGCAATGCATGAATGAGATTAAACAGATCGAATCAACCAGATTATTCCCCCCAAAGGGAATTAGCTGGACATCGTGGTTGGGTTTAATGCAACAGTTAAATAAGAATCAATGTAGTTCATGTTCAATTAAATTTTATAAAAACAGAGTACAAGTCAAATAAGAATGTTCGTCTCCCTGCTTGAGCTCTCGGAAACTCTAACTCCTGCCTCTTGATGATGGATGTGACCCTGGAATGCACTCGAAGTCCCGCCCTGGGAATCGAGGTGTGAAATGTACTGGTCTCGTACTCCAATCTGATCCGAGGAAGGTGGTGAAAGTTCTGTCTTCTCCTTGTAATGATCTTCTCTGATGTCTTCTCCTTCTCTCTCTCGATCGATGTGTGTCCCCCCAATTTTTTTTTCCTCCGTTCCTGCTTAGCTCTGTTCATCTATGCCTCTCCCTCCTATCGTGCATTCATCACCCAACTGATGCCTCTGGAATCTGATCTGATGTGTTCCCCGACCTCCACGTGGCTCCTTCATTGTGTTGCTCCTCTCACACTTGTCACCGGAGCAATTTCTCCTAACTGAATGAAAATGACATGCGCCCGTAGCGAGTCACAACCCTCTGCAAATCAGCAAGTCCACGTGGCACGCTTTGATGTGCACATCACCCTCTTTTATGTGATCTCCAAGTGAGTGAATCTCCCCCTTGCAACGAACAACTTCTTTTAATCCTCGCAAGTATGAGTGACTCCCCCTGGAAGAAACAATAGAAAACCCAAAACAAATTAAAAAAATAAAATGAAACTAAAAAAAACTCTATATTAATATTATTACTTAGATTAGTTAACGAAAATACTCATTTATATATATATATATATAATACCTAATATTAATACTAAAATATTTTATTAAAATTATTATTATTATTATGATATACTAATAATACATATAAGCTTATCTATAATTATTAATATAACAATAATTATTATTATATTGTATATGATATATATATTATATTATGTGTTATATCACATGTTATATATATAGTATTATGAAATATTATGTTATATTATATGTTATTATAGTTATACTATATAAATATTAATATAAAAAGTATATATAAAATGAATGTTATTGTATATTTTAATATATATAAAAAAAAGAAAAAAAGAAAAAAAAAAACAGAATAGAGAAGGGGATAAGGGAGTTATTTTTTTTTTACATTTTTTCAAAAAAAAATTTTAAAAATACATCGAGGTTTAAAATATTTTTTTTTACATCCTAAAGGCGGCACATGGTGTGCCGCCTTCGGTTCGGTTTCCGCCGGGCCAAAGGCGGTTCTCCAGGAACCACCTTGCACCATTGGGGAAACAAAAGGCGGCACACCAGTGTCCGCCTTTCGATATTGTTTCTGCAAAAGGCGGCTTCGGAAGAGCCTCCTTTCGTGTTTTAAATGGCCGAAGGCGGCTTCCCAGTTGCCGCCTTCGCCAAAAATATCCCTATAAAAGGGAGCCTCCCCACCCACCCTTCCTCACTCACAAATCCCTCTTCTCTCTAAAATTTTGAGAGCTCCTCTCTCTAAGTTGAGTTTTCCTTCGTGGTGCTTCCGGAGACGCAAAGAGTACAAGATTTTTGTGTGAAGCTTCATTTAGAGGTATTTTTTTTATTTTAAAGTTATTTATTTATTTAATTGTAATTAGTTAATTTTAAATATTTAAGTATGTAGTAGTAGTTATTTAAAGAAAAGAAATAAATAGTTATATTATTAATGTTTTAATTAGTTAATATTTAATGTTAGATTAAGGTATATGTAATTTAATATTATTAATGAATGATGATGAGGGATAAATTATTTAATGTTAGATTAAAGTATGTATAATATAATATTTTTAATGAATGATAATTAGGGATAATAATAATTTATTAATATTTTAGAGATAATCATAGACTAATTAGATGATGATTAAGGAATAATTAAGTCATGATTAAAGGGGTAATTAACCATGGATGATTAATTAAGGAATGTTTAAGGGGCGATTAAGTGATGATTAAGGGATGATTAAGGGGTCATTAAGGTAATTAAGGAATGATTAATTGATGATTAAGGGGTAATTAAGGAGTGATTAAGGGGTGATTAACTAATGATTAAGGGGTAATTAAGGAATGATTAAGTGATGATTAAGGGGTAATTAAGGAGTGATTAAGGGGTGATTAAGGGGTAATTAAGGAATGTTTTAGGGGCGATTAAGTAACGATTAAGGGGTGATTAACTAACGATTATGGGGTGATTAAGTTGTCATTAACTAATGATTAAGGAATGATTAGGGGATGGTTAAGGGGTAATTAAGGAATGTTTAAGGGGTGATTAACTAACGATTAAGGGGGTGATTAAGGGGTCATTAACTAATTAAGGGGTAATTAAGGAATGAAGGGGTAATTAAGGAATGAAGGGGTAATTAAGGAGTGATTAAGGGGTTAAGGGGATGATTAAGGGGTAATTAAGGAATGATTAAGTGATGATTAAGGGGTAATTAAGGAATGTTTAAGGGGTGATTAAGGGGTAATAAAGGAATGTTTAAGGGGTGATTAACTAATGATTAAGGGGTAATTAAGGAGTGATTAAGGGGTGATTAAGGGGTCATTAACTAATGATTAAGGAGTGATTAAGGGGTGATTAAGGGGTAATTAAGGAATGTTTTAGGGGTGATTAAGTAACGATTAAGGGGTGATTAACTAACGATTAAGGGGTGATTAAGGGGTCATTAACTAATGATTAAGGAATGATTAGGGGATGGTTAAGAGGTAATTAAGGAATGTTTACATGATGATTAAGGGGTAATTAAGGAATGTTTAAGGGGTGATTAAATAAAGATTAAGGAATGATTAGGGGATGATTAAGGGGTAATTAAGGAATGTTTAAGGGGTGATTAACTAACGATTAATGGGTGAATAAGGGGTGATTAACTAGGGATGATTAGGGGATGATTAAGGGTTCATTAACTAACGATTAAGGGGTAATTAACTAACGATTAACGGATGATTAAGGGGTCATTAAGTAAAGATTAAGGGATGATTAAGTGGTGAATGACCAACTCCTAACTGATTAACCAGCACTTAAGTAGTGATTAACCAGCACTTAAGTAGTGATTAACCAGCACTTAAGTAGTGATTAACCATCACTTAAGTAGTGACCGACACTTAAGTAGTGATTAAACAGCACTGTAATGAATCTTATTTTTTAGAGATCATTGAACATATCTTTAGGAAAGTTAAAAAATTGTTCTACAAAACATTAGTGGCTTAATTTAGGAAGGTTTTAAAATTTTGGTTCCATGAAAGTTTATGTCATTATCTAAGCAATTAAATCCCTGTCTGGATACTACAAGTGGATGTGGCTCTGGCACAGCTATACCTAGGGGTGAAAGCCCCGACAAGGAGTTTCGGGCCTGAACCGGGGTATCCTGGTACACGACAACGGGCCTTGCTGCACTCCTGGTTTGACACTCCCGGGGGATATGTTTTAAATGATTGATATTTACTTCATGAAGTACTAAAATACCTTTAAGAAGATAAAAAATTTTATTTAACACGTAACAAAACATTATTGACATATTCAGTGATCAGTAAACATTTTTCATGTAGAGAGACATGTTTTCTTGTGTTTACTGCTATGGAAAGGTTATTCAAACCGAGCAAGGAGCTTCTTATAGTATACAACCAACATCTATGGTTAACACATCTGATTGTGTTACAATAACTGATCTTCAAGATAGAATTCGTGGTTGCTTAAATCTCGGTCCTCATCAAGAGATAAAGTCTATTAGTTATAGACATTTGCAATTCCCTGCCACGTTATGGCATCTTGCTTGTCCATTGGCTGCTGATGAGCACTGGGTCCAAGTGGGAACTTTATTTTCCCAATGGTCTGATGGTGCAATGATGGAGTTATATGTTGAAGTTTCTAATGTACAACAACATCAAAATGTTCGAAGTCGTATACATGCACAAATAGTTGTTGAAGAAGCTTCATCCCAAGAAATTGAGGATGTTCACCCTGTTGTGGAGGAGGACAACTTAGATGATCTGCCAGATTTACATATAAATCATTCTTCAGATGAGGAATTTAATAATGATGGAACAGACGGAGAAGACAATGATGATGGGGAGGGAGCTGGAGATGGGGAGGGAGCTGGAGAAGATAAGGTAGTAGTTTCTCGAAGTAGAGTAGTTCAAGAACATTCTCGACCAACATTAAATCATCCACCACCCTTTGAATCTTGGTCCGAAGCAATGGAACGTGTACCTGAATTTGACAACAATGTTCTGACACCTGCAACAGAGTTTCCTGGAGTTATAGTGGACAGGTTTAGTGAGTTGGACAAAACATTATATAATGGAAGGGATTTTCCAAGTAAGGATGCGTTGAAGAGATTCTTAAAAAGATTTCATATCGAGAGGCATTGTAGATATGTAGTTGAGGCATCATGTCGAAAAAAATACGTTATACGGTGTGATAAATTTGATGAAGACTGTAGATTCCGGTTGAGGCCGATTCCAGACATTGTATTTGGTGGATGGAGAATTTCAAATATTGAGGCAGCTCATTCATGTGTTCAGCCAAACTTGACACAAGATCACACTGCTTTGGATGCCGAATTTGTGTCAACTGTTATCGTTGAGATGATTAGGACCTGTCAAGATGTTCCTATAGCCCTTGTGCAAGAGAGGATTCTTCAAACTTTTGGTTATAAGATTTCTTATAACAAGGAATGGATAGCGAAACAGAAGGCAATTGTGAAGGTCTACGGTGATTGGGATGACTCGTATCGGGTGTTGCCGCAATTATTAGCCATGCTGAGCCACAACAACCAAGTTGTCTACCATATAAATACGAAGGAACATGTGTTTGAAGATAATCGATTGGATCAATCTCGTGTTCAATTTCATTGGTTATTCTGGGCATTCCTCCCATGTATTTCCGCATTTCGTTTCAGTAAACATTTCATACAAATTGATGGAACATTTCTATCTGGAAAGTATAAGGGCGTATTGTTGATTGCGGCAACCCAAGATGGGAACCGTTCACCACTTCCGCTTGCATTTGCAATAGTGGAGAAGGAAAACTATGAATTTTGGAGCTAGTTTTTGGCATGCATCAGCAACCATTTCACACGCATTCGAGGTGTATGTTTGATATCTGATCGACATAGGGAAATCAATGAGGCAATCAATGCGGATCCTGATTCATGGAGGTCCCCAAATGCACATCATCGATACTGCATCAGACACATTGCTAGTAACATGCGCAAAACCTTCCATAATGAGGCTATGAAGAATGCAATCACGAGGCTTGGTAAGCAATGTTGTCATTGATGTTTACTATTTTAATGTAAATAAAAATATATTTTCTATGACCTGTGATCATATTTATGTAGCATATGAGCCAGATCAACGAAGGTTTGAGGCGCGTTACGAAGAAATCCGCAAGGCTAACCAAGAAGTGTATGATTATATGATGAAGATTCCAAAAGAGAAATGGGCACTGGCCTATGACGGGGGGAAGAGGTATGGACACATGACCACAAACATTGTGGAGTGTATAAATGGCATATTCAAAGGGCTTCGCAAGCTACCAATTACTGCCCTAGTTCAGGAGACATTTTATCGTTGTGTCAAGTACTTCGTTGATAGACAAAAACTGGCCTCATATGGGATTCAACAGGGGTTAAGATTTGGAAAAAACTTTCAACGAGATATTGACAAGAACATTGAAGAAGCTTCCAGTTATCGAGTGTTTCTATTCCGTCGGGAAGACTCGGCATTTGAAGTTCAAGAGTATTGTAACCCCATTACAGGTAACAGCGGTGAAAAATTAGTGGTACTTCTAGAAGCAAAACAATGTCAGTGTGGAAAGTTTCAAGCATTAAGGTTTCCATGCGCACATGCCATCGCAGCATGTGCGTCTGTGAACGTATCATGGGAAGCTTATGTTGATCCAGTATACCGATTGGAGGCCATTGCTAACTGTTATGTTGCACCATGGACGCCTGTTGGGGAGTTTCGATATTTCCCAATGCCTGAAGACCAGACCATACTGATTCTTGACATCAGTAGATTACGACCACGGGGAAGACCTAAGACCAACAGGATACGAAATGAGATGGATTGGCCTCAAGAACAAGGGAAAAGGTTGAGATGTCGTCTATGTCATCAAGAAGGGCATAACCGGAAATGATGTCCTAACATTGCTGGATCGAGTTCACACACTCAGCCACAATGATGTGTTGTATCCAACATGATCTTTTCATGTAGTTAGTTATATGTTGTTAATATCAGAGATGAACTTTTTAAGAATTTTTTCACATTTCCAATAAGAAACTTCTCTCCTTCCAATAACGAACCTCTGTATTCAATACTTTTAAATCCATTAATCTGAACGTAATCTTAGAGAAAAAAAACATTATTAAAAAAGGTTATTTGTCATCGAAGACAAAAAATTATTAAAACATTTATCATAAAGGATCTTCATAAATCATACATAACCCGGATAAAATGTTTATATATATAAATGTATGACACCATATCTTAAAAAACATAATTTTCATGGTAAAAACATCTATAAAGACACGATAGATAAATGTTCTCCAAAATATGACGACATTCCCTTAATGTTTTCTAAAAAAAACATCACATATTGTTCATTATACCAATCATTAAATTCTATTAAGTTTAACATTATATTTATATTTTATAGTGAATACTAATTTCCTTTTCTGGCTTCCAGATGGATGATACTCCACTCCTCACCGAGCAGCATAGGCATGTTTCTCGTGATGTGATAGAGGGTCGGGATGTTCGACGGATTAGGGTGCGGCGAGCACACCATTTTCGACACATGGCGCCTCCAGCTGCTATTATACCATACTTACGTCGTGCTGGCTTCTACGGCATTGCCGTTTCTGATTTCACTTACACTGATCATCCCCTTCTTGCTGCCTTGGTCGAGAGATGGAGACAAGAGACTCACACATTCAACTTTCCAGAGGGAGAGATGACTATCACCTTAGAGGATGTGGAAGTGTTACTCAGTCTTCCTATTCAGGGAGATGCAGTTATTGGACCCACCATCGGGGATTGGGCTGAGCTGGCACAGAGATTATTAGGTGTCGATATTTTGGCTGATCATACTGCTACAGATGGTGGGTCCATATCTATGCCTTGGCTTGCTTTGCAGTTTGCACATTTACCTGCTGATGATGATGAGCAGACCATCATGTGTTATGCTCGGGCATATATCTTACGACTTATTGGAGGTACATTGTGTTCAGATCACTCGGGTGTGCATGTGCACATGATGTATCTTAGTTTACTGGAGGACTTTGATCGGATCGGGAGATACAGTTGGGGATCTTCATGTTTGGCCTACACTTATAGAGCATTATGTACGACATGCCGCTCAGATCACACAGATCTCAGAGGATGTGTCATCCTTATACAGTTGTGGGCATGGGAGCACATCCCTGTCCTCGCCCCTGTTACTGTTGGTCAGAGGCTTCCTATAGATGTGCTACAGGACGCTCCACGTGGACGATGGTATGATCCATCATATTTATTTGTTTCTGATTGTATTATGATTTATTATATTTAATTTCTGATTATTTATCACTTTCAATGTTGTATTTGATAGGTGGAGTCAGGCACATCATTTCATCGATGCTCCAACCCACAATTTGGCTGCATATCGTCTCATGTTGGACAATTTACTACCTGACAGCGTAAGTATATATCATCATTTTTGTTTTTTGTTAACAAATTTCTCTGATGAAATATCACATGTCATTACAGATTCATTGGATGCCATACTGGAGTCTGGTTCAGGACTTACCTACATACTGTACTGCTGGACTTCATGAGGTTATGGCTGTAGTGCCACTTATTCACTTTCATATTATTGAGTGGCACCAGCCCGATAGAGTTATGCGTCAGTTTTGCTGTGTTCAGCTGATTCCACCTGCACCACGACAGTTACCAGTTCTTCATGGCTTGAAGCTCACAGGGAGACAACATGTCGATTGGCGACGACGACATGCCCAATATGTCGCCATCTGGGACAATCGAGCAGAGCATCATATCACAGGTGTACGTACGATGCGATTCTACCTATCAGATTAGGTAGAGTATGAGCCATGGTATAGAATGAAGTCTATATTGTATCTGACTCAGCACGGGAGAGGGATTCAGGATCTGGTAAGTCAATAAATTTCACATAATATATTTATTATGCTATTTTATAATTCATTTTGAATCTCTGTACAGCATACCAGACTACGACGACTATGTCGCATGACTGATCCAGAGGAGGAGGAGGTTTCTAGTTTATCTGTGATCCATGCTGCTTTGAGGGATGAGAAATGATTCGACGCATTTCAATGTTCTAAAATGCACCGAATCATTTCTCATCCCTCAAAGCATTTTGTATTATTGAGGCGGGGGTTGAAAAGTGATGGTTTAATAGTGTATCATTGACTTTGGTAAAAATGGGGGCTGTCCACATTTAATGAAACTGAATTGGGGGGTTAATATGGATATAGGAAGCTGTGGTGGGGTGACATTTCATTTTTTTTTGAAAAGCTACTTCTATAGGAGTTACCGAAGTTGGTTGAATGGGTGGAAGGGGTGGGCGTGGGGGTTGATGTTTCCTTGTCATCCCCATTATCCTTCAATTCCAGGGTCTAACAGTTTTCCCCCTCACTAGAATTAACTAATTACTTTTCTACTACTTCTTATATGTTTAATCTATGTTCTAAGTTTCATTTATATGAGTCATTAAGTTTATATTTTATAGGCTTTCAAAGTCTCATATCTGAAATATTTTTGAGTTGAAAGAAGTATTTTTGAAAGCTTATAATTGTATTTCATCAGCAATTTTTAAGAAATGGTTTTTATTTTCAATTACTTATTATATGTTTAATCCATGTTTTAAGTTTCATTTCAATAGATCTTATGGTTTATATTTTATGGGCTTTCAAAGTCACTTACTTGAAACATTTTTGAGTTTCAGAAAGGTGGTTTTGAAACCTTTTAAATTATTAATCAGATGAAAACACCAATGATTCCACATAGCCCAGTCAAAATGGATTGGAATCTTGCTATTGGGTACTTACACTATTTGTATCATTCTTACGTTAAGGGGTATTTCAGTAAACATGAGATTAGTAGTTTTTCTTGCAAAATGATGATTTTATATGTTCATGGTAATGTGAATATTCAAAGGAATGAGGTTTTACTTCCCCATAAAGTAAACAAATTGGTTGAAGTGTTTTACATTAATACATGGAAGACATAAGGCTATGTGAAACTTAAGGTGGATTATCTCCAGCCTGAAAATTTTGAAGGAACATGCACATCTAGTAGGGAACTGACACATTTCATTTAAAGGTTTGTCATAGCATTTCACATTTCTAGAATCTCTCTTCCTGATGGTATAATACCTCCCTTCTCATCTCACCATACCAAGAAAAATTATCTAGAGCTTTTGAGGTTGATTTATACTCAGGGGCATGACAAAATTGCAAAGATGTTTCTATTGTGTGTAAAGCACATAAGCTGGTTGAGGTTTTCATTGTTGGAATGCATCTGAATGCTACGACAAAGTTAGAAGGACTAAGTTAAAATTAAAAAATTTATTAATTTCTTATATATTTAATCAATGTTTAAAGTTTCATTTATATTGGTCTTATAGTTTATGTTTTATAGTCTTTCAAATTCGTGTACTTGAAACATTTTTAAGTTTTAAGTAGAATGTTTTGAAAGATTATAAATTAATTTTTATGGACATTTTTTAGGAAGTTTTTTTTGTTTTCAACTATTTCTTATATGTTTAATCAATGTTTAATGTTTCATTTCTATTGGTCTTATAGTTTATGTTTTACAGTCTTTCAAAGTTGGAAACTTGAAACATTTTTAAGTTTCATGTTGATGGTTTTGAAAGCTTATAAATTGTTTTTGGTGAACATTTTTTATGAAATTATTTTTGTTTTCAACTATTTATTATATGTTTAATCAATGTTTAAAGTTTCATTTGTATTGGTCTTATAATTTATCTTTTATAAGCTTTCAAAGTCACGTACTTGAAATATGTTTAAGTTTCAAGTGGGTGGTTTTGAAAGCTTATAAATTAATCTGTATCAACATTTTTTATGAAATTATTTTTGTTTTCAACTATTTCTTATATGTTTAATCAGTTTTTAAAGTTTTATTTGTATTGGTCTTATAGTTTATCTTTTATAGTCTTTCGAAGTCGCGTACTTGAAACAGAATCACACATCGGAAACGCAGAATGTACTGTGCAGGAACCAGAATCCCATATCAGAAATGCAGTATTGTTTTCAGGGCAAACCCCCTTATAAAAGGGAGTCCCGGGTGAGGGTATCAGTCAGAATCCAGACTGCTGTAATGGCAGAACCGCTGGATAATAAATAGCAGAAAAATTCTGCTGAAAAGTTTTGTTATATATATATATATATAAAACAAAACAAAACAAAAAAAATAAAAATAAAAATTTAAAAAAAAAACTTTAACCAAAGGCGGCACCTGGTGTGCTGCCTTTGTGGTTATGTTTTGGGAAAAGGCGGCACACCAGGTGCCGCCTTTCCCTGGGCGGAAAATTCCCCAAAGGCGGCACACCAGGTGCCGCCTTTGGGGGGTAAAAAAATAATTTTTTTTAACCTAGATGTATTTTCAAATTTTTTTTTGAAAAAATGTATATAAAAAAAACCCCTGGATAAGGCTTCGGCGTGGATGAAAGGGGGGAGAGAGGGTGGCACTGGAGTGCAGCAGGGAGGAGTCTTGGCGGCTCTGCGCAGGTGAGGACAGCGGTTCTATTCTTGTAGAGACGAAGCCCGAGTAAGAGAGGGCCGACGACGAGGTCAGGGGATTTAGTGGGTTTGCCGGTGGCTGCTGGTGTGGGCTTCAAGTGTTTGGCCAACGAAGTGAAGCGCGGTGTAGGGAGTTCTAGCAGGGACCGACGGCGAGGTCAGGGGATTCGGCGGCGAGATTCACAGTGAGGGAGAAGTCAGCGCTGTCCGAAGGGCAACACGGCCATGGATGGTTCGGGTTAGGGTTTCAGGAGGAGGGGGTCGCAGGATTTGGGAAATGGTTCGGAAATGGGGGTTCAATCAGGGTAGGCCATGGATAGGTCCAGTGGCTGCGGCGGCACGAATCAACAAATTTTCTCTTATTCTTCTTTGATATTTTTATTTCTTCAGTTTGCGATTTTGAGTTTGATGGTGATTTGTTTCATGTTATTGAATTTCCCTATTGCTATGGATTCATTTGCTACACCATGTTGTTGTGTGATTGTTGGGGGAAATTTTGATGCTGTTGGTTTCATGGAACGGTGGTAGGGTGCCGTAAACGATGAAGGCGGGTGGCGAGATGGAAGGCGAGGGCGACTGGATTCAGGTGAAGGGTTTCATACATGGGGTGGTGCAGGCGAGGTCTGGGGTTTTTTCCGTGAGTTCGGACCGGCGGCAAGGTCTTGCGGTGAGGGTGGAGTGCGGCTTGGATCCAGTCTAGTGCCTTGGAATCAGCACAGGGTGGCTGTTTTGATTGAGGAAGGAGGCGACGACGATTTAGATGCGGCCGGAGGTGGATGGCAGGGAAGTCGCGGTGAGGGTTGAACTACTGTTGTGAGTGGTTCAAATATTGTTGTTGCTAGAGTTGGGATGCTGCGTGAATGAGGAGGCAGAGTGGAACGGTGACTGTGAGAATTTTGGACAATCAGTAGCTGTGAGAAAAAGAAAAGGTAGACGTATCGGTGAGGTAAAAGAGGAAATAGTATCGGTGAGGAAATATTAAGGTAACAGTGGAGAAATACATGGGAGGGTTATCGGTGAGGTAATAAAATAAAATAGTGAGAAAGTAATAGTGAGGTGGAGTGAAAAACGGGGTAACGGTGAGGAAACATGTATCGACGAGGAAATGTGTATGTATCAGTGAGGTAATGGAGAGGAGGGGTAATGGTGAGAAAATAAAAACATAAAAAAAGTATAACAGTGAGGTGGTTATCGGTGAGGATTTTAGGTATCGGTGAGCTTTTGTGCATCGGTGAGGTTTAATGTATCGGTAGGTGGAAATGGAGGAGGGGGACTTTGTGAGCTTTAGTGGTAGAGCAGTAGCGGTGAGCATTGTGTATCGGTGAGGAAGGTCACCGATAGGGCGGGTTAACATGCGACCGCAACATCTGCGAACAAACAAAACAAAGGAAATTAAATTAATAAAATAATTTAATAAAAAAATAAAAAAATAAATAAATTAATAAATTAAATTAAAAAGAATGAAATTAAAAACTAAAAACACAAAGATAAGAAAAAATAAAATTAATGAAACTTTATTTAAAAGAATTAATTAATTTGGTTTTAAAAAAATAATAAAACTTAATTAAGGAACAAATTAAAAAACAATTTATAGCAACTTGGTTAAATTATTTAACCAATTAACTAAAGAATTAAATAAATTGAAGAATAAAGAATATTAAACGAATAAAATTAAATTGTTAAAAATAATTAAATTATTAAAAGATTAAAAACAAAAAGAGTTATTTATTCACGATTTAAAAAAATAAAGCATTAATTAATTTAATAAATGAATTAATAAACTAACTAGAATAAAAATAAAAGAGTAAATAAATAAAAGCCTAATTCGCATGACTCATTTAATTTTAGAATTATTTAAAATGACACTAAATCATATTAAAACACATGTTTTAAACAAAAATTGATTATTTTACACATCAAAGTGAAAAAACACAACAATTATCAATTATTTAATAAAAACAACATTTTAATATAAAAAATTCAATAAAAATACACAAAAGATGTGGCAAAGTGTGTAAAAACACTGCCACATCATATATCAAATGATTTATATTTGATATAAAAGGATGTGTTTTTGAAAGAGTTTTTTTGTAGTATTTTTAAGAAAAAGGTTTTCACTTCATGTTTTAAAACTCCTTACTGAGCAATTTTTTTTCTCATCCGAGGATCTAAAATTATTTACAAACGTTTAGTGATGAGTAGAATATCAATGGTGAATGTATACACTTTGTTATGTATTATGTTTTCCTAATCCTAAAAAAACTAAACCTAAATGATCTTTGTGTGTATAAGTTATCTAATATATCATTTTGATATAATAAGTTTTAGATATTTGAAAATGAGTCACATTTATTGGAATCACTCCAAAAATATAAATAAATATGTTTTTTTCTAGGCCAGATAGGGTAATGGAAGATGTTCTAGAGGAGGGTAGGTAGGCCAGATAAAAAAATTTAAACAAATAAAGTGATTAATTAAATTAATTATCAAAGAAAACTGTTGAGGTTTATTAGAAGTAGAAAAATGAAAGAACATAATGATGTTTTTTATAGTAGTTTCATTCAATGTGTGTATACTCTACTCTTATACCTCTCTACTTGGGGAGAGATACGTGTGCACTAAAAATGATTTTCGAGGGGGAATCATAAACCAATTATAGAATCCATTTATAGTGGTGGGATAACCATGATACCGACTTTTTTTTCTGGGGAGCCACAACCCATACAACCTATCTTTAGATAGAAAGAGTCACAACCTGAATAGTCATGTCTTTAGATATGGGAGTAACAACCCTTACAACTAGAACAAAAAATAATGCCTTTGTGTGTAACAACATAAATAGAGAAACAGAGTGCGTGTAAGAGATGGGAAATAATTTTACAGGATCAGAAACCAGAAAAGAGAAGATAAAAAATGAAAGCACTAGTTCTAGTTCTTGAGATTTGGATAATCACCTCTCGTCAAGGCAATTGTAGTCTAAGAAAAACTAATTCAGCATTTGAGAGAAAGTTAAGGGGATGAAAGAGAGTGTCACAGGATTTTGCAAATGCCTAGAAAGTCCAAAGTTCACAGCACATTCTCTTTAAAAAATAGAGTATTTGATATATAAACTCGTGGGATTTTTTTTTTACGTTTTTCTTAAAAAATATTTCTGAAAAACGGCCTAGGTCAATTTTTTTTTTAAAATACGCTACAAAGGCGGCATCTGCGATGCCGCCTTTGCTCCCCCGCGCCGCCTTTGGCCCGGATCGATGACATGGCAAAGGCGGCCGGGAGGAGGCCGCCTTTCGCCTCAAGGTAAGGCGAAAGGCGGCATCGCGGAAGCCGCCTTTGGCCATACGCAAAGGCAAAAGGTGGCTTCCGCGATGCCGCCTTCGCCTGAACTCCTTATAAAAGGGCGGCCACCCCCCCCTCTCCTCACTTGTTCATTGCAACTTCATCTCTCAGATTTTCTCTCTCTCTCTAAAAAATTCCTTTGCTGTGCGAGCTTTTACGAAGCTTCATTTAGAGGTATGTTTCTTTATTTAATTTAATGTTTTTATTTAATTAATTTAATTTTGTTTAGTTTTAAATCTTTCATTTGTTAAGCAGTTTAGGTAGTTCTTAATATTTGGTTATTTATTTTTTGTAATTAGTTATATATAGTTTTAAATAATTACTATTAGGTAGTATAGATTAATTATATATTAACTTAAGATTAAGTATTTAGAAATTTTGGTAGCTTAAAGATTATGTGGTTATCTACGCAATTAAATTCCTATCTGGATACAAACAAGTGGATGTGGCTCTGGCACAGATGTACATAGGGGTAAAACCCGAAAACACCGCTTCGAGCTAGACTCGAATGGGAACTGGTGCACGATAACGGGCCTTGCTGCATCCTGGTTTGACACTCCCGGGGAATATGCTTAAGATGATTCATATTTTCTTTATAAACTACTAAAATTTCTAAGAGAAGAAAAAGAAAATCAGTATATTTATCAATGATAAATGATAAATATAATTTTATAGAATGAAATAAGGACATAAGAATTAACGAATTAAAGTTATTATTAGTTAATTATAAAATAATAGAATAATTAATGATTAGTTGTTATTAGTTAATTTTAGAATAATTAATAAATAACATAGGATTAAAACATGAATTCATATAATGATTAGCTAATGATACTAATGATCAGTATATTTATCAATGATAAATGATAAATATAATGTTATAGAATCAAATAAGGACATAAGAATTAACAAATTAAAGTTATTATTAGTTAATTATAGAATAATAGAATAATTAACGATTAGTTATTATTAGTTAATTTTAGAATAATTAATAAATAACATAGGATTAAAACATGAATTCATATAATGATTAGCTAACAATACTAATGAACATATAAAGTGAAATGAAGAAGAACAAACAAACTAAATAAAAAGGCGCTCTAAAATTACATTCTAATAAATATCATATGGTCAAACATCAGTAGCATAGTTTATGGTATAGAAAGGAGCAATAAAATTACATTATAATAAACATCATATCGTCAAACATAATTGTTAATATTTTGTTACACTATCATAATTTTGATGAAAGAAACATTTTTGACGTAGAGAGCCATGTTTGCCTGTGTGTACTGTTATGGGGAGATTATTCAAACTGAGCAAGGAGCTTCTTACAGTACACAACCAATTACGGTGGTTAGTACAGTTGATTGTGTTACCATAAGTGACCTTCAAGAGAGAATTCATGTTTCCTTAAATATGGGACCCGATCAAGAGATAATGTCTATGAGCTATAGACATTTGCAATTTCCAACAACACTGTGGCATATAGCTTGTCCATTGGTTGCTGATGCGCAGTGGGTCCAAGAAATTAATTTATTTTCTCAACGGTTAGATGGTACCATGATGGAGTTATACGTTGTTGTTGCTACTGTACAACAACAACGTCCACTTGTACAAAGACGTAGAAATACAAGAGTGGTTGAAGACAGTCTACCCCATGACATTGAGCCTATTCCAAATGATGCAGCAGAAGAGGACAACCTAGATGATCTTCCGGATATACATGTCAATCCGACTTCTGATGAGGAGTTTCGTAATGATGGATCAGATGGAGACAACAGTGCTGATGAGGAGGGACCAACAAAAGATAGAGAGGAGGTTTTGAGAAATGCAATTGTTGTACATCAACCTCGGTCAATAAATCATCCACCATTATTTTCAGCTTGGTCAGAAGTAATGACACGCGTGCCTGAATTCGATAATACTGTTCTCACACCGACAACTGAGTTCCCTGGAGTTGTACCAGATAGGTTTAGTGAGGTGGACAAAACCTTATATATTGGAAGGAATTTTCCCAGTAAAGATGCCTTAAAAAGCACGTTAAAGAGATTTCATATTGAGAGAAACTTCAACTATGTAGTTCACGAATCATGCCGTAGTAAATATGTTATACGGTGCGTGAAGTATGGGGATGATTGTAGATTTCTCTTAAGGGCTATTCCAGACATTACATTTGGAGGTTGGAGAATCTCAAGGATTGAGGCGGCTCATACTTGCGTTCAGCCAAGTCTCACACAAGATCATACTTCATTGGATGCAGAATTTGTGTCATCTATTGTTGTTGAGATGATTAGGACATGCCAAGATGTTCCAATATCCCTTGTGCAAGAGAGGATTCTACAGACATTCGGTTATAAGATTTCCTATAATAAGGCATGGATGGCGAAACAGAAGGCAATTGTGAAGGTATATGGTGATTGGGATGACTCATATCGAGTATTGACGCAATTGCTAGCCATACTGAGGCATCATAACCAAGTTGTCTTCCATATGGATACAAATGAACATGTGTCTCCTGATAATAGACTTGATCCATCTCGTGTTCAATTTCATCGGTTGTTCTGGGCATTCCTTCCTTGTATCTCTACATTTCGTTTTTGCAAACAATTTATTCAGATTGATGGAACATTTCTGTATGGAAAATACAAGGGCGTATTGTAGATTGCGGCAACCCAAGATGGAAACTGTTCACCTCTTCCTCTTGCCTTTTCCATTGTAGAGAAAGAAAACTATGAATCATGGAGTTGGTTTCTGGCATGTATCAGCAACCATTTCACCAACATTCAGGGAGTTTGTTTGATATCTGATCGCCATCGAGCAATTAATGAGGCAATAAATGCAGATCCTGATACATGGAGATACCCAAATGCACATCATCGGTTTTGCATTAGACACATTTCTAGAAATGTACATAAAAAATTCCACAACGAACCGATGAAGAAGGCAATCACGAGGCTTGGTACGTATTTTATTCATTCTGTTTTACTATTTCAATATAAATATAAAATCAATTTATGTGAAATATCATCTACGTTTTGTAGCATATGAGTCGGACCAACGACGATTTGAAGAACGTTTTGAACAAATTCGTCAGGATAATCAAGAAGTTTATGATTATATGATGCGGATTCCAAAAGAGAAATGGACATTGGAATACGACGAGGGAAAGAGGTACGGACACATGACGACAAACATTGTGGAGTGCATCAATGGTATCTTCAAAGGACTTCGCAAGCTACCTATAACCACATTAGTTCAGGAGACATTATATCGATGCGTGAAGTACTTTGTGGATAGACAAAAACTAGCATCAGACAAAATACATCAAGGGATAAGATATGGAATACACTTTCAACGAGAGATTGAAAAAAATATTGAAGAAGCTTCTGGTTATCACGTATGTCTCTTTCGAAGAGAAGACTCCCGATTTGAAGTTCAAGAGCGTTCAGACCCCATCACAAATCACGTCGGTGAAAAAATGGTGGTATTACTGGAAACAAGGCAATGCCAATGTGGAAAATTTCATGCCTTACAGTTTACATGTACACACGTCATCGCAGCATGTGCCTCTGTGAACATCTCATGGGAAGCATATGTTGATCCAGTGTACTAGATGGATATCGTTGCCAATTGTTATGATGCACCATGGACACCTATTGGGGAGTATCGTTATTTCCCAATGCCTGAAGGAAAGCCGATAGTGATACCTGACATGAATCGGTTACGTCCTCGTGGGAGACCAAAGGCGAGTAGGATGCGTAATGAGATGGACTGGCCTCAAGAACAAGGGCAGAGTTTGCGATGCACAATATTTCATAAAGAAGGTCATAACCGGAAGCGATGCCCTAACATTGTTGGGTCGACTTCACAGTCTCATTCATAATGATGTATTGTCTTCATTGTGACATTCCCATATTGTAAACTAAATGTTGCTATCTCTTTTTTATTCCTTGGTTTTCTAAACCCCAAACATCTGAGATAAGTTTTCATATTAATATTCATGCTTTCAAGAAATAACTTTAAATATGAAATAATAGAATTTATTTCAAAACTCTGAAAGCGGAACACTTAACCCATATTGAAAAGTGTATGTCAGTTAACCCATTAACATGTTTCCTGGACGTTAATATTAAAAATTTTAACCCTAAAACCTCCAACCTAAACCCCAATCTAAACATGCAGGATATTTTAGAAAACTGTTCTATAACAAATTTATAGTATCATAATAATTAGCATAAGATATTGAATACATACAATTAGATAAATTCTAAAAACATCATTACTAATTGACATGGTTTATCTTAATCCAATCTATAAGTAGTTAATCACAAAGCTCCCCCAAAATATGTGTAACCAAATTCAAGACTCAATATTTTAGATAACATAACTTATTTCATATTAATATTCATGCTTTCAAGAAATAACTTTGAATATGAAATAATAGAATTTATTTCAAAACTCCGAAAGCAGAACACTTAACCCATATTGAAATGTGTATGTCAGTTAACCCATTAACATGTTTCCTGGATGTTAATATTAAAAATTTTAACCCTAAACCCTCCAACCTAAACCCCAATCTAAACATGCAGGATATTTTAGCAAACTGTTCTATAACAAATTTATAGTATCATAATAATTATCATAAGATATTGAATACATAAAATTAGATAAATTCTAAAAACATCATTACTAATTGACATGGTTTATCTTAATCCAATCCATAAGTAGTTAATCACAAATCTCCCCAAAATATGTGTAACCAAATTCAAGACTCAATATTTTAGATAACATAACTTATTTCATATTAATATTCATGCTTTCAAGAAATAACTTTTAATATGAAATAATAGAATTTATTTCAAAACTCCGAAAGTGGAACACTTAACCCATATTGAAATGTGTATGTCAGTTAACCCATTAACATGTTTCCTGGACGTTAATATTAAAATTTTTAACCCTAAACCCTCCAACCTAAACCCCAATCTAAACATGCAGGATATTTTAGCAAACTGTTCTATAATAAATTTATAGTATCATAATAATTAGCATAAGATATTGAATACATACAATTAGATAAATTCTAAAAACATCATTACTAATTGACATGGTTTATCTTAATCCAATCCATAAGTAGTTAATCACAAAGCTCCCCCAAAATATGTGTAACCAAATTCAAGACTCAATATTTTAGATAACATAACTTATTTCATATTAATATTCATGCTTTCAAGAAATAACTTTAAATATGAAATAATAGAATTTATTTCAAAACTCTGAAAGCGGAACACTTAACCCATTTTGAAAAGTGTATGTCAGTTAACCCATTAATGTTATATTTACATTTTACACTTACGACTCATTTTCTTTGTTTATATGCAGATGGATGATACCATACTACTCACTCAGCAGCCTACCCATATTTCGCAGGCCGTGTTAGAGGGTCATCCAGATCGATTTGTGAAGGTGCGTCGAGCGCACCATTTTCATCACATGGAGCCTCCACATTCCATTAGACCTTACTTGCGCCGTGCTGGCTTCTATGGCCTTGCCGTATCAGATTTCACATTTGTAGATCATTACCTACTTGCTGCCCTCGTTGAGAGATGGAGACCAGAGACACACACATTCCACTTGCCTGAGGGGGAGATGACCATCACCCTCGAGGATGTCGCAGTTCTTCTCGGTCTTCCTATCCAGGGGAGACCCGTTATTGGACCCAATCGTGCAGCTTGGCCAGACCTTGCTCAACGCTTGTTAGGCGTTGATATTTTGTCCGACCGTAGGGCTATAGATGGATCGTCCATATCTATGCGTTGGTTGGAGTCACAGATTCCACATTTACAGGATGATGATGATGAGCAGACCGTCATGCGTTACGCCCGTGCATATATCTTACGACTCATTGGTGGGACCATGTGTACGGATCACTTGGGGATGCACGTGCATATGATGTATCTACCCCTACTAGAGGACTTTGATCGGGCTGGGACGTACAGTTGGGGATCATCCTGCTTGGCATACACGTACAGATCATTATGCAGACTATCCCATAGGGACCGTAAAGGTCTTGGAGGATGCGTCATCCTTATTCAGATGTGGGCATGGGAGCGCATCCCATCATTCCGCCCTGACCTTGCTGGTCCACCGGTCGAGATGGAGGTGCTTCATGACGCTCCGCGTGGACGCTAGTATGATAAGTCATTTCTATTGGTTTTTTATTCTACTACGAGTTATTGACTATAATTTCTCATTATTTGTCATTATAGTTGTATTTTACCGGTGGTGTCAGCGACACAATTTTGACGTGGTTCCGAGACAGCATTTGGGTGTATATCGGCTACAGTTGGACTGTCTCTTACCTGATCAGGTATGTATATACAATCTATCATTGTCTAACATTTTTAATAATAACATCAATTTTGGTTTTTAGTTGGGTGTTTTTTTGACAAAATCACTTTTCATTTCAGATTTCATGGCTTCCATACTGGAGTATTATGGACCAGTTGCCAGCATACTACACTGTTGGTCTTGAGGATGCTATGGCTGTAGTGCCCCTCATTCACTTTCATATTATTGAGTGGCAGCAGCCTGACAGGGTCATGCGCCAATTTTTTCGTACTCAGCCGATTCCATTACCATCTAGACAGACAGACAAGCTTCATGGGATGAAGCTGACAGGGAGGCAGGATGATGACTGGTCCCAAGTACATGCGAGTTTTATCGACTGCTGGCACAGACGTGCAGAGTTACGTATTCAAGGTGTTCCTACAAATCGATTCTCTCTTTCAGAGCAGGTTGACTATGCGCCCTGGTATAGACTAAAGTCTATACTGTATCTTACCCAAGCTGGCATAGAGATGCATAGGATGGTAAGTTAATAAATTCTTATTACTTTGTTTATTGAATTATTTTCTAATTCCATTTGAATCTACTTACAGAGAAGTCACACAGAGCAGCTTGTTCGCATGAGCGATGAAGAGGAGGAGTGGGTCTTTAGCCGGGCAGCCGTCCATGCTACAGCGCTGGAGGCGAGGGCATCTTTTCATGCGCTTTCCGAGAGCATCTTCACGCGTCTGGCTCGGAGACAGGAGGTTCCTGCCCTAGAGGAACATCCTGCAGCTGCTGCTGGTGCTGAGGAGCCACGACCACGGTGACGTAGACAGCGTCGTGCTGCACGTGAGGCATCGCCTGTTCCACAGGCAGAGGTCGGGCCTCTAGTAGTCCAGGATCAGCCTATTCAGGATGTGCCTCAGGTGGCATGGGATCCGTCTTTCCAGACAGGATATCCGCAGTTCTCTCCATCTTGGGTTCCAGATCCTTCACAGCCTTGGATTCTAGAGCCGTCGTCGTCTTGGGGTATAGCTCCATCACAGGCTTCGTTCCCCTCTGCGATGGAGGCAGGTCATTCTACCACCCTAGTGGGAGAAGGATCCGAATGGCAGTACGAGATGCAGTTGACAGCTCCTCCAACTGACACACAGATGGAGGATGCGACGGTCGACGTTTCAGTGCCCGAGGATCAGCCTTCTCCAGGTCATCAGACTCCACTGCGCACTCGACGCAGACATCCTATTCGCAGACCACCATGTGGGACGGAATCTTCTCGCCACAGACATATGCATTGATTGTACATTATTGTTTACATGTTTTATGTGTACTGAAATCAAAATACTATTTTTACTTGTTGGTCAGAGTGGAATCTCAGGAGGGGGTAAATTAGGTTTTATTTATATATATTTATATAACCATACGAACATAATAATAAAACATTAATAATTACTAATTACCTAATTACAAATTATATAATTAATAATTCTATTACTAATTAACTATTTAATTAGTATATAATTAATATTTATATTACGAAATAACTAATTAATTAGTATATAATTTGTAATTTGGTAATTAGTGTTTATTAATAATTAATTATATAATAACTAATTAGTTAATTAGTAATAAAATTATCAATTATATAATACTTAATTATTACATATATAATAAATACTTAGTTAATTAGAAATATAATTAATAATTATAACTAATTAATTAGTAATTGGTAATTATTAATTAGTTAATCAGTAATATAAATATTTATTATAATTATTCATTATAAGAGGGTTTGCCCTGAAAATCATTCTGCATTTTCGATGTGGGATTCATGTTTTACCTTTACTGTGCAGTAGATTCTGCATTTCCGATGTGGGATTCTGTTACAAGTACGTGACTTTGAAATACAATAAAATATAAACTATAAGGACAATATAAATTAAATTTTAAACATTGATTAAACATATAATAAATAGTTGAAAACAAAAAGAATTTCCTCAAAAATATTGATGAAAAATAATCTATAACCTTTCAAAACCGCCTACTTGAAACTTAAAAATGTTTCAAGTACGTGAATTTGAAAGACTGTAAAATATAAACTATAAAACGAATATAATTGAAACTTTGAAAATTGATTAAACATATAATAAATAGTTGAAAACAAAAGAAATTTCCAAAAAAAAGTTGATGAAAAGTAATTTATAAGCTTTCAAAAACGCATACTTGAAACTTAAAATTTTTCAAGTACGTGACTTTGAAAGACCATAAAACATAAAATAGAAGACCAATATAAATGAAACTTAAAACATGGATTAAACATATAAAAAATAGTTTAAAACAAAATTAATTTACAAAAAAATGTTAATGAAAAATAATTTATAAGCTTTCAAAACCGCCTACTTGAAACTTAAAAATGTTTCAAGTACGTGACTTTGAAAGACCATAAAACATAAAATAGAAGACCAATATAAATGAAACTTAAAACATGGATTAAAAATATAAAAAATAGTTTAAAACAAAAGCAATTTACAAAAAAATGTTAATGAAAAATAATTTATAAGATTTCAAAACCGCCTACTTGAAACTTAAAAATGTTTCAAGTACGTGACTTTGAAAGACTGTAAAATATAAACTATAAAACGAATATAATTGAAACTTTAAACATTGATTAAAAATATAATAAATAGTTGAAAAAAAAGAAATTTACAAGAAAATGTTGATGAAAAGTAATTTATAAGCTTTCAAAACCGCATACTTGAAAATTAAAATTTTTCAAGTACGTGACTTTAAAAGACTATAAAATATAAACTATAAGGCCAATATAAATGAAACTTAAAACATGGATTAAACATATAAAAAATAGTTGAAAACAAAAAAAAATCATAAAAAATGATGATAAAAAATAATTTATAAGCTTTCGGTTTCACTTACTAATTATTAGTAATTAGTAATTAGTAATTAGTAATTAGTAATTAGTAATTATTAATTAGTTAATTAGTAATATAAATATTAATTATAATTAGTCATTATAATTATTAATTATTAATTATTAATAATTAATTATATAATAGTTATTTAGTTCATTAGTTATATAATTATTAATTATATAACAATTAATTATTAAATTAGTAATAAAATTTTTAATTACATTTATTCATTATAATTTTTAATTATTAATTAGTAATTATTAATAATTAAATATGCCATAATTAATTAGTTAATTAGTAATATTATCATTAATTATATAATAATTAATTATTAATATAATTATTACATATATAATAAATATTTAGTTAATTAGAAATACAATTAATAATTATAACTAATTAATTAGTAATTATTAATTATTAATTAGCTAATTAGTAATATAAATATTTATTATAATTATTCATTATAATTAGTAATTAGTAATTAATAATTATTAATAAGTAATTAGTAATTATTAATTAGTTAATTAGTAATATAAATATTAATTATAGCTATTCATTAAATTATTAATTATTAATTATTACTCATTAATTATTACTTATATAATAAATAATTAGTTAATTATTAATATAACTATTAATTATATAATAATTAATTAGTTAATTAGTAATATAATTATAATCTTTCAAAGTCACGTACTTGAAACATTTTTAAGTTTCAAGTAGGCGGTTTTGAAAGCTTATAAATTATTTTTCATTAACATTTTTTTGTAAATTGATTTTGTTTTAAACTATTTTTTATATGTTTAATCCATGTTTTAAGTTTCATTTATATTGGTCTTCTATTTTATGTTTTATGGTCTTTCAAAGTCACGTACTTGAAAAATTTTAAGTTTCAAGTATGCGGTTTTGAAAGCTTATAAATTACTTTTTATCAACTTTTTTTTGGAAATTTCTTTTGTTTTCAACTATTTATTATATGTTTAATCAATTTTCAATGTTTCAATTATATTCGTTTTATAGTTTATATTTTACAGTCTTTCAAATTCACGTACTTGAAACATTTTTAAGTTTCAAGTAGGCGGTTTTGAAAGGTTATAGATTATTTTTCATCAACATTTTTGAGGAAATTATTTTTGTTTTCAACTATTTATTATATGTTTAATCAATTTTTAAAATTTCATTTATATTGGCCTTATAGTTTATCTTTTATTGTATTTCAAAGTCACGTACTTGTAACAGAATCCCACATCGGAAATGCAGAATCTACTGCACAGTAAAGGTAGAACCTGAATCCCACATCGAAAATGCAGAATGATTTTCAGGGAAAACCCTCTTATAATGAATAATTATAATAAATATTTATATTACTGATTAACTAATTAATAATTACCAATTACTAATTAATTAGTTATAATTATTAATTATATTTCTAATTAACTAAGTATTTATTATATATGTAACAATTAAGTATTATATAATTGATAATTTTATTACTAATTAACTAATTAGTTATTATATAATTAATGATTAATAAACACTAATTACCAAATTACAAATTATATACTAATTAATTAGTTATTTCGTAATATAAATATTAATTATATACTAATTAAATAGTTAATTAGTAATAGAATTATTAATTATATAATTTGTAATTAGGTAATTAGTAATTATTAATGTTTTATTATTATGTTCGTATGGTTATATAAATATATATAAATAAAACCTAATTTACCCCCTCCTGAGATTCCACTCTGACTAACAAGTAAAAATAGTATTTTGATTTCAGTACACATAAAACATGTAAACAATAATGTACAATCAAGGCATATGTCTGTGGCGAGGAGATTCCGTCCCACATGGTGGTCTGCGAATAGGACGTCCGCGTCGAGTGCGCAGTGGAGTCTGATGACCTGGAGAAGGCTGATCCTCGGGCACTAAAACGTCGACCGTCGCATCCTCCATCTGTGTGTCAGTTGGAGGAGCTGTCAACTGCATCTAGTACTGCCATTCGGATCCTTCTCCCACTAGGGTGGTAGAAGGACCTACCTCCATCGCAGAGGGGAACGAAGCCTGTGATGGAGCTATACCCCAAGACGACGACGGCTCTAGAATCCAAGGCTGTGAAGGATCTGGAACCCAAGATGGAGAGAACTGTGGATATCCTGTCAGGAAAGGCGGATCCCATGCCACCTGAGGCACATCCTGAATAGGCTGATCCTGGACTACTAGAGGCCCGACCTCTGGCTGTGGAACAGGCAATGCCTCACGTGCAGCACGACGTTGTCTACGTCTCCATGGTCGTGGCTCCTCAGCACCAGCAGTAGCTGCAGGATGTTCCTCTGGGGCAGGAACCTCCTGTCTCCGAGCCAGACGCGTGAAGATTCTCTCGGAAAGCGCATGAAAAGATTCCCTCGCCTCCAGCACTGTAGCATGGACGGCTGCCCGGCTAAAGACCCCCTCCTCCTCTTCATTGCTCATGCGAACAAGCTTCTCTGTGTGACTTCCCTGTAAGTAGATTCAAATGGAATTAGAAAATAATTCAATAAACAAAGTAATAGAAATTTATTAACTTACCATCCTCTGCATCTCTATGCTAGCTTGGGTAAGATACAGTATAGACTTTAGTCTATACCAGGGCGCATAGTCAACCTGCTCTGAAAGAGAGAATCGATTTGTAGGAACACCTTGAATACGTAACTCTACACGTCTGTGCCAGCAGTCGATAAAACTCGCATGTACTTGGGACCAGTCATCATCCTGCCTCCCTGTCAGCTTCATCCCATGAAGCTTGTCTGTCTGTCTAGATGGTAATGGAATCGGCTGAGTACGAAAAAATTGGCGCATGACCCTGTCAGGCTGCTGCCACTCAATAATATGAAAGTGAATGAGGGGCACTACAGCCATAGCATCCTCAAGACCAACAGTGCAGTATGCTGGCAACTGGTCCATAATACTCCAGTATGGAAGCCATGAAATCTGAAATGACAAGTGATTTTGTCAAAAAAACACCCAACTAAAAACCAAAATTGATGTTATTATTAAAAATGTTAGACAGTGATAGATTGTATATACATACCTGATCAGGTAAGAGACAGTCCAACTGTAGCCGATATACGCCCAAATGCTGTCTCGGAACCACGCCAAAATTGTGTCGCTGACACCACCTGTAAAATACAACGATAATGACAAATAATGAGAAATTATAGTCAATAACTCGTAGTAGAATAAAAAACCAATAAGAATGACTTATCATACCAGCGTCCACGCGGAGCGTCATGCAGCACCTCCATCTCGACCGGTGGACCAGCAAGGTCAGGGAGGAATGATGGGATGCGCTCCCATGCCCACATCTGAATAAGGATGACGCATCCTCCAAGACCTGTATGGTCCCTATGGGATAGTCTTCATAATGATCTGTACGTGTATGCCAAGCAGGCTGATCCCCAAATGTACGTCCCAGCCCGATCAAATTCCTCTAGTAGGGGTAGATACATCATATGCACGTGCATCCCCGAGTGATCAGTACACATCGTCCCACCAATGAGTCGTAAGATATATGCACGGGCGTAACGCATGACAGTCTGCTCATCATCATCATCCTGTAAATGTGGAATCTGCGACTCCAACCAACGCATAGATATGGACGATCCATCTGTAGCCCTACGGTCGGACAAAATATCAACGCCTAACAAGCATTGAGAAAGGTCTGGCCAAGCTGCACGAGTGGGTCCAATAACGGGTCTCCCCTGGATAGGAAGACCGAGAAGAACTGCGACATCCTCGAGGGTGATGGTCATCTCCCCCTCAGGCAAGTGGAATGTGTGTGTCTCTGGTCTCCATCTCTCAACGAGGGCAGCAAGTAGGTAATGATCTACAAATGTGAAATCTGATACGGCAAGGCCATAGAATCCAACACGGCGCAAGTAAGGTCTAATGGCATGTGGAGGCTCCATGTGATGAAAATGGTGCGCTCGACGCACCTTCACAAATCGATCTGGATGACCCTCAAACACGGCCTGCGAAATATGGGTAGGCTGCTGAGTGAGTAGTATGGTATCATCCATCTGCATATAAACAAAGAAAATCAGTCGTAAGTGTAAAATGTAAATATAACATTAATGGGTTAACTGACATACACTTTTCAAAATGGGTTAAGTGTTCCGCTTTCAGAGTTTTGAAATAAATTCTATTATTTCATATTTAAAGTTATTTCTTGAAAGCATGAATATTAATATGAAATAAGTTATGTTATCTAAAATATTGAGTCTTGAATTTGGTTACACATATTTTGGGGGAGCTTTGTGATTAACTACTTATGGATTGGATTAAGATAAACCATGTCAATTAGTAATGATGTTTTTAGAATTTATCTAATTGTATGTATTGAATATCTTATGCTAATTATTATGATACTATAAATTTGTTATAGAACAGTTTGCTAAAATATCCTGCATGTTTAGATTGGGGTTTAGGTTGGAGGGTTTAGGGTTAAAATTTTTAATATTAACGTCCTGGAAACATGTTAATGGGTTAACTGACATACACATTTCAACATGGGTTAAGTGTTCCGCTTTCGGAGTTTTGAAATAAATTCTATTATTTCATATTCAAAGTTATTTCTTGAAAGCATGAATATTAATATGAAATAAGTTATGTTATCTAAAATATTGAGTCTTGAATTTGGTTACACATATTTTGGGGGAGCTTTGTGATTAACTACTTATGGATTGGATTAAGATAAACCATGTCAATTAGTAATGATGTTTTTAGAATTTATCTAATTGTATGTATTCAATATCTTATGCTAATTATTATGATACTATAAATTTGTTATAGAACAGTTTGCTAAAATATCCTGCATGTTTAGATTGGGGTTTAGGTTGGAGGGTTTAGGGTTAAAATTTTTAATATTAACGTCCAGGAAACATGTTAATGGGTTAACTGACATACACATTTCAATATGGGTTAAGTGTTCCGCTTTCGGAGTTTTGAAATAAATTCTATTATTTCATATTCAAAGTTATTTCTTGAAAGCATGAATATTAATATGAAATAAGTTATGTTATCTAAAATATTGAGTCTTGAATTTGGTTACACATATTTTGGGGGAGCTTTGTGATTAACTACTTATAGATTGGATTAAGATAAACCATGTCAATTAGTAATGATGTTTTTAGAATTTATCTAATTGTATGTATTCAATATCTTATGCTAATTATCATGATACTATAAATTTGTTATAGAACAGTTTTCTAAAATATCCTGCATGTTTAGATTGGGGTTTAGGTTGGAGGGTTTAGGGTTAAATTTTTTAATATTAACGTCCAGGAAACATGTTAATGGGTTAACTGACATACACTTTTCAATATGGGTTAAGTGTTCCGCTTTCAGAGTTTTGAAATAAATTCTATTATTTCATATTTAAAGTTATTTCTTGAAAGCATGAATATTAATATGAAAACTTATCTCAGATGTTTGGGGTTTAGAAAACCAAGGAATAAAAAAGAGATAACAACATTTAGTTTACAATATGGGAATGTAACAATGAAGACAATACATCATTATGAATGAGACTCTGAAGTCGACCCAACAACGTTAGGGCATCACTTCTGGTTATGACCTTCTTTATGACATATTGTGCATCGCAAACTCTGCCCTTGTTCTTGAGGCCAGTCCATCTCATTACGCATCCTACTCGCCTTTGGTCTCCCACGAGGACGTAACCGATTCATGTCAGGTATCACTATCGGCTGGACTTCAGGCATTGAGAAATAACGATACTCCCCAATAGGTGTCCATGGTGCAGCATAACAATTGGCAATGATATCCATCTGGTACACTGGATCAACATATGCTTCCCATGAGATGTTCACAGAGGCACATGCTGCGATGACGTGTGTACATGGAAACCGTAAGGCCTGAAATTTTCCACATTGGCATTGCCTTGTTTCCAGTAATACCACCATTTTTTCACCGACGTGATTTGTGATGGGGTCTGAACGCTCTTGAACTTCAAATCGAGAGTCTTCTCTTCGAAAGAGACATACGTGATAACCAGAAGCTTCTTCAATGTTTTTTTCAATCTCTCGTTGAAAGTGTATTCCATATCTTATCCCTTGATGTATTCTGTCTGAGGCTAGTTTTTGTCTATCCACAAAGTACTTCACGCATCGATATAATGTCTCCTGAACTAATGCGGTTATAGGTAGCTTGCGAAGTCCTTTGAAGATACCATTGATGCACTCCACAATGTTTGTCGTCATGTGTCCGTACCTCTTTCCTCCGTCGTATGCCAATGTCCATTTCTCTTTTGGAATCCGCATCATATAATCATAAAATTCTTGATTAGCCTGAAGAATTTGTTCAAAACGTTCTTCAAATCGTCGTTGGTCCGACTCATATGCTACAAAACGTAGATGATATTTCACATAAATTGATTTTATATTTATATTGAAACAGTAAAACAGAATGAATAAAATACGTACCAAGCCTCGTGATTTCCTTCTTCATCGGTTCGTTGTGGAATTTTTTATGTACATTGCTAGCAATGTGTCTAATGCAGAACCGATGATGTTCATTTGGGTATCTCCATGTATCAGGATCTGCATTGATTGCCTCATTAATTGCTCAATGGCGATCAGATATCAAACAAACTCCCTGAATGTTGGTGAAATGGTTGCTGATACATGCCAGAAACCAACTCCATGATTCATAGTTTTCTTTCTCTACAATGGCAAAGGAAAGAGGAAGAGGTGAACGGTTTCAATCTTGGGTTGCCGCAATCAACAATACGCCCTTGTATTTTCCATACAGAAATGTTCCATCAATCTGAATAAATTGTTTGCAAAAAAGAAATGCAGAGATACAAGGAAGGAATGCCCAGAACAACCGATGAAATTGAACACGAGATGGATCAAGTCGATTATCAGGAGACACATGTTCGTTTGTATCCATATGGAAGACAACTTGGTTATGATGCCTCAGAATGGCTAGCAATTGCGGAAATACTCGATATGAGTCATCCCAATCACCATATACCTTCACAATTGCCTTCTGTTTCGCCATCCATGCCTTATTATAGGAAATCTTATAACCGAATGTATGTATAATCCTCTCTTGCACAAGGGATATTGGAACATCTTGGCATGTCCTAATCATCTCAACAATAATTGATGACACAAATTCTGCATCCAATGAAGTATGATCTTGTGTGAGACTTGGCTGAACGCAAGTATGAGCCGCCTCAATCCTTGAGATTCTCCAACCTCCAAATGTAATGTCTGGAATAGCCCTTAAGCGAAATCTACAATCATCCCCATACTTCACACACCGTATAACATATTTACTACGGCATGATTCGTGAACTACATAGTTGAAGTTTCTCTCAATATGAAATCTCTTTGACGTGCTTTTTAAGGCATATTTACTGGGAAAATTCCTTCTAATATATAAGGTTTTGTCCACCTCACTAAACCTATCTGGTACAACTCCAGGGAACTCAGTTGTCGATGTGAGAACAGTATTATCGAATTCAGGCACGCGTGTCATTGCTTCTGACCAAGATGAAAATAATGGTGGATGATTTATTGACCGAGGTTGATGTACAACAATTGCATTTCTCAAAACCTCCTCTCTATCTTTTGTTGGTCCCTCCTCATCAGCACTGTTGTCGCCATCTGATCCATCATTACGAAACTCCTCATCAGAAGTCGGATTGACATGTATATCCGGAAGATCATCTAGGTTGTCCTCTTCTACTGCATCATTTGGAATAGGCTCAATGTCATGGGGTAGACTGTCTTCAACCACTCTTGTATTTCTACGTCTTTGTACAAGTGGATGTTGTTGTTGTACAGTAGAAACAACAACGTATAACTCCATCATGGTACCATCTAACCGTTGAGAAAATAAATTAATTGCTTGGACCCACTGCGCATCAGCAACCAATGGACAAGCTATATGCCACAGTGTTGTTGGAAATTACAAATGTCTATAGCTCATAGACATTATCTCTTGATCGGGTCCCATATTTAAGGAAAAATGAATTCTCTCTTGAAGGTCACTTATGGTAACACAATCAACTGTACTAACCACCGTAATTGGTTGTGTACTGTAAGAAGCTCCTTGCTCAGTTTGAATAATCTCCCCATAACAGTACACACAGGAAAACATGGCTCTCTACGTCAAAAATGTTTCTTTCATCAAAATTATGATAGTGTAACAAAATATTAACAATTATGTTTGACGATATGATGTTTATTATAATATAATTTTATTGCGCCTTTCTATACCATAAACTATGCTACTGATGTTTGACCATATGATATTTATTAGAATGTAATTTTAGAGCGCCTTTTTATTTAGTTTGTTTGTTCTTCTTCATTTCACTTTATATGTTCATTAGTATCGTTAGCTAATCATTATATGAATTCATGTTTTAATCCTATGTTATTTTTTAATTATTCTAAAATTAACTAATAATAACTAATCGTTAATTATTCTATTATTCTATAATTAACTAATAATAACTTTAATTTGTTAATTCTTATGTCCATATTTGATTCTATAACATTATATTTATCATTTATCATTGATAAATATACTGATCATTAGTATCGTTAGCTAATCATTATATGAATTCATGTTTTAATCCTATGTTATTTATTAATTATTATAAAATTAACTAATAACAACTAATCATTAATTATTCTATTATTTTATAATTAACTAATAATAACTTTAATTCATTAATTCTTATGTCCTTATTTCATTCTATAAAATTATATTTATCATTTATCATTGATAAATATACTGATTTGCTTTTTCTTCTCTTAGAAATTTTAGTAGTTTATAAAGAAAATATGAATCATCTTAAGCATATTCCCCGGGAGTGTCAAACCAGGATGCAGCAAGGCCCGTTATCGTGCACCAGTTCCTGTTCGAGTCTAGCTCGAAGCGGTGTTTTCGGGTTTTACCCCTATGTACATCTGTGCCAGATCCACATCCACTTGTTTGTATCCAGACAGGAATTTAATTGCGTAGATAACCACATAATCTTTAAGCTACCAAAATTTCTAAATACTTAATCTTAAGTTAATATATACTTAATCTATACTACCTAACAGTAATTATTTAAAACTATATATAACTAATTACAAAAACTAAATAACCAAATATTAAGAACTACCTAAACTGCTTAACAAATGAATGATTTAAAACTAAACAAAATTAAATTAATTAAATAAAAACATTAAATTAAATAAAGAAACATACCTCTAAATGAAGCTTCGTAAAAGCTCACACAGCAAAGGAATTTTTTAGAGATAGAGAGAAAATCGGAGAGATGAAGTTGCAATGAACAAGTGAGGAGAGGGGGGGGGGGTGGCCGCCCTTTTATAAGGAGTTCAGGCGAAGGCGACATCGCGGAAGCCGCCTTTCGCCTCTACGTATGGCCAAAGGCGGCTTCCGCGATGCCGCCTTTCGCCTTACCCTGAGGCGAAAGGCGGCCTCCTCCCGGCCGCCTTTGCCATGTCATCGATCCGGGCCAAAGGCGGTGCGGGGGAGCAAAGGCGGCATCGCAGATGCCGCCTTTGTAGCATATTTTTTAAAAAAAAATTGACCTAGGCCGTTTTTCAGAAATATTTTTTAAGAAAAACATAAAAAAAAATCCTCTTTATTCCTACAGAATAAATCATAAAATTAATTTAAAATAATCTTGAATAGATTTTCAATAATATATCCAGAAAAATAATAATGTTGAACGTTTTTAAAACTCTGATATAAATCCACTCAAAATAGTTTAAATTTATTCAAAACTATTCCTAAAAACTAGCAGCACAATCTAAATGTAAATTCAAATATTTGAATTTAAATAATCCTCTGAATTTATTGGAAAAAGAATTTGAAATATTTTATAATATTTTACTTTAAATATTTCACAAAAAATAATCAAAATAACTTTGATCCTAATCCTAATATTTCATGTGAATTTATCTCGTAGAAAAACAACTGAAAATAATAAATATATATATATGCAGCAAATCAATATTTAGTATAAAAGCACAAAGCAGCAGCAATAATGTAGGGTACACGAAAGTAGGGTACACAACAATAGGGTATACAAAAGTTGGGTTCACAAAAATAGGGTACATGAAAGTAGGTTGCACAAAAGTAGGGTTCACCAAAATTATGGTACAAAAATGTAGGGTTCATCGAATGTATGGTACATAAAAGTAGGGTCCACATATGTTATGGTTCAACGAAAGTAAGGCTCATCGAAAATAGGGCTCCCTAAAAGTAGCATAGGGTTCATCAAAGTAGCGTATATGGTTCATCACAGTAGTGTGTAGGGTTCATCAAAGTAACGTAGTTGGTCCATACTTTGTGAAAGTAGGGTTTTTGAACTATAGTTTGTGAATGTAGGGTTATTGAACTATTCTTTGGGAAAGTAGGGTTATCAAACCATACGTTTCCAAAGTAGGGTTCCTGAACAATAGTTTTCAAAATTAGGTTTTTCCAAACATAGTTTGAGAATGTAGGGTTTTCGAACCATACTTTACAAATGTTTGGTTTCGGAATCATACATTGAAAAAATAGGGTTGTTGAAACATGGTTTGCAAAAAACTGGATATCATGATTTAACAAACTTGAATGAATTTTAAAAGGCTCTAAATAACAAATTACTTTTTTCAAAAAGGAAAATTTCTAGAAAAACTTATTATATTTCCAACAAATCAAGAATTAATAAAATCTGACTTCTATTACTCCTCAAATTATTAAAAAACAGAAGCAAATTATTTTTGAAAAAACTGCAACTATGAAGCAGCATTGCAGAACATCAGATAAATTATTGTCCATCCAAAAGAAATTTTTAGACTTTTATGTAAACTAATGAAATCAATATAATCTAGTTAGATTACAACAAAATCATGTTTTTTTGAATCTAATAACTGTATAACTTGTAGTAAATTAAATATATAAACATTTTAAAACTATAGACTCTAATTTTTAAAAACCTCCTGCACCAATTTCATTGAATTTTTAGAGTACTAGAAAAGCATTTTCAGACTTCCTCATAAACTAATGATTTTTAGAGAAATATATTAGTTTTTTAAATAAATAACTATAATAAAAAACAGAACACTATGCAATTAGATATTATCATAATACATATTAAAATTAATCAATCAATAAATCAATCACATACACAAGAAATCTTCCTAGCAGAAATGTAATCAAAGAAAAGAAAAAAAACACACGGAAAAAAAATCTCACACTTTTTTTAGTTTAAAAACAAAACTTTTAAACCAATTTTAAAAAAATATAATACAATTTTATTTCTAACAATTTTTGTAAATAAGTAAAAAGTGAAAATATACTCTCCCCAAAAAAATGTAGAAATAAAAAAATTAAAAATCCAATATACAAAGATCAAATTTAATTTTTTTAAAACTGAGCAGAGTCCAAAGGCTTTGTGAAAATATCTTCTTGAAAATTTTCAGAGGGTATAAGTTCTAAAACAATATCACCCTTGTTCTCGTGATCTCTAATAAAATGAAATCTAAGATGAATATTAATTTTTTTAGAATGTTTTAAGGGATTTTTAAAAATTGATATTGTAGAAGTATTATCATAATAAATTGGATTTTTGTCAAGATAAACACCAAAATCACATAAGTCTTTATCAACCCAAAAACATTGTGCTCAAATACTAGAAATAGAGATATACTCAATGATTTAAGTAGATAAAGCAACAAATAATTGCTTCATAGATGATTATGAAATTAAATGTTTTCATAGAAAATGACACATACCTGATGTGATTTTTTGATCAATTGTATATCCTTCAAAAATAGAGTCTGAATAAGATGTAAAATTAAAATAGTTACATTTTGGATAAAATAGATCATAATCAAGAGTTCCTTTAACATATCTAATTATTATTTTTATAGATTTAATATGAATTTCTTTAGGATCAACTTAAAATCTAGAACATAATAAAACTCTAAAAATAATGTCGGGTATAGATGCTATTAAATATAGAATGCTACATATCATGCCTCTATAAATTTTAAAATCAAACAATTTACCAGATGCATCAATACTTAATTTAAAATTAGGAACTATAGAAGTTTTCATGGATTTAGATGAATTGATAACACATAGTTTAACTAACTCTTTATCATACATAAATTGATTACAAAATTTTTTATCTTTTCCTTAAAAATTTGATTTCCGAGAAAGAGCATTATTTCACCCATTAAACACATGTCAAACTCATAAGACATTAAAGTAGAAAATTAATTACAAATTATTTCTCTATAGGTTCCAAAAACTATATCATAAAAATAAATTTTTACAATTAAAATATCACCAGAAGTTTCTTTAAAAAAAAGTGTTATATCAACATTGTCTTTATTAAATCTATTATTTAATAAAAAAAGAAATTATTTCATACCAAACATGGCATCCATTTTTGAGACCATCCAATGGTTTAGATAATTTAAAAACATGATTAGGAAATCCTTTATTTTCAAAACTAGAGGGTTGAGAAACATAAACTTCTTTAGTTATAAAACAATTTAAGAAAGAACTTTTTACATCCATTTGATATAATTTAAAAACTTGAAAATATGAAAAAAAAATTAAAAAAAATTATAGTAGCCTATTTCTTACAAATAGGTTAAAAATAATCCTAAAATTATATGCCATCTTATGGAGAGTATCCTTGAGCAAATAGTCTGGCTTTGTTTTTAACAATCTTTCCATATTCATCTAGCTTGTTTATATAAATACATTGAGTTCCAATCAACTGTTTATCATCAAGAAATTTAACTAAAGTCAAAACATTATTTCTAAAAAACTGATTTAATACATTGTGAATAGAAACAATATAGTTTTCATCTTTTAAAGCGTCATTAACATTAGTGGGAACAAAATCATAAATAAAAGTTAAATTGGCACAATAATTTAAAATATAATTTCTAGTTTGCACACCAGAATCAACATTTCCCATTACATTTTTAAAACGATAGCCTTTGAGAATCTTCCCAGATTTTGGATCAGGTTTAGAAGGAGAAGGATACCCCTAAATTTATTCATTCTTATCTCAAGTAATTTCTTCAACGAAATAAAAATCTCTAAACTCATCATCAATAACATTAGAATATGAATTAACTTTAACATTATTTTTATCATGCATAACATTAATAGATTCTTCAATAACCAAAGTTCTTTTATTATAAAATCTATAATATTTACTATTATTAGAATATTAAAGAAAAATATCCTCATCACTTTTGGCATAAAATTTATATAAACTAACCTTTGATTTTTTTTAAAATTACAACAAAAAACTCTAAATTAACAAATTTTAGGTTTTTTATTTTTGAATAATTCATAGAATATGCTTTATCAAATGTATAATAAAAATTCTATTTGAAATATATTTTTTAGAGAAAATGGCCTCAGGCTAAAAATATATACGAAAATTATATTCACTTAACATAGTTTTATCAATTTCAATAAGAGTTTTGTTTTTTAATCTACAACTTCATTTCGATGTGGTGTTCTAAGAGAAGAAAAATTATGAAAATAGCCATTATTTTCACAAAAATTTTCAAATTCTAAATTATAAAATTCACCTCCTTTATCACTACGAATATAAATAATCATACGCTCTTTTTCATTTTGAACCAAATTAAAAAAATCAGTAAATCTAGAAAATGTATTATTTTTATGAGCAAGAAAATATACCCATGTAAATCTACTATAGTTTTCAACAATAAGTACAATATATTTCTTTCCACCAAGATTAGAAATTTTAGTCGGGCCAAAAAATCAAGATGTACTAACTATAAAGTACTATTACTACTTTTCTAAATAATAGGTCTAAAAGAAATTTTTTGTTGTTTCTCATTCATTAAAGCATCACATACATGAAGTTGTTATTTCTTCAAGGAAGGTAGATTTAAAAAATTTCCATGTTCTGAGAGTGTATGTAACATTATAAAATTAATATGGCATAAATGTTCATTCTAAAGGATGTTGTCATTTTATACAGCATTCAAACACTAAACATATTGCACAGTCAGTTCAACAAAATCAACAATATAAATAACTTATTTTCTATTATCATAAAATAAAAATGAATCATCATTAAAAACTAAAAATTTTTCATTTTAAAATTTAACTTTCACTCCATCATCACATAATTTTGATATACTAATTAAATTATGTTTTAAACTTTCAACATATAAATCATTAGAAATAAAAGTAGAATTTGAACACCAAATTTACCAAAAACATTTACTTTGCCTTTGGAATTGTCTCTAAAAGTAACAGTATCTCTATCACAGGTAAAATTTTATTGGTCTCCGGTCATATGTATAGAGCATCCAATGTTCATGTATCATATGTCATTCTTTAGATATCCAAGACTTTTTTCCAATAAAAATCAATTACTTGACAATTTGGGTACTCAATCTACTTTGGGTCCAATATGATTTTTTATACATTTTTTAGATACCCATAAAAAATTCAAGTACCGTAGATAATAATTATTTTGAGATATTAGTTTTTTTAAATATCAATGATTGTTTAAATATATGTGAATAGTTATTTTTATAGTGACATTTTATGCCACATTTAATATAAGTAAAAGTTGATGTTCAACTATTTTTACTTTAAAAAAAATGAGTTTTATATATGTGGAGTAATATTCTTTCATAGACAAAACCATATTTATTTTTATCAATTTTAGTCAAAGAAATCATCTCAATATATTTTTTTCGACGTTGTATAATAGCAGATAAACTTTTTTTAAGACATCCAACTTCCTTTTTCAAAATTTCATTCAAATTTTGAACAGATATAAAATTTTCAAAATAATTTTAATGGGAAGTATAAGCAGTGTTACTTAGTTATTCATTTTTCTAAAAAGTATATTATTTTTAGAAACAAGTTTCTCATTGTTTTCTCTAATCTTATTATATAAATCAACAACTTCGAAAATTTATTTGTTAATAATTTAATTTCTTAATGTAATTAGGCAATATTCAGATTATCAAAATCATACTAAGAATCCAAACATAAAGAATACAAACTAGAATTTCTAACAATGTCCAATAATTCCATAACACCCAAGTTAGCATATTATTTTTCATTTCCTGATTGTTCTCTGGAATTAGATTCCTCAATACAATCCCAACTTTTTTCTAATTACTTTCTATCCTTTATTGATTTGTTTTTATTTTTTAGATTAATGAAATCGGCCTTGATATGACATTTGTTACTGCAATCATAATATGTTACATATGAAGAATTTTAATTCGTACCACCTTTCTTATCTCCCTTATATTTTTCTTTTTTAGGGTTTCTTATAAACCAGTACTTGAATCCGTTATATTTCACTCGTTTGTAGAATTTAGTCATGATTTGAGATATATATTTTTTTCACTATCATAAATATCTAAATCAGATGAGTTAGTGTAAACAACATTTACAAATTTAAAAGCGACACATATTTTGTCTCCTCATCATCTATGTTCTTCAGTTCAAGTTCACATTGAAGTAGTAATCCAATCAATTCATCAAGTATGTACTATTTTAAGTTCTTTCTTTCAATAATGAAAACCATATTGGTGTTTCATTACTTTGGTAAGGATCAATGGACTCATTCAACTAGTACGGGGTTATCCAGTGCTTCTCGAATAAAATTCATTTCCTTCACAATGCTTGTGAATCTATGAATTAGTTGGTTTATTGTTTTTATATTCAGCCATTTTGAAATCTTGATACTCAGCACAAAGCATTTCAAGCTTGGTTCAGATCAATTTTTCAGAGTCAAGGTTAGTAACTTGCAGAATCATCCATATTTCATGAGTTGTCTTACAAGAAGACACATGATAAAAAAATTCTATTAATAACACAATATAAAATATTAACAATTTTTTAATTTAAAAAATATCTACTGGCATCAATTCTGATAAGAGTATATGGGCTGGGTTTAGGCATTTCATACTGTTTTTAAATGATCGACCTATGCTCAATGTTCAACTATTTGAGGTAAGCCTCCATTTAGGATCCCCAGTAACTATAATAATTATCATCAAATTGAGGTGGATTTTGAGGAATAAAAACATCATTTGGGTTCAATCATGCCATCTTATATGATCTTTATCCTTAGATTGTGAGGATTATGAATAGGTTAGCACAATTAAATATAAAATAAAACTCTATAAATGGATTTTCTTATTCTGAAAGAAACAACTGACGATAAAAAATTTTGGTATCACTAAAAGATAATGATAGATATAAACAATTATTAAAAAGGATATTCTCTATTACCAATTGTTAGGTCGGACGGGGTAATAGAATATGGTCTAGAGAGGGTTGAATATATCAAATTAAAAAATTAAACCAGTAAATTTAATAATTAAATTAAGTATCAAAGTTAATTATTGAGTTTAATTAGTAGTGGAAAATGGAAAGAACACAATGATGTTTTTTATAGTAGTTCTGTCCAATGTGAGTCTACTCTACTCTTATACCTCTCTACTCGATGACAGATACATGTGAACTAATAATGATTTTGAATGGTAATCATAACCCAATTACAAAATCCTTTTTCAGTGGAGGGATAAACATGACACTAACTTTTGTATGGGGAGTCATAACCCTAACAACATGGATTTAGATGGAGGGAGTCACAACCCAAATAGTCCTGCCTTTAGATATAGGGAGTCACAACCCTTACAACCTGAATAATAAATAACATTTTTGTGTGTTAAAGCATAAATAAAAAAATAGAGTGCATATGAGAGATGTTAAATAGTGTTATAGACTCAGAAACTAGATAATATAATATAAACAATGAAAGGGCTGGTACTGGTTCTTGAGATTTTGATTAGCATGTCTTGTCAAGGAAATTGTATTTGAAGAAGAATTAATTTAGCACTTCATAGAATGCTTGGGTGAAGAAACTGAGTGTCATAGGATGTTTCAAATTCAAAACATGTTCAATGTTCACAACACTTTCTCTTTCCAAAATAGAATATCAAATATGTTAACCTGTGTTTTTATTTTTCTTCCATATATAAATATATAATATTCAACAGTTCCACTTCCTTCAGATATTCAAAATAAAATGATTCAAGAGTTTCATAAATATCTCTATAAAAAATGCAGCACTTTTTCCACTTTATTCCTATAGAATAAATCAAAAAAATAATTTAAAATAATTTGAATAACTCTCCCAAGAATATCTACAGAAAAATATTATTGTTTAATGATTTTAAAACACTAATTTAACTCCATTGGAACCTATTTAAATTTAATCAATATAGTTCATTAAAAATAGAAGTACAATTTGAAATTAAATTCAAATATTTGAATTTAAATAATCCTCCCACTATTGGAAAAGATGATTAAAATTTTATTAATTTTTCTCTTTAAATATTATATCAAGAATCATCAAAATTTCTTTGATCATTATCCTTATATTTAATGTGAATTTATCTAGTAGAAAAACATCTGAAAATAATCCACATATATATGTAGAAAATCAATGATCATCATAAAAGCACAAAGGGGTAGCACCAAAGTAGGGAACACAATGTAGGATACACGAATGTAGGGTACATGAAACTAGGGTACACAAAATTAGGGTACAAAAAAGTAGGGCACATGAATGTAGCATACACAAAAGTAGATTATGTGAAATTAGGGTTCACGGATAGTAGGGTATATGAAATTAGTGTTCACTGAAAGTATTGTTCACCGAAATTTGGTTCACCAAAATTAAGTTTAACCGAAAGTAGGGTCCATGAACCATACTTTCATAAAAGTAGAGTAGGTTTCATCAAAGTAGCATAGGGTTCATCAAAGAAACATAGTGTTCAATAAATCAACGTACTCAAATCATAATTTGTGGAAGTAGTGTTATCAAATCAAACTTTGTGAAGGTAGTTTTCTTGAACCACTCATTGTGAATGTAGGGTTATAGAACCATACATTGGAAAAGTAGGTTTTCCAAACTACACATTGCAAAAGAAGAGTTGTTGAACCATACTTTGAAAAAGTATGGTTGTCGATCATTAGTTTGTGAATGTATGGTTTTCGAATCATACATTGTGAAAGTAGGGTTTTCCAACCTTACTTTTTGAAAATAGGGTTCTCAAACCATACTTTGTGAAATACTAGACAACATACTTTAACAAAATCAATTAATTTATAAAGGCTCTAAATATTAGATTCATCCTTTTGTAACAATCAATTATTTATAGAAAAACTTACCATCTTTCCAACATATCAATAATCGAATAATTCTTACTTATACTAATCCTGAAATTATCAAAAAACCTAAGTAAAAACATTTTGAAAAAATTGAAACTGTGAAACAACATTGAAGAACATTAGATAATTTATTGACCATCCAAACATCCTTTTTATACTTCAATGTAGACTAATGAAATTAAGATAAACATGATAGTGTTCAATAAAATCTTGCATTTTGTTAATCTAATAACTTTAGATCTTTTAGTACATTAAATACATAAACTTTTCAAAAACATAGACTGTAAAGTTTCTAAAATTATAGCTACAAATTCATTGAATTTTTAGAGATCAAGAAAATTATTTTCAAACTTCCTCAAAACTAATTAAGTTTAGATAAATATTTTAGTTACCCAAAGTGATTAGAATCACACAAAACAAAAAATTATGGAATGAGATATTATCAAAATACAGAGGAAAAGAAATCAAACACAAGAAAAAAAGTACAGGCTCAAAAAATATCCCCATAGGTAAAGTAATCAATGAAAATAAAAACAAACACATTCACAAACATTTTTAATACTAGATCAGGGGGTGCATATATTGTATTGTCATGAAAACTATTATCAGAACCCCGATCCAAGAATTCCTTCCTAAATCGAAGAAACGATTCTCATGCAATATTTGTATCATTGAGGTTCACTTCGATTATATGAATTATCACTTGGAATTAAAATATCATTGTTCGTGTGAGAATTTGGGGAACATGTGGATTATATAGAGGGTTGAAAATTCAAATCTATCACGAGAAAATTGTTGATGATGAATGAATCAAGTTGATCAAAATTAAAGAAGGTGCAGTTTAGTTTTTTTTGTTTTCATGATAATTTAATTTGGTGTGATCATTTTTTTTATAAATAGATAGTTCTTCTTTGTTGATGATGTTCTTACATTGATCATGATGTAAAAAATGTAAATTTTCCCATATTATAGACTTCTGCTATGCGCTTGATAACTATAAGTGGTCACAAAGAAATCATGTTTTTATATAAGTCAAAACAAAATTTTATTTTCATGAATTCTTGTAGAGGTTGTAATAACAGTCTCGACTCCAATGAATATGATTTTATCTGAGTTATAGTGCCATGAAATGGGAATCCAAAGATCACATATTCAATTTTTTGGTTTAGAAAATAATTAAAAAAAGGGGGAAATTTATTCACCCATAGGTGAATAGTAGAAAAAGATGAACAACATCCCATGAATGAATATCACCCTCAGGTTATTAGGTGATAGGGGTGACTGGAATCCCATGTGGTTTGTTGAATTTGAAGAAGAAAACAAAAAAAATGTTGACATGCTTGAAGAACACAATTTTATTTTAAAAAATAGAACAGTGTAGGGGCTTTCTTGGAAGTGACATATAAGTTAAAAAAAATATAAAGTCTATATGGGAGTCTTTTAAAAGAAATACATTTTAAAAAATAGTCAAACATTATAAAGGATTCCAATATACCTGCCAATTGGTTGGAGGGGATAACTAACAATGCCCATATGAATTGTCCATGACTACAAATAATATTTTTAGTTGGGAATAAATCACTTTTAGAGGTTTAGTGAGAAACCAAACATAGGATAACTAAAAAATGGTAAGTTTTATAAGACACCACAACATTGTTCTAAAATAATTTAAACAAAATAGTTCCATGCAACGTGTATATGCATCATTCTAAAGGAAAATATTTCCAATCTAGTTAATTTTTAATAATTTCCTCAAAAGATAGATATTTTTTCATGAGACATAATGTAATATTCCATTATAATCTTGAATTAATTGAATCCGTGAATCAGGATTAATTCTTGATCATCCATCCATGTCCTTAGCTCGTCATTGATGTTAACATAGTGTAAACTTTCAGATGTTTTATTAACTCCTTCCACTATTGAATTTATTTACATAACCTATTCCTGTAGGTTTTCCTTGGAATGCACAAGAATTTATAAAATGTATTTAAGAACCCATTCTCCTTCCATTCCAATAATACCTCACTTTCCATTTTTTAAATGGGTCTTACTAGTAGAGACACATGTACCATCTTGCTTCAAAGAGGACATGTCATTGGTTTCATCAATTATCAGTGTTTTATGTCTGGTTATACCCAGCCTCTCAGGAACACTAAAACACCGTCAACCTTGTGGTAGGGGGGATCTTCACAGGGCTTTGGTCCGTGGTTTTTTCTCATATATTTGGTTAACATGGGTTTGGGTAGGTAGGAATATTCATTTTAATTTATGATTATCTTCCCTTTTTTAATCTTGTATCACCCAAAGATGAGTACCCCCATTGCATTTTTTTCACCTATATGTAAGATTTTTCCAGCATGAGAATAATTTTCACCTTAAAATGATACAATAATATAGTCCACATCCCCTTGAAGATCCTCAAAAGTATCAGGCCCCTCTGATTTCCACCGGTTAGCATACATTCAATTTGTGAGTTCATCTTGTTCTCCCCTCTCAATAGTAGGCTCATCATTTCCCTTTGAACATTGTTGTTTCCCATTCTTAATCATCAAGATTTCCCAAGGACTCACCTCCTAGAATCTAAAACCTGTTTTAGATCAAAAATTATGTGCTTGACTACTACATAGCACCAGATACCACATGATTACAATTATTTAGGTACCAGGATAGGCAGCAAAAGACGATGGGATGGGAAATTAAAAATTTTCCATCACCAGAGTGACTTAACAATGTCGACACCATAGAGATTATTGCAGTATAGTATGTGGACCATGCATGGATTTAACAGTGGAGAAAATAAAATTCCAACATGTACCTTGTTTGGATATGACATGTGCAATTCCGCCGCAATATGCCGGTGGTCATTGCTCGAAGACTCCGATGTCGAAGCCCTCTAGATCATCCACACACGCCTCTAAATCTACTTGTTCTTCATTCATTTGAATCTGAGTGCCAACACACTTCGACACAACGATGATCACCACAAGATAGCATCTTTGATCCAAGAAGAAGGAACTTGATGATCTTTTTTTCTTTAGAGGATCTATCTATAAAATTAATGAGTAGAGAGAGGCTCTCAATTCCAATGCATTAATGGTAATTTGGGAAGAGCCTCTCTCTTACATTATAGGGAATATCTAAAATACCATGTAAGGGTTCCCAGGCTCTGTGTAATAGATATTCATAGTATAAGTATTATAAATATTTATTTATGACAAAGAAAAATTATTCCATAAATAATATTTATAATTTTATCACTAACTACAATGTATACATTAAATATATATTGCATGCTAAACTTGAGTCTTTAACTCGACTCACGTCTCCTGAAAATATTAAACGAACCCGTGGAATTTAAATCCGTTTGAATTATATTTTATCCTTGTATTTACATAATGACTTGAAAATATATGTTATAAATAAATTCATCAAATTATTCCAAACATGAATAATTAAAGAATTTATTTATTATTTGGTGATTCATAGAATATGGATAATACTTGAACCCCATCATGGGGGCCAACCATGTTTAATATCCCCATTCTACAAAATAGGGAAGATTCTCTAAGAATTAAAGTTTGTGACCTTTTAGTCCCTTGTCTCAATAGTAGTGATTAATATTCACTAACCAAGAGTGGGGTCTAGAAACCCATCGAGGACTACATAGAGATAATGAATAAGTCAATTCAATTATAGCCTTCCTATGAATATTATGTGTAATATAATGTCTTTGCCATCGATATCTCAATAATGTAGAATGCACACATGTGTCATCATCCATTATGGTGCTTTATATTATTTTTTCATCTATTCAGACGGTCTTACATTCGACCACCATGGGCATGGATTTAATGAAGTTGCTACCATCCTAATCAACTAGGACTGAGGTATCTCTTCCTCAACATAGAAGAGAAAAATCCTATCTTGATCATTCAATCAATGTCATGTCAAAAATGACATACCCAACACAAACTACCTCGCCACGACTTCATTTCCATTTTTTTCACCTTCCATCAAAGTACAAAATTAAATGACAAAAATTTAAATTGATCTCAAGTTTGGAGACCATTTCACATGTTCATAGATCGGAATGACCAATGACATGTGAAACATGTGGTGTTCCTATTTTTCAGGTCAGTCCTCATGATCACAACTACTAGATATCATCAAGTTTGAACTTCATGGGAATAAGTCTAAATTCTTATGAGACCCCAACACCAGATAGTTTCACATCATATGTGTCCTTTCATTATGATTTAACTAGAAAAGAGACAATTACTTTAAGATTACTATCATGGAATCCCATGGTTCCTAGTATATCCTATGATCTTCTATAACCCTTTGATATGACATGTAATCTATGGATATTACCATAATCAAATTGGATGTAGAAGTATCTACACAATTATGGAAAGATAAAAACATGTATATATAACAAACTGCATACATGTTGTAGTAGTAAAATTAAAACAAAAGTTGTTTCTAGGGAACCTGCTTTCAACACTCCCTCATGCACTATAGCCAACTGCTAACAAGTCTCAATCCGTTATCTCTCACGTGAGAATTATTCTTCTGCTAAGAAATGGATTTTTTCAGGGGGTCTAATGCATTGTCCTCTATAGATACTCTACTAACTGCGACTTCACCTCATTGAGTAAAATCCCTCATGAGATGAAACTTCTAAAGGATATGCTTTGTCCTTTGCTGAGACATGGGATTAGTGGCAAGGACCACTGCTTCAATATTATCACAATATAATCAAACATGGTCTGAACTAATATGCACAACACCAATGTATATGATAAAGCTGTGTAGACAGACTGCTTCCCTTACTGCATCAGAAGCTGCAATATATTTAGTCTCGACTATAGAATCAGCAACCACACACTGCTTTGAGCTTCTCCATCTCACCACACCACCATTCAGAAAATAGATGTAGCCTAACTGTGATTTTAGATCCCCAGGATCTCTTTGGAAACTAACATCAGGGTATCCTTTCACTACAAGTACCACATCTCATCAATAGACCAGGAACATATCCTTTGTATTCCGCAAGTACTTTAGGATGGTTTTAACAACTACCTAATGTATCTATCCTAGATTGGCTTGATATTTACCAAGAATTCTTAAAGAAAATGCATCAAAAATCTAGAACAAAGAATGTCATACAAGATAGAACCCACTACCAAGGCTAAGATTTTCTACTCATTCTATTAATCTCCTCTTGTGTCTGTGGAATCATTTTCTTAGAGAGATTAAAACCATGTGACAAAGGCAATAATTAGGGCTTGGATTGTTCCATATTATACCTTTTGAGTACATTTTTAATATACATACATTGACATAGCCCAATCATCCTTTGAGATCTATCTCGATATATCTTGATACCTTGAATGTAGGATGCTTCACCTAATTCTATCATGGAGAAGCATTCATTTAACAAAGTCTTAACTGACTATAAGTCTTTCTTCTCATTTCCCATAATTCATATGTCATCAACATATAACACAAGGAAAATTATGGTATTCCTTTCAAAATTTTTATATACACAAGTCTCACTTTCATTTATGAAAAAAATGAATTCTCTTATGGCCTCATCAAAATGAACATTCCATGATCGTGATACCTGCTTCCACACATCAATGGGTCTCTCTAGCTTGCAGAATTTATTGGAATTCTTTGACATGATGAACCCTCCGGGTTGAGTTATATAGATGTCTTAAACAAACTATACATTTAGAGAAGAATTTTTGAAATCCATTTGAAAAATTCCATAATCATGAAAGGCTTATGTTTCAAGCAATATTATGTTGGATTTAAGCATTGTTATTGGTGAGAAGGTTTCATCATAATTGATGCCTTGATGTTGCCTGAAAACCATTGAAATCTGTATTTCTTTAAAGGTATTAATATCACCATCCATTTCTAATGCCTTTATGAATACCCATTTTCATCCAATGGGATTTACATAAGCTGGAGGGTCTACCAAAATCCAAACATGATTTTTGGTACATGGACTTTGTCTCAGAATGCATCGCCTGTTTCCATTTAGAAGTTTCTTTTCCTTATACTGCTACTTTGTAGGTTATAGGTTCATCATACTCAAGGACTAATGTGTCACTAGACTCAGTGACAAGAAAACCATAATGATCTCATTCTCTAACCACTCGTGTAGACCTACACGTTATTTTTTTCTCAGGAATAGATTCTTTTCCACATGCTATTGTGAAGATTGTTCCTCTACCAACTCTTGTGCATTTGGAGAATTAACTTCATTTAATTCAATAATCCATCCAATGGACCGAAGGCCTTAATGTATTTATTATTATGAAATTCCCATTTTAAGGGAGTAAGGGGGAAACCCAATAGACATTGTGGGCTTAAGACAAATCACACCAGAAGGAAAGAATAGTAAAACTAGACTGAAGACATGGAGATTCCTCTCCCAAGCATAAAAACACAAGGATGCTTTCCACCATTCCATGAAATACAGAAATCAAATGTCTAGTGTTGATGCACATGCCCGATATGATGGTAGATGATATACCCTCTCAATAACCAAATCTGTAGAGTGCTTCAAAGATGAACATCTAGCTCTGAGTTCTCCTCTGAGGCCAGTTTAATGCAGTCGAATCTGGCAGCACAGTCTACCCACCTTCAGCATCAAAGCTTTCCAAAAAAATAGCAACATTCACGCATGAACTCCTCCAAAAACCATCAACGCATTCAGTACTTGCAGATCAAGAACTGAGACCTCGTGCCATGGAACCTCCACCGATCGCTGGAACCACCTGAACCAATAGAGACACAACCACCAAAAGACCCCATCAGTCACATTACATCACATCCTAATGCATCATGGAGACCACTACTCAGATCCTCCTCAGAGAGAGTGGTGGAGTCTTGGAGTTAGAGCAGAGGAACAAGCAGCCAACGCACTCGACGGAGCACATATCCACAACCCCCCAACGTTGATGATCACCATTGAAGAAAAAATCTAACAACACAAAACTATCACATTCCAAAATCATTGTAGGTCATAGAACATCACATATTCAATGTCTTCAAACTCTGGAAACTAACAGAGATAGAACCACCAATGTCTAAGGTCTCTCAACCTCACATCCCAAAGCAACAAGAAGACCACCACTCAGATCCACCTTAGAGAGAGTGGTAGAGTCCTGGAGCAAGATAATAGGAGAGAGTGGCCAATTCCCTCGACCGAGCACATCTCCACGACCCCCAATGCTGAACACCATCATCACAAGCTTTCATGTAGACATGAATGTTCATCAGGACCCTAAAAACATCATCTGGTACCGGAACAACTTTGAACAACTATGAGTATCCATCATTCCAACTCTATCATGAATCTGGCAGACAACTGAGAGGAAAACATGGATAAAACAAAAATTAAAACTAAAAAAAACCTAGAATCGGATTGGACCAGCCTAGTATGAAAATCACAACAAATATACAACTACCACGCGATGAAAAACAAGTCCAATGATGAAGAATGTCAATGAAAATCCGGTGCAAGGAATTAGACTTATACTGCATTATATAGATATATCCATAACTACTATATTCATCGGTTAATGTAATGAATTATGAAAACCACCCCTTTCTTCTACTGGATATGGACCACATACATCAATATGTATTAATTCCAATACTTCCTTTTCTATTTCTCCCTTCCCAATGAAATGTGCTTTGGTCATATTTCTATGTAAATGAGCTTGAAATACATTGAAGGGTTCTAACTACACCATGTCTAAACACCCTTCATGATGTAATCTTTGTAATCACTTCTCATTTACATGACCAAGTATGAAGTGTTATAGGTGGGTGATATATGATTCATGTCATCTGTTTTTGTCATCAATTTCCATTATGGGGTTCTCAAGTTCATGAATGTATAAACCATTATTAAGATGTTCCATACCATAACATATTTTGTCCCTATAAAAAGACTACATTTACTTCCAAACAAGAAATAAAATCACATGGTGTCTAAACTCAAAATATAGATTATTTTTATGGTTACATATTTTACATAATAACAATTTTTTAAAACTAGAACTAAACCACTTGGCAAGGTTATGTGATAGTCTCCCACTATCAAGGCTACCAGGATTTCACCATTGGCATCTTGGAGATCCACTTCACCCTTTTCAATCTTCATGAACCTACATGGTTCCATTAAATGAATAAAAATGTGTGGGCCACATTACATATCAAATAAAAAACATGTAGAAAAAGAAAAATTCCATTCAATGACAAAAATACATGAAGTTCAAGCATCAGATTGGTTCATTATCCAAGCTCTACAATTATTATTCCAGTGGCATTTGTTTCCACATCCAAAATATAAAACCCCATGCTCATTAGTTTTCTTCTGAATCTTTTGATTCATTACAAGATGATGCATTGGTGTCCTCATCATTGAATTATCCTTTGATTCCTTTTCCATTCCCTTATTTCATTGTATCACCATAAGGATAGATGAATTAGTATTTTTCATATCATTTTCAGCTTTGTGAACTAAATCCAAATGGTATGGGAGCGACATTGTCATATCATTCATGTCATAATTGACAATGAACATTGAGTTCCTTGGATGTAAAGAGGAAAGAATGAGATCCACTTCTAGTTCTTTGTTCAATTTGAAACCATGGGATTCAAGCGTATCAATATACCAATACATCTTGAGTACTTGAGGACCGACTTGATCCCCTTATGGTAGCATACACTTAAATAGGGATCGTGATATCTCATGCCTTTCCATCCTAGACCTCTCCTGATATAATTGTTAGACATGTGAAATAATCTTGTAGGTATCCACATCCTCATTCATTTTTGGCAACTGGATAGACATGGATGACCACATGATTAACCGAACATCAAGTACATCCTCTACATGCTTTTGAATTTATTTTTTCCCACCTTACTTGCTCCCTGAGGAGGCTCAATAGAAACTGAGGATTCCATCACATATATCTTCCTTTCTTGGTTTAGTACTATGCGCAAGAGCCTACACCACTCCTAGAAGTTATTTCTAGTTATGATATTTTCTTTATCTAGAATTTATCATAGTGATAATGTACTTGTATATCAGATACACATCAGCAGTTAGTGCATAATATTGATTACCTTTTGACATTTATGAATAATTAATTATTATAACATTTTAATGTCTCTCACTATTTTAGAGAACCTCAATTTCCCTCACTATTATATTTATAATACTATGTTTCTTGATTACTATAGTGGAAAGGATCCTTGAAACCTCCCTCATAGTCTACAAGCTATGTCTACACCACTACTGAAATGGTTTAAAGTTAGGAAGTAGGATAGCCAATCACTTAACTCATGTTTCCTTGTACTTATTGAGTAATGTCCTAGATTTTGGAATCTAAACATGATCCCTCAACATCTTGCCTCTAATGTGATAGCATGTTATCTATGGATAATCCTTGACTACTCACATTAGTTAATTCGACCTAATTCTATCATGAAAATGCTATGGTAGTAAGAGTCACTCTCAACTATGGCAGACAAGAGCCCCAAACACCTAGGTTTATTCAAATGTGAGTAATGGATGGCATTTATGACTTAATATATTATTTAGGGATTTTGACATTTATTGACGACTATAATCATTTTTTATTTATATGATCAAAATAGATAGTCGCACTCACAACTAAACATGAAATAGGAATATATTCACCACATCTTTATTTATTTTTATATTGTTTACTATTCAACATGATCAAGAAATAATCATGAACTCACAAAAAACAAAAAAAATGTATAAAGGTAAATCATGAAACCAAACTGGTCTTGAGCATTAAACTATGATTGATCCATAATGGATCAGTCATGACCTAGGGATTTCCTATTTGAGTCGAATCCGAACTCATATCACAACTTTACCTCAATACATATTGATCATCTCCCTTCTGGATTTCCACCTAAACATGTTAGCATCCACATCTTGGAATATGATAGTCCTTTAACTTATATACTCGCGTGCAAGAGAGGGGTCTATGGGTACAAAATAAATAAGTGCAATGGACGTGCATTACTTTTTAAAAATTTTAATTAAAAGATGATTCACATTACATCATTTATTTGATTAATTATTACAATCATCACACACATTAAATAAATAATTAAATAAATAAAACCAGACATGCATGGGTTGGTCACTAGATCATGACCGGTCAGTATAAATAAAGAACAATAAAAATTATACAATAAAAAATTAAATAGAATGAGGGAGTTCTAATAAATTAAATGAATATAAATAATTCAAAGTAATTTATTTATTAGTTCCTATTTTTTAATTTAATTTTAATTCCAAAAATTAAATTAAACTGTTATTTTATTTTTTAATTCCAAAAATAATATTAAACCACTAATTTAATATAATATTTATTAAATTAATATTTCATATTATCCATATTCTTAAACCCCAATATTAATTCTAATTAATTTAATTTTAAAAAAATAATTAAATAAATTAAATTATAGGGGTTACCTCCAACCGAGGATGGAGTTTGGCAGGGCAGCGAACTAGCGCAAGGGTGTTTTACAAGACCAGGGCTGAATTGCGGTGTGACTGTGGGCTGGCTGCGGCATGACAGTGGAGAGACATTGACGTGACCACGACCTGACTGTGGTGTGAGCATCATGTGACCATGGCTTGAGCACAGTGTTTCGGCTGTGTGAACGTGGTGTGTTCATGGCGTGATCGTGACGTGTTCGCCTAGTCTAGAAACACCCCCGCGGTGCTGGACATGGGAAAAGGAGGTCTAGAAGACCGAAGAGGCAGTGTACAATCTCCAACAAAGAGATGGGGAGAGGCGGTGGTGTTCTTCGGTAAGGCGTGACCGACAGCATCAGTTTCCAGCGATTCCCAGAGGGAGGAGGTGGGGTTTTTAGGGGTGGACCTGGAAACTGGCGGTGCACTTGGCCTCTAGAAGAGAAGGGGAGGTGATTCGGGGTGGTGTGGGCTCCCGTTGAACTCGGCCTAATAGGGGAAGCGACGACCACTGAGGGAGGCGGGGCAGCATCTTGCGAAAAAGAATGTGAGGCGGCGGCGTAGCAGGCCGACATGGAGGTGATGAGCTGAGAGGGAGGAAATAAGGTGCCTTGGGGCTGAGACAATGAGGTTCAGGTGGCACAAAACTAGGAATGCGCAAAGGGAGGGAGGCCTGGGGCACCACTGCTGCGCTCGGCCGCGACGGATATGGGAGTCCGCTAAGGTTGCGGTGCGGCAGCCGCGTAGAAGAAGACGACATTGGTTCTTCTTCCCCATAGGGGCCACACCACAACCATTTTAAAAAAAATCTAAAGTCTAAAATATATTAATAAAAAGGATAATACTTGAATAAAGTCTAATATACTTCCTTTTATTAAAATATAAATTTTTATAGATAATATTTTACAAAAATAATTAATTATTTTTTTTAAAATTTATCTATGAAAAATAAAATAAATTTATATAATAATATATTTTGTTTAACTCCTAAAAAAATTCCACTGAAAAAATTATGGGGACTAGATTCGGTTCAAAACATGGCTGAATTTCAGTACACTGAATAACACATATTTAAATTAAAACGAACTTCTTCAAAAAATTCCGAAGAACTTATATCTGATGACCTCGATCCAATTATAATTTTCAAATGGTCAAAACATGTCCATTATAAATCAGATCTATATATGTTCAGATCCATTGGAACCGTTTTAATACCATATACTTAAATTTAATGCAATCTAATTTTTTCCTTTGACTCAGAAAAACCATGTGTTGCTCTGATACAACTATTAGGTTTCAGGACATGCAGTCGAAGTTGATGGGCCGGGAAATTTAAATTTCGGCGTCACCGGAGCGATTTAACAATTTCATCTTGGGTGATCTTATCTTGGTATGGTCCGAGGACCACGGGTGGATTTAACAGAGCACAAAATAAAATTTTAGCAAGTACATTGTTCAGATCTTACTTTTGCAAGTCTTTTGTAAGATGACAATGATTGTTGCTCGAAGAGTCCAACGTCGAATCCCTCTAGATCATCCCCACACGTCTTTAAATATGATTGTGTGTCATTCGTTAGAATCGGGGTGCTACACAGCACACCAATGACCACTTCGTTGCAATGATGATCACCTCAACAAAGTGTCTTCGATCCAAGAAGAAGGCACATAATGGTCATGCATTCTTAAGGAAATCTATCTCTAGAGTTCATGATGAGTGAGAGTCTCTCAATTCTAACTCATTAATAGTAACATGGGAAGAGCCTATCTCTTATTTATATAGGGAATATCTAAAATACCTAGTATGGGATCCCGACCCCCGTGTAATAGATATTCAAATTATAAGTATTATACGTATTTATTAATGACATATAAAATTATTCCATAAATAATATTTATAATTTTATCACTGGCTGCAATATATGTATATATATATATATTAAATATATATTGCGTGATAAACATGAGTCTTTAACTCGAATCACGACTCCTGAAAATTTTAAAAGAAATTGGGGTATTTATATCCGTTCAAATAATATTTTATCCTTATATTTACTTAATCACTTGTAAATACATGTTATAAATAAATTCAACAGATTATTCCAAACATGGATAATTAATGAATTTATTTATTACTTGATCATCCATAGAACATGGATAATAGATGGACCTTGTGGTGGGTCCCACCATGTTTATATTCATATTCCAGAGAATATGAAATATTCTCAAAGTGCTATAGTGTGTGACCCTCTAGGCCTTTATCTCAGTAGTAGTGTGTAATATTCATCGACTAAGAGCGGGGTCTGGCATTCCATCGAGGCCCCTATAAATATAAGGAAAAATATAAAGCAACAACTGTCTTCCTATGAAAATGGCATGTGTAATATAATATCTTTTTCATTGATATCTCAATGAAGTAGAATGCACACTAGTTTCATCATCCTTTATCTTGATTTATTCTTGTGTTGATCTGTCCTAACAGTCTTACCTTTGACTACCATGTCCATGGATTTAATGAAGGTGCTACCATCATAATAAACCAGGCCCGAGATATCAATTCCTCAACACAGAAATGAAAAATCCAATCTCATTCATTAAATCAATGCCATATCACCGATGATGTACCCAACACTTAATACCTCACCACAACTTCATTTCCATGGTTTTCACCTTACATCAAAGTTGGACATTAATTGGAATAAATTGATAATGATCTCTATTCTAGAGACCACTACACATGTCCATATATAAGAACAACCAATGAAACCTAAAACAAATGGTGTTCCTATTTTGCAGTTCAATATTCATGATCTCAACTTCCCGAGATCATCAACTATGAACATAATGAGAAGAAGTATCAATGATTATAACCCCCCAGCACCTGATAATCTCACATCATCTGTTTCATTTTATAATTATGTAACTATATCATTGGACATTAATTTAATATTAATGTCATGGGATCTCAATGTTCTCATTATTGATTGGAATTTTCTATAACCTTTCGATACGATATGTAATCTACGAAAATTTCTTTAAACAATGCGGATGCAGAAATATATACACTATTATGGCAAGATAAACACATGTATATATAAAAAACATCATACATGGAGTGGTAATAAAAGTAAAACATATTTTGGGTCTAGGGAACCCACTTTCAACACAATTAACAAGGACCGAGGGTTTTGCATGCCCCCTATGGTCACACAGGGCCACACTGATATCCTTTCAAGGAAGTGACACAACATTGACAAAGAATTCTTCCTCACCGCTTGTATAAAGGTTGAAATAGAGGTTTACCATCTCAAACCTACCACAAAACCCATGTTCCATGGTGAAATGATCGAAGCCTAACATTAATTCATATAATTCCATAAATTCTAGCCAACACTGCCTAACTCCTCCTCCTTACTCATACCATTATGAAGCAATAATTGAAGATATCCAAGATGATTTTAGGATGAGAAAAAATCACCCGATGACTCAGAGATCATCATTTTCTTACATCAAAATTCATTGTTCACTTCAATCCACATAGATACATCAGGTGGTTTGGTAAAATCAACTTCAATGTAGATTCATGGGGAAATAGGATAACATAAATCCTTCAATATACTATAATATATAAGGACTCTACCAAACAATTACATAGAATTTTATGGATAACATGGTTTTAGAGTGGAAAGGGTAAACTTGGAAGGGAAACACAAATATCTGTAGTATTAGGGTCTCGATTGCTATGAAAACCATAGGTCCACTAGAAAAATTAAAAATGGAAGGCATCAAAGAGATACATACCATTAGAAAATGAAAATAAAATATCATCTTCAAAAGAATAGTGAACAAGAATGTTTTAGGAAACCATCAATCCTATAGTAGAAAGATACATTAACCCCCATGAACCACTGATGAATCTAGTGAAGGAATCCCCCACTGATTGTTGCAATCAAAAGTGGGAAACTATTGTGACATTGTTGAGTGACTCAGACATAAATAATTCCAAATGATAATGCAGGAGCGTCAGAGCCCACAAATAGATAGAGGGAACAACCAAAATTTGAGAGATAGAGGATAATCTAGAAAGATATTTCGGGCCTCTGAACATAGATAATCATTAATAGTTGTCCAGAGAGGGATCCACAAGTCCCCATACACAATAGAGTGTGGGAGTGGGGGAGAAGTAGCACCAATAGGCATGGTACCTGATTAATTTAAAAAATATATTTTTTATTTTCCACCTAAATTATGCACCCAACATGGCCAGTCTAGGGAATTTTTAGACTCAGAAACCATTGAGGGGGGGGGGGGGGTTAGTAAATACTCCACATGCCTAAAAATTCTGAAAAAAATATATTTTTTTAAAAATATATGAAATTTAATAAAATTATTTTTGGGACTATGAGACATGCATTTTTAAAATATGAAATTTTTTTAATTTATTTTAATTCAAAATTAAACAAAAGAGATAGAAATTGTAGATGATTAATGTGTATAAGATTAACATGTTGGTATGAGAGAATCATCAGGGTCTACAAATATAACATTATAAAATCAAACTAAAATATACATGGATCAAAAATTACAAATCAAGGAATATGAATATGAGTTTAAAATAAGAAAAAAGTCATCATAACATGATTATATTGAAGAAAATAATATTATTGAACACAAATATTCCACAAAAATAATATCCATTATCAAGGAACATTGTGAAGATGGCCATACCAAAGGACATAAATCTCAAATAATGAGTGATGGAATAAAGCATCGACATAACATAAGATTTCAGTCATATGAGTATGGAACATCAAACAATCTTAATCCATTAGAGCATAATATATGAATAATGATAAAAAAAATGAGTGTATCATATAAATAAGCATAAAAATCATATGTTAAGGCCACCCACCAAGGAATTCCTCATATAATAAGCTTAGGATAACCACCTGTTTCCGAAGATTTTTCCAGGGCATGAATCCGCCTATTGAGGACGTGTTGATTGTTGCCCCACATTCCTCCTCTCCAAAGGAAGAATTCATCTATTCCTTGTTCAGGGATGTTTTCTCCTTGATCGAAATGGGATGATGGGATATCAGTTCCTCCTTCTGTGTATTCCTCCTTAGATCTCGTTACCTTGTTTGGGTCTCCCTCATAGACTCAAGACGTTGTTCATGAAACTCTTCCCACTACCATGTCTTCTTGGACACTGGTTAATTACACTACTTCTATCAAGACATTCCAAGGTGTCCAGTCAGGGTAGATACCTTCGGTCGGGGGAGTAGTCACGTTGGACATCACTGGCGTGTCTGGACATTAGAACAATAATTCGTATGGGTTTCTTCCCATTACGATAGGGAATCTCAAGGGAGTTTAAGCCTAAGGAATCTCATGTCGAATGTGGTGAATTATATTCCTTGGGAATTTCTTTGAGGTTTTATTCATCATCCCATGTTTAACACAGGGTATTCCACAAGTTTAACGTTCAGCGAAGATGAAACAGACTGTTCAGAACACTGATAGGAGTGGATCAAATGGGTGAAACCCTTGTAGGGATCAATGATAATGGGGCTAACACATGGTTAGATACTCCATTATTTCTAGGATATGTAAGAAAGTGGGTGAATGATATCACCGGGTTTTGGTATCCTGGGTAAGAATCAGGATGGATAAGGATTGTTGAGAGTGTATGGGGAGTGAGATGAAGTCGTTGCAAGGGCGATAATGATTTTTGGACTTGAGTCTTGAAGAGACTTCCTACATACCCTCATGGATGGGAATCAAAGTCCACGTAGTTTGGTGGGGCAATAGGACACCTAAGGAGGTTGGCCATATGGCTAGGACCCAGAGGAATTTGAACCTACGGGTTGGGATATGACCTTCCCAAAACACAAAGGCCCAAGGGAGAGACCACTACAGGACATGGGTGACGGACTGAACCTCAGGGAGGCTTCTTATGTATCATGTCTAGGAGATAGGGATCAAACCCACATAGTTTATCTTACAATGGCCTACTGTCATGTGGGGATGAGAATGACTTACCAGTGATTGGGGTACAATGACTTACCACTGATTGGGGTACAACAGATTACTATTGATTAGGGTACAATGACTTACTTCTGATTGGGGTACAAGGGCATACCACTGATTGGGGTACACCAACATACCACTGATTGGGATTGAGTTTCAGGAAGGCTTACTACGTACCATGCCTAGAAGTCATATATCAAACCCACATAGTTCAAAAGTATACAGTTTAGAATCATGTTGGAAGAAAAGGAGGAATATAGTTTAATGACATGCAGGATGAGGGTGGAATGATGTGTAGTGGTTGGGACCGATGGGTGTGGGGCTTGAACCTCAGGGAGGATTCCTACGCACCTTTTCTAGGAGACAGAGATCAATGTCCAGGTTGTTCGTAATGGGGATACATTTTAACATCATGTGGGATAAAGGTGATCTGACATGAAGGGGTCAGGACAAGTAGGTTTTGAGCTTGAACCTCAGGGAGGCATCCTACGTACCTTTCCATGGAAAGGATCAAAGTCCATGTAGTTCTGAATGGTGGATTGGTGAACCGACGTGAAGTGGTCGGGACCCGTATGTGTTGAGATTGAACCTCAGTGAGACTTCCTACGTACTTTTCCTTGGCAAGGATCATATTCCATGTAGTTTGGAATGGTGGATTGGGGATTACATACTAAGCATCCCAGAGAGGATGTCATAATCAATGCTTACTCTAATCCCATGTGAGTCATGATTAGTGTGACAAACAAGAGTCCGCAGAGACCCAACTATCACATCGTGAAAGGTAAATCCATTGGAATTGGAGTGGGGATTACACATGGTTAGTGGCCTAAAGAGGAAATAGGGGCTTACACATGGCTAGAATCTCAAAGAGGAAGCTGGGGCTTACACGTGGCTAGAAGCTTAGGGAGATGGAGATTGGAATATACTCAAGGACGGAGGCCTGATGGCGAAAAATCCCAGAGGGAGAGGGATAGGGTAACGAAGGTCCTTATGCCCCTATCACCTCTTAGTATTCGTCATAGAAAAAGAGAGGAGGGGAAAGGGGTATACCTCCTACAAGAAAGGATGGGGGCTTACACCAAGGTGGTTTCCCTTCCCCATGGATAGGTACTGCTCCAATAGAGTGGATCTAATTCCATGTAAGGAATATATCACTCCCGTGTAGAGGAGCATGCATAGAGAATGTCTGAGATGGGGTACCTGATGTATGATGCATAGGTTGATGCCACAGTTCAATGCCATGTATTCAGGATGATGGTACCTAGCAGTTTAACATCCTGCAACTCGAACGAGGCGGGTTCACTCTGCACCCTTCAGACGTACATAAGTGTCACTTTTTAACTTTGGTGTAGGGAAAGCACAATCATTTCCGTGGTGAGGGGGTGTTATGGAGTGATCCACTAAGGGGTCCACAATAGCATGGCCATGAGAAGATGCAATAGCCGTCAGTGTGCCTATGTGAAGAAGCATTTGGCTAATCAACACATTGTGAAGAACCACCCAAGGGACCTTGAAATCATTCCGTACGAACCTGGAGGGTCATACGAGAAAAGGGATTGCATAGAAATGGGATTCATAGGAAGAGGTCTCATGAAGCTATAGTTATCCATGTAGTGGATGGGATTCGTGAAGAGGTATGATTCACGAAATGGGGTGACCTAGACTATTTATATGGCATAGGTTCACATGGAGGGTTTTTCACAATGAAAAAAAGGCTCTCACGGAGTAGGAATTCGCAAAGCAAGGGTACCTTGTGAATCCTAGATCTGTGAAGTAAGATACCTAGTAAAGCATAGTGACCCTACCTTATCTTGTGGTTCACATGTGCAAGGAAGCTACTTCACAAAGCATTAGTGTTTTTCAATGACCTAAGTCCCCTTAGGGATCTCATTCCTTTGCGAAGGCTCTTGGGGTTTGCAAAGGGCATCCTTTATTGAAGAGGGGTTGTGTTTAATCCAAAGGAAAGTAACTTCGCAATGAAAAAGTTCCTTGAAGAGCTTATTTTTGGCAGAGTAGAAAGCGATTCGTGATTTAAGAGTTGAGAAGGAGAAAGGTTAGATGATCTATCCTTTAGGCTTGTGGGAAACCCTGTATTTATAGGAAAGAGGAGACATGAAGTAGGGAGCGCGCGACGTAAAGCCACATGTAGCTTTTTCATTACTACGGAGTCTCCTGCCTCATTGCATTATGGTGGCTTTGCGAAGGAATTTTGGATTACAGATCTTCCTGCCACTTTACTTCATGGAGACTTCACAAACATCTTTCAGATCGTGGAGCATCCCGCCTCTTTCCTTCGTGGCGGGTTTTCAAACGTCATTCGGATCATGGAGCCTCCCACCTCTTTTCTACGAGGGTGCTTTGAAAATGTCATTTGAATTGTGGAGTCACCTGCATCTTTGCAATGAGGTGCCCACATAGGGGGAGTATTCATGCTAGCATCCTTGTTATGGGGATCCTCAAATAGTCTTTGCGAGGAATCCTCATTGGAGGTGGTTTACCCTTTGAGTTTACTTTTCCTATCCCCATATTTTGGCGCCACCCCCCCCCCCCTCAGACTTGGAGCTGAGGATAAAATGAGGTTCTTTTTCTAAGGGTGAATCGCCATAATTTTTAGGCCAATCACCAATTAGGCTCACGAAGAAGGGTCATGATACAGATATGTGGTACACGGGTTAAGATCCCTATGAAGCTCGCTACGACCAGATGCGCTGCAATGCAGAAGGTGTCATCGCCTATAAATAGGGGAGGTTGGCCTCTCTTTTTTCCTTTATCAACTTTTCATTTTATCTATAACGCTCTCGATTCACAAATCTTTTTTCACTCTGTGATTGTTCTCCATGAATCATGCCTTTTTTATTTACACTGCATAGTGAGTCCATTGATTTTGTGAGTGTGCACTTCATGGCTCACGTATGTGAAGCCTGTGGCAGGGTTCTGAGAACCGTCCCTCTGATTGAGATTCGCGATTTGTGCCTCACGATAGAGATAAGTGATCCATGAGAAAAATTTCAAAAAACATAAAGACCAAATGGATCATTAGGAAACAACCAGGGGTCCTTGCGGATGATTCCCATAGAGAAGAGATGGAGAACAACTTGGGTATCGAGGAATTCATTCGAATCCATTCAGACCATGATTCACCTGTAGGAATTCTGTCAGAGATCCAGAAGAAATAACCACTCTACAAAAGGATTTCCTTGTATATCATTTTCTTGAGGGATGACGTCTTCATTCTAGAAGTGAGCAAGGATGACCCAACTTACTAGTTTAGGATCATGTCATGCCAGCACCAGTGGTTCAAGGTGGTCGACGACTATACATGGGAAGATTAAACACCCATCAACGCAAATTGTTTGATCAGCCACATGAATAACATTGAAGGTAAGGTTTTACAGTAGGATAAATCACCCCAATTGTATCACAACATCCTAAAGGTGGCCCTAGGGAACCCATAGAAGGGGTGGACCAATGAGTGGGATCTGTGCCAGGAGGCAATTTCACAGATGATTAGGCCAAGGCCTACTAGATGTATTCCTCATGCGAGGAGTGTAGGGAAGGGAAGAGGTGAGTGGTCCTGCATGGGGAAGCATGGGCCTCTAAATACCATATCTACCAGTCGAATTAGTTGATTCCAGAGCTATTGGGAAGATGGTCATCGAAGAGAAATAGTCTTCATTTGCACCTTGGAGAGGTCGACATCAGCCTATTAGACTTTCTCCAGATCTCGGGGGTCTCAATAATGGGGGAAATGTGTGATGAGTTCCTCCCTATCGTGAATGAATGGGAGGACCCATAGCAGATGTTTCCACTAGAAAAGTAATTGTTGTACCTAGTGATAGAGGATGACAAAAAGTCAGTGAGGGATGTCCATTTCAAGTGGTGGTTTGAGCAGTTCTTGAACATCCCGAAAGATGGATAGTTTCATGTGAGGCCTCAGACCTGCCTGAAGGGGGGTTCAATGAGGAAAGGAGAACTCGTATTGGTGGATCTTGGAGGATAGCTAGTGGATAACCTGGGGGTTCAGCATCAGTACTATGTAGAAACTGGTGGTTAGGTAAGATGTATTCTTCGTGATTCTTATCCGTCGTTGGACCCTGATAGTGAGAGACACGAACATGGTCGTATGACCAAGAATGTTCATTTTGGAATCCATGTTTGTGACAGGGGGATGCGTCACCCTTGGGATCCCAATGGTTGCCAAGTTTTATATGATGTTGTGGAATATCAATGAAGGGAAGAAGTTTTAGAGATTATGCGGGATGTTCCATCTCCTGTATGGGTGGATTGCAGCGCATATTAGGGGCATATTCGATTATCCAAACCCCATTTCCCCCAGGTTAAAATTTCCTCCTATCCATTCTAAATGCGGCGGGGAGGTTTCTGACTAAGCTGACCCCATAGTTGGTGCTGAACTAAGTCTGGAAGGCAGAAAAGTTCATCTTCCACTCATTCCCGTAGCCAACAGGTGTGTTCACTAATGATGTCCAAACAATGAAATAGAATTAGTCCTACATTCTATCCTTTAGGCATGGAGTCCTGGTGGAACGAGTTGACCATGAGTCTCTCTATGATACGTACACATCACAATGTTTTGCGAGGCAATTTTTGTGTCTGTAGTGGCTGACCCCACGGGTCTACTTGGGGGTGTGCCATGAGGATCACTCGTGTGTGATGAGGCAGTTTTGGCTCATGTTCAGACGGGTGGATTAGATGATTCCGAACAAGATGCCTCCAGCCATAGCCATCTTAAAGATGGTGATGAAGTACACCAAGATCTTGAAGGAAGCCTACATGGGGGAGATGTAGAAGTAGAAAACCATCCATTCTGGAGATTAAGTGCCTCACCAACCCCGAGGCTGGGGCCAGAAGGCGGTGAGGACATCTCGCAGTTGTAGGGATTCAGGGGTGGCGAGGGCAGCACCAGTTGAAAGAGTTCCAGTAGTAGTGGATCCAGTGGTCCCAAAGGGACAAAGTCATTCGGAGGGAAGGCCACCAAGGGGATTCCTCAGGATACCCACCTAGGCTCTAGGGAAGTGGATGAGCCACATAGACATGCCCGAGAATGCCATCTTCCCAGAGACATGGTATATTTGGGATGTTAGTAGGAAATTCCTTAACTCGTCCGAGATGTGGAAACATTTGAATCACCTCGGGATGGTTTTACGGTGGATATATCTTCTCAGGGCTGGCTTTGTCGTATCCCTGATAGATGGGGTGTGGTACCTTTCCGAGATGGAGGACTTTGTACACTCCCAGGGTGCTCTGTGTCCATTGACAGATCAGGTAAAGGTGTTACTCGACTGAATGACCCCTCTACAGTGCCAGCCACAGAATTGAGATAATAATTCCCTATACTGGAAGAATCAGAAGAGTCCTCCTCGGTGGGGGGGGGGTGAGAAGGCCGGTGTATGGATCCATCTAGAGAAAGGTGAGGTCAGCGATTCATACCCGAATCAGGGAGAATCCATGGAGGCCCTTGAGGTAAACTCCTAATCAATTCCCAAAAGTCTTCACCCGCGTTGTTTAGGACTTCTCAACTAACATGTGACCTATGTAGGAGGGCCTCATACACAAAACCCACTCCTGAATGAACGTAGATGTAGCTACGTGAAATTCAGGATCCTCAGCCCTGAATATGATGATCATCATGTCGAGTAGTATTGCAACACCCAAGGTGGTCCTCCCAGAGCCTTTGGACTTCCCAACAATATATGGAGGGCCACGCCTCATGGTTCCAACGACAAAAATTAAATAAAGAGATGAAATTTTTGATATATATAAGTATTCATCACAAAATACATAACTGTCATCCATCGATCAGGTTAACTGATTCTTTGGTGCCTCTTGTATTCACAGTTCTTCAAATGAAATAGGGTTTCTTAAAAGGTTGGCTAGAGCTCCAAGTGGTTCCTTTCCCGGGGGGGGATGCCAGTGGTTGTAGAAGAGGAAGTTCGAGCAATCCAAGCTGTAGCGCTTCTAATCACATGTGGAATCGTCAGCAGGACAGAGCCTCAGAACATTAAGGTGGGATCTTACGATGAGGATCAACCAGACAACATGGGTCCTAAAATACCCGATCAGACAATAAATTTAGATCATGCAAATGATTTCCTGGAGGAATTCCCCACATACGAACCTGCCAAACCCATAGACCAAGATCAGATGGCATCTGGTGAAGAAGAAATCAATATCGTCTATCATCTATCATGGAATATGATCAAGTGCATCTTCAAGGAGACTCCTCAAGTGCAATGGATAGACTGAATGGAGGGGATTCGTTCCCAAATGAATGATCTATACGTTGGGGGATTAGATGCCCAATGTCCCCATATGCTCATTCGAGACTTCATGGCTGAGAAGATTCAGGAAAAAGATTGCAACATTGTTGTGGGCTAGAAACACTAGAAATATGTGAACATCAAGAGGGTTCATGAGGCAAAAAGGGAGGTTGAGTGGTTGTAGGCATGAGCCAACGTGAACTCCACTTTCCTTAATTCTCATTTAGATCTCGTGTAGCGCCTAAAGGCGCAACTGGAAGAGGCCTAAGAATGAATAAAGATAGCTTTTGAGGAGATGGCTGCCATCCAAGTGGATGAGGAGCAGGCCCAGGTAGCAGCTAATGAATTATGCCCCATTGCTGCTGAGGAGGAGAGGGAAGTAAATAAGCAACAACAGATCCTAGACACAACAAGCTAGAGAGTGACAGAGCTAGAATGCTCTATCAAATAGGTCAACCCATCCATGGTAGGGGTCGATCCTTGGGTGATGTAACTCATGAAAAAATCTAAACGTACTTTCATGCTTTGATTTTTGGTGCTAGTTGCATGCATGGGTTCCGTTATTTGTTTTTTTCTACTACAGATCTGTTACATTAATGAAACACCCAACGATCAATCCCTAAACTCAATGGGTCAGACCTGGTGTGAGAAAAAATGGATGAAGACATTGTTGTTCTATCCCAATATGTGAGGGACAACCATGCTTTAGGAATCTAGGCATTGAACAGCCAATCCAGACCTCTAGGGTGATAGGGGGAGGCCTAACTGGAGGATGATGTTCTCAAAATAGGCAAAGTACCATTCTCCCAACGTGCACTAGTGCACGAACGAGGCAATGCCAGGGGTGTTAGAAATAAACCAAACATAGTGGAGTGGAAAGTGTGGATCACGATACACAAAATATGGAATACTATGGAGGAGGAATGACAATGAAGGATAATTTTTGACCATGTTCAAAACAAAGAATCCCTATTGTGTTATCCTAGTATGTAGAAAACAAATGAGGGCCTACCTTTGACCATATTTTCAGAATAGGGCCTGACTCAAAAAGGTTATCCATTAGTCTTTCAAAACGTTGGCCAAGAATAGTAGGTGAGCCATAGGTCGAGCATCTATACTACAGGGGGTTCTTTTAGATGTGAAATATGATGAGGGTCCAAATAATGGGGTAAGAAGTTGTGGGGTGGAGTGATGAGTTATTCAAATGGATTCCAACACTCTTGAAATTATGCCACCATGGTGAAAACACATTAGTTTGGTGCATTAGTCTGATCAGAGATCAAACATACATCTAAAAAGGACCTCTCTAATGAGGACATAAATTTACTTATGGTTTTAAGTCATACCATGGAGGACGATAGACATGTAGTTTAACATTGTATAGTGTGGACGGTGCACCTAGTTTCAAGGTCATACTGCATGGACTATGATCGGGGCTGAGGGGAAAGAAGGGTTAATATCCCTGAGGCTAGGCCCAAGTCAAATTTTTTGGCCATCACTACGTAACTAAAAAGGGTTAGAATCAAGAAAAACATATTTCTTAAACACAGCATGGTCAGAGACAAACACTGGAAGAGGAAACCCCCTTTAATAGGGAAAACTGGCGCATCCCATAGTTAATACGGGGTATCCTGAACTAGTTCATGGTATGACCGTAGTTTAGTGTCATGCATTGAGGAAACATGGAATAATGTATTTTAACATCATATGAGAGGATGACGAGTGAAAGGGAGATATCCTAGGAAGGTATTACATGATGTAGTAGCAATAAACCTGATGTGAATAAGTACATAAGAAGTTTTCAACACAGTACATATCCCGGGAGGAAATTTTTTATGTCAAGGGACTGATGGTAAAAGTAATTTTGGGCCTGATGAAAGGTTCTTGGATGTTCCAACGTTACCCCTTAGGATGCGAATCAAGCTGCATGTATTTCTAGAATCACCATTTGACGTCATGGTGAGATAAAGGGACTATGTCACATAACTACACTAGTAAATGCTTCACCAACACTACTAATCCCACGTGAGTCCTTCTAGATGTTGGAAACATGGATTAGTGGATAGATTTCACTAGTACAGGAAGGTATACATTATGGGCAGTGGAATTATAGGTTATTTATATCCCTAAAATTATAGACCCGCCTGATTAACACACATAGATGCACGAAGGTGTAAGATCGTGCACTGGAATTCCACTTGAACATAAGGAAGTGGAAGGATATGAATCATGATGCCTGATATATAGACCAATATGACATTGGCATGATGATAGAGGATACCTACAGACCATGTATGAAATACAGTATATGTTTCGCATTAGCCATGAATGGGGACAGACAAATGAGGGTCAACCGATGACCATGTTCTAAATGAGGGACTTGTTGCAAATGTTGTCTGATTCTATCTGGGGTGTTGGCCCTAGACGAGAGGTGAGGTATTGTGGCATGATACCAAGCCATAAAGGGGTACCTTTAGACATGGAGTAAGATGGGGATTGAAATAAAGTGCTCATGAATCCTGGACATAGAAAGAGGGAATGTCCATGTGAAAATTCCACACTTGGGACTCTTTGTCACAATGCGTTTTAATGCGAAAATAAGACATATTAGGTTGAGGGAGTGGAATACCTTTCCAAGTAAAAGGGTTAAGGGGTCACACACTCTTAGCCTAAAGTCATAGAGTAGATCATTATAAGGGGACCTGATTTAATGAAGTGCTGAAAGGGTAAAAAAATAGTCGACCCCAATGATTGTTCCCATAGGGAGATCATAGAATAGGGCCATAGAACTCAGAATAGCCTGGGGAGATACACGGAAGAAAACATGATGTGGTTGTTGAAAAACCTGACCCAAATGAGATCCTAATAGGTAGTCACCACACCACATACTTCTGAAGGAGTTCAGGCCAAGGGGCCGAAAATGGGGAAGGATTTATGATTCCTGGGGATGGGCCTACAGATGAGATGTTTGGGTGTTCCTACGTATCCCATGATGATGGGAATCAATCCATACACAGTTTTGGAAAATTTTCCTTTACACCTAGTAGATAAGATATAGAAAGATCTTAGTTTAAGGGATTAGAGCCCGAACTAGGGATAGAAATGGGGGAGGGAGACATGTGGTGCATCAATCGCAATACCCAATGTGAATGAGGACAAAAGCCCACATGACACCACATGCTACCTGGGGAAATTTTAGATCGAGGGACCCAAAATGACAGATGGTTTAGGCCCAGGGCCAAGTGCTTGGGCATTCCTACATAACCCATTATGATGGGGATCAAGCCATACATAATACTATAAGTGGAGTGGTAGGGTACCAGTTCCAGGGAAAATACTGTTGTGTGGGTCTAGCCCATGTACCAAAAGAAGCTGAACATGATTGATCATTTTTATCCTTTAGGATGGATGTGTGTTTTTTTGTGAAGCGATAAACCTAGGACATATAATCTAGGAGTCGCTATAGAAATCAAGCCACATATAGGCATTGAAAAATGGTATGGTGGATGTCCGATACACATCATGATGTCCCCTCGAGTGACGACATCACAATGTAGTTTCGTTTTTCTTTGGGCGGCTAAGAGGATAATGTCATAGTTTAGGGTCGTATGATAGGACCAACCATGAATTTTAACGTCATGCAATAAATATGCAATAGTTTGAATTCATGTAGGGCCATGCAGCATAGTTTAACAACATATGGCTTGGACACATACAGAAAAAGTGAGGTTTTTCGGGGGCATGCACTTAGCATGATGAAGCATACCCGACGTGAATGAGGGAATGGTCCCACACCACACCATGCATGATTCATGGGAAGAAAAATCGGGCCAAGGGGCCAGAAAAGATTAGATAAATATGGGACTAGACTAGTGGACAAAACCTTTAGGTGTTCCTAAGTATCCCATGGGGAAGGGAATCTATCCATACATAGTTATGAGGGTGTAGTTTAACATCTTGTGGGAGGAGGGTCATGAGAGAATATATCCTAAAAGGGAAGTACGTGGTGCAACTATTGAAACCACGATGTGAATGAGGACAATTGTCATATGCTACATCATGCAATTTAATGAATGTCGGGGACATGAGGTCGAACAGAATAGGAAATTATAGAAACCTAAATATGACCCGAAGATGAGATTTGTTTTCATTCCTACGTATCCCATGAGAATGGGTATAAATCTATACATTGTTATGAGAGTTACGATTCTTATGCCTTACAGAAAGGACGTTGATGGAGATCTTAGTTTAATGTCTTAGAGCTCGGACCATGGAGATGCAAAAATCTTCCAAGTGAGTGCAAACCTCGATCTGGTCCCTAAGCCCACGTGAGCTACCCTTGATGTTGGAAACAAGGGCGAAGAAGGTCATTAAAAAATTGGATTGCATGAAATGTTAAATTGGTGTGGAACCCTAAATGACACTTTATCGTGGATTTTTCCTCTTAACATGAAAATGTGCTTTATGCGATAGTACCGAGACTGTCAAAATTCCACTTGGACATGATGGAGTGGAGAATGATGTGAATCATGCAACCAACATTTAGGTATTGATGGGGTTGGCATGATGATGGAGGATAGCTGTTGACCATGTTCGGAACACAAAATCCATATCGTGTGACCTGAAATGGGAATGATAAATGAGCGTCGACCGCTGACCATATTTACAACATGGGACTTGCATCAATTTTTCGCTTGAAATCCACAAGGACGTTGGCCTAAAATGGAAGGAGATCCCTTGGTCTAAGTATGTGTATCGTTAAAGGGTACTTTTGGATGATAAAGATGATGAAATTCCAAATGAAGGGGAACATGAAGACTAGAAAATGGGTGAGAGCATGTCTAGGTAGAATTCGACACTCTAGGTCCTAAATCAGAGTACTCTTGGGCATATTGGTGAACTTCCAATAAGGGTTGAGGGGCCCAACTCAAGATAATCCAACTCGAAAAGATGAGTATAGGATGGGAAGACAAAGAGATATCAGGATAAAGTGGTACGTGGTATGGTTGTTACAGACCCATCGTGAATGGGGACATAAACCCATACCATGCTGCTTGACCCTCTCCTGGGAGTACTTTGTCTAGGGTTCCAGGATGACAATGGGGTTCTATGAAATTGGGATGGACCCAAAGATTTAATGTTCATGTGGTCTTATATATCCCATAAGGATTGGAATCATGCCATACGTAGTTCTAGAGGATTTTGTATAGTTTAACATCATGAAAAAAAGGACATAGATAGGGGAAAGATATCTCAACAAGGGATACGTAAGACGCGGAGGGAAGAACATAAGTCCATGCCACACAATATGATCTCAAAAGAGGACATAGGCCAGGGGGATGAAAAAGTTGAGGGATCCAAGATGGGAAGTCCTATCCAGTTCATAGTTTAATTTCTTGTGATGATGACAGTAATGGAGTGGTGTCCCAAGGGGATGTATGTGGCATTGCAAAAATAGATTGACATGAATGAGGACATAGAGTCCCGACCATACCGCACCATCCCGAGTAAGAACTTGGGTTAGGGGAACAAAAATGGGAATGGGACCTGAGACCAGAAGTCCTTCCCAGTTTGTAGTTTATCATCATGCAATGAGGACGATTGAGATCTTAATTTAGGGTCTTAGAGCTCAGACCATAGACACCTGACCCATCATGTGAGTAATACCATCCAAAATTCCCAAGATCACGTGAGTAGTGCTCAGTTGGGGAAATAAGGAAAAGGACCAGGCTCTCCCCAACATATAAAGGTACAACAATTGGACTCACACTCCTACCAGAGGTAACCTGATGTTTAAAGGGATGGAAGGACAACATGAACCACTATACCCAATATTTTGGACATATGGGGGTGGTGAAAACGATGAAGGATAGCTGTTGACCATGTTCGAAACACAACATCTGTATCTCGTAACCTGAAATGGAAACAAAAAATGAGTGCCGACAACTGACAATATTTAAAATGTGGGACTTTTATCAATTTTTCATTGGAGATCCTCGAGGGAATTGTCTTGAAACGATAGGTTCTCCCTTAGTCTAAGTATCCATACCATTCAGGGGACCTTTTGGATGTTAAAGGTGATGGAGTCCCCAGTAAAGGGAGTTTATGAATCATAAATGTGCCCATTCAATTAAACATCAAGAAGGAAGAATAAAGAGGTGAATATCTTGAGGGAGAGGGATATACAGTTCCATCTTGATGAACCCAACGTATATGAGGAAAAAATCTAGTCACACACCATGTTTTCCGACCATAGGAGAGATCCTGAAGTTTGGGACTAGGATGATAGACAAAATGTATGGGCATTCCTACATATCCCATAAAGATGGGAATCAAGCCACATGTAGTTCATGAAGGCCATGCAGTTTGGCATTATGCGGTGAGGGAATGGGAGAATAGAAGGATGAGGAGGGGGAACCTGGTGCGATCATTATAATCTTAACACGAGTCGGGCCACAGAAGACTACCTGACACCATACAAGATCTTCTAATAGAACTATACCCAAGGGGGATAGTCAACGAGGAATCTGGGGGCTGGACTCGAAATGAATGAACCGAGCATTCCTATATATCCCACAAGGAAGGGAATCAAGACATACATAGTTATAGAAGGTGTTGTTCATTTTAACATCATGCAGAAAGGAGGTTTGACAGTTTAAGGTCATGCAGGACCATCTACAGTTTAACATCGTTTAGGACCACATACAGTTTAATGTCATGTGGGAAATAACAGTTTAAGGTCATGTAAAACCCTTTATGCTCTCGAAAAGTATTTCTTGAGGAATTTGGCATTGGTGGGGGGAGTTATATGATTACCATCCATGGGGACCAGGGAGTACATGCTATTATGGTAAACCTTATGAATGATATAAGGTCCTCCCCATTTGGGATCCAATTTGGGTGGTTTCCATCCAAGTTTCATTGGTGTTATCAAGGACAAAACCAAGTTACCTTGCAAGAAACTGAAGAGGAGAACTTTCTTGTTGAAAGCTCTACCTATATTATTATGATTCCTTTCTAGATTGTGTAGTGCAAGAATCATATTCTCGTCGTATGCTTCCAATTTAGGTAGACAGATTTCAGCTACTTTATCTGGCACTTTCTGATCATAGACAACTGTACATAAGGATGTCAACAGAATGTTGATGGGTAGGACATCCACTGTTTCATACACTAGGGAGTATGGGGTCACCTGTGTGGAATTGTGAGCCACTATCTGATAATCCCAAAGGGTGTTGGGGAGCTTGTCCGACCGACACTTTTTTTTCTGACCAACCATTTTCTACAGAATGATGGAGAGAATATTGTTGAATCCCTCGATCTTCCCATTTTAATGCGTGTGATACTAGGAGGTATGGTTAGAACTGATATTGTACATGGCATACAATTTCTTCAACTCGGCTACCCGGAAGATGGTGTCGTTGTCTCTGAGGATGGTGTGAGGGACCCCGAACTAGTAGATGATATTGGAGTTCCCAAATTTAATGATAGAACATGCCATGGCCTCCTTGGGAAGAAATGATTCTTACCACCTGGAAAAGAAATATCTTGCGGTCAGAATGAACCTGCATTGTTGAGATATCTCTAGTGGATATAGCCCCATGACATCGAGTCCCTAGACCAAAAAGGGCTAAGAGTACTTGGTTGTGTAGAGAGGCTCTAGAGGCCGATGCATGAAATTGACATGAAATTTTCATGTATGAAACTTCTTGGAAAATTCGATGTTGTCACACATCATGGAGGACCAAAATTACCCCAGTCTTCGGATATAGTGATATAGTTTGGCCTGGTCTGATAAGGCCCACATAAACTAGAATGAACCTTCTGCATGACCTAAGAAATCTCCACTCCTTGAATGCAACAGAGGAGAACCACATCAAACCTATGCTTGTGGAGGATCAGCTCAAAAATAGGACCGCTCTGGAGAGTAAACTACAATGTGTGGCATCAGATTCACTCACACATGTATTGAAATGTAAGGATATTTTCATTCTAGAGGTACTCGACAAAGGGGGTACTCCAGTCAGGATTCGCTTCAATCCCTACATCCGGGGGACCTGATGTTCCATACATAGAGGCACCGGTGGTAAGGTGGCCTACCTGCGGGTTGTTATCATCATATGGAGTGGCAGGGGCGATGAATATCTGATGTGCGACATGGATAATCAAATCGTATTGTTCAGTACCAGCAAGAGATGCCGCGAGGTTGGACAATAGGTCAGCTCGACCATTCTGGGATCGAGGGACATGGGTGAATTCTGTCCGAGATGGGAACTAAGACATCAGTTGGTGGGTGTGTTCCAACAGTGGTATGAGCTCTGTATTTCTGATGAAATAGTCACCGTTGAATTATTTGATGACTAGTTCAGAGTCCCCTTTCACTTGAAAGTGGGAAACATCAAAATTGAGGGTCAGCTCGAGGCCAATAATGAGATCCTGATACTCCGCCTCATTGCTGGTGTAGCCTTCTAATAGCAGGAATGAATATGGATGAACGGTCTGTGCTGGGGTAACAAAGATGATACCCAGGCCTACTCTATTGAGCATTGGTTCATTGAGCCTTATACCTGTAGGGCTTTGAGAAGCACCATCTAAGTGAATTTTACCACAAGGAATGTCTTGGTCTACAGAGAGGATTTCAGCATCCGGAAAATAAAAGTCTAGAGACTGGTTCGAGGGAGATGGATGGCCGGAAATGAAATCTACCAATACATGCCCCTTGATGGACTTATAAGGGAAAAGCCTGAGGTTGAACTACTAGAGGATCACTTCCCACCAAGCTAGATGGGATGTAGACATAGGTAGGTTCAGGATGTACTTCAGCTGATCTACTTGGGACACCAGCTGTACCGCATGGTGCTAAAAGTAATGTCATAATTTCTATATGGTGAATATCAAAACAAGGCCACTTTTCTCAATAGGGAAGTATCCGGTCTCCATATAGAGGAGCATGTAGCTGAGAAAATAGAGATTGTTCTTCATCCCCTGATTGTTCTTCTAGGTGAGAAGGGCACTGAGATATCATTCCACGGTAGTCACAAAGGTACTACTTGATTTCCCTGAAATCATTCTAACATTTTTTCCCACTGATAAATGGTGACTTTTTTCATGAGCCTTGAAAAAGGCTTATACTTTCCTGCCAAATTCACATTGAATCGACATATGTAGGCTAAGTGTACTTGGATGCCTCGAAGCTCCAGAATATTGCTCGAATGAGACATCTGAATAATAGACCTAATCATTTTCGGATTGTTCTCTATTCCTCAACATCTATAAATGAAGCAAATAATATTTTTTGAGGTAACCCCGAAGGAACACTTCAAGGTGTTCATCATCAAATGGTGAGAATGGAAGAATCCAAACACAATCTCAATGTTATCGAGATGGTCACAATGCTGGAGATTTTTTACCACTAGATCATCCACATAGCATTCCACCAATGTCCTAAAGATCGACTTAAATATATGATGCATTTCCCGCTGATATATGGCACCAAAATTCTTTAGGATGAAGGTCATGACTTGAAAAAAAACTTCTGGTTCCATGAAGGATGTAGAATCTTCATCCTTGGGGGCCATTTGGATCAGATTATGTCTGAAATACCCATCCATAAAGGAGAGGCCATGGAAGCTATCTATTGCGTCGATCAGGAATTCTGTCATAGGAAGGGGAATATCATATTTCAGATAGTGATGGTTCAAGTCCCATAAGTTGATGCAGACTCTAATATGTCCATTCTTCTTTCTGATAGGCACAATGATGGATAACCATATGGGGTACTAGAATTCTATGGTGAAATTGGATTTGATAATCTTATCAACCTCATCCTCGACCATGACACTGTGAGAAGGGTACATCTATCTTGGAGGCTATAAAAACCCATGGTGATTTGTTGGGATACTTAGGTGGTGGATGACTACCTGGGGATTTATTCCAAGCATTTCATCATAACTCTATGAAAATACATCATGATGTTTCTTTAGGAAGTACACATACTGTTGTTTCTCTTTGAAAGGCATAATTACACTGATCAATGTGGGTTTCAGATCCATCATGCTACCGAGGTTCACCTGTAGCATTTCATCGACTGTGGTGGATAGACCCTCTTTGAATGTTGGAGGTGCGTCCAACAAATCCACTGCTTCACATATGGGGGAGGGATCCTTGATGGTAGGAGTTTCCTATTATCCAACAGATCCCAATGGGAAGCTGGTGCAAGCCTGGGCGGTGGTGGACACTGCATTGGGGAATCCTATGCTGGCGAAACCATAACATTGAAAGATGTTGATCCCATCTGGTCTTAGGACGAAGGGGCCACACATGATGATATTGAAGAAATAAAAATTCCTCATCTTGAGTTGGTTTATCCCATCCTAGCGATAAAAAAAGTATGGAATATTGTTGTTTCCTTGGGGCGGACATCATCATACCTTATGGGGGTAGGGGGGTCTAGGATCACCTGAGCTTGATTTATGTAGGAATACGAGGTGATCATCTAGTGTCTCTTAGAATTGGGAATGTTATTTCCCCTAATTTAGAAACAACAAATCATTTCCCCATATCTGGGGTCATAGCCTCCAATCGGTAGATTGGAAAGATATAGGCATCATCTGGATCTATCCACGGGTCAGTTGCAGTCAAATCATGATCAACCTCATTTCCCTGAATCTTCATGTCCTTGCTCTTGTAACCATTGGCATCCAGGTAGCAGGATTTACTAGTGGAAAAGGGAGAAATGTTAACTTTATGTACACACACTCTACCATTAAGAGAGAACTTAAGGCACTTGTGATACGATGAAGGGACAACCATATGCAGGTGGAGCAATGACCTACCCATTAATGCGTTGTAAGAAGTGTCCTACGAGACAACCATGAACTCAATGCTAGCTACCAGCCCCCCAAATGAGGTCTTCAGGCTGATCTTGTCGAACGACATCTGTTCTATCCAATCATAGCCTTGTATTTTCAGTATAGAGGAACTTAGGTCATCCTTGGATAGCCCCATCTTATGGAGGGTTCGAGATGAGATTAGGTTGATCCCAGAGCCTGTGTCGATAAGGCAACGATGAAACTCCACACCATTGAAATGGCCACTAATATATAGTGGGATAATGTTCCCCAATATGGGAGAGCCTTCATCTTCTTCTGAGAAAGTGATAATGGGCATGCATTCAACTTTCTCGACTTCCTTAGCATTGAAGGATTCTGAAAAAACTACCTCTATCTCAAACTAGAGGGGGATTCTTATATCCTCATAAAGGGAATCATGCATACCCGATAATAGGGAAAGGGCCTCAAGGTTATAGATCATTGTCAAAATGTTGGAAAGATTCTTGGGAACATTGTACATCTTTTCAAAGCATGAGCTTCTACTTACAGTAGGTCATTCTATGGTAGGGGGAATGACTGGCCCTTTTGGACGAACTGGAGGTTGACTGGTGCTAGGAATATCTTTTTTCTCACAAGATGAGGCTCGTAGAGTGACTACAAGATGTGGCTCAGATGACTGGGGTTGGTATGTAGTAGAGCGTGGTTGATCATGGCATGGTCAAGGCAGCTCTTCATGATCAAGAAACACAAACAACGATGAAATAAGACCTAATGACACAAGATGAGAAGGCTGAGTGTGTTGAGATCTACAACGGGTCTGCTGTCTTGTTTTGGTGGCATGCACAGCCTGATTGGAATTACTAACTGAGGCACTCCGACAACCCACATTTCCATGGCTCCATCGATGTTCACGAGGGCTGGGAACATTGGGAGGATCCGCCTATCACTCCTCACCATTAGAAATAATTTAGGGATTTAGCAGCTCTACAGTGTTAACCGAGACGTACCCTTGAATGTCACTTGAAGTATACTCCACCAATGGACGATGTGTTGGGGGAATCGTCATCATGGGGGAATGAAGTCACTGAGAGTAAGGGATGACAATGACATGGGTGGGGGACTTTTTTTCCTTGTGTCACTGATATGTACTCTTCTGGGAAGTGGATGGCTGAGCCATTGATGCATAGGTTCTACCTGTGGGTGACACAACATCTTTTGAAGGCTCACGTTAATTCCGGCATGCATGGGCAATACTATGGTCACAAGAGACTACCTTATGATCCATCCATTCATCGAACTTATGGTACCCACAGTTAGAAACCTGATGTCACTCACCTTTGTTGTCAGTGTCATTGTTTGGATTCATGAAAACACATGCCACATGATCCAGAGATAGGACTAACATTAAAATGTTGTTATAAACCTGGTCATGAATCGAATCTTTAAACACATAGTACTGTTGGAGGGTGTGCCCCAGGATCTAGTGATAGGGGCGGTAATTGGGGCGATCAGTGAGGTCTGCCTCTTCTGGTCTGCTGCATTTAGAAAACAGTACAATTCCATGTTCTAAGGAACATTAAAAATAACTAGGGACCTAATATTTATTTATTGAGTAGGTATAGTTTCTCCTTTCCAGGAATTGGGATCTGGGAGACGGGCCCTAACGAGGGGCTGGGGGAGCATATCAAGGAGGTGGGACCTAGTTATCTCTCATGGGTAGTGGCGACACGTTATGCGGAGGCGCCTGTCGATTCTAAGTTGGGAACAACTATATTGGAGGCTGCACCTAAGGTTGAGGGCCTCTATGATGCTGTGGATGTGGCTCCACGGGTAATAACTCCAATTTCCTAGGGCCTCTTTTTGTGCCACCGCGGCGGGCTCAGCCTTAGCGGCCCTTCTTGTGGAATTGTAGGAGGAAACTGACATTCCTTATTGGATTGCTGCAAGGATTCCTCTAGGCACCATCACTTATCATAGAAATATCGGAATCCCCCGAGGTAATTTGAGGTCATGAGAGAGGGGACCGGTTCGGTCTTGACATTTACTACACACATTGTCATCAGATGTTCCTATGTCAGTGGCATATCCAAGGAGAAGGTGTGCCCTTTCCACCGGGTGACAAAGTCTACGACATTCTTGTCATGCCTCTATTTTAATTTTTAGATGTCTCTAATACTGACCTTCAAGGTGGTATAGCTTAACAGGTAGAGGAACTGCTTACAAATATATTCTTAGCTGGTGACAGACCCGATGGGTAGCTGGTTGTACCAGATAAATGCATTCCCTTCCATGGTCTGTCTGAAACAACATACTTCGGCAGCCTCCTACTGCACTGAAGTACCGAGGATGGATCCACACCTTGAGATGAAGTGAGCCAGATGTTTTACTAGATCACTCATCCCATTAAAGGGGTAAATGTCTGGATTTTCGAAACCCGTGGGTGATGGAATATCATCCACCCACACCGGATACGGCTTGCCATCCTGCGGGATTTCCACCATTCGAGTATCCAACACCTCAAGGCAAGAAGTGAGCACCGCCATGGGATCTTATGGGCTGGGGGGATTTTTCTTGATGGGGATCCCTGAATACCAGTGCATTGGAGGGTTCTCCAACATGATATGTAGGCACAACGACTTGTGGAGTAGTAGGTGGGATGGTCTGCGGAGAAGCTGGGGGAACATGAGCCAGGTCCCTAAGATTGTCACGCCACAAAAGTGGATTTGGCAACACATACCATGACCTATTTCCGTAAGTCCTGGCCTCTTTATTGTCTATGTGGATAAGATGGGCAGGGTAACCTTGAGGCAACTCATCAAAAAAAATTTGTGCCTACCCCTACTGCCCCGGAAGAGGATCATCGTAGTCTGGCCACTCTCCTATATCACATTTATCAATGAGGTTGTAAACCATCTTCTTGTGGTCAATAATTTGTTGATGCAACACAACTTTTTCAGGACCATCCTTCGTCTTCTGCACTGAGTAAGATGGGACCAAGGGATTAACGGCTCCGAGCTTCCCCTTACCCTTATTGGGATTTCTGCTAAGGACCAATGCCTCAGTGGGCATGGGAAGACCCAATAGGGTTCTATACTAAATATTAACCCTTCCCAATAGATCCAATAGTTGTGGAAGTCCCCCAGGGGTATGTTTTCCTCATAGAGTTCTATCTCCATCTCTAACTATGTTAGATCATCCATGTTAACTGCAAATCTACCTAGAGTCATATCCTCGATATTGCTTGTCATGTTGGGCTAGATATAGATATAACTAAAATAGAGGGTAGCACACTGCCCTCAACCATATATCTGCACGTGGGGGGATGCCTCCATGAAAATCCTATGGAGAACTTTAAATTTCTTAATGCATCATTGTTGGAGGGTCCAATGGTGTCCTCATGACTTAGAATGTTGGGATATGGGGAGTGCGGCCAAATCGATCAAATGACATTGTTGACCAATTCCTTTGAAGTGTGCCTGACTCTTGGTTTAGGCCACTCGTCAATGATGGAGACAAAAGTGAGTCACCAAGAGGGTCTCGCGAAAGCATCCAACCTTCTTCTGGGTGATCGATTCTAGTGCACTGAAATTCGGTGTTGCGACTGGCCAAAACATATTCGATAAATTGTATCCTATAAGAATGTCACACAATCTCCTTGGATCAGACTTTGGGTCTGGCCCTTGGTTACCCAAATAGTCGAATAGAGGTGGCTAGGGAACCGGTAGCGATACTTTAGCAGACTGCTGAGACGGTTGGATGGCTGGTGGAGAATACGGCTAGTGGGCTGACATGCTTCTATATCTCGGGCTATCCTTCTGTGAGTGTAGTGACATAGCCAACACATCATGATGAGAGGGGTTGAAGACCACAGTTTCCAGTGTAGGGACTACAGATTCTATCAGTGGACCATGCTGTTGTTGTTCTTCCATTGTTCCCCAAAATAACTCTTAGTGATCTCTAGTTGAGGGGGATAGTTCTCCTAGCGATGATGGTGGCGAATTCACGACCATACCCTAGGGAGACACCAAATATTAATCCTTTGGGATGTTTCTATGGAGGGAGGTTGGGGCCCGGTATAACTCACATTCTAGAAGGATGAGGCTAATGTGCCTCGTTCCTACCCCAACCCATGACACAGAGGATCGAGGCAAGGGTTACATTTACCAAATCATATTCTGCCTCAGAATATGAGAAGTAGGCATGTTTAATCTCTGTCAGAATCTTATTGATATTCTTTTTTTAGTGGAGGAGACCCACCCTCCTACCCCGGCATGGCTATTCGAGAGAAGGTAGATTTTTTTCTCAGAGGACACCCAACCGAATTGGTACTTCAGTGGAGAAGACTTCTTCCTGGGTGAGCTGAGGAGCGAGGAGAACCTAGACCGATTTCAAAGTCAACTCGGGGAGGACCGTCATGTCCACTAAATTATGCACATAGGGAATCACTGCAGGACTTTCTAGAGTCAGTAGGAACTCTGTTGGAGGTGGTGGGAGAATGGGTAGGGCCTCCATGCTTATTTCCTATGGTAATGTCAGTGTGAGGAGGGTCCTCATACTAGTCGAGCATAGCATGGATAGGGCCTTCCTTATGGGTGCTTATGAAGTTTGGAAAACCTCTTCTTCTATGGTTTTTTGGATGAGGAAGACCCTCATCGGCAGCTTTAAGGACATAGGGAAGGCACCCATGCTGACGGTTGACAAGATGTGTAGAATCGTCACACATGTTACAAATGATAGTAGGAAAGAATCTATACCTATGGTTGTGGGTGAGTAGAAGGCTGCCGAACTGAGCATCACTATAGCGGGGAAAACCCTCATCTCGATTGAAGGTGGTAGGGTGAGGACCTCCACGCCAAACATGGGAGTAGGACGGACCTGCGCTCTCATTGGTGATGGTACGGTCTGGACCACTATACAGGGTACCATTTCCACGGGTCGACCCATAGTGGGTGCCACCTGTGTCGACGACCAGGAGAGTCGACCCAGACTACCCATGGGGTGGCTGTGGCCTCAATTCGAGATGAGCGTTTGTGGGAATCTACTCGGCATAGACATGTAAATGATGGTATACACTGATGGTGGAACGATCCATAGTATCTATTGACATGGATGCCCCTTGGAAGGCGGCCTCCTCATCCTGCGCCCGACGATGGTGTCAGGTTAACTGGACAGGGGCCTGTAGTGCAGGTGCATAGCTTACCTGCTCTTCATCCCATGGGGCTATGTGGTAGAATTTACATGGCCTAATGGGTGCCCTCCTTGGGATCCCCAGGAATGGTATCCAAGACGGGATTGCTCGAACATCCCTCACCCCATCAGTGTAGGGGAGGGATTCATCAAACGTTCCAGGGAGAGGGTCCTAAAATGGTTGTCCGTCAGAGTGGGGAGTAGTGGATCCCTATGCAACCCTTGGGGGTGGTGGTGGTGATGAGGAATAGAAGCCTCTATGTCTTGACAGCCCATATATTGTGTTGGGATAATCCCCTCCTTCTTGTATCTCCGAACGAGGTCATTTATCACCATTATATGAATGATTTCAGATGGGGAGATGGTGCATGGGCACCCTGCAACTATGGATGTAGAGGCATCCAAGGGGGAAATTAGGCCATGTGGGATTGTTGCGCTGATGTTTCCCCTGCCCTTGCATTAGTATGTGGGAGGTAATCAATTTCCTTATACAGAATCTTGGGTCCTAGAAAGTAGGGAGATTATACCATTAGTGCCAAAAAAGGAAATTGATATCCAGTTGCCCAGCGCCATTCCATCTTCCATAGATGGTAAGATGTATCCACACTGACAACGTTGCAGGCATAGATGTCCAATATTTTACTACCCAATTTCTAGTGAGTTTCACACAAGGCCCATTATTTTCTTGGTGGAACATGGCACTGGATAACAAGATCCAGTGACATGCTAGTACATTGATGTCTCGAACACTAATAATCTCCACATTGAGGAGAAGAATTTCATGTTTGGATCAGAATTTCTGTTGACGACGCTTTCACCAATGTACATATCCACCTATTGAGGATGTGCTGATTGTTGCCCCTCATTCTTGTTACCAAAGGCGGGCGTCATCTATTCTTTATTCAGTGATGTTTTATCATTGATCAAAACATGATAATGGGATGTCAGCTCTTCCTTTCATTGGTTCCTCCTCGGAGATCGTTACCTTGTCTGGGTGTCCCTCATAGGCATCAGATGTTGTTCATGGAACTCTTCCCAGTTCCATGTCTTCATGGATGCTGGTTAATTACACTCCTTCTATCAGGACATTCCAAGGGGTCATGCCCAGGAAACAACCTTTAGTTAGGGGATTAGTCACGTTGGACATCACTGGCATGTCTGGACGCTGGAACACTGGTACATCATGGTTTCTTTCCTTTAGGATATGGCTTCTCAAGGGCGTGAAAGCCCGAGGCATCCCACATTGAATGCAGGGAATTATATGCCATTGGAATGTATCTGAGATTTTCCTCAGCTTCCCATGTTTAACACTGGGTATGCCGCAAGTTTAATATATACAACAGAGATGGATCAGACTAATCAGAACACTAAAGGGAGTTAATCAGATGGGTGCAACCCAAGGCGGGATCACTAATACTGGGTCTAACTCATGGTTTGTTACACGATTATTTCTAGGAGTAGTGAGGAAGTGGGTGACATGATCTCATCAGTATGGGGTGGCCTGGGTATGAATCAGGATGGATATGTATTGTTGTGAGTGGATGGGGAGTGAGATGATGCAATCACGAGGGTGATGATGATTTTTGGGCTTGATTCGTGAAGAGACTTCCTACGTATCCCCATGGCATGGAATGAAATTCCGCGTAGTTCAGTAGGGTGAGGGGACACCTAAGGAGGTGACCCATATGGATGGGACCTGGAGGAAGTGGAACATTCAGGTTGCGATGTGACCTTCCAGAAACACAAAGGCTCAAGGGAGAGAATAAGATGAGACATGGGTGATGGCTTGATCCTTAGGGAGGTTTCATAAGCATCATGTCTAGGAGATATAGATCAAACCCACGTAGTTCATCTTAGGATAGCTTACCATCATGTGGGTATAACAACAACATACTTTTGATTGGGGTACAATGACATACTATTGATTGGTGTACAACGACATACCATTGATCGGGGTACAACAGCTTACCACTGATTGGGGAACAATGGCTTATTGCTGATTTGGGTACAATGACTTACCGCTGATTGGGATTGAACCTCAGGGAGGATTCCTACGTACTCTGCCTAGATGACATAGATCAAACCCATGTAGTTAAAATGTATACGGTTTAGCATCATGTCGGACAAAAAGTGGGAGTACAATTTAACATCATGCATGACGAGGGTGGACCGACGTGGAGTGGTCGTGACCGATTGGTGTGGGGATTGAACCTCAGAGAGGCTTCCTATGTACCATGTCTATGAGATAGAGATCAAAGTCCTTATAGATCAGAATCAGGTACAATTTAACATCTTTTGGGATGAATGTGAGCCGACATGAAGTGTTCTGGATAAGTAGGTGTTGGTTTTGAACCCCAAGGAGGCTTCCTACAAACCTTGCCTTGCAAAAGATCAAAGTCCATGTAGTTCGGAATGACAGATTAGTGAACCGACATAAAGTGGTCAGGACCAGTAGGTGTTGGGCTTGAACCTCAGGGAGGATTCTTACATACCTTGTAACACCTCAAGCTTCCACGGTACGCTTGTCTTTGAATAATATAGTAGCGTGTGTTGTACACAACTTCGAGTTCTAACACACACCACAACCAATCAAACTAGCCGTTATGAATAGTAATACCCACTTTTTTAAATTTTATAAATTTTATATTTCAAAATGGACTTCATTTTTGGATTCATAATATTGAAATTAGATTAGGGTGAATCTTTGGTATTTTTTTTGAAAACATTCAATTTTTGTTGAGTAGTGAAAAAACACTGAGTTATAGTTTAAAACCGAATTTTTATTTAAATAATTATTTATTTTATTTAAATTTAATTAAGGTCAAAATAGATACATTATACCTATATAATTTCAATGTAATTCAGTGGATTTAGTTTTGAATAATTTTAGATATATAAAAATTTTATTTAACTTTTCACTGTCTCTTACCCATCTCCTAGGAGAATTTGAAAATTCACATAATACATAATTTTACCGCTTCTGTGAGTGGAATTTTGAAAATCCGAGAGACACGGTTAATATAAAGGAGTAAAATGTGGTTAAATAAGATAAAAATAATTTTGTATGAATAATAATTGTTTACTTTTATTTACATCGGTTAAAAGTAAATAGGGTAATTAAGGGTAAAAAGAATATTATTGTTACCCTAACACATGTCCAAATTCTATTGGCTTAGTATAATTCGACAAAAAAAAACCTTAGAAATAAAACATGATCCTTTTTGGTCTACTTGTATTAGATTAGGACATTTATTATTATTTAATTCATAGAAGAGTTAAAAGAGATAAAATCAAAGTTTAATAACTAAAACATTTTTAATATGTGGTTATATATAAGATAAATTCGATTATAAATATTCATTAGAAATATAATAATATTTACAATGTAATGGTATTTTATTATAGTTTTTAGACATTAAATAATTTAATTTATTTATGACACAATGGTGATGCAGTAATTACCCAATTAATGAAATATTAAAATAATTGATATTATAAATATCCAAATAAATGTAATTTGAGACTTTTTATGAATTCAAATAATTTTCTAGGTTAATATGACATGTTAGTATTAATTAAATGAATTTAGTTGGAATTAATAACCTTGTTAGAACTTTTAAAAAATCAATTATTAAATAGTGTCAAAATTGACAAAAAGAAGTATTTAAAACAATTATTATATTATTAATTGATATTCTATTCCTAAATTTCTAAAGTTCGTCCAAAAGACTTATATAATGATAGGTGTATCATTAATGAACCACTTGGGGTTCTATTGGATATATATAGTATGTTTATTAACCATATAATATAAAAATACAAAGAGACATAGTAAATGTCAAACTATTTAAATAAGAGTTAAATATAAATGATAAGGTTAATATAGTGACCCAAACCTATCTAATATCTATTGGTTTAAAGGATTTAGACCCATACTCACATTATCCTCTAAATAAGTCACTTTTTATCCCTTATAAACCGAATATGAATTTATTATAAAATAATATTTTATGTTTTTCCTAAGGTTCCCCTCACACCACTTATAAAAGGGAACTCTCCCTTCTCTCAAATTCACACCTTCAAATCCTTTTGACTCGGCCAAACCCTGCCCAAATATCCTCTAAACTTCCCTCTCTTCATATTAGAGGTCTTAATTTAGATATAAAGCAAACTTATGGAGCCCTTTTGATCAAATCAAAAGGAAGAACCCAAAGAAGAGGTAAAAATATCACCACCTCTTTCAAGTTCCTTTCTTCTTCCACTTCCTTTTTCTCTGTTGTTTCTGTTCTAAGATAATAAATCCGGTATATACTATATATTGTGATATTATTATAAATATTTTACAACCAAATTCATTATTCTATCCATCCCTTGAATGACATGTCACCATACGTGCGTACGTACGACTTACCGTCTCCACGCCGTGGTGTAATTGTTATTCAAAACATTATTATTTGGATGGATATAATAATGATGTGTAATTCATGTAAATAATAAATATAACATTATAATTATTCTGTATATATGACATACCATCCAATTATATATTATTTTAATATCAAAAGAATGATTTTGTCGCTCGTGCGTACGTACGGACTACCGTCTCCACGAACGCGATAAGATTCATTCCCCATCGTATCCATTCAATAATAATTTTCATTTTATGATTAAAAATATTGTTTAAGGACTTGATATAATTCTGGATATGAATAAGATGCAACCTATGGATAAAAAATATGGCTTATATAACATAACATATAAAAGAAAATGAGTAAGTGAACACCCGAAACGACGATAATACTAAAATATTATTAACAATGAAATATTAAAAGATGATATATGATATCATATTTATGTATATGATTCTTTTATAATTTAATAAAAATGATTTAACTATTTTATAGGTTGTTAACCTACCCTCTACCAAGGAAAAGTACAAGGTAAGGGTTTATTTCACAATCTCTTCATTATCTGAGGTTGTTTATACATAATAATCTACTGGGACCTCTTTATCATCCAAATCCATGTTTATTAAAAATTTAGTTCAAAACAATCTTAATATTTTATAGACTATATTTTAAAGTCATTTATTCCATTATTTTACTTTTTATAAGATGTTTATAAATGAATATTTCCGTCATTTTCCAAACAAGGTCCTTTTTAACCTTTTTGACAAAATTAAGGCAAGAATGTCTTTTTTTAACTTATACGGTGAGTGCGGCTATTTTCTGCCATTATAAAATCATTGAAGCATACCTTAAAAGCCTATAAGAATATTTTCAAAGTAAATGTTTTAATTATGTGTATTTTAAATGTTTTCAAAATAAGATATATTTATCTCAAATAGTTTTGATTTTATCTATGTCAACATCCTTTGATGGATTTTAAGCTTATTTGAAGTAGATTTATTTTGATAAAAATCTTCCATATAGTATTTAAGGTTTTGTGATATGTTTGACTGTGGATGTGTTATTTTTATGACATTCATGGATTATGGAGAAAGTATTGACATTTCATATTCTAGTTTTAATATGAAGGTTTATGTTATGTTTAAATACTATTCATATGTGGAATGCATTGGACTTAATAAGTGACGGATGAAGCCCGCTATAGCTCCTTGATTCATTGGTAGGTCTCATGAGACAAACTAGTGTCTTGGCACAAGGCCTTGACAAAAAATTATTTGTAGTCTTGGCACAATGCCTTGACTATGTGGTTATGATAGCCTGACATTATGAATTCCATCATTATGAAAGTGGTTATGGATATTGCATGTGATTATTCGACTAGTAGAATATCCATGTGAATAATTAAATGGAATTATTTCATTTTATCTTTTACATATTATGCCGAAGTTCAAATTTAAAAGGATTTTGTTTTAGTTATACATTGCCTTAAATTTTTATGATTATTTATAAAAGTTTCCACTATATTGTTATCCTTACTAAGCATCTGAGCTCACCCCTTTCAATGTTTTGATTTTTCCCAGGATGTGAAGAAGTATTTTTGGAATGACCTACAGGGAATATATGAGGGGATATGAAGACAAGTTGTTGTTGTAGTTTTTTTTCACTTTATGATGTAATGAAAAACTAATGAATATATCTAGTGTTTCTAAGGATACTAAACTAACCGGGATTTCGAGAATTGATCTTTTATGATCATGCCAATGTTATGTAATAATGCACCGACTCTGGGTAACTAGGGTCGGGGCATTACAGTTGGTATCAGAGGAAATTTAGTACAAACCATGGAATCTAGATTTAGATAAACTATGATTAGAGCACATAGACCTAAGATAGACTTTGAGGATTATTATAGAAGAACTTTCTAGAATTTTGGTATTGTAGATATTTTGTGATTTTTTTGAGAAATACATCCCTGTCTGGATACGAGCAAGTAGAGGCAGATTTGGAACAGATGTACCTAGGGGTAAAACCTGAAAAAACTGCTTTGAGCTAGACTCGAACAGGAATTGGTGCCCGATAATGGGCCTTTCTTCACTCTTGGTTACAACACTCCCGGGGGATATACATAGGATAATTCTAATTTTCCTTACAAACCATTATGAAGGTTTTATGAGTATATACTTCCTCAAAGAAAACATTTTCTTATGATTATGGATTATATCCATAAATAGTTCAATTTATGTTAAGTGTTTTACAATTATGAAATTATGTATTTTTCTTCATAAACTAATCTAGTTTATGCCATTGTTTAGAAATGGTTCCTAGTGGAAGGAATGGAAATCGTATCAATGCACGCACTCCATGTACAAATTTCCCTCCTGCCCAAGATAATTATAGTTGAGCTGGTGATGCAACTGGTGCTGATCAGCTAATCACAATACTGGGAAAACTCACTCAGGTTATGAATAATAACCTTACCCATATGGAGCACCCTGATCCGTAGCATGGAGGATCAATGTTATATTACTTCATGAGCAAAAAACCACCAACATTCAACGGGGGTACAAATCCACTAGTAGAGGAGCAATGGATAAATTCCTTAGAGAAAATATTCCACACCTTGGGGAGTAGATAAAGGGAAAAAGTTGTCATGGAAGTTTACCGCCTCACTAGAGATGCTGATAAATGGTTTTCATTGATTCAAAAAACGAATGAAGATGATGAAGTATAAAATATGGAATAGATGGAGTTTAAAGAGATTTTATTAGTAAAAATACTTTCCTTGTGACCATCGAGCGGATATGGAAAGGAAATTTTCGAGTCTGAGGTAAAAGGAGGATGAGAATGTCGCAAAGTATGAGGCTAAATTTACAAGGATATCAAGGCATGCTACAGATTATATATATAACCCAAGAAGTAAGATTGATCATTTATTTAATGGGTTAAAACCATTTATCCGTCGAGAATTAGTCTCACAATCCTTATTTTCATACAAATATATTGTCTCATGTGCTATAAAGACAGAAAAGTAATTCTCTATTTATTATGACTTTAAAGAAAAGAAAGAGAAGAAGAGATATGCTGATCACTATGGGAATTTAAATAAGGGGAAGACGGGAAATGTTGAATATCCATACTGCAGTAAATGTGGGAAGAAACACCCCGGTACTTGCTTAAAAGAAATGAGAGTCTGTTACAAGTGTGGTGAAAAAGGCCACCAAGATCGTGATTGCAAGGGGAAGAAAGACGCTACCGATGTTCAATTCTACAATTGTAGGGAGATGGGACATTATTTAAATGAATGTCTTAAGTGTCAGGGAAACATACCTTAGAAAAGGACAAGGGATCAAGGCTAAGCTTATACTATCACTAATGCTGAGGTAGAAGCTCCGAAAGATGCGATGGCAGGTAATTTAATGGTTTCCTCAAGTTTAGAAAATGCATTATTTGATTCTGGATCATCGCATTGTTTTAATATCTTCCCATTTTTCTAAGAAAATCAGATATTTCGAATTTGATTTAACAAGGGAGTTATCAGTTAAAACTCCTAATGGAAGTATCATTGCTACAAAGCTCTATGAATCAGTTCCCATTAGAGCATATAAATGTTCTTTATCTGTTGATCTCATCGTCATACCTATGATTGAGTTTGATATAATCCTTGGTATGGATTGGATTTCAGACTATGATGTGAAGATTTATTTTAAAATGAAGGAGGTTACGATATTTGATAATGATGATAAGGATCACCTTATCTTTAGAGCAAAATCGTCACCAGCTAATTCTTATCTAGATCCACCCCCAATAGCACAACTAAATTCAATTATTGGGGAGGAAGAGAATGAAATAACTATGGGTGAGGAAAGGAATGTTGAAATAGAGGATGCACCTATTGTGAAATAATATGTTGATGTTTTTATAGATGATTTACCTAGACATCCTCTAGAACGAGAAATTAAGTTTTCCATTGATTTAATTCCTGGTTCAAGGCCTATATCGAAGTCCCCTTATAGAATGGACACTGTGGAATTAGTTGATCTAAAGAAACAACTAGAGGAATTGATTAATAAGGGATTTATTCACCCTAGTGTTTCTCCATGAGGAGCCCCTGTCCTTTTTGTTAAGAAGAAAGATGGATCTTTGGGGTTATGTATCGACTACAGGGAAATCAATGCTATAACAATAATGAACAAGTATCCCTTACCTCAAATTGATGATTTATTTGATCAACTGCTTGGAGGTCAATAATTTTCAAAGATTGAACTTCGATCTGGATACCATCAGTTGTGTGTGAAGAAGGAAGACATTCCTAAGATAGCATTTCGAACCAGTTATGGGCATTACGAGTTTACAGTAATGCCTTTTGGGCTGACTAATGCACCCTCTATTTTCATGGATCTAATGAATAGAGTTTTCAAGGAATATCTTGATGACTTTGTAGTGGTGTTTATTTATGATATCTTGGTATACTCCAAAAGCTATAAATATCATTAAAATCACTTACGCATTATATTGAAGACTCTGAGAAGACATGAATTATATGGGAAGTTTAGGAATTGTGAATTCTAGCTTCAATAGATTTATTTTCTTGGCCATATTTACTCTAATTATGGAATCACTATTGATCCTTATAAGACAAGAGAAATCCAGGAATAGCGAGCACCAATGAGTATAACTGAGGTACACAGTTTTATTGGTTTAGCAGGTTATTATCACCCTTTTTTCCAGAATTTTTCCCGGTTGGCTAACCCATTAAGCAAGCTCACACGTAAAGGGGTTAAATTTGTTTGGACAAAAGAGTGTGAAGAATGTTTTGAAGAACTGAAGAAAAGATTAGTAAATGCTCCTATATTGACTCTACCATCAATAAATGATGGGTTTGTTATTTATATTGATGCTTCAAAGAAAGGACCAAGTTGTGTCCTTATGAAGAATGATAGGGTTATTGCCTATGCATCACGACAGGTGAAAATTCATGAGCAAAACTATCATACTCATGAACTTGAGTTAGCTGCTCTAATATTTTCTTTGAAGATATGGATGAATTATCTCTATGGTAAAAAATGTGAGATATATATTGATCACAAGAGTTTGAAGTACATTTTCTCACAGAAATAACTCAACAAGAGGCAAAGGCGATGAATTGAATTACTCAATGATTATGATTTCATGATACACTACCACTTGGGGAAGGAAAATACGGTGGCTGATGCTTTGAGCATAAAGGATCATGGAGTTTTGAACAAGATGGGAGTTGAAATGGATCCTATTTTCATTGATCTAGTGAAGATGGATATGGGAATTACCATGGAAGGTGAAATATTGATACTTTTTCAAATTGTCGCCAAACCATCTTTACTCGAAAGGATAAAGAGTTCTAAGACCAATGACGAGGAATTTAAAAAAAAGATTAAAGCTGTGAATGATGGGATATTGAGTAACTTTCTGTATGAAGATGGAATTTTGAAATTTGGGAGGAGGTTTTGTGTTCCCGATATACCTGATCTAAAAAGGGAATTTTTGGACAATGATCATAGTTCCAATTTATCTATACACCATGGGTTCACCAAAATGTATAGAGATTTGAAGGAAAATTTTTGGTGGGACAACATGAAGAGGTAGATTGCTGATTTTGTGTCAAGATGTATGGTTTGTCAACAAGTGAAAGATGGAAGGCAGCAACCTGGAGGTTTCATGCAACCTCTTCCCATAACTGAGTGGAAATGGGATAATATTATGATGGAATTTGTCATGGGACTACCAAAGACTCATAGAAAGAACAATGCAATATGGGTCATTGTTTATCGTCTTACCAAATCATCACATTTTCTTGCTAAAAGAGAAGATTTACCAATTGAATGTCTAGAAAGGCTATATATTAATGAAGTTGTGAGACTTCATGGAGTACCCCTATAAATTGTTTCTGATCGTGATCCACGTTTTACATCAAGATTCTAGAAGAGTCTTCAGAATTCCTTGGATACTAAACGTCGTTTGAGCACTGCTTACCACCCCAAAACTGATGGAAAATCAGAATGGACTATTCAAACCTTAGAAGACATGTTGATATCTTGCTCACTTGACTTTAAGTGTATGTGGGATCAATATTTACCTCTAGTGGAATTTTACTATAATAATAGCTTCCATTCAAGTATTAGGATGGCACCATATGACGCATTATACAGAAAGAGATGTCACACACCAACCTGTTGGGATGACGTTGGTGAAAGAAAACTTGTAGGCCCAGAACTGGTGGAGGAAACAATAGAAAAGTTAAAGGTAATAAAAAACCACATCAAAGAATCTCAAAGTAGGCAGAAAAGCTATACCAACAATTGAAGGAAGTATTTGGAATTTCAGGTAGGAGATCATGTTTTCTTGAAGGTATATTCATTGAAGGGAGTTATACGTTTCGGTAAGAAAGGTAAATTGAGTCCCAGGTACATAGGAACTTTCGAAATTCTAGAATGAATTGGGGTTGTAGCTTATCGTTTGGAAATGCCACCAAATCTTTCCAAAGTTCACGATGTGTTCCACGTATCACTATTGAGAAAATACATGCCTGACCCAACGGATGTACTCACCTATGAGGAATTACAACTGGAACCCAGTCTGTCTTATTGAAAAGAGCCTGTCAAGATTCATGATACTAGAGAACAAGTGTTGAGAAACCGGACGACTCGTCTGGTAAAAGTTCTATAGAGAAACCATAAAATGGAAGAGGCAACGTGGGAACCCAAGGAACTTATAAGGAAGAACCAATCACGTCTTTTTATGCAGTAATATTCTAGAAATTTTGATGACAAAATTATTTAAAGGAGGGGAGAATGTAACACCCCAAGCTTCCACGGTATGCTTCTCTTTGAATAATACAGTAGTGTGTGTTGTACGCAACTTCAAGTTCTAACACATACCACAACCAAAAAATATCCATTATGAATAGGAATACCCACTTTTTGAAATTTTATAAATTTTATCTTTCAAAATGGACTTCATTTTTGGATTTAGAATATCGAAATTAACTTAGGGTGAATTTATGGCATTTTTCTGAAAACATTCAATTTCTGATGAATAGTGAAAAAACAATGAGTTATAGTTTAAACCCAAATTTTTATTTAAATAATTATTTATTTTATTTAAATTTAATTAAGTTCAAAATAGATACATTATACCTATATAATTTCAATGTAATTCAATGGAGTTAGTTTATGATAATTTTAGATATATGAAAATTTTATTGAACTTTTCACCGTCTTTTACCATCTCCTAGGAGAATTTGCAAATTCACATAAAACATAATTTTACTGCTTCTGTGAGTGGAATTTTGAAAATCCAAGAGACATGGTTAATATCAAGGAGTAAAATATGGTTCAATAAGATAAAAATAATTTTTTCTGAATAGTAACTTTTTACTTTTATTTACGTCGGTTAAAAGTAAATAGGGTAATTAAGGGTAAATATGATATTATTATTACCCTAACACATGTCCTAATTCTGTTGGATAAGTATAATTCGACCAAAAAAAACCGTAGGAATAAAATATGAACCACTTTGTTACACTTGGATTAGATTAGCACATTTATTATTATTTAATTCAAAGAAGAGTTAAAAGAGTTAAAATAATCATTTAATAACTAATTTTTTTTAATATAGTGCTATACATAAGATAAATTTGATTATAAATATTCATTAGAAATATAAAATTATTTCCTATTTAATTGTATTTTATTTATAATTTTTAGACATTAAATAATTTAATTTATTTATGACACAATGGTGATGGATTAATTACCTAATTAATGAAATATTAAAATAATTGATATTATAAATATCCAAATAAATGTAATTTGAGACGTTTTATGAATTAAACTTATTTTATATGTTAATATGACATGTTATTATTGATTAAATGAATTTATTTCGAATTAATAAAGTTTTTAGAACTTTAAAAAAAATCAATTATTAAATAGTTTCAAAATTGACATAAAGGAGTATTTAAAACAAATATTATATTATTAATTGATATTCTATTCCTAAAAATATATGGTTCAGCCAAAAAACATATATAATGATAGTTTTATCATTAATTAACCACTTGGGGTTCACTTAGATGTATATAGTATGTTTATTAACCATATAATATAAAAATACAAAGAGACATGGTAAATGTAAAACTATTTAACTAAGAGTTAAATATAAACGATAAGGTTAATATTGTGACCCAAACCTGTATAAAATATATTGGTTGAAATGATTTAGACCCATCCCCACCTTATCTTAGAAATAAGTCACGTTGGAGCCATTATAAACCGAATATGAATTTATTATAAAATAATATTTTATGTTTTTTCTAAGGTTCCCCTCACCCATCTTATAAAAGAGCACTCCCCCTTCTCTCTAACTCACACCTTAAAAGCCTTTTTCCTTGGCCAAACCCTACCTAAATATCCTCTAAACTTCCATCAATTCACCCTATATTCCTTTATTTAGTAATAAAACCAACTTAAAGAGCCCTTTTGATCAAATCAAAAGGAAGAAGCCGAAGAAGAGGTAAAAATCTCACCACCTCTTTCAAGTTCCTTTCTTCTTCCACTTACTTTCTCTTTGTTGTTTCTATTCTATGATATTAACTCGAGTATATTCTATATACTGTGATGTTATTATAAATATGGTATAACAAAATTCATTATTCTATCCATCCCTTGAATAACATGTCACCATACGTGCGTACGTATGGCTTACCGTCTCCACGTCGTGGTGTAAATGATATTCAATACATTATTATTTAGATGGGTATAATAATGATGTGTAATTCATGTAAATAATAAATATAACAAGATATTGATTCTTTATATACGATACAAAATCCAATTATACGTTATTTTGATATCAAAAGAATGATATTGTCGCTCGTGCGTACGTACGGACTACCGTCTCCACGAACGCGATAAGATTCATTCCCAATCGTATCCATTCAAGAATAATTTTCATTTGATGATTAAAAATAATATTTTAAGAATTGCTATCATTATATATATGAATAAGATACAACATATTGATAACAAACATGTCTTATGTAATAAAACATATAAAACAAAACGAGTATGTGAACACCCGAAACGACGATAATACTAAAATATTATTAACAAAGCAATATTTAAAGGTCATATATGATATCATATTTCTGTATATGATTCTTGTATAATTTAATAAAAAATATTTAAGTATTATATAGGAGGTTAACCTACCCTCAACCAAGGAAAAGTACAAGGTAAGGGTTTATTTCACAATCTCTTCATTATCCGAGGTTGTTTATACGTAATTATCTATTAGGACCACTTTATCATCCACATCCATGTTTCTTAAAAATGTATTTCAAAACATTCTTAATATTTTATAGACTATGGGTTAATGTCATTTAAACAATTTTTTGACTTTTTATAATATTTTTATAAATGAATCTTTCCATCATTTTCCAAACAAAGTCCTTTTTAACCTCTTCGACAAAATTAAGGTAAGAATGACTTTTTTAACTTATACGGAGGGTGTGACTATTTTACACTGTTATAAAATCGTCGAAGATTCCCTTAAAATCTTATAAGAATATTTTCAAATCAACTTTTTTAATTATGTGGCTTTTAAATGATTTAAATAAAATAGATATTTCTCTCAAATAGTTTTAATTTCATCTATGTCAACATCCTTCGATGGATTTTAAGCTTATTTGAAGTTGATTTATTATGATACAAAACTTCCATATAGTATTGAAGGTTTTGTGATATGTTTGACTATGGATGTGTTATTTTTATACCATTCATGGTTTATGGAGAAAGTATTGACATTTCGTATGGTAGTTTTTATACGAAGGTTTATGTTATATTTAAATATATTCATATGAGGAATGCATTGGACTTAATAAGTGATAGGTGGAGCTCGCTATATCTCCTCAATACATCAGTAGGTCTCATGAGACAAACTAGTGTCTGGGCACAAGGCCATGACAAAAACTTATTTTTAGTGTTAGCACAAGGCCTTGACTATGTGGTTATGATAGTTTGGCATTATGAATTCCATTATTATGAAAGTGGTTATTGATATTTCATGTGATTATTTGACTAGAAGAATATCCATGTGAATATGTAAATGGAATTATTTCATTTTATCTTTTCCATATTATGCTGAAGTTCAAGTTTAAAAGGCTTTTGTTTTAGTTATACATTGCCTTAAATGTTTATGTTTATTTATGAAAGTTTCCTCTATATTGTTATCCTTACTGAGCAGCTGAGCTCACCCCTTTCAATGTTTTAATTTTTCCCAGGATGTGAAGAAGTATTTTATGAATGACCTCAGGGAATATATGAGGGGATATGAAGTCAAGATGTTGTTGTAGTTTTTTTATTCACTTTATGATGTAATGTAAGACTTATGAATATATCTAGTCTTTCCAAGGATACAAAACTAATCAGTATTTTGAGACATGATATTTTATGATCATTCCAATGTTATGCAATAATGCACTGATATTGGGTTACTAGGGTCGGGGCGTTACATACCTTGCCTTAGCATGGATCAATGGCCATGTCGTTTGGAACGATGAATTGAGGATTACATGATAATGTGTCCTAGAGAGGATGTTATAATAAGTTCTTACTCTATGCCCACGTGATTCATGCTCGATGTGAAAAACAAGAGGCATCAGAGACTTGATGATCACATCGCGAATGGTGCGTCTGTGGGAAGTGGAGTGAGTCTTACACATGGTTAACAACCCAAAGAGGAAACAGGGGCTTACGCATGGTAAGCAACCCAGGGAGATGGAGATTGGGACTTACTCTAGGATGTATGCCCGATAGAGACAAATACCAGAGGGAGAGGGACATGGTAATGAAGGTCTCTGTTCTCCCCTCACCTCTTAGTCTTTAGCACGAAAGAATATTGGAGGAGTAGGGGTGTTACCTCCTATAATAAAGGATATGGGCTTACACAATGTTATTTACCATCCGTACAAACATGTGATGCTCTAGTAGATAGGATCTCATTCCATGTGAGGAATATCTCAATCCCATGGAGACAAGCGGGTATAGAGAATGCCTGAGATAGGGCACGCCGCATATGATGCACGGGGTGAGGCCACAATTTAACATCATTTGATGCGGTTGAGGGTTCTTGGTAGTTTAACGTTTGTCAGCTAGGATGACATGGGTTCACTCAGCACCTCTATGAATTACATAACCGGAACGTTTTAACCCGTGGTGAATGGAAGGCACCGACAATGCCATTGTAAGGGGGTGTCCTGCAGTGATCCACTGAGGGGGCCATGTTAGTGTGGCTATGCGATGAACAAATATTCGTTAGCATGCCTATGCAATGAATAATAAGACTAAGCAACGCAATGTAAAGCACCACCCAAGGGACCTTGAAATCACTCAGTATGAACCTAGATGGTTGTATGGGAAATGGGGTTGGGGAGCAAGTGGGTTCACATGAAGAGGTCTCATGAAGCCCTAGTGCACCATGTAGTGGATGGGCTTCATGAAGGGGTATGATTCGCGATGTGGGGTGGCCTAGAATAGGAATAGGGCATAGGTGCACATGGAGGGTGCTTCACAAATCAAAAAGGATCTTGTGAAGTAGGGCTTAATAAATCAAGGCTACGAAGAACATCCACCCTGCCTTGTCAAGTGGTTCACATGTTCATGGAAGGTACTTCACAAAGCATTACTACTTTGCCAAGACCCGAGTCCCATTAGGGATATCCATTCTTTGTGATGACCCTTGGGCTTTATGAAGGGCATCCATGCATGAATAGGGGTTGTGTTTAACCCAATGGAAAGGAACATCACGATGCTAAAGTACCATGAAGAGCTCATTTTTTGTAGAGTAGAAAGTTCTTCGCGATTTGAGATCTTAGATTGGGAATGTTTGGAGGATTTATCCTTTGGGCTCAGGGGAGGCTTGATATTTATAGGTAAGAGGAAGCATGAAGCATGGAGCGCATGACCTGAAGCCACATGGTTCTTTATCATAACCATGGAGCCTCCTGACTCATTTCTTTATGGCGGCTTCACAAACAACCTTTTGATCACGGATCCTCCCACCTCTTTGCTTCGAGGAGGCTTTGCCAACATCTTTCAGAAAGTGGAGCCTCCCTACTCATTGCTTCGCGGCATCTTCACAAACCTCTCTCGGATCTCGGAGCCTCCTGCCTCTTTTCTTCACAGTGGATTTTCAAAATTCTTTAAAATTGTGGAGCCTCTCGCCTCTTTGCTTCATGGAGCCTACAAAAGGTGAGGATTCGCGCCATCCCTGGTGATATGGGGCTCTGCGAAAAGGCTTCGCGAGGAAGCCTCATTGGTAGAGGTTTCCACTTTGCATTTTCTTTTCTTCTTCCCATATTTTGGTACCAACACCACCCTTGGACCTTCCGGGGCTTGGGCTTACTACCCATGTACCCTTGGGCTTGGTAATAGTAGTCATGTTCCATTGTGTTTGGGATAACCTCTCAAGTAACCTTAGTGTCAGTGTAACCTCCCATGTACCCTATAGAACTCAAGAGATATAATATTTACTCATAAATTTGGGGGATATATAATTTTTGAACCTCCCATCACATAATGAACAACATACATTACATTTCCACAAGATCCTAAAAATATTCATCATTTCATCATGGCTTAATTAACCCATGGGAATGAAAAATGTTTCATAAAAACATACTTATAACTTTTATTACACAATCCATCTAAAGATAAAAGGTAGATAGTATTATAGAAACATATCCCATGTGTGATATAAAGAACATTAAAGGTTGCAGAGATTGATGAAAATAATTTATAAATCATTTTATAAGCCTTCCAGTGAATCAAGGTTGATGGTATCACAAGATCATATCCCAAGTGTAACATAAAGAACATAAATGGATGTTGACATAAATGAAAAACACCATTTTAAAATTATTGAATAAATCACTTTGAAATACAATATGAAATATCCTTTTTTGAATTTCATGAAATCATTAATAGTCTTATCTTTAAAATGAAATACATTGTTCTTGAAAAATAATTTAAAAAATTACACTTTAAAACCAAATTTTTTTTAGAAAAAAAACATATAAAAGAAATATAATTTTAAAAAAATTATTTGAGAATATATAAAAACAACGAATAAATTATTCATAAAAGCACAGTTCTTTAAATGTATTTTAAAATCAATAATTCTACAAGGAAAAGATTTTTTACTTCTAGTTTTGATCATTTTTAAATTCCCCTTTAAACACTGGTTTATTTCTTTTTTGGGTTAGACGCTTAGTTGGGTCATGGTCCGATTGAGATGTTTTTTGGGAAAGAAGGGGCAGGATGGTTGTAAATTGCTTACAGGAAAATTACATGACGTGTAAGGAATTTACACATCATGTAAATGATCGAGGATTTTTTTTAAAAGAAGGGGTTGGGCCTCCTTTTTTTCAACAGAGGCCCTCACTTCTTTTCTCACTCAATCAGGAGCACCCCAAGGTTCCTAAGGTTGGTTAATCCAGTGTTCATCAATTTGGAATCTGTTTTAATATCTATTTATCTTGTTGGATCCATGCTGGTAAGACCGTGATTCCTTTTAATCTATTCTCCATTATCCAAAAAAGGGATGTTCTATTTAGGTACAAGATGATTTCCCCTATTATTAGGTTCTTCATCCATTATTTAGATTACTCCCAATCTGAGCTGAATCATGAGCTAATACTAGATGAGTTATCAACTGCTGACCTAAGGTATGTGCTCTCATGACATTTCCTTAATGTTGAGCTGTTTATATGCGTCGTATTGTCAGGTTCCCAATATCCAGGCATCCCCATAATTGAAATTGAAACCTAGAATTGATAGGTATAACCTATTCAATTAAATATTTTTATTTATGGTTGTTTATAGGGTTAGAACTTTGATTTATATTGAACAACCCCTATGGGTGTGTTGGTTATATTAATGAACCACCATTGGTGGATTGGATTTCGAAACCCTTAGGTGTGCCATTTTAAACATTTTCATGGGATGTTTAATTTGGATTTTATAATGGAAATAACAGTTTCACATGATGAATTGAGATATTAATTGAATTGTAATATCAATTGTAATTGATTTGGTTAAAGTTAAGGGATGGTTTTGAACATGAACCTTGGCCCAAGATATCTCATGGCATGATTAAGCATGATTTTCCTTTTTATTTTTATGACCTATTGATATAGATAATTAATATGCCTTGTGATTGTTTATTTATGCTTGAGGATCTTGTTATAATGTTTTCCCATATGAATTAATCAATGCCTATGCCATTTGATGGTTTTTCTACACATGCGATGGTTGATGTATGAAAATGAACATGTGAGTAATTTGATGGAGAAGATTCTATGCTTGGACAATGGATTGAAACACCTTTGAGTTGAGTTATACTTGGATGTTATTGGTTTTCATCTTATAATATTAAATGAATATGGTCAAATGATTTTTAATTGACTAAAGGGTTAAGAACATTGAGTGATATGTGTACACATCTTAAAATTCCACAGACGGACTCAACTACCTTGAACCTTGTTTATTCTATGGGTGATTCTTGGATCCAAATTAAGGATTCCATTGATAAACTCATTGAGGAATGACTTATATGCCGAGTGATAAATGGATTCAAATGAGAATTCCATTGACGGACCTATTATGACATGGATGATACTCAGCCTCCGTGGGTGGACCATTGAGGACAAAATCAATTGTCTGTGATGTTATACCTCACATAGATCGATATCAGCTTCTGGAGAGGTACCCTAGATATGGGTTTTGTAACAACCCAAGATTTTGTGACCTATTTTCTGGAATTAATTTATCATTTTGATATTTTCTATTTCACGTGACATTGGAAATAGTTATATATATATATATATAATAAAAAACTAAGTCAAACAATCCTTTCACATGACACCATCTTGGATTGAGCTACACGCAACACTAACATTCCTTGTACTACAAGCAAAACAGACTTGGCTTGCACTACACGCAACACCGACTTGGTATATGTTACATGTAATACCTAGTTTCTATGAAACATCATTTTATTATTATAATTATTTAAACGAGTTATTTATAACCTAGATGTTTAAACTTATTAATATGAAGAGTAATAAATACTTTTCAAATATTTTTATAATTTTTTTATATAAATACAATATATCGATAATAAAAAATATAATTTTTTGAATGTCTTTAAATATTTAAAAATAATATTTTCTAGAATAAATTGATTTTCATATCCTTATAAAAATAATTTTAAATGCATAGAGAAATTTAATTTTTTAAAATAGTCTTAATTTGTAAATTTATAATTCCAAAATTATTTTGGTGTTAATTTTAGTGATTTTTTTGAGAAACATCATTTTTGATTAATAGTGAAAAATACTGCATTTTAGTTAATAACAGCCTTTTCGTTTAAATAATTATTAACACTAAATTGTATGTTAAATTTATTTTAATGTAAAATTATATAAATCATTAATATATTAATATAATTTAGGTCATTATAATCAATTTCAACTAGAAATTGAATATAATAACTTAACAAAATTTTGAACATTTTTCTACATTAAAATCCCATTATTTCGTCTCGTCTGTCAGATTAACATTAGTCTTCAGTTTTTAACTTATGTGAATTGAGTTTTGAAAAATAGAAATATGCAATTGTATTCAGTATAATATTAATATTATAATTATATCATGTTAATTTTTGACTAAAAATATTAGTAAAAGTGTTTAAAATTAAACACAATGATTAAGGTCAAATTAATCTTAATTTGGGACTAAACCTTAATATTAAGGGAAAAATGACCTGTATGCTTTTCCAAAATACATTTTATAGATATATTTAGGCCATAAACCATTCATTATCGATATTTTTTTATTGGTATGAATTTTATTAGGTAAGAACATGTGTACACCTATTTTGTTTTCAAAACATCCAAGGGAGTCCTTTTACATCCTTAAAAAGTCCACCAACTCTCCCACTTCCTCACAAATCTTAATTCACTTAGGTTTTGCCACAATTTGCCCAATAAACTTCCCAATATCCCTCCATTACTCATTTATTCTGATCATTTGTCAGATGTCAATACAAGGAAGCCTTTTGGCACAAACCTAAAGGAGTTACTTGATTAATAGGTAACATCTTCTCTCAAGATCCATTCATTTATTTTATTTCTCCACCCATCCACTATCTTTATTCCATTATTATATAAAAACAATAGTATAACCAATATAATAGTATTTTTTTCCGAGTTTTTTACTTAAAATTACACAAACCTCCATCTAATTGGTAACAAACATACTCTTTACATGTATTGAGAACTACCACATTACGAAAAAATGATTATTTATTTTTTACTTTACCACATATCATGGTCAACATTATGATAGAAAATATGTTAATATACTTTATATATTATATTTATTTTTTATTTAACCATATTTAATTTTTTCCTACAAATTTATTTATACTTACCATTATAAGTTAATATGATAATTTCATTTGAGGTAGTGTAGACTACCGCCCCCTCAAAGCGATGTGATTCCTTCATACACAACATAGAATTTATTAAGGATTGGTTTAGTGAATGTATAATATATATATATGCAACAATAAGGATACTATAATAATTATATTTATAAATATATATAAAAATATTCCTTTTACTTTCTTTGAACATGATAATTAAAAGGAAATAGCGTTCATGCATTTGTATGGCTTATGGTCACCATGATGTTGTATTTCGTTTCATAAATTTATTTTATATGAATAATTATAATAAAATATAATGAATAAAAATTATATTAAAATCTAGGTATACATTCTAGAAATCAAGATATAAGTATAAGGAACAAAGATACAACTTATTAAGACACTTGCGTTAAACAAAGCGAATATTACCCGAAGTGAAACATTAACATAGAATTGTTAACAAGAGGGTAATATAGATCCATAATCAAACACTATATGGTATTATAAGTAATAATATTTTTATTTTATTGATTTTAATAAATTTATTTTTATTATAATGGTGGTTTGAATGTGTACAATGAGAGTCAACACACACGGTAAGGGGGTTTCATCTCAGTTTTTATTTTCGTGAGACACATGCTTTATTCACCACCCATTCCTTTTGTGTGGTGTGTATACAGACCATTGATGTATTATATGATTATTATTCTTAAATTTATGCCCATTTACATATCTATTTTATAATATTTATTTTATAGGGACTACGTCTCAAATGATACCAAATCGGTAAAATGATTTTGTATCAAATTGCATTCTTTGAGACACACGTCATGTTATGCACCTATATTTTTCCATGAGGTAAATATACTAATTTTAAAATTTTATATAATGAATAAAATTATATTCATGATACTTTATTCTTCATGTAATGTTATTTTCATAAATTGGGCGTATCATTCAAGGTTACCAAGTTGTAATAGTTTATTAAAAAAATATTATCAATTTTCATGATTGTTTATGATTATGTTTCCATTAATGAAATATTATGATACATCTCTAAAAAACACTCATTAAATTTCTTCCCCTATGGTTATTCATGATATATTAATATATTGTTACTATGTTTCCACTCTTTTGTATATATAATAATTAATAAAGTGTTTTTACAGAATTCTGAGTTTACCTCTCTCTTCGGTTGAAAATTTGAGTTCCTTAAAAATCATGTTTTCTAAAAAGGGTTTCCAAGAAGATTATAATAATTTTCTGTAATCATTAAATGAAATTTTATCCATTTTTTATTTTATAAATTTTTTCAAAGGAATATTTTTGTTTCTTTCTTAACAATGAGTTTTTCTTACCTTTATATCGTGCAAAAGGAATATTCTTTTTCACCTTATATGGAATGTACAGATTTACCCACCATCAATTCTTTGGAGATTCCATTAAATTTTAAAATATATTAATTTTTATGAAATTATTTTTAATGTAATTTTAAAGGAAAATTGGTTTTAAAATTTTTTCTTACTTCTTCTATAATTTTTCAAGAAAATATATTTTCAAAACATTTTCAATATTTAATTATACCCTTTTCAAATTGTTTTAAATGAAATGGTTATCAAACCTTTTCACATTTTCATTTAATATTTTAAAATATTTTTAAATGATTTTTTTAAATTATTTGATGATTATTATATTATTTTTCATGGAAAAATGTTATCAAAATGATTTTAGGAATTTTTATAAGGTTTAAAGGTATTTTTTAAGAAAATTATTTTCAAATAGTATTATGAAATAAAAATAGTTTTTCAATGAGGAAAGGATAATTTACTCAAGCTGAATTTGGAAAGATATTTCAAAATTATTTTCCATCTAAAATGACATCGTTTGATGTTACTCAAGACATTATTGGAAAAGATATAATGTTTAAATTCATATTCATTCTCTGAATGGGTTTTGCATGATGTCATAGTCATTATGAAACTGGTTTCTCCTTCAAGGATTATATGTTTATGAAACCCATTTCTATTTCACGGGTTATATTTTTAGGAAATATAGTTCTCTTCCATGAGTTATATTCTTTTGAATCCCAATTATTTTCATGGGTTATGAATTAATTAATGATTAAGAAACCTATCTATTTTCTATATGTTATGATGTGATGAAATGTTAATGATACACATTTCATTTCTTGGGTTATGGTTGTTTTGTATAAAACCCATCTATTTTTATGGTTCATGATATGATGCATGTTTTATTTTCCTATAGTACATGTATGTATGACTTTATTATTTCAAGGGTGGGACATATATCTCCATCTAATTTATTGCGTAACAATAAATGTTTTATGAGCTCAATGGCTATACTAGAGGGAATCCCAAGCTCTAAATAAAAGGTTAAATGAGAGGACATCCCAAGGACGAAACAAGAGGGTATACAAGAAAACATCCCACACCAGAAATAATAGGGTACACTTGAAGATATCCCAAGCCCAAAATAAGAGGGTACATGGGAGGACATCCCAAGCCCGAAATAAGTGAGTATATAATAGAGAATCCCAAGCCTGAACTGGGAACACAGGTGATTAACCCATGTCTAATAGGTTAAAAAGGCCTTCATAGGCTTCCTTGACATAGGGTTATTATATGATTATGTGTTTCCCAAAATTACGTGTTTTATTCCTATGATATACTTTCATGAATTATGTTCTTTATTTCCTTACGATTTGTGTCTTATGAACTACCAATCTTTTTTATGATCTTTAATCTATAGGGTTTGATCTTCAAATGTTATTCTTATGTTATATACCTTTTTTTTCATTTTATTCTTATTCATTTACTTTATTTACCCTTAATGAGAATCTAAGATCACCTCTATCATATGTTTCCATTCTATAGGTTATGAAGAATGTTTTTAGGTAGAAGTACTAAAAGAGGTTATATTTATTGGAGATATTGAATATCTATCACTAGGATAAAATATTTTATTACAACATTTCTTAGGACACTAAACTGTTACCATCCCTGGGCTTTTATTTTTATATTTTAATGAATATTCATCTAAAATGATGTAATATCGATGTATATTAAGCCTGGGTCACTATAGTTGGTATCAGAGAAAATTTATATTCTACCTTATGAAAGTAGTATAATAAAACTTTAGTGAGATCCATAGGTATATTTCTAAAGATATTTCATGTGATGTCTCTTAAGATAAGTATAAGGATGAGTTAATGATTAGGAAAATTTCATAGAATTTTGATAAAGTATATAGTAAGTGGTTTCCTAGGAATACATCTCAATCTGTATATTAAAAGTGGATGTGGGTCTAGAAGAGATTTATATAGTTGTAACAACTTTGACATGATATCTCAGGATTGACTCAGGGTAATTTGGGGCACGACAACAGGCCCTTCTACACACCTAGTTTGACACTCCCAGTTGAAATTCTTTGAGAATTCACAAACTCTTCATGAACCATAAAGATGGATTTAAATATATGTTTTCTATGAATAACTTATAATAAACCTAAGTTATCATAGTTTCATAAATGTGTCATGATTTAGAAATCATATAATTGGTTTTCCTAATTATGTGGGTTGTCACTTTAATAATTGTTTCATAATATATGCTTTTGGTTTTAGTCAATGGTTGGAACCAAAAGGAATAACGATAATGGTGATTGAAACAAACAATGCAGTGATTATACTCTTGATCAACCAAATGCTATGGGATAAGGAATGCAATGTCTCATTAATATCCTCACCAAAATTTATGATGTTACATACCATTCTTGATTCCAAAATGAGAAAAATAGGGAACAAAATTCTATTGAGTACTTCATGAGGCAACACCGACCTTCTTTCAGCAGTTCTCCTAAACCAATTGTTGCTGAACAATGGATTAGCACCATTGAAAATATATTTTATATTCCATAATGTTCAAAATATGAGGAAGACATTTTGGTTGTTTATCAGTTAGAAGGTGAAACAGATCATTGGTGGACTATAATCAAGAATATGAGGAAGAAATATGAAATTGACACAATGGATTGTTACAAGTTAAAAAGATTATTTTTTTAATCAGTACATTCCTAGGAGTCTTTATATGAAGATGGAAAATGATGTGATAGATGTTAAGAAAAAGGATGATGAATTTTTCATGCTTATGAAGAAAATTTTACAAGACTTGCGAGGTACACTTTGCGTATTATCATTCAACCTGAAAGAAATATTTATTGATTCATTAGTGGTCTAAAACCTAGTCTTTGAAATGATTTATCTATAAGAGACTTTAGTAGAAATGAATAAGTGGCTAGATGTGCTATAATGGTGTAAATATATGTTAGATTTGTGTATCAATATCATGTTTTTGAAATGAAAAGGAATATGGAGTGAAAATAAAAATATAAGAATAATGGATAAAAGAAAATGAGCCTTTAATTATTCACAAATTGTGGGAAGAAACATGTGGGGAATGGTCTTATGAGGTTTATTATATTGTTCAACTTTTTATGAGTAGTTTGTTGTGCATCTAAATACCTAATTGATTGGAGGAAGTTAAATAATGGTACAAATAATAAGAAATCCCCATAAAATGTTCCTCCCAGACTTTAGAATCTTTATTTCATGTAGTTTGGACATTATGCTAACAAGTGCACCAATCGAAGAAATAATGTGAATGATAATCCACAAACCCTTGAAGATAAAGGAAATAACGGATACTTTATGCATTCATAATGGATTATGTAAACCACGATAATTAATAATTACTTATCCCTCCCTCCTTAGTTGGTAATTTTATATTTTATTTTGTATGAATAATCCCTATGAAAGTATTATTGTTCATCCTTTGGTAAAATTACATGTTATTATATTTTACTATAGAAATCAAGTAATAATAAAATAAAATTTTATATTATATCATTACAACGATAGACCCATGTTTCTAATAATTTTTTTGGTTTAAGATAAGAGATTATTAAAGGAATATTGGGTGGATTATATTTTTGAAGGGTTAAAAGGATAACCATTTATGGAATGATTATGTTAGAATTTAGATGAAGTTAGTATGATTAATGTATTATAATTCCATATGTGGATTTATGTATATAGGATATCCTATTAAGACAACTTTTTGTTGATGAGAAACGATGAGATAACATATCATGGGTCTCATGATCTTTTAGTACTTCAGGAATGAAAAATTTATATTCATTTTTTTAGAAGGAGGTGAAGTGGATCAATGAAACACCAAGGGGTGATGATTTCCTAAAACCATGAAAGTATATATTTTCATAAAAAATTGTTAATGTTTGGAAAAAGTATCATCAACCCAAAAATGTTGTCCTAGTACATTCATTTCTAATGAATCAGAAGGTCCCTTATGTAATCAAAAATTTATGGAATTGAGATTGTTAACATTTTCCTGACCATGTTCTCTATCACTTTCCATTAGAAAATTATGATAAGATTTATCTTCTATGTCCATGTTTTCACTTCCAACCTATTTGGAAACCTAGTTATTTGGTATATTGGGTAACTGTTTTGGTTCAAACTTTCAATTTTTAAAGGAAGATATAGTCTTTATTTTTATGATGTGGGTTTCTATGAAATGAAATTTCATGTATTAAAACATTGACAACCTAGATAAATTACAGGGGAGAAATTCATTTTAAGGGAGAAGAATGTAGCACCCCAATTCTTTTGAAATAATTTTTTTGAACTAATTTATCTTTTTTGTTTTTTTTTTCAATTCATGTGACATTGGAAATAGATATATATATATATATATTATAACACTAAGTAAAACATTACATTCAGAAAAATCCAACTTGGATTGCACAACATGTAACACGTACTTAGCATGCACTATACGAAACGCTGATTGGATTTCACTACATGCAATGCCGACTTGGCGTACGTTACTAGCAATACCGAGTTTCTAAAAAACATCAATTTATTGTTATAGTAATTTTAATGTGATAGTTATAACATAGAAATTAAAACAAAGTAATATTAATATTAATAACTAATTTTAAAATATTATAATTGTTTTTATATAAATTAAAAATATTGACAATGTAATATATAATTTTTTTAAAGTCTATATATGTTTAAAAATACTATTTTCTTGAATGAACATTTTTTCACGTCCTTCTGTAAAGAAAATAAAATTTAGTTTTAGACACATATATAATTTTAATTTGATAAAATACACTTTATTTTTGAATTTATATTTCTTAAATTAGAATATGGTGAATTTTTGGGACTTTTCTCAGAAATATCAGTTTTGATGAATAATGACAAATACTGCATCTCAATTAATAATGACCATTTCCTTTAAATACTAATTATTTTTAAATTATAATTTTAATATATTTTAAGGTCACATTAGAGAAATTATACATCTATTAATACAATTTAGTTTATTACAATCAATTTCACTTTGAAATTGAATTAAAAACTTAATAATTTTGTGAACATCTTTCTACTTTAAAAAAACCATTATTTCGTCCCATATGCAGTATTAAAAATAATCCTAATTTCGCCTCTTATGTAAATATAATTTCAAAAATATGTAAATACACCATTGTAATCAGTGTAATATTTAAAGTGTAATTATATCATGTTAATTTTTTACTAAAAAGTGTAGTAAAAGTGATTAAAATTAATCATAGTGATTAAGGCTAGATTAAGCTTAATTGGAGACAAAACCTTAATAATAGGGGAAAAATTGACCTAGAAACTTATAAAACATACATTTGATGTGAATATTTTCTCCATTCACCATCCGTTATTGATTTTTATTGGTTTGGTGTGACTTTTAGTTAGGTAAGACCAAGTGTACACCTAACTTGTTTTCAAAAATTTCAAGTGAGTCATTTTACATATCTATAAAAGGCCACCACCATTCCCAAATCATCAAAATATATGACCAATAAACTTCCCAACATATATACCTTCCTCATTTAATCCTACATTTGGTCAGAAAGAAATCCAAGTATGTCTTTTTTCCCAAACCCAAATGAGTTACCCAATTTATAGGTAACATCTTCTATCAAGATCCTTTATTTTATTTCTTTCTCTACACAAAGACTCTATTTATTACATGATTTTATAAAGAATAAAGTATCATAAATATACTAGGATATTTTTATTCCTAGTTTTTGACCCAAACTTACACACACCTCCATCTAATGGGAAACACATATACTATTTACATGTACGACGAACTACCATTTCACGAAACGATGATTGTTCATTTGTCCTTTACCGCCTCTCATGGTTGAAATTATGATGGTAACTCTATATATATATGTAATATATTATATTTATTATTTTTATAATATTATTTAATTATTTTAAAACACATGAATTTATACTTTACATTTTGTGTTATTATGATAATTTTGTTTGAGGAAGTGTGTAGTACCGCCCCCTCAAAGTGATGTGATTCATTCATACACAACATTGAATGTATTATAAATGGATTTAGTTAATATATATGATATATATATATTATATAATAAATCTACTATAATAATTATATATATACATAAATGTCTTTTAATTTCATTTTTCAAAATGACAATTAAACGGAAATAGTTTTATGTGTATGTACGGCTTACCGTCTCCAAGAACGGTGTATTCCATTTCATATTTGTATATTATATGTATTATTATAATTCAAATATAATAAATAATTTATATATAAATATTGTTTTAAATTATATAAATCATGATATAATTATACGTACTAAAGATATAACAAATTGAGACACATGCGAAAAACCAAGCAGATATTTCCCAAAGTGAAACCTTAACATAGAATTTTTAACAAGCTAGTAATATAAAAAAATAATAAAAAATATATTTTATTATAAGTAATAATATTATTCTGTTATATATTGATAATATTTTTATATTTATTATATAATAGGTTTGAATGAGTATGGCGAAATTGAAGACACAAGGTAAGGGGATTTCTTTTGACTTTTTATTTCCATGAGATACATGCTTTATTCAACACCCATTACTTTTGTATGGTGTGTATACTGACCATGGATATATTATATGATTCTTATACTTAAATTTATGTGTATTTACATATCTATTTGATTGTATTTATTTCATGGTGATGATTTTTTAAAATGTACCAAATCAGTAAAATGTTGTTGTCTCAATTTTCCTTTATTGAGAAACATACCATGTTATGCACCTATATTTTTCCATGAAGTGTATAAAATGATTTTGAAAAGGTATATCATGAATAAAATTATATTAATTGTATTTTAGGATTCATGTAATTTATTTTCTTAAATTGGGAGTATCGATATGGGTTAACAATTGGTAAGAGTTTATTGAAACAATCTCATAACTTATTGAGATTGTTTATTATTATGTTTCCTATAATGAAATCAAATGACCCATCTCTCAAAAAAACACTAGAAATTTATTATACTTTGTTTATTTATGATATTCTCAAATATTGGTTCCATTTTTTCACTCTTTGGTATATAATATAGTTAATATAATGTTTTTAAGGATGTCATAATTTACCTCTCTCTTCTGTTTGCACTCTGAGTTCCTTAGAAACCATGTTTTCTAAAAATGGTTTCTAAGAATATTATAATATTCTCTTATAATAATTACAATAAATTTTAAACCATTTTATCTTTTACCAGTGTTTTCGATTGATTATTCTTGTATATTTCAGAATAAGTAATTTCTCTTACCTTTATACTATGAAAAATAAATATTCTTTTGGCTTATTAAAACATGTAAAGATATACCCGACCTCATTTCTATGAATCTTCCTTTATAAGTTTAAAAGCTTAATTTTTATGAAATTGTATTAAAAGAAATTTCATAGTTTTTTTTTTCAAAATGTTTCCAATATTTTTTATATGTTTTCAAGTAAAAAACTTTTCAAAAAAGTTTCATGATTTCTTTATATGTTTTCCATGTTTTTTCAATGAAATGGTTTTCAAAAACATTCAAGATTTCTTTTAATGTTTTTAAATAATTTTTTAAAATATTTTGAATCTTATTCTATAGTTTTTTATGTAAAAAGTATTTCAAAATGATCTCAAGTCTTATTTATATGTTGTCAAGGTATTTTTATGAAAAATATTTTCAAATGGATTTATGTATTAAAAATACCTTTTCAATGAAGAAATGATATTTTACTCAAGAAATTGTTTTGAAATATATTTCAAAATTATTTTCCACGTATGATGACATATATTTATGTTACTAATTCCATTTTAGGAAATGATCTAAAGGTTACTATCATATTATTTATCTAATAGGGTTATGCTTAAGGTCATGGTATTTATGAAACCCATTTCTCTTTCATAGGTTATATGTTTATGAAACATGTTTCTCTTTCAAAGGTTATATGTTTATAAAAGTAATTTCTATGCCACGTGTTATATTATTTTTAATCCTTCTTCTTTTCAAAAGTAATTATTTAATTAAAGGATTAGAAAGCCTATCTATTTTATACTAGTTATGTTTTGATGAAATTTTAATGATACCCATTACATTTCATGGGTTATTATTTTTGTTTACGAAACACATATCTTTTTATTCATCATAATACTATGCATGTATTATTTTATTATGTCACATGTTTGTATGATTTTATTATGTGATGTGTGGTACCTATATCTCCCTATAATGAATTGGGTAATGGTAAATATTTTATGAGCTAATATGGTACATGGGAGGGCATCCCATGACTGAAACAAGAGGGTATACATGAGTATATCCTAGGACCGAAATTAGGAGGGTAAATGGGAGGGCATCCCAAGCCCAAAAAAAGGGTACACGAGAGGAAATCCCAAGCCCCAAACAAGAGGGTACATAAGAGGACATCCCAATATTGAAATTATATGGAAGAAGGTAAGGAATCCCAATCCTGATGAAGATACACGAGTGATTAACCCAAGAATGACATGTTACAAAGGCCTTGGTAGGCTGCCTTGATATATAATTGTTATATTCTTTTGTGTTGTCCACAATTCCATGTTTTATTCCTATGTTATGATTTCATGGATTATGTATCTATTTCCTTATTATTCATCTCTTACAAAATGCCAATCTTTATTATGATATCTAATATGTAGGGTATGATCATCAAATGTTATGCTAAAGTTCTGAACCCTTTTGTTCATGTTAGGCTTACACATTTCCATTATTTACCCTGATAGAGCATCTAATCCCCCCTTTCTTATGTTTCCATTCCCTAGGTTATAAAGAATGGTTTTAGGTAGAAGTATAAAATGTGGAAATATTTATGGTATATTTTGAAGATGCTTCACCAGGATAGAAGATTTTTTTCCAAGTTTCAAATACACAAAACTATTACAGACCTCTTGCATGCATTTTTTTAATGTACTGAATATTATTCTAAATTGATGTAATATCCATGTTAGTTAATCCTGGGATGCTATAGGCTTGTTGGGGGTTTGTTGACTTTACACCTGGAGTGATACTTTAATTCCAACAAAGAAATTTCAAGGATGGACTCAAGTTCTAAATTGATTAAAAAAAGAATTGATATTATGACGCATCTTCCAATCCAAAGAACAAGCTTGAATTAAGTCTTTACATATAATTTATGGATTTTCTATTTAGGTATCTTTTGAAAGTTGTCCTTACGCAAGGAACTCTGGGCTTGATCCACCTTTTGAGACTTTAAATAAATGAAGTGAATGTTAAACGAGAAGTAGAACATATATGATGTATAAATTTGAGTACATCCATTGTTATAGCTTTACTACCTTCAGTTTCTATCATATAAATTCACTGAATAATTAGAAAATGAGCATGGTTGGTTTCCAACTAGGATTATATCTAAAACCCTATTTGGGTTACATTTATGGGCCAAAAAAGACTATATGATTGCATGTATTGATAAGGGAAGGAACCATACTTTAGTTACTTGATTTTCTATTTTGGAGAATGAAAGTATGAGACAAATATGAGGCTTGCAATTCTATTGGGGTACTATTTATTTCTTTTTGTACATTTTATACCAGTTTTGTTCATCTACATTTTATTCAATTTTTGGATGTTTTGTTGATACATATGACATGTATCATCATTTTTTGTTTGATTTTCCTTCTAGTTTGATATGTATTAGTCTTCTATTGTTTACTTATGTCATCTGTAAGACTTAATTCTTCCTATTTTTATAGGTTATTTATATTTCACTCTTCTAAAATCTGGTGATGAGGGCATAGTATCCCCACTGACACACCTAGTACCTCACTGCTAGTCGGTAGCCTCTGGCGTTTGGGGAGATGCACTTCAGAGCATGTGGACAACTGAGATCAGGGAACCATTGATTGGCATCTAGGTCTGGGGTGTTACAAAGTGGTATCAGTGCCTTCCTTTATGGTTTACATTATTATTTTGAAAAAATAGGCTGGGATATGAATGAATAATTTCTTTAATGAGATCTTCCAGGCATAGCTAACCCGTGTATGTGAAAAAGCCAAATTACCTCGAATTGAACAGTTATTTCTGGATTTTGACTATTATAATTGATCGGATTACACTGTTGGGTGATACACAAGAATTTTTATATTATTATTGATATTATTATGAGTCATATGTTGTTGAAACTCGCTTATGTGAGGAAATTCAACCTCATCCATCATATTATGCACTTAGTAGAAATCACATGACATGTATTTTGGACATGCCATTTTGTGTGCATTAATTATGGAATTTTTTGTGATAGATGTAATGATAGATAATAATGTTGTTGTGATAGGTCTATTGGGATATGTTTTGGTATTTATTAGAAGGATTCCAAGATTTGACCCATGGTGAGTATGGGCCCTCATAGATCGGAATTTGTCTAACTATGGTTGAACCTTAAAATTGTAATTTTTTAATTCAATTAAATATGGAAAATGAAACTAGAAATGAAATGGAAACATGGGTTTCTTATGGAAGAAGACCAAAAGAAACCAAACCTTAGCAGTGTGCTATTAGTAGTGTATATTTCTAATGCATGATCATTTTGATTCCCATACCTAACTCATGGATGAGGCATGTGGGTTAGTTTTTATATAAGAATTCTTGAACCTATCCTATTCACGTTTCTACACTTTTGAGATTCAAAATTTTATAACAATCTATAACTAACACATATTTTTAGAATTTGAGAGGCATGCCACCATGATGAACTCTAATGGTATTCCACGAGGGTTGAGATGATCATAGTCTGGAAGTGGTAGGCCATGGGATACTAGTGGATCCTATAGTAGTTTCAGTTAAGGCACCATTTGATTTACTAGACATAGGTGTTGAGTCATAGTTCCGTGATGGATTTTTGTGCTTCATGCAAACAATTCAGGGAGCACTACTAACTTTCCCGACTATGAAAGAGTTGATGAATGAGTTTAAAATGTAGTATCCACCCATTTTTGTGGGTATGGATTACCAAATTCTATAGAGACATGGATAGAGTCCATGCTATTTATCTTCGAGCACATAGAAATGCATATTGAGAGGAGGGTCAAGCTCGCTACGTATATGATTTATGACTCCTATAAAAGATGTTGGGATGTTTTCTCTTTGATAGATCATGATTATAATATGTCCAAGAGGGATTTTTATACAACATTATAGGAAAATATATATCCTAAGACGTTGAGGGCCGATAGAGCCAAAATGTTTTTTCATCTGGAACAGGGCTCAGAGTCTGTTATGGATTACTCATCCTATTTTACTAAGCTCTAGTTCTTCAAAACTATTTTTATGGGTGAAAATATATCTGAATCTAGTAAATTTGAGTATGGACTCAAGTATGACATATAACTATTGGTAAATGTATTCTAGCTAACAAATGTTTTTGGGATAATAAATCATGTGTCAATCATAGACCGTAACCAGAGAGAGACTGGAGGTGCAAGTCATGGTGGTTCGATATCTCGATATGGTACTGCATCGACTAGTAGTCGGAAGAATCATATAGAGATTCCATGTGGTGATATTGATAGTCAGAACACATTTTAGGTATCTAGGTGATGTGTTACTAATGTAGTAGGATATAAAATATGAGGTCACAATGTATGAAGGACCAAGTCGAGTGATCATCTTGCGGAAATACATGCTATCTATAATGATTTTTCTGAAAATTTTCCCCAGAAACCAGTGAGAGATGGTCTGCACCAAATCCACATTCAGGATCAGGATCAATATCTCATTATCAGGAAGGGATCTAGTGTACAGTTCGATGATCAAGCCCTGGTGGTGGTTGTGGTTGTGGTAGTCAGGCTGTAGATTTACAATGACAACAGGGTGGATCTTTTTAGGGTAGGTAGGTAGTTTGATAGGGTCATGGAACATGCCATAAATACATAGGGAAACATGATAGATCAGTATCCCAGAACTTAATCTTTAAGAGGTAATAATCTAGTACCATCCACATTAGCTTCTACAGTTTTTGATATAGGGACTTCTAATAGCTTTATATTTGTACTCGTTTTTGAGATCCTTAGGATCTATGATTATACTTATGATGGAGTTATGATGTTGGAAACTCCATTGGGGATCAAAAAGGAGTATGTGAATCAATGAAGTGAGTGAACCTTGTGGGTTTTGGGTTTCACTTCGTATGAGATCTCAACTTCCTCGATATGATAGGATTTGATGTCATTCTATGGATGGATTGGTTGGTTCCCTTTGATGATTTCATTGATATTTATCACTGTAGGAAGAGATTTACATCCCCATAGGGTAAATATTTCATTCACTAGGGTGAATGGGATGTCTAGGTGAGATGAGTTAGACCACAACATCGTAGATTGATTGGGATAACAACCCATATTGTGAGTTTCTATCTAGATGATTACGGGACACCGCAAACAAATTTTAATCTAGTGGTTGATCATTTCATGAAAATCCTCCCAGATGACTTTTCATGATTACTACTAGTGCTAAAGGTATATTTTTCTATCGAGATATTTTTATGATTTGGATTGGTATCCATTCCCCCTTAAAAGAAATCTACTATAGACATTCAAGAGATAAAGTGGCATCTAGAGGATTCAGAGGTAATGTGTTTAATCTGACCTACTACTTCTCCATGGGGTTCATTGGTTATTTTTTCCAAAAATAAAGATGGTAACCTTAGTATATTTTTTTATTATCAAAAATTGAACCAGCTGACAGCTAAGAACCGACGTCCTCTATCATATATAAATAATATTTTCGAATAGATCATTAGAGCTTGGGTCTTCTCAAAGATTGATTTGAGATCTGGTTATCATCAGACGCATGTCATACAATCAGACATACCTTGGACATCCTTTCATACCAGGTATAGTCTATATGCATATTTGGTTATGCCGTTTAGTCTCACGAATGATCTAGTGGTCATCATGAAAGTTATGAAACGTGTGTTATATCCATATCTGGACTTGTTGGTAGTGGTTTTTTGGCGAGATTTATTGGCGTATTCTCACAATCAAGACAACCATGCCTAACATCCTTAGATAATTTCTAATAAACTGAGAGAGAATCAGTTATATGCTAATCTCACTAAGTTCCACTCATGGATGGATCATATTTACTTCATATGTCAGTTCATCTCAAAGACATGAGTATTAGTAGACCCAGAGAATGTGAGAGCTATAGTTTCCCAGGATAATCCCAAGAACATATTTGATGTATGATGTTTCTTAGGGTGGACTGGTTACTACATCTATTTCATACATGACATATCACACTTAGTAGCACTGCGAATGGGCTTGACTAATAAGGGTGTAATGTTTGTAGGGATTTATTCCTATGAGATAGCCTTTCAAGAGCTAATAGAGAGATTGAATTCAGTACTGATACTAATTTTTATAGAGCCAGGTAAGAGTTACACTAGAAATTGATCTAGGAGAAATACTTAGGCAGGGTGATAGATTCATGGTGTATAGGTCGCGGCAGTTGAGGACACATGATAAGAATTACCCAACACAGGATATTGAGTTAGCTTTACTGGTTCACTCATTGTGTTGTTGTATAGACTACTCAATGGGATATAATTTTATAGTGAACACAGACTACCAAAGTATTATGTACATATTTACACACTGTGATCAGAATATGAGGTAGCGAAGGTGGGTCAAATACATTCATTATTTCGACATTGAGATAACTTAAATTCCTAGTAAATTCAATGTAGTGGTCGACGCACCGATCATGAGGAATTAGATACAGGATGTTTAGTAGGACATTAGAGAGTGATAGCTCATGGACTTATTCTCTAAGATGAACTTGGAGGTTCATGATAGTCAGGGAAAGAACTTTCTTCCATCCTTAACTATTATCTATACCATACTAAATAGAGTGAGTATGGGGAATCTATAAGACTCATAAGGCCTAGTTAGATGAGAGAGTGTGGTAGGTGAGTACCCTACTATTGGTTGGTCCATAGGTGAGGACGAAACCCTATGAGTACATGGTCACGTATGGATTTTTTCATACCTTCATGAGGAGCTGATACAGGATTTTCCTGCATTATCAGGGGTAGTACACCGAGGATTCACCAAGATGTATAGATATTTACATCTCCAGTACGGGTGGTCGAGTATGAAACATGATGTAGCGGGTTTTGTCTTGAGTTATTCCACCTATTTGCAGGTGAAGGCAGAACACCGAAAACCAGTCAGACTTTTACAATAGCTACCTACCCCTTAGTGGAAATGAAATGAAATCATCATGGATTTCATGATAGGTTTATTTAGGTCACCTCAAGGTAATGATTCCATATGGGTTGTTGTTGAAAGAATCACAATGTTTTCACATTTCATACCGATCAAGGAAACAATCAGTGTGGATGATCTTTCTAGGTTGTATGTCAATGAGATGGTAGGACTTCATAGGGTCACGAATACCATTGTTTCTAATAGTGATTCCTGGTTTACATCATGATTATGGAAAGGGATTCAAAGGGAATTGGTACATAGGTGCATCAGGGCATGATATACCTCCCCCAAATAGATGTCCAGTCAGATCGTATGATTCAGGTGCTTTAGGAAATGTTGTGATCACATGTCCTATATTTCAGGGGATTCTAGGAGAGACATAAACCCCTGGTGTAATTTCCCTACAAAAATATATTTTTGGATAGTATATAAATAGATCCATATGGGAATTTATATGGTAGGCCATCTCGATCACCCATATATTGGTTAGAGGTAGGAGATATAAATATTCTTGGACATCATTTTGGGCATGAAACCACATAGCTGGTGTAGTTGATTTAAGAAGGAATGGCTACTACACAGTATCGTTAGAAATCGTGTGTTGATCTCCACATACAAACTCTAGAGTTTGAGGTTAGGGATTGAGCATTCATACATGTTTTACCAAGGATATGATACAAGAGGATTAAGAGACATGTTAATCTTTCACCACGATACACCTGACCATTCGAGATTATAGAGAGAGTCATCCCAGTACCCTATATGTTGTTTTTACCTTAGAGGTACTGGTCCATGCATAATTCCTTTCATGTTTCATAGCTTCGACATTACTATTCATACCTCTCTTATGATTTTTATCCTGAGGAGGTATAGTTGCATGTGGATGCATCCATTAAGGAGCATCCTGTACAAATTGTGGATCATACCAGGAAGGTTATCTGAGGCCAAAAATTTCTCTAGTAAAGGTTATATAAAAGCACAACCATGTATAGGTTGAGACCTAGGTGTGGGAGACTAATGTAATATCACAGTGGATAGAGTTATTCTTAGAATACGCTTCTCCACCATTGTAAGGGAAATTTGAGGATGAATTTCTTTAGGTGGGGGGGGGGAGTTTATAAGAAACTAGTTTTTTTCATCAGGTTTGGATGATTTTTTAGTTCCACCATAAACTCTTGTTTATGTATTTTTGGATTAAACCCTAATTCGGGCCATGATGTGATTGGGTTAGACTGAAACTTAATTTTTTTATTATCAAAACGCTTTTGAGGAAAAAGCATGAAACCACAAATTCCATACAATTCAACCAGATAAAATCGTAAAATAAGTTAACCTAGATTGGTGCCAATGGTTTAGAACACCTTTGAGGTAGATTTTATGGGGATGTAATTATTTTTGACCTTGGTATATCAAATTAATATTATTAATTTTTTTTGAATAGAATAAATGGTTAGGTTCCTAGGGTGATATGTGGATTCATATTAGAATGCCACAGATGGACTCAAGTGCCTTGAACCTTGTTTATTCCGTGGGAGGTACATGGATCCAAGTGAAGGATTCCATGGAGGGAATCATTGAGGAATGAATTATATGTTGACTGATACATGAATTTTAATGAGAATTCCATGGAAATAGTCAAAGGGAATTTGACTATTTATGTCGTGGGTGATACTTAGGCTCCCTGAGTTGATCCCTGAGGATGGACTCGATTCGCAATGATGTTATACCACACCTAGAGCTATAATGGGTTCTTGAGAGGTTATCTATGGATGGGATTGTAGGGTTTGGGTTCATTTTACAACTACAGTGATACCTTAATTCCAATGTAGGAATGTTATGTACAGACTTAGGTTCTAAATTAAATAAACAATGAAATTACTTTACAATGAATTTTCTAAGGCAAAGAAAAAGATTAGATTTGTCCTTTACATATACTTTATTCATGTACTATTTATGAATCCTTGGATACTTGTGCATACATGATGGAACTTGGGCTTGATAAAAGGCCTGAGACTTTGACAAAATGAAGTTTATAAAATAATGTGTATATTAAATGAGAACCAAAACTTATAGGATGTCTATTTTTGTGTAATTCCTTGTTTATAGAATTACTACATGCACTATATGTCATATATATTCACTAAATGATGGGAACCGAGACTTAGTTGGTTGCCTAAAGGGATTCTATCTCACACATTGTTTGGGACACCTTTTTGGAACCAAATGGACTATATGATTGTACGTAATGAAAAGAGAAAGTTCCCTACTACAGGTACTTGATTTTCTTCTTAAGAGCAGGAGTGCGTGGAACCAAGCTGAGGCTTGTGATGCTACTGGGACACTTTTGGCTTCATTTTGTACTTTTGTTACCATTGTTGTAAACCTTACTTTTATTCCTATTTTCGTTTTTTTGTAGATACATATGACATGTATCATTATTTTATGTATGAGTAGTCTGCTAGTTTGATATGTATCATTCATCCTCTATTTACATAAGTCATATTTATGATTTGTTGCTTCCTCTATTTGTATATGATTGATATTCCTTTGTACTACACTCTCGTTATGAGGTAATAGTCTCTACACTAACACAACTTGGTCCTCACTACTAGTTGACAACCTCAATCATTTCAGGAGATGTGCTTGAGGCCGTGTGGCCAATCGAGCCCGGGGCACCATTGAGTGCCATATAGGTCTAGGAAGTTACAAATTCCTTTTTAAAATCATTATTTCAATTTTGGAAAATATAAATATATTTACTTTTATTTTCAAAATCATTTAGAATCAAAATAATTTGGAAATACATTTTAAAATATATATAGGAAGCTTCATAAAGAATAATTCCCATAACAAAAAAAACAACATGTTGACCCTAAAAACATTAAAAAGATATTCCGTTGTCAAAATTATATGTGTGGAAAATGATAAAAAAATTCATTTAAAACCTTTTTTAGGAAATTAAAATAGTTTAAAATGACCTTGATAAATTATTTAATTATTTATAAGGATATCTATAAAGGGTTTTTTACATAGATTATGAAAACTCTACACTGAAAGGAAGTGTTGGGGTCAGTTTCCCTCACAAACATCACATTGGGTAAATTATTTACCAAGTGAAATGAAATTGTGATAGGACATGTAAAAATTAAATAATTATAGTGTATAATAAAATGGTTGGGGTTTCAGATATTAAATTCACATAATTCATCCCCATACAAAAATTTATTCATAACAGTCTCAATTTGAAAATGATATTGGAATGAAACCCAAATGAATTTGGTAAATTTGAATCATATCCCTTTGAAAGGGAAAATATAAAATAGAACATTAATTAATAATAATAAAATATAATCATGATTAAATATTTCACATAGGTAGTTCATACACCATATAATGTAAAATTGGTGCATAATATGAAACATGTCTCAATTAAACAAAATATAGAGGAAAACCCATACCTGTATTCTAAAATTCTATGAAAGTACATTAAACTATTGTATAATAAAAATAAAATTCATAATAAACCATTTTAGTAACTTATTCACATCTATATAAATTATTACATTTTTTAAAAATTATTTATTATACATTCCTCAGTTAGTTATCGCATATTTTCATTATTGAATGTTGTAATTCTGATTTTTATGCATATATTTTGTAATGGAGACGTTGATCCCCATAATTAGATATGAATATTACAATTAATAGATTATAAAAAATATTTAAATACTTCTATTTAAATAATTTTTACATCCCCATTTTCATTTTATGGTAAATAGGGGAATGGTTTAGGAAAATGAGATCCATGTCAACCTTGTTTCAGGTAATCTATCATTATAAAATATTACTTCATAACAATCCTAAATTTGAATCTAATATATTGAAAACAATATTAATGATATATATGAATAATTAATGTCATATATATTCATAAAATATATTTTATAACCATCCATGTAGGGCAGTGATGAAAAATGGAAAACATCACTCTATGGAGGCAGTTGTACGTACACACACGAACAATGTTTTCATTTTAGATAGAACAAAAATAATATATAAATATATTTATCAATAAAAAATCATAATAATGTAATAAATATAAATTTTATTAATTAAATAACACCTTTTATCAACCATGTATTATTTTTATTAATTAAAAAAGACATATCTCATGGAAGTGGTAGTCAGCACATAACATGAACAACATTTTCGTTTTTGACTGGTTGGGAAGGGAATAGATAACAATTGTTACATAAATATAATAATACATTAATATAATAATGACACTAATTTTATTAGTTTATGATATTATAATATTATTCATCGTAGGAAAAGATGAATTAAATAAATATAAATAAAAAAGAGCGATTTACAATTTTTAACGTATTCGTTGGAATAACTCATTTATAAATTTGATTAAACCTTTGAGGGGTAGTAAATTTTGGATACTGAAACCTATTTGATGTTTATCAAAGTGTTGAGGATGCATTTTAGTTTTCATTTTTTAAAATATAATTGGATTTGGGTTTGAGGAGATGTGGTGTGGTGAAAATCACCTTTCATAAATTAGGGAGTAGCATTTTTGTAATAAGAGGTGCATTATTCAATGAAAGTGGCTAAAAAAAGAAAATAATTAATAATGGAAGAGTGATGGTCAATAAAAACATTATCCACCAATTTGGTGATATGTTTTAAGGTTTTTATGTATTTTAATCCATTTTTTAACATTTCTCATAATTTACTTTTACCATGGTAACTCATTTTTTACCCTTGGTAAAATATTTCCTATGACTAAATATAGAATTACCCTTATTAGATAATTTGGGTATTCTGATTACAACTTTAAAAAAATTTCATAATATTAAAATTATATAATTCACCAAAATTAATTCTAAAATAATAAAACATCAACACATAAAAACTATTTTAGAAAAAATGTTACTTAGGTTGAAAATATTAATCATATGTTTATAAAGTTCAAAAGAAAATTGAATATAAATTTTACTTGTTGAATTAAACTTTTATTTGGGAAAAAATTTCATATAATATTTTATGCTTATATCCTATTGATGTCATAAAACTCACAGTATTTATAAAAACATTATTTTCCACTATTCATCTAAAAATCAATATTTTTAGAAAAATCCCAAAAAATAATTTTAAGATAATATTTTTATTCTAAATACAAAAATTAAATTAATTTTTTCAAATTCAAATAATAAAATTTATAAATTTATCTTTTAGATGGAAACATAAAATATGAAGAAAACGTTTTTTTGGGAAAAATGATATTTTCAAATGTTAATTATTTTTATTCATATTTCCTATCAGTTTTTAATTAAAAAGTGTTAATATGTTATGAATATAAATTATATATTTTATCATAATTTTACAATAATAAAACTAGTTCCTCAAAATAATAATTCATAATGAATAAAAAATAAATTTTATAAAAAAACATGATTAATTGTAAAATGATCTTATTAGTTGTTTAATTATACTAATTGAATTTCATCAGTGAAATAGTTTTAAAAGTGACCTTTAGTATTATTTCTATATATTTTTTAAAATATGGTTAACTCCATTTATTCATTTCAATTCAAAAACTACATTATAATAATAAAAATCTAATAAATTTAAATTTCACTTAAAATATATCACTGTTTTGTTTTAGTTTGTTATGGCTTCTAGATAAATCTATCCAATATAGTGTTTTATTAAAATTAAATATATACTAAAATCTTGGGGTTCTATATTCTAACCCTTAAATAAAATTCATCCTCAAAATTCTAATTTCCCTCTTTGATGAAAATAGATTATTGTATTCTTCATATGGTCATCACCCAAGATATAATTTCTAAAGAAATACCAACCTCAATTACATGGGTAAGTCTAGGAAACACATATTTCCCCTCATGACAGGCCTATCCGAAATATTGATTTTCCCACTAACTATTTGATCCAGTATTCCATCATTTTTTGATATCAAGACCCAAATAGTATAATTTTTTTCTAAATGGATTTCATAATAATATTTTCATTAATAGATTATCATATATTGATATGAAATTTGATTACCTTATTCTAACAAATATTTATTCCTATAAATAAATAATACAAATACATTTCAAAAAAACACATTAAATATTTCTAATGGAAGGATAATTATATTTTCAGAAGGAATATTCCAATAAACATAAACATGGGATATTATAATCATATACGTAGAAATTTTCTCCACTAATTCAATATCAAACCATTGAGGTTGTAATTTGATGCTATTGAAAAACTTACTGGGTATAGTATAGACTCTAAAATCTCTCTCTAACTAAACATCCACACCTGTTTAGCAGAGGATAAGTGTACCTTAATTATCATGATCCCCCTTAGTGATTTCCATGTCATAGGACATTCCTTGTTCCCTTTTTAGGTAGTTTTGGATGCTCATCATCTTTGTTAGCCCTTGGATTATGGATTTGATATTGTTAATTACAAATTTCTTCATATTTAATACAATATACTGTTAGTTGTATCATATGAAGAATTTAATTCCCCTCCATTATGTTTAGTGAAAATATTTTTTTTCACAACAATTTGTTGTCTATGACCTCATTTTACAAACCTAAAACATCTTATGACTTCTTTATGACATTTCCTAAGGTTCTTCTTCCCATATTCATATAACATTGGATATTGAATCTCTTTTACTCCATGGTGTTTATATGTATAAATTCCATGAAAATACATTATTTTCATCTTTGTAGTGTGTAACACCCCAAAACATTACAAATATATTTATTATAGAATGCATGAAACACTGAGTCTCTACAAAACACCATTTTCTTATAACATAGTCATGTAAAAATAATATTTCCACCATTCGTATTTGAATTTTGAAAAAACTGACATACACAGTTGCGTTCAGTAAGATATTTAGAGTCTGACAAGACAAACATAATTTTTGGTGAATAGTATCATACCCTTATGAATAGTGACACAACCTTATGAATAGTACTGAACATTATTGAATATTAAATCAAATAAAAATAGAAACTTCACCCATGAATGTATTGATACAATTTAGACATCTTAATTGTGAAAAAACGATCATAGTATAAGTATTGGTATTTTTGTATGACATAAATATTTAAATTAACATTTTATGATTAATTTATTAATTTAAAGTAGATTTTTTTCCTAAAAATTAATCACAAATTTATACTTTATTGTATTATTATAGTAAGAGAATTTTACAGGAGCTTGATTAATTTCTCACGGTCTTATAAAAGGAGTTATAGTTTTGAAGTGATTTTTTGGGATAAGTTATCAATTTATTTAAAAATAAAATTAAACAATTTAGAAAATTATTTTAAAAAACTTGAGATTCTTTTTAATTCTAGAGGTCGATAAATAGTTAGGCTGATTTTTTGGGATTTTTTCAGAAATACTCAAAATTTTGATGAATAGTGAAATACGGAAAAATACTGTATATACAAATTATAAGTTAAATTCACTGTTTATGACATCATAAGTGATGTATTCCCACATGGTTCGAAATCACATGAATTTATTACTATTATTGGTCATGTAATCATCACTATCCTTGATCTTGAGGGATATTAATAAACTAATGATTAAAAAATTATGAAACCCTCCTCTCCACCAATATAAAACCCCCCTCACTTCTTCCTCTCTTCACTGCTCTAAGACTTTATGCTCTTGAAAGATCTGCCAAATTACCCTTCCCTAGTCACTAACGTCATTCAATAATCTCTTGGTATTTCCAAAAGACCAAAACCCATTCCCTTAAGGAGGTTCTCAATGAATTTATTTAAAAAGGTAAAATCACCCTTCTCTTAAATTTAGTTTTATTTCAATTTATCTTCTCTTGTTATCCTCTCCCCACCTCCTCTGTCCAAATGACCATGAAAAATCCAATAATATATATATATTGGAATTTTATATTATTAATGGAATAATAATAATCAATATTATTACTCTCTCTATTTTATTTTGTAAATGAAATCGATGTCCATAAGGTTCCAATTTACAACCTTCATGGATGATGAAGTTTTGTTCTTCAATTTATCCTTAAATATAGGTCATGAAACCATTTTTATGGTTCAAACATACTATAATATATATATATATATATATATATTATTACCGAATTAATATCCAGGAACCATTATATGTACATATTATTAATTTATATAACAAAACTAGTTCATAATAATCCAAATATCACCAAATAATTGAAGTTGTTTTCATCTAATGATTAATCCTATTTCTATAAAACCAAATTATAGAAATGACCATTTTAAATTCTAGATGATCGTAAATAATATTTAATTTCAATTCTGGATATTTAAAACCATTCCACATGAACACCATTACTTAAAAACAAGTGATCTGATTATAAAAATCAAGAAAACAAACACTACAGAACAATAGAATTCGATATTATAACTTCTCAATAAGGAAATAAATTAACAAAATAGAATTATAATAAAATAAATACAATTATAACAGGTTCTTAATTATGTTATTAATATGTTTAATTTCATTATCTAGGACCTTATGTTCAATATGGGAACACATTCAGACTTAAGGTAAGAGTTTCCTCATCTCACTTCCATTTTTGCGAGACATTCTTTATTCACTACTTTTACTTGTGTATGGTGTGTGTATAATGCCCATTTATTTATAATATAATTAATACATTTATTATAATGGTATTAAATTTATCATTTTAAATTTTATTAATGTTGTGGTATACAATTCAATTGATTACAAAGTTGTAAGTATTATCTACCCGAACCCCCATTTTCATTCTGGTTGCTCTTATTATATATTAACCTCAATTAAATTCATATTTATTCTTATTTACTCCTCTTAAATTATGTGTAAATGTTATATATATGTGTTCCAATCATAATACATCTTTATTTTTGGGTAATTACATGTTTTAAAAGTATCTTTCAAATTTTCATCCCGATAAACAAATCAGATTCTAGGGAACATCCCAAATTCATACCTATTTTCAAGTGCACTCTAGAATCTGGTTTAAGCAACCATTATTCTTATAAAATCACTCATTTTATCATGATATATTATCTTGGTTCATTTCTGGTTTTATGAAAATAATAATTCATTTCCACTTTAAAATTCCCTCTAATATTTTCCTTAAAATGCTCAAAAATGTTTTATTTCTAATGATTCTTAAGAACTTTTGTTACAATATTTCTCTTTAAAAGGACATAATTTATGCCAAAAATATAAATTCAATGTCATTAACTTTTATTTTTTGGGATATAAATGTTTATGATCTTATTTCATGTAAAATACAAATGATTTTCCAGAAGAACTCTTCTTTCAAAAGTAAAACATATTTATCTCTTTTCATGTTAACTTTTATGAAGTATATGCCTTGTTAACTAATTATTCCATGAATGTGGTGTATGTTATTCCATTTTATATATCATATAAAGAGTCTCCTTATTTTCATAATATTATAAGGGACTATGATTTGAATGTTTCAGGGTAGTATATGACACTGTGAAATGTTTAAGAATTATTTCCATAAGAAATTCTCAATGTTCTCATTTAAAATTATCTTCATATAACACAACATAACTTATTTAATCTTGTAATTAATTGAGATTTTTATCTTATGATATCATCTACTATATATAATTTAATTTTTTAGTATTATATTTACTATGGATGTGCTATCTTAAAACCATTTACCAATTTACTCTGAATTGTTAGTGTTAATGATTATTGTTAGAGGAAAGTTATTTACATTTCATATGTTAGTTTCAATATGAATTTATATGTTATTTATGTTTATCCCCATTCATATGATAAATTAATTGGACTTATTATGTATTGGGTGGGGCCATTTATATCCCCTATATGCATCAGTAGGTCTTATGAGATAAACTACGGTCTTGGAACAAGGCCTTGACAAATTGATTATTTATGGTCTTGGCATGAGACCACGACAATATGATGACGATGTCCTTAATTATTAATTCCCTCATTATGAAAATAGTATTTATGGTTCATACCACTATTTGACTAGTAGAATACACCTGATTAAGTTTTATTATGACATTATTTACTCAACTCTTATTCCTGCCATAATGTGTTCGAGTTTATTATTTGATAAAGGAATATGTTTTTAGTTATTCAATATGAATAATTTATATATATATTTCACTATATTGCATACCCTTAAGGAGAATTTGAGCTCACCCATTTCTTATGTTTCAATTTCTTTGGACATGAAAATTTTTATTATGAATGACATGCTGAAATAACCTAGGAGTTATGGATGCTGTCAAAGGAGTTTCTATGTCGTTTTTCTTTTCATGATGTAATGTTAATCCTATTTTTGTTTATTGTTTCCAATAATACTAAACTACTTGGTAATTTGGGATGAAAATTCCATGTTTATATGCCAATGTAATCAAATAAAGAACCAACTTCGGGAAATTGGGTTTGGGTCCTTACAGTTGGTATTAGATGAAGTTTTGTAGAAAAAATGGTAACAAGATTAGAAAATGTTGATTAGGGAACAAAGGCCTAAGGTATTATTTGAAGAAAACATTCAATAACGTCTTGGAATATTGGAATGGAATGGATTTTGTGAATCATTGAATAAAATACATCACTATATGTATACAAATAGGTAGAGGTGGCTCCAGCACAGATGTAACCAACAGTAAAAACTCCAACAAAGAGTTTTGGGCTTGACCCAGGGTATCCTGGTACATGACAATGGGACTTAATACACAGTTGGTTTTGACACTCCCAGGGGATATGCTTAGGATAATTCATATTTTATTTACCCACCATTGTGAAGGATTTATTCCCCCAAAGTAGCCAATGTATACGGTTCTATTATCTACGATGCAAATTTTTTTTGCAAGGCATTATACCATTTATAGAGTCATAGATAGTTCATAATGTTACGAAATAATATGTAATATGGAATTTATTATAAATGGATCCTAGTAGAGGAAATGAGAACTTAACTAATGCATGATATTCGATTAGTACGAATGATCATATCTAGGATGATTTTAATCTATCATTTCAAAGGAATATTATCTCCCAAGTATCCTCATCATGTGAGAAAATAGTATCATCTGTTGGAAAGGTATGTAAATATTTATCTGAGTCCTATAGATTTAAAGGGAATAAAAAGAAGAAGAGGATGGCAGTGAAAAACATGGATAATAGGAAGAAGGGAAAGATGTTATTCCCACATGTGATAATTGTTGATGGAAACACTTTGGTATATGCTTGAGATGAAAAAGATTTTTTTCAAGTGTGGAGAAACATGACACCTTGTTCATAATTTCAGGACAAGGAAAGAAGTTCCCTATATTCAGTGCTTCAACATAAAGTAGATGGTACACTATGAAAATTAATGTCTCAATAATCAAAGGAATATACCCCAAATGATGATTTAGGAAATTGATCAAGTTATGACACTACCGTAGATGAAGTATAATGATTAATATTCCAAGTCAACAATCATGTCATTTAAAGTTTTTTCTGTAATGAACTGGTAGTAAGAATTATGAGATATATAAGGATTGTACTATAGTACTATTTCATTAAATATTTGAGGTCATATGGTGAGTGGAACGAAGAAAAAGTTATTTGGTAGAAAGTTAAAATTTTAATAAAACCCATGATTTAGGGAAATACAACCCTTAATATATATCTCATATTGAGATAATGATGAAGAAATTATTGATTCAGATATGTTTTGACTACCTTGGAACTGATTATTGACTTGTTAAGAAGTGGTCGATGCTATAATCGATGGAGTTTACATCAATTTTGGATTTTAGGAATATATCCAATAACATGTATCTTACTTAAGGAATATAGATGAATGAATGTTTCCAATATTGTTTTTATGGTAATTCATGTTATTACCATATTTCAAGAGGATACATGATGATATTATTCACATGTCTGGAAAGTGAATTTTACAGCTATTTCTTTTGTATTACGGTTTAATGATATGTTCATCTTGGATATTTAGGGGCCTTCATTATAGTGTGTTAAATCATTATTTTATATATTTTTTAACCATTTATTAAATGGTTTAAGTTGATTATTGTATGGGTTTTATAGTTTAATGTTGCTTCATGATTATTTAGTTATTAATCCATAACAATGCATTACTATTAGAACGCATTATTTTGTAGTAACTGACGCTTTTCCCATTCCAATTACTAATAAAATATTTTAACTATATTCTTGATGTGGTTTTCCCACAAGGGAAGTTTCATGTTTCAGCCATTAACTTTTGAAGATCAACTTCAAATTTTGAGGACAAAATATTTGTATGGAGGGTATAAAGTAACACCCCAAGAATTTACAATTAGATTTATTATAGAATGCATGAAACACTGACTCTCTAAAAAACACTACTTTGATATAACCTAGTCAAGTAAACATAAATTTTCCTCTAATGTAATTTGAATTTTGAAAAAACTTACAAACACAGTTGTGTTCAGTACGATATTTAAAGTTTGATAAGTCAAACATAATTTGTGGTGAATAGTAACAAACACTTATGAATATTTCCATAACCTTATGAATAGTAATGAATAGGGAATAATATAAAAAATAGTAACTTCACCCATGAATGTATACATACAATTTAGACAATTGAAAAGTGAAAAAATGATCATAGTATAAGTATTGGTATTTTTGTATGACATAAATATTTTAATTACAATTTTCTAATTTATTTAATATTTTAAAATGGAAATGTATTTTAATAAAATGTAATAATTGTTTATACTTTATTGTATTATTATTATAAGATAATTTTATAGTACCTTGATTAATTTCTCAAGGTCTTATAAAACGAGCTATAGTTTTCAATTGGTTTTTTGGAATAAATTAGGATTTTATATAAAAAGTAAATTAAAAATATTTATAAAAATATTTTCAAAAAATTGATTTCATTTTTTATTTTTTCACGTCAAAAAATAATTAGGGTTAATTTTTGGGATTTTTCTAAAATAGTCTATTTTTTGTGAATAGTGAAATACAATAAAATACCATATATAAAAATTATTAGATAAGTGCTCTATTTATGACATCATAAGTGATGTAAACCCACTTGTTTCGAACTCACATGCATTTATTACTATTATTTTTAATTAAATCATCACTATTTCTAATCTTGAGGGAAATTAATAAACTAATGATTAAAACATTATGAAAACCCTCCTCACCTCAACTATACGCCCCCCCCACTTCCTCTTCTCTTCACTCCTATTAGAATTGAAGATTATAAAATATCAGCCTAATTATCCTTCCCCAGTCACTACCCATGAACAAGAAGCACCTAGTCTTTCCAAATGAACAAAACCCATTACCTTAAGGAGGTTATTTCAAAAGGTAAAACACCCTTCTTTTTCATTTAGTTTCATTTCAATTGATCTTTCTTTGTTATCCTCTCCCCAACTCCTCTATCCTAATGACCATGATAACTCCATTATCATCTATATACTTTAAATATAACAGTTTAATGGAATAATCATCATCAATATTATTACTCTCTCCCTTTTATTTTATAAATGAAATCGACGTCCATAAGGTTCCAATTTATAACCTTTGTGGACTATAAAGTTTCGTTCTTCAATTTCTCTTTCATTACTGGTAATGAAACCATTTTTATGTTTTAATTAGACTATAATATATGTATTATAACTTAATTAATATTTGGTAACAAGTATATGTACATATTATTAATTTATATGACAAAAATATTTCATAATAATCCAAATACCGACAAATAATCGAAGTGGTTTTCATCTAGTGATTCATTCAATTTCATTGTAAAAAAATAATATAAATTTCCATTAACAATTTTTTATGTTCATAAATAATATATAATTTCAATTTTTTAGATTTTCCTCCTTTCCACATGAACTCCATTACTTAAAAAAAAGTGAACGGATTAAGAAAATCAAGAAAATGAACACCCTGGAACAACTGAAATCTATATTATAACTTATCAATAAGGAAATAAATGAACTAAATAGAATTATGATAAAGTAAATACACAACTAATAGTTTATTAATTAAGTTATTAATAAGTGTAATTTCATATTCCATCACCTTAATTTCATGAGATGAACATATTCGTACATAACGGAAGGGTTTCTTCATCTGACTTCCATTTTTGTTAGACATTCCTTATTCACTACTTTTACTTGAGTATGGTGTATGTATAATGCCCTTTGAGTTATCATATCACTAAAATCATATTTTCTATGGTATTAAATTTAGAATTTTAATATTTTTAATCTTGGTTTATACGATTCAATTGATTAAAAAGTTTTATGTATTTTATACCTGAACCTCCATTTTCATTCGGGTTGCTCTTATTCTCTATTCAACACAATGAAATTATTATTTATTCTAATGTACTCATCATAAATTATGTGTAAATTTTCTATATACGTGTACCCATTATAATAATTCTTTATTTTTTTTGGGTATTTACATGTTTTAAAAGAATCATTCAAAATGTCAACTTGATAAAAAAATCTGATTCAAGGGAACTTCTCTATTTCATTCACAATTTCAATTGCAATATAGAATATAGTTTAATAAGTTTTTTTATAAAATCACTCATTTAATCACAAATAATTATCTTGGTTAATTTCCAGTTTTATGAAAACAAACATGCCTTTCCAATTTAAAATTCCCATTAATATTTTCCTTAAAATGCTCTAAAATGATTTATTTTTAATGATTCTAGAGAACTATTGTTACATGATTTCACTTCAGTGGGACATCATTTATGCCTCAAGTATAATTTCAATGTCCTTATGATTAGAAAATAAAAAAACATATGTTAATTATAGTTTTTGGGTATTAAATATTTATTTTTGATCTTATGGGCCTGAGTTAGTGGATTTTAATTTTCAACATTCATTCTAATCATTTGTGCACTTCATGCGTAATGTACACCTACTTAGGCCCAATAATTCATCAAATTTTAAGGACTATAATTATCTATATTTTACTTTTATATTTTGGTAAATTTATCTACACTTAAATATGAACATTTCTCATTCATGAATCAATGGAGGATTCAAAAATTATGATCAGGATATTTGGCGATGAACGGAAACAGTTTTGGAGAAGGCAGATTGGACAACAACCCACTAATGAGATAGTAGAGCCCACGATAAAGGCCCAATGAAGCCCAAATTTAGTGGGCTTATATAAGAAATATATAGGAACACATACCTCTTCATTATCCAATGAAAATTCTAATTTCATGGTGGTTATTACGGCAGAGCAATTTGGAGATAAAATTCTAGGCCAGATTCTGAGGCCCAGAAAAACAGCCCTCTAATGTAGCCATATCTCGGAAACCGCAACTTATTTTGGAATCACATTTTACAATAGTTTTTTATAAATTATTAGCTCTATTTTCTGAATCTATATCATACTCTACTTAGGCTATCTAGAATTTCATATAGGCACATCTGTGCAGTGGAGGCAAGCTGGATGCAACTTCGGGTCAAGGGTGGAAAAGTCTCCTCTCCCTTACTTTATACCACCCTATGCCTAGCATACTCAAGTGGGATGCTTTGTAATATTGGGGGATCAACCCAAGCCTCTTGAAATTCCTATTTAAGGTAGTTTTGGTGGAGGATTTGAGGATCTTTTGTGCTTGGTTTCATTGTAGAGTTATGTTGCCGCTTTGTGTTTGCAATCCCATTTCTTTCTCATGTAAGTTGTTCAATTAACCTAAGTTTATTAATAATAGTTCTTCCTTTAATCTTATTCAGTTCTTCTACATATCCCGTTTATACCATTGCCTAAAATTGTGAATTTATTCACACCATAATTTGTGAGATTTATCACACAACGATGGAGTGATTAATTTTTTTTTTGTTTTTACTTCTTCAATTCCACCCTCGTAAGTGTACGTCCTGCTTCCATTGAGGACATGTCATCAATGGAGGGATAACTATTTTATGGGTTGATCCCAGGGAGTATAAAGGGGCTAGATTGAATTTTATTTCTCACTCTCTAAAATTTTATTAATTTCTTTTATTTGAGTTTCTTTTATTCAATGATTTTCTCTCTTCCTCTTCCATATTGAATTTAATCACAACACTTTTATGTGCTAATAAGATCCTTTACCTTGGAGTGTCCATAAAAATGATCCTAAAAGTGTATAGGTGATTATCATATGTTTTTGAAGGTGTTTAACCAGTAGGTGATGAGGTTAGTTTGAATTCAATGAATGATTCCTTCTCGAGTAAATGAAATTTAAATCATTAAAAAAGGAATTCATCCAATCCACCCCGAGCGATAACCAAGGAACAACTCATTATCTTAATTTGAATTAACATAAATATGTTAGAGAAACTTTAAACACATAAAAAATCAACCCAATGTTGGAAACTTTATAGACAAAAATCCATATCAATGGTTGTGTATCTTAGGTATATTCTTAGCTCTTAGTGGATTCGACAACCCAAGCTAGACTACAATGACTATTCTACCTTAATCTCTTTGGTAAATTTGAGAATGAATCAAATTTTGGCATTGTGGTTGGGGACCAAGTAAGTACCTTAGACTAAAACATTCCTTCCTCACCCTGATACTTCTATTCACACCTAATATCTATTATCTTGTCCCTTTATCGCTATTTTCCTTATGGCGCATGCCCGCCTACAACCACGATAATTCAAACAGACTAGTAAGGGTGGAAAGTCCTAGGATAGTGGAGTCAAGTAAACCTACGGGATTGTTTCCATTAGGTCCTATTATTCTTGATACTCCAGAATCAAAAATTGAATCAATTCTAATGGAGGGTCTTCTAAGAAATCTAATTGAAAATCCTGGGGTAAATAAAATGGGAAACCAAAATCAAGAAGCTCCAAACCTTGACAATGTAGTTGATCAAACCATGAATGACTACCTCACTCCAGCTTGGACCAATTCCCCCTCATGAATTAGACACTATTCCATAGGAGATACGAATTACATATTTAAACCCCATGTCCTAAACCACCTTCCAACCTTTCATGGGATGGAGTCTGAGATGCCATATCTTCATGCAAAAGTGTTCAAAGACATTGTTGAAACCATGTTCTCACCACATCAACTAGAATCAACTAAAATGAGGCTATTTCCTTTCTCACTAATGGATCGAGCAAAGAATTGGTTAAACAATCTGAGACCTTCATTAATCAACTCTTGGGACCAATTACAAAGATAATTCTACAAAAAATACTTTCCCAACCACAAAACAATTTCACTTTAAAAGAGCATCCCAAAAATTTTGAATAAAGAGTTAGAGTCATTCTATTCCACATGGGAGAGATTCAAAGACACTCTAAACATAGTTCCACATCATGGCGTTTCTATACCCGAACAAGTGAGAATTTTTTATGAAGGGTTGGGCCCAGGGAAAAAACAATTTATTGACATGATGTGTAATGGAACATTTAAAAACAAATCCCCAAATGATGATTACGATGTCTGGAAAGCCTTACTGAACAAAACCAAACATGGGGAACTTCATATTATTCTAAAAATACACAAAGAACTAATGGAATTCATACACTAAGAGAAGAGTAAACCCTTAGGGCTAAACTCACAGCACTCTCTAGGAAGGATTAAGTGAAAGGCCATAGGATAGTCTATGAAATCCAAATAGTATACCCTGTTTGCACAATTTGGGACAATCATGACCATAATATAGACAACTTCCCAACAATTACTCTAATAGAGGATATTCTTTTAGGAGGACCCCCTGTGGAAGAAAATGCCTTGAACTTCCAAAATCTTCAATACCAAAACATCTTCAACCAAGGTATAATGACCGCCAAGTCATCCTCTGGAAAGATAACCAAAAACCTAGCTAACCACCATCACAAAATCCTTACCCCCATCAAGACTACTAAACCCATAACAAGTTCCAAACCCAACCTATCTAATACCAACAACCACCGGTCCATTTTTAACAATCCATCCCACCTATAAAATATCACTACGGGATAAACCAATCTTCTCAACCACCAACCCAAACTGTTACACAAATCCTAATAGAACAACTATGCCAACAAATGGAAAGGATGAACCCAGAAGTCTCTTCCCTTAAAAAATAACTTCAAACCATCAAAAATGGAAAGTAAGCCATGGCTACAAAAGCCATTCCAAAACAAAAATTAAAGGTAGAGTCAAGTTGCACTCAAAAAAATCATGAACAACTAATGGTTGTGACTATTTTATGAAGTGGGAAATCAATCGAGAAACTTAAAAAACTAATTCAAAACCCATCTAAGGATTCAAACTTGGATGAAAATTCAATAAACCAAATGATAAAACTGAAAAACATGATAAAATTTTCAAAGAATCAACTCTTCAATAAACAACCTCACAACCTGAACCATTTCCTCAATGCATGAGGGGTAAAACCATGAATGAATTGAATGAAACATTGAGGAAAATATTCTCACAAGTTAAGTAGAACATTCCACTCTAAGATGAAATCCAAACCATACCTGCCTACTCTAAGTACCTTAAGGACTTGAGTACTTTTAAAAGAAAATTATAATATATGAACCAAGTCCTTCTAGCAGCAAATGTTAGCACAACAACCCAAGTAACCCTTCCACCAAAGTTGAAAGACCCAAGATTACCTTACATCAATGTTGGACTGGGAGAGAAAAAAGTTTTCAAAGCCTTGTGTGAACTAGGTTTCAGTGTCAGTCTCATTCCCTATGCTATGTATGGCTAGTTAGGCTTGGAAGAGCTCCAACCCACATCTGTCACACTTCAACTTGCTGATCATAGCATTTGGGATCCAAATGGAATTTTAAATGAGGTTCTGGTAGAGGTTGAAAACATCATCTACCCTGCTAAATTCATTGACCTTGAAAACCCTCTAAACATAGAAAATAAGGATCTAACCCCAATCATCCTTGGTCGTCCTTCCCTAGAAACAATCAACTCTGTTATCCGAGTTCGAAACTAGAACATGACCAACAACTTTAGAAACATGAGTCTAGACTTGAACATCTATAATTCAAGCTCACAAATAGGGGATGACGGGAAAATTCATGAAGTAGACATGATAGGATCCACTGATAATGAATCCATAGAACATCAAGGAATATTTCATGTTTTTTTTCAGTCAGGATGATATTGACTTCCTTTGTTCACATGAAGGAAGTTTATCTCCTTGGAATGAATCTTTTTCAAATTGCTCTTATGATGAAGTCTTATGTCCCACAATTAGTGAATCCTTTCAGAAAACCACTTTCATGGAGATCACTCCTACTTCCTTCCCTAAATCCGATCAATCCAATCTAGTAGCAGAAACTTCTACATGTGGGGAATCAATCCTATCTAGAACTCTAGGAATCAAAATAGATCCTGATCCAATGTCCCAATATTCTGCTGAAATTCTAAACCAACCTGATCTTGAATTGATGGAACTTCCTGTTGCACTAATGTAGCCTTCCTAGGGGACAATCAAACACATCCGACTATCATTTCTTCTTCTCTTGAAACCAATCATGAGAGGATACTTCGATATGTCCTTAAGAAACATAAGAAAGCCATTGGTTGGACCCTGTCGAATATTCCTCGGATTAGGCCAGTAATTGGGACTCATAGGATTGTTCTAGAATCTGATTAAAAGCCATGCCGTCAACATCAATAGAGACTCAATCCTAATCTCAGGGAGGTAGTAAGGAAGGAACTTCTGAAATTGTTAAAAGATAGTATCATCTAACCCATAGCTGAGTGTTAGTGGGTGAGCCCAATCCAAGTGGTTCCCAGGAAGGTCGGAATCATAGTGATAACCAATAATATGGAAAGATTCTTCCAAATAGGATGAGTAGTGGCTAGAGAGTCTTCATTGACTATAATAATCTAAACTCATTTACCAAGAAGGAGAATTTAACCTTACCATTCATTGACCAAGTCTTTGAGAGAGTTACATGTCATGATTTCTATTGTGTATTAGATAGGTACCCGAGGTACAATCAAATTGAGTTCTCCCTAGAGATCAAGGGAAGACAACATTCACATGTCCATTCATCACCTTTTCTTTCAAATGCATTCCCTTCGGGTTATGCAAGGCCCCTTGAACCTTCTAGCGGTGCATGATGGGAATATTCTCAAACATGGTAGGAGATTTTTTAGAGGTCTTAATTAATGACTTCTCTGTGTTTGGGGATACATTTTAGGGATTTCTGATGAATGTCGAGACAGTCTTATCAAGATGTTGAGAAAATAATCTAGTCTTAAATTAGAAAAAAATGACATTTCATGGTTAAAGAGGGATTAGTTCTTGGCCATCTGGTCTCAAGTAGGGGGGATTGAAGTTGATAAATCCATGGTGTACATGATTCATCACCTTTCGTTCAACCAAAACTATCAAGGAAGTGAGGTCTTTCTAAGGACATGCTGGTTTCTATAGAAGATTACTCAAGGACTTCAGTTCAATCTCCTGCACCCTTTGTTCTCTCCAAGTAAAGGATGTTCTATTTTATTAGACGGAAAGATGTGAGGGTTCATTCTAAACCCTCAAATCATCTCTCACCTCTCTTCCCATTATGAAATCTCCAAATTGGAAACTCCCTTTAGAACATATGTGTGATGCCAGTGACTTTTCTACAGGAGCTGTGTTAGGACAACGTTGTAATTAAACTCCTCATGTCATTGCTTATGGAAGAAAATCCTTAAATGATGCCCAAATAAACTACACCACCAATGAAAAGGAGTTACTTGCTATTGTGTTTGCCTTAATTTTATGTCCTACCTCTTAGGATCCCCAATCATTGTGTTCAATGAATATTCTTCACTAAAATAACTCTTCTAAAAACAAGATTCTAAAGCTATACTGATTAGGTGGGTCCTTCTATTACAATAATCTGACCTCACAATCAAGTATAAAAAGGGTGTTGAAAATGATGTATCTGATCAATGCTCAATGATGGATTTCAAAGATATCTCAAATGACCTTTCTATGTCTAATTCATTCCTTGATGAACACCGACAATATGTGAGTGACTTCCCTTGGTATGCTGACATAACCAACTTCTTAGTTACATGAGTCATTTGGAAATTCATATGGAGTCAAGATCGAAGGAAATTTCTTTATGATGTTAGGCTATATGTGTTTGATGATCCATACCTCTGTAAGTTCTTCCGTGATCAAGTCAACAGGAGGTGTGTCCCAGAATCAGAACAAGAGTCAATCCTTAAATTCTATCATAGTGGGGCATGTAGAGGTCAATTTTCCTCTAAGATAACTTTTTATAATGTTCATTAGTGTGGTATCTTTTGGAACACCCTCTCAATGGACTTCTACACATTTTTCCGATGTTTTCCTCAGTGTCAACAAGTAGGGTCCATCACAAAACGGAATCAATAGCCACATACTCCCATCTTAGTGGTTGAAATCATTGACTGTTGGGGAATTGATTTCCTTGGTCCATTTCCAAACTCTAGGGGGGTATCTTTACATTCTATTAGCTGTTGATTATGACTAAAAATGGGTTGAGGACATTCCCAAAAAATTTAATTATCATCAAACTATGAGTAGATTCTAAAAATAAAACATCTTCTCTATATTTGTAATTCCTAGGGCTATCATTAGTGATCGTGGAGCTCATTTCTACAATCCTCCCTTCTCAACACTCAGGGAAAAGTATGAAATTTCTCACAAAGTGTCCACTACTTACCACCCACAAAAAAATGTTCATGCTAAGTTATCCAATCAAAAAATCAAACAAATTATAGAGAAAACTGTTAATCCATCTTGAAAATATTGGTCAAGAAAACTGATAGATTCTCTTTGGGCATATCGAACCACATATAAAACCATTTTTGGAATATTCCCATATAGTTTGGTTTATGGTAAATCATGCCATTTTCCAGTAGAGACTGATCATAAGGCCTATTGGGTGATTAAGAAAATGAATTATGACCTCTCATTGGACAAAACAAAAATGAAATTAGATCTCAATAAACACGAGGAACATAGGATGGTGGCTTATGAAAATTAAAGGATCAATAAATCTAAAGTACAAGCCTACCAATCTCAAAATCTTAAAAACAAACACATTGTACCTGGTAAAAATATTATTTTTTATATTTCTAAACTTCATTTACACCTGTGAATGTTGAGGACTATATGGACACATCCATACATAGTGCATAAGGTGTACCCCAATGGGGCTGTTGAAATTCACAATCCACCCAATTGACAAACATTTAAAGTTAATGGTCATAGAGTGAACCAATTCATAGAACCATTCCTAAAACACGACGTTGATGAAGAATTGTGTGAACCTACCTTAGTTAAAGAAAATAATTAATTAATTAGGGGTCCAAGTAGAGCTAATGACGTTAAACAAAGCGATGCATGGGAGGCAACCCATGGTTTTCATGTTTCCTATCATTTTGTTGTTTTAATCACCGTTATATTTTAAATAGTATTAATGAATAATTTTTATATTTAAAAATAATAAAAAATAGGTTGTTTACCTGTTCTTTTATTATGTATATGGATGGTTATGAAAGGGGATCTCCATATTCATCTGTGTCATGTGGTGTGATATTTGAATAATACCTTACCCAGAAATTTAAAAAGAATACAATGTATCATCAGTTCAAATTACTTTTTGTGTTTTTAGGTTAAAATAAAAAAATCTAATAATAATAATAAAATTAAAATTCCACATCGTAGGTTATGGGGAAAACCCTGTCACAACCGGTGAAGCCGCAGGGACTCAAACCTGGGACTAAAGGGAGATAAGGGCGCTTTCTTACCACTGACCTATGACTTATAGTGCTTCCTTATTCTATAATTTTTTTATATATACTTATATTTTACTTTTTTTATAATATGAATATATATATATATATATCTTTATATATTGTTTTTTTGTTAGTTGGTTTGTTTTTTCCTTTTTCCACTAGGGAACTCTGCCAGTGAAATGGATATCAAATGACTAAATTGGAGTAGAAAGAACTTAAACATCAACCACCAGGTGACATCATTCCAGGATCCATATATTTCAAGGTCCTTTTAAAACTCCCTTTCTCTTCCTCTACCCCTTCTAAATTATATTTTATTTATACATTGGGGACAATGTTTTTTATGTTGGGGGGGGAGATGAAAAAAAATTGGTTTTGTGTAAAAAAATTGCTTTTGTGTGAAAAAAACTGATTTAAAAAAAATTAAATGGAAAGAAACTTTACTTTAACTTTGAACATGATAATACACATTGAACAATTTAAAATTGAATATAAAATAATTTAGCATGCCCTGATTCTAATTTTAATCCATGTATAATTTCATGAGCATCAATTTTGGAAAGACTAGCTGTATAATTTGAAATTTCATCATTTATATTTTCATCTAAATAGAAAAAAAGATATGAAAAAGCAAGTCCTTTGGTTAGTTGGGTATTAGTTTGAGTTCATGGGGTCCCCCAAATAAATATCATAGGTTTGGTGATCATTTTAGTTTTTATATGAGTATTCAAAAAAATAAAAAAAATTATAAATTTGTGCGGAGAGCAATGAAATGACATATTATGTGGATTTCGACACTTGGGGATCGTGACTCCATAGTTTTCTAGCCCAGAGTTAGTAATTATATCTCTACTTGGAGTAATTTGACTTAGTTTTTGATTGAGTTAACTCGAGATGATGCCCAAGTATGTGGGATTCACTTGGTTCCATAATGTCTTTGAGCATGAGAGTCATCAACAAAGTCTCTCTCAATGGGTTGACTCTATTGAGTGCAATTTCAATTACCATGGAAAATTTTAAATAAAACTATATATATATATATATATATAATATTTAATTCTAATCTTAATATTTATATGTGATCCCACCTAGCACTTCCATCGTTTTCCCCTTGAATAAAAATGAACCCCCACATCTTTTGTGACACATAACACATAATAATACTTTATTGAAATTGGATGAAATGTGTTGATGAATTTGAATAACAGAAACAGAATTGGGATTAGGATCTTCTTATGAAACAATATTGTATTAAAATATTTTTATGGGTTTCATGATTGTTTGGTATAAGGGCTTTTAGTGATCATTGTGTATTAAAAATTTTTGGGAAAAAGGGATTCAAATTCAATATTATTGAGATACATTTTTCTGAGGAATAGCTAAGCTCAAGTTGGGGGTGTGATTAGACAACAAAAAAATATATTAATTACGTTTTAATGGTATTAAATGATCAATTTTGATCTTATGGTCCTGAGTTAGTGGATTTTAATTTTGAACATCCATTCTCATCATTTCTGCACTTCATGCTTAATGTACACCAATTTAGGCCCAATGATTCATCTGATTTTAAGGAATGTAATTATCTATATTTTAATTTGATAATTTATAAATGTATCTAAACTTAAATATTAATATTTATCATTAAGGGATCATAGGAGTATTTATAATTGATTATCGAGATATTTGGCTATGAAAGGAAACAATTCTAGAGAAGGCAAATTGGACAGAAGCCCACTTATGAGAATGTGGAGCCTACAGTACAAGACCAATAAAGACCAAATTTTGTGAGATTATATAAGACATATATAAAAACAAATAATTATTCATTATATGGTGATAATTCGGAATCTACAGTGGTTATTAAGGTGGCCCAATATGGAGATAAAACTATGGGACAGATTCTGAGACCGAGAAAAATAACCCACCAATTTTGTCAGATCTCAGAAACCATAGTTTATTTTGGGCTGAAATTTAACATGAGGTTTTTAGAAATATGTGGCTCCATTTTAGTCTTGTAATAACCACTCCCATTTGGCCATCTATAATGTCATATAGGCTCATTTTTTGGTTGAGGCAACCTGGCTGCAGCTTCGAGTCAAGGGTGGAAAAGTGTCCTCTCCCTTAATTTCCACCATCCTTGGCCTACCATAGTCAAGTGGGATTCTTTGTACTATTAAAGTATTGACCCAAGCCCCTTGAAATTCCTATTTAAGGCATTGGTGGTGGAGGAGTTGAGGATCTTTTGTGCTTGGTTTCATTTTAGAATTATGATGTCTCTTTGTGTTTGTAATCACATTTCTTTCCCATGTAAGTTGTTCAATTCATCATATTTTCTTAATAAAAGTTCATCTTTCACTCTTATTATATTATTCTACATATCAATTTGATACCTATTCCTAAAATTTTGAATTTATTCCCACCAAAAGTTTTGAGATTTATCACACAACGGTGGAGTGATTGATTTTTTTGGTTGTTTTTACTTCTTCAATTCCACCCGTGTATGTCTACATCCCACTTCCGTTGAGGACATGTCATTAATGTAGGGATAACTATGTTTTGGGTTGATCCAAGGGAGTATAAATGGTATGTATTTATTTTTATTTATCACTCTATAAATGTTTATTAATTTCTTTTATTTGAGTTTCTTTTATTCAATGATTTTCTATCTCCCTCTTCCATATTGAATTTAATCACCCTAATTTTATATGATAAAAATATATTTTACCTTGGAGTTCTCATTAAAATGATCCTACAAGTTTATAGGTTATAAAAATTCGTTTTTTAAGGTGTTTAACAAGTAGGTGATGAGGTTAGTTTGAATTAATTGAATGAATTCTTCTTGAGTTAATGGAATTGAAATCATTAAAAAAGGAATTCATCCAATCCACCCTGAGCGATAACCCAGGATCAACTCATTATATTAATTTTCATTAACTTAAATATGTTTGTGATACATTAAACCCATATAAATTAACTGAAAGTTGGAAACATCATACCTAAAAATCCATCTCATAGGTTTTGTATCTTAGTTATCTTCATAGGTCTCAGTGGATTCGACAATTCAAGAAAGACTACAAGGACCATTCTACCTTCATATCATGGGTAAATTTGAGCGTGAATCACCTTACCTTTTATTTTCATGTATATAAATGTTTAAATTCTGATTTCAAGTAAAATACAAATATTTTTCCAAATTAAATCTTCTTTCAAAAGTAAAAGGTATTTTTCTCATCTCATGTTAACTTTTACAAAGTATATGTCTTGTTCACTAATTATTCCATGAATGTGGTGTATGTAATTACCATTGGTATATCATATGAAGAGCCTCATTATTCTCATGATACTCTAATGGATTATTATTTGAATGTTTCAAGGTGGTATGGGACACATTGGAATGTTTAAGGATTATTTCCTTATGGATTTTTCAATGTTCTCATTTAAATGTATCTTCATCTTAGACAACATCTCTTATTGAATCTTTTACTTCCATGAGATTTGTCTATTATGATATCATCTACCATATTTAATTTAATGGTTTTTTATTAGTTTGACTGTGGATGTGTTATCCTAAAACTATTCACTAATTTAGTCTGAATGGTTAGTGTTTATGATTATTGTTTGGGGAATGTTATTTACATTTCATATGTTAGTTTCAATATTAATGTATATGTTATTTATTTTTATACCCATTCAAATGAGGAAAGCACTGGACATAGTAAGTGTTGGGTGGGGCCCTCTACAGCCCCTCAGTACATTGGTAGGTCTAATGAGACAAACGATGGTCTTGGCAAAAGGCCTTGACAAAATGATTATTTATGGTCTTGGCACGTGGTCTTGATAGTGTGGTGATGATGTCCCGCATTATGTATTCCATCATTATGAAAATAGTATTTATGGTTCATGGAGTTACTAATATTGTAGAATACCCATTATTATGTTTTATTATGGCATTATTTTCTCAACTCTTATTCCTACCATAATGTGTTCAAGTTTATTATTTGTTAAAGGCATATTTTTTTAGTTATTCAGCATTCCTAATGTTTATATATCTTCTAATGTATTACATAACCTTACTGATCATTTGAGATAACCCTTTCTTATGTATCATTTTCTTAGGACATGAATAATTTTTTTATTAATGACATTCTGAAGTAAACTAGGAGTTATGGATGTTTTCAAATGAGTTTCTCTGTTGTTTTATTTTTCCTATTGTAATTTTGAACTTCTTTATGTATCTTGTTTCCAATAATAATAAACTACACAGTTCTTCTAAATTAATATTCTGTTACTATATTATAATTTAATAAAATAAGTCCCCGACTCCATCCAACTGGGTTCAGGTTCTTATATAGTGTTTGGAGAATCAACTACATTCAAATGGTTAATCATAATTAATGTTAGATGGTTATGGATAACCACAAGTTTCCTTATTCCAAATCCTATCTTGTTTGGATTATAATTTAAAAATCTCTAAATTTCCCATCACAACTATAGTTTAATTAGTTTATTCATTCATAATATATTACATAAATAAATTAATTTTGAGAAATGGGAATACTTAAATTAATAAATTTATTAAAAGATAGTTATAAACTTCGAAGATGTAATTCATAAATGATTAAAAAACCTAAAATTTGAATATCTAAGCTTAAATATATGTTATCCATGTTTATTTCCTATTAATTTCTTAAACCTAAATATATTCAAATATCATATAATGGTTCATAAAGAGAATGTGAATTAGCAAAATAATATTCCCCAGAACTGTCAATCTTGTTATGAAATAAGGGCCACTTTTCATTTACTGAATAAAGATGAAGTTAATACTCATCAAAACTTTTTTAGGGTTATTATCCTAAGGTGAATTTATAATAGTGACTATATCCAATTTTTTGTATCCGTACAAGGATTTAATTTCTATGAATAAAAACAATCCCCACTTTATGAAAAAATCAGTATGTTATATTATATATATACTTATCCATAAGGTTTTAACAAAAGTTTTATATTATTAATCCTAAAAAATAACTAATCCCTACATTGATACAAACTAAGATGACCCAAACCTACATTCCCAAGGCCCGTTCTAAAAAGATATATTTACATATATATTTGATAGCAATTTAGATGACTCATGATAAATATGAATGTAGTGAACATTAATTAAACATTAAATCTCATAATAATCATAAAAAACAAAGAACTAAATGGATTTGTTTCTTTAGATATTAGTTATATAAAAGTATTATTATGGGAATTTAATCATAATCTAACCATACTAGTTCGCATTGAATATATTTCCTAGTTTATGTTCATCATCATAACTTGGTGAATAGATCCATAAGAAAGTGGTGAGCTGAGATGCTCAGTCAAGGTAAATGTAAGAGATAATAATTGATGATCATAATTAATCATATGATAAAAATGTGGGTATAAGAGAATAATCATGTTCCATGAACATAGAATTAGAAAATCAACCAAAACAAACATGGATAATCAATTATAAATCAATTAATAAGAAAATGTTCACAATATAATGCATGGGTCATTATAACATGAGATCATTGAGAAACATAATACTAGTACAAACATAATCATAAAAAAGAATTTAATTTTTCATGAATAATTTCCCAGATGGTTATACCAAAAGACATAAATCTCATAGTATGAGTCATGTAATAAATAATTATCATAAAACATGACATGAGTCATAAGAGTGTGGAACATCAAACAATCATTATCCATGAGATAAGAACTTAGGTATAACAATATGACATCAGATTGGGGAATAAATATTATAAACTAATTTATATGAAAATTCTAATGACTAAGACTATTATCATATATTAGGCCTAGGATAACCAACCATATGCCTTCTTAGGATTTATCTTACCACTCATGTAACCATGGACTTGTTATTACCACCTGTGAACCCTTAGGATTGGGAGAAGCTCAAGTGTACCATTTGACTTGGGATAACATCCCATATACCCTTGGGATTGAGATAAACTCTAATGCTACCTTTGTATCTCATGGGATATAAAAATTAACAATTGCATGGAGGTGTATATACTTCTAGGCCCACCCATTACATAATCAAATACATATATAATAATCCCACATGACCATGAAAACCTTCATCATTTTATGACTTCTAAATTAAAAATTGGGAAAGAAATGGGTTTCCTAAAAAATCGTGTAAAAAAATTATCTTCATAACCCATTTAGATAAATAAGGTGTATGGTATCACCAAAACATATACCAAGTGTAAAATAATGACGATTAAATGATGTTTATAAAGATGAAATACATTCATAGAAAATTTTACAAGCTATTTTAGGAAAAAGGTGGGTGGTATCATACAAATATATCCCAAGTGAAACCTAATTAACATCATAGGATGTTAACATAGATGGAAAAAATATTTCAATATATTAGATAAATCACTTGGAAGAAAAACTAGAAATACTCATTTTTGAAATAAAAAAAATACATAAAATTATTTTTTTGAAAATGAATCAGTTTGAGAATGATAAATCCATTTAATAATTATCCTTAAAAAGGGTTTTCCAAAAAAAAATTATAAAATAAAGTTTATTTCCCAATTTTTTTGAGAATACCTAAAATAACTAATATATTGTTATTGAAAAGAAAATCCCATAAAATCACTTTTAAATTTAATAATTTATTTTCAAAATAAATCATTAAATTTTCAAAAATTTATTAATATTTCCATTTATTTTAAAATTCATCTATAATATAAATAATTGGGATAACTATTTTGAAATATGAAAATAAATCTTTATAAAGAGGAATTATTATAATTATGAATAAATTTTATTCACATGGAAAACATTACAAATATATGATTTTATCAAAATGATATGCGTGGAAATCATTAATACATTATTTTGAAAATAACCAAATAAATAAAAATATTAAAGTAATGTAATAAATTATTGAATCATGAATAAGTACATATATAAAATTAATGTGGATATATAGGAGTAGAATTCTATATCAAAAAGAAGAGGTGGTGTCAGTTTCTCCCACACATGTTACATCAGGTAAATTATTTGTCAATAAAAATGAAATTGTGGGAGGACATGTTAAAATGTAATAATAACCGGAGGAGAATAAAATCATTGGGGTTTTAGAGATCAAGTTCATATAATATTTCAATATAATAAATTTTATTCATAACAATTAGAAAATGTGATGGTAAAGAAACCCTTATGTCTTTAGTAACATTTAAATCATAACCATTTGAAAGAGAAAACATGAAACATAATATTAATTTCTCTGAATAATAGTGAATTGTGATAATTTTTTTTCAAATTGGTAGTACATGCACCATATAAAAGAAACACATGTCCATAATACCCAAAATTCCTTAATGAATTCAAATTGAAATGGAAACCCTTACCTTAATTCTCATATTCAATGAAATTTTTTAATAACATCTAAAATAAACATAAGTGTCATATTAACCCATTACAGAACCTTATTCATATATATAATGTAATAATTTGGAGTTTTTTAGGTACCTTATTCCTTTATGTTGGATATACTTTATATGTTTTTTAGTTATGATTTACTTTGGTGAAGTGTTGTAAATATTTTTGTTGGATTTAGAGGTTTTTAGAGGACTTAAATGGGTGCACGGTTGGTGCATTGTTAGGGTAAATTGTGTGGTTCTCCCTAGGAATTTTTTTTACCTATTCTGATAAGGATAATGGGTGGTGCATGGTTTTCATATGGTTAGATAAAACAATGCAATTTTTTTGAGAAATCGAAGTGGCTCAAGATAGTATCAAAAAGAACAGTTGGTATATGGTTTACTATATCTTTAATAAAACCATGCGGGTTCCTAGAATAGGTAGATATCCTCACATGGTAGGAAAAGGGTTATGTAAACCATGTGACCAAACCATATGTAGGGTATAATTAATCTAAAATTTGATTTTAAATCCAATACCACTCTAAATATTCTCATTTTCCTCCTATTCCTGGGGATCTCAAACCTAGGGATTCTAGTTGTGATTTATTATAGTTAAATTCCCTTATTTTTTCAAATCCAATGGATATAGAGCATGGGATTTTGTGCATTCATATTCATATATTTTTTATTCCTCTATTTTTCACATTTATCCTAAATCTCCCCTTCCTATCTTAAGATGAATAATAAATCAAATATATATCATCTAGATATATAAATTATATAAAAATGTTATAAGGAATTATTCAAAATTTATTATATTTAAACATGATATAGAGAATTGGAATCCCTTTATTGAGTGTATTTAGATCTACCTTTAATGGTGAATACCTATTGGGAAGTTGATGTGGATTTCACCCCTTGGCATGATTCCTTCCTTGAATTCCAATCCTAATGGTTATATGGTAATGGATTGCATCTTTTTAAAGAGACGATTTGAAACTTCTCCACCTTACCCAATGGATTAGGCCAAGTCAAAGGTCCTAATATCCTTAGGTCACATCCCAATGATACTAAAGGTTGTGAATAAATGTTAAGTGTTTACATGGAATTGGGGTTTAAATTTTCATTTTAAAAAACAATTCAACCTATTAAGACAATATGAAAAATAATAAGTTACTATGTTATTAATTTTTATAAACAATACAGTTGAAATTAAAAACTAATAAAACAAAAATGTTAGAGTAGAAGTGACAATTTATAACAACACGACTGAAGAAAACCAAAGGACAACCCGACGTAGAAAAACCAATTTGGAATTAATCCAACCAATCCATAAGATAAACTCTAATCTCCAATCACCATATTGAGTAAGTACATCATCATGATGGCCCACTATAGAAATATGAGACCTTTTCGTTATGTGTTTCATGGATAATAACATTTAGATACAATCCAAAGTGAATATGTAGGGTGTGATTGGTTATACATAGTTGGATTTCCCAAAGAAACATCCCAAATAATTTCACTAGGAAAAGAACACATTAGCTCACTATTTTAAATATAATTTATTACAAATAGAGGAAAATAAAAATATTTCTCTAATTTAAAACAATTTAAAATAATGGAAAGTAGATTATCCATAAATATCACTTTTCATAATCAATGTACATCTAACCACTCAGAAAAACATGAATGTTGAATGGAAATCACAATACTCACAAGCATTGATCCATATAACACAAAGATTTAAAATTGTGATTTAAATTTATGCCTCCAATCTAGAATGGAGTTCCTAGACTATACCTACAAGGCCTTTCATAATGTAAACATTAACATACATCACCCATTTATGTTAAATTATCCAAAATATTTATTAAACATCAATTCATTATTTCTTTTAAAATATTTCATCAATCATATTTTTTAGGTTAAAATAAAACCATAGTTTAAAACCATATTCCAATGGGGTTTTCGAAAATCTATTCAATTAACTATGATATACAAACCATTAATTAAGAGGGGTTTCCTTTATGAAATCTTCCAAAATTTACACTGAAAATCCATGATTTTTTTTAATAATATAACCCTTCATGTTATAGAAAATGTGGATAAGAGAGAGAAGCCACCTAATAATCAAAATGTTATAAAAATGAAGAACAACATAACATAACATCTATACCTGACTCAAAACTAATTTACTTTAATAGATCCCAAAAATATATTATAAAAAACAAATCATAAATCATATATCTATCCATAATAGATTCTTTCTAACGTTATGTGTGAGAGTATATAAGAAGATATAAATATAATGAGATAAAATGAAGAGTTACCATTTATTTTGGAGATCCAAAACAGTTGTATCCATCAATAATGTCTTCCAGATCTATCAAAACCACTAATAACACTTAATATAGGAGTATAGTTCGAGAGTCTGAGATGAGAGGTGAAAAATTAGGGTTTTGGGGGTTAAATAGAGCTAAAATTTAATTTTTAGAGAATTAAAGGCATGGCACATAGTTAGTCTCCATGATTTGGGAAAATGTGCACTAACTATGGGAATGATACTACCTGCAAACCATCCACTCAAATGGTTGGTTTTTATGGTTTGAAAAACCATGCACCAACCGTTCTTTTACCTCTATCTCCACTTTAATGGTTCTTCTACTGACCGACATAGATTTGAAAAAATGTGCCCCAATTGTGTGCATACCCAAAAAATCCCAAAGACACATAAATGTATTGTTAGAGAAGTTTCAAACTTTACCTGAGCTGTGCTAAAATTGTACACCCCTATAAACACAAAAAAATCACCCAAAAACTATCTATAAACTCTTGAAACTCCATCCAAGTATTATATAACTTCAAAACAGATAATAAAAGGTTAATGTAACTCAAACTAGGCTGTTAAATTATGCACAAATTTTTTATATCATTACCTAGAAATATGTAATTTTCCCATGCTTTTTAAAATTTAGAAAACAATTTCAATATTTCCTTCTCACATTCCCAAGTCATATTCTGAATTTCATCAAGTTTTCAGAAGGAATAAACTAATGAAATATATTTTGAACTAAAAAACTAATCATTTTCTATTTAAGATATGAATCGATGCTTCAAAAAATTTATCTTATCGTTAAATATCATCATGATCCCATAAAATCATAGGGAAAGAATATGGTTGGTACTTCCATAGTTGAGATACCTAGAAAACATTATAAACTATACTGAATCATGGAGGTAAATAGAATTTTTTGGAAATATTTCGAATTCTATTATTTGTCTCAATTAGTACAAAATATTGAGGTGAAAAATTCTATTGATTAACCAATCGTCGATGTCCATTCACTGAAGATACATTCAAGAACACATCATCTCCCATGATAAAGAGTAAAGGGAGAAGATGATTATTAGCATAAGGTTTCTGATAGATTTTGGTTGAATCCATCCTTTTCCCAATCATTTTATTTTCCTCACTCTTCTAGTGACCAAGGATACATCTCAAAATTTATGTTTTTATAATATTTACACAGAAAACTAGAGAACTACAAGGATAACCATACAATTACTTGAATGGATCAATGAATATCATAGCATGATAACAAATGTTATAAAACGTATCTACTAATGGAAAATGATCCTCCCATGAGCCACAAAAATCAATAACACATTTTCAAAGAATGTAGTATACTATATAAATACTTATTTCAAATTTCACACCCATCATAGGATGATACACTCTGATCACGGTAAATTGGGTACCCAAAGATTATTAAAGTGATCAAAAAATTTAAAGGTGAAACTAGGATCTTAGAAAAAGATGAACAAAATCAGTATTTCATTAAATTTTATAAATTCCAAAATTTAGATATTTTCTAATTCATCTACAATATTTGATTCAAGAATCATAATGAAGTGGGATTAATTTTTGTGTTGGTCCATAATCACCCAAACCAAATCATTATTCTAAATATTTCTTCGCAAATCGATGACAAAGTCCATAGTAATTTACTCCCATTTACAAATAAAAATAGGTAAATATTGAAACATTCTCGCTGGTCATTTATGCTCTCCCTTTACCTGTTTAAAAGTTCAAATTTATAAAACAAAAGAAACCTCATTTTATTTCCTACATTCCCACAAAAGATGAGTTATTAGAGTATTTTAAATTTTATAAATTCTAGGGTGAATCACCCATTCTGAATGTTGATAAGTGGAAATAAATTGTTCTTGATCAGACTATTGAATAATAATTAAATCTTGAAAAATCAAAATGGATTTACCATCTTTTTTTCACTCATAAATAGTTTCCCCACCATTATGTTTTTACATAATGATAAGTTGTCAAAAATACTATCTTTGAGAATCCATTATTTTTTTCAACTATGTCAGGAATAATAGTCACCAGATCGAAAATTTTAAAATCATTTTTTTCAATATGATCAAATGAATATTCACTAAGATACTAATAAGTTACTAATAATCATGTGTTTCTTTAGAAAATTGATTATATGAACTTTGTCTTCAACAATATTCCATAAAATTCACTTTTCAATGTGGATAAACCATTTCAGAGTTGAATATATAGAGATATTCCATCCATAATATCTATATTCAGTTCAAATATCATTTCAATTAGTTATTTTCAATATTTTATGGTTTGTGAACGTAATGAAATTCTCACCAAATATATATTTAATCCATGATATCAAAGAATTAACCACATTGTTTGATTAAAAATCATGGGTCATATTGTCCATTTCATGAATTTGAAACTGTTTTGATCTATAAGATACCAAATGATACCCATGCTTGATAACATAGCTAAGTATAGATCCATATATGTCATAATAAACCAATAAAATTTTATAAGATTCTTTAAAGACAAGAATCAGTGTAGAAATTAGCCTTTCTATATGCTTTTAAAAGGTTTTTCTGAAAGTCCTCTATCTAATGGAATGTAGTTACTTTTCTTATGAGCATGGTCATAAGAGATGCATGTCATGAGAATTCCAAAACCATGTGATGAGAGTAACCAGCTAAGACCAAAAAGATATGTATCTCAATTTCATTTTTGGAGGTTTCCAAGTGATGAAAACATCTAACTTTGTAGGGTCTACCAATACACCATTCTCAAAAATGAAAAGAATTGTGAATCAAATTTATTGAATCAAAAATTAACATTTAGATAATTTTCATATAATTAGTGGTCTTGAAAAATAATGTAAAAAATCTCTAAATGATCTTCATGTTCTTTATGTGTTAATGAATTCACCAAAAGGTCATCTAAAATACCACAATGATAGTTTCTATATACCACAAAAATACTTGATTCATCAATGAAATGAAAATCTATGGTGAATTTATAATAAAAAATTGCACGACCATATATTCATAATGACTTTTGCGACATATAAAATTTGATTTTGGAATATCCTCTTTCCTACCTTGGAGTTGGGCATACCTAGAAAATAAATCTATTTTATAAAACTATTTGACTTTCTTCAATCGATAAAAAAGTCCATCAATAAAAGGTGGTGAATATCTATTCTTTATTATACACTGATTGAACTAATGGTAATCCAAAAAAATTCATAACAAACCATATTCCTTCTTTAGAAGATAAATTAGAGCATCCTAAGGTGATGTACTGGACCTTATGGACACTTTACTTTCCAATTCCAAAAATTAGATCTTCAACTTCTTTAAATATATAGGTTACATTATATATGATGGAAGTTAAATAGTATTTATCCCTAGAAGAAGATCAATATAAAATTAAACTCCCCTTTTAGGTAGGAAATTGGTGAAGTCAATGGTAAATATGTTAGGATATCAATCCACTATGGTTGGAAATTTTCTAGTATCAATCACATTATTATCAACCAAAGTGACTAGTAATTAATAAGAAATATTTCCCACAATTAGTGCTAAATATCCAACATTTGGATCCTTCACATACCAATCTCCCTTAAAAATATACACCATCCCATCAGAAGATGTAAACATTACTCATCATGCATAATATTCAATATGGTCCTTGAAAGAAACTAACCAATCAATTTAAAATTTTCAATTCAAAGGTGTCCATGTCCAAAATAAAAAAAAATTCCCTATCAAACTCGAATTAATAGATAATTATTGGAAACAATACACATTTAAATCCCACACATTCTCTCTACCCAATAGGTTCCTAGATACTCAACACATGGGTCATCTTCTAAATACACAATTCCATATGATGAATAAAACATGAAAAAAAATAGTTGGATGCACCAGTATCAAAAATAAATTTTATAAGAGTCATGTTAAAAAATGTTACCACATATAGTTTAAGGACATATTTATAATTCATTATCATCAACTCAGCACTATATAATTTTTTTACTCTCTCTTCCTTATTCCTTTCATAATTATTGTGGTAGGATTGTGTGAGGAGTCTTGGTATTCCTAGAATCACTTTGGCTTTCTCAGTTATGAGGATGATAATTATTCTGATGTGATCATCCAATTAAAACATAAAATGTCCCAGACAGATGTGATGTATTTCCAGAAACAAACATTATAGCAATACAAAAATAACTATTTGGATGTCCCATATTATTATTATTTTTAAATACTTTTGTTAGTGTCATAAAATCTCATTTAATATGATAAAATATGCAATATTGGAAACATCCAATCTTATTACTGTGTTATGTAGGAATGTTAATTGGTTCAATGGTTTTATTATAATGTGATCTACCACCTTTGAAGTAGGTTTACCTATTTTTCTTGTTCTTAATATTAGAGTTCCCACCTATTTCCATAGATATAATAATAGTTCATACCATCATATTTCTAGTGAAACCCCTTTCTTCCACTATCATTATACTAATTGTCAATGTATAATTAGAAATACATTGAACAAATATCACAGAAAAATTTTCCTATTACATTACTAACTGAATAATGTGTGCCATAAAGGATGTACGGACAAATACATATAGAGAAAAATGAACTATGTTCATAAAAAAACATCATATTGCATCACTGGTATATTTTCTTGGTTAAGGAGGAAGAAATATATCATTATAAAATATCTTGAAGGTGTATAAGAAGAATATGTTTTTTGAAAAATTATTCAAATCCATCCCACACAACTCCTTTTTTGACTCTAGAATATAAAAATAAATCCCTACACTAGTGTGGAAGCACCACAAAGATTAATATTGTTAATAAGACCTTTATATAATTCTATGTTAAAAGGAAACAAAAAAAATTCAGTCCATTTTGTTAAGCCACATTTCAACATTTTTATATTATGAATCCCCATAAAATACTAGTGGATTATGTCTCAAAAATTTCAGATAATGATATGATTAATGTGGTTAATTGTTTTTACTCCCCTTATCAACACCTTTAAAGTCTTGAAAATTGATATGAACAAGCTGTTGGTTTACTTGTGGTTTGGGTTCAAGCCCATCTCCCACGGTATATTCCTATGGATTTCTATATCATCTAACTGGTTCCATTTCAATAAATACAGAAAAAACACCACTCAGTCATCACTCACTAAAAAATTAATTCTTATAATATTCTAAATTATAAGTAGAATCAATCATTATAAAAATTCAAAAAAAATCAACATAGTATAAGCAATGAATTCCTAGTGGGAAATCTCATTACTAATCCATGGCATGTTACACTCATTAGCTAAACCCATTATGATGAGACGAAAACACACCTATAGGTGTCTAAAAATTTTTTATACCCAGAACACCATGGTAACTTGATGTTTATTATAATTAGATTAGCTATGTTTTTATGCTATACATTTCATGTTCTAACATTTCCTATCTCTTTTGTACCATTCCAAGATGATAGATTGTCCAGGACTAATGCCATTTGCAACATCCCCTACCAACCCATTGGATTTGTCTAGGTTAGAGGTTCTACTGACCTTAGGTAACATCCCAAAGTCACTAAATACTATAAAAAAATTCCTAGTGTTTACATAACATTTTAGGAAAACATTAACCTTTTGAAAACAAGGAAAACTATTAATAAAAAATAAAAAATGATCAACCACTGTATGATGCATGAGTAGAAAAATATAAATCAAATAAAAAACACTAAAATGATAATATTATAGTATTAGTGATAAATATTAAAAATAATACTCAAGAAAAATAAAGTGTGACCCAATGAAAAAATACCAATTATACTTCACTCACTTACTGAAGAAAAAAAATTATTTCAAATTAATGAAAACCCTGAAAATTAGGGTGGTCTGTAGTGGTGTAGACCTAGTTAGTCACCAAATATATGAAATCACTATCCAATATATAAGAGAAACTCCAAGATCCAAATTAAATCCTAAAGAAAAATATAATCACAATACACCACTTGAGAAACATGAGACTGTTCGTCTACCTTTACTTATCTAGAAGAATAACATCTTCATATGCACTAATGATCATATATAGGGGGTGAGTAATAATTCCTAGTAGTCTTTCCCCAAGATACTTCCCAACTCATTCCAAGAGGACAAGATCATGTTACCTCATAGTTTAAAATAAAATTTTTAACAAACAGAGGAACATCAAAATAGTTTTCCAATTTTAATATTTTAAATTAAAAGTAGAGAAACTTATCCATCGCCAACACTTGGCATACTGAAACTATATCTATACAATAGCACACAGATGCATGCCGAATGGTAGTCACAATAATCATGAGTGATGATCCATCCACCACTAAGACACAACTTATATATATACCTTCATGCCTTCAGTCAAGCATCAAGTTCCATGTCCATACCAATAATGTCCTGTACAATGCAAATAAGAAGTCACATTGCCAATTTAATCCAAGTTATCACACCAATTAATTCCACATAAATTAATTATTTCTTTTAAAATATTTATTTAATCACCTTTTTTATATTTAAGAAAAATCATAACTTAAATGCCAAATCCAAAGGGATTTTCCAAAGTACATACAAGTAATTGAGATTACCTCACCCTAAAACAATTGGATTTAAATTTATAAAATATTCAAAAAATTAAATTAAAAATTCAACAAATAAATTTTATAATCTAATCCATAAAGTTCCCAAATAAGTGAAGAAGATAGAGAACCCACCCACCTCTCAATAAGTGATGATGACAAATAACCACAAAATAAAACCTCAATATCTAGCTCAAAAATCATTAAATTCAATATATCCAATAATGATATCATCAAAACACATCATATATAATAGATAAATCACCAACGAGATCGTACCCAAGTGGTAAGGGATCCTGATTGGCATCCAAAAGACCCGGGTTCAAAACCGGGTGGAGGTAAATTTTCGAGTACTGTAGCAGTACTGTAGCAGGTACTGTTCGGTATTGTAGCAGCCGGAACTATTCAACCGATTTGGGCCTTCGGGCCACCGGTTTGGGCTTATGGGTCTCCAGGGCCTTCAGGTCATCAAAGGCCTTCAAGCCACAGGGCCTTCGGGTCACGTAGACCATGGAGTAGCCCAGTTCACACAAAACATCCCCTAGAAGAGGATCAGAGCAACAGGAGTAGCAGCCACCAGATGCAGAGCTAACCAGATTGGAAGAATGAGAGGGTATGGCAGCCACCATCGGGACCAGGCACTGTACATCATTGTATGGGGAAATGCTAGCTGATCAGCAATGCAAGGTGGGGTGCTAGGAGATCAATGACGCAGAAATCTGGGGAGGGACAATTCAAGTGGGTTGGGCCTACAGGTCATGTATTGGGCATGGTATGCCTCTGGGCCTTCGGGTCATGTATTGCGGGTTTGTCGGGCCTTGTGACTTGGGCCTATGGGTCATGTACGAGTTCCTCTTCAACCCTTAAAAGGGGATAATCCGTAATAAAATTAAAAAAGATGGCCTTCGGGCCATTCAGGAGGAGGAGGATAATAGATAAATCTATGATGGATTAAATATAATGATCTATTTAAGATGATATAAGGAGTTATAAAGAGGAATAGAGTAAAAAGAGACTTACTATTGATTCTGGAGATGCAACACACTTAGATCCATCCAAACTAGCTTCCAGATTAATGCGAACCACCAAGAATGATTAAGAGAGGATAGATGTTCAAGGTCCTGATAAGAGTGGTAAAACAATATGAGGCTATTGGTTAAAATAGAGCTTAAATTTGATTTCTAGAGAATTAGATGCACAACACCATTGAAATTTTGCCTGATTTGGGAAACTGTGCACTAACAGTGTGGATGATATTGCCTTCAAACTTCCACCTCACATGGTTGGTTCACATGATTTGAAAACACATGTGCCAACTATGACTTTACCTCGATCTCCACTTTCATGATTTCTTATGGGCACCCATGTGGTTTGGAAAAACCATACAAAAAAATGGGCGTGTTCCCATAAATCCATAAATCTCTTACATAGTTTCATGGAGACATTTCACTGTCTCCCCAATCCATGCTTAAACTGTGCACCATTAGAAACACTTCCACAACACACAAAAATTATCTTAAAAATATCATATATCACCCAAATATTGTATTACATAAAAATAAATATGTAATGTTTATTGTACATTAAAATGGAGGTTGTAACACCCCACAAAATTTAAATATTTTTTTTAATCATGTATTAATTTAATAATTTTTTTCAAGAAAGGCTTAAAAATATATATATATTTTATAAAACTAAAATATTATATTCATGAAATGTTATTTACATTAAGTAATTTAATTTTTTTAATACAAATAAGGTAAAATATATTATTTATTTAGAGGTATGCATTAATATTTAATGTTTTGAATATATTATTATTTTTTAATGCGGTATTAATTTATTTAAAAGGGTATTATGACATAAATAAAATCTTAAAGTTATAATTTTTTAGTGATGTTAATAATAATAATTATAAAAAAATAATTAATGGTAATACATTTTTTAAATGTAAACTAATATTATTTTTAAATTAAAATATTTTATAGATATATATAGATAACATTTTTTTAATATTATATATATATGATTAATTGTGATTTAATTTAAATATTATAAAAGAGAATTTTTATATAAAAGATAAAAACATGTTCTACCATTTATGGAAATAAAAGCGCAACATATTTAAAAAAACTATATTGATAGGTTTTGGGCAATAAAACAAGGTGTTGAAATTACAACGTTAAAATATGAATTTATTACAATAAATAATAAAAAAAATCCTGAGTTGTAAAATTGAGAGAGATAAAATATTAGAAAAATAAGGAAAAACATGAGTCACAACAAAATATCAAAGAGTAATGATTAAGGAAAACACAAATACAAAAAATTCAAAAAGAGGGATAAAATCATCAAATCATATTAGATGAGTGAATAAAATGAAAATAATAAAAAAAATAACAGCTTAGAAACGTAAGATATATGTTGGGAAATGATAAAGTATATAAAAATACATAAACTCACATTTTTTGGATTGTTTTACTTAGTTTTTATTAAAATAAAATATTGGGTGTGTTTTGTCGAAAATATTACCCTTACAATTCAGCATTCAAGCTTCCTTCACAAGCCTCAATTTATTATATATAAGTATAACCCTCCTTTTCATACCTTGAAACACGATGCACCAACATTCTTATTACCTTCCTTCCAACAACACTGCTCTTCCTTTCTTAAAATCAAGGTAAGGGTTTCTATTATTTTTGATGAATGTTTTTAAAAATATATTTATATACAAAGTTATATATATATATACATATTTTCAAAACCATATATTTCCATATAATATTCTAAGTGAAAGAGTATTATTTTGATTATCATGTAAGGGTCTATTTTCAATTATCTCTATTTTACAAACCATTATTACATAATTATGAATATGCAGTTTTATGTACTTAGATTTTAATCCCTCTTTTAAAAGATTTCAAAGAGTGTTTATGATTTGATTATTCTGAAACTAATCTTATATAACTTGGAATATACAGATTAATATGTATAAATATTTATATGTGTACTTCAAAACCTACCTAAATATTAATTATATTTTTTAGTTTTTGTTTTCTTTTATTCTGAAGAATTTTAAGGTGAAAATATTATTATGATTTTATTCTTATTATTCAATTTATGTTATTTTAAATGTTTAAACATGTATTTATATGTGTGTATATATGTATATATATGCATATGGATAAAATGACGATTAAAATTTAGCAATTTTATTTCAGCTTATCGTCATGTTTCTGAAAAAAACTCACATTAAATATCAACATGTTTTATCGAAATTATGAGCATCGCATCTGCAGAGATACATGGCTATGATTTTATGTTCATCGTCAATACTCATTGAATTATAAATTAACTCATGAATGTCATATAGGTAATGAACATTATTTTCTATTAAGGAAACGTCATGAACATCGGTATCACTAATTGTGTTCAAATAATAGTTGTTTATATTGTTTGTGCTATATATATATACGCATGGTTAATTTGTTATTTTTTTAAAGGAATAAATCGCTAAAGGGAAAAGTATGTATGAAAAATCATGCAGAGATAAGTCGATGTTTAAATCGACTACTTCAGAATAAGCAGATGAAATATTATAAAAGTATATATATATATAAGAATATATAAATATAAATTTTTACACATGCATTACTTATGTATCAAAAGTTATTTACCTGTTTTAATATATGAAAACACAGTGCAAATGTATATATATTTAATGCAAGCTTAAAATGTTTTCAGAAACCCCGACTCTTGAGCGTTGTTGATAGGAAGGAATTGGGGAGTAAACCCATCCTTCAATGAATGAATACATTTCAAGTAGTCCCAGATGAGACGTTTTGTTTTCAGAATCTTGCCGAAAGGCACTGGATTATTTTGAATAGTTTTGAACGTAAGTATTTTACATAAATTGAACTAATATTTTTATACCATATGTAATTTCAAACATTATTTTTAAAAAAAGGCTATTTCTAATTGTTTTGAAACAGTTTTTCAAAGAAGGGATTATAAGTGTTTATCGAAGGTTTTCTTAAACCCCTTACTGGGCATTTTTGTGCTCATTCTTTTACTTTAAAATGATTTTCAACAGGTCACGCAGAGGTTTCTGAAGGAATTCACTTCACATTCGGTGTTTCCACACATCATGTATTTGTTTGTTTTATTTTATTTTTGCTACAACTCTAATAATTTATAAAGTTTGTATCTATTCTCCAGAACATAGACTGGTAAAAGGTCCTCTACTATGTAATGTGTAAGGCTGAGTCCTTATAATTGGTATGAGAGGAACGGTCTAGATAAATTTGGAAAATTAGATAGAAATTAATAATTTAAGTATGCCTTCATTGGAAATTTTGTTTTCCTGTGTCTATGGTAGAATTGCGAGGGTGAAATTCAGTTAAGGGGAGGAGAATGTAACACCCCACGAAATTTAAATAGTTTTTTAATTTAATGAAGTATTTATTTAATAATTTTTTTCAAGAAAGGATTAAAAAATATATATATATTTTATAAACCTAAAATATTATTTTAATGAAATATTATTTACATTAATAAATTTAATTTTTTTAAATAAAAATAAGGTAAAATATATTATTTATTTAAAGGTATGCATTAATATTTAATGTTTTGAATATATTATTATTTTTTTCAATGTATTATTATTTTATTTAAAAGGGTATTTCGACATAAATAAAATCTTGAAGTTATAATTTGTTAATGATGTTAATAATAATAATTGTAAAAAAATAATTAATGGTAATACATTTTTTTTAAATGAAAACTAATATTGTTTTTAAATTAAAATATTTTATAGATATACATAATTATCATTTTTTATTATTTTATACATATATTTGATTAATTGTGATTTAATTTAGATAATATAAAAAAATGATTTTTTATATAAAAGATAAAAAAATGTTCAACCATGTATGGAAATAAAAGCGCAACATATTTAAAGAATATATACTGATATGTTTTGGCGAATAAAACATGGTGTTTTGAAATTATAACGTTAAAATATGAATTGATTACAGTAAATAATAAAATACAAGCATTAGTTGTAAAAGTGAGAGAGATAAAATATTAGAAAAAGAAGGAAAAACGCGAGTCACAAAAAAATATCAAAAAGTAATGATTAAAGAAAATGAAAATACAAAAAAGTAAAAATAAGGGATAAATTCATCAAATCATAATAAATGATTGAATAAAATAAAAATAAAAAAATAACATCTTGAAAACATAAGATATATGTTGGGAAATGATAAAGTATATAAAAAGAGATAAACTCACATTTTTGGATTGTTTTGCTTAGTTTTTTTTACAAAAAATTTTTGTGTGTGTTGTGTCGATAATATTACCCTTACAATTCAGCATCCAGGATTCCTTCACAAGCCTCAATTTGTTATATGTAAGTATAACCCTCTTTTGCATACCTTGAAACACAATGCACCAACATTCTTATTACCTTCCTTCTATCAACACTGCTCTTCCTTTCTCAAAATCGAGGTAAGGGTTTCTATTATTTTTGTTGAATGTTTTTAAAAATATATGTATATAAAAAGGTATATATATATATATATGTGTGTGTGTGTTTGTGTAAAACTATATCTTTCTATATAATCTTCTAAGTGAAAGTGTATTATTTTTATTATCATTTAAGGGTCTATTTTCAATTATCTCTATTTTACAAACCTTTATTACATAATTATGAATATGCAGTTTTATATACTTAGATTTCAATCCTTATTTTAAAAGATTTCAAAGAGTGTTCATGATTTGATTATGCTGAATCTAATCTTATATACCTTGTTATATATAGATTAATATGTATAAATATTTATATGTGTACTTCAAAACCTACCTAAATATTAATTATATTTGTTGGTTTTTGTTTTCTCTTATTCTGCATAATTTTAAGGTGAAAATATTATTATGATTTTATTCTTATTATTCAATTTATGTTATTTTAAATGGTTAAACATGTATATATATGTTTGTATATATGTATATATATGCATGTTGATAAAATGAAAATTAATTTTTTCTAATTTTATTTCAGTTTATCGTCATGTTTCTAAAAAAACACACATTAAATATCAACATGTTTTATCGACATTATGAGTGTCGCATCAGTAGAGATACGTGGCCATGATTTTATGTTCATCGTCGACACTCATTGAATTATAAATTAACTAATGAATGTCATATAGGTAATGACCACTATTTCCTATTAATGACACGTTGTGCACATCGGTATCACTTATTGTGTTCGAATAATAGTTGTGCATATTGTATGCGCTATATATATATATTCATGGTTAATTTGTTATTATTATTTTAAATAGGAATAAATATATAAAGGAAAAAGCATGTATGACAAATCATGCAGAAATATGTCGATGTGTAAATCGACTACTTCATAACAAGCAGATGAAATCTTATAAAAGTATATATATATATATATATATATATAAGTATATATAAATATAAATTTGTACACATGCATAAATTATGTATCAAACGTTGTTTATGTGTTTTAATCTATGAAAACCCAGTGCAAATGTATACGTATTTAACGCAAGCTTAAAATGTTTTTAGAAAACCCAACTCTTGAGCGTTATGGATAGGAAGGAATTGGGGAGTGAACCCATCCTTCAATGAAAGTATACCTTTCAAGTAGTCTCAGATGAGAAGTTTTTTTTTCATAATCTTGCCTAATGTTTTTAGAAATACACTAGATTATTTTGAATAGTTTTGAACATATGTATTTTCAAAAAATTGAACTAATATTTTTATACAGTATGTAATTTCAAACGGTATTTTAAAAAAAGGGTATTTCTAATTGTTTTGAAACAGTTTTTCAAAGAATAGATTATAAGTGTTTATCAAAGGTTTTCATAAACCCCTTATTGGGTATTTTTGTTCTCATTCCTTTACTTTAAAATGATTTTCCACAGGTCACACAGAGGTTTCTGAAGGCATTCGCTTCACTTTCAGTGTTAGCACACATCATGTTTTTGTTTGTTTTATTTTATATTTGTTGCAACTCTGATAATTTGTAAAGTTTGTATCTATTCTCCAGAACCTAGACCAGTAAAAGGTCCTCTGCTATGTAATGTGTAAGGATGGGTCCTTATAATTGGCATCAGTGGAACGGTCTAGATAATTTTGGAAAATTAGATAGAAATTAATAATTTTAGTATGCCTTCATTGGAAAACTAGTTTTCCTGTGTGTAAGGTAGAATTGTGAGGGTGCAATTCAGTTAAGGGGAGGAGAATGTAACACCCCATGAAGTTTAAATAGTTTTCGAATTTTAATCAAGTATTTATTTAATAATTTTTTTTCAAGAAAGGTTTAAAAAAATATTATATAAAACTAAAATATTATTTTTATGAAATATTATTTACATTAAGTAATTTAATTTTTTTAAAAAAAATATGATAAAATATATTATTTATTTAAAGGTATGAATTAATATTTAATGTTTTGAATATATATTTTTAATGCAGTATTAATTTATTTAAAAGTGTATTTCGACATAAATAAAATCTTGAATTTATAATTTTTTAGTGATGTTAATAATAATAATTGTAAAAAAATAATTAATGGTAATACATTTTTTTAAATGAAAAATAATATTATTTTTCAATTAAAATATTTAATAGATATATATAGTTATCATTTTTTTAATATTATATACATATATATATATATATGATTAATTGCGATTTAAATTATATTTTATAAAAAAAGGAATTTGTATATAAAAGATAAAAAATTGTTCAACCATTTATGGAAATAAAAGAACAACATATTATAAAAAATATAATGATAGGTTTTGGGCAATAAAACATGGTGTTTTGAAATTACAACATTAAAATATGAATTTATTACAATAAATAATAAAAGACAATAATGAGTTGTAAAAGTGAGAGAGATAAAATATTAGAAAAAGAAGGAAGATCATGAGTCATAAGAAAATATCAAAAAGTAATGATTAATGAAAATGAAAATACAAAAAAGTCAAAAAGAGGGATAAAATCATCAAATCATAATAAATGAGTGAATATAATAAAAATAATAAAAAAAGAATAGCTTGAAAACTTAAGATTTATGTTGGGAAATGATAAAGTATATAAAAGAGATAAACTCACATTTTTGGATTGTTTTTCTTAGTTTTTTTTAAAATAAAATATTGGGTGTGTTGTGTCGATAATATTACCCTTACAATTCAGCATCCAGGCTTCCTTCACAAGCCTCAATTTATAATATATAAGTATAACCCTCATTTTCATACCTTGAAACACAATGAACCAACATTCTTATTACCTTCCTTCCATCAACACTGCTCTTCCTTTCTCAAAATCAAGGTAAGGGTTTCTATTATTTTTGTTGAATGTTTTTAAAAATATATGTATATAAAAAGTTATATATATATATATATTTGTGTAAAAACATATATTTCCATATAATCTTCTAAGTGAATGTGTATTATTTTTATTATCATTTAAGGGTCTATTTTTAGTTATATCTATTTAACAAACCTTTATTACATAATTATGAATATTCAGTTTTATATACTTAGATTTCAATCCTTCTTTTAAAAGATTTCAAAGAGTGTTTATGATTTTATTATTCTGAATCTAATCTTATATAACTTGGTATATACAGATTAATCTGTATAAATATGTATATGTGTACTTCAAAACCAACCTAAATATTAATTATATTTGTTGGTTTTGTGTTTCTTTTATTATGCAGAATTTTATGGTAAAAATAATATTATGATTTTATTCTTATTATTAAATTTATGTTATTTAAAATGGTTAAAAATGTATATATATGTGTGTGTATATGTATATATATGCATGTTGATAAAATGAAGATTAATATTTTGCAATTTTATTTCAGCTTATCGTCATGTTTCTGAAAAAAACACACATTAAATATCAACATCTTTTATCGACATTATGAGTGTCGCATCTATAGAGATACATGGCCATGCTTTTTTGTTCATCATCGACACTCATTGAATTATAGATTAACCTCTGAATGTCATATAGGTAATGGCCATTATTTCCTATTAATGACACGTCGTGCGCATCTGTATCACTAATTGTGTTTGGATAATAGTTGTGCATATTGTATGCACTATATATATATATGCATGGGTAATTTGTTATTATTATTTTTAAAAGGAATAAATCTCTAAAGGGAAAAGTATGCATGACAAATCATGCAGAGATAAGTCGATGTGTAAATCGACTACTTCAGAACAAGAAGATGAAATCTTATAAAAGTACATATATATATATAGAAGAATATATAAATATAAATTTGTACACATGCATTACATATGTATCAAACGTTGTTTACGTGTTTTAATATTTGAAAACCCAGTGAAAATGTATACGTATTTAACGCAAGCTTAAAATGTTTTCAGAAAACCCGACTCTTGAGTGTTGTAGACATGAAGGAATTGGGGAGTCAACCCATCATTCAAAGAAAGTATACGTTTCAAGTAGTCTCAGATGAGAAGTTTTGTTTTCAGAAGCTTGCCTAATGTTTTTAGAAAGACACTGGATTATTTTTAATAGTTTTGAATGTAAGTATTTTCTAAAAATTGAACTAATATTTTTATACCATATTTAATTTCAAACGGTATTTAAAAAAAAGGTATATATAATTATTTTGAAACCGTTTTTCAAATAATGGATTATAAGTGTTTATCAAAGGTTTTATTAAACCCCTTACTGGGAATTTTTGTGCTCATTCCATTACTTCAAAATGATTTTCCACAGGTCACACATAGGTTTCTGAAGGCATTCACTTCACTTTCTATGTTAGCACACATAATGTTTTTGTTTGTTTTATTTTATTTTTGCTGCAACTCTGTTAATATGGAAAGTTTGTATCTATTCTCTAGAACCTAGACCAGTAAATGGTTGTATGCTATGTAATGTGAAAGGCTGGGTCCTTATAGATGTTCTACAACATTGGTCCGGGCAGGTGATTCTATTATCATTCCTTGATGGATCATGGATTTTGTGAATCTACATGTTAAAGGTAGGAATTCATTACATTTTTGGGCCTTCGTATGGAATTATTTGGAATATTTATCTTTTGGGTATATGCCTATTGTTGAGACCCTTGCATGATTGGTATGATTAGTGTTTTTAGGTATCCCAAGATACCTTAGTTTGGTGTGGATTGTGTGTTCCTTTCTATGTCTCTCCTATATGTATTTATTTCACAGTCCATGGAATGGTTAATAATCCATGATTGTTATTTATTATGTTATACCGTTCATATGTACTATTCATGGTCTATGGAATATTTGTTTTGATATGATATTCCTTGTTTATGTTATGATTTACATGTGGATTTTTATATTTCTAGTGAAATATTATCTCAATGTTTAGGTTGAATGTTGGCCCTGGAAGACTTAGCCAACTCCATTGGGGGGGATCTTGGATTAAATAACTCAATGGTTGTGGATCTGGATATAGTATGGGTAGAATTAGATCTTTTCATGTAATTATACCATGGGGGAGAATAACATACTCATTTGGAAGAGGGTTTGTAGGCTGGTATGATGTAGCAATGGGGAATGTAATTTCATATATGTAAATAATTGTTTTTCAGGAATTCCAATTGTTTGTACCGTCAATGGATAACCATGGTCCATGATCTTTTAAGATGGTCCATGGGTAGTTATGATGTACCAAAAAATATATTTGGTATCCTTCTGATATGGTTCCAAATTAGGTATGGCCGAGGTTCATGGAGGTTTTGTTAGCACATGATCACTTAGTATATGATTGGCTGTAGAATTGTATATAGATGGAAATTTCCATCATTACATAGACATATATTTATATGAGATTTTATGTTAAGGATGAATTGTTGTTTCTCTCTTGATATTATACACTCACCCTAGATGGGCATCTTGGTGCACGTTCAAACATTATGTTTAGGGTTCTAAAGAATATAAAGGGACCATTGCTTGGTTGTTTAGGACCATGGTGTTAGGATGCAGACACTGTAACTATATGGACTCTATAAATATTACACAACATATTTTATTTTTTTTATATTGTGTTTTACTAATGTACTCTGGACTTTCCTAACTAGGGGTTCGTTTGATTATTTCTCGGTGACCTAACATGACATATGTTATGAAATCCTGATTATGTTATCTTCCACTATGTTGTTAGTTGTAATAAGTTTATGTTTTAATTTTCTAGTGTATGAATATTATTACAGAGGGTATAGTATCCTTAAATCACTTTATACCCTTACCAGTCAAAAAAATCCTATGTATGGGGAGCCGTGCATAATGTTATGTGAACTGTATTTTGAACCAATTGATTTAGGTCATAATTTTACAAAATGGTATCAATGTACTTGAGGTTTCATTTCTCTTATTTTGGGGATACATTATAAAGGATATAGGTTATGTAAAAACTAGGTAGGGGAGTTACCATGTTCCTTCCTAGCCCATGTGTAATGGACCTCTAGGTTACTGGTGATGGGATTTCTATAACGGTTTATTGGATATGGATTCATTCATACCTCATGAGTAGTAATGTAAGATAAAATCATATATATATATATATGAATATTATGTGCTACAATGTTGTTATTTAATTAAATTACTTGATTTTCATAATCTATGTGGTGTTATATCCGTATTCTCTATTTTTATATATATCTATTATGGATTTAGTTTTTCAAACTTGTGAATGTTGTTATGTTTTTCATATATATGATAATGACTAATGTGTATGTATGGAAGACTAGGGTAGAGCCTTGGGTAGAACATGGAGGGGTGTATATTGTATTTGGGTGTCTCCTAGGATAGTTTTTTTTATAGAAATTCTATATGTATGACTTTTAGCTGTCTAATTTGTTCTCATAAGAAATTTTTTATGTGTGTTACAAATTATTGTTATGCATTTAAAAATAATTAAATCTCAAAGATACCATAATTTTTATTCTAGGAAGGATTCACTAGTTTCACCATAGTATATATAGAAGGATACACCCGAGTGTGCTCCCACACTTTCTCCTATTGTCATGGTGGTACACTCAACCTATCCTGGAGCCTTAAAAATTGATCCTTATTAGGATGGGGTATGGAGGATAATGGTTTAATATTATTTATATTTTGAGCTTTGAAATTTTTTAGTCTTCTTGAGAAATGATGGTCTCTAGGATGCTAAAGACTGGGTTGACATTATTAATGTAATATTTGATATCATGGACACACCTGAGGATAGAAGAGTGAAGTTTGAAATTATTATGCTTTAAGGAAACTCAATGAGATAGAGAAGTGTTATGGGATTGGTGGGAATATGGGAGGTTCTGACATGGGAGACCATTAAAGAGATTTTATTCATTATTGTTTCTACAAACATTGAGGAAAAACTCAGAACAAAATTTTTGGAGGATTCATCAAAAAACAATGTTATATTTCATACACTTATCTCATTTCAGGGAGTTTTATGAATTGCTCCTATTTTGGATGGGAATATTTTCCTCAAGACTAGTAATGTTAATAACATACTTATTCTAGATATAAGATGTCAAATTAGGATCTTTAACCTGAATACATAGTAAACGTGCTTCGCCAGACCTATAATTTTTAGAAGAGTAGGTGTATGAAAAGATTGTTGGTTTCCATCCTTCATAAAGATCCGTATAGAGTAGGCTTCTCAATACTACAATGTCAAACTCTTTTGGATGTAGAAATATGAAGTAAATATAGTTACAACTTGTAAATAGAAAGTTGGAAACAAGTAGCGATTCAAATACTCTTGTAGTGCGAGGTGATTCTACCAGGTGCAATAACTATGAATGGAGGGTAAATTTTAGTACTTCATGATTTAATCCACCCAATGAATATCAATGATGTTGAAAATTTTTTCATATATATTGAACTTTTTCTAAAGTTTCATTTCTAGGTATGAGGAGGTTAGGTCCAGGTGTAGATCAGTACCCCCAGTAGTAGACCCATACACCACAAACGTTAGTGACTCTAGTGATTCATTCACCATAGAGGACAGGTATTGATCCAGCGACATGTAATATTTATGTGATGGATGAGGTTATAATAATTATTTATGGGGGACCTTATATAGTTAGTGGTATGGTTTTTATTACCTCCACACCATCTACTACATTGTTTTATACAATAGATTTCCATTTATTTGTATATTCTCAAGACATTGCTGGATTAGATTTACTGATTAAGTTATATTTTGAGTTACTCTCTTTTGACAAGACATTGGGAAATAGGGTAATCCATCTATAATGATTTTATAAATTTACCATATTTTTTGTTGGATATGAACATTGGTGGGACTTCATGATCTTAAAAATGACTACTTTTAATAATATATTCAGAAAGTACCGGTTGAGTAGTTCACTATCTCTTATCGATTACTTCTAGGGAAATGAATATTTTACTATTCCTAGAGGATATATGTTCATGTTTACCTATGAGTGGGTAGAAATGGGATATACTAGAGCCAGGTTGGAGTTATTACGACACAAGCAGTAAGCATGGCTCTCACCATAGAATCAACAATATTCCTCTTTATATTCCCTCATGTAATGGATAATTATCAAGTTGTCTTCCAAGATAACTTCTCAGGTCTTCCTCTATATAGAGGAATCAAGTTTGAGAAAAAACATATGCATTAGGTGCAGCCTATAATGATTAATCCTTATCTTATGGAAATAAATGAGTTGAGATAGTTGAAGGTGGAGCTAGAGGATTTGGAGGTAAAGAGTTTTATCAAATTGAGAACATACACTAGGGTTTCTATTGTACTATACTGTTTTCTTCAAAGAAGGTGGATGGTTTTCTGTTAACATATGTGAATTATAGAAAGATAAATCTGGTAATGGTGAAAATTGGTACCCTTTATCAATGATCCATGATTTTTTATGAGGTTCCCAATGGGTTTTTATGATTGATATTTTCTTGGGAGACCATTTGATTTTGGTTAGAGAGATGGGTATTACCAAGATTGTATTTAGGAGTAGATATGAAATGTATGCCTATCTTTTCATGCCTTTTGGGTTCAAAAATTATTTTATGCTACTCATGGCTCTCTTGAATATTATTTTCCATCCACAACTTGACTCCCTCATGATTTTATTTATCGAATAAATTATATTAAATTATAATAATTTAGATATTCATGCTATACAATTTGATATTGAAATGAGTACAATACGAGTGCATCATCTTTATGAAAAATTGGTGAAGTTACACTTCTAAATTAATGATGTATGATTCCTTAGTCATGTAATTCTTGATGTGGGGATTTTGTGGACTTGGAAAAGGTAGAAGATTTGGTGTCTTGGGAATTCCTCAAAAATGGGATTTGTATTGGGTGTTTATTTGGGTTTAGGGGGTACTATCAACATTTAATCTAGGAATTCTTCTTTTTAACAACACTGGTGATAAAGCTAACCAAAAAGGGGGTGCATTTTTAGTGGTGTAATCGGTGCGAAGAGGCCTCGCTACAACTAGAGAGGATACTGAGGACATCCATGGTTTTGATCCTTTATGATCCTAGGTTTCGATATCTAGGTACAATTATGCCTCAAGTGTAGGGTTAGGATCTATAATGATGCATCAATATCATGTTCTTGCTTATGGGTCACATTAACTAGGACACCATGAGTGGAACTACCTAATGTATGACTTAGATTTAGTAGCTATGGTTCATGCTATGAAATGTTTTTGATATTATCACTTTGGTGATAGTTTTATCATCTACAAAAACCAAAATACCTTGAAATAAATATTCTCTAAAATAGATCTCAATTATAGGAAGAGATTTAAGGTGTATAATATATATACATTCATCTTTGAGATGACTTATTCTCTAGGGAAATGTAATTCCATAGAGGATTCTCATAGTAATAAACTGCCAGAGTCTGAATAACTTGGAGTGTGGATTTGTGAGAGGAATGAACTTGGATGTGTTTAGTGGAAGAGTGGATAGTGCATGAATCTAAGTATTATAGAGTAATGAAATTTGGGACTTTGGTTATCATTTATCCATTATTAGACTTGATAAAGCCTATCCAAGTGTCATATTCTGACTGCATACTGATGTGGGAGCACTTATTGAGGGATGATTCTATCCTAGAGTTGTCCTTATATGAGGACAACATGATTTACATTCATTGGAGGGTAGTAATTCTAGATTATATGAGGGGGGAGATGATAAATGATTGATTCATTGAAATTGGTAGTGAATCTAGGGTCCAGGAAGATGTATAAATATATTTGACACTAGATTTGGTGGATAGGTATGATGGGTGACATCAGTGAATTGGTTTCATGATAACATTCCCAGTAGAGGATAAAATTTGAGAACCAACATCTAGGGTGGTTTTCAAAAAATTCTAGTTCCTATATGTAATTGAGTGGATGTGAATATGGAATTCATTATAGGGATAACTAATACCCTGAAGAGAAATGATACACTTTTTTTGATAGTTGATTGACTGATGAATGGGGATCACTACATACCAATTATAGATAGTATTTTTGTGGATTTATTTAAAAATCATTATATATTAAATATTTTACACCTATATAGAGATAATTAAATCATCATGTCAGAAAAAGATGCATGCATTATGTTGTGGTTTTGGAAGCTCTTATGGAAATATTTGAGTAACTCACTGAAACAGAGTATAAAATATCATTTATAGACTGATTGATATCCCGATAGGACAATCCTAATTTTTTAGGATGTGCTATAAGTATGCTTTCTAGAGTTTAGTGGATCCTAGGATAATCACATAACCTTTGTTTTGTTTGGATATAACAAAATCTTCATGGAATAAATTTAGATGGAACCTTTTGAGCCTCTTTAGGGTCTACCATGTTGCTCATTATTATGTTGTCCCAAGGAAGTTGAATCTATAGTTGTGGGGATGATTTTTGTATAAAAACCCTCAAGAGGGTGAATTTGATCATAAAAAGGCTATTCATACTCATAGAAGAAAATGATCATACTATGATAATAGGAGAGAATGAATATATTTCATTATGGGATACCATGTTTCTTGTAGATGAGTCCTTTACTAAGGAATCAACGGCTAAGGATGCAAGGGAAGGTACTTCCTAATTTTTTTAGACTAATTGAGATTAGTGATCATGTTAGGAAAATGTCCTACCATTTAGATATTTCTCCAATGTATTAAGGTATGCATGATTTGTTCCATATATCTTATATTTATGTGTAAATGCATGATTCTACACATGTGATTGATTTCAATGTTGTTGATCTAGTGCTGGATGGATCATTTATGGAGTGCTTTATGTGGATCATATACCAGAGTGAGAATGTGTTGAAAATAAATATGTATCTACTTTTCCATGTCCTATGGAAGCATAAATTTATACAAAAGTGGTTAAATGGGAGTATAATTCTGATGTATGAGACTAATATACCATGTTTCTTGAGAAGGAACTCTATAGACACTTATCAAGGATGATAAGTCCTTAGAGGGGGAGATTGTAATGGTAGGGAGTTTTCAAGTACCCTAAGACTTACTTTCATACCTTATTTTAGTGTTTGTGAGTTATGATTTTCATGTATTATGTCTTTGGTATCTTTTGGTTTGTTGGAGAGGTTTTTAGGGGCCTTAAATGGGATGCATTGTTGGTATATGGTTAGAATAATCCATGTGGTTGAACCCAAAAAATTTTGAAGCTTGTTTGGAGAATATGGTGGGTGGAGAATAGTTTGTGCATGGTTTGAACTAACCACGTGACATTTTTCCGAAAATTGTGAGGCTCTAAGTAGTAGAAAAAATAATGATTAGTGAACTATTTACCAAACCATGTGGATAAACTAATAAGGTTACTAAAAGCGAAAGATATCATTATATGATTAGTGCATAGATACCTAAACCATGAGACCAAATAATTTGTAGGGTTTTAATTAATTTTAAAATTTTATTTTAAATCCAAAACCTATTTGAAACCTATAGTTGTTCCTCCCACTACTAGTTCTACAAAACCTAGGGTCTCTAATGGTGATTTTTTGTGGTTCTTTTCCCTCTATTATCCAAATCTGGGATACCTAGTGGATTAGATTTTGTGAATGAAAGGTAAGAAATTGTTTCCTATATTTTTCACACATATCCTATATCTCATATTTATTACTTGATATGATTAATATATCCATTAAATTTCAGATATATCTATAGATTATATCATAATATAGTGGATAATTATTTGTTTTTTATTAGATTGATGCCTGTTCTTGAGAATTGACATCACTTTTTGAGATTATGTAGATATACCATTGATGGTGAATCCCTTTTAGTATGATCATGTGGATTTAACCCATTGTATTATTTATTCCATTAATTCCAATCCTATAGGTTATATGTTTATGGATGGGGTCTTATTCTGTTGAATGTTGGATTGGGGATGGGACATGGGTATTGTTCCTCAGCAAATCATGGAATTTGGCATCGACGTGTTAAAGGTAGAAAATTCTTACCTTCATGGGACATTGTTTGGCTTATATTGAAATAATTATCTTGTATTACTAGTTCATATTCCATTTCATGATAGGTATATTTGGTTTTATTTTTTAGCATATGAGGCCTTATCTTTATATGGATTTTGCATTCCTTTTTAAATAATTCCATATATGTGGTTATTTCATAGCCCATGGAATGATTGATATGGTATTATTGTTCCTTTATATATTGTACCTTTATTATGTAAAATTAATAATAGAATGATTATTTTTATATGTAATTTCATTCTATTTCATGCTATACAAGTGGATTTATGCATTGCTAGTAGAACCATATCTTAGTGTTATGGTTGACAGATGGATTTGTTAGACATAGTTGGATCCTTAGTGGGGGGATTGGATAACATGACCCATTTCTCATGTCGCTAGACATAGAATGGGAAGATCCAAATCATGGAAAGTGATTATCCCAAGGTAAGATAACTCTATACACCTTTAGAATATGTTTTTTTGTCTGGTATGATATATTGATGGGGAACTTCCTAGTGTATGGGTAGATTTCTTTTATCTGAGCATAAAATGTTTTCATACCATCAATGGATAAACATAGTTCATCAGAATGGATTATTTATTTAAATATAGAACATTCAATGTCATTAAAGTTGGATGAAGTCACATAGCATGATATAGTCCATGTAATAACTACTTATGATATTCTCACAACATAGCACTGATGCAGGCATGGATGGGGTTCATGGAATCTTGGTTAGTGAATGATACATGTTTATTTTTATTTGTCTATGAATATGTAATTTTATATAATGGAATACAACTCTATATATGTTAACTTATGTTATGGATTCATTGGTGGTGTCCTACTGGTTTTATAATCACACCCTACATGAGCATCTCGATGCATGTGCAGAATTCATGATTAGGGACTTAGAGAAGGGAAGTGGACCAACAACAGGTTTCAATGGAGCATGGAGTTATTAGAAAGAGGTAGGGTTGGTATGGACTCTGGAAAACTACCAAAACATTTTTTTTATTTATAGTTGTATAGTTATACATGTTGACCCACTACATTAGAGGCCCATTTGACTATTTTTATGTGACCTAACATGAAATCTAATATTTATTCGTTATTTTGATATATTATACCATTTTATTTAGTTAAAATATACAAATAATGTTATTTTATAGAGTATGTCTATGATTACATGGAGTATCATATCCCTATTACAGTTTAGACCCTTGCTGCTAGTCGTTAGCCTCTTTCATATGAGGGGGAACACATGAGGTTATATGGAAATTTATCTTGGTCCTAGTGATTTGGGTTGGGGTGTTATATATAACCCATTTTAATCATTGGTTATAATCATTTATTATATATTCATTAGTTAATTATCACTTAGTTTTATTTTCAGATGTAGTTATTCTGATTGTTTCACACATGTTTCATAACAGGGATGTCGAACCCCATTCATTGATAAATATTTCATCATTCCAAGAATATAAACTATATTTAAATATTTTTATTCAATGTTTTATATATCCAAATTTTATTTTATAGGAACTATGAACATGGTTTGATAGAATGAGATCCTTGAAGAGCATATTTTGGGTTATCTACCGATAACAACAAATTACTTCATGATGACCATCATTTCTTTATCACAACTTTAGAACCATATTCGTTATATATATGGATCCTTGATATCATATATTCTCATAAAATATATTTTATAACTATCAATATTTGGTGGTGATAAATAATTCATCACAAAACTACATAGAGGGAGTTGTCCACATGTACACAAAGATGACATTTTAATTTTACAATGAACATAAAAAATGTATGAATTGATTAATATTCTCAATATCGTAACAATGTTATAATTAGAAACTTTATTCACTAAATAAACCCTTTTAACTATCCATGTATTGTGGTTATGAAAAATAAAACACACCATTCATGTAGGAGGATTTTACACGTAACATGAACAACATTCTCATTTTGCAAATAGTTGGTAGAGGGTATAAATAATTGTTTTCTCATAAATAAAATAACACTAGTAAATCAATTATACTAATATTACTATTTTAATTTGGTACAATAAATTTTTAGGGGAAGAATAAGTCACAATGAAAATGTAATAAAATGGAGTGATTGTGAAATTTTACATTACTCTTTGGAAGAACTGCTTTATTAATTTGATTATGCTTTTTTGGGATGGTATTTTGAGGGATGTATCAAGGAGTTTTGGGTATATATATTGGAAAATGTTATCTAAAATGAGGGTCCTTTGGTGTAATTATAAGGTTTTTCATGAAATTATACTTATAAAAGTTGTAAAATTTAATTCTACTGTAATAAGTGTTTATCACATAATTGTTTTAGAAACTTTTTCATAGGATAAAAAATGCCAGTCAAAGGATTCTAAAAAAATTAAAAATTAAAATGTATCATTTTACTTATTAAATACATATTTTATTTGGAAAATCTATCATACATTTTTAATCCATTCTTATATCCTATTGATGTCATAAAACTCACAGTATTTGTAAAAAAAGTATTTTACATTGTTCACCTAAGTCCAATCATTTCAAAAAATTCCAAAAAATTAACCCTAAGATAACATTGTTATAATTAATAAAAATAAATTTCATTTATTCAAATTAAAAATTATTTTTTTTGGAATTTAACTTTTAAATGGTGACATAAAATATAATGAAAATTGTTTTTATAGAAAAAATTACTTTCAAATAATAGTTTTTTTACTCCCATATCCTATCAATTCTTAATAAAGATAGTTTAAATATATTATTAATATAAATAATATATTTTATTATCATTTATATACACTATATTTATATCCATAAAATAATATTACATAGTGAATAAAAATATGATTCTCGAAAAAATAAATTTTATGAATAAAATGAACTTATCAATTATTTAACTATACTAATTGAATTTAATAAATTAATTATTATTAAAAAAATTATCACATGGAGATAGAGAGATCTAGCCATGAATACTCTTTCCCTTATTCCTAATGGTAATTTCCATTATGTCGGTCCCTCCCCACAGAGTTGGGGAGGAACCTTCACCGTCATTCAAGGAGGCTCCACTTCCTTCCTTCAACCCTTCTCCAATCCCAACTTCCTTCCCTCATTCCCAATAATTTATCTATGACCTAATGTTATAGATATGTTCCATTAATTCCCTTATCTCCCAATTTTGTCTTCAAAATTCGATGATGCCTCACCCATTTTTAATCTAACATTAATTTCTCTATACAACCAGTGCCTCCCTTCAGTGGAATCTTTCAATAGTCATATCTTCAGATTACAGGGTTTGGGAGATCAAGAATGGGTGGGACTTCTTGAAAATAGGAATATCATCGTTTGATTTTCTTATGAGAATTACTTGGTTATGGATTTTTCCAGTTCCCCCTCACATACTATGGTCATCATTTCTAATTATTCAGGTGTTCTTACGACTTCCACGTGAAACTTAATACCCAAACTGTGGTGATCTTGGTATATTTCCCTGTTCTCCCTTTACCATTTCAAAATCCACAAATTGTTTCATATTATAGAAAATATTGTTGGTATATTTATGTTCTTTGTTGCTAAGAACAATTTGATTAGTCACCCATTCCTTCCTCGAATATGTGTGGAGGTAGATCTATAAAGAAGGAATCTAATTTTTTTTTGGATTATGGTTGGAGAAGACATCTTCTGTAAAAAACATGTGGTTTTAGAATTGTATATGGATTCTTTATAAATTTAAAAGAAATTGGTTCATTAAATGACAGTTTTTAGGAATGGGAGGAAGGACATCCCTCATCAGTTGGACACTGATGTGGGAGGTAGCAGTCAAGTCTTGTTGCCTAATTCTGATCATTATATGATGAATCAGTTGTGTGTTCTTATGGATCAAGGTTAGGTAGAACCAATTAATAGTAGATCACTTGTGGAAAACCCAATGGGGGAGTAAATAATTAAATTCTTGAGGTCTAATTTTGATGATCCTAATTATTTTGTAATAAATCATTTAGAATCAGTGTGTGCTGGGGAGGTACATGTTGCTGGTGCTTTGGTGCCTATTCCATGTAAATATTTTTTGGTCTTCTATACAGGGGTTGTGGGGCATTTAATTGGATTTAATCCTATTGTGAGGGGAATGTTTTAATGTGAAGTATAATCTAGTAGATTTTAGATCCTGTAGAGTCCTTTTCAAATTTTTGAGGAGTGGGTGAAGGTCAATAAGTGATCCATCCCAAGATGGACCATGTCCTTCTTGAAACTGAGAAACAACATTGAAGGTATGGTAGAGTAATTTTAGGATGAGAACTCTATCTTTTATAGGGTAGATTCATGGGTGAGTGCTATGGATATGTATCATATGATAGTTTAAATGATGGCCTATGTAAAGGTTTCCGTAGCCCCATGAGGATTAAGGGGAAGAGAGGAATCAAGGATCCATTGAGTTTCATTGCAACCAAGTTTAAGAGATTCAAGGGGCGTAATGATTATTCATAACTTCCTAAAAAAATCATGATAAGGTAGGCCAAGAGATTGGGTCTATGTTATTGGAATGTGATTCTTCTAAGATGGAGTATGTGAAAGAGATCAACTTGAACCAACTGAATGAATATGAAATGGAAAAAGGTAGTCGATCTAAAGAAACTTCCACTGAGTAGATGGGTGGAATTATGGTAATTCAGTCCTAGGGATACTTTTTGAGGACGAGTCAATAGATTCCTAGGGTAATTCTAGTAATTAGTATGAAAGGTTTGATGCATTAATGGAATTTATAAAGGGAACGCAGTGGGTAGCAAGTTAGAAGGTAGGGGAATGTAGACACTTCTCCTACACTCAGTCGATGAAATGTTGGAGGAGTAATTGATCATTCCGGCCTATAATAAGGATGAATATAGGATGTAAGATAGAAAAATTCAGCTGAACACAAATAAGGTGTAGAGCGATTGAAAAAAAAAGAAATACCTAATCCTGACATGTGGCATAAACAGAAAGAAGATATCTGTGGTGGAATTCATCCATGCATGGGACGGGATGGCTGGCACCTTGGAAGATATTATCAAAGATGAACCATATAAAAAGATAACTAATCTCTCAATGAATTTTTATAAGGTTATTTCTTCTAATAGGTTCAATTTTTCATTCAATATTTTTCAATCTCCTATTCTATTTGATGGTTCTTGTGTAGGAATTTACGTTGTTTCTCTCTTTTTCCGTTAAAGTGTTTTTATAAAAAAATGTAATTTTCAATCATTTTTATAAAATTTAATATGTATATATATATATATCATAATTAGTTACCTCTATTTATACATACAATTTCAATGACTTCATTTTAGTTTCCACACATTAATAATTAATTTTTTTTATTAAAATGTATCATGGTTTTGTTTTAGTTTGTGTTTCATGTGAAACAATATATCCAAAATAGAATTTTATTAAAAGAAAAATATATACTTAAACCTCAGGAAATTACAACGGTGAAATCTATGGGTTGTATCAAGAATCACTTCTTTGAAAAATGATAAAATAAAAAAAGTTTCCTTTTATACGTCAGGGTATCAAATGGGGTTAGTATAATAGAAATTTATAATAGATCTAGATAAAATGATAATAATTTCTTTCCAAGATATATTCATGTTTTAGTCTATAGTGTTATTGGTGAATTCTATTTTTTTAAAATCTTAATCTATAAAAATAAAAATGTATTGATCAAATAATTATTATAGTTTTTATAGGAAAATAACTACCACACACTTTAAAATTACTATAAATCCTTATGAGGTATGGGTTACACTAATTGATAACTATATTTCAAATGAGAGTAAAAATTATTCAGAAAATTTCTTTTCTAAAAGAAGAACAACCAAGATCTTAGTATTTTTTATCGAGGAAATATAACTCATTTCGATCAATACCTTTATGAAGGTATAACCAAATTATAAAACAAATTTTTATGATGGTAGATTATAATCCATGTTTATTGAAAAATGATATCATAAATAGCAGTGAAATAGTTATAATTGATTCATAATAAAGAAAAATATAATATTTTAGGATAGTGAATGTGACATTCAATATTCATGATCAAGTCTTCATTGTATTTTGATCAATTTATAGAATTATGTGTGTAGGGTGATATATAACTCACCATTGGTATCTAACATCCATTTCTATAAAGTTATAACCAGAAGCTATATTTTTATTATTATTTTGTGTTCAGAATTATATGTTTCCATCAGATCCAATTGGTAATATGCATATGGTTTTTTCAAAAAGATTTTCCCCTCCCTATGTTGGATCATATTGACTTTATATATCTAATATTAATTAATCACTGAGTATATGATCTAGTTTATAAATTTTCAATAAAAAACATTGGTTATGTTCACTCTCAACACTAAATTGTAACACATTGAAACCCATTTTACAATACCATAAAATTTGTGGAAGTACATTGTTAGAATAATAGTGTTATTTTCACTGTTGAAGACAATATATACAATTTTTTATATTTTCAAATAAACCTATTTATTGATGAGTGGGAGTTAAAAAACACTCTTATGAGGAAACCCCAAACAATATCAATGCACAAAGGGACACATGGGTGACATGATAATCATAAAATTCAAAATCTACAATGAAGAAGAAGCACAATAGAGTAATATGAAAATTAGTGATGTATTCTAGGATTCAATTTGATCCTTGCACTTCACATGATATCCAATGTCATATCACCTGACATAAATCCATCTACATCACAATTGCTCATTAATGATTGCTATATTAGCACTAGAGACACAAAAAATCCATGTGTTGTTGTCCTAAATACTAACACCACAAAGCAAGCTAACCCAATGAATAATCCAGGGTTATTCCCTATATAAAAAACCCCAAATGAAATCCATTCATACCATAGAAAAAGAGACACCATATAAAGAGATATATATAGAAAATAAAAAATAACCTTGAACATAACATCATCATTTAGGATGAGTCACTCGATTCCAAAAACCCAATCCAGATGAATAACAGAAATCAATGGGAAACCCCACCCAAAATTAGAAATCATGATAAAATATAAATGGTGGGTCATTTAAATGGGAAGAACCAAGAGAAATAAAAGGATAACTAGATGAAAACACAAAGCACACTCAGATGGACCTCTTCTTACATTCCACCAATACAATCTGAATCAGCCCTTAGAGCTTGCACACCTGACAAAAATTCAGTAGAACATGATTAGACAATAGAGAAAAGCATAATATAAATAAAGAGGATCCTGGTATGATTGAAAATCATGAAAATAAATCTTGAAAAATTTAGTCCTCACCCTAGATAAAAATAGGCCATCTCTACCAACCCTCCATTATTGCCATCCAAATCCATCTAAGGCACCATCGTGCAACACCAAGATGAGTTTTAGCATAATGGGAATGGAAAAAAGAGCATAGGATGTGAAAGAACAAGGAATAAATAATTATAAAACTCTAAATAATAATAATTAAAGTGTAATTTAACACAACCTACAATATAATCCCAAACCATCACATTTAGCTACACACTGACCATGTTTGGGGTCTTTTGTGGTGGGACTATCCAAAAGTGCAGCGATTGAAATCAATACACTGAAGACTAATTTTAAATTTATAACAAGTATATGTATTCAACATTGAATCATAAATAGATTGAAAAATTCAGTATTTCCTTTAATCCTATAATTTAATTACAAAATATTGAATTAATAAATAAGGATATTGGAATTTAATATCATTTATAAATACAAATAAAGAAATTAAATTAAATAAATGAATAAATAAATAAGATAATCATGGAATAAAAGAAAACTATTTGGGGACATTTGTCATGACCCATCCTGGTGGGGCCCATTCTGTGACTCCCCAAGCCTGCCTCCTATTGGTCAGGGGATGGAGACTAGAACTGAGTAGGCATATCAGTAACATGGGAGGCATTTTTTATGTACATGTTTTCATGAACACATCTCTAAGCCCCAAATTTTGAAATATAAAAACCACTAAGAAAAAAATGCATGCAAACCACTATCCCAACCATCAAAGTATGACATGGATTTAAAGTGTAGTAATGTAAACTGGGATAGAATACAAGCCACCAAAAACAAAGAGTCTATAAACTACAATGTCTACCCTGTAAAAAAAATAGGTACTGGGACTGCTGCTAGAAGCCATAGGAAGACCTCAAACTTCTTGAACTCACAAAGTTGTGTCTAGTTCTGGTCCATCTTAGACTCCGTCAAGAGTTCAATCATCTTCACAAGGCATGAAACATGTGGGAAAATCCCATACTGGGGTGAGTATAACAATACTTAGTGGGACACCCAGAAACACAAATAAATACATAAAGAAATGTAAAGTTAGCTCTATACATGAATTTGTCTAGAACACACAGAAAAAACATATCTAGATACACTAAATACATGACACACAGTCTATAGTTAAGTCAAAAGTATTTCATACCAATACTAGGGATTCAATTTGAAGATTCCATGAAACACTCATTTGTGAGAACACACTCCTATGTCTAATAGCACTGATGATGTCCGTCTGAGAAGTATTGTTCATCGAGAACTGTAATGAGAGAGATATGCAGATAGATTTGAAAAAATATGATACAAAAAGGTGGATCAATTCCAAGACCATGGGGTGATACTAACAACTCCATCTGGATTAACATTCTATGTAGAGTGTAAACGTCCGGTGATGTTGGACACATCAATACCAAGGACTCTAAAAAGAGCATGTATAATGAATAGACATTCTTTCTATAGGCCTCTCAGAGAGGATTTCAATAACTATGTATATAAATTCCTACTGATGGGATCATACTCATTTGAGTAGGAAATTAATCCAACTATCCTTCAAGGGATGGATATAGGAACAAACTCTTCACATAACCTATCCAAAATATAGTGGACAAGTTTCTCAAGCCATGTAGAAGAGAGTACATGACGTTTAGTAGGGTCACATGCCATGTCCCTTGACCCCGGGTACTGCCTGTGTACAATGACCAATGTGAAAAGAACATTTGATGAAAAAATAGAGTACATAGTTAGTGAAAAGACATACATGTTTTCCCCTTCCATCTAGGTTCTACATGTGTACTCTCACTGTGTGCTAATACACTGTGTTAAAACGTGCAGGTCTTCCCATGTGTCAGTACAAGGGGTAGTTCGTGTACATGGTCAAGACAAGTAGTATGGTGGGGTACATGTCGTGTTGAAAACCGGTATACTCCACCCCATGTTCGTGTATCTCCCAATATACACACTGAGTGGTTCATCAATGAACACATGTCATGTTTCCCATACTACACGCCATGTGTTCTGAAATTTCCAAAACCACATGTTCTTCCTCTAAGACCCTTGGATAATCCTATGGTATTTGCTTCCATGGTCTGTTTTCCCAGAAACATATGATTTTAGCTTTCATCAACATCAAAAACACTAAATTAGGGTGTTTCGGGCCTTCAATTGGCTCGAATAACCACTTCAAAATCATATAACAAAAACTGTCAAAAAAATAGGCAACTCTCAAATCGATTCTATTCGTCCATAGTCTTCATCCGTTTCACCACTACCAGGTCACCTTATGTAATGGTTTCACTTGAAAAACCAACTAAAAAGTGCTAAATGGGCCGGGTGTCACTGACCCTATGTTCACCTCCCCAAATGCTAAAGGATAGTGACTAATAGAAATGGTGTAATCATGTATTGTGGGGAGGATATACCCTATAGAAATAGGAAATGGAACTGGTCAAAACATAATAATATAACATGTATTGGAAATAAAATGACTCGATAGACTTGAACCAGAACCATAGAGTGAAATCATATCCAATTATAAAGAAACAGTGTGACTAATATAGAAATTACTTCAGTGGAAAGTAAATAGAGAAGCATGCTAAACACCACAAGTAACTACTAATGAAAATAACTAGACATTCATCCTTAATAGGTCATACATGTTAAAATAAAAAGATCACCCATGGAAAAACACTGTATCTATATATAAGAATAAGGATGTTGATATAGGAATAAAAGCTAAACAAAAGTAAAACTCTATCTAGGCATGACCTGAAGGTCCATACCCATATCCATGAAAAATAGCACTAAGATCAACCTTCTAAGACTGATCCTTTACCTATACATAATACAATAATGTCTACATGCATCCCAAAGGGCCCATGAAGGTTGTGAGATGATTCTCATTAGGATACCACCAAATGGTGTGTACTGATCATAAGTTTTTAAAAATAAAACAGCACCGAGTAAGGTAAACAGTACAATAAAATAATTAAACACAACTTTTAGTGGTTCTCAACAGCCACCAGGCAGTGTCACCTGCTTCGGCCAACACCAGAATCTCAGAAGCGAAGAGTGTTCTTGGACAAAAAATCAAGGTACTCATGTAGTCATAAGTCCTGGTGAACCATCGGGTTCCACATCAATAACATATCCCCGAACCATGTTCCTCCAGACACCACAAGTCTAAAAGTGTTGACGTCCCAAAGAAAATACCAAATAATAGTATCCCGACCCCACAGACCCCTGCACGTAAGCTCACATCATCTCATGGCCTAAAAAAAGAAAGAAAAATGATGTCTATCCTAAAATAATAACCTGAGGAAACTATATTTATGCCCTCAAATAAATATCCCGGACCATGACCACATTCATGGTGTGCCTCATCCCCCAACCCGATATCCTTGTCGTTATCAACTGAAGGCTCCTCACCTTCCATTTGGATTCCTATAGAAATCACCCCCAAATTGATAATACCTAAACTATAACTATCTAGGGCCTCTACCCACACAAGTTCTCAAAATCACCTAAACACGGAGTCTACCTATGTGAACATGACTCAAATCAAGGCTTTCTCTATCACGGGTGAGAGACAATCATGAAATAAGAACCCAAGCCATACCATCTCTGGCACCTCATGTCCCTGCGACCATGTCACTATATTATGATGGTCATGCCATACATGTATCCTAGTCTATTCCCAACCTAATTGTCACACTACCCCAAATCGATGTCCATGATGCCCCATCCCATGGTCAAAACCACCCAATAAAAACCAAGGGAATCCCAAATTGAATCGACATCACCCAATATTGATGGCCATGTAAAGACCCTGACTTTCCATGAAATTTTTTTAAATTATATGGAATTATTATGAGTCTGCGAAAATTGAAGACGTGTGATTTGGAGGTCTAGTGTTCCCGAAATGAATTTGTGAACTTTTTTTAAATGTACGTTCAGTAAATCTGTTAGCATCATTTTTTAACATTTGAACCGATGCTCGGGTTAAAAATATGAGGGCTCCATTGAATCCGTAGAGTCGGGATTCACTTAATGGAGGTTTCAATCCAACCATAGTAGGTTGGGAAAAAAGATAATTTTATGTATTTTTTAAAAGAAATAAATAAAATAACATTGTTATTTTATTTTCTTTCTTTTCCTCCAATGGAAAAAACGACAACGTGGAACCGGTGGAATTTCATTCCAATAAAAGGGTTGATCTCTAAATCTTATGTAATGAAATCATTAGGGAATTAGGAAGGTTCCTAATTAAAGGGCCTCCATTAATACCACAAACATTTCACACCCTCCCACTCTCATATTTATATGGAGCTTGAATATAGGTGTCAGCACTGTTTTGAAAAGCAACAAAGTTTTGAAAAAGTGCAGAGATGCCAAACCCTTGGAGGATGGAGCCGGTTCCTGTGAGAGGTGAAGAGAAACACCGAAACCCCAAACTAGAGATCAATGATCGAGCGACGTCATTGGAGGATAGTTGTGGAGGATGGTGAACACTGACCCCCTTCATCAAGCACGAAGGTTATCCAACAGCCTTAGGTAGGGGTTTGATTCTTGTTTATTTCATGTGAATTCCTTGAACCCTTTAATCCTCCCTGATGATTACGAGCTAATGCAGAGCGCGTGGGCCTAACAAACCGGGAATGAACCCTCCTCTAATTTTCTACCCTTGCGCAATCTATGGATGAACATTGGCGTGGTGGCATCGACCAGCTATGATGGAGGTGGCACGTCGACGCACGCTGCAGGAGGAGGCCGTGACATTAAGCCGAGTGGACAACCGAGCGGCCGACACCAGCTGGCCATAGAGGAGGTGGGGCACACTGTTGTGTGCAGCTAGTGAGAAAGGGGTCATAGATCGTCATCCCTGATGATCAGAGAATATTGTAGGTACATCGTCCAACCATGGAAGGGGAGGCAGCACAACTAGCACACCACCAGTGAGTAGTGGGACACTGCCGAAGACACGACAGAGGAAGAACATGTGCCTACCCAATGTATTTTGTAGTGACCGGGAGGCACCTACGTGGTGCCACCATTTCACAAAACCAAACATTCCCCATGAAATTTAGGATACTAGGGGGAAACATCTTCCCTTGACAGCTTGGACGGACCACGGCTGGGCAGCCTGTCCAGGTGGCCATGGTTCACTCGGCCAGGCCGCACCACCCTTGTGGGCCTGACCGGTTAGCCAGAACACCCCCTTGTGGGACAAGACACTCATTGTGGTCCAGTCCACTTCACATGTGGTCCAGGACGGACCGTGTCCCTATAGGCCGAGCCCGCCGTGACCCAACCTTGTCGTGTCAGTCCGACTGGGTCGGAGTAGACCCAGGCCCAACCGGACCTAGAAACACATAAAGGGCCATATCATGAGAACCATATGTCTGTTTGAAGAAATTTCTATGGAGTTGGGACCCTTGGAGTGGTATGTTCCTTTTTGTATACTCCAATGGAGTCTTGGAGACAGTTGGAGTACAGTTGGGTTGGATCGAACCCGAATTCATCCGAGCCCTCAAGACTAAAACACTTATAACTAATTGACTAGGTGTTCGATTGATTCAACATATGTTGCATTGGAACAATTATGAAATGGTGGTCCTTTGGGTTACTCCTTAGTGTTTCTTAGTGGTGGTTGAGGTATGACCAATATCTCGAGGGTTAGATTCATCAGAATATGAGTACACTGAGTGTTAGGAATCCAGTTGAAGGCTGTAACGTGAAGAAAGAATATCAATCTTGTGTGGGTTAGTATCTATCAATACCATATGGGTTAGATACTATCATATAATGTGTGGCTCAGTGCTCAATGATCCTATGTGGGTCAACCCATACTGATCCTGTGTGGGTTAGATCTTGTGTGGGTCAGCGGGGGTTAGTTACCTATCGATACTGTGTGGGTCATAAGCAGTGCAACGTAAAAAAATTTAATGATCTAGCCTTTTAATAATAATATACAATTCAATACATAAGTTATCCTTGTTGTGAGCTGAATCTTTTACCTTCATGGTGTTACATGTGTGGTAATTCTATATTCGTGGTGTTAGTTGTGTGGTACTTCTATCTTCGTGGTGTAACCTGTGTGGTACTTCTATCTTCATGGTGTTACCTGTGTGTTACCTATATCTTTATGGTGTTACCTATGGGGTAATTATATCTTTTTGGTGTTACATGTGTGGTAATTCTGTTTTCGTGGTGTTACATGTGTGGTACTTCTACCTTCTTGGTGTTGTCTTTGTGGTGTTGACTATGCAATACTTCTATTATTGTGGTGTTACCATTGTGGTATTCTTCCCTAAAGTATGAGATGATTATGTCTTGATAACTTAAAGTAAATTTATGGGAATATACCTATGTAGGGTTGATGTCTATTACTTCGTGCTTTGAGATTGATGTCCTTCTTTGGGGTATTTTCATTGTGGAACTCTAGGAGTCCTACAAAGGTCTCGGGGACCCTACAGAGTATCATTATACTCACCCCTGCATGTGATTTCCCCGCACCTTATTGTGCCTTTTGCAGTTGATAGACATTAGTGATCGAGCATGAGGGATTTAGTACTGGATGGTGCTCGGAGGTGGACCATTTGGCATGACACGACGCAAGGTTTACTGATTGTGAGTTGTACCAACCTTTCATATACGATCCTCGGTGGATGATCCCAGAGTTGTTTTTCACTTTTCAGTTTTATTTTTACTTTACATTTGTACTTGTTCTTTTACAGTTGGGCTTGTATTTTGGACCCTTTTACATTCAACACTCTTTTACTACAACAGTTTACTTAGTGGTTGCTTCTTGTTGTGTTCTTGGACTGTGTGTCTATACAGGTTAAATCGGAAATGCCTTCCCATTTTAGGGATATGCATTTCCGGTTCTAGTCACTAGCCCGTGGTTTATGGAAGGCGGGTTTGGGGTAGTCACGACATGGGCACCGAGGGATGGGTCATGAAAAAGTGGTATCAGAGGAGTCAGTTAAATTGAAAATATAAGCCTATGATATTTTCTATGTGGAAATATTGTTAAGTGTAATGAGTGTGGTTTTCAGTTAGTTGAATCCAGTGTTGGTGCGACAGCCAACATATCCATACACTAAGACCCTGAATTCAGATTTCCGATATAGTGCATAGAAATAGTAATTGTGTGTGTTTTGAAAATTTTACATTTAATCTCTTGAGTCAGCTAACAAGGTATAACATAATGACCGTGGAACACCTATTTTCTTTTAGGATTCCTCCTCATAGACAACCATCCAGTATTCCCAAGAGAGTATGCGATGAAAACCCACCGAGCGATAAGGCTTTGGTGCAGGGCCCTCTTACAGTGTTAACACCTTCGGGTGGTGTACCAACAACACCACTACACGTTGGGCTACTGTTGCGACCAACCCCACTAGAAGAGGATGCACACCAGATAAGCACGTTTCATGAGTTTCATCGGCAGAGGCCACCGAGGTTCCAAGGTGAGATAGACCTGTAGGTGGCTAAGGACTAGCTGGAGGTTATAATCAGAGTTTTCTTCCTAGTTGGGACACCAGATCACCTTATAGTTATCCTAGTATCCAATCCTTTTTAGGCAGTTGCAGGGAGATGGTGGAGCTTGATGCTCCATATACACGATGAGGTGACCCTCATCTGGGTAGACATGGAGAGCCTTTTCAGGGTAGGGTTCATCCCAGATACTTTACGCACATTTCATATAAAGGAGCTGCTGCACTAAGAGCAGGGCAACATGACTGTGGCCCTAGTACTTGGAGAGGTTCATTGATCACTCTCGCAAATCCACCGACATAGTATGAGACCCTTTCATCTGGGCCAGAACCTTTGAGAAGGTTCTCCGATGGGAGATAAGAGCATCGATGATATTGCTCAGCATTCCAAATTAGGATGGGGTGTTAGAGCGATCACTTTTAGTGTGGAGTATCCTAGATGGGTAGGAACCAACAAAGAGGGCCACCACAACACGTCAGGTAGCGGATTCATATACAGCAGGTCGTAGGTGGATGACGCAGGGGCCCAAGTGGGCCAGACCTTCTGGTGGACATCCTTAGGATACAGGGTTGGTGGGGTGGTGCTCACGGGACAGAGGAGGATAACTGAGGATTAGGTAGTGCTACGCATTCAGTGGTTAGGGTCACATGGCACGTGACTTAACAACCCGCCGTATGGATGACCAGTAGATAGTCGAGGGACCACCGAGGAAGAGGCAGTGATTCGATCGGGAAGGTCCGCAGGCAGCCGACGGACATGGCAGAGGGGATGGTCATGCAACAAGCGGAGGGCAGTGATACAAGGTTCTACTGCCACCACCACCAGGTGGTCCACTCAGACCAAATGGGGTAGGTGGACAGGGACGAGCTCAACCCCATGTGGTTGAGGCCTATGACCACGACTCTCCAGAGATTATTAGTGGTATAATTTGTTTCTACTCCACCTTAGCTGTAGTACTAATATACATATGTTCCATTCACTCTTTTATTTCCACAACCCTCATTCGAAGCTTGGAGATTCTGATGGAGCCATTGGCTTGATCCTTATATCTAGAGACTCTTATGGGAGAGGATTCGAGGATTTCACACTAGTTCCGGTAGTGTGAGAATCCTCTAAGATGGTAGAGCTTTGGCTGGGATGTTCTTGTAGCGGCGTCGAGGCCTTACGACGTCATCTGGGCATGGACTGGTTATCCACAGACCATGCTCAGATTGGCTGTATTAGGTGCATTTTACGGTGTGTCCGTGAGGATGGGACCAGTTTTTACATCACTGGTGAGAAGGGAACCTTTGTAGTATAAGATGGACTTACCCAGAGGAGGGTGCAACTGATCACACATTAGTTGGCCAGCCTTACCCTCACAATAGTAGATGGTGAGAGTCTGAGCTATCTTGTAGTGGTGGTCCAACATGCCAATTTCATTCCTGTTGATGTTCTGGGACTACCTCCACACAGAGAGGTGGAATATTACATCATCCTATATGCCAGGACAACACAGATATCTACACCAGCATATCGGATGCCTCCCACAAAGCTTCATGATTTACGGGTACAGTTCGAGGACTTATAGAGAAAGGGGTTCATAAGGATCAACATTTCTATATGGGTAGCCCCAATTTTGTTCTCTAAGAAGGAAGATGGGGGTCTGAGACTCTGTGTGGACTACTGGCACCATAACCAAGTGACCATGAAGAACAAGAATCCGTTTACGAGTATTTTTGATCTTTTCGATCAACTGAAGGGAGCTCATTAGTTTTTGAATATTGAACTTAGATCAAGTTATCATCTGCTCAGGGTCCGAGATGAGGATGCGTAGAAGACAAACTTCAGATATCCGTATGGCCACTATGAGTTCTTGGTTATTCCATTAGGCATGACCAATGCCCCTATTGTTTTCATGGGACTCGTGAACAGGATCTTCTGGACATACATCAATTTCTTTGTGATGTTCTTCATCGATGACTTCTTGATTTACTCAGTGTCAGATGAGGAGTATGTATATCATCTACACATAGTTTTGGGTACACTCTAAGAGCACTAGATTTATGGTAAGATCTCAAAGTGATAGTTATAGAATTGAGAGGGCCACTTTTTGGGAAACATTATCTTGGAGGATGGAGTTGCAATAAATCCTTCATTGATAAAGGCTGTTATTTCTTGGGTGCCACCCTAGAGTGTGACCGAGGTGCATATTTTCCTGGGGTTGGCAGGATACTACCAAAGATTCATGCTAGACATTTCCAGAGTTAAGGAACCCTTTTCAGTATTGATGAAGAAGGGACAACCCTTCGTATGGATGGAGAGATTCTTGTAGAGTTTTTAAGAGCTGAGGTAGATACTGAAGAGTGCTCGCATCTTGAGGCTATCTGAAGAGGGCGTTGGGTTTGTAGTCTACTGGAACGGATCAGGGGCCAGACTTGGATGTGTCCGGATGTAGAAGCGATCATTGATTGCCTACGGCTTACGACAGCTAAGGAAACATGAGTAGAACTATGCTACCCATGACCTGGAGTTAGTAGCAGTGGTCCTTACCTTGAAGATGTGGTGACATTACAAGATGGGAGAATGTTTCACAGTCTACTCTAATCACAAGAGTCTCAAGTAAACCTATTCATATAACGACCTTAACCAAATCCAATGATGATGTATATAGATCTTCGAGGACTATGACTTTGAGATAGTCAACACTCCTAGAAAAGGGAATGTGGTAGCAGATGCACTCATCAGGTGGTCTGGTCTGCAGTTGCTGAGTGAGGTGATAGAGCAGCTAGCCGTGATGTAGATAACCTTCATGGATAGAGATGGAGTTGCATACCTCATGTAACACCCCGAGATTTTATGAAAAATATTCTTTTGATTTCATTAATGTCTTGTGTTGTATGACACACCAATATTACCTTGCGCTATATGCAACACCGTATTAGCTTGCAGTATACACAACACTATTCTTGGATCGTGTTACACACAATTTTGATAATAGTTATTCTACGCAACATTGAGTATATATATATATATATTCAATGTATAAATGAAATATTGTTGGATTCTGTTATACAAAACAACGAAGGATTCTTCCACAACACGCAACCCTGACTTGGCTTGCATTACACGCAATCACGACCTTCCTCAATAGCGTGTGTTGTACGCAATACCGAGTTTTACTAAACAACAATATATTATTATAATATTATTATGAACTAGCCGTTATGAATAGTATTTACTATATTTTTAATTTTATAACATTATTATTCATCTTACACATTTTCTAGAACATGGTATAAGAACAAAATAAATTTTTCGGGTAAAATAAGTATTTTTCAAAAAATGCAGTTTTGCCGCCTTTTAATGGCGCACCCAATTTAAATATAGTTTTTTGACATGTTTATAAGTTCAATTTTACAAAATAAAATTATTTTTTGGAATCAGGATATAAAATTTTACCTTGGATAAATTTTTCATAGTATTCTGATAACTTTCATATTTTAATGAATAGTAAAAACACGCTATATTTTAATTAAAAACAACTTTTTTCATCGTAAAAACTTATGTGGTTAAATTATAATATTGAATGGTTTTAAAGTATAAATAGAATATATTTTTATCATTTAATATAATATATTTCATTAGCATTGATTTTACAATGAATTCGTAGGTTAAATCAATTCAATCTTTTGCAATGTTTTAAACAAAAACCCGTTTTCATTCGACAACGGGATTAATTTTAATTTAATTTCTGCAACTTCTGTGTATTGAATTTGAAAAAATGGAATCCATATTTGTAATCAGTGGGTCTAAATTATTTTAATAGGCTACTTTTTATTTTTGAGAATTATGAATAGTAACTACGGTAAATTTTATTTACCTTAGTTAAAGGTAAATTGGGTAATGAAGGGTGAATATAATATTATAAAATTACCCTAAAACATGCCAAAATTCTATTGGATGACTTAAAGTCGACCCATATTACCTAAGGGTCGGATTAGATTCATTTTATGGACTTTTGACTATGAAAATAATTTAATTATTATTAAAACCAAAGAAAGTGACAACATGTCACTCTCTTAAATCTCATAAGTATAATAATTTTAATTTAGTTATAAACATCATAAAACTTTGAACATGAATAGTCTCCAGAAAGATAATAAAATTATATACATCATGATAATTTATTTATATTTTTTAGGGATTAAATAATTATCATTAATGGTGATACATTAATGATGCAGAAATTATTTATTAAGTGAAAAATCAGTAATATTGTTGTATTGAAATAATAATACCCATTAAAAGGCCCAAAAACCTGAAAAAAACACATTTTTAGCATATATCTATACCATAATCATCTAAATACCTAATATATAACCGTTTGGAGTCTTATTAAAGTGATTATGACACTAATATTATTTTAATTTAAATGATGCCAAAGTTGTCACCTTCATAATTTAATAAATATAACAATTTAAATATTGTGATTTTAAAATGATAAATTCGAGTAAAAGTATTATTGTGAAAGGTAATAGATTTATCTTCATTATAGGATTTTATTTTTAATTTTTAGGCAACAAATTAGTATATTAAATAATTATACAAAAATGTTGTAGTAATTGTTTTATTAAGAGATAAACCAAATAAATGGTTTTAAAAATAATAAAATAAATATTATATGAACTATTTAATGTGCTCCACTAATTTTCTAGATACACATGGCCTTTTATAAATCTATTAAAGATTTTATTTCGAACATATATTCTGTATATATTTTATTTAAATTCATATAAATGAATAGTGTCAAAATTAACACTATTGTTATTTTATAAAAATAACATATTATAAAATTGTTTAAAAATCACAAAAATATTTAAAAATTATAAATTTAAATTTATATGGTCTAAAATGTTATAAAGTATCCAATTATGGACAATTCAAAACAAATAAGTAATTTTTTTTATAATTTAAAATTTAGAATATTATTACCACAAATAAAATTAAACTGATTAAGTATGGATAAATTGAGTTGATAATGTTTAAAATAAATTCCCAACATGTCTAAATTTTATTTTTTGATGCGATTACAACCCTATATCTTCTTTTATTCGAATATGAGTCATTTTTGGAGGTTTTTAAGTGGGGTTAGATTTATTATAAATTAATATTTTTGAGATTTCTAAAGGTGCCCCTCTCCTCCCTTATAAAAGGGAACCTCCTCCCTCTCTTACTCACACCAATTTGAGACTTTAAGCTCCACCAAACCCAGCCCATTTCCCTTATAAACTTTCCTAGAAACATCCTAGAGGTCCTGGTATTCTTCAACGACCAAGTTTAGTACCCTAAGAGGAGGATTCAAAGAGGCGTGTCAAAGAAGAGGTAATATCCGTTACCGATTCTTTCAATTTTCATTCTTCTTAAACTTCTTCTTATTTAGTTGTTTCATTATGAAGTAATAACATCAGTATCAATAATATACTGATATGTTATTATAAGTATGAAACAACCATATTTCACCATCTATCCATCCTATGGAAAATGAAATCACCGCGCGTGCGTACATACAGAATACCGTCTCCACGCCGTGGTGTAATCTATTTTCCACCACCACCTTACTTGGATGGGTATAATGGTGAAAGTAATGAATATATATGATTATTGTAAAGTGATATTGATTCTGTAATATTATACATACACTTTAATACAATTCGATGATCATGGGAATGATATCATCGCTCGTGCGTACGTACGGAATACCGTCTCCACGACGCGATGAGATTTACTCTCCATGATAACCATTCAAGAATGATTATAAAGTATATATAATAAGTAATAATAATATATATGACATAATAATTCTAATGTATTTATGTATATATATATATATATTTATGTCATCTACTTAATTCCATTCAATTCAATAAGGAAACGAAAACAACGTTCATGCGTACGTACGACCTACCATCTCCATGAACGGTGTATTTATTTCCATTTATCGATCTATTATATATATGTATATTATGAATATATATTATATATAAATCATGTTTTATATTCTGGAATTAATTAATCATGATCTAAGTAATCATATGAATAATTACAAGTCAAAACACGGACGACAAATGAAATGATTTTACCCAAAACACTCTTTAACATGGAATTTACAAAAGAATGGGTAATGTAAAGTCATAAGTGAACAATATATGATATAATAATAATTAATATGATTCTTTAATATGTCAATGACGTTATTTAAATCATTATACAGGAGGTTTGGATACATACGAAGCATATCGGACCTAAGGTAAGGGATAATTATTCCAATCTCATTCTTATCCGAGATTGTTTATTCGTAAGTATTTACTAGGGTTATTGTTCTCATCCATGTCCATGTTTCATAGAAATGGTTTCATATATGTTTAATGTCATTTTTACCCATTTTGTACTTTTACTACATGGTATGTATGGAATCTTTCTATTACGAGGTACTTTTTGACTTTTCCGACAAAAGTACGAGAAGAATGTTTTTTTAACTTATACGGAACGAACATATATTTACTATTTTATAAAGCCTTATTTTCATGAAGCTTACTCCAAAATATTTCAGGAATATTTTCAACAAAATACTTTTCTTTTAAAATTGCATGACATTTTTTGAAAAGAAAATGATTTTGAAGAAGAAAGGATATTTTCCTCAAGAATTCATTTCAAATGTTTTATCAAAACCATTTTTCCATCTAAGATGACATTATTTCATATGTGTATGTTTCAAGTATAATGTCTCTATGATTTACATGGTTTCACTTTTATTATTATGAAATTATATCCATTACTTTTATATAGATTATGTGGTGATGGTATTATGTTTATGAAACCCATTTTATTCGTTGGGTTATTATGAATGATGTATGTTTATTTTGTGGAAAAAGTAATAATGATTTAATTATGAGATGGGTGGGACCTATATCTCCGTCCAATGCATGGGGTAAATATTTATATCTTATGAGATAGACATGGCTGGAACGACAAGTTAAACCTGTTCAGTAATACAAGACTGGAATGAGGAATAAACTCAATTCAGAAAGGCACTTTTTCCACTAGGATGGTCTTGGCATCAATGCCTTGGCTAATATGGAAATCATATCATGTGCTTAATGGTTTCCACAATTACATGTTTTATTACTATGCTATTTTATCATTCTTAATGTTTTTTACGATCTTTTCCTTATGTACTTCCATGTTTTATGTCATTGCTCAATCTTTTGATGTTTAAATATTATGTTAATGTTTTTAAGTTCAAATGTATATGGTATGTTTTATTTTATCCATGATTACCCTTACTGAGCATTTGTGCTCACCATTTTTTATGTTTTCTTTTCCCCAGGATATAAATAAAGGTTTTAGGTAAGAAAAAAAAGCGGAAGATCTTTATAGGAGATGTTGAAGATCTTTCACCACGATTAGAAGATTACGTTCCAACTTTCCAAAGACACTAAACTATTACGGTCCTTGTGTGTCTGTTTTTGTTATGTAGTATTCCTCTAAAGTAATGTAATTTCCATGTACGTCAAGCTTTGGGTCTCTACAGTTGGTATCAGAGGAAAGGTTTAGTCAACCTTTGGAAACTAGGATGAGAAAATGTTAGTGAGATCCCTAGAGATATTTCTAAGGTATGTCTAGCACTACTACAAAATGAAGCTATAGCCACGGACCTATAGCCATGGTTTTATAAGTCCGTGGCTATAGCATGGTTATCCAACGGATGAAAATTCATCCGTGGCTATATGTGCGATTTGGACAATATCTCGGGCTCCTCCTACGGAACCCTCCCTGACTCACTCCCCTCCCCCGACGCACTCCCCTCCCCAGACGACCGCACCCCCCTCCCCGGACGACAGTGCCTCCCCCGACGCCGACGGACTCCCCTCCTCCACCGACGCACTCCCCTCCTCCCGACGACCTCTCCTCCCCGGACGACCGCGCCTCCCCCGATGGACTCCCCTCCTCCGGATGACCCCGACGAACTCCGCTCCTCCCCCAATGGACTCCCCTCCTCCCCCGACGGACTCCCCTCCTCCGGACGGACTCCCCTCCTCCAGACGACCGCAACTCCCCTGCTCCCGATGGAATCTCCTCCTCCGACGAACTCCCCTCCTCTCGACGGCCTCCTCCGGATGACCTCATTTCCGGTATCTTTATCATTCCATTTTTTATCATTACTAGTATCTTTATCTTTAACAATAGTTTTTTCAAAATCCATATCAGTAGTAATTAGATCCTTCTCATGAATATTTCCACTCTTTTAGATATAACTTGTCAAATTCAAACTCTTGATATACCCATAATAAATATAGGGAACCGACCTGAAATTACTAATAAAATGAGGGGGTGAGAATTAGAGGGTGATCCACCCAAAATCAGGATACAAATGAGAATCCTATTTTAGAATTTCAAAGTCCTAGATAATAGAGACATATTTAGGTATCATAAGTTATGTATTAGTCTTTATTGACCTATTATAATTGGGATTGAAGATCTCAAAACAGTTTTTTCTAATTGCCTTTCAAATTTTAAAAATATTGTCTTCACATTATTAGGTTTTTAAAACCGTTTTTTCGATGTCAAAAGTCATTGGGTGTGGGTTAATTCTTCTCTTTTTGACCCTCTTTTGGTCAGATCAGGCAACCAACATGTTAGTTTCTCTTTTTATGATTTTGGATTCAAGTTGAATTATTCTTTAATTTATGCTAGTAATAGTTATCTAGATCGATGAACTCTTTGGGGGTGAAATTGGTTCTCTCAAAAACAATATTAATGATCCTTGGATCATTCTTGGGGACTTTAATTTGATTATCAATCCGGAAGAAAAAATATGTCCTATGAACTGGTCAATTTATTTTAGTGAATTCAATGGTTTTATTATACAAAATTATTTGATTGAAGTGAATCATGTTGGGGAAAATATAACTTGTTATAAAGGGCACCCCAAATGTATGATGGCCAGTAAAATCAATAGGGATTTTGTTAATGATTTTTCTTTACATTCTTGGGATTCCATTTCATGTATATCATTATCTCATCTTTACAATGATCATCAACTTATTTTGAATTTTATCTCAGGAAAGGGTATTCAGTCTCCATTACCCTTTAGATTCAATAAAAATTGTGTTATTCATCCAGAATGTGAAAATGCTGTTTGGGAAGTTTGGTGTTCAGTAGGTGGTAAGAAGAATGACATTTCATGTATTATTAAACAAAATATTCAGAAGGTAAATCATTAACATTGCAGTAAGGATATGTTTATTCATCTTAACATGGACATATCCAATCTTGATGCCTCTCATCTGTCCTTCCAGGAGCAGTGTACCCATGATGATTTCTCTAGTGTTGTTTCATTGGAATTTGAGATGACTCTTAATCTTAACTATTTATCCAATATTTAAGATGTAATAAAAAATATTCATCTAGAGATAATTGAAATAAGGATTTTGTTATAAATTCCAATTTCATTAATAATATTCAAATTGTTCAGAAAATTTTTAGGCCTCTTTCTTTACTAAAAATGGGAGATCAAATTCTGGACAATAGACATGACTTTTTAGAGCACATTATTTATTATAATGAATATCACATTAATGACTCATCTACCATCCCGCACAATAGAGGGTATTCTACCCAAATTGGAAATTCATAAAGATAATACAAAACTTTTATCAATTAATTTGGAACTATAAATCAACGATGAAATTTTCAGTTTTAGGCCGGAAAGCTCCCAGGGTCCTGATGGAATTATAAATTTCTTTTTTCAGAATTATTGGGAGATCATTGGAGAAGATGTTTTCAACCATGCTCTTAATTTTTTCAATTGTGACCTTCAACCTAATGGATTAAATTCTCAATTCCATTCCCAAATTCCAATGACAGAAAATGAAAATGAGATACACTTATTCCGGCCTAATGCTCTTATCAACACTTTAAAAGAAGTTATTACAAATATCATTTCAATTAGACATTCTACCTTCTCTAATAAAATTGTTCCTTCTAATAAATTTTGATTTATTAAAGGAATGACCATTTATTATTGTATTGTTATGGATTTAGAGTGATTCAATCTCTTTAAAAACCCTATTCATGGGGGGGGGATGTTTCCAATAAATTAGACATTAAAAAGGATTTTCATACCTTGTATTGGGGATTTATATTTAAAATTATTCTCATGTTTGTTATTGAGGACACATTAATTAATTGGATTTTGATTAATTTTACATCTGGTCATATCTCATTTCTTGTAAATGGATCCCTAGAGGGATACTTATCTTGTTCTAGAAGAGTTAGCCAAGGTGATCCACTTTTTGTTATTATTTTAGTTATTTCATTAAATTATCATTTTCGATTGTTTTCCCTCATGGATAAAAATGGAAAGATGAAGGCTATTACTGTTGGTCATAGTTCTTTTACTTCTACCCAACTACATTATGCTGATTATATCATCCTCTTCAATAAATGGGATAAAATAAATATCGAGAATATCATGAAATCTCTTCTATAATATGAGAATATTTCTAGGAAACAACTTAGTTGGAATAAGTCCATTGTCTACATTGGTAGAAATATCTCAAAAATTATTAAATCAAAAGTCATCACGGATTTTGTTATTAGGAATGTTTTTCCATCTTTCCATATCTTGGTGTTCTAATGTTCTGTGGCCGACCGAAGGATTATTATTTTCATGTGATAATTAGTAAGATCAACAATTAGCTTGAAACATGGAACGGAAAATCCATTTTAATGGCTTGTCATGTCTGTTTGGTTAAAGCTATTATTGTTTCTAAATTTTTTTATTCCCATATGGTTTATAAATGGCCTTGTTCTCTTATCAAGTCTATTACTGTGGCCATGAAAATCCTTATTTATATTGGTAGTATTTCGGAAAAAAGATTAATAACTATGACTTGGAACACCTGTTGCAGATCATTTGATAGGGGGGCCTTGGTATCAAAAATATCAGTCTTTATAATAAACCCTTTTACACTTATTTAGTTTGGAAACTAGTAATTGACCCCTCAGAAGCTACTGCATTCTGATCGTCTAAATTCATTATTATTCTCAGAAGTAAAAACATAAATTAAATGTATTTCTCTATTTGGTATTCCTATATATCTGCATTTTCCCTTATTGATGTTAATGCTAAATGGAATGTCTCTTAGGATTCTTCTCCCATGGTTTGGAAAGATAATTGGACAGGTGATCCTCTCGTTGATTCTCTTATTCGTGATGTTTCAAACATAGATATTGATGTTTCTATTAAGGATCAATTTGATAATATTTTTTATTCATTGGACACTAGAGGATCTTACACTATCCAACTAGATTCACATTAAATCAGTTTATATAGGTGAATAGACCTTGGAGGCCCCACAACTCTTAGAGATTCCATGGGGGAGGAACCTGATTGATGGACTTGATCATCTCTGGGTCAATCTCGATGACCATATATCTTGTAGTAAAGTGGAGAAACCTAATAGAGGTAACCCTGAATGTGAACTTCAGGGAGTTTATCATAAATTGTATGAAATATAGGAAGATAAACAATTTCTCAAGATCCTTGAGATGATCCAAATATGGTAGGATTTTTCCACCAAATAATCCTAGTAGCATTCCACAAATTTCATGATAATTGGCTTGAAGATGTGGTGTATGGACAGTTGATAAGTGGATTATGACTTATTCTATCCCATGAGAATCAATTAAAAGTAGAAATTCCCCTATGGAACCATAATTATGGGAGACTCTAAATCCTTGGGGGCCATCCATGTCTGATTATACCTGGAGTATCCATCCATAAAAGATAGGGCCTGGAACCCTGTTATAGCATTGATTAATAGCTTTTTCATTGGAAGGGAAAAAAAATACTTTAGATAATGGTGGTTGAGTTATAAAAAGTCAATATTGATGATTACTTAATATATTTTGAAACAATACATATAATGTTAAGTCATTTTCTAGATTACTTATCTAATGTATGTTTATCTGCCTCAGGATGGATAGATACTGGATGTACAACATTGATCAGATCACTGATGAATTTCAGAAGGAGTTACAATATTTTTTGGACTTTGCATTCACTAATAACTCAGATGACGGGTTGATTCGATGCCCGTGTTTTGATTATGTTGGAAGACCTTGGTTTACTCGTGAGGAAGTGAGTTACCATATCACTAAAAGTGGTTTCCAAAAAAATTATCATGTGTGGTATCACAATGGAGAAAAAGAACAAGTGTTGAATTCCATCGATTCAGCAGAAAAAATTACTATGAAAAATTTGATTTCTGATCGGTTTCCTTTTGTTTCTGAAGCTAGCTCCTCATGTAGACCAGTGCTAGAGGAAATGAATACTAGAACAAAGTTCTCATCTATTAATCAGTATGATGACGTTGAGAGTGTTAGAAAGTTTATGGAAGATGCAAATACCCCAGTATATCAAGCATGTGGAAAAATGATAAAACTTGAGTTTTTAATGCGATTATATCATAGGAAAACAATGTATGGATTTAGTAATACTGCGGTCGACTATCTCCTTACATTTATTAAGGATTTACTACCTGATGATGCATGTATTCTAGAAAATGATTACATGGCATCAAAGTGGGTTGACAAATTTGGATTTTCATCTAGTAAGATTCATTCTTGTCTCAAAGACTGTTGTTTGTTATGGAAGGAGAATGCAGACTTGAGTCAGTGAAAACAGTGTGGCACATCATGGTGGAAGACTAATAGAGATGGATCTCAATCTCGCATACCATAGAAAGTGATGTGGCACTTCCCTTTAATTCCCAGGATTCAAAAAAAATTTTATGTCAGAAAAAATGGCAAAGAATATGAGATGGAATGCAGATGAAAGAAATAAGGATAACGATGAAATAGTGCATCCTGCAGATGGGTTGGCTTGGAAGAAAGTTGATAGATTACACCCTGATTTTGCAGCCGACCCGCGAAATGTTAGATTGGGATTATCCTGTGATGGTTTCAACCCATTTTTCCAAATGCATACTTCACACAGTACTTGGCCTATTTTCATTCACATTTATAACTTTCCTTCATGGATGTGTATGAAGAAGCCATGAACTATCCTGAGTATATTGATATCTAGACCCAGTGATCCTAGAAATGCTATTGATATATACTTGCAGCCATTAATAGAGGAGTTAAATGAGCTTTGGATTGTTGGTGCACAAGTGTATGATGCATTTAGAAAGGAGTACATTATGTTTCGTGCAGCTTTATTATGGACGATAAATGATTTACTTGCCTACGTAATGATGTCTGGTTGGAGTACTAAAAGGAAATTATCCTGTCCTATTTGTATGAAAAATACACGTTTCTGAAGATTAAAGTTTCGACGAACTTTCAGCTTCATAGGGCATCAACGTTTTCGACCAATGGATCATCCATACAGGAAAAATCAGAGACAGTTCGATAATGCCATCGAGACAAATGAGACACCTCAATGAATGTCAGAGACTGATATTGTTAAAGAACTTGATGATTTGAATTATGTTCTTGGAAAAAGTCAATCAAATATCAGAAAGCGAAAGCATGCTAATTCGAATTCCAACAGCAATTGGAGAAAGAAAAGCATATTCTTTGAGTTGCCGTATTGGTCATCGAATTTATTACGTCATTGTTTGGATGTAATGCATATCTAGAAATACATTTGTGAGATGTTACCTTCTACTATTTTAAATGTCAAAGAAAAACAAAAGACGATTTGCGGTGTCATCATGATTTGATGGATTGGGGTATAAGAGCAAGACTTCATCCTGAGTTAATTGGTCAAAATAAGTGGAAAGTCCCTGTTTCCTATTATTCGATGACAAATGTGGAGAAAAAACTATTTCTTCAAGTCTTGGAAAGTTTGAAGGTTCCAGATGGTTATTCAAGTAATATTTCAAAAAGGGTGAATACACAAGATGTGAAACTGAAATCTCTTAAAACCTATTATTACCATGTCTTGTTACATGAGTTGATTCCCATTTCCATTCGTCATTTACTTTCACATAATGTTATAGTTGCGGTGATTAAGTTATGTCAATTTTATCGAGATCTTTGTGCCAAAAGATTGAGCAGAAGTGTTGTTCAGAAATTGCAGAGAGATGCACCGATTATTCTTTGCGACTTGGAGAAAATTTTCCCACCATCTTTTTTCACAATTATGTTACATTTGACTGTGCATATTCCCACGGAAGTTCTCTTTGGTGGTCCTGTTTCGAGTCAGTGGATGTATCCTACCGAAAAAATGATGTTTACATTGAAATCTTATGTGAGAAATAAATATCATCCTGAAGGCTCTATTGTGAAATGCTATTTAGCACAAGAATGCATGGATTTCTGTTCATCATTCCTAGATAACGTCACTACGAGGTCTAATAGACTAATGAGAACTGAAGATGAGCAATATGATCCCATTGATCATGCATTTCCTTTAATTCCCCAAATAGGGGGGGATATCTGGATCGTACTCGTTGTGTACTTTAAGTAGGGAAGAGTGGGAAATGGCACATCGCACAGTATTATTCAACTGTGGTGTGCTTGATGATTATATGAAGTAAGTAAACTAATAAATATGTATTTTTTTCATTGTGTGATTTCTTTATATCTTGTGACATTTTAATGCTTTCATATCTGTAGAGAACATTTTGAAATTATAAAAAAGAGACATCTCTCTCTATCTATTAAGAGGAAGGAACTGTTGCACAGCAAAGAATTTGCTTCCTGGTTAAAGTCAAAGGTAATAGATTTATTTTTCTTCTTCTCATAACATAATCACATGTCTCTGTTTAATATTCTATGTTGGTATCTTTTAGGTTTTAACTCTACCAATGATTGAAGTATCAGATGAAATAAAAGCATTGTCCTTTGGTCCGACCGATGTGGTGCGTGATTGTATGTCAATGGTTGTAAATGGATATAAATTTGTTATAAATAGTTTTGCAAAAAAAAAAGGCAACACAGCATGAAGGTATCACGATAAGCGCCACAACAGATTGTTATGCGAGTGCATTGGACAGGCAGCCTCGATCAAAAAATATATCATATTACGGTGTTGTTGAAATAATCATTTTGTTAGATTACTATGCACATGGTCGTGTCGTAATGATGAAATGCAAGTGTTTTGATTCAATGACACAACAAGGAATGCATATTGATAACTGTGGATTTAGAGTGATTGATATGAACCGCCAGCTTCGTACTGATGAACCTTATATTCTTGTGTCACAAGCTAAACATGTGTTTTATGTAAGTGACCCGTTACAACCACAATTTGGTGTTATTGTTGATGTTATTCCTAGACATATTTTTGACAAATGCATGGATGAAAATGATGTTGTGGATGAAACTGTTGGTATTTATTCGAATGTTTCATTTGATGATACAGATGATGTAATTGTTAGAACAGATTGTGAACCAGAAATTGTCACAGACCCCACATAGCATTGACACATCTGTAAGTATTTACCTGATATTATTGCAATATTGTATGTGTTTTTTTAACTTTCATACATGATATCAAAATAACTAGTATATTTTATACCATTATCGAATATAAAACTATTAATAGCCTCACCAATTTATGTTTAACCACTTCTCTAGTAAATCTTGAACATAGAAAAGTCTTGATATTTTATCAATATAAATATCACACATGAAAATGTATCTCATTGTTTTATGATACAATTGTATTATTTATCATTTTTCATTATTTCTATTTATTTGAGAATATTTTTTTAAATTTCCGGGTCAAAATGTCTAATTATGATGATACTAGAAGGAGTAGAAGAATACTGAGAAACGAACAACGTAGGTCTCTGCCTGGAAACAATGTAAGTACAAATTATGTTTGAATAATATGGTATTTCATATTATTTATCTTGTTATCATTCGTTTTATTTTATCATATATGTTATTTTAGACTACATCATTGAGGAGACGCTTGGATTGTGCCACTGAGGATGATATTGTGGCGGGGGGTACTGATTCTACAGGTCAGCCTACTACTACGCCGCTTGAAACACCAGGAGGCCATCCTCCCATTATGCCACCTCCATATTATCCATACCCACCTGTTCCGTATCCCTTTTTGCCCGCACCCACATCGGAGACTCCCATCCCTCAGTTTCTATTCCCACCATCCACTGTACAGGGTACTGTGCCCCCATATATCCCACTGCCATATCCATATCCATATCCACCCTCATCTGTACAGGGTTATCCATCGGGTTTTCTGCCTCCATCAGTATACTTTGCATCTACTATACATAGTACTCCTGTAGATATCTCACCTACCATGGAGGCTTCCCCCCCTCCAGACGCAGCACTTCAGGGGTCAGCAGATCCCCCATCTATTGGTATTTGTTTAAACATTATTGTTAATGATTAATGATAAATTAATATATATTATTTTCTTTTATTTTGGTTTCATGATTAGCTCCAGCCTCTACCAGATGACGAGGCCGCACAAAAATGCGTGAGTTTTGGAATCAGAACATGAAAATAATTGTTTATTACAATGTGGACAATGCTATTATTAATAAAAATGGCACGGAATGTAAACGTTTTATGGGAACACTTGCTAGACACAACAATATCATTCCGGTTCAACTGATAAGTTGGAATGCAGTTGGACAAAAAATAAAGGACAATGCCTGGGCAGAGATTTGGGTAAGTAATGTTAATCACCTTATATATATATATATATATATATAAATTTATAATATTTTCTTAACAAATATTATGTCCATTTCAGCTTCGATATAATTTTCCCGATGGATAAAATGCAAAGGCTGCAAGGATAATGGATTTAGGTGAAATGTGGAGAGCCTACAAGTATGATTTATATCTTGGGTGGAAAAAGAGAGTTGGTACAGATCTTGAAGAAGTAATGGTGATTCAAGATTGCCCAATATCACAATATAAAGAGATGATCAACTATTGGAAGTGTTCAACGTTTAAGGTGTTTGTTAAAATTATATATATATATTCATTTATTTATTTAATAACAATTTTAAATTACTTGTTTTATTTATGTTAATGAATTTATATAATTATTTGTTTATAGGAGAAATAAAATAGAAATAAAAAAACAAGAGTTCAATGAAACACATTTATACTCACGGATACACTTCATTACCAGATCATGAGCAGACACAGGTAATTTAACATTTAAAATATTTAGCCTTGTTTTGTGTAATTTTTTTAACTTCCAATTTTGATTTATTTCTTTGTTTTTTTCCAGAAAAAGGCATCGAATATTGAGGGTCGCGTTCCTCGCTCAACTTTTTTTTGTACAAGACGGAAAAAGAAAAATGGTACTGTGCCAAATCCTGACACCGAGAAGGCGATTGTAAGTATATTTCAATTTCTTTGATTTTTACTGAATTTAATTCCTTATATTATTTTATCATTTTAATTTATGTTATATATCAATCAACAAAATGATTTAGAGGCATTGAAAGAAAAATAACCTGACAATTTGGGCCCAAACAATCATCTACATCAGGTATTAGGAGATGAGCATCAGGGTAGAGTGTGTTGTCGACCTGGGAAGAAGATTGTACCATCTCGATACTGGTCTTATAACGTTTCTTCGAGTACCGATACTAGGGTTGGGGGCTGGGGTTGGGCAGGGTGCTGGTGGGGGGCAGGGGGCAGGGGGGCTGGGGGGCTGGGGTGGGGGGGCTGGTGGGGGGCAGGGGGCTGGGGGGGGGGGGGGCTGGTGCAGCTTGGGGATGGGGTTGGGGGCTGGTGCAGGTGGGCTGCAGGGGGGGGGGGACTGGTGCTGGTGGGATGGGGGGTGGCATGGGGATGGGGGGGGGGGCTGGTGGAGCTGGGGGCTAGGGTTGGGGGTTGGGGTTGGGCAGGGGCTGGTGGGGGGAAGGAGGCTGGGGGGCAGGGGGGCTGGTGGGGGGCAGGGGGCTGGATGGGGGGGGGGGGGCTGGTGCAGCTGGGGGCTGGGGTTGGGGGCTGGTGCAGGTGGGCTGCGGGGGGGGGGGGGGAATGGTGCTGGTGGGCTAAGGGGGTGGCAGGGGGCTAGGGGGGGGTGGTGCAGCTCGGGGTTGGGGTTGGGGGCTGGTGCAGGTGGGCTGCAGGGGGGGGGGGGTGGAGGTGGGCTGGGGGTGGCAGGGGGGCTGGTGGGGGGCAGGGGCTGCGGGGGGGGGGGGGGGGCAGGGGGCTGCGGGGGGGCATGGGGCTGGGGGCTGGGGGGGGGGGGTAGGGTGCTGGTGCAGCTGGGGGATGGTGGGGGGGGGAAGGGGGCTGGTGGGGGCAGGGGGCTGGGGGGCAGGGGGCTGGGGTTAGGGGGGGGGGGGGGGGCTGGGGTTGGGGGATGGTGGGGGGGGGGGGGGCTGGTGGGGGGCAGGGGCTGGTGGAAGTTTGTAAGCTGGTCTCTTCTTTCTTCACCTCAGGGGTGCATCCCCATGGTTTCAATGCCCAATTTATCACTTTGATTCCTAAAGTTGAGAATGCTTGTGAAATTCACATCTTCAGGTGAAATAACTAGATTGAGTCGAGTGATATTCTTGAGATATTCGATCCAATGAGTAATAAACCTCTATGGGACATTCCATGTTCTTGATTACAAAGTCTTGGAAGCAATTTCTGAGTCAGACTCAATCCATAAGCAGCTCCGTCATGCTGAGGTGAAAAATTAGTTCTTGATTATTGGACAACCATGAATTCCTTGTAGTACACACAATAAAAAAATGATTCCACTATTTCTAGAAGAAGACTCTATACCTTCTCACTGCATCTAGCCTTGTAGACCTTATCCATTTCAGCTCCTATAGCTGAAAGAAATACTAAACAATTCGTATCCCTCCACCAACAGCATCCCCTCCATTTAATAACCCCCACCCACCTCCTAACAACGCCTAACAACCCTGACAGCTAACAACTATTTAACACAAGTTACCATACTTCCCCTAGTAGTTTATTAGACACACCCCTTTACATACCCTGACCCAGCAGCACCCAGCCCCAGGACCCCTAACGCAGGTGCATCCCAGGACACTTCGCAGCCCAGGCAGAAGACTTCCAGCCTCGCCTCACCAGCTCCTCTCCAGCCATACGGCAACAGTCAGTAACATGCAGCCCCACGTCAGGGGGGACGACTGTCCAGCAGGGGGGAGGGCTGTCCAGCAGGGGGAGGGATGTCCAGCAGGGGGAGGGCTGTCCAGCAGGGGGGAGGGGTGTCCAGAAGGGGGGAGGGGTGTCCAGGCAGGGGGCAGGGCTGTCTAGGAGGGGGGGCGGGCTGTCTGGAAGGGGGGAGGGCTGTCAGGCAGGGGGCGGGCTGTCACGGGCTATCCGGCAGGAAGAGGGGTGTCCGACATGGGGGAGGGGTGTCCGGAAGGGGGGAGGGGGTGTCACGCCGCGGTCACGCCGCGGTAACGCCGCGGTCACACCGCGGTCACGCCGCAGTCACGCCGCGGTCACGCTGTGATTTGGCCCTGTTCCAGGACGACACCTTGCGGCGGTTACTCCTCCAGGACAACACCCTACGGCGGTTAGGCCGCGGTCATGCCGCGGTCATGCCGCGGTCACGCCACGGTCACGCCGCGGTCACACCGTGATTTGGCCCTGCTCCAGGACGAAACCCGGCGGCGGTTACTCCTCCAGGATGACACCCTGCGGCGGTCATGCCGCGGTCACGCCGTGATTTGGCCCTTCTCTAAGACGACACCCTGCGGCGGTTACTCCTCCAGGATGATACCCTGCGGCGGTCACGCCGCGGTCATGCCGCGCTCACGCCGCGGTCACGCCGCGGTCACGCCGCGGTCACGCCGCGGTCACGCCGCGGTCACGCCGTGATTTGGCCCTGCTCCAGGACGACACCCTGCGGCGGTTACTCCTCCAGGACAACACCCTGTGGCGGTCACGCCGCAGTCACGCCGCGGTCACGCCGCGGTCATGCCACAGTCACGCCATGATTTTGCCTTTCTCCAGGACGACACCCTGCGATAGTTACTCCTCCTTAGAGAAACATTGAATGGTTAGCTCTATAATTTTTCGTATTTCCTCATTCCTAAACTATATCTCCTCCCAGCGCTTCCTCTCATCCATCTTTCCACAAAACGTGCATAGCAGGTGGTACAAAGGCTCAATTCAACTGAAAACATTGGTTTGGAATTGTCTGTCATATTTTATTATACATGTATCACATAATATTTGTTCAGTAATTCTTCTTTTTCCTCATCCTCTTCACATGTTGTCCGAACCAGATCATCCTCATCCTCTGCACATGTCATCTGAACTGGATTAGCCTGTTGTGATGGAAATTCAATGTCTACTTTTGGATTTTTAGATGAAATTCCTTCCATAATTCCCTCATCTCATATAGCACTCATTGGAGGAGGATGATCACTGCCAAGTTGAGTTTTAAAGGATGCACACAATCTGTTTGATGCAATTCCAAAGAGGCTGTTCTATTCTGAGGGCCTATTTCATGCTGGAGTTCCCACATTTCCCCCACAAGCTGGAAAAGGGAGGTCTGTTTGGGCCTATGAAAATAGGGTTTGTTTGTTATGGACAAATATGAAACTGGAGACCTGGTTTGCTTGAATAGTTTCCATGAAGGGTCTTCACTATAGAGGAGACTAGCTCTGGTCTGTATCTGGTAGTTGCTTCCATGATGGTTCCCACAACCGTTTGACTGAATTTCACACCAAACCAAGCCCTGCTAGTGACTATTTTTCGATGCACTATAAAAATCCCATGGCCAACCCACCAAAATCAAACCAGCTATTCCAGGGCCATTTCCACTCTCACTAAAAATTCCAAACTCAATCCCTACTACAATTCCAAGCTCCCACTTCAATTTAGCCACTATGAACTCCTTCCCAGTCCCCCACCATTTTTCAATCCACCTAGGCAACCCATCTACAACTTGACCACCAATCAGGCCTACCCACCTCTCAACTTCTAAGCCACCAACCCCACATTTTCCACCAGGAATCCCACTTTAAAACCATTCCAAACCTCACCCAATTCTAACCAATTAAACCAGACCCCTTAACATTTGAAGCCCTCATCTAAATTCCTATTCCAACTCACTTATTTTAGACCCAATCAGCCCTGCCACTTCATAAAAACAAGAGCATCCTACTTAAAATCTAGTCCAACTTAGTTTCCTTCATGCTTGGCCCCATGAGTCCACAGCCTCACCTCAACCAAATTATTAACCACCTGGACACCTGGAATCCACAAGAGGAGAGAGAATGTTTATAGATTTTTTTGTAATATTTTATTCTATTGGAAGAGAATTTGTTGAATTCTGCCACTTGTAATGAGGTACTTAATTTCCTCTCCCTCTTTCTTCCATTAAATATTAGACAAATCCTATGTAAAAAAATCATTCTCCACCTCCGAGGAAGGAACTCTCAGCTACCGTTCTTCTGTTCTTCTTCCTGCTGATGAATAAAATTCCCCAAGTATATTGGGAAAATTTTATTCATTTTTATTCATTTACCTCTTCTTACTTACTGCTGAAATCAGCAGCCGGATTCAGTATTTTAGCAATAGCCCATGACCTCCATCCGTTGTCTAGGGGGTCCAGTGGGGGGGTCCAGTGGGGGGGGGGGGTCTGTCCTGAGGTGTCTAGGGTCTAGGGGGGCTGTCTTGGGGGGTCTGTCCATGGGGTATCTAGGGGTTCCAGTTGGGGGGGGGGGTCTGTCCTGGGGTGTCTAGGGTCTGGAGGGGGGGGGGGGGGTCTGTCCTGGGGGGTCTGGGTTGGGGGGGGGGGGGTAGGTTCTGGGGGGGGTGTCCATGGTCTGGGGGCTGTCCAGGTTCTGGGGGGGGGGGTCTGTCCTGGGGTGTCCAGGGTCTGGGGGGGGGGCAGGACTGGCAGGGGTGTCCAGGGTCTGGGGGGGTCTGTCCTGGGGTGGGGTATGTCCTAGGGTGTCCAGGGTCAGGGGGAAGGGGGGAAGGGGGCAGGGGGCTGGGGTGTCCAGCAGGGGGAGGGGTGTCCAGCAGGGGGAGGGGCTGTCCAAGCAGGGGGGAGGGGTGTCCGGCAGGGGGAGGGATGTCCAGGGGTGTAGGGGGTGTCCAGTGGGGATGTCTAGTGGGGCTGTCCAGTTGGGGCATGGGGGCAGTCCAGTGGGGTGCAGGGGGGGCATGGGGGTGCAGGGGGGTGTTCAAGGGGGCTGTCCAGGGGGTTGCAAGGGGGTGCAAGAGGGCTGTCCAGGAACATAAGCCCATGCAAGTTATGAATGTCTCTATAGAGAAAATGCAGTGCTATCCAGATTTAGAAAATATCATAAAACATCCCACATATACTTCACAGGCACCAGGTATAACTATTTCACCACCTATAGATAGTGAGCACGGTGCTATAAAATCTGGTAACTCTATTTCAAATCATAATTCCAATGTTTTGTTTAATGCAGTACTACATGAAATGCAAGCAGATTTTATCTGAGGATGAGCATGTATGACCATGATTTCACCAAGCAGTTTGTTTAGTTGATAAACAGTTTTTCTGATAATGTTTTCCAATTTCAAATATGTTTTATTTTATTTCCATAAACATTTTATAGTTTATTCTGTTTTATTTTCCAGACTGATTATATGTATGTTTTCCTAGATTACTCATATATAGCTACTTCTGAATTTTGTTTCAACTATTTCCCAAGTCATACTAAGAACCTATAGTATGGGGTGGTCCTACTAAGAACCTATAGTATGAGGCCAGTGTCCAGCAGGGGTCCAATGTTCAGCAGGGGTAAATATATAGGGGGGTCCAGTGTCCAGGGGGGAGTCCAGTGTCCAATAGGGGTAAATATGATTTGGGCATCCCAAGAACTAGTTTCCAGGGGGAGTCCTGTGTCCGACACAGGGGGTACAAGGGGGATGGTAGGGGTGGGGGGAGTATGGGTCCAATGTCTAGCATGGGTCCAGTGTCCAACAGGGGTAAATATGCAGGGGGACTAGAAGGGGGCCTAGTAGGGGGGCCTAACAGGGGGCAGGGGGCCTAGCAGGGGGCATGGGGACTAGCAGGGGGCAGGGGGACTAGCAGGGGGTAGGGGGGCTGGCAGGGGCAGTGGGGGATGGCAGGGGGACTAGTAGGGGGGGACTGGCATGGGGTGGCAGGGGGCAGGGGGGGATGGCTGGCAGGGGGTGGCAGGGGGAACTAGTAGGGGGCAGGGGCAGGGGGGCTGGCAGGGGGGTGGTAGGGGGAATAGCATGGGGCAGGGGGGGAAAGGCAGGGGGACAAGAAGGGGGTGGTAGGGGGGAGGGGTGTCCAGGAAGGGGGGAGGGGTGTCCAGGCAGGGGGAGGGGCTGTCCAGGCAGGGGGGAGGGGTGTCCAGGCAGGGGGAGGGGCTGTCCAGCAGGGGGGAGGGGATATCCAGCACGAGGGGAGGGCTGTCCAGCAGGGGGAGGGCTGTCCAGCAGGGGGGAGGGGTGTCCAGCAGGGGGAGGGGTGTCTAGGCAGGGGGGAGGGCTGTCCAGTAGGGGGGAGGGGTGTTTAGACAGGGGGAGGGGCTGTCCAGCAGGTGGGAGGGGCTGTCCTGCAAGGGGGAGGGGTGTCCAGCAGGGGGGAGGGCTTTCTAGCAGGGGGGAGGGGTGTCCAGCAGGGGGGAGGGGTGTCCAGGTAGGGGGCGGGGCTGTCCAGTAGAGGGGGAGGGGATGTCCTTGAGGAATGTCTAGATGAGAACGAGCATGAATAGGTGTAACAGCAGGTAGAGTAAAATGTGGCAGCCCTATAAGTATATGTCATGTGTAACCTATAGGGTGAGGTCTGTAATGATGCTCCTAGACATGTTCTGGTTGTGTAAAAAATGTTGGGAACTCTCTATTTTCTATTTCTTTATTCATGTATGTTTCTTGTTGGTACCCCATGTTGATAGGATGTTTCATCTTAATTCTAGTTGCGGTAGAGAACCCTCTTTGATAAGGTGCTCAAGTTGGGAGTACGAGTTGAGGATCTGCTTATAGAATATATCCAACAGAATTGTGCTTTACCAATTTCAGCATGAACACATCCTTGGGTAGGGGGGGGGGCTGGCAGGGGGGGCTGACGGGGGGGAGGGGGACTAGCAGGGGAAGGGGGGGGGGGGGGCTGGCAGGGGGACAAGCAAGGGGCAGGGGGGGGGGGGGGGCTGGTAGGGGGACAAACATGGGGTGGTAGGGGGGACTAGTAGGTGGCAGGGGGGTACTAGCAGGGGGACTAGCATGGGGCAGGGGGGACTAGCAGTGGGGGTGGCAGGGGGCAGGGGGGACTGGCAGGGGGTGGCATGGGGGACTGGCAGGGGGTGGCAGGGGGGTGTCCAGGGGGGTGTCTAGGGGATGTCGAGGGGGTGTCCAGGGGGGTGTCGAGGGGGTTGGGGGGTATTTTTTTTATGGATTTGGACACCCTATAGCCACGGTTTAAACCGTGGCTATTGGTTTATTGCCACGATTATTAACCGTGGCTATATACATAATGCCACGGTTTAAAACCATGGCGATTAAGTCTGTCCGGCCTTTAGTATAGCCACGGTTTCAACCATGGAATTAGCTAAACAGTCACGGTTTGAACCGTGGTTATATACCTATAGCCACGGTTGAAACCGTGGCTGTAGTGTTAAAGCCACGGTTTGGAACCGTGGCTATAGGTCTAGGCCTATTGCCACACCAAACTTAGCCACGGTTTGAGGAACCGTGGCTATTACCTATAGCCACGGTTTTAGGGCCTATAGCCACGGTTTAGAACCGTGGCTATAGCCCGAATTTCCAGTAGTGTAGGGATGTCCCTAAGGATGAGTATACGTATAGGATATAGTCCTAGAACTATGGTAACGATCATAGAATTTATCCTAAGATGTTAGATATTGAGGGTGCTCCCCCTTTACTATGTTGTTTTCCCTAGCATGATATTTTCCTCTCACACTATTCTTTTTGGGTTTTAGAAAATGGCTAGAAATAGGAAGATTCATGATAATGGAGGATATGATGGACAATGGAATGATATTCTTCATGAGAAACCAAAGGAAATAGGATTTGGAAGTCCAAACATCATTATTATGCCTAATCAGAAATCTCATAATATGATCAATAATCCCAACTTTGGTATGTTTCCCGACTCAGATAATAAGAGAAAGATGGAGTTTCATGATGATCATAGAGGAAAGAAATTTCAATTTTCCTCATGTAAATCATGTGGGAAGAGGCATTAGGGAGATTGTTTCAAAGGAACCGGAAGATGCTTTGGGTGTGGAAAAGGACACAAAACCAGTAAGTGAAAAGGAAAAGGTTCAGTTAACACCATGGATGAGGATAATGGTATTTCTACGACATCAAAAATGGTTAAATGTTTTAAATGTGGAATGTACGGGCATTATGCAAACCAATTCCCTAAGGGAAAGTCTCATGAAGAGAATCAGTACGGCCGTATGGGTGGTATTTATGTTGATGATGATAAAGAGACTACAAATGATATGTGAGATGAAATAATTGTTGAAGCTCGGTCAATGGTTTAAGAAGGTAGTGGAATGATTGCATGTTTATCAAGTGTAATGTTTTATAAGTAATCTCATGGTACTATGGAATAAAGAGACATCTAAGGACTGTTACACTGTTGTCTTTCCTTGAGTTTTGAAAGTGTATGATTAATGGTACTAGTATCCATGAAAGGTTATTCAGATATTTTTGGAATGTAGATGATATGCACATAATGAAGGGATAAGGAGAAAATTAAATGTTTGATATTATTCATGAGCTCATGACCGATATAAGGAGAAGGTTATATCATGGTTTGAGTATATAGAATTTTTGGATTTTGGTATGTAGATAGAGTTAAATTTTGACAGCATTCATGCTTTCAATAAGGTTTAATGGGTATTCATTTTTCAAGAGAATACATGATTAAGGTACTCACATGATTGGAATGTGACCAACAAGATATATGGGGGATAAAAGATGGTATTCACATGCTTGGTTGATGACATTTCAAGAAATCGTTTTCTTTATACTATGAGCTTGGACCGAAGTATTTTAGATAAGCCTAAAGATTGGAATGGATTATGTTGGACATAAGTTAGTATTGTTTAAGGATAGAACTTTTTTTGATATTATTGATGGGATGTTATAGTAATGTAGTTTTAGAAAAAGGACAACCTGTAGGATGGGCGACAGCCCATCGTGTCGGACAAGGCTGTTGGAATCAAACCCACAACCGAAGTGCGACTGGCCTTTATCGCCTACCACTGGCCTACAGGAAGACCTTGTTTAGTAGAAAATAGTTTTATTATATTAAGCAGTATGATATATGAATTATAAGTCTATTTTAGGAACCATATATGATTAATCTCACTATAGATGGACTTATGTATTTTTGATAACTTTTATAACCTTTTGTTTGAGACAGATGGAATGACCCATCATTCTATCACATGAGCTGCTAACACTTCACGAATGACAAATTCAACTTCATTTCTTTAAGAGATGAAGTGGAAATTTTCCAAAGAACTATCAACGGTGAGACTGTACTAAAATCATGAAAGTATTTCTTCTATTTCCAATTTCATCAACTTTAGGGAAATGATCTTGAAAACCAAAAATGTTGTCCTAGTGCCCTTATATCTGATGAATCAGATGGTACCTTAGATCATCGCAAATCTATGGCTTTGTGATTGTTGGCTATTTCATATTCATGTTCTCTACCACTCTCCATCAGAACATGATGGTTGGATTTTTCTTCCATATCCATATTTTCACCTATGTTCTCCTACGTGCAAACCCAGTGATGAGTTAATTTGTGTAACTGTTACATTTCATACTTTAGTTTTTAAAGCCAAGTTTTGGTATTCCTTTTTACGATGTGGGTTTCTATTAAACAAACTTTCGAGTAGTAAACCATTTATAACCCCGACGAATTTTGCGGGCGAAATTCATTTTAAGGGGGGTAGAATGTAACACCCCGAGATTTTATGAAAAATATTCTTTTGATTTCATTAATGTCTTGTGTTGTATGCTACACCAAGATTACCTTTCACTATATGCAACACCGTATTAGCTTGCAGTATACGCAACACTATTCTTGGATCGTGTTACACACAATTTTGATAATAGTTATTCTAAGAAACATTGAGTATATATATATATGTATATTAAATGTATAAATGAAATGTGGTTGGATTCTGTTATACGAAACAACGAAGGATTCTTGCACAACACGCAACCCTGACTTGGATTGCATTACACGCAATCGCGACCTTCCTCGATAGCGTGTGTTGTACGCAATACCGGGTTTTACTAAACAAAGATATATTATTATAATATTATTATGAACTAGCCGTTATGAATATTATTAACTAAATTTTGAATTTTATAACATTATTATTCATCTTACACATTTTATATAACATTGTATAAGAACAAAATAATTTTTTCGGGTAAAATAAGTATTTTTCAAAAAATGCAGTTTTGCAGCCTTTTGATGGCGCACCCACTTTAAATCTTGTTTTTGACATATTTATAAGTTTAATTTTAAAAAATAAAATTATTCTTTGGAATCAGGATATAAAATTTTGCCTTGGATAAATTTTTCATAGTATTCTGATAAATTTCATATTTTAATGAATAGTAAAAACACACTATATTTTAATTAAAAACAACTTTTTTCATCGTAATAACTTAAGTGGTTAAATTATAATATTTATTTGTTTTAAAGTATAAATAGAATATATTTTTACCATTTAATATAATGTATGTCATTAGCATTGATTTTACATTGAATTCGTAGGTTAAATCAATTCAATCTTTTGCAATGTTTTAAAAAAAACCCGTTTTCATTCGACAACGGGATTAATTTTAATTTAATTTCTGAAACTTCTATGTATTGAATTTGAAAAAGAGATTCCATATTTGGAATCAGTGGGTACAAATTATGTTAATAGGCTACTGTTTATTTTTGGGAGTTATGAATAGTAACTACGGTAAATTTTATTTACCATAGTTAAAGGTAAATCGGGTAATTAAGGGTGAATATAATATTATAAAATTACCCTAACACATGACAAAATTCTATTGGATAACTAAGAGTCGAACCATACCACCTAAGGGTCGGATTAGATTCATTTTATGGACTTTTGACCATGAAAAGAATTTAATTATTATTAAAACCAAAGAAAGTGACAACATGTCACTCTCTTAAATCTTATAAGTATAATAATTTTAGTTTAGTGATAAACATCATAAAACTTGGAACATGAATAGTATCCAAAAATATAATAAAATTATATACATCATGATAATTTATTTAGTTTTTTTAGGGATTAAATAATTATCATTAATGGTGATACATTAATGATGCATAAATTATTTATTAAGTGAAAAATCAGTAATATGGTTTTTATTGAAATAATAATACCCATTAAATGGACCCCAAACCTGAACAAAACTTATTTTTAGTGTATATATATACCATAATCATCTAATAACATAATATATAACCGTTTGGAGTCTTATAAAAGTTATTATGATGCTTATATTATATTATTTTAAATGATTCCAAAGTTGTCACCTTCATAATTTAATAAATATAACAATTTAAATATTGTGATTTTAAGATGATAAATTCGAGTAAAAGTATTATTGTGAAAGGTAATAGATTTATATTCATCATAGGATTTTAATTTTAATTTTTATGCAACAAATAAGTATATTAAATAATTATACAAAAATGTTGTTGTAATTATTTTATTAAGAGATAAACCAAATAAATGGTTTTAAAAATAATAAAATAAATATTATATGAACTATTTAATGTGATACACCAATTTTATAGATATATGTGGACTTTTATGAATCTATTAAAGATTTTATTTCGAACATATCTTCTGTATATATTTTATTTAAATTCATATAAATGAATAGTGTCAAAATGGACACTATTGTTATTTTATAAAAATAACATATTATAAAATTGTTTAAAAATAACAAAAATATTTAAAAATTATAAATTTGAATTTATATGGTCTAAAATGTTATAAAGTATCCAATTATGGACAATTCAAAACAAATAAGTAATTTTTTGTTATAATTTAAAATTTAGAATGTTATTACCACAAATAAAATTAAATTGATTAAGTAAGGATAAATCGAGTTGATAATGTTTAAAATAATTTCCTAACATGTCTAAATTTTATTGGTTGATTGGATTACAACCCTATCTCATCTTATATTCGAATATGAGTCATTTTTGGAGGTTTTTAAGTGGGGTTAGATTTATTATAAATTAATATTTTTAAGATTTCCAAAGGTGCCCCTCTCCTCCCTTATAAAAGGGAACCTCCTCCCTCTCTTCCTCACACCAATTTGAGCCTTTACGCTCGGCCAAAACCTTACCATTTCCCTTATAAAATTCCCTATAAACATCATAGAGGTCCTGGTCTTCTTCAAAGAACATTTTTTGTACCCTAAGAGGAGGATTCAAAGAGGCGTGTCAAAGAAGAGGTAATATTTGTTACCGATTCTTTCAATTTTCTTTCTTCTTCAACTTCATCTTATTTAGTTGTTTCATTATGAAGTCATAACATCAGTATCACTAATATACTGATATGTTATTATATGTATGAAACAACCATATTTCACCATCTATCCATCCTATGGAAAATGAAATCACCGTGCGTGCGTACGTACGGAATACCATCTCCACGCCGTGGTGTAAACTATTTTCCACCACCACCTTACTTGGAAGGGTATAATGGTGAAAGTAATGAATATATATGATTATTTTAAAGTGATATTTATTCTTTAATATTATACATACACTTTAATATAATTCTAAGATCATGGGAATGATATCATCGCTCGTGCGTACGTACGGAATACCGTCTCCATGATGCGATGAGATTAACTCTCCATGATAACCATTCAAGAATGATTATAAAGTATATATAATAAGTAATCATAAAATATATGATTTAATAATGCTACTAGATTTATGTATATATATATTTATTTCATCTACTTAATTCCATTCAATTCAATAAGGAAACGAAAACAACGTTCATGCGTACGTACGACCTACCATCTCCATGAACGGTGTATTTCTTTCCATTTATCGATCTATTATATATATGTATATTATGAATATATATTATATATAAATCATGTTTTATATTCTGGAATTTTTTAATAATGATCTAAGTAATCATATGAATAATTACAAGTCAAAACATGGATGACAAATGAAACGATTTTACCCAAAACACTCTTTAACATGGAATTTACAAAAGAACGGGTAATATAAAGTCATAAGTGAACCATATATGATATTATAATAATGAATATGATTCTGTAATAAGTCAATGACATTATTTAAATCATTATACAGGAGGTTTGGATACGTACGAAGCATAACGGACCTAAGGTAAGGAATAATTATTCCAATCTCATTCTTATCCGAGATTGTTTATTCATAAGTATTTACTGGGGTTATTGTTCTAATCCATGTCCATGTTTCCTAAAAATGGTTTCATGTATGTTTAATGTCATTTTTACCCATTTTTTACTTTTACTACATGGTATGTATGAAATCTTTCTATTACGAGGTAGTTTTTGACTTTTCCGACAAAAGTACGAGAAGCATGTTTTTTTAACTTATACGACATGAAAAGATTTTTACTGTTTTATAAAGCCTTATTTTCATGAAGCTTCCTCCAAAATATTTCATGACTATTTTCAACAAAATCCTTTTATTTTAAAATTTCATGACATTTTGTGAAAAGAAAATGATTTTGAAGAATAAAGGATATTTTCCTCAAGAATTCATTTCAAATGTTTTATCAAAACCATTTTTCTGTCTAAGATGACATTATTTCATATGTGTATGTTTCAAGTATAATGTCTCTATGATTTACATGGTTTCACTTTTATTATTATGAAATGATATCCATTACTTTTATACGGATTATGTGATGATGGAATGATGTTTATGAAACCCATTTTTTTAGTTGTGTTATTATGAATGATGTATGTTTATTTTGTGGCACAAGTAAGAATGATTTCATTATGAGATGGGTGGGACCTATATCTCCCTCCAATGCATTGGTTAAAGATTTATATCTCATGATATAGACATGGCTGGAACGGCAAGTTAAACCAGTTCATTAATACAGGACTGGAACGAGGAGTGAACTCGATTCAGAAAGGGTCTTTGTCCACTAAGATGGTCTTGGCATCAATGCATTGGATAATATGGAAATCATATCATGTGATTAATGGTTTCTACAATTACATGTTTTATTCCCATTCTATTTTATCATTCTTAATGTTTCTTTATGATCTATGCCTTACGTACTTTCATGTTTTATGTCATTGCTCAAGATTTTGATGTTTAAACATTATGTTCATGTTTTTAAGTTCAAATGTATATGGTATGTTTTATTTTATCCATGCTTACCCTTACTGAGCATTTAAGCTCATCCTTTTTTATGTTTTCTTTTCCCCAGGATATAAAGAAAGGTTTTAGGTAAGAAAAAAAAGGTGAAGATCTTTATGGGAGATGTTGAAGATATTTCACCATGATTAGAAGATTACGTTCCAAGTTTCCAAAGACACTAAACTATTACGGTCCTTGTGTGTCTGTTTTTGTTATGTATTAAGTATTCCGCTAAAATAATGCAATGTCCATGTACGTCAAGCTTTGGGTCTCTAAACCTCAAGTATATGAAAGTCACTCTCCCACTCCTTTAGTGTGTTCGGAAGGTGCAGCTTGGGGACATTGACAGTGAGGCTCAACATGCTCAGATATCCTCAGGACTGGAACATGATGGATTTTATGAAGGTGGGGGGCACATCATCCTCCTCATAGGACATACCATGGTACCTATGGTCCAACGGGAGGAGGTGTTGAGGGAGTTCCATACATCCCCTCTGGCGGTATATCCTGGTGTGGAAAAGATGTACTAGGATGTCTGGTGTCAGCACTAGTGGCCAGGGATGAAGAACGCAATGGCAGAGTTTGTTTCTTGATGCCTCACTTTGTATCATGTGAAGGTCGTGCATTAGGTTCCAACAAAATTTTCTCATCCACTAGAGGTTCCAGAGTGGATGTGCTATGGAATCTCCATGGAATTTGTGACAGGGTTTACTTGTATGTCCTGGGGATATGATTCTATCTAGGTGATGGTTGACCGACTCACAAAGTCATCCCACTTCCTACCTATCTGATAGAAGGGATTAGTAGAGAGATTGGGACACCTCTACATATAGAAGATCGTGTGACTCCATGGGGTTACATCGACGATCGTCTCCGACCAGGACACACGATTTACTTCTTGGTTGAGGAAGGGATTATAGAAGGTGTTTAGGACTAACTTATGTTTGAGCACTGCCATTCATCCTCAGGTGGATGGTTAGACAGAGCGGACCATTCCGACGCTGGAGGACATGCTTCATGCATGAGTCCAAGATTTTGGCCATAGTTAGGAGGATCAATTTCCCAAGGCGGAGTTCAAATACCACAACAGTTATCACTCTACCATCGGTATGGAACCATTCGAGGCCCTTTATGGTTGACAGTGCAGATCACCTCTATGCTAGATAGACCCAAGGGAGTCCATACATATGGGTCCAAAGTTGGTACAGTCTACCACTAAAAATGATACATATCATCTAGGAGTATATGATGACTGCACAAGGAAGATAGAAGTCTTATGCTGATAGGAGGCAGAGACTTTTGGTGTTCGAGGAGGGAGACCATGTCTTCCTATGGGTCTCACCTTAATGAGGACTATAGAGATTTTTCTGAGGTAGCATGTTATCACTGAGGTTTATTCGACCATTTCTGATAATTCAGAGGATTGGCATGGTGGAATACTACTTAAAACTTCCACCACAGCTAGAGAGGGTGCACGACATCTTCCACGTATCCTAGTTGAGTAGATACATGCATGACCCATCTCACATCATTGACCCCAGTGAGCTGGACTTCAATGATGGGGTGACGTTTACGAAGGTTCCTGTAACGATTGTGGATCAACAGAAGCGGGTCCTTCATGGTTGGTCGATACCTCTGGTGTGCATTCGCTAGAATCACAGGAACCTCTGGGAGAGTACATTGGAGCGGGAGGCTCAGATTCATGCTCAATACCCTCATTTGTTTTCTTAGTGTATGTTGTGGATTTCGAGGATGAAAAGACCTAAGGTGGGGATAATGTAAATACCCTGATTTTTGAAGTGAATTTATTTTAATGTTATGAAATTATTAAGAGTTTGAGAAATTTATGGTGATGGATTCCAAGGCCCGATGTTCCCATAATGAATTTATGATCTTTTTTTAAGGTACATTTAGTAAAGTTACAATAAGAATTTTCTAACTTTTGAACTGGTGCTTAGATTAAAAATATGGGAGCACCATTGAATCGACACCACCAAGATTCTCTTAAGGAAGGATTCACTTTAACTATAGTAGATACGTAGAAAAAGATAATTTTTGGGACATTTTAAAAGAAATAAATAAAATTACATTGTTATTTTATTTTCTCTCTTTCCCTCCAATAAACAAATGACAATGTCGGACTAGCGGCATGTCAAGACAATAAATGGCCTGACCATTCAATCTTAAGTAAGGACATCATTGGGGAGTTGGTAATGTTACTAATTAATGGGCATCCATTAATTCCACGAACATTGCACACCCTCCCTCTCTCCTATTAATATGAATCTTGTGGAGAGGTGTCGGCACTACTTCACCTTGAAATGAAGTTGTGACAATGTGTAGAGACGACGATCCCTTGGAGGACGAAGCTGGTTTTAGCGGGAGGTGACTACCGACTCTGAAACCCTGAATCGGAGATCGATGTTCGAGTAACGTCGTTGGAGGATAGTTTTGGAGGATGTCAAACACTGACCCCCTTCCTCAATCGTAGAGTCTCTCCAACAACCTCTGGTAGGGGTTTGATTTTTAATTAATTCAAGTGAATTTCTGGAACCCTTTGATCCTCCCTTAGGATTACGAGCTAATGTGGAGGGCGCGGGCCAAACTAACCCAGCCCGAACCATCCGCTACATTGACTCCTTGTGCCCTTCTTGGAAGACCGTCGGTCTGGCGGAATTGACTGGATACAAAGGAGGTGTTTTTCTGATGCACACCATAAGAGGAGGCTATGATACTAAGCCTCATTGATCATCGGAGTGGCCGACACTGGTAGGATGCGGAGGAGGAGCGGCGCACTGGTATTCATCGTCAGTGAGCAAGGGGACACAACTCATCAGCTGCGGCAGTCGGAGAAGGCGGTTGACATATCGGCTAGCCATAGAAGGGGAGGCAGCGTGACCAGCGTGCCACTAGCGAGCAGAGGACAACGGCCGATATCGAGGCGGAGGCAGAACCCGCACCTACCCGACGGGTTCTACAGCGATAGGGCGACACCTATGTGGCACTGCCATTTCACAAAACCAAATGGCCTATGGGACATTTGGGATACCGGGGATAAGAGAACCCCCTTTCTAGCTCAGGCAGACTATGGCTGGGTAGCCTTTCTAGCATGCCATGCTTCACGTGGCCAGGAAGCGCCTCCCTTGTAGACCAGACCGGCAGGTCGGGCCGCCCCCTTATGGGTCGGGCCCCTCTTTGCGGGCCACCCCTGTGTGGGCTGGGCCACCCCACATGCGAGCTAGGTCGAAACATGACCTAGCGGGCCAAGCCCGACATAGCCCAGACCAGGCGGGTCGATCTGACTGGGTCAGACCAGACCCATGCCCTATTAGACCCAAAAACACTTAAAGGGATATATCTTGAAAACTAGACGTCCATTTGATGAACCATCTACGACGTTGGGAACCTTGAGTGAGAAAATCCTTTTGGTATACTCCACTAGGGTTTTGGAAAGAGTTGGAGTTTTTTCATGTTGGATCAAACCTGAATCTAACTGGGCCCTCAGAACTAAAACACATATAACTAACAGACCAGACATCTGATTGACGCACCGTCTGTCTCACTAGAACCCTAATTACATGGAATTCCTTTGGGTTACACCTTAGTGGAGCCTAGTGGTAGTCTAGGTATGACTGAAATCTTCAGGTAAAGATTATATGGAACTCGAGTGCACCACTTGTGAGGAATATTGCGGCAGGCTATAACGTGAAGAAAGAACATCGATCCTATGTGGGTCAACATCTATCAATCATGTGTGGGTCTGCTACTATTAGATTTTGTGTGAGTTAGTGCTCATTGATCCTATGTGGGTCGGTGCATAATGATCCTATGTGGGTCATATCCTATGTGGGTCAGTGGGGGTTAGTTACCTATCGATCTTGTGTGGATCAGAAGCAGTGCTACTTAACAGAATAAGATGATATAGCTTTAAACTAATAATTTGTACCTCAATATATGTGTTGTCTTGGTTGGAGCAGAATCTTTTACCTTCGTGTGGTTACATATGTGGTACTTCTATCATCATGGTGTTACATGTGTGGTACTTCTATCGTCTTAGTGTTACTTGTGTGCTACTTCTATCTTCGTGGTGTTACCTTGGTGTTACTTCTATCTTCGTGGTGTAACCTGTGTGGTACTTCTATCATTGTGGTGTTACCTGTGTGGTACTTCTATCTTCGGGGTGTTACCTATGTGGTACTTCTACCATCATGGTGTTGTCTTCGTGGTGTTACCTGTGTGGTACTTCTACCTTTGTGGTGTTACCTTGGTGGTATTATTCTCTCATGTATGAGATCAGTATGTCTTGATAACTTAGGTATAAGTATTGGAATATACCTAAGTAGATTTGATTTCTATTTATTCGTGCTTTGAGATTGAGATATTTCTTTGTGGTATTTACACTGTGGAACACTAGGAGACCTATGGGAGTCTCGAGCTACCTAATCATTATCATTATACTAAGACCATCACGGGATTTCCCCTACATTGTTGTGTCTTGTGCAGATGACAGAAAATAATGATCGAGGCTAAGGGTGCCAAGATTGGACGGTTCTCAGAGGTGGACCATTTGGCATGACATGATGCAGGGACTACTGATCATGAGTTGTACCTACCCTTCAGGTAGGATCCTTGGTGGACGATTCGTGAGCTATTTTTCATTTCTCAGTTGTATTTGTACAATAAATTTGTTCATGTACTTTTATAGATGGGCTTGTATTCCAGCCCATTTTACTTTCAGAACTCTTTTACTACAACCGTTTACTTAGTGGCTGCTACTTGTTATGTTCTTGGACTGTGTGTCTGCACAGGTTAAAAAGGAAATGCCCTCCCATTTTATGGATACACCTTTCTAGTGCTAGTCACCATCCCCTGTCCTATGGAAGGAGGGATTGGGGTAGTCACGGCACGGGCACTGAGGGACGGGTCATGACCGACCATTCTATCCAAATCTCTGCTCAAGACCATCAAAAACTGAAGGGTCTCATCAAATGAAATCTAAAAGTTACATATATATAAATAACCTTAAATAAATTTAAATAAATAATTCTATTTAAAATGAATGAAATTCCAAAGTTACCATTTCTAACCCAATGTCATAGAGGTCTTGAGTGCCTCTAAACAGCGTAATCAAGCTTAAAAAATTTAAACTAAATATTGTAAATCAAGGAAAAATAATTATAACCATTTTGGAACCCTGTCCAAATTGTCCCATGGAGCGGAGACCACTAACTGAACCTCACTCACACAATATAGGTAATGGAATTCCCAATAATTTCCAATAAGGGGTACAATCTATAAAATATGAATAAATAGGGGTATTGCTCAAAATTTGTAATTGTGCTAAATAGCCGCAAAACCCAAATGTCAATGAAAACACAAAAAACGGTATGCACCACCTACATCATACTCATACGATTTTCCTCGTCTAACTTCAACCTCTATTTCATCCTAGAACAGATTCGATCTACAAAATGATCAAAACTTCTCAACCCTCGATTTGTTGGTCAAGAGGAGATACCCTGACGAATGGATCAAGGAGAATCATGGGATTACCATTTGTGTTCCAATGGATCTGAAGGTGTGTAAATCAGGGTTCAGATAGACAATCTAGAGGAATTTCTTCCTCAGGCACTACTTCTCGCTCAAACTCATAGAGGGTTCTACCCAGAAATGTGAAATGAGGCTACTTCCCATTTTAATGAAAAAAATACACATCATGAACTTGGAACTACATGCTTTGTTGGTTCTTTTATAATTCAAAAGATGGTAGAATCTCATGAAGATCTTGCTGACTTGACTACACATCATGCACTAGAAAGTACACAACATGTACAAGGTTTGGTTCTCTAATCCCCTACTGACATACCTATATGCCATGTATACCCATTGTACAGCCAGAGAGTACCCAACATGTACTGGGGATTACAATGAATGTAATCCAATGTTTGGTCGTGTGATTATTAGATTCCAATACATGCCTAGTTCTCCCATGTTTTCTAAAAAACTACTCAAGAGGAAAAAGAAAAACAAGACCCATACCTCAATGGATGAACTGGGTTCTTACAAACTTCCCCCATTAAAGCATTTGGTCCCTAAATTTCCCTTCCATGTGTGGTGAAGAAATATTCCCAAATAACTCTAGCCCAAAGCTCAAATCCAACAAAGGTACAAAGAGTTGTTCCCAGGCCCATATTCCTCCCTTGATGCATCACCACCACTGCTTTTTATCAGCTTCTCCCATGTCACTTATGACACCCAATCACATCCCACAATGCAGTGTCTCCCACCTCGAGCCCAAGGATCCCATTGCACAACAGTGTCCTCCATCCCATAGATTTTCTAAACAAACTGACGCCTCACAATTCTATCACAACCAAAGCCTCGATTCATCGATTACCAAGGCACCTCAAGTAACCTAAATACAATGGATACCCCTATTCCCAAAGAACCTCAAAACAAACATCCAAGGATTCCCCCTATTCCAACAATCTCATATATATATTTAATCATGCACCCGAAATGGTGCCAACCCAATGACTAAAGTCTTGTCAGTCCAAAAACATCTTGTGCACCTCATGCACTGAAAAAAGGACATAACTAAATAGGTCATACCAAACCAAAGTAGAAACAATTATGGTCATGCCTATGGCATAACTATGAGCATTGTCAGCTCACCAGTATGGTCATCCCCTGGAAGTTCTGTGGTGTGCACCTGGCCTGAAACACACTGCCTAAACCCTTTCCTCCCTACAATGCTACACTAGTCACCATCCAATGACCCCTTAGTCGGGTCCCTCTATCTCCACAATTTTCTACATATGTAGTTGATCCTCTTCTAACCTCACCTGGTACTGATCCTGAATAAACATCAGATGCCACAGTCTGCCCTTGTCCCTAATAAACAACTATCTGAGAAGGCTGCCTGCAAAACCTCTCGAGATGCCCAACTGATCCACATGTACATAATGCCTTTATAGGCATATCATATTGAGTACAGACATGCCCTGGCTATCCAAAATGAAATAAACCCACTGTTTTACTACCACAAGGTGGTCTAGCGAGTCCTTGGCCAGACCACCATGCCGAAACTCCCCTGACTATGAGTTCCTGATTCACTTCTCTATGAACGAGGCCAACCTAAAGATGTTCAACTGCACCCAAATGGAATTTCATAATCCATCCTCAAATCACCTCACCCTTGAGGTGTTAGTGCATAGCATACTCGGTGTAAAGAGAGCCAACTCAGTGAAAGTAGCTGCAAAGTCCATAAAAGACACACCACTCTATTGAAGGCCAGAGAACTCCTAAGATCGCTCTACTCTCAGCATCTCCAAGAAAAAGTGATCAAGGATTCTATCCTCAATTTAATTCTAGTTAATTCCATCTTGTTTGCGAGCCTAAACCTGCAAAACCCACCAGCACTTCACCGATCTTCCTAGAATGTATGTCGCCAACTTAACCTACCACCTTAGAGGCATCTCGAGATGCTCGAAGATCACCTAAATTCTTTCTATATAGTTCTTAGATACCTATGGAACACCCTAACACCAAGTTCTATGACTGAAACTATGAAGTAAGGTAAGCCATTGAGGGATCCATTCCCTACACCTTTTTCGATCCTCTGAAAAACATATACCAGACTAGATCAGAGCTCCTCATCAAGTCACGGCCCGAATTCTACCAAACCTAATAGTTGCTCTGCCTTTAATGGATCTTGAATATGATCTTTTCCCTGGGCTAGTGAATGTGTCTCATTCTTTGCCTACCCCTCATGGGTCTGCACCTAATTGTGCTCCTACAATACTATAAAATCACCCGCCTAATGTTCCATTGATCCTTCTAGAAGGAACCTTCTGAGTACCACAGATAATCATACAACCCACATATATAAAAATATATATATAATGCAAATAGGTAAAGAAGTAAAGAGGAAGCTCATAACAATTACCCTTACTCTCCCCATCATAGCCATTCCCGCATATGATATCAACCTTATGGCCTCCGTATATTCCCTTAACAATGCTATGTATCAAAAGTTCCATGGGCCAGGCCCATCTTGATAAATTGTTGCCTCAAACCGGTGATTGGGTTTCCAAATCCTAGTGATCAAAATCACCTCAAGCACAAATACTTCCTGCTCGTATAAGAGCTAGTCCCAAATCCCCTATCACATGAAATTATACAAATATATAGTGCATGGAAGATTACATTTCCTAAAACAAGAAGTCTATCACTTTAAGGAATTTGATATTCTTAACATGGTATTGTCCCTTCACAATCCTTAAATGTATATATGGAATTGAAATAGCCTAAAAATGTTCTTATAAAAATCCCAGCAACCACGTCTTGACTTACCAGGCCAAGGCCCAATTCTTCCCTCCCCACGCCCGGTTAAGGGTCACATATAAAACCAATAACATAAAATACCATGTGAGAAACCATGGTAGAAACCATATAAACTGTAATCTAAGAAAAATTAAAACAGAAATCCCCACCCAATGAAACATGGTACATCCCTTGTATATGGGGCTGCATGCTCTCAAGAACAATCTAGAAACCTAGTTCCAATTACATCCTAACTCTATTATAAAATATCGAAAATAATAAACCACCATAAAAGAAATGAAGTATCAATCTCATTAGTAGACAATGAATCACGATTACTAAATTCTAGTGAAGAAGAAAATCCTTTGATTCCACTTTGCAACGTCCTGACCCAAATAGTGCTAAATGAGATGGGTGTCACTAGCCTTAAGAACACCTCCCCCAATTCCACAGTCATCCAAATATCAGATAGGATGTAATCAAGTATTTCGGGGAGGCTATACCCTCTGGGAATATGAAATGGTACTGGTTCAATAATTATAATATAACAAGAAACAAAAATAAAACGGCTCACAAGACTCGAACCAGACCTGCAGAGCAGAAACATATCCAATTATAATAAATAACTGGAGAAATATATAAACAACTGCAGTGGAATGTAAATAGATAAGCATCAAAAAAATCAATTGTAACTACTATTAAAACAAACAAGACATGAATCCCTAATAGGTCATACATGATAATATAAAAAGTTCACCCATGGTTAACCACTATAGATACATTTAATAAAATGAATGCTGAAATAGGAATGTAATCTAAACAAAATTAAACATGCATCAAGAAATGACCACAATGTCTATACGAACATCAATGCCAAATAACACTATAATACCACCCCTGAGGTAGATCCTTTACCTATATGTAAAAACATAAAGTCTACACACATCCTGAAGGGCCTGTGTAGGGTGTGAGATAAATCTGTATAGGATACCACCCAATGGTGTATAATGGGCATAAGTGTTTAAGAAGAAAAAAATCTAATAATGGTAAACAATAAACTGTAATAAAAAAAACCTCCACTAGTGCTCAATATCCACAAAGGATTGTCACCTTATTTCGCCAATTCTAGAATCTCTAAAGCGAAGATATTCCTTGGCCCATGGCCAAAGGTAATAATGTATTTAGAAGTCTCAGTGAACCCTCAGGTTCCACCCCAATAACATAACACACCACCATGTTCCTATTGACACAACATGTCTCAAAGTACCGATGTCCCAAAGTCACACCCAAATAATATTATCCTGGTCCCACAGACCCTTGCATGAAATCTCATGTCAACTCATGGAATGAAAAATAAAGGGAAAAAGATGTCTATTATAAAATAATAACCAGGGGAACAGAAACGTCTCCCCCCAAATAAATATCCATGCCCAAGACCTCAATCATGGTATGCCTCATCCCACAACCCAATATCCTTATCAGTATCAACTGAAGGCTCCTCAATTCGACATGGCTTCCTATGACAAGAACCCCCAAACTAATAATATATAAACTTCAACTATTGTGGGCCTCTACCCAAATGAATGGTCAAAACCCCCGCACCACAGAGTCTACAATTGTGCACATGACTCAAATCATCCTTTTGACCATCACGTGTGAGCGGAAATCACCATATAAGAATAAAAGCGACACCATCTATGACACCTTGTGTACTTGAAACCATGTCGCTCAAATTTGACGGTCATTCTATCCATGTATCCTAAGAAATTCCCAACTTGATGGTCACACTTCCTCAAACCAATGTGCATGGCACCCAATCCCATGGTCAAATCCAGCCTAGAAAACTTGGGAAAAGACCAACCTATGATCAACATCAACCAATCCCGATAACCTTTGAATATGAACCTCGGGTCAAGGTTGTCAAAACCCAAAGGGTCTCATCACATGAAATTCAACAGTTATATTTATATAAATCACCTTAAATCACGTTAAACAAGTAACTCAATTTAAACAGATTGAAATTCATAAGTTACAAGTTGTAACACAATAGATCGGATTTCTTGAATTCCACTAAATATCATAATAATGATTAAGTAATATAAAAAAAATATTTATATCATTGAAAAACAATTATAACCATTTTGGCACACCAGGTCAAAATTTCCCATGGAGCGATAGCCTCTAACCCAACCTCACTCTCACAATCTAGGTAAGGGAAGTCCCAACAACATTACACAAGGTGTACGCTCAATTCAATATGATGAAATTGGGGTCTCACTCAAAACACTTCATTGCGCCAAAAATCAGCAACCCCAAATTGTCAGCAAAAACAGAAAATATGGTATGAACCACCTACCTTATAATTGAATGATTTTCCTCATCCATCACCATCCTCTAATTTATCCTAGAATATATTATATCTAAAAAATGATCAAATAATGATCAACCCTTTATAAAATGGTTAGGAGGAGATATCATGAATAACAGATCAAGATGAATCAAGGGATTACCTTTTGGGTTCAAATTGATTTGTTGACGTTTAAATTGAGGTTCAGACAGAAAATATGGAAGAATTTATTCCTTATATACTACTTCTTGCTCAAACCTATTGATGTTTCTACCTAGAAATGTATAATGAGGATACTACCCATTTTAATGATAAAATAAAATACATGGAAATTAGTTTGGACTACATGCCATGTAGGTTCATTTACAGTTCAAAAGATGGCCAAATCTCGATGATGTCTTGCCGACTTTACTTGATGGCATGCACTAGGAAGTACACAACGTTTACATGGTTTGGTCCTCTAATACCCTGTTGACATACCTACACACCATGTATACCCTTACATGGCCAGATATTACACGACATATACTTGGTATTACACAGTCTATAACCCTATGTTAGGCCTTGTGACAGTCTAATTCCAGTTCTTTCCCCGTTTTCCCCGGTTTTCTAAAAAAAAACTCAAACGGAAAATGAAAAAAAAGATATGTACCTCAAGGGATGAACTGGGTTCCTACTCCCTAATGTAGGATCTTCAATTTTGGTTTATTATTCCAAAACACGAAGGAACAATGATCATACATTCATAATCATGAAGAATGAAGAATGGATGGGGAAAACATCAGAAACAAATCACTTGGAATAAACATGAGGAACAAACCTGAACAATTTTTTGTTCTGGTATCAATCCATTCCTGTAAGAATGATCAAAAAGCTAAATCAAATAATAACCAACCCGTATAACTTCTCTCAATCATGACCTTCCCATAATAATGATTAAACCACATGTCAATCTATTCATTGGCTGATCCTCATTCTTCATTGATTCTAAGAAGAAGGAAATATTAAATTTAAATAAAAACACCCTACATAGGAAAGAATCATTTTCTACTAAAGACTGATTACCATTAGAAAACCCTATCTGGAATGATCCTTTCTCCATGTTTCTTCATAATCCTCTGAGATATTTCTCAAAGGTTCCTCTCGAGAGCCTCTATGGAAATTTCTACAATTATGAGTGTAACCCTAGGTCCCTTCCTAAAGGCTTATTTAAAAAAAATTCCTCACATCATAATGTCAAAATAAATTAAATCTTAAATTTATTTTATTCATTAAAATGTCCAAATAATATCTTTTACATATGACTCACATCTGATGTTAGGCCTCTCCTAGAGTAAAAATGATTTTATGAACACAACGGTTCCCTCAAGTTTTATGATACGGACACCAGCCAAATCTATAGAATCCCCATCGACGTGAATCTCGAAGGTACACATTGTATCCTTCGTGAAAATCAAAAGGCCTCCACCATTTTTCAAGATAATATTTTTGATGGATTTGGGAAGTCATCATCTTTTATTGAATGGTCTGAACCTTCTCTGTAGCAGCTCTCACCAAATATGGGCCCTTGAGTGTTGACTCTCCTAGGTGAGTCCAGTGAAGGGGTGATTGGTAGAGTCACTTGTACAAAGCCTTGAATGGTTACATACCAGTGGTGTAATTGTATTCGTTTCTTCACATTACCTCCACTTGATGTAGGTGAGCCTACCAACTATGAACAAAGTCCAACATACAATCCCACATCATGTTTTCCAGGACCTGAATGGTCTGCTCCATCTGGATGCCTATTTGGGGGTGAAATATCATGCTCAAATGTAACTGAGTCCCAAAAACGTCCTAAAATCCCTTACACAACCAGTATGTAAATTGGGAATCATGATCAGAATCTCTCATAAGTGGGAATCTAAGGATTGCAATTATCTTCTGCAGGTAGAGGCATCCCAAACTCTCTACTTAACTATCCTCTAGGATAGCTAGGATATAGGCCGACATGGTGGGTCAGTCAAAGATCACTAAGATTGCATCATGAATCATGTATATACATGGTAAACACAATATGAGGTCCATTGATATCCCATACCACTTCTATTATGGTACCTAATGGGGTTGGGAAAAATCTTCTAGAACATGGTGCCCAGCCTTCACCTAGTGACACATAAGGCATTGAGAAACGAACTCCGCCACTACCTTTTTTATCGGTATCCACCAAAACTGATGTCATTGGTCCTAGTTCATAATCACCACTCAAGTATGTACCACCAAAAGGGATGTATAAAACACCAACAAAACCTCATACTACAACTCCACTGGTACAATATTGTGTCCTTTGAAAAGGACAACATGCCTCTCTCCTTGTGAATATCCATCAAGCGCATGTCTTGCGGACATCTGAGCATGGAGAGTCTCATAGAAGGTATCCCTATGATGTTCTTCCTTGAATCACTATAAGAGTGGAGGGGTAAAAAATATAAAATTGAGGTAATATGCTCCACCTCCATTAATAAAGGTTAACTGTAACAAGGCCAAATACTATGAAATCTTGTTCAAAAACTGAGAACTAAATCTTCTACTGATAGAATATTCTACCACATTCCCCTTCCCAGGAGTATAGATAATCTCAAAGTCACTAACCTAGAGGAAATCTAGCCATAAACTTTGATTCATGTTCATATATTCCTTATATAAGATATACACGAGACTCTTGTGATGACATTAGATGATGAATCGCTTAACCATCATGTAGTGTGGCCACATATTCAATGCGAAAACTACCATTTACAACTCAAGTTCTTGGGTCACATAGTTCTGCTCATGTAGACTCAAATTTCACGAACCATATACAATAATCGTTTGCCTCTACCTTAGGACACAACCATGTATGGTCCTTGATGCATTGCAGAACACTATGTACTCAACACCCTCCCTAGGCAATCTGATGATTGGAAAACTCATCAAACTCTTCATCAACTGCTATAAAGACTCCTGGGACTTCTCTATTCACATAAATGGATTCCCCATTCATGTCAAAACTTTCATAGGTGCTGATATCCTTGAAAAATACGGAATGAATATCTGATAATGGACTGTTATCCCAAGGGAGCTCTTCACCTCTTTCATGCTCGTAGGTGCTCCCATGCTTACACTTCCTCCACCTTGGCCTGGTCCATAACCACTCCATCCAATGAGATATCATGTCTCATAAAGTGGATGAACTGAATCCAAAACTATAACACCGAGTTATTCCCATAAATATGGGTCTATCAAAGTAAGTATATAGCTATCCTTAGGTGTCTCTCGTGATCCTCCTCAGATGTTGTGTACACAACAATATTGTCGATGAAATATACCACGAACCGATATATGTTAGGATGAATGATCTATTTCATGAGTCCCCTGAACACTATGGTGTTGTTTGTCTTGTTAAAGGGAATCACAAAGTACTTATATAGACCATAGCTACATATGAAAATATTCTTCTGTATATGCTCATCCCACACTAGTAACTAGTGATAGCCATCATACCCCTCTCAACTGATCAAAGAGGTCATCGATCCTCATTAGTGGATACTTGTTCTTCATGGTTACCAGGTTCACACACTGGTAGTAAAAAAAACATGAATCCCCCACTTCCTTTATGGAAAACAGAACTAGGGTTGCTGGTGGTGGAAAATTGGGTCTCACAAAGCCCTTCCTCTACAAGTTCTCCAACTACACCCCAAATCATGAATCTCTACATGAGCCATATGATATGATGGTGACGATATCAATACCTTATTGGGGTGTATGTCGATAAAGAATTATATCTACTGGTGGGGAGGTAAACCCGTAACATATTCTGTAAAGGAATTCTCATACTTATCCACAACTAATGTGAACTAAAACTCATAAAGTCTATTGCTCTGAATGTCAGGCTAGAAAACTCATGAATAATTGGCTTAACCCTCATATGCATGAGTCCATCTTGAACTATTGGGGTTTCCCTTTCCCCAAAAAAGCAAAACCTCATTCCGTCATTACATACAGACCACACCCTTCACCTAAAATAGTCAATCTTGGTATGATCTTAAGATAAACAATCAATACCAAGAATGATGTCGTAATGCCTCGATGCTACCACAATGAGGATCCAACCGAAATTTTTTCCTCTGGGAGACAGTCACATTGTTGGTTTAAGTGTTTCATCATCAAGTCTTCTCACATAAGTGTCTTCAATAATAAGTTTTGAGCAAAAAATTTTACACAAATCTCATGTTCGTTTACAAGGTATGTAGCATGAAAGGGATGACAGGAACCTATGTCTATAATTACAACAACTATAGTTGAAAATACATAGATCATACCTGAAATCATCCAAGGATCCCCTATGTCATATTCCACAACTACATGCATCTATCTATGCCCCTATCCTCCATATCCTAAAGCCTATTATGGACCTCCCGTGGGAGGTGGTGGTAATACAAAAAAAATATTTCCACGTCCTATAACTCTCTTTGATCCAATTCCACATCCATTGTTCAGTGTATCTGCTTTCTCATGTCATTTCCTCTACCTCAATTTTCCATCCACCATCTTCCTATCAATAGCTTGGTGGGATGATAAATATCACCGGAGATGTCCCCTATTGTCACATGTGTAACATTGACTATCTCTTGGATAATTGGATCCATCATGAGGTCCCTGAACTGTATATATCCTTTCCTAGGTCCTCTTGAAATGTATCCCACATTCAGATCCCTGAGTCTGACATCAGATCCCTGCTTCAAAGGAATCTACACCTGCCTTGATACTACTAACTATCATTGGAGGTTTCTTCTTGGCCAAGAATCTTTTGATCACCAAGGCTCGCATAAGAACTCCCTCATTAGTCAGAGTTCAAAGAGGTATATCTAGGGATCAGCTATCTCTACATATTCCTCACTCAATGGTCTAATCCATGATGTACTTATCTCTAACAATATCTATTGAGTACCTATAAAGGTTGGTGAACCTCGACGAATAGTTGGTCACATTCAAGCTACCCTGCTAAAGTTGAAGAAGATCATGTATGCACACTAATCTTAGTGTAACTGGTGAGACCTCCTCTCTAAAGAGACGTGAAAACTCCATCCAAGAAATATTCATCACATTTGGAGTCAACATGGTCATATTCCACCAATGCTCTACCATACCAAGAAGAAGGATCACTGCTAGGATCAACATCTGGTCCACTGGTGTATTCACTAGATAGAAAAATCTGGTCACGACCTCAATACAGTCCTCAACTACCTAGGTGTCAGACTCACCTTGGATACGAAGGCATCAATCTCCTTCAAACTCTTGGATGAAACACAGTATGCTCTGTTCATCTACTTGTACAATAGGTACTCCTTGTTTCTCCACCGGTGGTGGTATACCTGGTAAACCACATATAGGAAACATATGGGGAACTGGACCCTGTATTAAAGCCTCTTCAATCCGGGGGTCATCATCATGGTCAAGCTTTTGAATCCTAATTGGTATGTGTTATGGAGGCATCCTGTAAAAAAACGTAACCCGGTTAATGACTACATCAAGATATTTGAATCAAGATGGACATGGAAACCACAACTCATTACTGTGGCATTCATGTGCCATTATTGTTTCCCCATGACAAGTGTTCTCATGTACAATGTCAAAAAGAATTTTATTAGAGTCCTCGGGTAAGGATACTTCAGCCGCTTTCATCAACACTATATTCCTTGGCCTGAAATCTGAAATCGAAGCACTTAACACTATTTTCCCAAACCAATGTCAAAGACTCTCAGTCTTAAGGTAGAACCAATCACCTTTTACACCACTATGTCACAACCTATCCTGGTGGGGCCCATGCTGCAACTCCCCAAGCCCACCTCCAATAGGCTAGGGACTGGTGAATAGCACCGAGTAAGCATATCATTATCATGGGAGGCATTGAATATGTATATGTATGCACACACACAACTCCAAGACCCCAAATGCTAAAATGTAAATAACCAATAAGAAAAAAATTCATGTATACCACTATCCCAACCAACAAAGTATAATAGGGAATTAAAGTGGAGTAAAGTAAACTGTGCCAAGAATATAAGCCCACTAAAAAGAAATAGTATTTAAACTACAAAGCCCAACATGTAAACAAAATAGGTACTGGGACTACTGCGTGAAATCATTAAAACACCTTAGAATCCCAGAACTCATAATTCTTTTTCCATTCCTGGTCCTCCCTAGACTCTGTCAAAAGGATGCTCATCTGCACATGACACAACACATGATGGAGAAACCCGTGTAGGGGTGAGTATAAAAAAACTAAGTAGGAAGCCCTGAAAACACAATTAAACACACAAAGTTACAATCATATCTACAAAAGTATATGTCAACATCACATATAACAAGAATATCTAGATATAATAACTCCATGACACATAGTCTAGAGGTAAGCCAAAACTACTGTATACCAACTATAGGCATTTAGTCAGAAGGTTCGATGAAGCACTCATCTAAGAGAACACACTCATGAGTATGATAGAATATACGAATTACTTCTAATATGTATTGTTCATCGTGAAACATCATAAGAGAGATACACTAATAGATCCGAAAATAGATATGACACATAAAGGAGGATCACTTCCAAGTACATAGGGTGATAAAAAAAATCCTATATGGATTTACTTGGTATGTAGAGGATTGATGCATGATGAGTTTGGTATCACCAATATCTAGGACTCTACCTGGGGCATGGATAATGAATAGATGATCATGCTTTGGGCCTCTTAGAGGGAAATACAACAACTCTCTCTATAAAATCCTGCTAAAGGGATCACACTCTTTTGAGTAGGAAACGATACCAATTAACCTTCAGGGGAAGGATATTGGAAGTAATCCCTAATGAAACTTGTCCAATATATGGTGGACATGTGGCTCAAGCCATGTAGAAGAGAGTAGATAACGTGTATTAGGGTCACAAAATATATCCCTTGACCTCGGGTACTACCCGTGAACAACATCCCATGTCCAATGTACAAGTCATGTAAAAATATTGCAACCGAAATATAGAAAGAGGTATATATCGTGTCCTTCAATTCAGGAGACAACCGAGTACTCTGTCTGTGTGCTAGAACACAATGTTAACCCATGTATCTCTTCCCGTGTTTCAGTACACAGGTATATCCTTGTTCTTGGTCCAATCCAAGTCTTGTGGTGGGGTACACACTGTGTAGGTAACCTGTATACTCCACCCCGTATCCATGTATCTCTTGAGAAACACGGTGAGTGGTTCATCAATGAACACATGTCATTTATCCAATACTACATACTGTGTGTTTTGGAATTTCCAAAACCTCCTTTTCTTCATTTGAGAACCTCTTCCAATCCATCAGTCTTTGATTCCATGGTCTATTCATCCCAAAACTTAACAGAATCTAGGTGTTTCGGGCCTTTAATTGGCTCGAAAAACATCTTCAAAACCATCTGATGAGAACCGTCCAAAAAGTGGTAAATCCCGAATCACTTCAATTATTCCATCATTATAACCATCACACCTCTACTAGTTCATCTTGATGTTGGATCTTAAATTTCAGATCATTGTGCCCAGAAATGTGGGTGCAAAGATCATCAGTTTATAATCCAAGATGAATGAAGAACATGTAGGGAAAATAGAGGAAATATTCACGTTGAAAAAATTTGAGGAATAAACCTCGACATTTTTTCATTCTAGAATCGATCCATTCATGTAATAATAATCAACGATGTAGAAAAAATAATAATCAACCCTGATAATTTCCCTCTATCAGGCCAATCCTGCAAGAACGATCCATCCTTGGGTCAAACTATTCATTGGTTGATCCTTGTTCATATTTGATTATAAGAATGTGGAAATAATAAATTTAAATAATAACTCCTTCCATGGTAAAGGATTTTTTTCCATTGAAGTCTGATTGTGTTTGATGAAAACTATTCGGAACGATCCTTGCACCATGTTTCATTGTCATCCATCATGATATTTCTCCATGGTTCATCTCGAGAGCCTCCAAGGAATATTGAAGGGTTATGTGTCTAACCTTGTGTCCTTTCCTAATGGATTATTAAAACACATAAAAGAAATCACAACATCACTATGGAACATCAAAATAAAATAAATCTAATTTTTTTTAAAACGTCTAAAAATTATCTTTTACATCCAACCCACACAGACCGATGTTAGGCCTCACCTAGGGTAAAATCGCTGCATTGAACACAATGGTTCCCTCATATTTCTGATCTGGACACCTATTTAGAAGTTACCCCGCATTTATAGGAAAACTATGTGCACGTTCTATTTAATATTTTAATATTTTTCTATAAATTGTTACGGGAACATCGGGCATTATAATTTTACGTTTTCTCAGCTCCTGGTCTCCAATTAATCCCATAAAATATTTAAAAATAATACATGCAAAATCGAGGACAATACAACACTTCCTTGGGCTTCCATGACACCTAAATTGATAATAATATCATTTTAATCTATGATACATAATTTTTTGAAATTCCACTCTATGTGTTAACAAAGATAAGATTCAAATAACAAGAAATAAATTCCAAACATAAAGATGAATTAAATAAAAAAAATTACATATACAAAAGGGTTATTTGATCATAAATCCAATACATAATATCAACCATGAGTCCATAACAAAAATACAACATCATCATAAGGGAGTATTCATGACATTAATTAAGGACATGTCCAATTCAAAAATAACCCATAACCACATTCAATTATATAGTGATTCCCCTATACAGAGCTATATAGACATACATAACTATCATGAATGAATAATTAATTGGAATTTTGAATTAAAATATTATACCCCATATGTGAAGTTACAAATACAATTAATCCATTTATTACAATAAAGTTATCCCATTACCCATCAATTGGCCTTGACATCCTATCATTATGCCCAACTCCCTAAAATTTTCTCCATTAAAGGATAACCCTTCTTTGTTATAGTACTTATTCTTATTTTATATTAATAAAATACATTATTGTTCCCGATACCATATAATTAGAGTTTAATCCCAATATTCAATTAGCACAACATTTCATTGTTGATTTTCATGATCTATTACCCTTGGTAAATCATCAATCATTGTCACATAGGATAAAATGATTTCATTCTTTTTATATTATCAACCAATGGAAACCTATTTTGAATACCACTTCTAAAATCACACATAGCATAATGTATTTCCTTATTATTGATTAATATGATAATATATTAATGTAATTTAAAAAAAATAGAAAACTTTAAAATCCCTCATTATAAATTATTTAAATTTGAGATACCTAGTCACTTATTTAGAACCCTATAAATTATTTCCCAGTTTAATCAAAAATCATCAAACAAATAACATTCATACAAGTAAGGAATTTGAAATATACTTCCAAAAAAATAATATTAAAATTATCTACCTGAATAATCATATCTTTATTTGAATTTAATTATTAGAACTTGATGAAAATAATGAAAATAAAAAAAAGTTATAGATTTATAAATATTCATACTAAAATCAATGAGAACATACAATAAAATATTACCTAAAAATTTCATTTCCCAGATAAGACAACAAATATTAACCTCCTGAAATAATGATGAATTTAATTCCTCCTATATAAAAAATAAATAGGATATAAGATTAATGAAAAAATTCAACCCTCTCATAACACCTATTATTTAAGGAAAAACAAATGATATTTAAATTTCTTCTAATGAAATTAAAAATATATTATTATTTAAAAATAACTGATGTAGAACACTATAAAAAATCATTTCGACCTTACTAGAGCACTTTTAGATCACTAGAAATATATTTCCAACCAAAAAAACATTTATGGTTGAAAGATTCAATAGATTCTCATATATTAGACCCTCTAAAAATTGGGTCAGTTCTATCAGAGAATGTGGGACCAAATATTCCCCAAAAAAACTTTTGGTCTCTATTCCTTTATTTTTTTTCTCATAACACTTTAACAACCAATTATTTTAGTATAAAAAAACTATTAAAAATGATTATGAAAAATTATATAAAAATAGTAACCTAAAAATATACCGGACATTAAAAATATTCATTATATGGATTCCCTTTACCAAGAAGAAACATTTCACATCTCATATGAGATACTCTAACAACTGAGAGATATTTTCCCCATAATTATAATATGTATACACCTAAATATTTATTTGACTCCATAACACCAACATTGAATGAACTATATCCCATCATTGATTCTTCAAATTCAAATTAATAGCACACACAAGTCTGTCATAAACTGAGGTGTCTCATTACAAATATATATTATCATAAATGATAACATGAAAAGGTATTTCATTATACAAAAAATATGGAATTTGTGAAAAATATAAAAAAATATACCCTGAGGAGGTAGTGATATATAAATAGTAAATTTCTTGGACCTCTATAGATTTTCTAATCCACCAAAAAAACATGAGTTCTAGCCACACCAACATCTTCAAAAAATAGTGTTCTAAACATGAAAACAATTATAATAATGAATGATTCAAAAATCATAACTCATAGGGGTGAAACTATTGGTATTTATATGATTATATATTATTTTTAATACATTTTCATCTACTTCATATGAAATTGGAGAAAATCTATAGCCTCTTTTATGAAACTCATTCTGAGTAACAATGCTTCTCCCAACTCTATCAAGTACAAGAAAGTATAATATGACCTCATATATAAGGAGTCAAATGACACGATCTGTATCAATTGTAGATAATTCATGTTGTATAAAGTCATTACTATGGAAATATAATCCCCTAATTCAACTCTAATATAATATATAAGATACATTAATAGAACTTATAATATAAAATCATGAAACCCCACTCCAAATAACCATTAAAATACAGTTGACATAACCTTACCAACTATAACTATATGCATTGATATTTATATATATTACTGTGGAATTATGGAGAAAATATTGATTCTATGATTAAGATAACACTCATAGGAGCTTCATGTAATCAAACCATCACCTACTCATACATTCTTCTTAGCTCATATTGTGATTGAGTCTACCCAATTGGAAGAATTTGAGATAGTATTTTCAATCTATATATGTTTAATAATACAACATCTATACCATGGAGATAACTCAATCAAGTAGTCATAAAAATCCAAAAAACCCTATTTTATTTCCATTTTAAAATTTGGAGAGTTTACAATAAACTAGTAGGTATCTATTATTCTGTCTCCTATTGTTAACATGTGAGTAACATTAAAACATAACCAATAACACCATTTTTTAACTGAACATAAAAACTATGATCTTCTATTGTGATACATGTTCATCAATTTATGAACAAAAACATCATAATCTTGGTAAATTCCATAGACACTCCTATCATTTTCTCTTTAGGACTATAAAACCCTCATGAATTTATAATAATGAATTTGTATCCAAATTATGACCTATAAAGAGAAACCTATAAAAGAGTCTCTAAAAAATATTTTATATTAAATCTAAAATCAAGATAATTTTCTTAATATGTATATTTTTATATGAAATGAAAAATAGTTCAAAAATTACCCTACAATGGTGCTTTGTCATATCCAGGTGCATCTATAATAATAATAACCTAGTATTCAACTACTATTTTGATTCTCGAACACATATGCCTTAGAAATGATAATGAGTCCATTTGCCATAGAATTTCCCTCCATAGTGTATATTTAATATTCATATTAATTTTCTGTAGTTACTCCACCAACCTTTCATACTCATGGTTTAAATCACACTATAAAAATATATATTTATGCCTATCCAGATCATTGTATTAAATTAATTTCTAACTAAATAGATTATTTCAACATCATTTCAACAAGTAGACTATATCTTCTACTTCAAGATCATGAGTTGCATGTTCTTCCAGTGTAACATAATATAAACATAACAATAAGCTACATATAGATTTTAAAATTTTAATATATCTATGAATAATTTATAGAATCATAATAGTAGACCACATTACTCATAACTATCCCTTGAAGTGAAAATTTAGTGAAAATGAAAGTCATATCATCAACTTTTGAAAAAACATCCTACATTTGTTATCAAAATTAACATTAAACCACTACTTTTTAGGGGTATAATTTTCACTTATAATTGATGGTAGTAAAATATTAATTGAAAATAATTATATTCTTTTCCATTAAAATTTCATTTCTTAACAATTTTCATAGTATTTCACTAATACATTACCAAATAGATATTTGTAATATTTATAGACACACCAAAATTAGACACCACATGCTTCAAACATTTCACCCTTATTATCTAGATATTATACCTGGAGATCATAGTGTATAAATAATAATTTCATAGAGTTTTGAATAATTTCTATAAATACATATAATGATCCATCTTGTTTTGGGTTTATATCATAATGTTTCCAATGAAAAATATAATGAAAGGTTGAGGTTATGAATGAAACACATTTTTATTTCATCTTTCAACACAACCGGTGTATTCAACATCTTATTATACATCACTATAAGACTTTATAATATTTATCAACTCCTAAATACTACCAGTGAAACATCCATTGATGTTACACTAAGATTATAGTAACTATATTTTAATTAATCATGAAGAAACACTAGGACACTCGAAACTAAATAAATAAACCTCCTATCAATAATGTCCAAATTATTCATTTTTGACCTAAAAATACCTCTATCAATCATTTCCCATATTGGTGAATATAACCTAAGTACCATATGTTTTTGTGGTTTTTCTTATAATCCCCTTTACCTGATTACACTGAATGTGAAAATTTGATACTTTCTACTCTACTAGAGGAATAAATTATTCTAGTATTAATTAAAATTATTTCAAATAATGGAACTAGTGTAATGGTAAACTAAACCTATATCTAAGGAATTAAACCTAATAAATATTAATTAAGAACAATCTAAAATTTATAGATTATTTATGGGAATATATGATAATTTATTCTATTTACTTCCTCAGGTTTGAATTCTACTATCTTAAGAGTAATAACTATAACATACAAACATCATGGTCCTAATACTCTTTCCTAAATATACATATCTTTAATTAATGTATAAAAAATAACCATTATAGAATAAATACACACTCTCCATTATTAATATCCCGTGGAATCATAAAATTAATTCATTTAACTCATTCCAATTTCATTGTTGAAATTAATAATATCAAAATTTAGAATTTATCATAGGTTTTTGTATCTTATTGAAGTAAGATTTAATTTTTAACATTCCGACCAATAAATTTTTATATCAAGGCTAAAAAAATTTCCATGCTATGAAGAAATAAAATATTATATTTTATCCAAGTAAAAGAGTAAAACTTATAATATAGAAGTCATTAGAATAGTAACACATGTTTTTGATGTCCCATCAACACCATTATTCATTATATTCCTATATATAGATAAAATACTTGAAATAGTATAACTATAAAAACCCTAGAATCCGGAATCTAACAAAATATCATTCCTTACCAATGGGTTAATTGAAATACATATGTAAAAACTCTCCCTAAAATGTCTCATAATTATTTTATTCTAATATAACACAAACCAACTTAATATATTTGAGATATCTAAGACTAACAAAAAAAAATTCACCAACACTAATGGTAATAATCCAAACAGTATGAACACATTACATATATTGACCTAAAAATAACACTCCTTCTACTAATTAATATATGCATTACATCTGTGAAATTCCATCATAAATTGTAAAATTATAATATAACATTACCTTGAGATTGAGTAAAATAAGAATACATGTTTGGGTTTCCCTGTTCCATTCCACCATTATATATTTCCTTAAAAAGTTTCTTTTAACCACCTGAAGACCAAATCATCAGCGTCATTTTAAAATACTGTTTTACTAATTTTTAATCATATATAATTACCTTTACACTAATAAATTGAGTTTCCCCCAGACCTATACACCTAGATCTATTGGTAAAAATATATTATATAGATATTGTACTTCAAACAAAGTATGACAACCCAAAAATATCCATAATAATAAAAATAGTTATAGAAAATATTTCTTCACTTACATACCAATGACCATTTAGGTTTAAAGTTTTAGATATATAGGAGAAACCATTTATATAAAAAATACTATACCAAATGAAATATTTTATCACTAAACCAGATCCATCATGTGATACACCTAATTTACTCAAGTTCAAGAGCCCATATTTGGATCATTCGTTGATTTTTAAATATCTCCCACAAAATACTCCACACATGAAACGCTTCTAGATATGACATATGTTGTTATATTATTCATATATTGAGAAAAAATAAACCTAATAAAAGGATTATATCCAACTGTCAATATGGGTAAACATAAGAGATATTAATTGATGATCTTATGTGATCATAAGATAATTATATGGGTATAAGAGAATAATCAGAGTGCGGGGACATATTATAAGTGATTCATACGCAAAAATCATAGATCATAAATCATGAGTCCAGAAATTAAGATTCAGAATAACATAAATTCTACGTAATAATGATGTGGAAACATTAGTCAATAATCATGATCCCAGAAAACCTAACATAAGCCTAAGAATGTGGTAAAAGAGTGTGGTATAAACACAATAAAAAATTATAATAATTTTCAAGGATAACTATGAATACTATCACCAAATATAGTTGTAACCAAATTAAATATTTCCACAAATATCATAGAAATTATTTCAATTAGGACCATTCTTATCATTGTGACTATTTTCATTAGGTCCACACTTATCATTGTCAATATTTTAATAATTTCCATTATTAGAATTTTGAATATTTAAATAATGTACATGGTGATCATTATTAACATATGAATAAAGGCCATTATTCTTTCATGGGGTATAATACATTATCTAAGGATTTTTTGGGATTTATATAACCCCACCTATCACATAATGATACAACATACATTAGTGTGACATGAAAACATGAAAAAATTTAAAATACCATCACAACATTTCTAACTTTTGAGAAAGAAACGATTTTCATGAAAACATCCATAAACAATTATCATTAACCATCTACAGGAAAAATGTATATGATATTATTCGATGAAATACCTATTAAAAATATTAAAAATAAAATAATGTTTATATAGATAAAAATTACATTATAGGTGTATTGAAAAATAAAATTGAAAAATAAAACAAAAATATCTTTTTTTATTTGTTATACATTTTATTTTAAAAAATTTTAAAAAATGGAATAAAAATAATTTTAAAACCATGAAAATATGTACTAAAAGATTCATATGGAATAATTAAGTTAATTAGAGGAAAATGTGTTCATTTTTAAAATATAAAAAAACATATTCTTTTCAAAATATTGTAATGATAGTAAAACATTACCCATTTAAAAAAAGATAATAATACTTCTATAAAAAAATTTATAAATAATATCGAATAAAAAAAATTTACCTTAACATATCATTTAATTTTATATATTTACATCTCTAATACAATATAATGAATTTAGATATTGAAGAAAAAAATCACAACTAAAAAGTAAAGAAAATATAAGATCAATTTTTATGAAATATTTTTAAAAAATTATATAGCCAATAGTGGGGAAATAGTAATAAGAAGTTAAAATTCTGGATATAAAAAATTAGAGGAATATATATGTATTTTAAGTGAAAAAATTCATATAGTTCTAAGAAAGAAAATTTAACACAAATAATCTCGATTTCCAAAAGTGAGATTGAAAATAATCCCTTAGGACATCGCTACCTTTAAGTAAAAACCCCAAGAAAAATAAATAAATTTATATAGATATTTAAATACCATGAATAAATATGTAACCAATATATGATATTTAAAATAGTTAGTATATATGCCATATAATATAAAATATGTGTATATTATAGATAATGCTCATAGAATGAAATTTGAGATGAAAAACCCTTACCTCAGTGTTCATCTTGGTCGAACACCTTCATAATATAGATATAATATATTTATTTTAATTAGTACTAATAATAATAACATTATTCATACTTATTTTCCTTAATTAAATAATTTTATAATTCCTTATATCCCATATATTAGTTTTTTACAGTTAAAATTAATATTTCGATGTTAACTGTTCTGTTTTCCGTGCATGATTCGTTTTAGAGGTTCCAATACATTACCCTTCATCATGTATTAATCATATAAAATATGTTCATTAATAATTAATAATTTTTTTTATATGCCTTGATTCACATGGTCATTTCATGGATCCTTTGGTATTGGTTTGAACAGAACACTTTTAAGTACCATATTCAATGATTTTTTAATTAAAAAAGGAGTTAAATTTATTAGTGAATTTAAAATGGAGTATTAACACTAAATAATTATTATAACAACATAAAATAATTATTAATAATTAATATTATAAATATATAAATTTTTCATATTCAATCATCATGTAAACAATATACCATCATTCATGCAGCTGGTAAAACCAACCAAAACAAAAACATGTTATAACGAATGAATAAGTAAGAACATGTTATTGTATAGTAATAAAATCACATCTATAGAAGCATAATTCTTTAAAATTTTATTATTAAAATTATAAATCACATTTAATAATAGGTGGATGATGAAGATATATGAAAAATAATGACAAGAAGTTATATCTCACAAAGAAGAAATCGTATCTCCCGTTGGAAACATTCATGGTTTTGAATGAATTTAGGAAATATATTGGTACATGTGGATTTCCAAAGTGGGATAGGATTATTAGGTAACTAAATATGTTATATTATAGAGTGTAATATTTTTTTATAGGTGTTTGTTTGAATGGTTAATTGAAATTCCATTTTATTTGTGATACTAGGAGTGTTTTTTGGTAAATACTTACTACTTAATATTAAAAGTCAATTCCTTTTCAAGAAAAGTGAATTAAAATTTGACAAATAATGAATATAATATTAGTGTTGGATGATAAATAACACATAAAATCATTTAGGGATTAGTTATTATTATATTTTAGGATATTACCCCTTTATTTAACACATTTATCTTATTTTAGCCTTTACCTTGGTGACTAACATTTATCATGGTAAATTATTATTATGAACAAAAATGAAATTGAACTTGTTACCTAATTTTAACAATGATATTTCCTATATGAAATAATTATTATTTTAATGTTTTTCTAAAATTCATAAATTTTTTTAATATTAGTGCACACAACACATAAAACCCATTTTTAGAAAAATATATCATTAAGCATAAAAATGAACTTCTTTATGAAAAAAATTATAAATATATTGATTACCATTAAATATATAGGTTTATAATTAAACAAAGTAGGGTTAAATGACTTTTAAACCCCCCCAACAAATCATAATAGAATATTGTGAATAGTTAATTAAAGAAAAAGAACCAAAATAGATTCATTATAATAAAATATAACTTCAGTTCCAAAATTTCAATCATAGGTTTCTAAATTAAACATATTAATTTAAATACATTATTTTAATAACTAAATTCATATATATATGTGAAAAATATTTCATAAAATTTTATGAAATTATTATATAATAATGTAATCGATAAAATTATAGTATTTGAAAAATTATATATTTTCTACTACTCACCAAAAGTCAACTTTTTTCTTAAAAATATCAATAATTCATTTTGTCATTGTTTTTGAAATGTTTAATCAAAAAAACGAATTTCATTTATTAAAATTTGAATTATTAAATTTTTAAATGTTCTTGTTAAATTAATATATAATGACAAATTTTTTCTATTTTTGAAAATGCCTTTTAAAAATTTAAATGTTCTTAATTGTATTTCATATAAATTAAATGAGTATCAATATATTTTTTTACACATTGAATTTTCATATCATATTAATAATTTAATATCGATCAATTATATTATGATATAAATATATAACATTTAAAATAACTGTTCTTTGCAAATTATCCAAGTCTAACATTGAATATATCACAATACCTTTTAGTTTGGAGTTCCGTGTGTAAAAATCTACACCAGACAACATTTATTGAAAAATGAATTCATAAAAAATTCAAATCTTATTAAATGAATTGATTATTCAAAAACTATATGATTATTTTAGGATAAAAATAATCACTCAATTTCAATAAGATTAACATAACCAAATACTAAATCAAGGAATTATGGATTTATCTCCATGAAGAATAGTTCAATAACACAACATGTTAGTGAACTTCTTCACATAGTCTACCATATAATAACCTCCTATGATAATTTAATGAAATTTTGTACCTTGTCCATTTAAATCATATAATGAAAAAATATATAAAAAACCCCCACTTTAAATATATCATCGAATAAGACATCCCAACAATGTAATGTTAGTCCCTTTAACATATAAATTATCAACCAACCCTTATATTTATCAATTTACCAATCATCTCATGTATCCTATGCTTCATCAGGATCCCCAACTAAATGATTCATGGTCCCTCATTATCCTTTAAGGTAGGTGGATAAAGCATCATATCATTGTAATTGATGTAATCTAGTACGAAATTAACCCATAAATATCCCCCCATAATACCTAATAATATTAGAGTAGTCACTAAATATTATACATTTTAGATAAAACTATTGATTCTCTATTGGTAGATTTGGTCAACACATACATAAATAAACTCCAATAGAATATGTCTTAGTTGAAAAATCATCATTTCCACCACACCATTCAAAAAATAATATACATATAATAATATAAATTTTCAATGACTTGGATCAACCCCACTAGGAACTTTCTTGGTACTATAAGAAATCTAAATCATATCCCTATAGTACTACCCCCAACATTACAAGGGATTAATATATTCAAAATATGTAATTCACAAAGCAATAGGAGGAATGTTTCAAAAAAACATCAAAAAAATCATTACATCTCCCGTGGATGATAGTAAATGTAAATTGCTTCCATACGTAATCTAATCTATATAAACTATAGAAGAATGGCATCGATAAATCATAAAAAAATATAAAATTGATACTATTAAATATTGAAAACTATTTTATACTTTTTATAGGAAATAAATCCATACATCAATTCTAATCTATATGAACATGTCAATAAAAAAATTAGACTCTTCAATCAAGACATTAAAAAAATATCAATATGATCTACATCAATAGATAGAAAGAAATAGCTCCACATCACCATTTAATATAATAAGAAAACATGCTCATATAAAAAAGTATGTCACTATAAAATATCCCTTATAGGGGTGAAAATAAAGACAAATTAGAAAATCATAAATATTACGAAACACCAAATTTGAGGTAAATATTTCATAATAATGAAATCTTACGAAATCATAATATGTGTATGCAACCTAAAAACTCCTTAACACTATATAGTCGCATTATTCATACCTTAGATAGGAATATATTACATTTAAAATGCCTCATTAGATTATTCCCATGACTCTAGATCGTTTAAGAATCCTATAAGTTGTCAGTCACAATTCTCTATTCTTACAAATTCTCATTATCAAACTCAAAATAAACCCCCCCCCAATAAAAAGGATTATAATGATACAAAAAATAGGTCTAAAAAAGTGATTAAATAATTAATCAGGAAAAAATTTCAACGATCATAAGAAATAATAAGACACACTAATGGATGTAATCTTTAGTAGCAGATTAACACTATGTTATGAGTTTTGACCGAATAGAGGAGTATATAAATCTACATATGGGGGACTTGGGGCCCTAACAATTAGGGGAGTAATGTATGTCATCTATCATATGATGGAGTAAAAACAAATTGATGTTACTATTTATATAGGTAGTATCCAAACCCCATGTCTCTTAGAGAGGATATATTCCCCAATGATGATTATACCCATAAGGGGAGTACCTAAATCAATACCAAATATCAATATTCTACAACCAATTGGAATATGAGACCAAGTAAGTGAATTTTAAATTATATCCAGAAAAACACTCCTCTTAGTGTAAGATTCACCATTATAATGATTCTTTATAAAATGGTTTACTATATTGATATCATTTAAATAATGAAAAACCTTTGACAATAACACAAAAAACCATTCATTGAATTATAATTAAAGGAAATACTGACGTATAATATCCTCAATATACAAATATTATAAGAATTCATCCCATTATCATATTATTATGTAATGGAAAAATAGCATTGATATCATTTTCTATAATTTCCAACAATTAAATAGGTTAACGAAGTATCCACAAATATAAATCAAGAGATAAATCTTACAAGGACATCTAAAACTTTTAGCAGAAGTATTCAATGGAATAACTCATTGATCAATGTCTTTCAAATGTTAATTATAACATCATGGAATGTATTAAACTATTTTATATCTCTAATATATAAAAAACTACACTAATTATTATACTAATAACCTATATTAATGGACCATTGAAACATTAGTATCTCAATATCTTATATCACATTGAATGACACTTTGATATGTAAAAAAAAGAATACTAATTCACGTTTTCCTACTCAAGGGACTATAATGAACATTTATATTCTTATAAAACTCTTGAGGATAACATAACATGGGAAACCCATCATTATCGTTAATTTTATAAAATCATTATATTGAAATAAAATGTTAACATAAATAGATCACTAAGTTATATGAATGATTGTGGGTCAAACTAAGAGCTCCCAAATTTCTATTATTATCTCAATTTCAAAACTATCACATGTTCATGTTCATAACTAGAATATTATTCAAAAACATTGTTTCCAAAGTTGATTAAATAAATAAATGGATTATTTTTTCATGTTTTATTCATAAAATGAGAAAAAAAGAACTCATAGAATTTTCCTAGTCTATGTAAGCATCAATCATGGTGTATACAGTTAAAAAATATCTGAAATCCCAGTTAAATAACATTTTATGATTTTAGAGAGAATATAATGTATATATCATTGTAAGAATAAATTAAATTGACATTCAACTAATCATAAAGAGGAACTAGATAAATAATAATTATTTTATTAAAACATGGACAAGATTTGGACATAAGTTAGGCTCTTGGAAATAACTATAAATCAAAATTTTATATCATATATGTATATTAAAATATTCTTATTGATTATATGATCATAGTGTTGCATATGGATCATAAATAAAATAAAATGTGATCATAAATTTGTGAAATAAAATATTATAATAACATTATGTTATTATTAATATTTAAAAATATATATATTATAAATACCATGTATGTGCATGGATATCATAGAAGAACAATGTTGCCCCCTTTTGTTCTTTTATAATAATATAAATGGTGTTGTATGGGTTTGGACCTCTCCAGTCTGACCAATTCATATCTTGGCCTCTTCAAAATGGTAGACCATATATGGAGATTAAAAAATAATAAAAAATTTATGACCAGTAGTCCCAAAATGGTGGTCTAGTTTCTCTTTCTATTCATCACATCCCATTAGGATTTTGGTGTTGAAATCTCAAAATAAATATATTTAATTATTATATCTATATAAATTCATATTTGTGGTTATTATATCATACTAATCTAGAAACATTCACATAACCACATGCCACTAATATAAGAAACCTAGTCATTTCCACATAAACAACCTATGCTCCATAACCTATACTCAACTGCCGACTATCTCAACCACTGTCCACATTCTATTCAACACTTATACTACAACATGACCCAACTAACATATGATACTATTATAATATCAAAATATAAAAATACCCCTAGTAAGTATATAGTTCATTCATAATCTAGTTTCTTAGTTTGGCCCCCATCAACTCTATTACTCCACTGTATCATGATGAAATACATAACCCAAGGAACCCTAAGTATCACCTAGTTCCACATCTCTATTGATACTCTCACAATCACCTAGTGACACACTTATCACATTGAAATAAACCAAATATTCCATATTTTTCTTAATAAATTACCCACCTTCTATATTCATATCCTAATATTCATGTTTATCATCACCAAGGATCAAACAGAATCTCCCAACACTCTCTAAAACATGGATAATGGTTAATTCTACACCATAACACCTTATTACATCTTCCATTCTCTATATACACAATCAAATTGAGTGTTTCTATCTCTATAAATGGACTCCGGCTCTAAAAAATTTGATGTTACAAAGAAAAATTTATATATTACATTATATAAAAGTAAATAGAATAATATATAGACCTTCTTGGGTAATAGTGGTCGAAGGTGATGATTTCCTACCATGGGTAATTATAAATAATTTGTTTACAAATATCATATTTTTCTGTTTATTCCAATTATATAAAATCTTAAATACATATGTTATAAATTATTGCTTAATTAATATTACACATGAACAATTCAACTATAATGGATAAACATTCCTAACAATTGGGGGACCATCATCTACCTCTGAATATTCATTTGGAATACATACTCTGAAATAGCGTGTCAACAATTAAAAAAATGAATGAAACCATACCTATATATAGATAAATACTAAAAAATATCATATGTGGGTCCCAAAAACACTATATATTTATATCCTCATTGAATGAAATGCCTGTCATAGGACAACCTGGGTCAACCAAAAAATACACCTGAGCCGACCATCACATGGTGAGGTGAAGAATGAAAATAGAATATGTCTCGAATATAAACCAATTTAGACATATAAATAGGGAAAAAAGGAGATACAACTATCCACACAACCAAACCCATAAGTTAAACTTATATTAAATGAATAAAAAAAGAATAGAGGTCTCTATATGGCCAACAATCACCTACAAAACAACCCAAACTGAAGTAAAAGACCAAAGGAGAAGTCTAAATTATACAATATTCCCTTTCTATTAATTTTATCATGTAATACAACATCTACCACAGACCTAAGGAAAAAAGTAGGGAATATAATAATTATTAGTAAGATACCACCATATATTCTATAAATGGTATAATATTAAGAATAAAAATGTTCTAGATTTTAATAGAAAAATAATTTTACAAAGATTTTTCCTATATCCAATTATTTTGTAAATATTTTTCCTTTTTATCATAAAATCCATTTATATTCTCAAAAAAATATGGAATGTATAATTTATATAACAGAAAAGTGTATCTATGAATCATAATTTATGAATGTTTATATATATCTATGAAATATGATAATGTGAATCTATGTGATACAACCTCATATAATAACATATGATCCATAATGCATGATTAAAAAAATCATGCAATAAATAACCAAAAATGACAAAGTACCCAGTATTGGGACCTAGTCTATGGGATAATGTGCACTAGACACTCAAGAGCCTATAAAATCATAATATTGGATCCAAACAATATTGAGTTCTACCAAAATCCATCGATACTAAAATAGGTTACCTTATAGTGGTGCCACACACACTAAGGAGACTCGCGTCCTTTTCCAGATTCACCCAAGGTTACCAACATTCCAATTGTCAAAAATACATTTGAAAATCATGGTAAAAATTTTATAAAACATTTTAAAATCAAATAAAATCCAATTTGGTGTTTGAAAATGGTTTACCAAATCAAGAAAATCCATTTTAATAGAAAAACCCCTTTAGATACATTTTTCTTGCCAAGAAAACCATAAAAACACATATCATTTCAAATCAATGAACAAACGAAAGGAATTTACCAAGAATGATAAGAAATTTTTTGCATTAACCCAGTGTATGGAAACACCTACCTCAAAATGGTATAAACCTAGCTGCCCTTTAACCACGGTGATTGAAGCCAAGAAATCAAAATTCAAAATAAAAGGTATGCAATGAAACTAAAAGGGATATATAAAAAAATACTAACTGGCCATAAATATAAACCATCAAAATAGCCAACAAAGTTGATATGACTAAAAAAAGAATAAAAAAATGGTTACATACCTGTACAGGTGAACCACAATAACCCTAATTATTAATCACCAAACGAATGATCCAGAATGGGTGGCGATCTCTAAAATTACATAGGGCAAGCTGTAGGCTGAGGTAAGGAGGAATGTAGCTAAATGAAATGATCTTCATCCATAAAATGCACTTTAAATTTCCTTCCTCAAAAATAGAATGGTGTGTATCCCTTCTTCATGTTTTTTAATTCACAAAGGACACTTAAGCTGAAGAACCCATTAGTTTCTTTTTAAAAACCCATTTTGACCATTACATATTATTAAACTGTTACACAACTTGTAAATATTTCACAACCTATATAATTTCATGACACCTTCCAAGTGATGAATCCATGTCATGAAACCACTTTACATTGTGTTTGATTCCCTAAAATAATGAAAAAACTACATATCTAGGTAGGAAAACTCAATGACCCCACTATGAGCTTTCTCCGAACATGATAATTACCCCGATCAGTCTTTGAACCATTTATAACTAGACTCCATTAATTCATAAAATCATACATCAATTAATTTTTGGCCATTTTACATATACAAGCCTCTCCATCCTTGAGAATCCCACAAACACTCACAAATAAGGTTGATAAAAAATCACAAACAAGGGAATACATAAAATGAATAACGAGGTGTTACAATCTCCCCACTAAAATGATTTCTACCCCAAAAAATACCTTAGATTCCCAGACCCAAAAAAAGTTAAAGCCACTACTACCTTATCAATAAATAAATCTCTTATATCTCACGACTATCCAGTGTGCATTGACATGGTACCCCGACTACAGGAATCATTTTACCATACAATAACTTATCTTGACAATCCATAATCTATAATGGCTACTTAGTTAATGTGGTATCGGTCTCAAGATCAACACCATCCCATCCAATAACATGCAAATAATTTATAAGAAATATAAATGGAATATAACATCCACGTACCAATTCAACACATATGATTCATGAAAATAGATTCTAATAAATGTGTTCATGATCGATGCAAAAAAACTTACATAAAAGATGTCACCATATGGATCACTAGATCATCGTTGCATATGGTTTACCCGAACATGGCTAACCAAACCATAAACATCATCTTCCCAACCCATAGCTCAAAAAATATCTACATTTTAGATATCTTTTATTGGATGAAATGAGATCCCTGAATGATATAGAATAAATTTATAGACTCCCATGAAAATACCTCGAGTCACTGCCACTTGATTCTACTATGAAAAATTCTAACAATTTCCTTAATAAATAGATGCACTTTCACGTGATTCCATGTCTACATCACCTAGTGACATTTTCTGTCCCAATTCAAATGATTACAACTTTTCAATACCTCCTACTCCAGCAAAGAAACTCGTTCCAAGTCCTTAATATTTTTTTTATAATGAACCACTTCTGGTAAATAAACAATCCATGTAGCCTTGATTCCCTCACCAAATCATCTCTGATATGCAGCTCAACATAAACCAATTGATTAATACCAACAACCTGATTCAATGTTTGTCTCATTAGAGCACCCCCTTGACTATAACTCATACCAATAGCCAGAATCCAATATTAACAATCCATCACATGCCAAGGTCATATCAATCTCAAACTGAGAAATCTCAACAATCGACAATCAGCTAAACTCCCTGAAAATAACTAAACACCAATCATGTCATTGAAAAATTTCTACATACATAAATGATCAAACTAAACTCTGATTCAATACATCCCAATCATCTACTCCTGTATTTTGGTCAGCTTCACCTCAGTTCGATGATATCTTCTTCTCCTAGTAGCTTTACATCCCACCATGACCTCCTTTAGTTCATAATCGGCACCCAAGTTTTTCTTCTTCGACCGAATGACATCATCTCGGACCAGTGCTGGTGACCTTGGATAGACATGTTCTGGTGCATTTCATCTTGGTCAACTCAGATCTATTCCACTCCAGCATCTTCTTCTCCATCAAATGAACCCACAACCTTAGCATTCTCTGAAACACTATACTTAAGAACTGATGATTCATCAAGAATTTTCTTCAGTTGATCATCTTCTTCAACATTTAATCGAAGGATTTATTATATACCTTTTCATCTTGGAAACATGAAACACATCATAGATATATTTCTTTATTGATGTGAAGTCGAACCGATAGGCCAAATTTTCTTGTCATCCAACTATATCAAAGGGGCCCAAAAACCTCGAAGCTTTCTTACACTACTTACCCAAACAACTATGTCCCATGTGAAGTGAAACTATAAGAAAAAACCATTTACCAACATCAATAACCAGTGGCCGATTATGATGGTCCACATAATATTTCTGATGAATCTATTCCATGATCAATCTCCTCCATATCAACTGCCACATCTTCATCATCTACTAAATGATACTCTTCCAAAAGAGGTATTTCTCTCCCGATTCTTCCCAGCATAAGGGATATATACATGTCTTCCCATACACATCCTCTAAGGGAACTATCCTAATCGAGGGATAATAACTACTATTATATGAAAACATAACCAGATGAAATTTATTCTCCCATGATACTGCATAATCAAACACACAAGGCTATAGTATATACTATAGAACCTATATATCCCTCTTTGTCTATCCATCCATTTGCAGATAATAATCTATGATCAATTTAATTTTGGATCTCATCACCTCTTATGAAACATTACATAACCTTTATGTGATCCTTGAGTCTGTATCAGATACAACCATACATGGATCCCCATGACATATCACAATCTCTTAGACATAAAAGTCCCCAAAATGTTCTATTTTAATCATCCTCTTGATAGATAGGAAATGTTCTGATTTGATGGGTAAATCAATGATCACCAAAATCACATCATTACCTCTACCATTCCTTGGAAAAACAATGATGATATCCATGTAAATTTAATACCAATTTATTACTATAATTGGTAATGTATGAAACAATCCAGCAGGTCTTGGGTGTCCTTCCTTAATTCTATGATAAGTAAGAAACTTTGTTTCAAAACTCATAATAGACCTTCTCATCCCATTCAACAAATACTGATGTCTTAAATCATGATACCTCATGGTATCACCAGGGTGTGCATACCAACTAGACTGGTGACCAATATCCATCAACTCATGCCTCAGGGAAAACAAAACAACATACCTACCATGGTAGCATAAATCACCACTGGGAGACCAAGACCACTCACCCATCGTCTCCCCACCATAACATAATTCACTAAAGAATTGTAATTCATTGTATGTTTTTGGATCAATCCAAATTCTATCATCAATAGATGATTCATCTTTCATCAAAGCAATGAACTCCTATCTGCAATCCTCTTATACTCTATATAACATATTAGCAAACAGACTCTCTAGTGGCCACTCCTCAACCAATTCCGTCATATCATGTGTTGGTAGTTTTATTCCCAAAGTATCAGAAACCATGTTTCCTTGCCCATTGGTGTATGAAATAAAAAAATCAAGTCTGAAGATACTCCACTTAGTGTCTCTATCGCATGTTCAGATCTCTCTTAGTAAAAATATATTTCAGGTTCTTATGATTTTTATACACTAAAAACCACTCCCCAGAGAGGTAGTGTCAGAACATTTTGAGTGCATTATTAACCACTATCAACTTTGGATTGTGGGAAGGGTAGTTATTCTCATGAGGTAATAATAGTCACGAGATGTATTCCACCGCTTGTTTCCCCTACATCAAGTCACATTGGAAAACCATGCTAGAATCATCCTAGAAAACATCATAACCGGAACCCAGTTTTGGAAGAACCAAAACTAGTGATGAATCAAAATCATATTTAGCATACAAAAATATATCTGATATATTGAATTTCACTCAAACATCAGACACTTATGTGTTAAATCAATCTTAGAACATGAAATCTTTGATAAATCTTGAACTTTCTATATATAATAACCCACTAAACCTAAGAAGTTTCAGATCTAAAACACATTTCTGGGATTATCCAAGGACATAATAGCCTTCAATTTTTTCAACACCCTCTTATAAAACCCTCTCATATGTCACATGTCCTAGAAATTTCACTTCTTATATACTTAACTCACCTTTAGAAATATTACCATATAGATGATGTTTTCCCATGGTTCAAAAAATGATAAACATATGGTCCTTATACTCCTCCTCTAACTTTATATGCACCAAAATATCATCCATGAAGATAATTTTTTTCCATGAAATGATTAATGATCTGGTCTATTAAATCCATAAATATCATAGGATAATTAGTCAGACTTAATGGAATCACTAGAAACTCAAAGTGCCCAAAATGGATCCTAAATGTTGTTTTAGGTATATCCACGTCCTGGACCCTTAACTGGTGGTACCTTGACTGTATTCTAATCTTTGAAAAAACAAAATGTCCCTCTGAGTTGGTCAAAAAATTCATCAATCATTGGTAAATTATTTTTTTTCTTAATGATCACCAGATATAACTTTTTATAGTCAATACAAGTTTGGAGGAACCCATATACTATATTAGAAAATAGGATTGGTGAAACCCACAGGTACATGCTAGGATGAATAAATCCTTTAGGCATTAGTTCCTCAAAATGGAATTTATGTTCCACCACCTCAGTAGGTTCCATTTAATATAATGTCATATAAATTGGCATCATACCAGGGAGTTGGTATATAGTAAACCCATCGCATATTTATTGAGGTAAAACAAAAAATAATCCAGAAATCACTTAGGGTATGCACACACCATTGCATGATTATGACCTCCCAAACTAGGGCCATCTTTATCAAGAAACATCTTTGATAGTTGGCACGATACTACACTCGCATAAGGAAAAACATTCCCTGCCCCTCCCAATCTAGAGTCCCATCTAATTTGAAAGATATGAGTGACCCCATGAGTAGATAATAACAACACCCATCAGTGATAATTGACTATCAGGGCCTTAACATAGATCATCTAATCGATGTTTCTAATAAATTCAAAAAGTAAATATTTTAAACCATGAAGTCCCCTTCTAACTCAAAGTCAGTTATCATGACAAACATGTGGGACACTTGAAGCCTAGTTAAAAAACATTCTCCAAGGTGTGTAAAAAACCAAAAAGTATATAATAGTCTCCAAATTCAAACTGAACAAGTCAAATAAATTTCACGATAAAAATTAATGAGTAGCACTTGTACCAAAAAAATATATCACCATAGAAGATGAAATACTAACCATACCTCTAATAATATCTATCCCTACTTCAGATTCCTTTGGTTCATTTTCAACTACATAAATACTTATGGTTTTTCCCACATGAACATTCCCCTTATCTTGAGGATGTCACCCAAAAACCTTGGAAGCATTGGTATGAACTTGAAAACCCTTGGTGAGAGTGGATACCACCTTACATGCATGGGACATCATTTCATGAAAATGATTTAGATGGACTGATAATTCCCAATGATGAAAAGTCTGAGGAACCTCTATGAAGTTAGGTGTGGAATAAATAGACCTCCCACACTATTTGAAAAATTATACTATTTTACAAATGCATCCCTGAAAACTACTCCAGAAGATAACTGACCACCCTTATGTTTTCTTTTTTGGAGAGAATACACACACCAGATAACAACTTCACCAAATAAAGCTCCACCCAAATCTATATTCCAATATATGTTTTCCTTAATAAAATATTAATTGTCATCTACATCCACAAAGTTCAAATGGAACATAATAATCAACATCAACCTAATATCAGGACATATTCCTGACTCAATCCACTGAGATTTTATGTACTTATTAGAGACATGAACAGTTGCCAAATGCACATGCCAAACAAAATGGTTAGAATAATATAGAATGGAACAACCCCCCTTCTCCAAGTTTAGAAAATCCAAGATATTTTTTTCATGTAACATCTCATGGTAAAACTGATGATGAAATATTTTCTTGAATGAATCCAAGGTATGGTTCTCGTGAATCTTATCTTGCACAATAAAGACCCTTAAACACCTTCCTAGTCCCTTGAACACGTGTGTGGAAAACTCCAACTTTAGGTCCTTAAAAGAATTCAATAAATTGATGATCCTCTCAATCCTATCAAGTGAATTTTTAGATTCCTATAGTCCTTTGTCACCATGAAATATGGGTGGATGTTTCCTAGTAAACATAGAACCATTATCCACCACACATCCTGGGTTCTAGACACCCACTTGACCTTGATCCTGAATGGTGTGGATTAGTGATTCAACCTCGGAAGGGTCAAATAGAGGATTTGTCTACAGAACCTATCTCACAACTTCCTCTCTCATATTTAAATGATATGTACTCAGATACATTGTTTAAAAAACACCATACAATAACTAGTTAAATCATGAGAACCTTTCAAAAATCATAGTACCATTATCTGAAATCCAATCAATGATTTAAAACAATGATAATTTAAATCATTTAAGAATTTTATCCATGAAATATATAAACAAAAGAAATATTTCAATTTAAAAAATATTCCTATATAATTAATTCAACTAACACTAATTCCAAAATCTCAAACCTGGTAAAAATCCTTGACCACCCATAGTAACATGGGTTCCATCATAGAAGAGATCTTCCATGCCATTTTTTCACACATACTATCCAAATTCTGACAGTCCTAACTCTTGTCTACCAAATATATAGATACAAACATAGGTAGTTTTAACAAAAAAAATTCACAGACGTTACTTGGATACCAAATTACAAAAAACAAAACAAGGTCAAAGAAACCATACACTAGAGCCGTTCGTCATATGGTGAGGTAAATGAAGAAAAAGTACATGTCTCAAATATAAAAAATCAAGACATAAAATTCGAGTAAAAAAGATGAAATATAGGATATAAAACCATCCATATAACCAATACCATATTCTAATCCAATATTCAATGAATTATATAAGAACAAAAGTCCATATGTGACAAACAATTTCCACCAAACAAACCTAAACAAAAAGAAAAGACCAAAGGGGAATCCAACATTTTACAAGATTCCCTTCATGTAAACTGTATCCTGCTATAAAACATCTAAAACTAGTCCAATTGTAAAAAGTGTGGTGTGTGTAAAAATCATACTAGGATACCACCACAATGTCTATAAAAGGTATAATATCATGAATGAAATAGTTCTATTTTAAAAATAATAGTTTTATAATTAATTTCATAAATTCAATTCATTTACATATCATTTTCCCTTTGCTTTTATTAAAATAATTTCATACCCTCAAATTGAATTATTAAAAGTATATGTGATATAATATAAAACTATATCCATGCATATAAGGAAATAAATTAAATCCATATCAATAGAACACCATCAAGTGAAGATATATCATAAAACCTTATATAATACATGTGAGAAACAATCCATTATAAAAAAAATTACTTGATAAATAACCAAAAATGAGAAAGAACCTCACATTGGGACCTGGTATATGGGAAAAGTTTTACTACACTCAAGAGACTATATAGTAATTTTGTCAGATACAACCCATATCGAGTCCAGGAATAGTCCATCAGTATCCAAGAATATTTCCTCTTTCTCGTTCCAGACACACTAAGGCTACCCATATCTCTTTCCTAATGCACCCAATGTTCACAATGTTTCGATTTAAAAAAAATGAAAATGATGTTCAAAATTTTATAAACCATATTTAAATCCATGCCATTCCACTTTGGTTTTTGAAAATTCATTTCCAAATAAAACAAATTTTTTTCAATGAAAACCGCCTTTAAAAATGTTTTCCTAGAAAATAAAACTTTTGAAACCTCATATCACAAAAAATCAATGAAAAAATCAAAATAGTTTTCAAGAATGGTAAGAAATTGATTGCATTAACCTAGTGTATAGAAACACCACCAATAAAATGGAATAAACCTATATTCCTTCGACAACTAAGATTGGAAACCTTGAGATCTGCCTTCAAAAGCTTTGGTACATTAATAAAATTAAAGGGATTGATAGAAAACACTATCCGATCACAAATTAAAAACATAAATGTAAACAATGTAGTTTCCATGATTAATTATGGAATAATGGAAGAATTGCATACATAGAGAGGTGGACTACAATAACCCTGATGTAATATCCTAGATCTGGATTCCACTAATCTAGTGCTCCATACATGGTCAGCCACATTGCCTCATGCACATTTTCCCAAATGCCAGAGGCATTTGACTAGTAGTGAAGGCCAAGGGGTGATTGTGGGGAAACTATTCCCTCATAGGTAGAGTGTAACACAACAGAACAATAATATACAATAATGGAAGATATACATACCATATAACTTAAATAAACAATTAATGACTAATAGAAAATATACCACAAGTCATAACATACAAAATATGATGATTTCTATCACATGTTCTAAGAATGATGCCAAAACAGGATACACTATAGATAGATAAAAAACAAAATACCATGGTATAGAAATAGAAACGAAAACTCAGAAGTATCGCAATCCTCAGCTTGGTCCCATGATCTCTTTCTCCTAAATATAAAATCAAGTACATGTAGAAGTGCTCTTTCCCTTATCGACACTTGAAACAATATAATCTGTTTGGGCCCAAAAGTTTGACCTGAACCGGGTTAGAGAAATAAATCCCAATAGGCAACCACCCATGATCTGTGCCTATTTGTCAGTGAGTATATGAAATAGGTAATGTAAAAAATGATACAACATTAAACAATTAATTACACAAAATTAAACAATCTTACAAGTCATGTTTTCCATTTTCATTCATCATATTCAGATCAACCATTCAATTACATTGAATTATATATGACTTGAGATCCGGCCTAAGCCCGTTAATCCCCAATGTAATGGATTATCAATAGGTACATCAGAAGGATATCTAAAAAATTATAGTGAATACTGAATCCAAGATTGTTCTTCGACATGACAGACATGTTATAAGTCATTCCATTTAAACATTCAATTCAACACCATGCCCATAGGCACAGGAAAACCCCGCCTACAGGCATAACCAATCTTATCCCATAGTAATAAAAATCCTCACCCACAAGTATAAAAAATCCACACCCAAAGGGATTAAAAATCCTTACCCGCATGTATAAAAAATCCTCACATGATGGAATAAAAAATCCTTTCTCAAAGTCATAACAAATCCTCACCTATAGGAATAACAGTCAAACAACATCAATCCCGGTTTATCATCATTTTAGCATAATAGAAAATACATATAAATTGCACATTTATGTGGTTAACATAATAACAACTCTTGGGGTAATCATACATAACAAGAAACAAGCGAATTAAACTATAAAAATTATTAAACTATAATTAGAATAACATGGGAAAAGGGAAACAATAGTAATCCCAATACCTTATTCCATACAATTATTATTTAAACCAATTACAATTCCATTCTAATAAAATTCTATTTTAACTGCCCAGTAGGGAAAATCAAAGATTTCTTCATAGGAATAATAGTCCAAATTTACATAAACAACAATTGAAGGGAAACACACCCATGGGGAAGCCCAAATTCAAGGCAATCAACATTACGCAATAATATTAACACATACTCAATTACATAAACATAAATATGAAATAACGCTGGTCAAAAATAAATCATAGTGACATAGAAAAATGATCACACAACACATCATCACATATACTCATATCGACAATTAATGAGAGGCACAAGACAACCTACCTTGTCCTCATGTGGCTCTCCTTATTTGGTGTCGACTTCCAATTCCAGCAAGAATGAAGTAGATATAAAAAATTAGATAAAATGCATAAGGTTCGATAACATCATTGTGAGAAAAAATAAAAAATAATGCATCAAGAGTAATAAAAATATTACCAATTGGGTTTAAATGCATTTTACGGTGATCGAAACAGAGTTATGATAGATAATCGGGAGCCAAAATGTGCTCTGGTGGTGCTGCTTATGATACCTAGTGAGCCCTCAGTCGAAATTATAGAAAAAAGGTCAACTAAAAAATTTATTCAAAAAAGAAAGCAAGTACACAACATGTACTAATAGTCTATAATCTGTGTAGGTACTAAAACCATCCCCCTGTACCGTCACCCATTATATGCCATAGTCTACCATACACGTGTATGTTAAAAAGTTTTTACTAATAAGTAGATGGTGTGTAACCACCACGTTTTCCATTGAAAGGAATGAAGTGAAAATTTAACCCATTTTACTATTTTTCCTCTTATATGAACCAAAAAGAAAATATTCATACCACAAAATAAGAACTGATTTCTTATTAACATTCCCCATTAATGAAATTCATCCACAAATTTCCCTTCCAAGGATGGTGAAGAAATAGTTGAGAATAACTCCGTCCATTGTGATAGTATATCAGTCTCCCTATCCCAGGTCTCATCATGCACTCATTCGTGCTTCCATATCACCCGTACTAAAGGAAAAGACATGCCACAAAGAACCTTCATGCTACGATTCACAATTTGAATAGGATGATCCTCAAAAGATGCATATATATATAACTCAACCTACTAAGGTTGAAAATAATGAAACATGTCCTAAAAGTGACATCGCATCTAAGCAACATAGAATAAATCATGTATAGCCCGGCACCTCTGAGGTAACTTCAACCGATAGGCAACCGGCTCAACCCTTTCTAGAATTGCAAATGGCCTGACGTATCTCGGTGGAAGCGTACCTTGTCTCATAATCCTCTTGTATCCCAACCTCAGTGAAATATACCGAAAAACTCGATCCAAAACCTCAAACTCTAGAGGTTGTCTTCAGCGATCATCATAATATTTTTGATGAGACAATTTAGTATCCATCTGTGTCTAAATCAACTAAACCTGATAAGTGGTCTCCTGGACAAGACGGGGTCCAAGAATAACTACCTCTCTTGCTTCCATCCAACATATGGGTGATTGGAATAGCCTAACATACAAAGACTAATAAGGTTCCATCTCTATAATCACATCTATACTATTATTATAGGAAAATTGAACTAGGGGAATATTCTTCTCCCATAAGATCCCAATGTCTAAGAGGCATGCTCACAACATGTCCTTCATTACATGTATCATACGCTCTAACTAGCTATTAGTTTGAAGTGGTATGTTGTTCTTAAAAGCACATGTGTACCCAGCTCCCTATAATAACTTTTCAAGAAACAAGATGTAAAGCAGACATCCCGATCTGAAATGATAGAATGAAGGACCACATGAAGTCATGCCACCTGATGAATATATAGCTTCCCAAGATCATCAACACAGAAGGTTTCATTGATTATAAATAAGTGAGTGACCTTCATAAGTCTATCAACCACTACCCACATAACATTATTACCTCTGAGAGACCTTAGTATACTTGTCACGAAATCCATTGTGACCTCAACCTATTTACACTTCAGAATAAGTAATTCCTGTAAAAGCTCAGTTGGCCGCTGATGTTCCGCCTTCACCTGCTGATAGGTTGAACACCTCGTAACAACACCATCCACATATCTCTTCATACACGACCACTAGTACTGATGGCACAAGTCTGGGTACATCTATGTATCTCCAAGATGCACTGCCCAAGATGAAATATTCATTATCCTAAATCACCTCCTCATGCATGTCCACTAGAATCCAAACACATCCATAGATACGCAAGATCTCATCATCACCTACCATTCATCCAGGCGGTGGATCTTCACCTGCTACACACTCCCATTGAACAAGGACCTTAGAATCTGATAGCTGCCTCATCCACACTCTATATAGGAGGGTAGAAGTCACAACTAAAGAAGAAAAGAAAGTATGTCCTTGCCTATTGTGAACCTCTAAATGAATCTCAGAGAATAAGGACATAAAATTCCACTAACCATTGGCCTCGTGCATCACATATTTCTGAGTCCACTTTCTCAATGCATCGACCACTGCATCACATTTTCTAGGTGTGTAGGTAAGCTCAGAATCAAACGATTGATGTTATTCCTCACACCTTCGCTGTCTTAAATTCAGGTCACATTGAGTAAAGATATATTTGAGGTATTTGTGGTATGTGTATACATATAAAAACACTCCAAGCAAATACTTTCTCCAAGAGCTCAAAACATGTACAACAACATCTTAGTCCAAATCTTGCGTAGGTTAATTTCTATTGTGGGGCCTCAACTGCCTAGACTTTTACGACACAACTTGATCTATCAGCATCATCATTTCCACCAGGCCAATACCTGAAGTGTCAAAGTAGAATGTATAACACTTTTTGTGCTATTGCAATATCAGGACTGCTGTTTATTTCATTCTCCCCTTCATCTCTTGAAAGGCTATCTCGTAAGAATCTGACCACATAAACATCCCACCCTACTTAGTCAATCTCTTCAACAACCATGATATTCATGATAAGTCCAATATAAAACACCTATAGTACCCAACTATCTCCATGAATCTATATATGTCAATCACGTTCATTGGGTATTCCAAAGATACTACTTACATCACCATATATGGGTCCACTAACACTACTTCCTTTTAGATATTGTGATCTAGGAAGTGAATCCTTTCCATCCAAAACTGGCACTTTGTGAATTTAGCGTATAGATGGTGCTCTATTAGTGTATTAAAAATGATCTGAAGATAGTTTGATTGGATGTGTTGATTTTGATAATACAATAGGATTTCTTCCACAAAGTAAAACATGAAAGAATCCAGGTATGGATGGAATACATGGTTCATTAGTGCCATAAAAACTACTAGCAAATTCGTGAGACTGAAATAAATAACCATATACTCTTATAGACCATAAAAGCTATGAAACACGATACAAGGTATGTATTAATATTTAACACGTACCTGGTGATATCTTAACCTCAATTCAATTTTCAAGAACACTTGGGCTCCAAGAAGAAAATCAAACAAGAAATTTGTCTTTGGAAAGGGTAATCAATTTTTAACTGTCAGCTGGTTCAGTTTCTGATTGTCCATGCATATCCTGAGGGTACCATTTTCCTATTTCACAAAAAGGATTGGAGAACCCCATGGAGAAGTACTGGATCAGATAAACTCATTTGACTGAAAATCATCTAGCTTTAACTTGAGCTCATGTATCTCCATCATATCCATCCTGTATAGAGGAATGGATACCGATGCAGCTCCTAGAAATAGATCAACCATGAATTATACCTCTCTCAATATAGGTAACACTAAAACGTTTTCTGGTAAAAAATCCTTGAAATGATCAACTACTGTAGGGAAATCGGTCTAACATTCCCCCACATCATCCCGATATAGACTCGCAATCTAGGATATCACTCCACCCAACCCACGATGTTGGGGTCCATCTCTTCCTGCTTGGAAATCCCCTTCACCTTTGTGTTAAAACGATCCACCCTATGGTGACACAAAACTCACCCTACGGTGACAGTAATCAACAAAGGATCAAAAATGAACCAACCAGTCCAATCTGGGAAGGACATCAAATCCTGTAATATCTATGACATGTATATCCCATATGAAGTGACACCCACGAACCTCATAGGGGCACTCCTTAAACTTACAAATTCCACTGTTATTATCTCTAATGGATTGTATAGAGTCATAACATAATCCTAATAGAAAACACAGAGTCAAAGGGTCTCTACAATGAGCATAGATATAAAACTATGTAAAACCCCAATACCAAAGAGTGTTGAAGATAAAATGAAGATGAATAATACAATATCTCTAACAACATAGGGTTTGAGATCCTGATCCTATTGGGCCTATTGAACTGAATAGGTCTGACTGATACCATGACCCTGCAATACATCCTGGCTACCCTGAGATGATCCACCCTCTGGTCGCTAAAACCCGAAGGTCTGGCTAACATGAACAGAACCACCACATCATCCTAAATTCCCTAATCCACCCCAGCTACCAGTTTTATGAGAAGTCACTGACCCTACTCCTGAATCTGGAGATAGTTAAAAACAATATCACTAGATGATAGGGTATACACACTAAAAAAGAATTATAGATGGATAGTCATACAATAAACTCGGCACTCGACTGGGTCCATCAGACACTACAGTCTCATATTCCCAGCTATTCCACACTAGTATCACCTTGCCTAGCTACAAGCTGAAACATTCTGACTACTCATATCACCATGATAAATCTACATATGAATCTTCTTGCTATTAATCAATACAGTACAATATCTCAAGGCCAAACCACCCTGGTTCCCACCTCCACCTTCCTTCAGATTATTCTTAGTAATCAGTTCCAAATTCACAACGGCATATACAAAAGGAAACCTAAAAATGTTCTCGTATGATTCATTGTCATACCTGAGACCATCCTTGAATACCCTAACCCTTGATGTCTCTTCACCCATAAAAATAGTTTTGAATCGCATAAGCTCAGTGAAAGGTGTATATAAGTCCATCAATGTCATAGAAACCTACTTCAGATGCATGAACTCCTAGGATCTATTGAACCTCATCATCTTGGGAAAATAGTATTCAGATAAGACAATCTAAAAATCTCCCCATGCCATGTACTGATGTCACTATATATGAGTAATAAAATCCCACCACCTCTGGGTGGAATCAAATAACATATAAGTTTCAAGTTTGATCCTCCTCTCAGGAGGAATCTCATGATGCTCAAAAATCAATAACATGGCCTCTGGCCATGAATCTACAGCCTGAGGCCTACCATCCCCTAAAAACAAAGGTAGAGACTACTAATGGGATACTCATGTTAGCTCTTCTATAGACGTGGTAGTCTGAGGTACTCCCTAGAAGGTCTGTATAAAACTCATAATGCCTTCCTGGAACTGTGAAATAACAACTTCATCTGGTATAACATCTATTTTCTCAACTGGAATGACTATAAGATCCACTAGTTTGGCATGGCCTTCTAACTCCAGAGAATGATCATAAACACTCTCCTAGTGTACAACTGTATGCCATCATGGTGGCATGGCTCAAAAAGTTAAATAACACATCTCACTCCTAGTTGTGATCAAGGTTCACAGTTGATGTTTTCAAGAACTATACAAGAGCATAAAACCCTCAAAATTAAAAAAAACAAGATGAGAATAGGGACTGTAGGGACCATACATGGTGTGTACACTTAATCTCCTACGTGGTTGTGAAATTCCACCGATATGGGTGTGTAAACATAAAAGGTACATGGTGTGTCATCCCGACACATGGTATGTACTCAAGATCTCCCTCTGTGCCCCACATGGAAAAAGTCACATTGGGTCTGCCTAAGTAAAATTAAATGGTGTCTGTCTACTGTACACAGTTTACACTAACAAAAAACCAACAACCCATATTCTCTCTCACATGGTAAAACACATGGTCAAATACCAGACCAAGTGTACTCCATGTACAGGGTGTGTACTTAAGAAAATTTCTCTCTTCTAGAACAGAAGAACACATGATGTGTGTTCATAGCATCACACACTATGTTGTATTGATTTCCAAACAATAAGCCTCAGAATCTTCTCTGAATTCCTTAATTTTGAAAAATAATGGTATGGTCTTCCAAATTTTGATCCACGGGGGCCCATAATTCTCATAAATAATAACTTGGCATCCATATATTGCACATAACATCAAAATTTATATCCCATGACTAAAACATAATCCACCAAATTCCGATCCAAGAGGGATCATTGACAGGGCTTATAATTTGCACATTTTTTAATGCATTTATTTTGTTTTAAACACCCCAAGATACCATTTTGAGCTTATATGTAACAATTTTGGATTTAAGAAGTATTTTAAGTTTAAATGCAAAAATGACCAAATTCTGCATTTTGGACAGATTTTCACTACAGGGGTATTTTGGTCATTTACAAAAAAATATAAATCCAAATTTTATGCTTATAATTTCATTAGAATCCTAATTTAATTTCCTTCAACTTTGTCTTCTGGACCAGGATCTGATTCTACCATCTTGAGGTCCAAACAATTCAATGAAGTTGAAGATTATTGAGGAACACCAAGGAAGCTTCCAGGAAATTTCTTCCAGAAAAATGAAGGTTCAGTGAAATATCCATAACTCGCTCAAAACGACTTTAATGGAGCTGACATTTTGTGGATAGACGGTTAAGAAGAATTTGAACAAGTTTCATTAAGGAGGCCACGCCTGAAATGGCCGTGTTCAGGGACATTAATTCAGTACAAAACGGTGTTTTTCGGTTTGATGATTCTGACTGGACAGAATAAATTGTCAGAGGAAATTGGCCATAAATCTCGGAATACCTATCCAAATCCGCTGCGATTTTGAGGGGACACGGACAAGACAATTATTAACAACATTGAAGAAGGCCTCAACGCGTTAAGAGGTCATTTATGGGGTCCAAAACGCGACAACATTCGGGGGTCGAATTCTGCCTATAAAAGGAGGCCCTCACCTCCTCCTCAAAGTATCCATTTTTCCACCCCATTCCTTATGGGACACCAAGAAGGAGAACTTTTCATCTTTTTCTTTTATTTATTTTCTTTTTCATTGTTTTGTAATGCCTTCTTCTTCCCCATTCAACTCGATTACCCTTACCATGGTGGGGTAAACTTTTGGAGTGATTGGGGAAGGGTTGGTTTTCTACATTGTAATGCTTGAGTTCTTGTATGCAATTGAATAAATTTCTTTCTTCTTCAAAGTTGTTTTCAATTTATTATAGCGGATTTTATAATCAAGTGCGATCGTTCTTGAATATTAATTCCGTTATTTATTTTTGCCTTGGTAAAATAATCAATATCTCCCTCCACTAATTTCTGGTTTATATACGATGGAATAAACCAGGAATTAGTGGTGAAGTACTCGACGATCGTCAGTACGTGTAAAAGGTGTAGTGAATGTTCTTGATTGTTTGGGATAAACAAAACCCGATCGGGAATTGCCCATTTCAATTAAGGATATTCAATACAACTATTTTACACATGGAAGGAGAGTTGACCAAACCAAGATCTTGGTAAGGTTTTCTCTCACAATAATAATTTCACCAAGGAAGTGAGAGGAAACGATTGTGGAAACTCACTTTAATCAACTAAGAAGAAGAGGTTTGAATTAAATTGAACAAGGATAGCATTATAATTAGGAAACCGACCCCGACCTAATCACCCTTTTAAATTTCATTGTTTTTCAATCATTTGAATTTCAAATTTCCATTCACAACATTTTTACCCCCGTTTTAAAGTGACAACCCATTTTGTGTGCACCCCTCTTCGGGAGACATGTGGTTGACCTAGGATGTCTCCCGAAGAGGAGTGCACACAAAATGGGTTGTCACTTTAAAACGGGGGTAAAAATGTTGTGAATGGAAATTTGAAATTCAAATGATTGAAAAACAATGAAATTTAAAAGGGTGATTAGGTCGGGGTCGGTTTCCTAATTATAATGCTATCCTTGTTCAATTTAATTCAAACCTCTTCTTCTTAGTTGATTAAAGTGAGTTTCCACAATCGTTTCCTCTCACTTCCTTGGTGAAATTATTATTGTGAGAGAAAACCTTACCAAGATCTTGGTTTGGTCAACTCTCCTTCCATGTGTAAAATAGTTGTATTGAATATCCTTAATTGAAATGGGCAATTCCCGATCGGGTTTTGTTTATCCCAAACAATCAAGAACATTCACTACACCTTTTACACGTACTGACGATCGTCGAGTACTTCACCACTAATTCCTGGTTTATTCCATCGTATATAAACCAGAAATTAGTGGAGGGAGATATTGATTATTTTACCAAGGCAAAAATAAATAACGGAATTAATATTCAAGAACGATCGCACTTGATTATAAAATCCGCTATAATAAATTGAAAACAACTTTGAATAAGAAAGAAATTTATTCAATTGCATACAAGAACTCAAGCATTACAATGTAGAAAACCAACCCTTCCCCAATCACTCCAAAAGTTTACCCCACCATGGTAAGGGTAATCGAGTTGAATGGGGAAGAAGAAGGCATTACAAAACAATGAAAAAGAAAATAAATAAAAGAAAAAGATGAAAAGTTCTCCTTCTTGGTGTCCCAGAAGGAATGGGGTGGAAAAATGGATACTTTGAGGAGGAGGTGAGGGCCTCCTTTTATAGGCAGAATTTGACCCCCGAATGTTGTCGCGTTTTGGACCCCATAAATGACCTCTTAACGCGTTGAGGACTTCTTCAATGTTGTTAATAATTGTCTTGTCCGTGTCCCCTCAAAATCTCAGCGGATTTGGATAGGTATTCCGAGATTTATGGCCAATTTCCTCTGACAATTTATTCTGTCCAGTCAGAATCATCAAACCGAAAAACACCGTTTTGTACTGAATTAATGTCCCTGAACACGGCCATTTCAGGCGTGGCCTCCTTAATGAAACTTGTTCAAATTCTTCGTAACCGTCTATCCACAATATTTCAGCTCCATTAAAGTCGTTTTGAGCGAGTTATGGATATTTCACTGAACCTTCATTTTTCTGGAAGAAATTTCCTGGAAGCTTCCTTGGTGTTCCTCAATAATCTTCAACTTCATTGAATTGTTTGGACCTCAAGATGGTAGAATCAGATCCTGGTCCAGAAGACAAAGTTGAAGGAAATTAAATTAGGATTCTAATGAAATTATAATCATAAAATTTGGATTTATATTTTTTTTTGTAAATGACCAAAATACCCCTGTAGTGAAAATCTGTCCAAAATGCAGAATTTGGTCATTTTTGCATTTAAACTTAAAATACTTCTTAAATCCAAAATTGTTACATATAAGCTCAAAATGGTATCTTGGGGTGTTTAAAACAAAATAAATGCATTAAAAAATGTGCAAATTATAAGCCCTGTCAATCATACTCCTCAGGGACCAATTTTTGGTGTCCATCCAATTCGACCATAACATGTACCAATACACCTGTCACTGATGTAGGAATATATATCATGGTACCTATCATAAAATGATACATCTCTAGAACAACATAAACTACAACAACATGAAATAATTAATGATCTCTAAATATCATGGTAAGAACACATGGAATATGATTTCTAACAAGTTCCTATATGATGCATGAGATGACATAACCACATCTAATCTGGTTGAAAAAAATAGAACCACAATAATATCAATAATAATATAACAAAAATAGTTCATCACCCAATGGTGAAATCAAATTAACTATCACAACACAAAATCCAAAAATCACGAGTCAATTCGAGGAAATTTGGTTATTCCCTATACGCAGGGTGGATACTCCCATGCCCAGTTTATTTAAAAACTCTATTTTCTTCATATACCTATATAATGTTAAAAATTAGAAATGAGAATATGAAAATAATGTTCCTTTGATACTAATTTGTAATGTCACAGATCCATATGCCACTGAACTGGTGCTTGGTACCCTGTTGGTCACATGGCTTCAAGTGCATTTCCCCAAATTCAAGAGGTTCCGACTAGAAACGAGGGCCTTGGAAGTGATAGGATGGAATTTATGCCCCCATTGGAATATTTTAACATAATGGAAGAATAATATAAAATAGAGGAAGTTATGAATACAATACAACTGAAACAATCAATTTAATATTTATAATAAGGATACTAGAAGTCATAACAAACAAAAATGACGATTTATATGAAATATTATAATAAAGAAGCCAAAATATTATACACTATATATATATATATATATAAACAATCCCAAGTTATATAAATAAAAAATAAAACATTAAAGCATTACAAGCCTCATATTGGTCCCATTCTCTCCTGCTCCTAAACAGCAAATCAAGTACCTGTAGAAGGGTGCTTTCCCTTATCGACACCGTAATCAATATAATCTATTTGGGCCCAAAATAATGAAAAAATAAGGTGTGTGAAATAAATCCTAGTAGTAAACCACCCATTATATGTTCTTATATGTTAGTGAGTATATACAATAGGTAGTGTACAAAAAAGGAAAAGTAGTAAACTAGGAATTACTCAAAAGTAAATAATCCTACAAGTCATGTTTTTCATTTTCATTCAATATGATTTGTTCAACAAATCAATTACTTTGAATCATATAATTCTCAAGATCTATACTAATCCCATAAATCCCTCATATAAAGGATGCACAATAGATACCTCAGAAGGCTATATGAACAAGTAAATTGATGACTGAGTCCAATATTGTGTTTGGATTAGTAGACACGTCATAAGTCATTCCATTTCAATATTTAATTCAACACCTCACCCATAGGCATAGAAAACCCCGCCCATAGGTATTTTCAATTCTCACCCATAGTCATAAAAAATCTTCACTTGCATGCAAAAAAAATCCTTTCCCAGAGGCATAACAATCCTCGCCTGTAGGACCAACAAATCCTCAGCCACAATTATAAAAAATTCTCACATGTAGGAATAACTATCAAATAGGGTCGAGCATTATATATCATCATTTTTTAATAATATAAAACATAGTTAAATTACAAAATTATATGGTTAACATATTAAAAACTCACATGTGCGTCATACATAACAAGAAACAATTGAATTAAACTATCACAAGGCTTAAAAAATAATAGGCATGAAAAGGAAAAATGGAAAAAACACTAATCCCAAGACCTTAATCCATCCAATTGAAATTTAACCCAATTACAATCCTATTATAGTTCAATTCCTTTTTAACAACCCAATAGGGCAAAATAATGGATAAATCACAGGAAACATAGGCCAAACGGCCATAAAAAACAATTCTAGGGAAACACACCCAAGGTGTTGCCCTTATTTAAGGCAATCAACATTACCCATGAATAATAACATGTAACCAATTACCTATACATCATTAGGTAATAACACAGGTCAAAAATAAATCAATTTGACACCCAAAAATGAGTGCACGACACTTGGAAACATATATTCATCTCAAAAATTAATGACAGGATCCAGACCGCCTACCATGTACTCGTGTGACTCTCCTCAACCTACATCGACCTCTAACTTAAACTAGAACACTATAGATATAAAAAATGAGGTAAAAAACATAAGGTAAAATTAATTTTTCAATATTAAAAATAAAAAAGAATGGATTAGGAGGAATCAAGAGCTTACTGATTGGGTTCAAACACATTCGATGACGATCGAAATGGAGTTCGGAAGACAATCGAGAGCCAAAATGAGCTTCGATGGTGCTTGTCATGATACCTAGATATCTCTCTTTCCAAATGAAAAAAAATTGATTCTAATGCCCACTTTAGCCACAAAAAAAAAAGAAACAACATGGAGTGTACTAAGTGGATACATGTCGTGTATGTACTGAAACTTTCCCCCTCTTCTGACTCCCCTTACACGTCATGTTCAACCAAGCACGGGTAAGATACAGAGTGTGTACTAATAAGTACGTGGCATGTACCGACAAAGTTCAGTTGTGTGTGGATAAATATATAATTTAACACCTATAACTCTTCCCCTTATATGAACTGAAAAGAAAATATTCAAACTTCAAAAGATGAACTGAGTTCTTACACCTCATGACCAATCACAGAACGATTGATCTAGAAGGGGACTATAACTCCAAAGGCAACTAGGGTACAATTTAGGTTGGGAGAAAGAGGATTGTAGAAGAATAAAATGATTTACATTCTTGCAACACACATAAAACAACCTACCATGTTAATTACATTATGTGTAACCCTGGTTCATGTAGTGTATTCCATTAAAGTAACTTATGTTGAAAAACCTGTTGTATTTTTTTTAAACCCATTTTTACCATTACACGTCATGAAACAATTACATGGAATGCAGCTATTTCACACCTTGTATTAGTTCACAAAATCTGTTAGGTGACCAATACACATTGTGAAACCAATTTACAAAGCTTGTAGTTCCCCAATATATTGCAGAAGCTACATGTCTAGGTAGGAAAACACAAAGACCACAGTTTGAGATTTCTCTGAACATGGGAAAAATTCATCTATGTGTTTCAAACATTTATACCCAGAATCCATTAATTCATATATAAAAAATCCCTGAACATTAGTTCATTTTATATAGAAAAGGATCTATATCTCTGATAAGCCCTCAAAGGCACCCAAAAAAGGGAGATAAACAAAGTACAGAAAAAGGAATACCTGAAAAGAGTAATAGGGTGTTACAATGCTACATCCAAATAAGTAATACATTGATTTAATTCCAATGGGAGGTCCAGTTACTATGTTATATTTGTATTTACTAAAAATAAAAAATAACATATACTATATTTAATTAGATAAATTTTTATTATAATATTTTTTAAAAAACTAAAGCTCCCTTGATTTATGTTAAACAAACACCCAGTGTTTAAAACTGTACTAAAAAATCATTAAAATCATCATAATGTTTTTGGGATCATTTACAAGGTAATGATAGCAATTACTTCCTTATTTATGTAAAATTTGAAAATTCATATTTCTGGACCATATTTCATATGAAACATGTCACAAAACAGGCCTGGTCTCTATCCGACCCGGCGCCCGACCCGGTCCGTGACATGCCCCGAAGGGCGTTGCCGATCCCCACGGGGCTGGCACAAGTGCCCAAGTATCAAAACTAACACATGGGAACAATTTTACCCAAAATATTATACACAAAACCACTGATAAGATAAAGAAACTGAAACTGAAAGTAGACAACTAAACAGGGCCTTAAACTGAAAACAAAATCAGGGGTTTACAGCCTGAGCCCCCAACCAAAATAAGCGACAATAAAAGAAACTCAAACTCAAACCTCCAGGCAACTAGAGAGACGCAACATCCACATGCCACAACACCAACCTGCACGAGAAGACTACCAACGACCAGAACCACCATCGCTGATCACGATGTCACAACCTGGAATACACAAGAAACAATGTCTACATACACCCAAAGGTGTATGTAGGGTGTGATCCAAAAGCCCAGTAGGACGCCACCAAAGAAAAATGTTCCATGTGTAAAAATTAAATGACAAATACATGTCAGGCGAAAATAATGAAAGGACACCAAATCTTAAACAACTTAAAAAAGAGTTTCTATAAAGAAAACACTTTTAAAGAAAATAGATTAAACCAAAGTAAACACCCATGCATATAAGAAAAGACCAAACATTCAAAAAAAACCCAAAAGTTTCACTGTATGCCGACGGTAAGTGTATAGTATTCTAGAAGCACCAAAAGTGGGAGAGGCCCTAAAGATACTAGAAAAAAGGAATGGGACCCTATAACCTCGCGTCTCGGTGAACAGTATAGAAATCACAACAAAATACGTTCTCATGCACGAGCCACTAGACAGGGAAACACATCCATAACCTAGTGGTCTCCGATCATCATCCAATTTTTAGTTAGTGTTGTAAGCATCAACATAGCTAACTGAAACTGGGCCGAAGCTACTCCTGTATCACTAGCACACTAGTCTAGTCCACCCACCTAGTACCTAGGCTTCCCCTTTTTGTGCTCAGCGTTGTTCCAATCTCACATTTCATGCCAAACTCAAACAAGTAAAACAACTAGTGTGTTACATAAACCAAACACCACACTTTCACCCACACAGAATACCATTTGGAAAAGGATGCACTCCAAAGACTTTACCTAACTCAATTAAAACAATTTCTGTATTGCTAATATTTGTTTATTAAAAAATTTTAAATTATCATCGTTATTAATTTTATGAAAACATATTAAATTATTTGTAAAAAATTCATTAAAAAGAAATATAACACGGATTTAGCACACAAAAACACTCAACCACCTTTCATGACCAAACACACCCAAAACTACATCAAGAACACAAATTGCACACTTTGTAATTTTTTACAAAACAAACAAAAACTTTATAAAAACAATAGAACACAAACATTGAAATTTTCACATATGAAAAACTAAGTGGAAACATTAATAAACACTATAAATTGACTAAAAAAATGTTTCCAGCCAAAGAACACACCAACTGAAAACATTAATAAACACTAGCAATTGACTAAAAACAATTTTCCAGACAATGAACGCACCGACTACAAACATTAAACATACTGCTAAATGAAAATAATTCAAAGACAAACTTCAAGATAATCAATTCCGCACCAATATGAATTAATTATTTAATATTATAAATTAACTAAGAAAGAAATTTAACTTATCATACAATGTTTATACAGGGAACCCCATACCTTTTCATCACAGACTTCACAGCTGTGGTGCGCAATGACCGTCGCACGTCAACCACAACTCAAACAAAACCAAATCGACCGTAAATAAACAATTGAACCAAAACATCAATAATTAACACAAAAATTTAATGCAAAACCCCCCCCCCCCATTGCATTCCAAACACACCGCAAGAAGACCAAACACAACCCAAAACATCAAATCAAAAGCCCTAAAATAGGAACAAAAACCTGCTAAAGAAAACAACCAGAAGAAAAACATAACCGAGGGGGGTTGCGGCTTGAGCTGGGAAGGGAGGGTCCGTGCGGCGGCGTGCCGGGAATACGGGTGTGGCTGGTTCGGTGCATGACATGGATGCAGTGTGGGGCGAGCTGGGGTTAGGTGGTGCGTGGCGTCGCCAGAGCGGGAGGCGGAGCGGCGGTCGGGGCTGCCGGAAGGAGGAGGTTGGCTAGTCCAGCGTATGGAAGGGAGGAGGAGAGGGAAGGTATGTGGAACGAAGGGGGGAGCAGCGCGAGTAGAACCAAAGTGGTGGGGGGGGGGGAGGCCTTCGACATGGCATGATGGGCTTCGCCGGGTAGGAGGGGAGGTCCGGCGCGATGGGGGCAGGTTGGCCGAACAGCCAGGGCACAGTGCACTTAGGGTTAGGGGAAAGGCTGTGCGGGACAAGGGGGGTGGAGAGAAAGGGAGGGAGAGAAAAGAAAAAAAAGAAAGCACAGATAAAAAGAATGATAAATATAAAAATAAATAGGTAATAAAATAAATAAAAGAAATAAGTGGAATAATAATAATAAGAATTGAATAATATCACATTATATTGACCATAGTATTTATTAATCCCAAACAATATTTTTTTTCATTAAAACAATTTCTTATAGTTTACTAAACTTCTTATTTGAATTTTATTTCTATTTCTTTATTTATTACTATTTCATTGTCCCACTATGTTTCAACTCATTTGAAAGCCGGGCAGACCGTGCGGATCTCAAAACCAAGCCTCTCCCAAGCGTCTGGTGATGCAAAACCAAAACACTTGTAATAATTATAATTATAATAATAACAACAACAACAACAATAATAATAAGATAATAACATACATAATAACCTAAATAATAAACTATAAAATGATCAACCAAATAAAAATCTATTGATAAAAAAATAATACTCTCAATTAAATTGTTATCCAAGAAAATTATAATATTCTCAAGTGACATTAATATTATCATTATTATTAAAACTCTTCTTAATTCGTTTTATTTCACCAGTCCACCATCGGGCATGATGTGCGGCGAGCTGGGCGAGGTCACGTGGCGACCCAGGCGAAGTCACACAGCTTCGAACATAGTGCCCTAGATGCAACCAAGGGAAAACATCCATTTTGAAATAAGAACTCAAACAAATTTAATTCGGGCCTCGACCCGAGCCACCTGATTCTCAATAAAAACAATAAAATAAATAATATAAAAAGGACGAGTGTGATAATTATCCCCACCATAATGCTTTCCATCCCCGGAAGGCCACGACTAGAACCAAACCTCAAAGCAGAAAGCCACCTCCCTTAAAGTTCAAAGGGGATCCCCACAAACATCAAGAAAAGAGAGGAAAAAGTATCATGCTCCGAGAAAGTGACTCTAAGACAACTTCTAAAAACTCATATAAAGACTTTTTGATATGTGTCGCTCGCCCTAAAGAGCTAGAATGAATCCAATTGACTGATCAAGGAAGGGAACTCTCGCACCAATGGGAACCAACTTCACAAGCTGAAACACCTCAAGCACTATTAAATAGAAACCATGCTATTTGGCTAGAATGAACAAATAAGGTCAAACCAATTCCACGGAACATTCCTATCACTTATCACCAAACCATATTTAAAAACAGATGAAAAATATCAACATGGGGAGGCCTGAGGGGCTCCCCAACATTAGGAAGTCACTGATACTTGAAACGAGACTGGAAAACCGACATGGAGAGGTTTGAGCGGACTCCCCGTCATTAAAGAAAAGTCCAGCACTGATTCATTCTAGAGTCATTCGTGTGAGACCCAATGTGGTTCTCCCCATCGTTAAGAACCTACCAACTACCAAGGAGAGACTAGAAAACCAACATGGGGAGGTCTGGGTGGACTCCCCACTATTCAGGAAAGGCCAACATTGATTATTCTAGAGACCTTTGTACGAGACCCATCGTGGGTCTCACCGCCACTAGAACTAATAGAGGATATGGAACTTTTAAAAATTCCCGATGGTGACCAAACACCCCACCAAAAGGGGTAGGGAGGGAGGGTCCTGACTAACGGGGTTTCAAAAGCATGACCCAAGACAAACCAGCATTTCCACATTCCTGGATGAGCATTATTAAGATTTGAGACAGATTTACTCAACAAAATCCCATAAGGACCACTAAAGCGATTGCATCCAATGGTACACAACCCCCAAGACTTTAAGGAAACGAGACGAACACGCCTCCACATGGTCTTGAAAACCTTATGCAACCAGATGGCTCATTCAGGGCGGAACAACCATAGAAACAATTTAAACTGCCTCTTCTTTTAACACCAATGACAGAAATAATGTCGGGGTCTCATAAACTCTTTGGGTTCCTGACCACGCACTAGCTTCAATCCGAGGCCTATGGCTGAAGCCCTGATGTTTGAAGTATCTCCTACCTCGTAGTCAGGTGTCGAAGACTCCTGAATGGAGATTCTCCTTTTGCTGTCACACGCAACCACACCGCAACTGAGACAACACCAGTAAACACAACACATTACGACATCCAACTGATCATACACAAAACATTCACCAACACAAGATCTGAAATGGTGCATGTGCATCACCCTTTTTCACACTGGATGAGAACACGACACCACAAATCGTCACCTGAATATGACCATTACTTTTGAGAGGAACATTATTTGGAGAGGGACCTCAAACTGATTCTTAAACAACACGTGATTCCTACAATCAACCATAGAATCCCCATGTGACTGGGACTTCCATAGTAGTGGCCTAATGTAGACCATTTCTTAAATGAAACCAATGAAATACCAAAGGTTATTTAGAATAGTGGCACGCACAGATCGCTCCATGATACTTCCACCTTTCCCCACTGGTATCCCCTTCACCGTTTCCAAACAGAACTTTCAAATAAATGAGGTCAAAATTCACCATTGACTATCAAAGAGAACTCACACTACAAGAAATCACCGAACATGACCCTTGAGGCCGATGAAAATACTACAAAGACCTTCAAGACACTAGTCAACACAGATAATTCTGAACCACCTTCAACTTTCCCTGCTAGAATTTCTTTCACCACTTCCAGGGGAACCTTTAGGCACTACGGTGTCAACTTCATACCCGACGAGTCAGACATCTCAAAAAGAACAAAAATCCCTTCAACTCACCTCACATCTGTCATTCCACTGCAAGAGGATCCACTTAACTGAAGGAAAAAATAATGGACTTGACATTCTCACTAAAAAGGAAGAGTCCTTACTTTAGTCAACTGGAGGGTCGGCCAACGGCGAACCATCTGTGGTCGCACATCATTCGCACATTAACTCTTTATTGGGGGCGTACACTAGCCAAGAAAGAAAACCATGGACCCAACTAAAATGGTCCAATGGTCAGGACATACCACAAGAGAACACCAACGTGTAGGGGAAACCACTACAAGGGCTCCCTGATTTACTTTTCAAAAGAATTAACTAGCTACACGCTTGCAAACCAACTTACAAATAAGAATTCAAACTCAGGACACAAACTTTCTAGAAGGGATACTCGGATCAAAACACCTCACATCTAACCTTTCAAAAATACAAGGACACATCACACAATCACCGATTATTTAAAAGCACCAAATTTACCTTTAACAAAACATTTTGAAAATAAGCAAAGCCAATGGGTTGCACAAACATCAATGGTGTCCCATGGGCCTCACACATGAATGTTCACATGCCACACCAGCACACACCTCATTTCCATCCAGGAACTCATCCGATCATGCCATTAAACCTTTCTATTTCCATATACAGTCATGCATGTGGTTTCCCAAGAGAACACCAAGGAAAAAAACCAAAGCTTTCCATTTTTTTTTCAAAACCAAAACATCCAACCCACACTTTCCAAACCTTTCACATCATTTTATTTTTAAAGCGCTTCATTTCAAAACATTTTCGAAGACCAAATCATTTTTACTTAAAAACCAAATTCTCACAATTCCAAAACTAAGATACGAGAAGCAAAGTAGGAGGAAACTAGGGTCAGCGGGTGATTGGAACATATGGTTGGCGGCCATACGCTGATCACGCCACTGGCCACGAAGAGTATTTTAGGATAGTGTCCCCGGCTCCACAAGGCTTTCTAGACCCTGCGAGCTCACTAGGACCACTGACCCTACTCCCTTTTCATTTCCCCAAGACAAGATTAACCCCAAGAACCAAAGACTCAGAAAAACCTCAACTTATGTTGGTGAATCGATTCCCACCATGAGGTGTGCTGGCTAGGCACCTTACTCGTAATCAGAACGTCGAGTTCCGACACCCTTAACTTTGGTCTACACTGACTCTATCTCAAAAGAACACGACCCAAGATAGCAAACATTTCTCTCTGATACCATTTTGTCATGAACCAGGCCGGGTCTCCATCCAACCCGGTGGCCGACCCGGTCCGCGACATGGCCCGAAGGGCGTTCCCGATCCCCACAGGCTGGCACAAGTTCCCGGGTATCAAAACTAACACATGAGAACGATTTTACCCGAAATAGTAAACAAATAACCCCTGATAAGATAAAGAAACTTAAAATGAATGTAGACAACTAAATATGGCCTTAAACTGAAAACAAAATCTGGGGTTTACAACCTAAGACCACAACCAAAATAAGCGACAACAAAAGAAACTCAAACTCAAACCTCCAAGTAACTAGAGAGATGCAGCATCCACACGCCACAACACCAACCTGCATGAGAAGACCACCAACGAACAGAAAAACCATCACTAAGCACGATGTCAAAACCTAGAATACACAAGAAACAATGTCTACATACACCCAAAGGTGTATGTTGGGTGTGAGATAAAAGCCCAGTAGGACGCCACAAAATAAAAAGGTTCCATGTGTAAACATTAAATGACAAATACATTTGTAGGCTAATATAATGAAAGGAAACCAAATCTTAAACAACTAAAAAAACAGTTTCTATAAAGAAAAAACTTTTAAAGAAAATAGCTTAAACCAAAGTAAACACCCATGCATATAAGAAAAGACCAAAATTTCACAAAAAAAACCCAAAACATGTACCATATGCTGACGGTAAGTGTATAGTACTCTAGGAGAACCAAAAGTGGGAGAGGCCCTAAAGATACTAGAAAAAAGGAATGGGACCCTAGAACCTCGCGTCTCAGTGAACAGTATAGGAATCACAACAAAATACATTCTCATGCACGAGCCACTAGACAGGGCAACACATCCATAACCTAGTGGTCTCCGATCATCATCCAATGTTTATTTAGTGTTGTAAGCGTCAATCCAGCTAAGTGAAATTGGGCCAGAGCCACTCCCGTATCACTAGCACGCTAGTCTAGTCTGCCCACCTAGTACCCAGGCTTCCCATTTTTGTGCTCAACGTTGTTCCAATCTCACATTTCATGCCAAACTCAAAAAAGTAAAACAACTAGATTGTTACATAAACCAAATTCCACACTTTATCAAACACATAAAACCATTTGGAAAAGGGCACACTCCAAAATACTTTACCCAACTCAATTAAAACAATTTCTACATTGATAATAATTGTTTATTAAAACATTTTAAATTTTCATCGTTAATAATTTTATTAAAACATATTAAATTCGCTGTAAATAAATTCATTAAAAAGCAATATAACATGGCTTTAATACAAAAAACCACTCAACCATCTTTCATGACCAAACACACCCAACACCACATCAAGAACACAAATTGCACACTTTTCACCTTTTCAGAAATCAAACAGAAACTTTATAAAAACACTAGAACACAAACATTGCACTTTGAAAATATGAAAAACTAACTAAAAACATTAATAAACACTAGAAATTGTCTAAAAACAAGTTTCCAGACAAAGAACGCACAAACTGCAAATATTAATAAACACTAGCAATTTACTAAAAACAAGTTTCCAGACAAAGAACGCACCAACTACAAACATTAAACATACTACTAAACGAAAATAATTCATAGACAAACTTCAATATAATCAAATCCACACCCATATGAATTAATCAAGTAATATTATAAATTAACTATGAAAGCAATTTATCTTATCAGAAAATGTTTAAACGTGGAACCACCTACCTTGCCATCGCAGACTTCGCAACTGTGGTGCGCAATGACCTTCGCACGTCAACTGCAACTAAAAAAAACCAAATCGACCCTAAACAAACAATTGAACCAAAACATCAAGAATTAACCCAAAAATTTAATGAAAAACCCCCATTTCATGCAAAACACACCGCAAGAAGACCAAACACAACCCAAAACTTCAAATCCACAACCCTAAAATCAGAACATAAACCTATTAAAGAAAACAAAAAGAAGAAACACTTAACTGAGGGGGGGGGGGGTTGCGCCTCGAGCTGGGCAGGGAGGGTCCATGCGGCGGTGTGCCAGGAATAGGGGTGGGGCTGGTTTGGTGCGTGATGGGGATGCTATGTGGAGAGAGTGGGGGTTAGGCAGTGTGAGGCGTCTCCAGAGCGGGAGATGGAGTGGCGGTCAGGGCTGCTGGAAGGAGGAGGTCTGCTGGTCCGGTGGATGGAAGGGAGGAGGAGAGGGAAGGGGTGTGGCGCAATGGGGGGAGCGGCGCAAGCAGAACTGAAGTGGGGCGAGGGAGGCCTTCGACGGGGAGTGACAGGCTTTGCCGGGCAGGAGGGGAGGTCCGGCGCGATGGAGGCGGGTTGGCCGGACAGCCAGGGCACGACACACTTTGGGTTAGGGGGGAAGGCTGCGCGGGACAAGGGGGTGGAGAGAAAGGGAGGGAGGGAGAGAAAAGAAAAAAATAATGCAAAGATAAAAAAAATGATAAAAATTAAAATAAATAAGTAATAAAATAAATAAAAGAAATAAGTGGAATAATAATAATAAGAATTGTAACAATATCCCATAATATTAACCATATTATTTATTTATCCCAAAAAATATTTTTTTTTTCATTAAACCAATTTCTTATAGTTTACTAAACTTCTTATTTGAATTTTATTTCTATTGCTTTATTTATTACTATTTCATTATCCCGCTATGTTTCAACTCATTTAAAAGCCGGGCAGACCGTGCAGATCTCAAAACCAAGCCTCTCCCATGCGTCTGGTGATGCAAAAACAAAACACTCGTAATAATTATAATTACAATAATAATAACAACAAAAATAATAATAAGATAATAACTTACCTAATAACCTATATAATAAACTATAAAAAGATCAACCAAATAAAAAGATATTGATAAAAAAAATAATACTCTCAATTAAATTGTTATCCAAGAAAATAATAATATTCTCAAGTGACATTAATATTATCATTATTATTAAAAATATTCTTAATTCGTTTTATTTCATTAGTCAACCATCGGGCATGACGTGCAGCGAGATGGGCGAGGTCATGCGACGACCCAGGCGAGGCCGCGCGGCTTCGACCGCGATTCCCTAGATGCAACCAAGGGAAAACATCAGTTTTCAAATAATAACTCAAACAAATTCAATTCAGGCCTCGACCCGAGCCACCTAATTCCCAATAAAACAATAAAATAAATAATATAAAAAGGATGAGTGTGAGAAAACATAATTAAATCACGCCAATGAAAAATATAATAAAAATTAACACTAATAAATATAATTTAATCATAATGAGAGATAAATTATTTCCAAATGTATTAATTCATAGGCCAATGTCCCATTAATGGTCGGTTAGCCAGCATTGTGGACATTGTCAATGATTTCCCAATCACCACATACAATTATGGTTAATGTAGATTATGTATTATAATTATAAATTTATTTTTAGTATAAGTCATTATTTTTGAAGTGATTTTACAAAAACTAAGTATACAACAGATCAAAATAATGAAATCTTAATGAAGAAAAGTATTTTTTATCAAAACCTAACATCGAAATATGTAACCATTAAAAAAGAAGAAGAAAATAGTCATAATTGTTAAAGAGTAACATAAATGAGAATAATAAAATTATTTCAACATGTTTTAATAAAAAACATTATCATATATGAAATGAAAAGGCGATGAAATAAAATAGGACCAATCGTAAGGGGACTCTCAGGCTTAACTCATCCTTTATGGTTCTCTTCTATTTCTATATTTCGTCAAAATAATAATAAAAAATAAAATCTCAACCTTTTTATCCTATTTAACTATTATTTACCTAGGGATATGAATGATTTTATAACATTGAAATGATTTATAATCCATCTAAAATGAATTTTTTCAAACTAGTTTTCTTTTCAGAATCATCTGAGTGAATCCTCATTAGTTGTTCATTCTTCCCTTGGTACTACAATATTTAATGCTTTAATATGATTTCTGTTATCTATTTGGATGCCCAATTTTTATTCCCTTAAACATGTTTTATGACATCCTTATGAAACTTATTCCTTTCTATGTGGTTATTTCATGGTCTATATATGATTTCTTGTACATGGAAAACATGATATTTAATATTTTATGATGTGATAGGTGGGACCATGAATATATATCCCTCTAATTCCTTGAGTTTTGTGATTTATCTCATAAGAAAATGTTTACCATAAATATACATTATGAATGAATTTTTTTCTTCACATTTATGATTTTATGATTTGTACACATATGGTATGCGCGAACATGATGTAATATCTGTTCATAACTAATGTGTATTATTTCTCCATAATTCTATAATTTTTCATTATTATTCACATTCCTCATTCAAATAATTTATCAAATTATTCCCTCATTCTTAAAATTATGATACTTTTCTTATTATTTGATACTAAGGATTATTGTCACCAATGTTATATACTCTTTCATGTATCATGTTCCTCTCCTTTTACTCATTCCCTTACAGGGTCTTTAGCTCTCCCATTCCATTGATGCATGTCATCATGTGATTATATTTATGAAGGAGAATAAAAAATATTCTATAAGAACTATGAAGAATGATTTATATATTTATTAGTGTATTATGTATGATTATGATATACGAACATAATTTTCCAAAGATACTAAACCATTTGATTTTGGAATCTATTATTGTTTATGATAAAAATAATGTAATGACCATGTATAAAAAAGTGGGACTGCTTTATAGTTGAAATTTCAATGTTTATTGATCCATGACCCAATTCTAGTTTGGAATGATCACATAAATTGGCTAGATAATGAAAATTATTAAAACGTATAAGGCAAACATCAAACCATGTAGGGATTAATAAAATACAATAAAAAAGAGATGTACTATGAAATATCCAAGGTCACTTCCAATGAGATTTTGATGTTGGGAGAATCATTATCAATGTTGGGAGAAGGAGTGGAGATATCTCTTTAGTTGTTATCTAAACCCATTTATCTCAATTTTAATTGAGTATTTTTTATCATAATTACAAAAGATGTTTATAATATATAAATTAAGAATTGATTTAAATTACTCTTCCTTTGATATATTGATATTTTAACCATCATGAATTAAATACTTTCTTTTATCAAAATACATAATTATTAGCAGTAAGTCATTTTTATTTGTGTGAGTTTGTAAGTGAATGTTAACATTCACTTGAACACTTGTTGTTTTATTCCTATATAGTACAGAACTGTGAGTGTGATACATAATAAACATTTAAGTAATAACTAAATCAAAATTTAATGATCATTGATTATTTTATAAATTTTAGTGTATGGAGTGACATCGAAACACAATTTTTAGAAACCACGCTAGTGAGGGATCGACACAACTAAACTATATACATGGTATAATAAAAGTAGAAGAATTATTTACATCACAAGTTTCTTAATTATTTATTTTGGTTAAGTCCATATAGGAAACCTCAAGGGGACCTATAGTTTTATTAGAAAGGCCTTGGAATTTCTCTGAGATGAATTTTAGGATAAAAATTTGTGGATATTCACGACAATTTTTGTGTTAGTGGGAATACATGGGTAGATTATTTTATTATATTTTCTTTTTAAGTGTTCACCATTTCTAATGAATTGAAATACCTAATTTTAGCCTATACTATTTAATGTATAATAAATATAGTCTACCTATAACATCATAATAATTATACCTCATTTGTTTAATGATTTTATTTAACATCCAACTAATTTCAATCTAGATTTCCCTTTTGTCCCAATAGAGATGTATGTGTACTCAATAATTAGTTTATTTAGCTATCCCTAGGAACTTTTATTAGGGATATAACACTAACTTGTTATCACATGGATATTTTTTATCTTTGAGAGATGGAAATAACATTATATGTTCTTGAATTTAAAGTATCAATTAGCCAGAGTGTGTCACCTTAGTTTTCTTCAATATTTTTAATATGAATATGGATGAAATATTGTGATAATAGGATGATTATCACAACTTTAATCATGCTGACATTTCAAATTAGTATCCTATATATTGTATTATTGTTTTATTTAATCAATAAATGATGTCTCATTGGTTTTTAATGATTGGTCTTCTGTAAATATTTAAAAAAATTAGATTTTGAGTTGAATACATTCCAAAGAAAACTTTTAAAACAAGATATGGATATTATGAGTTCAATGTTATTCTGTTCTTGGTGAATGATGAAGAAAATATTAATATGAACATTATTAAATAATTTATCCATATTTGGATTCATTCACAATGGTGATTATTAATTAAATATTCTTAAATTCATGATCATATAATTAGCATGGGGGATATTTGCACATTGATTTGTAGACATTCAGAATACGTTGGTTGAATTATAACTTATAGAAATACTAATTATTGATCCAAGAGTTGAATTTTCATAAGTGTGTTTTATTTAAGTCGTGGACATCATTAAATACTTATAATTAGGTAATGATAACAACCTAGTAAATTTACACGAATGTATTTTTGATGTTTAATACTTCCTGAAACTTACTTATTGTTATTATTTATTCATTTATATATTATCATTCCTAGCTATACTGATGGTGATGTTTACTAGAAAAATAGTATGGTTTAAAATATAGTATATGTATGAGGATGTATTTATTTAATTAAAATGAGTTTTACACCAAAAAGAAATATCTCTCTATTAAAACTAGGGAAGCTCTTTGATGACTATTAGAATTATTCAAGGGCAGTTTTAGGGTTGTGTTAATACAAGATGGGATAACAGTGTAGTATTGTTCTTAGTAGATTATTCCTAATCGAAAGAATTACCCATATAATGATATATAATTATCTATGTATTTTATAGCACATAAGAGTGGGAAATTTTTAATTCATTGATATTTTTTAATTATAAATTATAAGAGATTAAAGTATGAAATTTCCCTATAGTGTTTTAATCTATAATACATATTATTTCATAAGTATATTAAATTGATTTATATTGATATAATATATTCTTCATGGAATGTAATTTTCATTTATATATCATCGTATATGATGTGTCAGGTGTATTTGGTTCATGGGATAATATATAAGTGAATGCTTATGTCTCTTTTCACTGATATTTGACTTGATGTATTTAAATAAGATATTTATATTATAATGGATCATTTAAACAAAACATTACACTTTAAGATATAGGTGAAATAGAGTCAATAGTAATATTTTGAGTTCTATTATTTTATAAGGCTTTGATATGTCCATCACATTATACAAATAAATCATGTTTTAATTTTTAAAGTTGTATAATATTTTTTTTGGTGAAATAGTTGATTTATTATACTAGATAATGGATTAAGTCTATGTTATTTTTTAAAAACTCTATAATTTTTGTTCATATAACTTCTCAATTTTCTTCCTCGCTTTTCATGAATATTCCTATTTAAAAAAAACAAAAATAACACAGAGACATATTCTATATTTTGATCTTTATAAAAATAAATAAAAAATTATAATTTGAATTTCCCATAGTTATCGGAAAAGATATTCCAAATAACCATTTTTTTAATTATTCTTTTAACTATTAATAATTTTCTACCTTAAATTTTAATTCAATATCCTTCAAAACATACTTATATCTTATGAATATATAATATTTAATTTTTTACACCTTATAGCATAATGATCCTTTACAAGGCAAGAGCCTCATTTATTTCTTCCTAGTCTACATGCAAGCAGTGTGGCATCTATATTTTTAGCACAACTATATTTGATACATAAATTTATTCAATATATAAATATATAAAACATTAGGATATTTAAATCATTAAATATAATCATAAGCACCATATGTTTTAGTATATTGAATTATCACATTTTTCTACTATTTGATCTCATGAAAGAAATATAATTTGATACATATCATAAAAATGAGCTCAAGTATCTAACATATATTTAAAAATATCTTTCTTATTCTCATAGTGATCATATGTATTTATATGAAAATATTATATTTCAACTAGAATTTATTACAAATCAGTTTATATATCTTTTATTTTCCCTAAATTATTTTCTCTATCTCTGTATGTATTTTCCTTTTAAAAATTTTAGTTTGAGCAAACATTTTATCTTCTATATGCACTATGAGATATTATGTATTTATATTAAAAATATATATACCATATTAAATATGTGATGCATCATTGAGAAAATATTATTTTTTCTTATGTATCATAAATAGGCATTTTTGTATCCTTATAAGATTTAGTTCTTTTCTAATATTCTAATATGAGGGATATGAAATATGATTTTATCAATTCTGTATCACCAATTAGGAATTCCATAATGACTACAACTCACCTCATTTTATAATAAAACATTCTCCAATTTTGTCCATCCACTCATGTATATCTCAAACTCCAAAACATATTATGAAAAATTTCAATAGAATATGTATCATATAATACTCTTCTTGGGTAATTCTTTATTTCATAAAATACCCTAATTAATTCCTAATTTTTAATAAAATATCATCAATAATTGTTCTTAATTACTTATTAATAAATTCAGCACCATTTTCATCTTCAAACATGACATTCCCCAACAATCATCCAAGTGCGTTAATAAATATATGATGAAACCTTTTTGTTTGATAACAATTTAATTATTACTTAATGTTTTATCTAGATTTTAGTATTTTTCACTGATATTTATCTTCTCATATTCAACAAAATCATGCAATATAAAAATATTATAGAACCTAAAATTATTCTTTTATCTCTCACATGCATAACAAAAACTTGATTCATAATACATAAAACTCAACAATGATATGATAGTATTTTTCATCCATAAACCATTATTGTCACAAACCAATTCTGGAAAACCCTTGAGCCTAGTGCCAGAGCCAGCCCGTGACATACCCAAGGATCATTATCAATCTCCTTGGGCTTGAAAATAGTAATAGGGGGTCAATGAATATATATTAGGAATTTTTTTAATGATTATAAAATAAATTAAAGAAGAAATGGAACTTCACAAAAAATTCTAGGATGAACTGTTTGTATTTAGACATCCATCCCAAAACAAGTAAGACTAAAATAACATGGATAGAAAATTTAAACAATTTAATGAAAAATAAATTCCAAAACACACCTCTAAAACCCTCACACAGTAAAAAAAAATTAATTTAACATTCAAAGCTATAATGCACCAATAATTAAATAATAGAATAGAAATAATGATAGATGATTTATCCAATTTAATATAGAAAATTAAAAAAAGAAAAATAATGAACATACATCTATGTGATTCCATGAGTCACCATTCGACCTCTACTAAATATGCTCTAAGAACAAAAAATAACTGAACCATGACCATAAATGGTAATATATGTGAAAGTGAAGTCTTGGTTGGACAAGAAAGGGAAACACACCCCATGGGTAGTATTTAAATTAAAAACCATTTAATTCTAGTTTCAAGTGAATTTTTAATTTTTTTTTCATGAAGAAGAAAAAAAATATATCACTATTTAAATAATAAATTCACATCCTTTATTTTTTTATTTTCATTAAATCAAAATAATCACTATGAAAGTAACTTACAGTAATAAAAACTCATTTATTAAAACACATATTTTGAAACCAAATTTAATCCATTTTAAAAAAATATATTTTATATTCACAAATAAAAACCGTTTAACTATAGATAATTAAATCTCAAAAAATAATAAAATAAAACATTAAAACAAAAAGGGAATAAGTATTAGTAGAATAGAGTAATATAAAAAGAATAAAATATGTTGATGGTACCATAATACATTAGTATAGAATATAAAATATAAATAAGATATTAAAACACAAAATTTATGAAAAATACATAATATTACCATGAAAATGGGAACCTATAACTTTTACATCACCAATTAGGGGGAGCCTCAATTAGGGTAACATAACAAAAAATACTTCACTGGTCGGTATAGAAACCAGGCAAACTACTTTACTATGAGGTTTAATAGTCGAGAAAGTTGAAGTTACAACATATGATCTAGGATTCCAGACTAATGTATTTGAGATTCCCATGTGGTTTGAATAATAACAACAAATATAACATAATAATGGAAAAAATCGCATATAAATTCTCAAACACCCAAACAATATAAAATCAATAAACAAATAAGGGGAAATTCAAGCAACAAACCCAAATATTTTAAGAATAAAATTCCATTTGAAACCCACATATTTCTTATCTAATATTAATTCAATGTTTGTAAATTGATTTTTATGGTGTTGATTGCACCTCGAGAATTTATTTTAAAATCATAAATAATAAAACTTACATGAAAAATATTTAAAAGGATTTATAAAATAGATTGAACATTTTTTTATTTCCAAACCCTTCTTTTTAAAAAATGGAACACCTTATAAAATCAATTAGTTACTTTAAAACTAATTCTTAAGTCTAAAAAAACATTTTGGATTCTAAAATCAGGCTATAAAATTCATTTGGGATGTATAAAAAACACGTAGTGTGTGATATTAATTGATGAAAATTTTTATCGGGCTTCCAATATGAAAAATCCATTGTATTGAAGATAAAATCCTGTGGAACATGATTTTTAATTAAAATAATCATAAAATATATTTTGTTTTTTCTTTTGATATTTAATCATGATTTAAAAAATATAAGAAATCATAGTTCTTAAATTTAATTTCAAAATAATGGGGAAACATACCTTAAATAGAGAGAATCCCATTCCCCTTGAAATAAGTCACTAGAATATTCTTCAAGACAAGACTCACTAGTTATAGGAAAAAAATCACAAGAAAACACCCCCTTTAAATTAGGGTTTAGAAATAGATGAATAAATTAAGGGAGAGAAGTGGAAATGAAAATAAATAAAGGAAGTGAGGAGAAAAAGAAAATTAATTCTACTGTACAAGAAAAATACATATATAAATTGTAAAGAATACTTATGGAATTTCCTGCTAGAGATTGGAATAATTAGGGAGAGTAGAGGTCGTGTGTCACCAGGGTAGTGTACAATGAATGGGAGAGGGAGTTGGGGTTTATATTTTTTAAATTTGTGGAATGTAATATACAAAATCCCAAAATATTAAAATTTGGGTAACCGACATGGTTTTTAAACATGCTTCACCAAAAAATGTGGTAACCATTTAATGTGGCCTGCACACACCAAGGAAATTTATAGTTTTTCTACACAGTTACCCTAATAATGCACTGACCATTTAATTTTTTTTGATAAAATGTCATTTCAATTACATGGTTTCTAAATGTGTTCTATTAACCATGTGGTCCAACCATATTCGCTGAACAAACACATTGAATTTTCAAATTTTGAATCGGTTTGACTTATAAATCAAGGAAAATAAAAATGGCAATAAATAAATAAATGATGCAATTTTTTTTATCAATTTACCTCTTATAAGATCCGAACCTTTTTTGTAAATGTCATAACCCTTTTATAATAACTCATTTTATTTTTTTGAGTATATTTTATTTGGTTTTTATATTTGGTGAGTTCTAAAGAAATTCAGATGTTTTTTGAGGGGTTTTGGGAAGTTTATGATTATCACATGGTTTGATAAAACCGTTTTCCTATCCCCAACAAACAGTGCTACATCAAATAGAGAGGGATTTCTTGATTGTAACACATTTTCTAAAATCGTGATCCCTCTTTGTAGTAACTTTTCACCTCCAATTGAAGAGGCACAAAATTTATGCAAACTGTTTGGAAAATTGTGCACCATTCCTAGGAAACCATGCACATGGGTATCATTAATTACGAATTTTTTCTTAAAATTCTCAAACAACAAAAATTCACCTGAAAATAGGCCTAAATCATCCCTAACTGGTTCTTATAATTTTTAGAGGCTTCTAGATGAATTTCTAGGGCTCTCAAACACCATTATTTATTAATTGAATGTCAGATTTATAGATCTAGACCTCAATGGTTATGTACATTCTTCCTAATCTGTTACCTTTATCTCCCATACAACTTTCTATAAAAAGGTGGATGGATTTACTCCATTGTTGATGGGTTTTGATATAGTTTGGTGGAATCTTGATTATTTTTATCTTTGATATAGGGTTTAAATCTATATCTCGTTCTTCATAAAGATCTTGGTTTTTCTGCTTCAAATTTGGGATTTTCATTGGAAAAAGTTTGTCATCATTCTTGAGGTATGTGGTATAGATTAAATTACTATAGTCTTAAACTCCCAATGCATTTATGTTTTGGGAAATCTCAATTGTCACTTTTGGAAATTGAATCACTAATTGAATAAATTAATTGATAAATTAATTTATAGAATCTTTGGATTGGTTCATATATTTTTCCATGGGATTTAGATATCAGTTGAACTTAGGAAAATTTATTAAATAATTGTGATTGTGAAATTAGTGAATAATGAGATATTAAATTTATTGATTAATGGGGTTATGAAATTGATCTATTGATGAGATTGAGAAATTAATTGATTAATTTAATATTGTGATTGGAGAATTGATGGAATATGGAGATTGAGTAATTGATTAATTAATGTGATTGGGAATTAATTGATAATGTGTATGATGAGGTGTTGGTATTAACCATAATGGGTTAGTGGATTTATGATTTAATTAATGTAAAATGGTTTAATGGTTTATTTTTAATATTATTCCATCTTATAAAATTGGAGAATGATGGTAGTTGTGATAAATTGTAATGGTATTCCATGATGTGTAATGAGCATAATAGGGGTTAATGTTGATGTACCTTGAAGGATAGGATATATGTGTGATAAATGCTAATGGGACAGGGAATAAGGATCCAAATACCCATGTATGATAAATGTGTGTGGGACAAGGACTGTGGCTCCAAATACCCATATGAGATAACACGTGTGGGATAAGGACTAAGGCTCCAAATAGTGATGTGATATTGAGGTGTGGTATAGGGAGAGAGGATCCAAATACCCATGGTCTTTTAGAAAAAATGTTCTATGACCATGAGTTTGGAATTGGATTATGGTTACAATTGTCCATGATATGAATAAAAACGTAATGATAAATGATGATCCTGGAATTGTGATATGGTTTAGACTCCGGCATAGGCCATACTAGGTATTAAGGATTTGGGTGTCCCCGGGAACCTGAGAGTTTTTTGGTTAATTTAAAGAATAATAAAATGTGATATTTTTTTTACTTTTGAAATGTACCTCATTATTTATACAAGTCCCTACACTAATATTGATTAGATATAGATTTAGACATTGTTGGTGGTGGCCTACTGAGTTGTACTCACACCCTACTCGGGATTCCTGGTCAATACCTGAATAGACATCATGTTGGTAGTATATGATAAGGGAAAGAGCCCCATGTTAGATGGATATGTTGGGATGTACCATAAAGGAGGGAACTAGACATGGTGTCGAGAGCCAATTGGTAATGTCAATACCTCTTTATTTTTGTTATTAATGTGACATTACACATGTATTTGGAATGAAAATAAATACTATTTTGTTTTGGATACCGTATTCCTATTTCGGTCATCATGTGATACTAGTTTTTTCTAGTTATTGGTTATGTCATTTGGATATTTTTTATTTAATTCTACTATTTTTCTACATCTGTAAAGAGGGTATAGTATCTCCATTATTGATATTATACTCTCACTTCTAGTCTATAGCCTCTAGAATATGGGGAGGCACGATTGATGTCATGTGACTTAACCGATCGGGGCACTAGTGTGTGTCACATGCTTCAGGATGTTACAACGTAGTTTTTTGTTCTTTAATTTCTCATTACTAGTTAGAAAAGGTAGTCAGGGGAATAGTATGGGTCCTCACTTAGTAAAGATCTCATTCGTGGGAGTAGATAACACATTTACGGGGGAAAAAGAAAAGTACTATGGGTGTGTTTATTGTTATTGTTGTGTGTTGTTATAATTTGATGATATTTCAAATTTAGTAATGAACATGTTGTGTGATGTGATTATTGTATTTGAAATTATAATATATTTGAATCATGACCTATAATGGCATGAGAGTTGGGTATGTATGTATCATTCTAAGAAAATAGGATTATTTTGTTATATACATCTGTTTAGGTACACATGCGAAAAAAGATTTGGTTAAGTTGTTGAAATTGGAATGTTTTCCCTTTCTTGTGTAATTATTATGAAAATGTTTCTAATATGATTTGAAAGTAATAAAATTATTTATTATTTGAATAAATGGGTGTCTAATGAGAAAATTTAACAATAAGAATGAGTTTACCATTGTTAACCATGACCTAGACAAGGGATGGTCAAGGGTAGTGATAGTGCCTCCATTTTAAATGTGTGGTGGGGTTAGAGGGATGAATTGTTATGGGTTTGTGTAAATTCCTCTTGTTAAATGAATTAATATTTGTTAAAATATCATGAGATATGTGTTTAGAACTATAGATGTATACCTCACAAATGATTCATGTTGAGAAGATGACTGGAGATTATGTGTGGTAATGATCCACCAACAGTGTAACATGAGGTACTAATAGTACCAGGTTAGGGATCCAGCGGGAAGTTCCATTAGAATTTTTCTTGCTTCATGTAGTTATTAGAGAGACACCTAATGTAGGTAGTGAATATTATTTATATCATGACATTAGAGTTTCAGTAGCAACACCCATCGAATTTTACATGAGAGGTTGGACCTGAGGAATATTAGTTCTTGATTGAGTCTATCTAGACTACACATGACCATTAAGAGAGTCATGTTGAGAAGATGTCCAAGATGGATTCTTACGTGTTATGTGGATAGTGAAGTGCTAGTGGGATGTTTAGTCTCATACTATGGAGTAATGTGGTATGGTATGGAAGGGGTTTTTGGATAAGTTCCTAGATAAATTTTATACAGAGAAACTAAGACATGAGAATGAAGTTGATCTCACATGGTTAAATCATGGAAGTATGTCCGTGATGGACTATGAGGGTCACATTACTGGCTTGCAGTACATTTCCCCAATGCTGGTCGGGGATGAGACAACTGTGGACAGGTGTATCTAAGATGATATTTAATGCAAGATTATGTCCCACATTAATATCATTCGACTAAAAAATTATCCTGAGGTGATAGATCATGCTCTCAAATCAAAGGGGATCCTAAAGGAGGATTCATGTTGTGGAAATGTGGATTTGGCTTGGTGATTAGAAGGTATGTCTTACGAGAGTAGGAAACATAACTATGATAATGTTAACAAAGGGAGTGAAAACAATTTGTCAGGGGGAAGGATCAAATACTCATGATATTACCTAAGTACTTTTCCACCAGTGTAGCGGGCCAGGTCAAATTCATAGATTGTTCCCCAAAAAATCGGCAGAGATATGAAGCTGCATTAATATGGGACATCTACAAAGGTTCTTCCAGAACCAATGACATATGGGTAGTGACGAGGAGGCTAGACAGTACTAGAGTACAAGAAGTGAGGACTTTATACCATACTAGTCTAGCAGTTATTGATCTACTGGATATAGTGGTCGAGGAAGTAGACGAGTTGCTTCAGTGACAGAACACCCATATCAGTAGAGTGGTATAACTCAAGGGGTTTAGACTGCATCACATGTAATAGGGTACGTATAGTTGCATGTAGTTTATCCAACAATTGTAGATAGTGAGGCTAGACCATAGACAGTTAGAGGTACTATTCTGGAGGCATATACACTCTCTAGTTACTTATTTGATACCGATTCTTCTCATTTTTTTATATCTATAAAAATTATGAATGGTTTGATCCTAATGGTGGATTTTTTACATGTGGTTATGACGATAGATATACCTTTGGGAGTATTGTCAAGAGACATCTGTTTATGAAAATTTAGTTCTCTCTAGGTTTGGGAGTGTTGTTTAGGTTTGTATCTTTATATCCCTAACATGGTAGGCTTTGAAGTAATCATAGTTATGTACTAGTTATTATCATAACAAGCCCACATTTATTTCTACCATAAGAGAATGACTTTTATGTCTCATGAAGGTAATAGTTATGTTCACCATGGAGAGTGGGATATTAAGGCGGGCCATGCTGGGTTGGTTCACCAGTAACTGGTGGTGCTAATCGCCCATGTTGATAGTCTTTTTCTAGATGACAAAGGGGTAATGTATGATGTATTTTTTTCTATAGTGGATAGGTTTATAGATGTGTTTCTTAATGACTTCATAGGGCTTCCCCCTGAGAGAGATGTTGAGTTTACGATTTATCTCATTCCTCGTTCCAATATAGTTTCTATTACACCATATAACATGGCCACAATAGAGACTCAAGAGATCAATACATAGTTGTAATAGTATATAGATATGGGTTTTATCCATCTCAGTACATTTTCTTGGGGTTCCCCAATCTTTTTTTCAAATAAGGATGTTGGGAGTTTGCACTTATGTGTTGACTATCAGAAGTTGAATTGGTTGATAGTGAAGAACCATTATCCTATTTTTGTGTATCAATGATTTATTTGACAATTTTAGTGGAGATTGTGTCTTCTCCCAGATCTAATTGAGATCAGGGTATCATCTTTTGGGAGTTCAACCATCTGATATACCTCAAAAAACTTTTAGATGTAGGTATAACCATTATGATTTCGTAGTGAGTCCATTTCAAATGAAGAATTCACCAATAGTGTTTATATCCTTGATGAACCAAATCATCCATCCATTCTTAGAATAGTTTGTGGTAGTGTATGTGGATGAAATCATGGTGTACTCTGTGACTCACAACGTTCATGACTAACATCTTGACAACATCCTGTGTAAATCGAGATTGTATTGGCTATACTCCATGCTATCTATTTGTCAATTATATATTGATCAATTGCACATATTAGGTTACATCATCTTATAAGAAGGTGTATCTATGGACACGAATAATGTACAATTAGTTGTATCATGGGAAAATTCCAAGAACGTTTTTTATATTTTCAATTTTCTGGGGATAGCGGGTTATTATCATAGGATCATATATGACTTTTCTTAATTGGAAGCACCACTTTTGGGCTTGAACAAGAAGGGTATAAAGTTTTAATGGATGGAATAGTGAGATAATGCCTTTTAGGAGTTGAATAAGTGATTGAAAATGGAAACAATTGTGATCTTATATGATCCAGGTGAGGAGTTTATACTGTCTTGTGATGCTTCTAGGATTAGTCTCCGAGAAGTGTTGATATTGAGAGATCGAGTTGTGAAGTAGGAGTCTTAGTGGTTGTGTCCACATGAATGAAACTACCCTATTAATGACCTCTATAATGGATGCCTGTAGGTGAGTCAGAGCTATTTGGACTGAGTCTCATGTCAGAGATCTCAATAAAGTTATAGATAATTCAAAATAATATGGATATGGATCATAGTAGGATAATGTTATATGCTAATATTAATTGATTACCCCTATATTTTATAGAGGGAAATCATGTTTTCTTTCAGGTCTCTTCTAGATTGGGTCACCACAGGATATGTAGACATGGAAAGTTGTCACCCAAGTTAGTTGGACCATTTGAGGTGGTGGAGAAATTAGGACCATTGGAATACTAAGTGTCTCATCTATAGAGGTATATTGCTATGCATGTCATTTTTCGTGAGTCACAACTTCCGCAGTATCACCCCATCCCTTCTAATGTGATTGATGTGGATGATGTTGAGCTCTAGATTGATGATTCCTTTTAACAAAATTTGATATGTGTTTTGGAACGTAGTGAGAAAGTGTTGTGGGGGAAATACCATGCTGATAGTTCATGAATTTTGGCCTCATGTCCATGCATAGGAGGAAACATGGTAGATATAAGCAGATATGTTGGCTCATTGGCCTAATAGTTTTACCATGGAATCTTAGATATGCATGGAGGTTCTACTATAGAAAGATCTATTATAAGGTGGGGATATAGTAAGATCATGACCTTTTCTAGAGATATCAAAATATTCCTTTTAGGTACTATTTTTTATTATATATTTTTGGGATTAATTTTGGGTGAGTACGAGGGAAATTTGGATGATTTTGGAGGGGTTTGGGGGATGTTCATTGTTGGCACATGATTTTATGAAACAATGCGACCTGCCCTAAAAAACTGTGCAACCCAAGATAGAGAGGGATTACATGGTTTGGACACGGGTTTTCAAACCTCTCAACCCTAGAAGATGTACATGATTTGACAATCCATGCACCCATACCCATGAAACCATGTGCACAAGATTAATTTATCCAAAAGTGGTTTTAAAAATTCTAAACCCCCATACTTCTCCCAAAGTCAACCCAACTCAACCCTAACCCATTTCTCTCAATTTTGGAGGCTATCAAATGAATTCTTATTACTCCCAATCATTTTTCATGATGAATAAAATTCTGGATTAACATATTTTCACATCTCTTGGTATGTAGTTTCTTCCCATTTAGGTTTCCTTTCTCTGTCAGCTCTCTTTCTGAATAAAAAAGGTGATAGATTTTCTCCATTGGTTATGGGTTTAGATCTAGTCTAGTTGGATCTTGATTATTTTTATCATGGATCTAGATTTTGGATATAGATCTATATAATCATCATGAACTTGGTTGTTCTGATTCAAATTGCGGAGTTCTGTTGGTGAGTAATTGTCACCATTATTGAGGTAGGTGGTGTAGATTCAATTCCTATAGTCCTAAAAACAAATTTTTTGTATGTTTTTGGTAATTTCAAATTGTGCTTTTGGAAATTGATTCTTAAATTGAATAAATTAATGTATAAATTAATATATGTAATCTTGGGATTGGTTCATTGATTTTTCACTTGTGATTATGGTATGAGTTGAACTTTGGAAAATTGATTTGGAAATTGTAATAGTGAAATTATTGAATATTGTGATAGTAAATTGATAGATTAACGAGGTTATGAAATTGTTTATAATATGAAATTGTGAAATTTACAGATTAATTAAATATTTTGATTGTGGAATTGAAGGAATATATGGATTGAGTAATTGGTCAATTAATGTGATTATGGATTAATTGAAAATGATAATGACAAGATGTCTAGCTTAACCTTAATGGGTTAATGGGTTTATGATATAAATAATGTAAAATGGTTTAAAGGTGATTTTTTTCATATTATTAAATGATATTAAATTGGGGAACCATGGTTTTTGTGGTAAAATATAATGGTATACAAGGATGTTAGAAGAGGATAAAAGGGGTTGATGTTGAATTACCTTGAATGATATGATATATGTGTGGGTTAAGGGATGAGTCTCTGAATTACTATGTATGATAAATGATTGTTGGATAGGGACTAATGATCCAAATTACCATATGATATAGAATGTTCTGGACAGGGACTCAGTCTCCAAATACCCATGTGATTTAGGGGTGTGGGGTAGGGAAAAAGGATACAAATACCCATGGGGTGTTAGACACAATGTTCTCTGCCCATCAGATTAGAATTGTACTATGGTTTCAATTGGTCATGATATAATATGAAATGAAATGATAGACTATGATCCTAGAATTATGATATGGTTTAGACATCGACACAGGCTGAAGAAGGTATTTAAGAATCAGGTTTCCTAATAAACCCATGATTATATGTGATTACATTAAGTAATAATAAAAAGTGATAAATGTTTACTGATGCATTGTAATTTATTCTTTATACAACTAAATCCTCTATTATTAAATAGATATTGTTTTCTATTCTGTTGGTGGTGGACTAATAATTTGTTCTCACACCATATATGGGATGCCTAATTGGTACCATAATATTATTCAGGTTTATAGGACATGATATGTGAAAGATCCCCATGTTAAATGGATGAGTCATGATTAAGCATGGACGAGGGAACCAAACATGGTGTGAGGACATTATTGGGAGTTCCTGTGTTTTTTTATTTTTGGGTTTGTTTAGAAACATGAAAAATGCTTGGAATAACATATCTACTATTTTTTCGATATTGTATTCTTATTTTTTCCATACTATGATCACTACTTGAAATCCAACCTATACCAACCCACACATCCGAACGGTTTGTAAACCCATTTGGATAAGGGTCCTATTACAATGGTTCTTCCTAACCATCAGGATAAGACATGTAATATAAGACTATCCCAATGGTTCTTCAAAACCATTTGGATATAATAATGTTATCCCAATTCTTTTTAAGAACCACTGGTATAGATCCCAAAAATTAGTCATATCCCAATAGTTTTTTGGAAACCATTGGGATAGATACCAAAAAGTAGTCATATCCTAATGGTTCTCTAAAACTGTTGGAATAGGTTAAGGCTATCCCAATGGTTATTTAGAAACAGCTAGGATTGAAACAAAAAAGTAGTCTTATCCCAAGGGTTCTCCAAAATCATTAGGATAGGGTAAGGCTATAACAACTATTTTTGAAAACCGTTGGTATAGAAAAAAATAAGGGTACTTATCCCAACAGTTTTGAGAAACATTGGGATATGTACCCTTAATTGTTTATGAATTATTTTATCACATATCATCAATGAAATAAATTTATAAATTATATATATATATAAATATCCAAATATATTAACAATGATAGTTATAACATTGTGGTTTGTTCATTGATTCATAAGGTTGCGGTTGTGGGTTCAAACCTCGGAAGGTTATTTTATATTAAATTATCTATCCCAAATCCATATTATCCAAAGGCCCTCCAAACCATTGTTCTATGCAATACCAATGGTTTGGGGATGTATACAAATGGTTACAAACTCTTGGTATATGATATTTTTCCAGATGTGGATACTAGTTTTGTTTGGTTATTGGTTATTTAAATTTTCTATTATTTATTTACTTATACTATTGTGCTACTTTTCTGAAGATTGTATAGACTACCAATTATTAATATTAGAATTTCACCTCTTTCTTATAGTGTCTAGCATACGGGGAGGCACACTTGAGGTCATGTGAATGAATGACTGTAAGAACCAGTGTGTGGAACCAGGGTCGGGATGCTACACCTCCAAAATCATTATAAATATCTCTTTCTTATGTTGGAAAAAATATCTTTGAGAAATATTAAAGACATTAATTTATATAAACAGAATTTAAATATTCAAATTTTAGTATCTCATAACTATCATCTAAATATCATCTCAATATCCCATAATTTAATTTTTTCCTTTCACTCATAATAATTCTAATCATTCAACTGTTATTCAAGTGTCATAATCAAAAATAAATTTTCTTTATCTAAATTATAACATTCACTAAAAAGATATTGTGTATTGATACTTCTCATGGGATAATATTCTCTTCTTTTCTACTGGTCTGCATAGTTATAGTGTGTCTTTTACATTCAAAATATAACCTTTTAAAATATTATTGTTTCTCACAATTCCACTAGGGTGCACTGCCTCACAGGAAATTTTCCACAGGGGTGCATCTTTTCATCCACATTCTAACTTTCCTATGGTGGAAAACATTCATTAATTTACTGGAAATGTATGATTTTTTATTGAAATGGGATACCAGGATTTCAAATTCTATTTCCTTGGATTCCTCCCAAAAATTCATCACATAATCTGGGAATCCATCATAGATTATGATGTCTTTCGTGAACTAATTCCTGGTTCCATATATTTATGGATGACAGTTAATTAAGTTTCTTATGTCATGAAATTCCAATGGGTCTTGATGGGGCATCAACCTTCAGTCAGGGGAGTAGTCACATTGGGAATCACTGGAATGTCTGGACACTGGAACACTAGTCTCCAATAATCTTTCTCATAAGAGGGTTCTTAATGGTTTGAATCATGAGGAATCCTATTTCAGTCATCAGGTATCCTATACCATGGGAATGTCTTCCAATGTTTTCTTCGAGAATCCAATATTTATCATGTGGTATTAGCATAACTGGTCATGAGTTTTAAGTCTTACGAACATAGAGTGATCCCGATTAGAAGAATTTCATGGCCATATCAGAAAGGCGCATCCCATGGAGTAAACACATAAATGGTTTACTAGATGGATGGATCAAAACTCATATGGAGGCATACCCTGGAGTGTTATGTACCATAAAGGAAATGTTTCACACCATGAATACTCATCTAGACTCCACTGAGGGAGGATCACAGAGGTTACCCCTAGGAGGGAGGAACCAAGGTTTTCCTTTGGATGGTATTGAACCACATCGAGGAATCCAATGTACCCTATTTAGAATACATGTATCAAAACCCACATAGTTCGATGGATATAGTTGGGAATAAAAATGGGAGCCACCCTTCCCAATAGTATTTATCTGTGTTGGATTGTGTTGGATTTTTTTTGGCATTCACACTAAATCTTCTCGGATGGATGACATAATCTCACCGGGATGTGGTGTCCTCGACATGGATCAGGATGGATATGGATGAAATATGGGGGAATGGGTGGAATAGATGAAGTGTTGGGATTGAATGTTAGGGAATTTTATTACATATCCTATTTACTTGATAATCAAAGTCCATGTAGTTCTAAATCCTTATGCATTTTAATGTCATGTGGTAAGGATGCTAATGAACTAATGTGATGAAGGTGGAATGTCCGGGCATGAACCAAATATGGGAATTTGAGTGTCAATGAGTGTCTTATGAGGGTAGGAATCATGAAAAACATAGTTTGGAGGGTGCTGGGGAATATGCACAGAAGCATTCCATTACAAAGGAGACTAAGTGTTGGGATTGTTACTAATATTTAATCCCACATGAGCCATGATTAGCGTGAGAAACAAGAGAAAGTAGTATACCTGACAATCTGGCTAGGAATTATCTATTGATAAGGGATGGAGTGGGGCATACACATGGGAGATGACTGAAGGAGGGTGTCATTCCATATGAGCAGGATCTCATTCTGTGTGAGGGAGATATCATTCCTTGTAAGGAATATCTATATCCCATGGATATGAGTGGGCTTGAAAATTTCCTGAGGCAGGGAGCTCCATGTTCATTACATGGTTTGAGGCTAGAGTTTAATGTCATGTGTTAAGGATGATGTGGCAAGGTAGTTTTACATCATGATTTTTGAATGAAGGGGACTAACACCTTACCCCATTAGACTTAAATAACTATTTCACACCCACAAATAAGGGAAGGAAGGAACAAAAAGGCCATGTTTTAATGGTTTGGAGGAGTGTTTGATCATGGGGTCCATGTTAGCATGCCTATACTTAAAAGTAAAATCCATTAGAGTGGATACACTGAAAAGAAAAAGGTGGAAAATAAAAATAATGAAACCATACGAGAGACCATGAAATAATTGTTCAAGATGAGGGAGGGCTGCAAAGAAGGGGGTATCATGATGCACGTGGCCTCGCTAAGAGGTTATTCATGAAGCTCATGTTCTTAATGGGGGAAAGGGTCTTCGTGAATGAAGTGACTTCATGAAGAATTATAACCCTACCTTGGAATGAAGTCAGCAGCTAAGAAAGTAGTTCATCACGAAGGATGAATTCTCTGTGAAGCCTCGAGTACCATGGGGGGCATTCTTCCTATGTGAAGGACATATGACTTAATTAAAAGAATCCCCATCATAGTTGGGGGATATTTATGACCAAGGGATAGGGGTCTCATGATGCTCCAATAATATGCATGATTCTTTTTCTGGTCAATTTGTGGTGGTCTGGTGCTTTGGCAATTGGAAGATTAGATGTCAAAATTTTGGCGGATTCATGTATTTAGCGATGTATATGACATATATTTATAGGAAATGGAAGTTGTGATTCTTGGAGGTGTGCCATGAAGAAAATATGGGATCTAAAAAAGGACAAGGCACCGTTGGATTCGTAGAGTCGTACATAAAATGTCTTAGTGTGGCGGAGGAGGGTGTCCGACTTGTGGGATTTCCATCAGCAATCCACACGGTCATAGTTGTGAGTGATCTCTATGATTGAGCTTCATGAATCAGAAACATTGGATGTTTTTTGGGCTATATTGAGCTTCAATTCCACCCTAAATGACTTCTATTTCCTTAAATATTCACTATGGAATGTATTTTAGTGCCAATAAATTCACCCCTCAGAATGGGAGCCGGTGAGAAATGTTGGATCTAATTATGAGGACAAATAAAAAAAAAGATAATTTCAAGGAAAGATCATGAATCTAGCTTGATATGAATGTCACGTGATGCATGAGGAAGGAAATCTCTCTATGAAACTCAGTTGGCCTCATTCATATAAATAGTGAAAGAGGGCCCACATCCTTATGGAATCTCCATTAACAAACTCTTCTGATCATTCTTTTCACAAATCTATTTTACCTACAAACGCATCTTGGAGAACTGGGTTCCACATTTATTTTCTCCATGAATGCTACATAAAGAACCAGGGATTCAAGATCTGTTCTTTCTTTGCAAACTATGATCTGTACCTTTCGCCTTTATGATCCAGTGCTGCACAAATGTGTTTCAAAATGATCATAGCGAAGAGACTCAAGAAATTCTTCTAAGTCCCAAATATGATGGCTTCTCGAGAAGCTTCTTGGGAGATCATAGAGGATGATGCCTGATGGAATGAAATGGAGAAAAACATCAGGATTTTGGAGTATGTATGGATCCAATCAAACTAAGAATCACTAATTTCAAGGTTGTTAGAATCATAGAGGGACTATACTCTATGTAAGAGGTTACCATTGTAGGGGTTTTGTTTGAGGGATTGTGTCTTCATGACACTGCCCAACAAAGACGGACTGGCTTAATGGTTAAGGGGCATGCCAGGGAAATACTAGTGGTACCAGTGTAAAACCCTGAGATTTTATGAGAATTAATCCTTTTAATTTCTTTGATGTCTTTTGTTGTACGCTTCACCATGATTAGCTTGCACTATACGCAACAACATATTAGCTTGTAGGATACGCAACAATATACTTGGCTTGTGATGCACACAATTTCAAGTTATTTCAAATAAAATTAATTTTACACAACACCAAGTATAGATTTTGATCAATGTATAACTGAACTATATTTTTAGTATGTTATACGCAACACCAAAGGAATATTTCCCTACCCGCAACCCTAACTTGGATTTCATTAAATGCAATCACGACCTTCCTCGATAGCGTGTGTTGTACACAATACCGAGTTTCACTAAATAACAATATGTTATTAAAATATTATATAAACTAGCCATTATGAATAGTAATACCCACTTTTTGAAATTTTATAAATTTTATCTTTCAAAATGGACTTCATTTTGGGATTCAGAATATTGAAATTATCCTAGGGTAACATTTTGGAATTTTTCTAAAAACTTTCAATTTTTGATGAATAGTGAAAACACTGAGTTATTATTTAAAACCGAATTTTAATTTAAATAATTATTTATTTTATTTAAATTTATTTTAGGTCAAAATTGATACATAATATCTATATAAGTTCAATGTAATACATTGGATTCATTTTATAATAATTTTAGATATAGAAAAAATTTATTGAACTTTTCACCGTCTTTTACCCACCTCCTAGGAGAATTTGAAAATTTACATTAAACATAATTTTACCACTTCTATCGGTGGAATTTCAAAAATCCGAGAGACACAGTTAATATCAAAGAGTAAAATGTGGTTCAATAAGATAAAAATATTTTTTAGTGAATAGTAACTTTTTACTTTTATTTACCACGGTTAAAAGTAAAGAGGGTAATTAAGGGTACAAATGATATTATTATTACCATAAAACATGTCCTAATTCTATTGGATAAGTATAATTCGACCGAAAACAACCTTAGGAGTATAATATTATCATTTCGTTCCACTTAGATTAGATTTGGACATTTATTATTATTTAATTCGAAGAAGAGTTAAAAAGGATAAAATCAAAGTTTATTAACTGAAACATTTTTAATATAGGGTTATACATAAGATAAATTAGACTATATATATTAATTAGAAATCTAAATAGATTTCATACATAATGGTATTTTAGTTATAATTTTAGACATTAAATAATTTAATTTATTTATGACATAATGTTGATGCAGTAATTACCTTATTAATGAAATATTAACATAATTGATGTTATAAATACCCAAATAAAACTAATTTAAGACTTTTTATAAATTAAAATAATTTTATAGGTTAATATTACCTGATAGTATGGATTTAAGTAACTTTTTTTGAACTAATCATGCTGTTATGATTTTCACAAAAATCAATTACGAAATAGTGTCAAAATTGACATAAAATAGTTTTAAAAAAAATATTATTATTAATTGTTATTATATTCCTAAAAATATAAGTTTAGTACAAATGAATTAGGTAAGGTTATATATATTAATAAGGAACCACTTGGGGTTATTTTGTCTTGTTATTGTAAGTTTATTAACCATATAGTGTAAGAAAACAAGAAGACACGGTAAAAGTTAAATTATTTTACTTAGAGTTAAATCTAAATTATAAGGTTAAAATAGTAACCTAAACTTGTCTAAAAACTATTGGTTGAGATTATTTCGACCCATCCCCACTTTAGATTCAAAATTAATCGATTTTGAGCTATTATAAACCGAATATGACTTTATTATAAAATAATATTTTAATTTTTTCCTAAGGTTCCCCTCTCCTCCCTTATAAAAGGACACCTCCTCCCACTTCTCTTTACACAATTTTGAGCCTTCAAGATCGGCCAACCCCTGAAAATTTCCCTTATCAACTTACCTATAAACATTATAGAGTTATGGACTTCTCAAAATACCAACTCCAGTGCCTTAAGAGGAAGCTTAAATGAGGCGCGTCGAAGAAGAGGTATTCTCTTCTACCGATTCTTCCAAGTTTTCTTTTTTTCTTCAACTTCTACTTATTTAGTCGTTTCATTATAAAGTAATAACAACAGTATCACTAATCTATAGATATTTTATTATAATTATGAAACAACACCATTTCAACTTCTATCCATCCTAACGAAAACAAAATCACCGCGTGTGCGTACGTACAGAATATTGTCTCCACACCGTGGTGTAATCTGTTTTCCCACCACCACCTTACATGGATGGGTATAATGGTGCCAATATTAACTATATAGGTTTATTATAAAATCATAATGATTTTGAGATATTATATCATCCACTCCAATTCCATTCAATAATTATGGGAATGATATCATCGCTCGTGCATGCGTATGAATTACCGTCTCCACGACGCGATGAGATTCATTCTCCATGATAACCATTCAAGAATGATTATAAAGTATATATAATGAATCATAATGAAAAATATGACATAATGAAGCTATTGGATTTATTGTATATATATATATATCTCTGTGTGTGTGCGTGTGTGTGTGTGTCATCTACTTACTTCCATTCAAGTCAATAAGGAAAGGAAAATAGCGTTCATGCGTACGTACAACGTACCGTCTCCATGAACGGTGTATTTCATTTAATTCATAAATAATTAATATATATATATATACTAAATAAATATGAAATATAAATCATGATTTACATTCTGGATGTAATTTAATCATGATATAATTAATAATAATATCAATAACAACAATTCCTAACACGTGCGATAAATAAAACGATTTTACCCAAAATGCTGCTTTAACAAGGAATTTACAATAGAATGGGTTATATAAAGTCATAAGTGAACCAAATATGATATGATAACATTGAATATGATTCTATAATAAGTAAATGTCATTATTTAAATCATTTTATAGGAGGTTTGGATACGTACGAATCATATCGGACCTAAGGTAAGGGATAATTATTTCAATCTCATTCTTATCCGAGATTGTTTATTCATAAGTATTTACTGGGGCTATGTTTATCATCCAAGTACATTTGTTCTCAAAATGTTTTCATAAAATGTTTACTTTTCTTCCATGTATGTTTAAAGTCATTTTTACCTTTTTTGACTTTTACCACATCGTATGGAAGGAATCTTTCTTTTGTTTACCATACAAGGAACTTTTTGACTTTTCCAGCAAAAGTATGAGGAGAATGTTTTTTCACTTATACAGCATGAAAGGATTTTTACGGCTTCATATAGCCTTATTTTAATGAAGCTTAATATATAATATTTCATTAATATTTTCAACCAAATCCTTTTCTTTTAAAATTTCATGGCATTTTGTAAAAATAAAATGATTTTGAAGAAGAATGGATATTTTACTCAAAAATTCATTTCAAGTGTTTTATCAAAACAATTTCTGTATAAGAAGACATTATTTCATATTTTTATGTTTCAAGTATAATATCTCTATGATTTACATGCTTTCACTTTTCTTATGATGAAATGATATCCATTTTTTTTATATGGATTATGTCATGATGGGATGATGTTTATGAAATCCATTTTATTCTTTGGGTTATGATGAATGATTTATGTTTATGTTGTGGCACACGTAAGAATTATTTCATTATGAGATGTGTGGGACCTATATCTCCCTCCAATTCATTGGGTAAAGATATCTATCTCTTGAGATAGACATGGTTGTAACGTCAAGTAAATCTGGTACAGTAATATAGGGCTAGAACGACAAGTAAACCCGATTCTGTAATGGACATTGTCCACTATGATGGTCTTGGCAACAATGCCTTGGCTACTATGGAAATCATATCATGTGCTTAATGGTTTTCCACAATTACATGTTTTATTCCATTCTATTTTATCATGATTGATGTTACTTTATGATATATACCTTACGTATTTCTAAGATTTATGTTTTTGCTCAAGATTTTGATGTTTAGATTTTATGTTCAAGTTTTTGCATTCAAATGTTTATGGATTGTTTTATGTTCTCTATGTTTACCCTTACTAAGAATTTGAGATCACCCTTTATATGTTTTCTTTTCCCCAGGTTATAAAGAAAGGTTTTAGGTAAGAAAACAAAAGGGGAAGATATTTATGGGATATGTTAAAGATATTTCACCATGATTAGAAGATTATGTTCCGAGTTTCCAAAGACACTAAACTAATATGGTCCTTGTGTGTTGGTTTTTTGTTATGTATTAATTATTCTGAAAAAGTAATGTAATGTCCATGTACGTAATTCTTTGGGTCTCTATAGTTGATATCAGATGAAAGGATTATTTAAACATGGGAAACTAGGATGTGAAAACTTTAGTGAGATCCCTAGAGATATTTCTAAGGTATGTCTAGGGATTTCCCTATGTTTTAGTATAACTATAGGTTATAGTCCCAGAGTTATGTTGACGATAATGAATAACCTATGGTGAACCTAAGGTATCATGGATTAAATAATGTGTGATAAGTTAGACATCACATAAGTGACTTTTAATGATTATGTGGTTCCTCGTTATTTGAAGTGTTTCTTATAGTATGGTTTCTGGTTTTAGTCAATGGAGGAAACAAGAAGGAATTTAGTTAATATTGATTCTGATGGAAAAATTGGTGACTGTGATCAAAAAAATCGTGTGATGCATAGAGATAAAGATATTGTGATTATTCCGAATCAGTCATCACGATATATGATTAACAAGGTGAAATTTGGTGGTATTCCTAAGTCATCAAATGAGAAGAAGATGAACTTTTATACATGTTCTCATGGAGAGGAACATCGACGAAGGAAGATGAAGCTTTCTATGTATCAAGAAAAAGGGAAGAGGAACCTTGAGGAATAACTCAAATAGAGGGGAAGATGTTATCTGTGTGGAGAAAAGGGTCATAGAGTGATAGACTGTTATGGAGTTCAATGTCTTATTTGTGGAGAACATGGGAATTACCCAACTAAATGCCCTGACCTAAGAGGTTACTTATAAATCAAGGAAGGACTTATTCCATGAAAATAATTTAAGAGGATGTATTTAAGTGTTTATTTATTGTTATTCATGAAAAATGTTGATGAGGTACTTTTATGGTATATTGGAATATTTTTGTATTAGTCTATTGTGGTTTTTAATAATTTTATGGTATTAGTAACCATGAAAAGTGATTGAAATATTTTTTTAAAGTAGATGATATGCTCATAATGATGGGATAAAGATAAAATGAAATGAGATCATGACTGATATAGAAACAATGTTATATCATGGTTTGAGTATATAGAAATTTTGGGATTTTGGTATGTGGAAAGAGTTATCTTTTGATAGTATTCATGTTTTACTTAAGTTCAATGGGTATTCATTTTTAAATAGAATACATTATTAAGGTATTCACAAGTTTGGAATGTGACCAACAAGATATATCGTATGATATATGGAGGATAAATGATGGTATTCACATGCTTGTTATATGAACGTTCTGGTAATTTTTTTCTTTTAACTATGATATTGGACATAACTTTTTTGGATAAGCCTAAATATTGGAATGGATTAAGTTAGACATCAGATAGTATTGTTTAAGGCTAGAACATTTTTCGATATTATTGCAGGAATCTTATAATAATGTATTTTTAGAAAAAGGGACAACCATCAGGACGGGCGACAACCCGTCATGTCGGTCAAGGATGTGGGAATCGAACCCACAACCGAAGTGTGATAGGACTTTATCATATACCAATGGCCTCAAGGAAGTCCCTAGTTAGTAGAAACTATTTTTATTTTATTAAGAGCTATGATAGATGAAGTATAAGTCCATTTTAGCAACCATGTACGATTAATCTCAGCATAGATGGACTTATGTATATTTAATAAATTATTATAATCTTTTTGCGATAGAAACAGATTGAATGACCTATCATTCTATCGCATGATCTGATAACACTTCACGAATGAAAATCTCAACTTCATTTATTTACGAGATGAAGTGGAAATTGTTCAAGGCACAGACAACGGTGAGATTGTACCAAAATCAAGTAAGTATTTATTTTAATTCAACAATTTTTCAACATTAGGGAAATGATCTTGAGAACTAAAAACTTTGTCCTAGTACCTTTATATCCGATGAATCATATGGCACCTTAGATCATCACAAATTTATGGCTTTGTAATTGTTGGATTTTTCATTGCCATGTTCTCAACCACTCTCTATCAGAACTTGATGGTTATATTTCTCTTCCATATTCATATTTTCTCCTATATTATCCAATGTGGAACCCCAGTGATGTGTTACTTTGGGTATTCGTTATGTTTCTAAAGTTCCTTTTTAAACTGATGATTTTGTATTCCTTTTTATGATGTGGGTTTCTAGGGAAGAAACATTCAATTAGAAAACCATTTATAACCCCGACGAATTTCAGGGGTGAAATTTATTTTAAGGGGGGTAGAATGTAACACCCCGAGATTTTATGAGAATTAATATTTTTGATTTCATTGATGTCTTTTTTTGTATGCTTCACCAAGATTAGATTGCGCTATACACAACACTGTATTAACTTGTAGTATACACAACACTATTCATGGCTTGTGATGCACACAATTTCAAGTTCTTTCAAATAAAATTAATTTCACACAGCACCATGTATAGATTTTGATCAATATATAACTGAACTATATTTTGAGTATGTTATACGCAACACCAAAGGAATATTTCCGTACATGTTACCTTGACTTGGCTTGCATTACACGCAATTGTGACCTTCCTCGATAGCGTGTGTTGTACACAATGGACTTCATTTTTTGATTCGGATTATCAAAATTAGCATAGGGTGAAATTTTGGTATTTTTATGAAAACTTTCAATTTTTGATGAATAGCGAAAATACTGAGTTTTTGTTTAAAACCGACTTTTTATTTAAATAATTATTTACTTTATTTAAATTTATTTTAGGTAAAAATTGATAGATAATATCTATATATGTTCAATGTAATTAATTGGATTCATTTTATAATAATTTTAGATATATAAAAATTTTATTGAACTTTTCACCGTCTTTTACCCACCTCCTAGAAGAATTTGAAAATTTACATAAAACTTAATTTTACCGCTTCTGTGAGTGGAATTTAGAAAATCCGAGAGACTCGGTTAATATAAAGGAGTAAAATGTGTTTCAATAAGATAAAAATAATGTTTTGTGAATACTAACTTTTTACTTTTATTCACCACCGTTAAAAGTAAACAGGGTAATTAAGGGTAAAAATGATATTATTATTATAATAACACATGTCCTAATTCTATTGGATAATTATAATTCTACAAAAAACAACCTAAGGAATATAACATTATCATTTAGTTCCACTTGAATTATATTAGGACATTTATTATTATTTAATTTAAAGAGAAGTTAACAGAGTTAAAATCAAAGTTTAATAACTAAAACATTTTCAATATAGGGATATACATAAGATAAATTCAACTATAAATATTAATTAGAAAGATAAATATATTTCATACATAATGGTGTTTTATTTATAATTTTCATAAATTAAATAATTTAATTTATTTTTGACACAATGATGATGCAGTAATTACCTTATTAATGAAATATTAACATAACTGATGTTATAAATACCCAAATAAATGTAATATAAGACTTTTTATAAATTAAAATAATTTTTTAGGTTAGTATTAGATGTTAGTATTTATTTAATTATCTTATTTCTAACTAATCATGCAGTAATGATTTTCAAAAAAATCAATTACAAAATAGTGTCAAAATTGACATAAAATAGTTTTGAAAACAAATATTATTATTAATTGTTATTCTATTCCTAAAAATATAAGGTTCAGACAAATGACTTAGATAAGGTTATATATATTAATAATGAACCACTTGGGGTTCTTTTGTCTCGTTATAGTAATTTTATTAACCATATAGTGTATGAAAACAAGAATACACGATAAAAGTTAAATTAGTTAACTTAGAGTTAAATCTAAATGATAAGGTTAAAATAATAACCTAAACTTGTCTAAAACCTATTGGTTGAGAGGATTTCTACCCATACCCACTTTAGCTTCGAAATAAATCATTTTAGATCTATTATAAACCGAATATGACTTTATTATAAAATAATATTTTAGGTTTTTTCTAAAGTGCCCCTCTCCTCCCTTATAAAAGGGCACCTCCTCCCTCTTCTCTGAACACAACTTTGAGCCTTCATGATCTGGAAACCCCTACCCATTTCCCTTCTCAACTTCCCTATAAACATTATAGAGTTCTGGTCTCCTCAAAATAGCAACTCTAATGCCTTAAGTGGAAGCTTAAAAGATGTGCGTCGAAGAAGAGGTAATCTCTTCTACCGATTCTTTCAAGTTTTCTTTCTTCTTAAACTTCTTCTTCTTTAGTTGTTTAATTATAAAGTAATAACATCCGTATCACTAATATACTGATATGTTATTATAAATATAAAACTACCCCATTTCACCTTCTATCCATCCTACGAAAAATGAAATCACCGCGCGTGCGTACGTACGGAATACTATCTCCACGCCGTGGTGTAATCTGTTTTTTCACCACCAACTTACTTGGATGGGTATAATGGTGTAAATAATAACTATATATAGTTATTATAAAAGAATATTTATTCTGAAATATTATATTATCCACTCCAATTCCATTCAATAATTATGGGAACGACATCATCGTTCGTGCGTACGTACAGATTACCATCTCCACGACACGATGAGATTCATTCTCCATGTTAACCATTGAAGAATGATTATAAAGTATATATAATTAATAATAATGAAATATATGACATAATGAATCTAATGGATTTATATATATATATATATGTCATCTACTTACTTCCATTCAAGGAAAGAAAAATAGTGTTCATGTGTATGTACGACATACCGTCTCTGTGAACGGTGTATTTCATTTCATTCATATATCTATTATATATATATACTGAATATATATGATATAAAAATCATGATTTTCATTCTAGAAGTAAGTAAATCATGATATAAGTAATAATAATATCAATAACAACTAGTCCAAACACGTACGATAAATAATACGATTTTACCCAAAACACTGCTTTAACATGGAATTTACAAAAGAATGGGTAATATAATGTCATAAGTGAGCCGTATATGATATCATAATAGTGAATATGATTCTGTAATAAGTAGATGACATTATTAAAATCATTACACCAGAGTTTTGGATATGTATGAATCATATTTGACCTAAGGTAAGGGATAATTATTCCAATCTCATTCTTATTCGATATTGTTTATTCGTAAGTATTTACTGGGGTTATGTTTATCATCCATGTCCATTTGTTATCAAAATGTTTTGATAAAATGTTTACATTTTTTCCATGAATGTTTGAATTAATTTTTACCCTTTTTTGACTTTTATCACATCGTGTGGAAGGAATCTTTCTTTTGTTTACCATTAGAATAACTTTTTGACTTTTCCAGCAAAAGTACGAGGAGAATGTTTTTTAACATATACGGCATGAACAGATTTTTACAGTTTTATAATTCCTTATTTTCATTATGCTTACTCTATAATATTTCATTAATATTTTCAACCAAATGTTTTTCTTCTAAAATTTCATGGCATTTTGTGACAATAAAATGATTTTGAAGAAGAAATGATATTTTCCTCAAGAATTCATATCAAGTGTTTTATCAAAAAAAATTTCAATATAAGAAGACATTATTTAATATGTTTATGTTTCAATTATAATATATCTATGATTTACATAGTTTCAATTTTCTTATAATGAAATGATATCCATTGGTTTTATATGGATTATGTTATGATGGGAAGATGTTTATGAAACCCATTTTATTCTTTGGGTTATGATTAATGATTTATGTTTAAGTTGTGGCACACATAATAATGATTTCATTATGAGATGGGTGGGACCTATATCTCCCTCCAATTCAATGGGTAAAGATTTATATCTCATGAGATAGACATGGCTGTAACGGCAAATAAATCCGGTACAGTAATACAGGGCTGGAACGACATATAAACCCGATTCAATAATGGACTTTGTCCACTATGATTGTCTTGGAAGCAATGCCTTGGCTACTATGGAAATCATATCATGTGCTTAATGGTTTCCCTAAATTACATGTTTTTTTCCCATGCTATTTTATCATGATTGATGTTCCTTTATGGTATATTCTTTATGTACTTCCAAGATTTATTTTTTTGCTCATGATTTGGATGTTCCGATTTTATGATCAAGTTTTTGCATTCAAATGTTTATGGATTGTTTTATGTTCTCTATGTTTACCCTTACTGAGCATTTGAGCTCACCCTTTATATGTTTTATTTTCCCTAGGATATAAAGAATGGTATTAGCTAAGAAAACAAAAGGGGATGATCTTTATGGGAGATGCTGAAGATCATTCACCGTGATTAGAAGATTATGTTCCAAGTTTCCAAAGATAAAAAACTATTATGGTCCTTGTGTGTTGGTTTATGTTATGTTTTAAGTATTTCGCAAAAGTAATGTAATGTCCTTGTACGTCATGATTTGGGTCTCTACAACCAGGCTATTGATGGCCACATTGGGAAGGATCCCACATCTATAAAATATGTATTCCATTAAAAACTCATAAAAGAGATTTATGGGGAGTTTATGGAGGTTGAGGCATCTCCACTGCAATACAATATGATTATCTAGGAAGGCATTGGAATCCCAGAAAAGGTGTGGACCGTTGACTGGGATCTCTACTAGGATGGAAACATCATAGATGAATGGGTCTGGGTATACTTAGTATGTGCATCCTGTGCATAATTTGGAGTAGTGATGAGGTATGTATAACTCTATGATGTAGTGTGGGCTTCTCAGCTTTATGTATACCAACTAAGAAAGTTAATTACTAGAAAATTATGAAGATGGAACTCAGTGACCAACACATTCTATCTACATCATAGATAGGTCAACATATTCCTATGATAACTCTAGATCTCTAGTATCCCAATCACGGGGGTGATGTATGGTGAATCCCTCTCCATAGAGAATTCATGGGAGGATCAAGAGAATATTACTTTTCTTGAGAAGGTGCTGCTACATATGGTGCTGAGAACTGATAAGTAAAAAACAGGGGATGAGTGCTGTATATTTCAAGCAGTTGTTCATTAATTTACAAAACATCATAGTGGAGGAACCTCCTGATGGAGGAGTGGTGGGTAAAAAACTGCTAACGATGCCTTGAACCAATCCAAGAGGAGCCCAACGTGGCAAGGTTGAATCTTACTAGTAGATCCGAGAGGATAGAAAATGGCATTTATGGGGTTAAAAGGTCATGATTGAGCCTAAAATGATAGTCATTTAGGTTGGGTTCGTATTACTGTTCATCTATGGGTGGATGCTCCCATTAAGAGAAACACACATGGGGGCTCATCCAAGAACGTTCCTTATGATAGTGATTCTATAAACAAGGAAACAAGTCATATTTCAGACCCTAGTCATGACTGAGATGTTTAACATGATATGGTATATTTTTTAGGGGAATAATATTTTGTGTGTGTGGAAAACTAAACATCCTATATAGTTGGATGACAGTCCATATGGGAGGATATGAATATCGGAATCCTATCTCCAATCCTAAGATGAACTTCCGACAAGTTATTCAAAATAAACCCAGAAGTTTTACGTTCTAAATGAGTTTTATGAACTTAATGATAAGAGTCAAACATGTTTATAGATTCACCTTTCACCCATTACCTCTCCAAATGGAGACAATTACCAAAATGGTACGAGAACAGAAGAGTTGTGGTCATATATCCTAGCCTTCCAAGGTATAGTATTGGTGGAGAGGGTGGAAAATGAGCCAATATGTGGACCGTACAACCCACACCAATTCATGATGCTACTCATGCTGTTGAAGAGGTGAACCGTGAAGGTTTATCTATGAGTAAATCATTAAGACCATCTTCATGTGTTAAGGAAGCTTTGGCTCAAGTTTGATTGTGAAGATGGAAAATGGTGGAATGAGTTTAAGACATGAAATGTTGTATAAGGGTTGGTCAATGCCTATGTGGAGATCTAGAGGATGCCTACCAAGGAGACACATTATGGAAGAAAAATATCCAAGTCAATGAATGAATGGTACTCTTACCTCGAAGATGAGGTTGAAAGATAATGAGAGAGTGTTTTGGAAATAGGGCTACCACAAACCATGGTGGTGGGGCTTCAGAAATAGAGCCAATAGTTCATGAACCAATACTGAAAATATGTAGCGGAAGATAAGAAGAATCAGGCATAAAAATCCCTGTAAAGAAGACTCAGGAGGAAGGGGAAACATCAATACGGTTCTATAGGATAGCTAACCAAGCATCAGGGAAGCAATTATGCTATGTGGACATCTTTGTGGATGCTAAGTTTGTAGAGGTTTGGGAAACATGGGATATAAAAAGGTAGTTATTTGATGCTTGTATGATGTAGGACCAATTATATATCCACAATATGGAACATGTGGGGATTGGTTATGCCAAGGATGGCTTCAACATGTCCAAAAAGTGGTGGAATAGTTTGTGGTAGAGTTGGTGGACCTAGTACATTATCGAGGCACTGTGTACCCGATGATGAACTAGGTGAAAGTACTACAAGATTTTACCTCTCAACCACTACATTTGGATAATTATATGGAAGTTTAAAATTCCCTACTTAAAGAATTGTATGGATAATAGGGGGAATACATTTCTGTGGGGAGTCCTCCAGAGGCTGGTGAAGTCACATCCTCCATGGGGGAATTTACCAAACATATCGAGGTAAGCCAAAAAATTACTACTTCTCATGTAGCACATTCCATCATGCTTCATCTAGTGTCACATTACTAAAATCTATTTGTGTTGGAGGATCTTTCACAAGGGACCCATACATATGGGGATGTAGGTTCAACAATAAATGTAGCGGGACAAGCCCCGAGATTTGTGTTTGGGGCGAAAAAACTGAAGGTTCGAGCATAGTTGAGGAGGCTCAGGCGGTCCACCTAGAATCAATAGATCCTTTAGTTATATATGGAGGAGATGACCTGATATTCCAATGATTACATCCCGGGAGAGCAACATGCCACCTCTTTGTTTAAATAATATTATTTCCATATAAACCACATCTGTTATTTCTTGATCTAGTTGACTGACATGTTTCCTATCTAAATAGTGGTCAGAGTAATAGGCACTCTGATATGGGACATAGTAATAGGATCCACAAAAATAGCTTTTCTAAAATGAGCACTAGGATGCATGGATATTTTCGTTCGAGCTGACTAGGACACGACTTTTGGTGGATAGTAAGTTTTGGATACTTGTGATGCCACTGGAAGGGTAGTACTCTAGGATGATAGGGACAACCTTATTGATGTGGGGTCAAGTGATGAAGACCAACCACATGACATGGAACCAAAACCGTCTGACATGATATTAGAGGAGGAACATACAACTGGGAGTCTAGATGTGTTCCTAGAGTACAGTCTTACAGATCATGAGGAACTAGACGAATCTGATTCTCACATGGACATGAAAAATATCATCATTCGTTGATGGGAGTAGAAGTAAATCAATCATTTCATTGATCATACCCCAGAGGCATAATGGGTAAGTCAGATGGGATCACTCTACTATAGTCTACGTAGTCTGTGCACTGCAGGGGAAGACAATAATGGTATCCAAATGATAATCCATGACTATCTAGCTTAGAAGATGAGGGAATGTAGTAAACACTAGGATGATGACTGGTTTCTGGAGAAATAGGACAACATCAGGAATCTTAAATAGGGTTAACAGGAGATCCATAATCTAGAGGAATAGATGAATGTCAATTCCTCTTTTATCATAGATAAATCGGAACTTCTCATACGATTGAGAGTCTAGCTGGATCAAGCCCAAGAGTGGCTGAGACACGCATCCAGTCCAGTGGTAGATATCCATGCTGAGCAGGATTGGGTATATAGTAGGGTTGCTGAGCCTGGACATATGGACGATGAAGAAGAAGTAGAGCTCAGGAGGCATCATCAGAACCTAGAGGCCACATGTCGAAGGTCTGCGATGCTAAAGTACATGATCATAGGTGCAGATCATCAAGAGAAATTTTCATGGACATTTAATTTTCCTATTTTTTTAAAACATTCATGTTAGTGAACACACAACTTTATATTCTTAATTATCACGCATCAATCATACTTTTAAGAAAACTAATAACAAATCCCTAAGATAATGTGGGTCATGCATGGTGTGATAAACAAGGGGAGATCACATAATTTCTCACCATATATGAAAATGTGAGATAATTATCAAACACATGGGTATGGTATCATTGGATGACCACGTGATGTTTTTGGGCTAGGAGAGGTTATGGAAGGAGGATATTTCTATCAGAAAATCTTGTTGCCTTTCCCAACATGCTTTAGTGCACAAATGGGATAACACCATGGGCATTGGAATCTATTTTAACAAAGGGGAATGAATATTGAGAATTGAAATACACAAAATTAAGAACATAAAGGGAGTTGAGTCATGATATAGGACAACTATTGACCATATTTGAAACATAGTTTCTGAAATTTTTTCCCATAAATGGGAAAAAAAAGATAAGGGTCCACTGCTGACCATGTTTGAAACACTGAACATGTCTCATAATTTCATCCAATGTCTTCAACAACATTTCCCCAGGATGGTAGGTGAACAAAAGAGGCATGATACCAAGCCATTAGGGTGACCCTTTTATAAATGTATGAGGATGAGGATATGATTAAGGGGATTGAAAATCATGGAGGGGAGTGATGGAATGTTCTAATGACTTCCATCACTCTCAGAACTATTCAACCATGGCTTAGAACACACTGGTGTAAGCATACAAGTATGAAAAAATATCAAACCCATCTTCTAGAGGAGCGTTGTTTCATATTCCAAGTGAAAAAATATGATGTGAAAAATTCATTAGATAACTATAATTAAGAAAATACCTTTTAGTAGAGGGCCTTCTGGTGAGGTTCTAAGAGTCCTTGTAGTTTTACATCAGGTAACTGAGGATGATGAACACATAGATTAACATCATATGGTGAGGGAGATGCATCGAAGAAATTAATATTTTGTGATCAGGATGTGTCTCAAAGTTTAATGTAATGTGACTAGGAAATTGCATACATATTATGGTCATAATCCATGGATCATGGCCATCAGTTTGACATAATTTTGCACAGGCCATGAAATTTCTATACCTAGATTATTTTTGCGGCACATAAAAAATTAACTCGATGTGAATGAATTAAAAGAGCCCTCCATACAACAAAATTATTAGTAAATAAACGTATTTCAACTAGAATGAGGAACATTGGACCCATGTATCGCTACATATACCTAATGAGATCATAGTTTAAGGTTATGGAGTTTGGACTAAGGGGAATAAGGCTTCCAAAAATATTCATATGTGGTATGACAGGGTAATGAAACCAACATAAATGAGTCATGAAGGACTTCAGACCATACCACATTTTCCCAATGTGGTTTTTAGTTTAAGCACATATAGCTTGGACCATGGAGAGATCATGTGATGCTTTACCACATTGTAATACTAAAAATGATAATTCCTAATACCATGAGATCCTTGCTCGGTGTGGAAAACAAGGAATGACACACGGTACGACCTAACATGTGGAAGCATGCATTAGAGGTGATGCCAAGAGAAAATATCCATCATGACACTTGAGAGTAGAAATTAGGTAATCCAAGAATTTTAAGGCATTGTATAAGGGGGTGAGTGGTGATTAAAGACCATATTCTGACCATATATGAAACATAGGGACCATGAATACACCAGTCTTGAATGGGGAGAGAGAATGCATAATCGACTGCTGACCATGTTAGAAACACATGATTTTATTTCTTCTTCTGAAGATCCATTATGGAATTAGACCAATTTGGTAGGCAGGACAAAGAGTCATCATGAAACCACTGTTAGGGGTTCCGTTTGAATTTGATACGAAATGGAAATCTAGATTGTGAGAGGCTCAAAGTGTGGAATGGGAGTATCATGAAAATTTGAACCTAGGTAGGGAAAACTTTTTGAAGTCATAATTCATAGACAATGGGTAAAATTTTCAATCCAAGTATATGTACATAGAACATAATAGGTAAAACCTAATATTAATGATAACCATGAATCCCCATATAAACACCAATATCTCCAAATGAACTTCCAATTAGATTAGGGTCATGGTTCCTAGAGCCTAAACAATGAAAGGGGCCCAAAAATATGGATAAATCCTACGGTAGGACCCATAATAACATTTATAGGAATTTCTTTGTATCCCATGATTATGGGAATCAAGACACACATATTTCTTGAACACACTATGATAAAATACCGAAAATGTTAATAGAAACCCCTCTTAAAAGAGAGTTGAGGCATTCCACTATAATCATGATGAATCCTAAAATTGTTCTTGGTATGGTTGTAGTATAAAGTCATTCTATCGAGGATGTGGACTATAAGTTTATATTCATAGATCTTAAACCATGTAGGGTATAGAATATCTAGTAGTTATGATAAATTTGGTCTTATAAAAAACTCTATATTGATGAATCCAAGAAGGCGCAACACCACATATTACATTACAAGATGGGACTTCACATAGATTAAATTCATAATGCTAGGACTACAGGATCTAAATTTAAGGTTATGGAGTTAGGACATAGGGAAGGAAAAAATATTTGTCTCGGTCCAAAGGAAAAGTGTATGGGAATCACTATGTTTCCCATATGGAATGGAATCAAGAAACTCGTAGTTCATGAACACACAATGGTAGATGACCGGTGTTGGGGGAGATGTCCAATCAGGTGAGAACACCATAGTGAGGATATGCAGTTTAAATTCATGCATCTTGGACTATATGGTACTTAGTTTAAGGTAATAGAATCTAGTCCATCAAATGTGTTTCAAAGGAGGATATACATATCATGGAGAGGTGAGTAAACTGACATGAATGAGGACTAAGAAGGCCCATCACCACATTACATATCCTTGAGGAGACCTAAATAAAGTTTATAGTTTTGATTCATGGACTCGAGCTCCTTATTTATGGTCTTAGAGTTTGGACCATTGTGCTATTAGTTTTGGGCCGTAGAGTTTGAAACTATCCATATAGTTTAACATCATGAGGTAAGGATGATTTGTAATGCAACTTATCATCACATGACTAGGATGTGTCTCACAATTTAACATCATGTGACATAGAAAAATGTTCTTCTTTTATGAGATATACTACATGAGAAACTTGGTATTAGTTGGAGGGGTAATGTACACTTCATACATGGGGACCAAAGAGTATGAACTATTAGCATAGACCCTACTAATGATGTGTTGTCCCTCCCACTTGGGTTCTAACATTGGGGTATTCCTACATAGTGTCATCAATGTTTTGATATTTAGAACTATATAACCCTAGAGGAATGTGAAGATGAAACCAAATTTTTTGATGCTCTAGCTATCTTTTCCTGGTTCCTCTATATATTGAGAAAGGCTTTGAAACAATTCTCGTGAGGGTCTTCCAGTTCATCTAGAAAGACATTGTTTATACTTCCTAACATCTTCTTGTCGTTGATAGTTTTTCGGAGAAATGGAAACTAGGTCTTGATGGGAAAAATTTCTTTGTTTTATACACTAGGGAATATGGATTCACCTGGGTGGAATTAGTAGTTATCCTCTGATAATCCCCGACAGAGTTTTTGAGATTTTCCAGCCAAATTTTTTTTATTTCATCACACCATATTCTAAAAAATGTTGGAGGGGGTTTTATTGAACTCCCCAATCTCTCCATTTTTCTAGGCATGATAGCAAGAAGTATATTTGGAAAACATTCCACACATGGAATACAACTTCATTAGTTACACCACACAAAAGTTGGTGTTGTTTTCGGTGAGAACAACATGAGGTGCCCCAAATTGATGAATGATATTGGAGATCATGAATTAAAAAAATCAACCAGGCCTTGACTTTCTAGAGAGGAATCACTTCTTCCCACATAGAGAATAAATCTGTTGTGGTCAAAATGAACATGAACTATTGGGATGTTACTAGAGGATAGGGTCCCAAAACATTGACTCCCTATAATGCAAAGGGACAAGAAAAATTAGATGTATGGAGGGCTCTGGTGGTCAATGTAGATGGTCAGAATTGATCTGAAATGCATGAATCCTCATAGAAAACTATATATATTCATGTACCACGGTTGGCCAAAAGTATCCCAGCCTATGAATCTGGTGATAGAGCTTCTACCCTTCCTGATGAGCACCGCAATACCTAGTAATAACATATTGCATATCCTAGGTAATCTTGTCTCCTGGAATCAAATAGGGTAGAATTCCATCAAACCCATGTTTGTATAGAGTTCACTCGAGGCTGGGACCTCTATATACGGTGAACTATGTTGTACGCCGATGGATTCCCTTACATTCAGATATATCCAATGGGAGAATTTTGTGATGGAGATACTCAATGAAGGGACTCATCTAATCAGAGGATTATTTAGCAATGGTAAAATATATAGGTCTTGATGTGGAGGCACCCAATGTCAGGTACATTACCTTTTAGCCCTCATCATTATCTAAAACAATGAGAGACATAACCCTTCGGTGTTCCACATGGATGAAGTGGTCATCCAACTCAGGATTTGCATGGGATGAGACCAAACTAGCTAGAGCCTGAGATCGAACATTATGTGATCGGGGAACTTGAGTCACCTCTATTTGAGAAGGAAACTGGGTGATTAACTGGGGACTGTGTTCCAAAAATGGCATGAGTTCTAGATTCCTGAAAATTTATTCACCTTTAATCTCCTTGACGACTAACATAGAGTCTCCATCCACATGCAAGAGGGGAAAATAAATATAGGGATCTATCTAAATACTAGTAATGAGAGCCTATTACTCCACCTCATTATTGGTGAAAACATATAATTGTACGAAAGATTAGGATTGGACAATTTGTGTCAGGGTAATGAATCCAATCCCTAGGACTGCCCTATTTAATTTGGGATCATTGAGCCTTCTACTGGTTGAGATTTTTGAGGCACCATCAAAATGCATCGACCATCACAGTACAAATTGATCCATTGGGAGGATAACCTCTTATGGGAAGTCAAGATCTAGCGACTACACTGTGGGTGCAGGATGGGTATCTTGGTAGTATTCTAATGACAGAACCTTGATGACCTTATATGGAATGAACTTGATGTTGAACTGGTGAAGAATAACTTCCCAATTGAATATATGAACCATCCACATTGGGAGGTTCCGGATATAAATTAGTGTATCCACACATGATTCTAGCTGTATATTTCGATGTTGTCGGTAGGGCCACAAATTCTTCACTATATTGACCAGCATGAGGTAGCTCTTCTCAATAAGATAATATCTTGTCTCTATGTTGATGATCATGCGACTAAGATAGTATAAACTATTTTATATACCTTCATTGTTAATCTAGTTGAGAAGGGAACTGAGGGTTCATTCTTGGGTAGTCATGCTAAGATCCAAAGGAATCCCTAAGATGGGTGGCATCAGAACCAGAGGCTGTAGAAGATATGGCTTCATTTCCATGAACAAGGTTATGCACTCTCCATACCACTAGTCAATGGTACCTTTCTCCATGAGCCTGTATAGGGGTATACACTTACCATCTAGATTTTCAATGAATCATTGTATGAAGGATTATTGGCCATAGAGTCCTTCGAGATCCTAGAGGTTTCTCAGAGTGGGCATTTGGATGATGGCCTTGATCTTCACTAGGTCAATCTTAATACCTCATATATGATGATTAAGCAAAGAAACATCCCAAAGGTAACCCATAATGCAGACTTTAATGGGTTCATTTTAGATTCTAAGATCATAGGAAGTTGAACACCAGCTCAATATCTCTGAGGTGGTCCTGAAACTAGTGGGATTTAACCACTAAATTTTCCATGTTTAATTCCACTAGCATCCCAAGGATCACATTGAATATGCGGTGGGTGACACATTTATAGGTGGACCCTACACTCTTTAAATTGAAGGGAATTACCTGATAAAAGTGGGTTCCTTGTAGTTCTCTGAATGGGGTAGACTCATTATCCTCAATGGCCATCTAGATCTAATTATTCCTAGAGTACCTATCCAAAAGGGGAGATCCTTGAATCCATCTATGGTTTCAATAAATAGCTCTTTCATAGGAAGGGGAAAGTCATTATTTGGTCAATCGAATTTGAGGTCCCAGAAATCGATACAGACTCTGATCTGTCTGTTATTCTTCCTGATGGGAACATTTTTTATAACAATATAGGGTACTAAAATTCCGTGATGAATTTTCCTTTGATTATCTTATCAACTTCACCCTCAAACATGGAACCATGAGAGAGGTTCATCTTCTTGGTAGGCTTCTTTATCCTTTAATAACACATCAGGAGACCAAGATGGTGGATCATACCTTGAGGGTCTGGCCCTGAAATCTCATCATTGATCCAAGAAAATACATCACGATGTTTTATCAGGATGTCCATGAATTTTTTCTACACCTCTTTAGGTATTTCTTCACTGACCAGTGTTGGCATCAGGTTTGTATGAATTCAAAGATTCAACTAAACCAAATCATTGAAGGATGGAGAGAAACCTTCTTCAAATGATGGAGGTTCATTTTCCAAATCTTATCCATTGTCAGAGGTAGGGGAATCTGTGGGAGGATACCATTCATCCATGCCAACTATTCTTGGGGAATAATGGTGCCTACTAGGATAGTTGTAAGATTCTCACTAAGAGACTCTTACACTACTGAAACCATGGTGAAAAAATATATCGACCCAATTCCATTTGGACGTCTATTGAGGGGTTCATGCTTGATGTTCTCAAAGAAATTGTGGCAAGTCATATTATGTTCATTTAACTCAGCTCGATGAAATAAGAAGTTTTGACAGAAATCTATAGACATATGGTTGACGTCTTGATACCTGATAGGGTTTGGGGATTATGGTATTCCACGATCCTAACCCATATAATAATACTATGTAATGTTATGAAATTCCTTGTACCTATGAATGCATATTCCCCACTTATTGAAAATGAAAAAAATAGTGTCCCACGTTGAGTGTCATGGTCTCCAAATAGTGAATTGGGAGGATTAACGCATCGTCCAAATCTCTCCACAGTCTGTCTGCGTCTGTGGTGCATCAACCCCATTGTTCTGAACATTATTTTTCTTTATTTTGTGATAGATGGAATATTTATATCATGATTCAAAATAGTTAATGGGATACACGTCACCCTAGAGTATACCTACTCGACCATTGAGGGAGTAGTTGGGGTATTGGTGAAATGATGATGGAACAATTGTATTTATATGGAGTGAAGGCCTACCCATCAAAAAGTTGTTGGTAGTGTCCTGCAATAAAAACATGAATTCAGTGTTTTATTATAAGCCTCTGAAATATGTTTTCAAGTAATTTCATCCACACGGCTTCTAATCGGTCATATCATAACTGTGTATCTTTGGGTCAGAGGGACTCAAATCTACTTTAGTATGTCCTAGCCTACGGAGGGTCTGGTTTGGGATGAGATTGATCCTAAAATATATAACAACTAATTAGTGGCGGACCACTATTCCATTTAACTTGAATGTGATACAAAATATAAGGATGTTCCCCTTCATGAGAGATCCCTAATCTTCTATGGAGAATAATATGATAGCTTGGTATTCTTCTCATTCGACCTTCTTGGCATAGAAGACTTCTGCAGATGTAACCTCATCTATCTCTGCATCAAAAAGAATAGGGGATCCTTAAAGATTCTACATGGGTTTCATTCATGTATTCTAATAGGATGAGGGTATTTATAATTGAGAGATTTTCAGGAATGATGGTGATGTTATTAAGAACTTCATACTTTGGTGCTAAGCACTTATATTTTCCTACAGAAGTCATGAAGAGCACGATAGGCTAAACTATTGGATTCTATATGGAAATGGAAACAACTAGAAACCTATCAGAAAAGAGGCCAAGAACTACCACTAGTTAAGCATCAGATGATTGGGGCCTAGACACAGTTGTACATATTTGATCATGATGCAATCATATCTCTTCATCCTAGTCGAGTAGTACAAATGGCGATGATGGTGAATCGGAAAAAATAGGCTGGAAATATTGCACCTGTTGAGTCTTGAGTAGAACATTCTATATGGTATTGGTATAATTCATAGTGTTAAAATTATGTTGTGTCATATATCAACACACCCATGGATAATGGTTTTGACCTAGGACTATTGTAGGGTCTGCATAATACTCCTCTTTGTCGGTAATCATGGAGCGATCCACCAGCTTGACAATATTTATTGTGTTATACATCTTTTCATAGTTAGATTAGTCTTCCATTTTTAGGAAAACTCTAGATTAAATTACCATATTTGGAGGCATGAAGTCTCCAAGATCATGATACAGATTCAATGCCGAGAAGGGATTTTTCATTCCCTTGTGTTGCTGGATCTTACTCTTTGAAGACATGAAATGATGTGATGCTTATGCAGAAGCATCTTCCAGAGAAGATGTGTTGATTGAAGGAGGCTCAAGATAGTCTATTTTGAGAAACAAATGATTCCATGGGATTGATAGACAACTTTTCAATCAAACCAATCATCATACTTTTGATTTTTGTGGCTGGAGACTTGCTTCCATTCAACAGAACCTTTACTATTACTATCAAGCTCAACAGATATTCATGCCACCTATGCTGGGGAAGGACCCAATCTGACTACACCCATTTGCATATGGTACCAAAGCCAATACATGAACACAAATCATTTCATCATTATATGTATGAGTATCTTGTGGTAGGGGAAGTAGTTAGGACTATTAGTGACCTAGACCTCATGTGTATTTCTACATTACAACAACTTCAAGACCCCATATTATACGACACTATAGAAATAAACATGGAAATATGAATATGTAATGGAGTTGGAAAAATTTATCCTATAAATGAAAGGATAACTAGAATCTTTTCCCTAATGAGAGGTTGGATCCTGAAAGGTAGCCAAGGGTGCATTTTGTCACCTAGGTGACAGTGCTTAATTGGGTGGTGCTTACTGATTCTATGATGGATGAGGCAGGTCAGGAGGTAGTTGAACTCAATGAGGTGGTGCAAACTGAGGCTCTTCTAGTAACTACTCATGTGGCATGGGGTCCTCTATCTATGCAATGAAAACAATCTCTACATTGATGAATCTTCCTACAAGAGATGGATGAGGCAATGGTCGCACTTACATGGCTTGCTAAATGGCTTCCCCTTGGAACTGATCCCTGTAACAGAAATCTCGAAATCAACCTGAAAATTTATGTGTATTGAGAAATGGAACCAATTAATTATTGAAATTCTCCACACACATCATATGCAGTTTTTCATCATTCTATGGAAAGACGAGTGAATGTGTGAGTCCCTTCCACCTAGCAATGATGTCCGCAACTCACACATCTGGTACTTAAATTCAAGCGAAGAGGTCAAAAATACATGTAATGTGGGTGGTAGATCTAAATTGATATAGAAATTGCCTATGAATATCTTCCCAACCAGTGATGGACCCAATTGGTAACTAGCTATACTAGATGAATGAATGCCCATCAAACATCTACCCAGAAAATTAGATCTTCGATCCATCTTGCAGATCCTGAGTTCCCAACATGGGTTCACTCCTTTGAATGAAGTGGTATAGTTGTTTTAGAGGGTCTCCAATCCCATTTAAGGTGATTAATGTTGGATTAAAAAAACCTGGGGGTGATTTCATATTATACAACCAAACCAGATATGTATTTCAATCGGAGGGATCATCACCTACTGATTCTCTAGGGATTTGAGGAGACCAGTGATAGAGGATGTCTGATCGTCTTGGTAGGGGTTCCTATCTAGATGAAGATTCTTGACGACCAATTCATTTATAGGTTCATCAACATGACAGAAAGGCTCAAAATCTCTTAGAGTGTCTATTGGAGGGGCCGACGAAACTACTGGAGGAATTACATGGGAGATGCATAATCCAAATCAGGAGGAAGGTCATCATAGTGATCAGGGAGATTTAGCGATATATACAATGGTTTTTTTCCATAGACTCTAAACTCTTACCTTTTATTATGCATGATATTTTTGAGGTCAATAGGAAAGAAAATACCTGAGAAAAACCTATGGCTTCCCCTGCATACCTTGGGGAGGAGGAATAAAATTTTTTCTAGGATCACCATAGTAGTTATGTGGTTGAGGAAGGGGATCCTTGAGGATCTCTTTTATGATCTTCATTTGATATTCTTTATATGGGAGTAATGTAGCTATAGCAGGATTGACCTATGTCCATTTCACATCATCAAATGAGTCAGGGGGATTGAAGGTCCTGATCTGATCCTTACCTTTGTTAGTGCTCTTACTGATGATCAATGATGTTCAGGGGTCTCTAAGGTCACATTCTTTCCTTTTATTTAGGGTAGGGATACTCATAAAAGCATCCACTTAATTCTACACATCCTCAGGGGTGGTTCCTTTTCATTGGAACCAACCTCAATATCATTTTCTTTGAGTGCATTGATCTCATCTATATTCATCGCAACTGTACCCAAAGGTGTATCCTCTATGTCACATAGAAGGTCTGGAAACCATAATATTAGACTAAAATGGATATTATCATACTATCCCCAGCCCTCGATCTACACATGCATTGATGCCTCATAAATACTTTTATGGGGCATTGTGAAGCTATGAACACGTATTTTCTTAAGGGACCAATGATAGCCGTGTGACATATGATGTTGAGCCTCTAGAAGCACTACTATCTCAACCATATGAAACTACATGTTGATGTCATCATATTTATCTCATCCTTTGCGGTAAACCAAATGACAGCCTTTGAGTTGGAAATTCATCGACATGATGGTCTGGTAGAAACACATTACCTCATCTTGGTTGAGGGACTTCAATACATAAAATCTAGGAGTGGATATTGGCCAGAAGATCTCAAAAAACTGATGGTTAGTGAGGGTTTTGGGGAAGATTTCTTTTTCTAATGTGGTATTTTATGGTTGGTTTCCCCATACTTCAATCAGGGTTGAATGAGAAACTAGAAGTGGAACTGATCTGGGTTAGTGTGATGGTGAACTAGCTGGTGGAGAATCCACTGCATGAGCTAACTGATTGTTTCATTCTAGATCATCTATTGGGGGTAGTACCAGCTACATCACCATATTTTTCTTGGATGAAATATTTACAACTTCTTCTTGAGTGATGGAAGTGGATGTTGGTGGCATGTTAGTCGGGGACTCATCGTCTATCAAAAAATAGGAAAAATCCTCATGATCTCGAGTAGAGGTGGAGAATGAAAATAGTTATGATAGAGATGACTACACCATGAGTCCCTTTAATGGATCCAAATATTCCTCCACAAATATGTAATTGTTAAGGGATTTAGGGATCTGTTGAATCTCACATTCTAGGATGATGAATCTCACACACTGGGATACATCCCTTGAATCTGATCTATAGGATCTTGGTGGAGGCTCCATGATTGACCCACATTATGCTTTAAAAAAATGATAAGTGGATTGGATTGAAAATAACATTGTGCTTCATGGATTTATTCCTTTTCCAGTGATAACTATCCCTTCTTCCTCAAGAAGACACTTTAGTGTAGGGTAACTATTTTTCATGAGGAGGACCTCCATGCAGGTTTGTGATAGAGTAGGGAGGACCTTTACTTAGAGTCATGTGATAGTGGGGAGGGCCTACAATATTGTAATTCCCCAACCCCAGTTACCCATAGTTAGTGAATTATAACATAACATTGGAATGATCACAAAATATCAAGTCTAGAAAGACTGATTAGTTTAGTAGCCTTGTAAATACAAGATACATTCATTAGTTTTAAATTACATCATGGAATGAAAAATGAAAAAAAAATTATATTCATTAACCAAATTCATATCCCACATACTATCCCTATAGGTTAGTCATAATATAAATCTTCACATCCAGGGAAAAATAATACATAGAAAGGGGTGAGCTCAGATTCTTAGTATGGTTAACAATATAGCAGAAACTTTCATAAATAAGGATAAACATTTAAGGAAATGTATAAGACAAAAACAAGTCTTTTAATCTTGAATTTTAGCATAATATGGAATATATAAATCAAAAAATTCCATTTAATTATTCACATGGATATTCTACTAGTTGAATAATCACATGCAATATCAATAGCCACTTTCATAATAATGGAATGTATAATGCCAGATTTTAAAACCACATAGTCAAGGCCTTGTTCCAAGACTACAAATAATATTTGGTCAAGGCCTTGTCCCAAGACACTAGTTTTTCTCATGAGACCTACCAATGCATCGAGGAGCTATAGCAGGCTCCACCAGTCACTTATTAAGTCCAATGAATTCTTCTTATGAAAAGGATTAAACATAACATAAACATTCGTATTAAAACTAGAATAAAAAATGTCAATACTTTATCCATAAACCCTAAATGGTATAAAATAACACATACACTGTCAAACATATCACAAAACCATCAATACAATATGGAATATTTGAATCATAATAAATCAACTACAAATAAGTTTAAATCCATCAATGGATGTTGACATAGATGAAATGAAAACTATTTGAAAGAAATTCCTCTTTACATTTTATACCCATTTAAAAGAAAACATTTATGTTGGAAATATTCTTATAACCTTCTAATGGAAGCTTTGGAGGTGTTATAATGGCATAAAATAGCCTCACCTGCCCTATAAGTTAAAAAAACGTTCTTTTGATTAATTTTTTCAAGAAGGTCGTAAAGTACAATGTTTGGAAATCTATGGAATTATTCCTTTATAAAGAACTTATAAAATTTCAAATGAGGGTATAAATGAATTAAACCCATAGTCTAGGAAATAGTAAAAATGTTTTGAAATAAATCTTTAAGAAACATGGATGTGGATGATAAAGAGGTCCTAGTAGATAACTACGTATAAACAACCTCAGATAATAAAGAGATTGTAGAATTTACCATTACCTAGTACTTTTCCTTGGTCGAGGTTAGGTAAAACTTCTATATAATGGGTAAATAATTGTTATTAAATAATTCAAGAACCATATACATTAATATGATATAATATATGATCTTCTAGTTTTGCTTTTTAATGACATTTCAGTAGTATCATCATTTTAGGTGTTAACTGATTCATTTTCCTGTATATGCTTTATTATGTAAGTAATGTTTGTTAAGGATAGGATGTATCTTATTCATATTAATAATTATATTAGGTCTTTAAAAATTATTTCTAATCATCAAATTAAAATAGTCTTGAATGGATACTATGGGGAATGAATCTCATCACATTCTTAGAGAAGGTAATCTGTACGTACGCACGAGCAACAATATCATTCTTTTGATATGAAAATCATATATAATTGAAAGAAATATCATATATACAGAATCATTATCATGTTATATTTATTATTTTCATCATTTATACTCATTACTATACCCATCCCAATGATGAAGTGTTAGAATAACAAACTACACCATGACGTGGAGACGGTAATCCGTACATACGCACGTATGGTGACTTTGTTATTTATTGGATGGATAGAATAATGAATATGTTTGTACCATTTTTATAATAAAAACACATTATATAGAAGATAATTGAGTTATTATTTTATAATAGAAACAAAAAAGAAAGTGGTAGTGGAAGAAGAAAAGAACTTGAAAGAGGTGATGAAATATTTACCTCTTCTTCAAAATCTTCCTTTCGATTTGATCAAAAAGGCTCCATAGAGTGGCTTTTTGAATAAAGGAAGGACTCTAGGATGAATGGAGTACTGTTTAGAGGATATTTGGGCAGGGTTTTTCAGATCAAAATGTCTTGTAAGGTTTGAATTTGAGAGAAGGAGAAGTGCCCTTTTATAATAGTGGTGGGGGCACCTTTGTAAAAGATTAAAATATTATTTTATAATAAAGTCATTTTTGGTTTATAATGGATAGAAAATGATTTATTTCAAGGATATGGTGGTTATGGGACGAAAAAAACTCAACCAATAGGTTTTAGATAGTTTTGGGTCACTATATTAACCTTATCGTTTAGATTTAACTCTTTGGTAATTAGTTTGACATTAACCATGTCTCTTTGTATTGTTATTTTATATGGTTAATAATCTTACTATAAACTTCCAGGAGAAACCCATGTGGTTCATTAATGACATATATAATATTATTTAAGGAATTTGGCTGAACCTTATATTTTTATGAATATAATATCAATTAATAATATAATATTTGTTTTAAAAATACTTTTATGTCAATTTTGAAACTTTTTCCTATTTTGTTTTTGTTAAATTCATAACGACATTATTACTTAGAAAGAAATTCATTTAAGAAACACAAAGATGTCATATTAACATATAAAATTAGTGGAATTTATAAAAAGTCTCAAATTACATTTATTTTTTAATTTATAATATCAATTATTTTAATATTTCATTAATAAGGTAATTACTGAATCATTATTTTGTCAAAAATAAATTAAATTATTTAATGTCTAAAAATTAGAAATAAAATACCATTATATAGGAAATAATTTTATATTTCTAATGATTATTTATTGTCGAAATTATTCTAGTGTAACTTATAATAAAAATGGTTTAGTTATTAAATATTGAATTTAACACTTTTAACACTTCTTTGAATTAAATAATAATAAGTGTACTAATCTAATCCAAGTGGACCTAAAGGATAATATCTTATTCCTATGGTTTTTTTGGTTGAATTACACTTATACAATAGAATTAGGACATGTGTTAGGGTAATAATAATCTCATTTTTACCTTCAATTACCCTATTTACTTTTAACTGTGGTAAACAAAAGTCAAAAGTTACTATTCACCAAAAATTATATTCATCTCATTGAACCAAATTTTACTTACTGATATCAAATGTGTCTCTAGGATTTTTTAAATTTAACTCACAAAAGTGGTAAAATTATGTTTTATGTAAATTTTCAAATGGTTCTAGGAGGTGGGTAAAAGACGGTAAAAAGTTCAATAAAATATTTATATGTGTAAAATTATTATAAACTGACTCCAAGGAATTATATTGAACTTGTACAGGTATTATGTATCTATTTTGACATAAAATACATTTAAATAAAATAAATAATTATTTAAATAAAAAGTCATTTTTATACAGTAACTTTGTGTTTTTCACTATTAATCAAAAATTGAAAGTTCTCAGAAAAATACAAAAAATTCACCCTAAGCTAATTTCGATATTCCGAATCCAAAAATGAAGTCCATTTTGGAAGGTAAAATTTATAAAACTTTAAAAAGAGGGTATTACCTTTCATAACATCTATTTTGATTGGTTGTGGTGTGTTTGAACTCGAGGTTGCATACAACACAAGCTACTATATTATTCAAAGTGAAATGTTTAGTGGAAGATTGGGGTGTTACAGTCTCCCCTACATCAAATACTTTCATCCTCAAAATTTCTAAAATATTACTGCATAAAAGTATTCGGGTGGTTCTTCATCATAAGTCCCTCGAGATCCCATGTTGCCTCTTCCATCTTATGGTTTGTAAGGACCCGTATCTTAAAGTACATGGACATTACATTACTTTTGCGGAATACTTAGTACATAACAAAAACACACACACAAGGATCGTAATAGTTTAGTGTCTTTGGAAACTCGGAATATAATCTTCTAATCGTGGTGAAAGATCTTCAACATATCCCATAAAGATCTTCCATTTTTTTTACCTAAAACCTTTATTTATATCCTGGGGAAAAGAAAACATAAAAGGGTGATCTCAAATTCTCAGTAAGGGTAAACAAAAGAAATATCAATCACATCATATTCATAAGAACATAACATTTTGGAAATCTTAACCTGCAAAAGAGAGCATAATTTAATAACATGGGATAAATCATGGCAGTGAAATGTAATCACAATAATCATAACGTAAAACATGAAACTTTGTGGAATAAACACATAATCATAGAGAATCATTTCTTATTAGCCAAGACTCATTACCAAGACTATCTTAGTGGACAAAGTCCCTTTCTGAACCGAGTCACCCTCGTTTCAGTCCTGTTTCACTGAACCGGTATAACTTACCGTTCCAACCATGTCTATCTCATGAGATATAAAATCTTTACCCAATGCATTGGTGGGAGATATAGGTCCCACCCATATCATAATGATACCATTCTTATGTGTTCCACAAAATCATAAATCATACATCATTGCATAACCCATGTAATACAAATGGGAATCTTAAACATCATGACATCATAAAACAATTCATATAAGATAAAGGAATTCATAAAAATAATTCCATCAAAACATAATCAAATCAATGTAATAATAGGGATAAAAACAGAACCCTTTATTATCTTAGATGGAAAATAATTTTGATAAAACACTTGAACTCCATTCTTGAGGAAAATATCCTTTCTTCTTCAAAAACATTTTTCCTTTCTTAACATGTCATACAACTTTAAACTAAAAGAAGTTGATTAAAAATAAACTTGAAAACTTTTAAAGGCTGCTTCTTAGAAATAATGTTTTAAAAATCCATTAATGCCATATAAGTTAAAAAAACATTCGTCCCGTACTTTTGTCGGAAAAGTCAAAAAGTACCTCATACGAAAAACGAAAAAAGATTCCTTTCATATCTTTTACTAAAAACTCACCAAAGGGTAAAATTGGATTTAAAAAATTTTAGGTGGATGGAAATAATATTACATATTGAGGAAACTTGGATGTGGATGATAAAATACACCCTAGTAAATGCCAAAGTATAAACAATCTCGGATAAAATGAGATTGTGATATATTCCCTTACCTTAGGTCCGACTTGCTTTGTAAGTGTCCGAACCTCCTGTATAATGATTTAAATAATGTTATTGAATTATTATAGAATCATATTCATTGTTATTATATCATATATGGTCATATTCTTAGCTTCTTAGTAGTAATATTTCATTGCTACTTGTTATTCGGGTGTTTATAACTTTTTGTTCTTATGCGTGTTTTGTTGAATAAATTCTTATTCTTCTCTTTAGGTTATAGATAACTCATTTCCAGAATGGTATTAGTGTAATATATATAATATTCATTCATTCAATTCATTTATATAATCATTATGAAATGAAGATCATGTAGAACGAGTCGTATCACATCGTGGAGACGGTATTTCGTACGTACGCACGAGTGATGATATCGTTCCTATGATCGTGGAATTGTATTGGAGTATATGTATACTATTTCAGAATCAATATCAATTTATAATAGTCATATATAGTCATTATTTACACCATTATATACCCATCCAAGTAAGGTGGTGGTGGAAAATAGATTACACCACGGCGTGGAGATGGTATTTCGTACGTACGCACGCACGGTGATTTCCTTTTTCCGTAGGATGGATAGAAGGTTAATTAGAGTTGTTTCATATTTATAATAACATATCAGTATATAAGAAATACTGATGTTATTACTTTATCATGGAACAACTAAAGAAGAATAAGTTGAAGAAGAAAGAAATTGAAAAAGATCGGTAATGGATATTAACTCTTTTTGACGCGCCTTTTCTTAACCTCCACTTAAAGAACTAAGGATGGTCTTTGAAGAAGACCAGGACCTCTAGGATGATACTAGGGAAGTGGAGAAGAGATTTATTCAGGGGTTGGATGAGCTTGAATGCTCAAATTGGTGTGAGGAGGAGAGGGAGGAGGTGCCCTCTTATAAGGGAGGAGAGGGGTACCTTTGGAATAACTAAAAATATTATTTTATTATAAAGTCAAGTTCGGTTTAAAATAGCTCCAAATTGATATATTTTGAAGATAAGGTGGGGATGGGTCGAAATCCTCTCATCCAATAGAATTTAGACAAGTTTAGGTTCCTATTTTAACCTTATCATTTAGATTTAACATTAAGTTAAATAATTTTACTTTTACCGTGTCTTCTTGTGTTCTTACACTATAAGGTTAATAAACTTACTATAAGAAGCCAAACGAACCCCAAGTTGTTTATTATTAATTTATATGACCTTATCTAAGTCATTTGGCCGAACATTTGATTTTTAGGAATAAAATAACAATTAATAATATAATATTTGTTTTAAAAACTATTTTATGTTAATTTTGACACTATTTAGTAATTGATTTTTGTGAAAATAATAACAGAATTACAAGTTCGAAAAAAGTTAATTAAATCAATACTAACATGTCATATTAACCTAGAAAATTATTGGAATTTATAAAAAGTCTAAAATTGTATTTATTTGGGTATTTATAACATCAATTATGTCAATATTTCATTAATAAGATAATTACTGCATCATCGTTGTGTCATAAATAAATTAAATTATTTAATGTCTAAAAATTACAAATAAACTACAATTATGTAGGAAATCTTTTTATCTTTCTAATTAATATTTATAGTGTAATTTATCTTATGTATAACCCCATATTAAAAATGTTTTAGTAAATAAACATTGATTTTAACTCTTTTAACCATTCTTTAAATAAATTAATAATAAATGTCCTAATCTAATCCAAGTGGGCCTAAATGGTCATATTATATTCCTAAGTTTGTTTTTGGTCGAATTAAACTTGTCCAATAGAATTAGGACATGTTTTAGGGTAATAATAATATCATTTCTACCCTTAATTACCCTATTTACTTTTAACCGTGGTAAAAAAAAGTAAAAAGTTACTATTCACCAAAAAATTATTTTCATCTCATTGAACCACATTTTACTTACTGAAATCAACCGTGTCTCTCAGATTTTTTGAAATTCCACTCACAGAAGCGGTAAAATTAAGTTTTATGAACAATTCAGTTTTTTTTAACTACCACTTAGTGGTTTCACTATTCATCAAAAATTGAAAGTTTTCAGAAAAATACCAAAAATTAGGCGTAATCTATATTTGATATTATGAACTCAAAAATGATGTCTATTTTACCAAATTCAGAACATATCAGTTGCATTAACTAATTTAAAAATTAATTCCCGTCGTCAAAACAAATAGCGTGTTTTAAAGAGATAATAACTATCAAAAGATTGAAACTTGTTTATAACTGGTTTAAATGTGAAATTACATCCAATGACCATCATTGTATTAAATTGTAAAAATATATTCTAAATATACTTTAAAAACACTAAAATTAATAATTTATCACTATTAATTATTTCGATTGAAAAAGTTGTTTTTAATTACAATTTAGCAATTTCCACTATTCATCAAAATATGAAAGTTATCCGAAAATTACCAAAATTTCACCCTAAGCTAATTTTGATATTCGGAATCCAAAAATGAAGTCCATTTTGAAAAATAAAATTTACAAAATTTCAAAAAGTGGTTATTACTATTCATAACGGCTAGTTTTAATAATATTTTAATAGCATATCGTTGTTTAGTGAAACTCGGTATTGCGTACTACACACGCTATCAAGGAATGTCGAGATTGCGTGTAATGAAAGGCAAGTCAAGGATGCGTGTTGTGAAAGCTCCTTTTGGTGTAGCGTACAACACAAGACATTAATGAAATTAAAAAGAATATTTTTCATAAAATCTCGGGGTGTTACATTCTACCCCCCTTAAAATGAATTTCGCCCTCGAAATTCGTTGGGGTTATAAATGGTTTACTATTTGAAAGTTTCTTTAATCGAAACCCACATAGTAAAAAGGAATACCAAAACCAATATTTAAAAACAAAAGTATGAAACGTAACAGTTACCCAAATGAACTAATCACTGGGTTTCCACATAGGTGAAAATATGGATATGGAAGAGAAATCTAACCATCATGTTCTGATGGAGAGTGGTAGAGAAAATGGATATGGAAAATCTATCAATCACAAAGCCATAAATATGTGACGATATAAGGTGCCATCTGATTCATCAGATATAAGAGCACTAAGACAACATTTTTGGTTTTCAAGATCATTTCCCTAAAGTTGACGAAATTGGAATTAGAAGAAATACTTTCGTGATTTTGGTATAGTCTCACCGTTTGTCGTTCTTTGTACAATTTCTACTTCATCTCTTAAAGAAATGAAGTTGAATTTGTCATTCGTGATGTGTTATCAGATCATGTGATAGAATGATGGGTCATTCCATCTCTTTTAAACAAAAGGTTAGCAAAATTTATAAGTCCATCTTATGGTTAATCGTATATGGTTCCAAAAATGAACTTATACTTCATATATCATACCGCTTAATAAAATAAAACTAGTTTCTACTAACCAGGGACTTCCTGTAGGCCAATGGTAGGCGATAAAGGCCAGTCGCACTTTGGTTGTGGGTTCGATTCCCACAGCCTCATCCGACGCGATGGGCTGTCGCCCGTCCTGCAGGTTGTCCTTTTTCTAAAACTACATTACTATAACATCCCATCAATAATATCAAAAAAAAGTTCTATCCTTAAACAATACTAACTTATGTCCAACATAATCCATTCCAATCTTTAGGCTTATCTAAAATACTTCGGTCCACTCTCATAACATAGTGAAAACAATTACCAGAGATTTAATACCATCGTTGATCCCTATATATCATAAGATATGTTTTGTTGGTCACATTCCAAACATTCAAAGTCCTTAATCATGTATTCTCTTGAATACCCATTGAACCTTAGTGAAAACATGAATGCAGTTAAAAGTTAACACCTTCCACATACCAAAATCCTCAAAATTCTATATACTCAAACCATGATATCACATAGTCCTTATATCAATCATGAGCTCATGAATACTGTCAAATATTTCATTTTCTCATTTTCCCTTCATTACGCGCATATCATTTTTTTCAAAAATATATCAATCACTTTCCATGGTTACTGGTACCATACAATTATTGAAAACCACAATAGACCAATACAAAAATATTCCAATATTCCACGATACTATATACAACATTATTTTGGAATCCCATCACATAAACACTTAATCATTCCACCACATCGTTGTCATATTCAACATCGCCAATAGTGATCTCATGTGACTTCCCTTTGTCCTTTTCCTTAAGCGGTTGCTCATGTCGATCATCACTAACCCTTGGATTAGGGAATTTATTGGCATAATGTCCCATATCCTTGAACTTGAAACATTGAAGTGTTGGTGGTGCGTTCTCTGCAGTCTTTTCTTTATTCACATCATTAGAAACCCTTTTTCCATTACTTCGACACTCAGCTGCTCGATGACTTTCTTTTCCACACTTAAAAAACATTTTCTAGTCCTTTTAAGACAATCTCCACCATGCTTCTTTCCACACTTTGAGCATAAGGAAACATTCATACTCTTTTCACCATTATTCTAAGATTTCTCCTTGAACTCTATCTTTCGTTTCTTGTCAAAACCATGAGATGGATATGTAACACCAAATTCCATTTCTACCTTGATAGCACATCGCACAATTTCTTCATATCTACTAAAGTATCTTATAGCTAATGCCCTTCGAAGACTTGGTTTTAATCCACTGAAAAATCGATCAACTTTACTTTCAGGTTGGATGATAAATCCAGATGCATACCTTGCAAGTCTTGTAAAATTCGCTTCGTATATACTAACAGATTCATCATCCTTCTACTTCAGCTCAAGAAACTCCTTTTCCATCTTTGTTCGAATAATACGAGGGAAGTACTTACTGAAAAACAAGTTCTTGAACTCGTCCCATTCCATGGAATCAATTTCATCTCTTTGCCTCGTATTCTTGATAAGATTCCACCATTGATCAGATTCACCTTCCAAACGATATACTGCTAAGATGACTTTATCATGTTCAGAACATTGAAGAACTAAAAATATCTTTTCAGTAGTACGGATCCATTGTTTAGAAACAAGTGGATCAGAAGACCCACTGAAAGAAGGTGGACGTTTCCTCATGAAGGACTCAATAGAATATTGTTCCCTTATCTGCTCATTTGGAAGCCCAGAATGATTCATAGCTTGTGTAAGTGTAGCAATAATATTTTGCACTCCATCTCCCATAACATTTGTTTGTTCAGGAGGGCAATCATTGCATTGTCCATTGCATTGATCAACACGGTTCCTTCAGGTTCCAGCCATCGTCTAAAACACAAAAAGAATAGTGTGAGAGGAAAAAATCATGCTAGCGAAAAAAACATAATAAAGGGGGAGTACCTTAAATGTCTAACATCTTAGGTTAAATTCTATGATCGTTACCATAGTTCTAGGATTGTATCCTATATGTATACTTATCCTTAGGGACATCCCTATACATACCTTAGAAATATCTCTAGGGATCTCACTAACGTTTTCGCATCCTAGTTTCCAAAGGTTGACTAAACCTCCCTCTGATACCAACTGTAAGGACCCGTATCTTGACGTACATGGACATTACATTACTTTTTCGGAATACTTAGTATATAACAAAAACACACACAAAAGGATCGTAATAGTTTAGTGTCATTGGAAACTCGGAATATAATCTTCTAATCGTGGTGAAAGATCTTCAACATCTCCCATAAAGATCTTCCTTTTTTTTACCTAAAACCTTTCTTTATATCCTCGGGAAAAGAAAACATAAAAGGGTGAGCTCAAATTCTCAGTAAGGGTAAACAAAAGAAATATCAATCACATCATATTCATAAGAACATAACATTTTGGAAATATTAACCTGCAAAAGAGAGCATAATTTCATCACATGGGATAAATCATGGCAGTGAAATGTAATCACAATAATCATAACTTAAAACATGAAACTTTGTGGCATACACACATAATCACAGAGAATCATTTCTTATTAGTCAAGACTCATTGCCAAGACTATCTTAGTGGACAAAGTCCCTTTCTGAACCGAGTCACCCTCGTTTCAGTCCTGTTTCACGGAACCGGTATAACCTACCGTTCCAGCCATGTCTATCTCATGAGATATAAAATCTTTACCCAATGCATTGGAGGGAGATATAGGTCCCACCCATCTCATAATGATACCATTATTATGTGTGCCACAAAATCTTAAATCATACATCATTGCATAACCCATGTAATACAAATGGGAATCTTAAACATCATGACATCATAAAACAATTCATATAAGATAAAGGAATTCATAAAAATAATTCCATCACAACATAATCAAATCAATGTAATAATAGGGATAAAAACAGAACCCTTTATTATCTTATATGGAAAATAATTTTGATAAAACACTTGAACTCCATTCTTGAGGAAAATATCCTTTCTTCTTCAAAAATATTTTTCCTTTCTTAACATGTCATACAACATTAAACTAAAAGAAGTTGATTAAAAATAAACTTGAAAACTTGTAAAGGATGCTTCTTAGAAATAATGTTTAAAAAATCCATTCATGCCGTATAAGTTAAAAAAAACATTCTTCCCGTACTTTTGTCAGAAAAGTCAAAAAGTACCTCATACGAAAAACGACAAAAGATTCCTTTCATATCTTTTACTAAAAACTCACCGAAGGGTAAAATTGGATTTTAAAAATTTTAGGTGGATGTAAATAATATTACATATTGAGGAAAATTGGATGTGGATGATAAAATACACCCCAGTAAATGCCAAAGTATAAACAATCTCAGATAATATGAGATTGTGATATAATCCCTTACCTTAGGTCCGACTTGCTTTGTAAGTGTCCGAACCTCCTGTATAATGATTTAAATAATGTTATTGACTTATTACAGAATCATATTCATTGTTATTATATCATATATGGTCATATTCTTAGCTTCTTAGTAGTAATATTTCATTTCTACTTGTTATTCAGGTGTTTATAACTTTTTGTTCTTATGCGTGTTTTGTCGAATAAATTCTTATTCTTCTCTTTAGGTTATAGATAACTCATTTCCAGAATAGTATTAGTGTAATATATATCATATTCATTCATTCAATTCATTTATATAATCATTATGAAATGAAGATCATGTAGAACGAGTCGCATCACATCGTGGAGACGGTATTCCGTACGTACGCACGAGTGATGATATCGTTCCAATGATCGTGGAATTGTATTGGAGTATATTTATACTATTTCAGAATCAATATCAATTTATAATAGTCATATATAGTCATTATTTACACCATTATACCCATCCAAGTAAGGTGGTGGTGGAAAATAGATTACACCACAGCGTGGAGACGGTATTCCGTACGTACGCACGCACGGTGATTTCCTTTTTCTGTAGGATGGATAGAAGGTTAATTAGAGTTTTTTCATATTTATAATAACATATCAGTATATAAGAAATACTGATGTTATTACTTTATCATGAAACAACTAAATAAGAAGAAGTTGAAGAAGAAAGAAATTGAAAAAGATCGGTAATGGATATTAACTCTTTTTGACGCGCCTTTTCTTAACCTCCACTTAAAGAACTAAGGATGGTATTTGAAGAAGACCAGGAACTCTAGGATGATACTAGGGAAGTGGAGAAGAGATTTATTCAGGGGTTGGACGAGCTTTAATGCTCAAATTGGTGTGAGGAGGAGAGGGAGGAGGTGCCCTTCTATAAGGGAGGAGAGGGGTACCTTTGGAATAACTAAAAATATTATTTTATTATAAAGTCAAGTTCGGTTTTAAATAGCTCCAAATTGATATATTTTGAAGATAAGGTGGGGATGGGTCTAAATCCTCTCATCCAATAGAATTTAGACAAGTTTAGGTTCCTATTTTAACCTTATCATTTAGATTTAACATTAAGTTAAATAATTTTACTTTTACCGTGTCTTCTTGTGTTCTAACACTATAAGGTTAATAAACTTACTATAAGAATCCAAATGAACCCCAAGTTGTTTATTATTAATATATATAACCTTATATAAGTCATTTGGCCAAACCATATATTTTTAGGAATAAAATAACAATTAATAATATAATATTTGTTTTAAAAACTATTTTATGTCAATTTTGACACTATTTAGTAATTGATTTTTGTGAAAATCATAACAGAATGATAAGTTCGAAAAAAGTTAATTAAATAAATAATAACATGTCATATTAACCTATAAAATTAGTGGAATTCATAAAAAGTCTCAAATTACATTTATTTGGGTATTTATAACATCAATTATGTCAATATTTCATTAATAAGATAATTACTGCATCATCGTTGTTTCATAAATAAATTAAATTATTTAATGTCTAAAAATTAAAAATAAAATACAATTATGTAGGAAATCGTTTTATATTTCTAATTAATATTTATAGTCGAATTTATCATGTATAACCTCATATTAAAAATGTTTTAGTAAATAAACATTGATTTTAACTCTTTTAACCATTCTTTAAATAAATTAATAATAAATGTCCTAATCTAATCCAAGTGGGCCTAAATGGTCATATTTTATTCCTAAGTTTGTTTTTGGTCGAATTACACTTGTACAATAGAATTAGGACATGTGTTAGGGTAATAATAATATCATTTCTACCCTTAATTACCCTATTTACTTTTAACCGTGGTAAAAAAAAACAGTAAAAAGTTACTATTCACCAAAAAATTATTTTCATCTCATTTAAGCACATTTTACTTACTGACATCAACTGTGTCTCTCTGATTTTTTGAAATTTCACTCACAGAAGCGGTAAAATTAAGTTTTATGAACAATTCACTTTTTTTAACTACCACTTAGTGGTTTCACTATTCATCAAATATTGAAAGTTTTCAGAAAAATACCAAAAATTAGGCCTAAGCTATATTTGATATTATGAACTCAAAAATGATATCTATTTTACCAAATTCAAAACATATCAGTTTCATTAACTAATTTAAAAATTAATTCGCGTCGTCAAAACAAATAGCGTGTTTTTAAGAGATAATAACTATCAAAAGATTGAAACTTGTTTATAACTGGTTTAAATGTGAAATTACATCCAATGACCATCATTGTATTAAATTGTAAAAATATATTCTAAATATACTTTAAAACCACTAAAATTAATAATTTATCACTATTAATTATTTCGATTGAAAATGTTGTTTTTAATTAAAATTTAGTAATTTCCACTATTCATCAAAATATGAAAGTTATCCGAAAATTACCAAAATTTCACCCTAAGCTAATTTTGATATTACGAATCCAAAAATGAAGTCCATTTTGAAAAATAAAATTTACAAAATTTCAAAAAGTGGTTATTACTATTCATAACGGCTAGTTTTAATAATATTTTAATAGCATATCGTTGTTTAGTGAAACTCGGTATTGCGTACTACACACGCAATCAAGGAAGGTCGTGATTGCGTGTAATGAAAGGCAAGTCAAGGATGTGTGGTGTGCAAGCTCATTTTGGTGTAGCGTACAACACAAGACATTAATGAAATTAAAAAGAATATTTTTCATAAAATCTCGGGGTGTTACATGGTTTCTCCATATAACTTTTACCAGATGAGTCGTCCGGTTTCTCAACACTTGTTTTCTTATATCAAGAACCTTGACAAGCTCATCGTAATAATATAGATCAGGTTCAAGTTCTAATTCCTCATAGTTAAGTACATGTGTTGGGTCATGCATGTATTTTCTCAATAATGATACGTGGAAAACATCATGAACTTTGGAGAGACTTGGCGGCATTGCCAAATTGTAAGCTATAACACTATTTTGTTCTAGAATTTCAAAAGTTCTGATGAACCTGAGAATAAATTTACCCTTCTTACTAAAATGTATAACACCCTTCCATGGAGATACCTTCAAGAAAACATGATCACCTAAATGAAATTCGAAATCCTTCCTTTAGTTATCAGTATAACTCTTCTACCTACTTTGAGCTGCTTTGATGTGGGTTTGGATTACCTTCTCCTTTTCCATCATCTCCTCAAAAAGTACTAGGCCTATGAGTTTTCTTTCACCAACATCATCCCAACAAGATGGTGTGTGACATCTCTTTCCATATAACGCTTCATATGGTGCCATCTGAATACTTGAATGGAATCTATTATTATTGGAAAATTCTACCGGTAGTAAATATTGATCCCACGAACCTTGAAATTCATGTGAGCAAGATCTCAACATATCTTCTAAGGTTTGAATAGTCTGTTCTGATTGTCCACCAGTTTGAGGGTGTTAGGTAGTTCTCAAAAAAGTTCAGTAACTAGGGATTTCTAAAGACTTTTCTAGAATCTTGATGTAAAACAGGGATCATAGTAAAAAACAATCGATGAGGGTACTCCATGAAGTCTTATAACATCATTAATATATATTATTGCTAAGAATTCATGTGTTAAATCCTCTCTTATAGCTTGAAAATCTGCTAACATAGTAATATGATCAACAATGACCCATATTGCATCATTCTATCTAGGAGTCTTTATTAGTCCCATGAAAAAGTCCATCATAATATTATCACATTTCCACTTAGGTATGTTAAGAGGTTTCATGACTCCTCCAAGCTGTTTCCTTCCAGCTTTCACTTGTTGACAAACCATACATCTTATCACAAAATCAAAAATATCCCTCTTCATGTTGTCCCACCATAAATGTCCCTTAAAATCTCTATACATCTTGGTGCTTCTAGGATGTATAGAGAAATTGGAGCTATGAGGATCATCCAACAATTCTCTTTTTAAATCGGGTATATCAAGAACACAAAGTCTCTTTCCAAATTTTAAAATTTTATCTTCATATAAGAAGTCACTCAATCTCCCATATTTCAATGCTTTAATCTTCTTTAGAAACTCATCATCATCAGTCTGAGCCCAATTTATCCATTATCGTAATGATGGTTTGGAACCCATTTGAAAAAGTATTGATGTTTCAACTTCGATGATTATTCCCATATCCATTTTCAATAGATCCATGAAAATAGGATCCCTTTCAACTCTCATCTTGTTCAGAACTGCATGATCCTTTCTTCTCAAAGCCTCTTCTACATTAATTTTCCTTCCCTGAGTGGTAGTGTATAGTCAAAATCATAATCCTTGAGTAGTTCAAGCCATCACTTTCGAATCATGTTGAGTTATTTTTGTGTGAAAATATACTTCAAACTCTTGTGATCGGTTTATATATTACATTTTTCACCATATAGATAATGTCTTAATATCTTCAAATAAAAGATTATAGTTGCTAACTTAAGATCATGACTAGGATAGTTTATCCCATGAATTCTTAGCTATCGGGATGCATAGGAAATAACCCTATCATTATGCATAAAGACACAACCAAGTCCTTTCATTGAAGCATAACTATAAATATTAAACCCATCATTCACTGAAGGTATAGTCAATATAGGAGAATTGAGTAATATTCTCTTTAGTTCTTCAAAAAAATATTCACACACTTTTGTCAAAATAAATTTAACCCCTTTACATGTGATCTTGGTTAATGGGTTTGCCAATTGGGAAACATTCTGGACGAAATGTCATTAATAACCTGATAAACCAATAAAACTGTGTACCTCAGTTATAATTTTTAGTGCTAGCCATTCATGGATTGCCTTGGTCTTTGAAGGATCAACAGAGATTCCATCCTTAGAGACAACATGGCCCAGAAAAGAAATATCCCGAATCCATAATTCACACTTGCTAAACCCCCAGTATAATTCATTTAGTCTAAGGGTTTTTAGAATTGTGCACAAGTGATTTGCATGATCTTCATATATTTTAGAGTATACCAAGATATCATCAATATATACCACTAAAATGTCATCAAGATATTCCTTGAAAACTATGTTCATTAGATCCATGAAAATAGATGGTGCATTTGTCATCACAAAATACATTACTGTAAACTTGTAATGCCTGTACCTTATTTCAAAATGATATCTTCGGAATGTATTCCTTCATCATGAACAACTGATGATATCTAGATCGAAGGTCAATATTTGAAAAATATTGAGATCTGTGAAGTTGGTGAAATAAATCATCAATATGAGGTAGGAGATATTTGTTTTTTATTGTTATAGCATTGATCTCCCTGCAGTCAATGCACATCCTCATAAATCCATCTTTATTCTTAACAAAAAACGATAGGGGATCCCCATGGAGAAACACTAGGGAGAAAAAAATCCATTTTTACTCAATTTATCTAGTTTTTTATTTAGATCCACTAGCTCCACAGTTTCCATCTATAAGGGGTCTTTGATGTTGTCCTTGAACTAGGAATTAAATCAATGGAAAACTCAATTTCTCGTTCTGGAGGATGTCCATGTAAATATTCTGGAAACACATCAACATAATCTTTCACAATAGGTACATCCTCTATTTGAACATTATTTCCCTCACCCACAGTTATTTCATTCTCTTCCTCTACAATAATTGAATTTATTTGATCTATAGGGGTGGATCTAGGTAAGAATCAGGTGGTGACGATTCTGCTCTAAAGATAAGGCGTTCTTTATCATCATTATCAAAAATCATAACGTTATTCTTATTATAATAAATTTTTGCATCATGGTCTAAAAGACAATCCATACTGAGGATTATATGAAATTTAATCATTGGTATGATGATGAGATCAGAAGATAAAGAACATTTATATGCCCTAATGGGGACTGATTCAGAAAACATTATTGCAAGGATACTTCCCTTAGGAGTTTTGATAGAAAACTCCCTTATCAAATCAAATTGTAAATATCTAATTTTCTTAGAAAATAGGAATATATGAAACAATGAGATGATCCAGAATCAAATAAACCATTTTCTAAAATTGAGGAAACCATTAAATTACCTGCCACCACATCTTTCAGAGCTTCAAACTCAGTAGTAGTGATAACATAAGCTTGTCCTTGATCCCTTGACATTTTATGATGTTTGTTTCCTTGGATCTTAGGACATTCATTTTAATAATGCCCCCTTTCTCTACAATTGTATCATTCATCATTGATAGCCTCTTTATTCCCATTGCAATCATGAGCTTGGTGGCCTTTTTAACCACACTTGTAACAGACTCCCATTCCTTTCAGGCAAGTACCAGGGTGTTTGTTTCCACACTTACTATAGTATAGATATTCAACTTTTCCCTTCTTCCCCTTATTTTCATTTCCAGAGTGTTCATCAGATCTCTTCTACTCTTGCTTTGCTTTAAATTTGTAAGAGTTAGATTATTCTTTTTCTATCTTGATAGCACTTGAGACAATATCTTCGTATGATGAGAAGGATAGTGAGAATAATTCTTGATGGAAAAATGGTTTTAACCCATAAAAGAAACGATCAATCATACTTATTTGGTTACGTATATAATCTGAAGAATGCCTCACTAACCTTGTAAGGTTATCTTCATAATTTGTGACATTCTCATCCTCCTTTTTCCTTAGACACATAAATTGTATTTCTATATCTAATCGACGGACTTGAGGAAATTATTTTTCTAATAAAATCTCTTTAAATGTCACGACCCGCCCTCGGGGTCCGTGCCGTGACTACCCCAAGCCCGCCTTCCATAGGCCAGGGGCTGGCGACTAGCACCAAGGCGTAAATCACGGTAAAAAGGGAAGGCATTGCCTTTGTAAAGTAAACAAACACCACAGAGTAAGCAAGCGGAAAGTAAACACTAAGTAAAAACAGAGTACAACTGAAAGTGCGGAAACGTAAATGGGCCAGAATACAAACCCAAACTGAAAGCAAAGTACAACTTGAAAGGGAAAACAGCAACTAAAAAGTAAAAGCTGCTACACTGAGCTGTCCACTGGAAATCCCACCTGAAGGGTGGGTACAAATAGCTCCACTGCTCCACGGGTCCCGCCGTCCGCTCCGAGCACGTTCCGCCCAGTGGTCCACCTCCAGGTACCGTCCTGCTCTGCAAGGCTCAGCTAAGATCAACGTTGTCTGTCGTCTGCAACCAACACAACGTAGTGCGGGAAAAGACCGTGCAGGGGTGAGTATAAGCTACTCAGTAGGGACCCCGAGACCCCTGAAGGTCTCTCAAATCCACAGAGGATAAACCACGAAGAAAGGTACAGTCACGAAGTAACAACCGACACTGCTTAGGTATATGCCCATACATATACCTAAGTCATCAATTTCAAATACGCTTCAACCTCCGAGCCCAAGTAAAACTGAGTCCACACAGGAAAGTAAACGTATTCCACACAGGAAAGCAAAACGTAATCCACACAGGATAGCACAACACAATCCACATAGGAAAGCAACAGGATTCAGCTCACACAGGTATACTTCTTCAAAGGACGATAAAGATGATCTCTGATCCATCTAAGTCGTCGGACCCACGTAGGATCGATAGGTAACTAACCCCCGCAAAAGACCCACACAGGATCGAGCCCACGTAGGACCTGTAGATAATCACCGCAAAGACCCACACAGGACCGGGCCCACACAGGACCTGTAGGCGCTGGTTCACACAGGACCACTGAGCGCAAAGACCCACACAGGATCGGACCCACACAAGATCGGGCCCACACAGGACCTGTAGCACTGATCCACGTAGGATCGCTGAGTGCTGTAGTCGTCGTCGTCGAATCCACACAGGATCTCTGTACTGTCGTCCTCGCAGTCACAGTAGCAGTAGCAGCAGTAGTAGTCACAGTAACAGTCGCAGCCAGCACTAGGGTTCCCGCACACAGCAAGCTCGTTCGGAGGATCCGCTCCACGAGCCGAGAGGCTGATACATCAACTGTCACAAAGTCCAGAGTTGATGTATCCAAAAGTTCCGTATCGTTAACAGGAACTCAACGCAATAGACGGCGCGTCGACCGGACGCCCGGTCTGAGAGTTATTGGTATTTTCGTCCCCGGGGCCCGGTTGGTTTTTAAGGCAAAACCAACCCGACCGTACTCCACCTGCGTCCAAACCTCGGGCGGAGTATGCCAAAAGATCCGTCTCACTAAAAGGAACACAACACAGCTGACGGCACGTCAATCGGACGTCCGTAGCTCAAGATATGAGCGTTTCCGCTCCGAAGGCCCGGTTGGTTTCGTGAACGAACCAACCCGGCCGAACTCAAAGTAATCCGAAACCTTGAGTGCGATATACCGAAACGACCTTCTCGATCCAAGGATCGTGTTGCCACAGACGGTTCGTCAATCAGAGGTCCGTGGCTCATGTTATGGCCAAAAGACCGAATCTGATCTGAAACGGGGGGTCCGGGCCGACCCGGCCCGACCCCCCCCTGGGTCGGCCCGAACCGGGTCGACCCGACCCAGGTCCGACCGACCTGGTCCGCTGGACCCGGCCCGGCCGGTGGCGGCGCGGCCCGTCCAGCGGCGGCGCGGCCAGCGTGCCACGCATGTGCCGCACGCGGGGGGTGACCCCCCCCCCCTTTTCCGGATATCGGCCGGCCTTAGGCCGGCCGTTTCTTTACACACGCGGGACCCGCGGGTCCCGCCTCGTGTCCAAACCGGCGGCCGGCGCGGCCGTAGCCGCGGCTCCTCTTCGATCTCCGGCGGCCGGCGAGGCCGGCCGCCCCTGGCTGTTCCGCCGTGGCCGTCCTGCCGCGGTTCTTCTTTTTCTGCCGGTGGCCGGTTTTCCGGCCGCCCCTTCTTGCTCGGTCCTTGTAATATTTTTGCAGTGTAACGACGTCGCGCCCCACCGCCACGGCCCGACTCCGGCCGCGGTCTCATCCGATCTCAAAGGCGCGACATTATAGCGTCGCGGTTCTTCGTCGTGACCCAAACCAGCCTTAAATAAATCTTTTCGCACGGTGCAATGGTACCGCGTTACCCCGCTTCAAACCACAATAAAACTAAACCACGATGGGAGGAGGATCGGCCGTGTTTGTGCGGTCCGGCCTCCTCCCGTTAGTTTGTTATCAATTGGCTTAGATATACTTGAGGAATGACAAATAAAATGTAAACAACGAACTCAAGAACCCCTACCTCGATAGTCGCACGTTGACGTAGTCGTGGAATGTCGGTGTCGATTCCTTTGACGTCGGAGGAAGAGTCGTTGTCGATGGCGTTCGTCGCGGAAAACCGTCGCGGAATAGATGATGCGGAAGAAGAACGTCACGCCGCGGAAGAACCGTGTTCTTCGGCGAAGAAGTTCTTCGTTGAAGAACGGAGTTCTTCGTGTTCTTCGTCGAGGTTGAAGAAGATGAAGAAACAAGAAGAACCTTCCAACTCTCTCAAGGAGACAAAACTATTCCCAAAATAAAATAAGACTCTATCTTATTTTATTAACACAACAACACACTAGAATTTCAAGAGTTTGAAATTCAAAACCCACAAACAACTCACCTTATTTAAGTCTAAAGTTATAACTTAAGATATCATAACTTATGTGGGAGTTGAGGGGTTTTAGAGGATATGAAGAAGTGGGGTTCGTGTGGGCCCCACCACCCTCATAACCTCCCAAGGGAGGTTGGGTGGTTACCCAACTTCCAACAAGAGATAACACTTAGAGTAAATTAATAAAAATTGTAGTGTAATTACAAAGTAAACATCCACAATTTTTATTATCAACACTCGTATGAACGCAACTCCAGAACAGGAGTTCCTAAGCGTTTACCGGAGCTACGGTTCCATCAGTGCCCTCAGAATTCGATTCCGGGCACTGGTTCAAAAGTTAGAAAATTCCCGCTCGTTCATTCACTGAACGTACCCGAGCCAAACTTCGGAAATTGATTCCGGGCACACCGGGCCTCGGAATCAGGTGCCGTCAGAAACCACGCTCTTGTAAAAATTCAAAGAAATTTAAGAAAAAATTTCCCTTGAATTTTACGGGTCTTTACATTACTCCCACCTCAGGGATTTACGTCCCCGTAAAGATACATCAAAGACTAGGGAAACAAAAGAGGGTACTGAGCACGCATCTGAGCCTCCCGCTCCCCATGGTCAATGATGTGCGTCGGGTCGTGCACGTATCTCCTCAGCTGAGACACGTGGAAGACGTCGTGCATCCAGTGCAACTGAGGTGGTAGAGCCAGGCGATAAGCCACCTCACCAATCCTGCTGAGGACCTGGAAGGGTCCGATGAAGCGCGGAGATAACTTTCCGCCTCAGCCAAATATCCGAATACCACGTCGAGGTGAGACCCGCAAGAAGACGTGGTCGCCATCCTCAAACTCTAGTGGCCACCGCCTCCTGTCAGCGTATGACTTCTGCCGGCTCTGTGCTGTCCTCATCCGCTCCTAGATGACCTAGACCTTCTCTGTCATGGCCTGGACCATCTCCGGTCCCACGAGTGCTGACTCTCCAGGGTCTGTCCAGCACAAAGGAGATCTACAAGGTCGGCCGTACAACGCCTCATACGGTGCCATCCCGATAGTGGAGTGGTAGCTGTTGTTGTACGCAAACTCCACCAAGGGTAGGTGGTCCTCCCAGCTACGACCGAAGTCGAGGACACATGCGCGGAGCATGTCCTCGAGAGTCTGAATGGTCCTCTCCGTCTGACCATCCGTCTGAGGGTGAAAGGCTGTGCTCAGACGTAGCTGCGTCCCGAACGTCTCCTGTAACCCCTTCCAAAGCCGGGAAGTAAAGCGAGCATCTCGATCGGAGACGATAGATGAAGGCATACCGTGGAGCCGCACAATCTCCTGAACGTAGAGACGTCCCAAGCTCTCCACTGAGCCCTGCTATCTGATGGGTAAGAAGTGTGCCGACTTGGTGAGTCGGTCAACAATCACCCAGATGGAGTCGTGACCTCTGGAAGTGCGTGGAAGTCCAGTCACGAAGTCCATAGATATGCCATCCCACTTCCACTCCGGAACCTCCAAGGGGTGTACCAAGCCCGCTGGTACCTGATGCTCTGCCTTCACCTGCTGGCAGGTGAGGCATCGAGAAATGAACTCTGCTACTGCCTTCTTCATGCCCGGCCACCAGTGCTGTCGTTTGAGGTCCTGGTACATCTTCGCCACTCCAGGATGTACCGCCAAAGGAGAAGTGTGAAACTCTCTCAGCACTTCTTCTCGCAAAGCGACTGGTACCATGGTACGTCCTCTGAAAAGGATGTCGTGCCCTGCTCCAAGGGAGAAACCATCAGGTGCCTGTCCCGAGGATATCTGTGCACGCTGTGTCTCACAGTCAGCGTCCCCACGCTATGCCTCCCTGACTCGCTGCAGTAGTAGAGGAGTGACTGTGAGAGACTGAAGGAAGGCTGCTCCATCTCTATCCACGAAGGTTATCTGCAAAGAGGCTAGCTGCAAATATTTCTCCTTTACTGAAAAGTGAAATCCGGTCTCATCCCCTTGATGAACCACGTTCCTTGCCTAATAGAGTAAATTCCGCCAAGATTAGTTAATTTATGGCATGGATGACGTCGTAAGGCCTCGACGCTGCTACCAAGAGATCCAACTGTCACTCTCGCCTCCAAGGGTCGAGTCACACTGTCGGCATCAGTGTGAGGTTACTGGGTCTCCTCCAGTTGAAATATCGAAAGTGAGGGTCAAGTCAACAGTTTAATCGGGACCACTCAGTATCAATCAAACAAAAGGACAGTAAAGCAAACAAAGATAAGTGTCTTTTTTATTATTGCAGCTCATAGTACAAGACACGAATACAATAGCAAAATGGAACTAGAAGTACAAGGGACGTATCCACTAGTTCCTCTCCTGTCCACCTGCTCTCGGAGCTCTACTGCCTTGTCCACTACTCGGCTGTTGCTCAAGCACTCGCCGCTGCTTCTGGCTTAGTGGCTCCTCTAACACCCGCTGATCAATCGTACGAGGAGTCGGACAGTCACGTTCCAGGTGACCCTTCCCGCCGCAGGAGTAACATTGTTCGTTTCTGGCACGCCTGGCTCTGACCCCACCTCGGGTGCCCCGCCCCACCGGTCCTAAAACCCGAGATCTTCCAACTGCTAGTCTGGTCCTCCTGGACCTCTGCATCATCTGTCCACTGCCCACATATGACTCGGCTACTGATCGAAAAACACGCGGCAAAGGCAGAAGCTCCTGTACACGCTCGGGGTGTAGAGCTACTGGCACAAACTCCACCCTGAAGAAGGTCTCGAAGTCTTCCCATGCGAAGGTCATCCCATCGCAAAACTGAAACAAGTGGCTCCACCACCTGCCTGCTGCTGCCTGAAGGAGGCTGGCAGCAAAGATCACCATGAAGTCTGCCGACGTCCCCACTATCCTGAAGACTCCCACCACAGCCTCCAGCCAATCCTCAGCCGCCTGCGGGTCCGTCTCTCCCCGGAACCTGGGTGGCCTCTGGCGCTGGAACTCGTGCAGTGCACTCAAGTGGCGTGCATCGCCTACTGCTGGGGCTGGTGGCATCGATGGCCCAACGTATGGTAGTATCGATGGTGCCTCCGTTGGTGCCTCAACTGCAAGAGGGCCCTGTACCGAAGCCTCGTCGCTCGGTGGACTGTCGTCACACTCGACTCTCGAAACCCTAGCTGGCTGCCGTCGTGGGGCCATCCTGAAAGGAAACAGGTGCGCCACGGCCAAACAGTATACCTGGTGAGCTGACACAAAGAAATCACAAAGAAAACTTTGAAACACACACACAATCAATGTTTTCGTGCATTAAGTCGGAAATCAGAAGTTAGGGTCCTGGTGTACGGATACGTCGGCCGCCGCACCAACACTGGACTCCCTAGACTGATAACCACACTCAATACGCTAAACATTATTGCTTCACATAGAAAAGATCAGAGTTCGCGGTAGAACCGAACTCCTCTGATACCAATTTGTCACGACCCGCCCTCGGGGTCCGTGCCGTGACTACCCCAAGCCCGCCTTCCATAGGCCAGGGGCTGGAGACTAGCACCAAGGCATAAATCCCGGTAAAAAGGGAAGGCATTGCCTTTGTAAAGTAAACAAACACCACAGAGTAAGCAAGAGGAAAGTAAACACTAAGTAAAAACAGAGTACAACTGAAAGTGCGGAAAAGTAAATGGGCCAGAATACAAACCCAAACTGAAAGTAAAGTACAACTCGAAAGGGAAAACAACAACTAAAAAGTAAAAGCCGCTACACCGAGCTGTCCACTGGAAATCCCACCTGAAGGGTGAGTACAGATAGCTCCACTTCTCCACGGGTCCCTCCGTCCGCTCCGAGCACGTTCCGCCCAGTGGTCCACCTCCAGGTACCGTCCTGCTCTGCAAGGCTCAGCTAAGATCAACGTTGTCCGTCGTCTGCAACCAACACAACGTAGTGCGGGCAAAGCCCGTGCAGGGGTGAGTATAAGCTACTCAGTAGGGACCCCGAGACCCCTGAAGGTCTCTCAAATCCACATAGGATAAACCACGAAGAAAGGTACAATCACGAAGTAACAACCGACACTGCTTAGGTATATGCCCATACATATACCTAAGTCATCAATTTCAAATACGCTCCAACCTCCGAGCCCAAGTAAAACTCAGTCCACACAGGAAAGTAAACGTATTCCACACAGGAAAGCAAAACGTAATCCACACAGGATAGCACAACACAATCCACATAGGAAAGCAACAGGATTCAGCTCACACAGGTATACTTCTTCAAAGGACGATAAAGATGATCTCTGATCCATCTAAGTCGTCGGACCCACGTAGGATTGATAGGTAACTAACCCCCGCAAAAGGCCCACACAGGATCGGGCCCACGTAGGACCTGTAGATAATCACCGCAAAGACCCACACAGGACCTGTAGGCGCTGGTTCACACAGGACCGCTGAGCGCAAAGACCCACACATGATCGGACCCACACAGGATCGGGCCCACACAGGACCTGTAGCACTGATCCACGTAGGATCGCTGAGTGTTGTAGTCGTCGTCGTCGAATCCACAAAGGATCTCTGTACTGTCGTCGTCGCAGTCACAGTAGCAGTAGCAGCAGTAGTAGTCACAGTAACAGTCGCAGCCAGCACTAGGGTTCCCGCACACAGCAAGCTCGTTCGGAGGATCCGCTCCACGAGCCGAGAGGCTGATACATCAACTTTCACAAAGTCCAGAGTTTATGTATCCAAAAGTTCCGTATCGTCAATAGGAACTCAACGCAACAGACGGCGCGTCGATCGGACGCCCGGTCTGAGAGTTATTGGCATTTTCGTCCCCGGGGCCCGGTTGGTTTTTAAGGAAAAACCAACCCGACCGTACTCCACCTGCGTCCAAACCTCGGGCGGAGTATGCCAAAAGATCCGTCTCACTAAAAGGAACACAACACAGCTAACGGCACGTCAATCGGACGTCCGTAGCTCAAGATATGAGTGTTTCCGCTCCGAAGGCCCGGTTGGTTTCGTGAACGAACCAACCCGGCCGAACTCAAAGTAATCCGAAACCTTGAGTGCAATATACCAAAACGACAGTCTCGATCCAAGGATCGCGTTGCCGCAGACGGTTCGTCAATCGGAGGTCCGTGGCTCAAGTTATGGCCAAAAGACCGAATCTGATCTGAAACGGGGGGTCCGGGTCCGGGCCGACCCGGCCCGACCCCCCCTTGGTCGGCCCGAACCGGGTCGACCCGAACCGGGTCAGACCGACCCGGTCCGCTGGACCCGGCCCGGCCGGTGGCGGCACGGCGGCGCGTCCCGGCCAGCGGCGGCGCGGTCCAGCCAGCGGCGGCGCGGCCAGCGTGCCGCGCATGTGCCACACGCGGGGGGTGAACACCCCCCTTTTCCGGATCTCAGCCGGCCTAAGGCCAGCCATTTATTTACACACGCGGGACCCGCGGGTCCCGCCTCCTGTCCAAACCGGCGGCCGGCGCGGCCGGCCGCCTTCCTCTTCTCTGCCGCGGCTCCTCTTCTCCGTCGCGGCCGTAGCCGCGACTCCTCTTCGATCTCCGGCGGCCGGCAAGGCCGGCCGCCCCTAGCTGTTCCGTCGCGGCCGTAGGGCCGCGGCCCACCCGATCTCCGGCGCCGGCAAGGCCGGCGCCCCTGGCTGCTCCGCCGTGGCCGTCCGGCTGCGGTTCTTCTTTTTCCGCCGGTGGCCGGTTTTCCGGCCGCCCCTTCTTGCTCGGTCCTTGTAAGATTTTTGCAGTGTAACGACGTCGCGCCCCACCGCCACGGCCCGACTCCGGCCGCGGTCTCATCCGATCTCAAAGGCGCGGCATTATAGCGTCGCGGTTCTTCATCGTGACCCAAACCGGCCTTAAATAAATCTTTTCGCGCGGTGCAATGGTACCGCGTTACCCCGCTTCAAACCACAATAAAACTAAACCACGATGGGAGGAGGATCGGCCGTGTTTGTGCAGTCTGGCCTCCTCCCGTTAGTTTGTTATCAATTGGCTTAGATATACTTGAGGAATGACAAATAAAATATAAACAACGAACTCAAGAACCCCTACCTCGATAGCCGCACGTTGACGTAGTCGTGGAATGTCGGTGTCGATTCCTTTGACGTCGGAGGAAGAGTCGTTGTCGATGGCGTTCGTCGCGGAAAACCGTCGCGGAAGAGATGATGCGGAAGAAGAACGTCACGTCGCAGAAGAATCGTGTTCTTCGGCGAAGAAGTTCTTCGTGTTCTTCGTCGAGGTTGAAGAAGATGAAGAAACAAGAAGAACCTTCCAACTCTCTCAAGGAGACAAAACTATTCCCAAAATAAAATAAGACTCTATCTTATTTTATTAACACAACAACAAACTAGAATTTCAAGAGTTTGAAATTCAAAACACACACACAACTCACCTTATTTAAGTCTAAAGTTATAACTTAAGATATCATAACTTATGTGGGAGTTGAGGGGTTTTAGAGGATATGAAGAGGTGGGGTTCGTGTGGGCCCCACCACCCTCATAACCTCCCAAGGGAGGTTGGGTGGTTACCCAACTTCCAACAAGAGATAACACTTAGAGTAAATTAATAAAAATTGTAGTGTAATTACAAAGTAAACATCCACAATTTTTATTATCAACACTCCTATGAACGCAACTCTAGAACATGAGTTCCTAAGCGTTTACCGGCGCTACGGTTCCATCGGTGCCCTCGGAATTCGATTCCGGGCACTGGTTTAAAAGTTAGAAAATTCCCGCTCGTTCGTTCACTGAACGTACCCGAGCCAAACTTCGGAAATTGATTCCGGGCACACCGGGCCTCGGAATCAGGTGACGTCAGAAACCGTGCTCTTGTAAAAATCCAAAGAAATTTAAGAAAAAATTTCCCTTGAATTTTACGGGTCTTTACATTAAACTCCCTCCATTCCTTATTTGATACTTAATCAAATTCATTTGTGTTTTTAATCAATGACCACCATTGATCAGCATCTCTAGTGGGGTGGTAAACTGTCATGACAACTTTTTACCTTTCTCTACTCCCCAAGGCATGTAATATTTTCCCTAATGAATTTATCCATTGCTCAGATACTAATGGATTTTTACTCCGATTGAATGTTGGGGGGTTGGTAACTAATGAAGTGATCTAACATTGATCCTCCATGCTATGGATCAGGGTGCTCCATATGGGTAAGTTTATTATTCATAACTGGAGTGAGTTGTCCCAGTATGGTTATAAGCTGATCAGCACTAGTTGCTTCACCAGATCCACTATAATTATCTTTAGTAGGAGGGAAATCCCTACATAGACTAAGTGAGTTGATACAGTTTCCATTCCTTCCACTAGGCACTATTTATAAACAATGGAATAAACTAGATTAGTTTATGAATCGAAATACATAATTTCAAACTTGTAATAAAATAAAAAAACTAAACAGTTTGTCGATATAATCCATAATAATATAAATGTTTTCTTTGAGGAATTATATACTCATAAAACCTTCATAATGGTTTGAAAAGAAAATGAGAATTATCCTAAGCATATCCCCCGGGAGTGTCGTAACCAAGAGTGCATCAAGACCTGTTGTCATGCATAAGTTCCCATTCGTGTCTATCTCAAAGCGGTGTTTTCAAGTATTACCCCTAGGAACATATGTGCCTGAGCCACCTCTACCTGCTTGTATCGAGACATGTATGTATTACTTGGAAAACTCACAAAATATCCATAGTACCAAAATTCTTGGAATTTCTATACTAATCCTCAAAGTCTATCTTAGGGTAATGTGCTCTATTAAGAGTTTATCTAAATCTAGCTTCCAAGGGTTGTACTAAACATATTCTAAAACCAACTGTAACTCCCTGACCCCAGTTACCTAGATTCAGTGCATATAACATAATATTGGCATGATCACAAAATATCAAGTCTTGAAATACCGATTAGTTCATTAGCCTTGGAAATACGAGATACATTCATCAGTTTTACATTACATCATGAAATGAAAAATAACAACAACATTGTATTCATTAACAACATTCATATCCCACAGACTATCCCTGCAGTTCAGTCATAATATACTTTTTCTCATCCTGGGAAAAATAAAACATAGAAAGGGGTGAGCTCAGATTCTCAGTAAGGTTAACCATACAGCAGAAACATTCAAAAATAAGCATAAAAATTTAAGGAAATATATAAGACTAAAACAAATGACTTTTAAACGTGAACTTCAGAATAATATGGAAAAGATAAAATCAAATAATTCCATTTACTTATTCACATGGATACTCTACTAGTCATATAATCACATGCAATATCAATAGCCACTTTCATAATGATGGAATGCATAATTTCATACTTCGTAACCACATAGTCAAGGCCTTGTTCCAAGAATACAAATAAGATTTTGTCAAGGACTTATTCTAAGACACTAGTTTGTCTCCAGAGACCTACCTATGCATCCAGGATTAATAGCAGTCTCCACCTGCCACTTACTAAGTCCAATGCAATCCTCATATAAAATGGTTTAAACATAACATAAACATTATTATTAAAAATAGCATAAGAAATGTCAATAATTTATCCATAAACCATGAATGGTATAAAATAACCCATCCACAGTCAAAAATATCACAAAACCTTCAATAAAATATGGAAGATTTGTATCATAATAAATCAACTTCAAACAAGTTTAAAATCCATCAAAGGATGGTGACATAGATGAAATGAAAACTATTTGAAAGAAACACCTCTTTATATTTTGAACCCATTTAAAAGAAACCAATTATTTTAAAATGTTCTTATATGATTTTAAGGGAAGCTTCAATGGTGTTATAATGGTGGAAAATGTCACCACATGCTATTTAATTTAAAAAATCATTCTTTCCTTAATTTTTTTGAAAATATCATAATGTACATTGTTTGGAAAATGACAGAAATATTACTATATAAACATCTTATAAAAAGTTAAACAAGCGTAGAAATGACATTAACCAATATTCTAGAAAATAGTAAAAATGTTTTGAAATACATTTTTATGAAATGTGGATGTGGATGCTAAAGAGGTCCTAGAAGATATTTACGAACAAACAACCACGGATAATGAAGAGATTGTAGAATTAACCCTTACCTTGTACTTTTCCTTGGTAGAGAATAGGTTTATATTCTTTGTAATGGTGAAATAATTGTTATTAAATTATTCAAGAACCATATACATTAATATGATATCATATATGATCTTCTAGTATTTCATTGTTAATAATATTTTAGCAGTAGCATCATTTCGTGTTTTAACTGATATGTTTTCCTTTATATGATTTATTCCGTAAGAAATGTTTGTTATGGATAGGATGTATCTTATTCATATTCAGAATTATATTATGTCTTTCAAAATTATATTTAATCATCAAATGAAAATTATTCTTGAATGGATATAATGGGGAATGAATCTCATCACGTTCGTGGAGACGGTAATCCGTACGTACGCACGAGCAACAAAATCATTCTTTTGATAACATAAGAATATATAATTGGATGTAATATAAAATATAAGGAATCATTATCATGTTAGTTTTATTATTTTCATCATTTATACTCATTATTATACCCATCCAAATGATGAAGTGTTTTAATAAGAAACTACACCATGACGTGGAGATGGTAATCTGTATGTACACACATATGGTGACTTTGTCATTTATAGGATGGATAGAATAATGAATATGGTTGTAAAATTTTTATAATAACATCATAGTATATAGAATATACTGGAGTTATTATTTTAGAATATAAACAACAAAGAAAGGGGAAGTGGAAGAAGAAAATAACTTGAAAGAGGTGATGAAATATTTACCTCTTCTTCAGGTTCTTCATTTCGATTTGATCAAAATAGATCCTTAGGTTGGCTTTCTGACTAACGGAAGTCCTCTAGGATTAAGGGAGGATATTTTAGATGATATTTGGGTAGGGGTTGGCTGAGCCAAATATCTTTGATGGTGTGAATTTGAGAGAAGGGGAAGTTCCCATTTATAAGAGGGGTGAGAGGCGCCTTAGGAAAAGATTGAATTATTATTTTATAATAATATCATTTTCGGATTAAAATGGCTCCAAAATGATTTATTTATAGGCTAAGGAGGGGATGGGTCAAAAACCACTCAACCAATTGGTTTTATACTGGATTTTGTCAATATATTAACCTTATCATTGAGATTTAACTCTTAGTTAATTAGTTTGACATTTACTATGTCTCTTTTATTTTTATATTATATGGTTAATAAATATATGATAAAATTCCAAGAGAACCTCAAGTGGTCCATTAATGACATATATAATATTATTTAAGACCATTGGATGAACCTTAGAATTTTAGGAATAAAATATCAAATAATAATATAATATTTGTTTTAAAAACTCTTTTATGTCAATTTTGACACTATTTACTATTTTTTTTAAATTCATAACATCATTATTATTTAAAAAAAATTAATTTAATAAACCGTAACATGTCATATTAACCTAGAAAATTATAGGAATTCCAAAAAAGTCTCAAATTCAAATTATTTTGATATTTATAATATAATTTATTTTAATATTTCCTTAATAAGGTAATTACGACATCATCATTGTGTCATAAATAAATTAAATAATATAATTTCTAAAAAATATAAATAAATAACCATTAGGTAGAAAATCTCTTCAAATTTCTAATGGATATTTATAGTGGAATTTATCTTTTATGTAACCCTATATTAAAAATGGTTTAGTTTTTTAACTTTGAATTCAATACTTTTAACTCTTCTTTGAATTACAAATTAATATATGTATTAATCTAATACAAGTGGACCTAAAGGATCATATTTTATTCCTAAGGTTGTTTCTGGTTGAATTACAATTATCCAATAGAATTCGGACGTATGTTAGGTTAATAATAATATCATTTTTACCTTTAATTACTCTATTTACTTTTAACCGTGGTAAATAAAAGACAAAAGTTACTATTCACCAAAATTTATTTTCGTCTCATTGAACCACATTTTACTTACTGATATCAACTATGTCTCTCTGGTTTTTAAAATTCAACTCACAGAAGCTGTAAAATTATGTTTTATGTAAATTTGCAAATGCTCCTATGAGGTGAGTAAAAGACAGTAAAAAGATCAATAATATCTTTATATATGTAATATTATTATAAAATGACTCTAATGAATTATATTGAACTTATATATGTATTATGTATCTATTTTTACCTAAAATAAATTTAAATAAGAAAAATATTATTTAAATAAAAAGTCGATTTTAGACGACAAGTTAGCCTTTTTAACTATTCATCAAAATTGAAATTTTTCAGAAAAATAGCAAAAATTCACCCTAAGAAAATTTCAATATTATGAATCCAAAAATGAAGTCCATTTTGAAATATAAAATTTATAAAATTATAAAAACTGGGTATTACTATTCCTAACATCTTGTTTGATTGGTTGTGGTGTGTTTGAACATGAGGTTGCATACAACACAAGCTACTGTATTATTCATAGGAAACGTACCGTGGAAGCTTGGGGTGTTACAACTATGGGTGATGACATAGCAGGGAGAACCTCTTCTTGAGTCGAACATGAGGAGGACCTCCTGGCCGGCTGTGAGATTAGGGATGACATTCTCTTTGGTGAGCCAAGGTTTTAGGCGAACCTTTTCATATATCTAATAGGAGATGAGGTGGAACTCAATGTTGGGAAGCATGAGTATGGGGAGGACCTCCACACTGGTTGTTGGAGGCATAGGGAGGACCTTCGTGATTGTGATCGTTGGAGTGTGGTTGACCTCTTCTTGAGAGGATGGAAACATGGGGAGGACCTTCATGTTGGATGACTATGACAAGAGGAGGACCTCCATGCAGTTTGGAAGGAGTATCATGAGGAGGACCTTCATATTGATTAAACTGAACATGTGGAGGAACTCTGTGTGGACTGTCGTTGAAGTGGGGATGACCTGTACATGGATGGTTGTTTAAGTGGGGATGATCTACACTTTATATGGGAATGTTGTGAGGAGGGCCTTTACATTGATGATATATGACATGGGGAAGACCTCCGTATCAAGAACCATAAGAATGGGGAGGACCTCAAAGCTAGATGTTAACAAGGCGGGGATGGCCTCTACTTGGACTAATGATGGGAACATGGAGAGGACCTCCATGATGAGTGTGAGAGTTGGGAGGACCTCCACTCTAGCTGAATATAGTACGGGGAGGGCCTCTGTACTGGATATCATCATCATGGATTGTCCCATAATGACTTTAGGTTGTGTTGGTGACTAATAGAGTCAACCTAGCCTGCACGTGAGGTTGTTTTGGTCTCGATTCCGAATGGGCATTGGTGATCCCATTCTCTCTAGCAGTAAAAATTTGATAGTATACACAAAGGGTGGTATGGGCCATGAGATAAGAGGAAGATGATTCCCCCTGATGATAATTCTCATGAGATTCCACCCAATGTTGGCGTCAGGTCATTTGGATTGGGGCTGATGGAGCCGTGGCATAGATAACCTCTTCTTTGGCCTGAAGGACCAATTATTGGTGGTGTTGATGAGGCTGGGTGGGAGCCCTCCTAGGAAAATCCTGGGTGGTGGTCATTTCCATGGTGACTTGAGTATCCCATACCTCATCAGTATAGGGTATTGATTTGAAGGAATGCTCTGGGGAGATGCTCCAAAGGCATTTCATATTTGAGTTGGGAGTAATTGATCCCAATTTGGCCCTTGGGGGTGGCAGTGTCTATGAATTACAGAAGCCTGTAGGTCCTGGTGAAGGACCCTGGAACACCCTGAGAGGTGAGGGGTGAATTAGGGTGTCATCTTTGTCTTTTAAACTAATGGATCTTGTTCCCACATTGATAAGAACCTGTTAATCCTCTATGAAGAGGAAGTCCATAATATAAAAAATCACTTGCAAATAAATAACACATTAATTTTACTTGGTTAACCCCTAAGGGATACATCCACGGAGAATATGCTGATAGTGTGTCGGTCATACCAAAATCTAATAATCATCACAAGTTGTGGATTACAAGATTACATCACATTCACCTCGTGCTAGTCTCACTACCTTTACAAGGATTAAAGATAGTACAATACATCCCTTAGATCACTTCGGTGGACTCCCCCTTGCTCTCTACATTGTAAGAATTTTCACTCAATTTATCGAGTTTAACGTCACTTTAGTGGTTTAGAATTTAATCATGCATCCTCAACAGTAAATGGATTCTCCTTTGATGTCACATAATCACCCCTAGATATAATTTAATTTCCCTTACACTGATATGTTATGTAAATTAATTTTTCAAAATAATTAGGTCAATCTTCTAACTTCATTTGGTGGTCCACGTATTGTGTTCCGGGTATGGTGCGCGAACCACCACCTCTACGTACCATTGTTGTTTCCACGTAAAATCCAAATCCATGAAGAAATGCTCTGTTCCACGTACTTACTTACATCGTGGAATGCTATGCTTCTCTTTGTATCTTCATACTCTACTTACTGCCTTGCTCTAATATATACTATAAGATCTTCCTAAATGAACTGAACTTCCTTCTACAGACCGTTTTCATTATGCTGATGGTTCACTCCACATATTGTCTCATCCCCCGCATACCACTACTGACATTACCAGATTTCCTCATGAAAATTTAGTCTCTAATCCCATAACTTAACAAAGGGGATTACAACTCCTTAAATAATCCCAAAACTCTAAAACTTCCTCTAATCTGATTGAACTAAATTTTCAATGTGGGATAATCGTCACTGTACACTGAACTCCATTGGTATACTATTAGAATCCACCATGTACCACAACTATTTTGAGAACTGCAACAATCAGGCTAACCTTATACGTTCCGTGTACCACACACCTTCACCACATACCATTTTTGATAACCATTTTAAGCAGCATTTTGTGTACCACATGCCTTCACTATGTAACGTCACTGTGAACTTTTTTTGGTTTCGCTAATTACTCCATGTACCGTTCCACGTACCATTAACTTCTATGTGAAAAACCTTATGCATACTATTACACGTAAATCTCCATGTACCGTTCACTTCTGTCCTTTTTTCCATCACCATTCTCCTGATTTTGAGGCCCATAAATTTTCAAAACAATAAGAAATTACTCAACCTTAAATACTAGTTTTAGCCTCAAACATATGACCCCATTCCTTTCAAATCCCTAGTCATACAGTCGCATATTAACAACAAACACAAACCAAAATCCATTATAATCAAAAAAAAATCTTGCTTCCAACAATATCTCCCTTTGGGTTTGTTGGATATCTCCCCATAAATACACTATTGTGCCTTCTACGATTAAAAATTGAACCTTCAAGAAATAGCTCATCCATCACTCTAAGTGTACGTGAGCAGTTTTTGGTGCAGAAAACAAGATAGAGGACCAGAATTGAGTTCTCATTCTTTTCTTTTCTATCCCAGAGTTGTAGTTCAGGATTTTTCTTTTATCCATATTTCATGTATCTAGAAAAAAATAGACCACTCTTGATTGAATTTATCCATTCTCCACCATTGGAAAAAAAAACCCAATGAAATGATTCCGGAATTTTAGTGTAATCAAAAAAACATGCTCTCCATGTATTGTATCACCCCCATAAAATTTCATTATTTTAACCAATTGATTAAAAAAAGTTAAAAAAACTGGGGATAGGGGAATCTCATAACCACCTTATACACTGGGAGGTGGTTGAACAATGCGTTTCGACCGATGTTTCTCAAACACAACTACTTCTAGTGGCTTGGTCATAATTTCCGCCACTTCCTCATCCGTTCCCACATGGTCCTTTTTTATCATTCCTTGTTCAAATTTTTCAATGATGAAGTGATATCTGATATCAATATGTTTTGTACAAGAATACTGAACATGATTCTTTGTAAGATCAATTCTTCTCTTATTATCATAGTAAAATACCATTGATTGTTACCCCACATCACCTATATCAATTAGTTGCTGCCTTATCCAAATTAAATGAGTGAATTCCTTGGTAGAAGATATCAATTTAGCTTCAGCAGTATTAAGTGAAGTAGTTTCCTGATTTTTAATTAAACTTCCCACACATTTCATCCCAATATAGAATGCTACAACAACGGTAGAATTTCTGTCCACTACATCTCCAGACCAGTCAATATCAAAAAATGCTGATAGTTCACTCTATCTTTTTACAGCAAAGTATAATGCATAATTATGAGTACCTGGAATGTACCTCATGATTCTTTTAACTTCCCACATATGTTCTTCCTTAGGATTTCTCTAAAACTGGGCCATAAGAAAAGTTGAAAATAAAATATTTGGTCGTGTTGCCATCAGGTATAGTAAGCTTCCAATGATTCATATGTACATGTTGGGATCCGTAGATGTCCCGTCCTTATGCTTTCTAGGCTTTGTTCAAACTGCAATCAGAGTCGACATTGGTTTGGAATCATTCATGTTGAATTTCATCAGTAGCTCTCTTGCATAATATTATTTATAAATAAATGTGTAATACTTCTTTTTAATCACATGAAACAAAAAAAATTATGTTAGTTCACCCATCATATACATTTCAAATTATTATTTCTTATCATTAGAAAATTCATCCACTGATCCATGCCTGCTTCAACCAAAAATAATATCATCCACAAATACCAATACCATGATCTGATTCATTTGATAATTCTTCACATAGAGATTGTGATCCACTCCTCCTTTTTAAAATCATTCTTTCTCAAATAAGAGTCTAACCAAGAGTACCATGCATGTGGGGCCTGTTTCAGTACATAGAGAGCTTTCAATAATTTTCAAACCTTCAGTTCATAATTTCTAGGAAAGAACTTCATGGGTTGTTCATTATAGACATCTTCTTCTAATAAAACATTTATTAATTATATATTGACTAACATTTGATACACATTATAACATCTTTTGATTTCCATGGAAAGAAATAGTCTGATTGACTCCAGTCTCTCTACTAGATGAAATGCCTCATCCACATCAACACCTCCAATTTGGGAATATCACATACAGACCAAGAATACCTTATTTCTGGTCACATTTCCATGCTCATAATTTTTTTTCTTGAAATCCCACTTCGTCCCAATCACATTGTGACCTTCGGGACTTTTGGAATGATCCCATGTCTGATTTTTGTCAATCTGATCAAACTCTTCATTCATTTCTTTTTACCCATGACTCATCTGTGGAAGACTTTTAATATGAAGATGGTTTCACAGTTGATAAAAATGTTGACTGGGCATTATTCCTCATTCTACTTCTCTATATAGGTGAATTATGATCCCCGATAATGTTGGACTCATCAAACTATGCTCTTTTATTTCACCATGGAGGTTTTAAAAAATTCTCTCCATCTATGGCTTCCTATTTTGATTTTTCTCCCAAGTCAACATCATGATGTGACTCTTGAGAGTTTTTCACACATTCCTCTACATATATATTAGTATTTTTTATGTGTTCACATTAATTCCCATCTTATATCACATCCGTATAAGAATTCCATGAAGCATTCATATTTTTCACTTCAATGATCATTAAATCACTACTTTCCAAAATTCTTCCCAAGCTCTTATTGAAACACTTGTGAGATTTTCATATTCATTGAGTATCCATGAAATATTATTTTGTCTATATTGTCTCTATACTTTCATTGATTTCCTTCTTTGTTTCCGATAACTCATCTGCTTCCCAAAAAAAAAAATATTTCATAAAGGGATTCCTTCAATGCCATAATTCATAGGGTGTCTTTGCCTCACCCATATATAGCCCTATTTGATTTTGAATATACATTGTATCTTATACCACCTCTTTCCAGTAATGTCGAGGAATACAACTCTCAATAAGCATATTTCTGGCCATATAGTTCACCTATCAATTCCTATGCTCAATAACTACATTTTTCATTGGGGTTCTCACAGCTGACATGTCATATTGTATCCCAAGCTTCCCTAGGTAATTTTAAAATTCAATGCATGAGTATTCCCCTCTATTACCAGACCACATGACTTTGATCTTCCATCTATTATAATTCTTAGTTATTCAATGATAGGTTTTCATGTAATTAAGCACTTGTCGATTCTTCATTACTAAAATTCTAGATATTTTCGACGTGATCTCGTCGCAAATAAGTTTTTTGCGACGGGGTCCCATCGCAAATAGTCCATGGTAGAAAACAGCGTCGCAAAATATATTATTTGTGACCCGCCCATCGCAAATAAGTCTCTGATTATATACTTTATATATATATATATATATATATAAACTTTTTGGTGATGGGCCCGTCACAACAAGTATTTGCGACGAGCCCATAGTCCCGTCGCAAATACGTTTATAAAAAAAATTATTTAAACTATTTTCGACGAGTACCTAATCCCATCGTAAATACTTTTTTTTTAAAAATAATTTAGACTATTTGCAACGGAAACCCGTCGCAACATATCCCATCGCAAATAATAAATAATTTTTTTTAAAAATAAATTTAATAAAATTATGAATATTGAAAAATTAATTTTAATATTATTAAAATAATTAAAATAAAAATATACTAAAATTATCAATATTCAGAAAATAATATTAAAAAATCATAAAATATTATTATTATTATTATTATTATTAGTAAAATAAAAAAACATTAATATATATAATACTGAAAAAATATATTTACTAAAATTATGATTAATGAAATAATAATATTAATATTATTAAAATAATAAAAAAAATAAAAATTATAAAAATTATTAAAATTCTCAATATTCACAAAAAAAATCATAAAAAATTAAAAATTAAATTATCTAATATTCGCACCAATATAAAAGACAGAAATTTTAAATAATTCATATTACAAAAAATGTTTAATTTAAATGTTTTTAACATAAAAAATCATTGGGGGTCGTCTTCTGGAGGAGGTAGAGGAGCTGAAGGAGATGGTGGAGGAAACTCCATCCCCAAACTACGAGTCGGATAGTGCACGTACTCCATCTGCTCCTGATGCTGCTGCTGCCATTGACGCATCTCCTCCTCGTGCTACTGCTTCTACTGCAGCTGATGTTGATGCATCTCTTCTTGCTACTTCTGCAAACTCTCTATAATGTCATTCTGATCTCGTAACACCTTCTGATACTATGAGGCAGAAGATGATGCCTCTCTACGAGCTCCTCTCGAGCTGGACACCAACATCAAAGCAGTTCCATAATATGTACCAGGAGTCACATGATAGCAGATAAAAACTACTCAGACCTTCTCAAAGCCATACTGTGTCGCATGCATCCATTCCGCCTCGTCAAAATTGTGTGCACTGGTCTGATCAGTCGCCTTGTCCTGACCCTCAGCCTGTGTCTGAGAGGTCGCAGCCTCATATGACTCCTTAAATTCCAATTTGAAATTAAAATTATGAATATATTATATACAGTTAATTTTCAAACTGAAAAAATAATACTAACAACAATCCAACCCTGGTGATCACGTCTAATCTCTCTTGTGGCTGGATCACTATACATCCTCTGATAAACGCCGAACTCCATAATATCAGGATGCTCGAGTACCTCCAGATATATAAAATAAAATGTTTATATTTAACGTTATTTAACTTTTTTAAAAAATATACCTACCAGATGCACTCTATGCGTACTGAATGTACAACTACCAGCTCGATTCATTGTCTTCTATATCCCTCAGTTCTGCCGACCAAATGAAGACCTCCTCTGAAGTCCACCACCCTACCAGAGTGCACATAATCCATCCCAAACCTGAGATGAAATGTACTCTAGTCGGTGGGCTCTATATGACTCATCAAATACTATCGCTCCAGCTTTCTTAAAGGTCATCTTTCTCAAAATGTTCAAGAACTGACACAAACGCTCACGCATAAACACCTCTCATGCTGCATGGATAGCGTCACACATGTCATCCTCAATGGGTTAGCATAAACCCTACAAATAATTTATAATATCAAGTTATTAATAAAATAAATTTCAAAATAAATATTATTTATTTACATATCGGCCAATGATTGTACATGGCGAGCATCACATCAACGGGAATCTATTCCCATGTGATCCATGGCTGAGAAAAATAGTTGCGCAAGATAGCCCTCCCCTGTCCAACAACTACATGTGCAAAACTATGAAAAAAGAATAAATAATCAAACAATTAGTATATATATAAATAAAATAATGAAAAAGATAACTAAAATATATAGGTTATAATACCTTTATGTGCGTGGATCGATGCCAAGACTTGGATGTCGCTCGGGGATAGGTTCAGGAATCATCAGTCATGAAAGACCGCTCCCCCTCCGCATACCTCCTGAACCACTAGTAGGCTGAGGGTCAGATGCTCCCACATCCCCCTCATCCAAAGGTAGATTAGCCTCCTGCAACTCCCGAAATAGATCATGATCCATCTGAAACACAAAATTAATGTTGTTAGCAGATAGTTGAAAAAATATCATATATATATGTATATTAGTTATGATCATAACCATCATTTAACTATGTCAATATTCACCTTCATCATCATCTTTATATCTGACGATGTTAATGCCTTCAATTTCCTCCTCGGCATCATCAATATCCATATGAGTTTCACTTTCACCATCCCTTGTTATTTAAAATTAATTTGTAACATCATTAACATCTCCATCCCCATCGAACCTTAATTGTGGGGTGTCATCATCGATATTGATGTTTCTTTGTGACAAAAAGGATTTTGAGTAGTTTCTTGAAAAATTTCAATTCCTTCCACTTCAGTAGAACCACAATCAGTTTGAGTAAATTGATTTTCCCGAGATTTAATTTTTATTAGGCTCCACCAATCACTTAGGTCTCTTGAAGTAGCACAGTAATTAGTGTAAGAAATTTGATGTGCCTATAGAGATAGTATAAATGGATCATTTACTGTAAGAAGGCTTTTATATTTAATGTTGGCGATTCCAGGAGTCAGATGAACACATAAGAATCTCTCAGTATCCAACCACCAACATTTAATCATTGTTATGTAATTCTGTCCAAGATAACATATCTCAATAATTTCATCCATAATGCCGTAAAAGTCAACTTCATTTTCTCTATGTTACGATCCTCTCAAACAAAATCCACTGTTCAGTGTTTTTTTATTCCCCATATGAACGTGTATGAAATCGAAAACCATTCACCACATATGAATTATAAGATTTAACAATTTTGGATGGTGGGTTACCCAATATACATAGTCTCTTATCAATTTTATCAACATTTTGAGACACCTGAAAAATTTAAAAACAATTATCAATATATTAAATAGTAAACTGAATTGATATTAAACCATTAATAATTTATATTTCCAGTTTTTGAAACCATTGAAATTTTTTTTCTCTGTGTTCTTCAAGAGCAGTTGCTATAATTTTTGGAAGTTATTTCTTGATATAATTATCATATAACCTACAAATAAAATAAGTTTACATAATGTAATATAAATTATAAAATAAGTGATAGAATCACTCATATTACAAATAATTTCATTACTTCATAGTTGAGAAGAACATATGTATGATCTCTGTGATGTTCATCATCTGAAATCCATCGTTCTTGAACTCCACCGAAGCCATGATTTGGATGATTAAAAACTGACAATTGATTGTCTATTTCATTATTAATATTTCCCTTGTTCTGTCCCATGTGGTTTTGTTTTGAGGTATATTCAGATTCAAAATAGTGATACCAGAAAAAAGAAATTTCCTCTTGCAAATAAGTTTCAGCAATTGAGCCATCAACTGATGCTTTGTTACATACTTTTTTCTTCAATTTCTGCATGAATCTCTTGAATGGTACATCTGTAAAAACTATACAGTACTTAAACATTTAGCTTCATGTGGAAAATGTAGTATCAGATGTTCCATTGAGTCAAAGAAAGCAGGGAGAATTGTGTTTTCCAGTTTACATATAATTACAGCAACATCTTCTTCCAGTTTTCCTAGTGCATCGTAGTCTGTTGTCACTACAAAAATGTCTCAAAAAAATGATATGTATTTTATCTAATCCCAAATCATATAATTCAACAATTCTCTAAATCCAATCGACATAATTCTTTCCATCACAACAAGACAATCATGAATTTTTATTCTGGTAATATGACCATTCTTAACACATCTGCCCAAATTGGAAGAATAGCCATATGGAAGTCTCAAATCTGTAATCCACTGACAAAATAATAAGTGACTCTCTTTGGATAATATATAAGCTACTTTTGGCTTCATTAACCTCTATGATCTGACATTTTCAAATAGTTCAAGTTCTGTTCACCTACAAATTTGGGCAAGATCTAATGGTGACTTTATAGTATCATTGGTCTTACCTGGTGTATCCAAAACTGTATGAAATAAATTATCAAAACAGTACTTCTCAATATTCATGACATCCAACATGTGGCGGACCAACAAATCAGACCAATATGGGAGATCCCAAAAAATGCTACGTTTTATCCAATTATGTTCTTTCCCAAAACCATGAATTTTATGTTGGTTTATTGTTGGCCCAAGTGTGATGGGAGGTAATGAAAGTGCAACAGATTTTAACTCTGTACCTGAGATCATTTTTGGAGGTTCATCCCTTTTAATTGTTCCTTTTATGAAATGAGATTTATTCATTCGAAAAGGATGATCAGTTGGAAGAAATCTGTGATGACAGTCAAATTAGCAAGGGTTTTTTTCCATTGACAAGCATAAAAGCTTTGTTGTCTTACATACAGTAAGGACCTGATTTCGGGCCATGTGTACTCCATCCAGATAACATGACATATGTCGGAAAGTCACTAATCGTCCACATCAATGCATCTTTGAATGTGAATTTTTTTTTTTCACAGCAACATCATATTTACTAACACCATTACTCCACAATCCATTAAATTCACCAATCAATGGTTTCAAATAATCATCAATATTCTTTTTCAGATGTTCTAGGATAAATAAGGTAAAAAAGATAGAGGGCTCCTTCATCAACATCCGTAGAGGTAGATCGTATGGAGTTATAAAGACATACCAACATTAATACTGACTACCATAAGAACCAAACAGATAGAAACCGTCAGTAGAAAGTCACAATCGCACGTTTCGGGCTTCTAAAACAAAAGACAGATATAGAGGATCAAAATTTTTCCATGAATCACCATGAGATGGATGATTTAAGATTTTACAGATTGAAATATTGGTTTTGTTCCATGACATCATTGACGTTGTGTTATGAGACATAAAACAAATGTTGCAACCTGGGTGTAAGGGGGAAATATCTCAACTGTTTTATAGGAATCGATCCAGACTTCCCTGGTTTAGCTTCATTATACCTTGATTTTCCACATGTGGGAAAACTATCCAATGACTCATTTTCACCAAAATATAAGATGAAATCATTTTCCCATGCATGGATCTTCTGATAACTACGACCCAGATTACGAACCAGCCTCTTGCTCTTATAGTAATTTACAGGAAACACATTTCTTTCAGGAAATAGTTTTTTAACCAAAGAAAATATCTGATCAAAACAGTTCTTTGACAATGAATTATCTGATTTAATAGCCATAAAATTTTCAACTGCTTTTAATTTTCTTATCTTGCAACCCAGATATAATGTATCCTCCGCATACCTCAAAAATTCATAAAATTCAGATGGTGCCAACTCAGGAGTTAAATCGATATCATCATGAGTTTCAGTTAGTTTAATAGATGGACCTACAACATCATGTACTAAATATTGGAACCATGATGGATCCGGAGTCAATTTATTAGTATCTTCACTGGAACTACGTTCATCCTGTTAATACCAAAAAACATAATCTGGTTGAATACCAAACCGCAAGAGATGTCCCCTAACCTTGTCAAATGTGTCAAACATTCTCAGAGCACATTTTTACAAGGAAACTAAATTGGGCCATCTGAAACATATTCTGGTTTTGATGATGAAAATTCCAAGAAAACTTCAACACCCTCAATATATATAGTATTTAAACAAAAACCATTTGGATTTCTGTACTGATTTATCCATGCACAATCATCTAATAATGACTGATGTTAACTTCCTTGTTCAAAATTTTTCTGCAAAATATAAAATCATCACTGTTTTAAAATAATTGGAAATTATAAAAACACTATCTGAAAAAATATAACTAATTACTACTACTTCTTAATAATTAACATTAATTAAGGGTGACACAATTTCCAGTGGATTGACGAATCCTCTTTTTTTGGACGACTCAGTTACTTGGATCTTTCTAACACTGAAATCACAATGAAGAATCTGGTCGGAGGTACGCATATTCATTCTCATATGCACGAGAATTAATATGCGTACCTCCGACCAGATTTTGCATTATGATTCCAGTGAGAGAAAGATTCAAGTAAATGAGTCGTGGGACAAAAGACCCCCCTTTTCGTCGATGAATCATCTTCTTCCAACTGTCACTGCCAGAAAACATTATAAAAAATTTGATACTATGAATTCATATCCAATCTCGTGCATACAAGATTGAATATTCCTTTGTAGAATCACATTGTTCATAATGTTTTGAGTCAGTGAGAGTTAAAGGGAGAAAAGTCATCGAGCAAAAGGAGTGTCGTCAATCCACTAGAAATTATGCCAAGTTCTTACAATTTAGTAAAATTTATTAAAATTTCTTCCTAAATGTTCCTAACTATTCCTAACTAATTATTCCTATTTATTACTAATTATTCATATTTATTACTAACTATTACTATTTATTTCTAACTATTACTATTTATTTCTAACTATTACTATTTATTACTAACTATTAGTATTTATGACTAACTATTACTATTTATTACTAATTCTTACTATTTATTACTAATTATTACTAATTATTACTAATTATTACTAATTATTACTAATTATTACTAATCATTACTAATTATTACTAATTATTACTAATTATTAATAATTACTACGAATTATTACTAATTATTACTAATTATTACTAATTATTCCTATTTATTACAAATTATTCTTATTTATTACTAATTATTCAAATTTATTACTAATTATTCCTATTTAATTCTAATTATTCATATTTTATTCTAATTATTTCTAAGTATTCCTAATTATTAGTATTTATTCGTAATTATTAGTAATTATTACAATTTATTACTAATAATTACAATTTATTACTAGTTATTATCAATTATTCCTAATTTTTATCAATTATTCTTATTTATTACTAATTATTACAAAATATTCCTAAATATTCCTATTTATTACTAATTATTTCTCTTTATTACTAATTATTTCTAATTATTTCTAATTATTACTAATTATTGCTAATTATTTCTAATTATTTCTATTTATTTTTAATTATTTCTAATTATTGCTATTTATTGCTAATTATTGATATATATATCTAATTATTTCTATTTATTGCTAATTTTTCCTATTTATTTCTAATTATTACTATTTATTGCTATTTATTGCAAATTATTTCTATTTATTGATATTTATTTGTATTTGTTGCTAATTATTAGTATTTATTCCTAATTATTAGTATTTATTCCTAACTATTACTAATTATTCCTATTTATTACTACTTATTACTATTTATTCCAAATTATTGCTAATTATTAGTATTTATTCCTAATTATTGCTAATTATTAGTATCTATTCTTAATTATTTTTAATTATTCCAAATTATTCCAAATTATTACTAATTATTACTAATTATTACTAATTATTACTAATTGTTACAAATTATTACTAATTATTACTAATTATTACTAATTATTACTAATTATTACTAATTATTACTAATTATTACTACTTATTAGTACTTATTACTAATTATTTGTATTTATAACTAATTATTACTCATTATTAGTATTTATCAAAAAATATTACTAAATATTTCTAATTATTACTAGTTATTACTAATTATTACAATTTATTACTAATTATTAATCGTTATTACTAATTATTACACTTTATAACTAATTATTACAATTTATTACTAATTATTACAACTTATTACTAAGTATTACAATTTATTACTAATTAATATAATTTATTACAATTTATTACTAATTATTACAATTTATTACTAATTATTTCAATTTAATACTAATTGTTACAATTTATTACTAATTTTTACAATTTATTACTAATTTTTACAATTTATTACTAATTATTACAATTTATTACTAATTATTTCAATTTATTACTAATTATTACCATTTATTTCTAACTATTACCATTTATTACTAATTATTACAAATTAATAAAATTTATTACTAATTATTACAATTTATTACAAATTATTACAATTTATTACTAATTATAACAATTTATTACTAATTATTACAATTTATTACTAATTATTACAATTTATTACTAATTATTACAATTTATTACTAATTATTACAATTTATTAATAATTATTACAATTTATTACTAATTATTACAATTTATTACCAATTATTACAATTTATTACTAATTATTACAATTTATTACTAATTATTTCAATTTAATACTAATTGTTACAATTTATTACTAATTTTTACAATTTATTACTAATTTTTACAATTTATTACTAATTATTACAATTTATTACTAATTATTTCAATTTATTACTAATTATTACCATTTATTACTAATTATTACCATTTATTACTAATTATTACAAATTAATAAAATTTATTACTAATTATTAAAATTTATTACAATTTATTACAATTTATTACTAATTATAACAATTTCTTACTAATTATTACAATTTATTACTAATTATTACAATTTATTACTAATTATTACAATTTATTACTAATTATTACAATTTATTACTAATTATTACAATTTATTAATAATTATTACAATTTATTACTAATTATTTCAATTTGATACTAATTATTACAATTTATTACTAATTTGTACAATTTATTACTAATTTTTACTATTTATTACTAATTATTACCATTTATTACTAATTATTAATAATTAATAAAATTTATTACTAATTATTACTATTTATTACTAATTATTACAATTTATTACTAATTATTACAATTTATTACTAATTATTACAATTTATTACTAATTATTACAATTTATTACTAATTATTACAATTTATTACTAATTATTACAATTTATTACTAATTATTACAATTTATTTCAAAGTATTACAATTTATTACTAATTATTACAATGTATTACTAATTATTACCATTTATTACTAATTATTACAATTTATTACTAATTATTACAATTTATTACTAATTATTACAATTTATTACTAATTATTACAATTTATTACTAATTATAACAATTTATTACTAATTATTACAATTTATTACTAATTATTATAATTTATTACTAATTAATACAATTTATTACTAATTATTACTATTTATTACTAATTATTACAATTTATTACTAATTATTACAATTTATTAGTAATTATTACAATTTATTACTAATTATTACAATTTATTACTAATTATTACAATTTATTACTAATTATTACAATTTATTACTAATTATTACTCATTATTACTATTTATTAATATTTATTACCCATTATTACTATTTATTACTATTTATTACTATTTATTACTCATTATTACTATTTATTACTATTTATTAATAATTATTAATACTTTTTACTATTTATTATTATTTATTAATATTTATTACTATTTATTACTCTTTCTTACTATTTATTAATAATTAATAATATTTATTACTATTTATTAGTATTTATTATTATTAAGTACCAATTATTATTAATTACTACAAATTAATTATAGACATTACTAATTATCGTTAATAATTACTAATTACTACTAATTATTAAAAATTAATTCTAAAAATTAAAATTTATTAGTACAAATAAATAGTCATGAAAAAACAATTTAAATTCAATGTAATTACAACTAATCAGCAATAATAAAAATTAACATGAAAAATTTAAATAGATAAAAAATTAAATAATACATAAATACCTTTAAAATTGATTTTCTATTGATGTAGACGGTTTCACAACTTCTTCGTTTCCAAAAAAATTAACTTAGAAAAATTTTCCCTCTGAAATCAGAGTTCAGAGAGAAACAAGATCTAGGAATTGGGTGGAATGAGAAAAAAACAGATGACGATATATATAGGTTAGACTATTTGTGACGGGTTACCCGTCGCAAATAGTATCTTTTGCGATGTGACCCATCGCAAATACCTACTCCCGCATTAATTACTATCGGCAGTTAAAAAGTTATTTGTGATGCGACCCGTCGCAAATTGTCCCTGCTGACACACCTTTTGCGATGGGAGAACATCACGTCGCAAAAAGCTATTAACCGCTGTCGGGTATTTGTAACGGGCCCTGTCGCAAATACTTCACTATTTGCGACGTGGGGATCCCCCCATCACAAATAACCTTTGCACGGTTTGGCGCGCTACCCGCGCTAAACCTTTTGTGACGTGACATGAAATCTCTTCGCAAATAATCGGTTATTTGCAATGGGTTGTCACCCTCGTCGCAAACAGTCCTTTTCCTATAGTGCTTGTTTATAACGATCACAAATTCCATTCTACTGTAATCATCTATGAAAAGAACAAAGTACTTTTGTCTATGTGTTCTAATAACATTTATCAGACCACATACATCATTATGAATGAGGCCAATGAGATTTGATATTCTTTTTTTCTTTAGCTGGTAAGAACTATAAACTACTTTCCCTCGTATGCAAGCATCATAGTTATTTTCTCTTTCATGCTTTATATTAGGGATATTCATGACTATCTTCAGTGTAGATATATTTTCCATGTCATTCAATTTGATGTACCCCAATCATCAATGTCATTTGTTGTTTTCCTCTTCAACGGTTGCATAGAAAATGTTCTCTTTCCTGTCAACCTTATATAAGTTTCCAGCTATTCTACATCCTTTCATTAGAGAATTCAGGGACTTTCCTCTTATAGTATAGCCATTCTGATTGAATGTCATAATAAAACTCAAGTCCTAGAGTTTACACACACTAAGAATATTGTGACACATGTCATCTAGATAATAGATGTTAGTTTTCCTTATCTCTTTATTTTCTAGCTCTATACATCCGCTACATTTTATTTTCAAATCACCGTCATTACCAAACCTCACTATTCCATCAAACTTTTTCATGAAACTTGTAACACCCCGACCCCAGTTACCCTGAGTCGGTGCATTATTATGTTGCATTGGCATGATCAGAAAAGATCATGTCTCGAAAGACCGATTAGTTTAGTAGCCTTGGAAACACTAGATACATTCATAAAAGGTACATTACATCATAAAGTGAAAAACTACAATAACATGGTCTCCATAGACCACACTCATATCCTCTTCTGACTATCCCTGCAGGTCATTCATAAAATACTTTTCACATCCTGAAAAAATTAAAACATTGAAAGGGGTGAGCTCAGATGCTCAGTAAGGATAACAATATAGAGGAAGCTTTCATAAATAAACGTAAACATATAAGGCAATGTATAACTAAAACAAAATCATTTTAAACTTGAACATTAGCATAATATGGAAAAAGTAAAATGAGATAATGCCATTTACTTACACACATGGATATTCTACTAGTCGAATAATCACATGAAATATCAATAACCAATTTCATAATGATGGAGTGCATAATGCCAGACTATCATAACCACGTAGCCAAGGCCTGGTGCCAAGACTACAAATAAGATTTTGTCAAGGCCTTGTGCCAAGACACTAGTTTGTCTCATGAGATCTGTCGATGCATCGGGGAGCAATAGCGGGCTCCACCCGTCACTTATTAAGTCCAATGCATTCCTCATATGAACATGTTTAAACATATCATAAACCATAACATAATCGTATCACATAAAACATGCATAAAGGAAACATAACATTTCTACATTTCAATCACAATATATCAATACAAAACATTGATATACAAAAAAAACACTTTCAAAATCATTTTCAAAACCAAAATAAAAGAAAATTAAAATTTGTATTTATTTTTCATTTAAAAAAGTTATGGCTTGTAGAGGAATGCGAAACTTAAATAATGGTCATGGTGGCGAAGAAGATGTTGTCGCCGCATACGTACGACAAAAAAAACATTCCTTTTTGTCATTTAGTAAAATGCTTCTTATAAAAAAGATTCCTTTTGAATAAACGTAAAAGTCAAAGGGGTTTATACACCGTATAAATGAAAGCTGTGTATAAAATAAAATATGCCTCAATGAAAGGAGATTGAGACGAAGTCCCTTACAATGATCTCTTTTTTATATAAAATAGATCTATTATATATATTCACTATAAGTACACATAAAAAAAAGTAAAAATACAAGATAGAACATAATAATATCATGACCTAATTTGAAAGTAGGAGATTAACCCAATAAACAGAAATCGGGTTAAGAAGTTCCCTTACCTCGTGTCCGACTTCACTCAACCGTTATTTAATCTCCTAAATAATAAACTAGAGTTAATCTATACTTTCTTAATAACCTTTTTCAAGTTCATTATCCCTTTTATATCACCTATTACAATGTTTTGAAAATTATGTAGTCATTTAAGTTAATAACGGTCCTTTTTTCGATCTTTGGTACTTGAGTCAACAATAAACTTCTTATAATTACAATTTGATAATGTGGTAGAATATCCATTATCTCCAGAATTATATTCATGATTTAGATATCATATATATCATATATATCCAGTATATGCATTCGTTCATAATATTACGTAACATTTAGAGGTAAGAAATGAAATGCACCGTTCATGGAGACGGTAAGCCGTACGTACGCATGAACGCTACTTTCATTTATATTTCATATTTAATGAAATTAAATCATAATGATATAAATGTATATTATAATTACAGTATAATATCATATATAATATCATTTTCTCCATCCTTTATACATCCCACATATGGCATTAACGATTCAAATCGCTTTGAGTGGGCGGTAGTCCGCACTTCCTAAAATGAAATTATCGCGTTTACCCATAATGGAAATCATAAAGTTATGCCATAAATGAGAAATAAATAAGCATAAGGAAAACATAAATATCATATATATCATATATAAATATAGTGACATCTTAATGGCCACCATGAGAGGTGTTAAAAGAAGATTGAACAATCATCGTTTCGTGAGGCAGAAATTTTCCATCCACACAAACAACATGTTCATTAAGAATTATACTAAGGTGTGTGTAAGTGTAAATCAAATCCTTCTAATAACAACATTCTATTATATTTAAGATACTGGTTTTTTAAAAAAAAGGAATAAAAAGAGTTTAAGGGGTTGGAGAAGAAAAATAAAACAAAATAACATAAGAGAAGACATTACCTTAAAATCGGGTAACTCTGTTTTGATTTGAGCCAAAGGATTCCTTGGGAAGAATTATACCTAATGTGAGGCTTCTAGGAGTAAGATAGAGAAGTTGATAGAGTATTTGGACAGAGGTTGGCAGAGCCAAATGTCTTGAAGGTGTGAATAAGGTGGTAGTGGTGGGGGCCTTTTATAAGAGGAGAGGAGGGGGACTCATGGAATGTAATGAAATGTTACATTATTATGAAGTAATTTTCGGATTTCAAAGGTCCCACAATTATTTATTTCGAGGATAAGGTGATAAGGGTTCGAAATATACTCATACAATAGGTTTTTTACAAGTTTACATATTAGATTTTACATTATATTTTCATTTTATTTAAAAATTTCATTAATGAGGTAATCACTGCATCATCATGGTGTGATAAATAAACTTATTTATTTAATTCCAAAAAATTATCAAAAAATTATCATGATGTAGGAAATATTTTTATCTTTCCAATGAATATTTATAGTCGAAAAGTTAACTTATATAACCCCATGTAATAATTGTTTTAGTAAAACAACACATGTTTGTGTCGATTTTATTTTTACTTTAAATAAAAAGTTATTAATGTCATTTTCTTACCCAAGTGGCTCCATGGGGTCCCCAAGATGACCCATGGATTGTCTTTGTCGGACATGACTCACCCAATAAGAGTTGAACAAGTGTAAATGTAATTTCATATTATTATAACATTATATTTACCTTAAGTTACACAAATTACCTTTAATCGCGATTAATAGAACTTAAAAGTTACTATTCACCAAAAATTATTTTAATCACATTGAACCACATTTTACTTGATAATGACAATGACGTATGTCAGATTTTTGAAATTCAAATCACAGAGGTGGTAAAATTTCATTTAAACGAAAAATTAGTTTTTTAACTACCACTTAGTGGTTTCACTATTCATCAAAAATCAAAGTTTTTCAGAACAACACAAAAAATTAACCCTAAGCTATATTTGATATTCCTAATTCAAAAATGATTTCTATTTTAAAAAATTCAATACATATAAGTTGAATTAATTAATTTAATAATTAATTCCCGGTGTCACAACAAATAGCGTGTTTTTAAGAAAGAATATCAATCAAAAGATTGACAATTGTTTATGTCAAATTTCAAAGTGAAATTAATTCTAGTGACCACCATTGGATAAAATGGTAAAAATATATTCTAATTATACTTTAAAACCACTGAATAGTATAATTTATCACTATAAATTATTTTGATTAAAAAAGTTGTTTTTAAGTATTTTATCTATTCATAGAAAATTGGAAGTTCTCAGAAAATTACAAAAATTCAACTTAGGATAATTTCGATATTCTAAATACAAAAATGAAGTCCATATTGAATTATAAAATTAATATAATTTTAAAAAGTGGACATTACTATTCATAACTGCTACTTTTATTGGTCGTAGTGTGTTAGAACTCGAGGTTGCGTACAACACACACTGCTCAATTATTCAAAGAGGAGAATACCATGGAAACTTGGGGTGTTACATCCCCCCACCTTCAATAAATTTCTTCCTCGCAATTTAAAATTTTTCTTTGAAAATAAATGGCTGAAAATAGAAAATACCTTTGTAGAAAACCCACATCAGAAATAAGTTTAATAAAATTTAGCCTTAATAATAGGGAAAGAGAAATGAAAAAAGTCACCACCAAATTATGATCTCGATTAGGAGAACATTGGTGGAAATTAGAGACATATAATTGGAGGAAAAACGTAAATATTTATATGGAGTGATTGAGTTCATTAATCATAAACAAGTGTAAAATTGAGGGCCTCAAAGCCTTTAATCTATGTTGATTTAAAATATCATCAGTTCAACAAAACATAAGGTATAAGGATAAATTTATTTTTTGTTTCAATATACCTTTCCAAAAGATTATGAATTAATTTATTCATATAATAAGAGATAGGTATATATATATATTTGACACGTAGAGTTTCAACCTTCAACCAATTTCTACCACAAACTCATCTTTCACTCAAAAAGATAATAGAACTCAAAAATATTATATTTATCCTAATCGTAAAAGGTTAAAAATATTAACACATACCATTTAGATTAGGAAAACTATTTTTTAATAACCAGGGACTTCTTGTAGGGTAGTGGTAGGTAATAAAGCCCTATCGCACTATGGTTGTGGGTTCGATTTCTGCAGCTTTGTTTGATGCGACGGGTTATCCCCCAACCTGCAGGTTGTCCTTTTCCTAAAACTATAGTGTTATAATATTCCAAAAATAATCTTCATAATTGTATTAACCTTAAACAATACTATCCAAAGATCAACATAATCCATTCCAACCTTTATAGCTATCTAAAATACCTCCGTCCAGACTTTCTCTAAAAGGTCTTTAAATTCCAAAATCAATTGTATAATCAGATTGCTCAAACAAATTAAAGTTTCTATTATTGTAACATAATAAAAATATGATTACCTTAATCATATTAAAACCTTAATGAAAACAACAAGTACTGCAGTACAATCCTTATATATATCACATTATTCTTATAACCAAGATATAATCCTCGAGTCCGAAAGGACCAATACATTAATTATTCCACTTCAAATGTAGTAACAACATAAGATTGTCCTTGATCCCTTGGCCTTTTCTCAGGTAAGTTTCCCTAACGATTAGGACATTCATTTTCATAATTCCCCATTTCCCTACAATTGTAGAATTCAACATTGATAGCCTCTTTCTTTACCTTGCAATCACAAGCCTAGTGAACTTTTTCTCAACATTTATAACAAACTCCCTTTCCTTTTAGGCAAGTACTGAGGTGATTCTTCCCACAATTATCGCATAATGAAAAATCCTTATTTTCCTTTTTCCCTTTATCTATCTCTTGTTCCACTGTTCAATTCTTCTCTTGCATTACTTTGTTGTCATAAGACTTAGAGAATTCCTTTTTTGTCTTGATAGAACACGAGACTATATCTTCGAATGTTGAGAAAGATTGTGATACTAAAGATCGACAGAAAAATGGGTTTAACCCATCAAAGAAACGATCAATCTTACTTCTTGGATTACGTATATAATCTGCAACATGTCTTTCTAGCTCTGTAAAGTTATCCTCATACTTTGCGACATTCTCATCCTCCTTCCTTCTTCCTCAGACTCAGAAATTGCCTTTCCATATCTGCTCGATGGTCATGTGGAGTGTATTTTTCTATGAAAATATATTTGAACTCTCTCCATTCCATACTTGATACTTCTTCATCTTCCTTTGTGTTTTGAATCAGCGACCACCATTGATCGGCATCTCCAGTGAGGCGGTAAACTTCCATGACATCCTTCTCCCTTTCGCTACTCCCCAAATTGTGGAATATTTTCTATAAGGAGTTTATCCATTGCTTAGATACTAATGGATTTGTTCCCCAATTAAATGTTGGCGGTTTTTACCTTATGAAGTGGTCTAATATTGTTCCTCCACATTGCGGATCAGGGTTCTCCATACGAGTAAGGTTATTATTCATAACCTGTGTCAGTTGTCCCAGTATGGTGATAAGTTGATCAGCACCAATTGTATCTCCAGCTCCACTATAATTATCTTGAGCAGGAGGGAAATACCTACATGGAATGTGTGCATTGATACGGTTTCCATTCCTCCCACTAGGTTCCATTTATAAACAATGACATAAAGTAGATTAGTTTATGAATCAAAATACATAATTATAAACTTGAAAAACACTTAACATAAATTGAACTATTTATGGATATAATCCATAATTATAAAAAAAAATTCTTTGAAGAAGTATATACTCATAATCCTTCATAGTGGTTTGTAAAGAAAATGAGAATTATCCTAAGCATATTCCCTGGGAGTGTCGTAACCAAGAGTGAAGCAAGGACAATTGTCGTGCACCAGTTCCCATTCGAGTCTAGCTCAAAGTGGTGTTTTCGGATTTTACCCCTAGGTACATCTGTGCCAGAGCCGCCTCTACCTGCTCGTATCCAGACAGGGATATATTGCTTGGAAAACTCACAAAATCTCTATAATACCAAAATTCTAGGAAGTTATTCTATACTAATCCTCAAATTCTATATTAGGTCTATGTGCTCTAATCAGAGTTTATCTAAATCTAGCTTCCAAGGTCAGTACTAAACAACCTCTGATACCAACTGTAACGCCCCGACCCCAGTTACCCAGAGTCGGTGCATTATTACGTAGCATTGGCATGATCACAAAAGATCAAGTCTCGAAAGACCGATTAGTTTTGTAGCCTTGGAAACACTATATAACATTCATAAAGGGTACATTACATCATATAGTGAAAACTAAAATAACATGGTCTCCATAGACCACACTCATATCCCCTTCTGACTATCCCTGCAGGTTATTCATAAAATACATCTTCACATCCTGGAAAAATTAAAACATTGAAAGGGGTGAGCTCAGATGCTCAGTAAGGATAAAAATATAGCGGAATCTTTCATAAATAAACATAAACATTTAAGGCAATGTATAACTAAAACAAAAGCCTTTTAAACTTGAACTTTAGAATAGTATGGAAAAAGTAAAATGAGATAATTCCATTTACTTACACACATAGATATTCTACTAGTAGAATAATCACATGTAATATCAATAACCACTTTCATAATTATGGAATGCATAATGCCAGACTATCATAACCACGTAGCCAAGGCCTCATTCCAAGACTACAAATAAGATTTTGTCAAAGCCTCGTGCCAAGACACTAGTTTATCTAATGAGACCTGCCGATGCATCAAGGAGATATAGCGGGCTCCACCCGTCACTTATTAAGTCAAATGAATTCCTCATATGAACTGGTTTAAACATATTATAAACCATAACATAATCATATCACATAAAAAATGCATAAAGGAAAGATAAAATTTCCACATTTCAATCACAAGATATCAATACAACACATTGATATAATAAAAAAACACTTTCAAAACCATTTTCAAAACCAAAATAAATGAAAATTTAAATTTGTATTTATTTTTCATTTAAAAAAGTTATGCCTTGTAAAGGAAGCTGAAACTCAAATAAAGGTCACAGTGGTGGAGAATTCATTGTCGCCGCATACGTACGACAAAAAAAAATTCCCTTTTGTAGTTTAGTAAAATGCTTCTTATTAAAAATATTCCTTTTGAATAAACGTAAAAGTCAAAGGGGTTTATACACCATATAAAAGAAAGTTGTGTATAAAATAAAATATGCCTCAATGAAAGGAGATTCAGATGAAGTCCTTTACAAAGATAATTTTTTTAAATAAAATAGATATATTATGTATATTCACTATAAGTGCACATAAATAAAGTAAAAATACAAGATAGAACATAATAATATCATGACATGATTTGAAAGTAGGAGATTGACCCAAAGAATGTAAATCGGGTTAAGAAGTTCCCTTACCTCGTGTCCGACTTCACTCAACTGTTCTTTAATCTCCGGAATAATAAACTAGAGTTAATCTCTACTTTCTTAAGAAAATTTTACATGTTCATTATCCCTTTTATATCACTTATTACAGTGTTACAAAAATTATGTAGTCATTTAAGTTAATAACGGTCGTTTTGTTGATCTTTGGTACTTGAGCCAACAATAAACTTCTTATATTTACAAGTTACTTATGTGGCAGAATATAAATTATCTTCATAATTATATTCATTATATAGATATCATATATATCATATATATCTAGTATATACATTCATTCATAATATTACGTAACATTTAGAGGTAAGAAATGAAATGCACCGTTCATGGAGACGATAAGCCGTACGTATGCATGAACGCTACTTTCATTTATATTTCGTGTTTAATAGAATGAAACAATATTGATATAAAGTTATATTATAATTCCAGTATAATATCATATTTAATATCATTTACTCCATCCTTTATACATTCCACATATGACATTAACGATTCAAATCACTTTGAGGGGGCGGTAGTCTGCACTTCCTAAAATGAAATTATCACGTTTAACCACAATGGAAATCATGAAGGTATACCATAAATGAGATATAAATAAGGATAAGGAAAACATAAACATAATATATATCATATATAAATATAGTGACATCTTAATGGCCACCATGAGAGGTGTTAAAAGAAGATTGAACAACCATCATTTCATGAGGCAGAAATTTGCCAACCACAGAAACAGTATGTTCATTAACCATTATACGAAGGTGTGTGTAAGTATAAATCAAATAATTCTCATAAAAACGTCCAAATATATTGAATATACTGGGTTTTTTACAAAATAATGGAATAAAAAGTGTTTAAGGGGATGGAGAAGCAAAATAAAACAAAATAACATAAGAGAAGACATTACCTTGAAATCAGGTAACTCTTTTTTGATTTGAGCCAAAGGCTTCCTTGGGAAGACTTCTTCCCAAAGTGAGGATTCTATGAGTAAGATAGGGAAGTTTACAGAGTATTTGGGCAGAGTTTGGCCGATCCAAATGGCTAGAAGGTGTGAATAAGGTGGTAGTGGTGGGGGCCTTTTATTAGAGGAGAGGAGGGGCACTCTTGGAAAGTAATGAAATGTTACATTATTATGAAGTACTTTTCGGATTTCAAAGGTCCCAAAGTTATATATTTCGAGGATAAGGTGATAATGGATCGAAATATACTCACCCAATAGTATTTTGTCAAGTTTAAGTCTTAGATTTTACATTATCATTTCATATTATATAAAAAGTTCATTAATGAGGTAATCTCTACATCATCATGGAGTGATAAAAAAATTTATTTATTTAATTCCAAAAAATTATAAAAAAATTACCATGATGTAGGAAATATTTTTATATTTCCAATTAATATTTATAGTCGAAACGTTAACTTTTATAACCCCATGTAATAATTGTTTTAGAAAAACAACTCATGTTTGGTTCGATTTTATTTTTACTTTAAATAAAAAGTTATTAATGTCATTTTCTTACCCAAGTGGCTCCATGGGGTTCCCAAGTTGACCCATGGATTTTCTTGGTCGTCCATGACTCACCCAATAAGGGTAGGACAAGTGTAAAGGTAATTTCATATTATTATAACATTATATTTACCTTTAGTTACACTAATTACCTTTAATCGCGATTAATAGAACATAAAAGTTACTACTCACCAAAAATTATTTTAATCCCATTGAACCACATTTTACATATTAATGAAAATGATGTATGTAGGATTTTTGAAATTCAAATCACAGAGGTGGTAAAATTTCATTTAAATGAAAAATCAGTTTTTTAACTACCACTTAGTGGTTTCACTATTCATCAAAAATTGAAGTTTTTCAGAACAACACAAAAAATTAACCCTAATCTATATTTGATATTCCTAATTCAAAAATGATGTCTATTTTAAAAAATTTAGTACATATATGTTTAATTAATTAATTTAATAATTAATTCCCGCTGTCACAACAAATAGTGTGTTTTTAAGAAAGAATATCAATCAAAAGATTGACAATTTTTTAGGTCAAATTTCAAAGTGAAATTAATTCTAATGACCATCATTGGATAAAATGGTAAAAATATATTCTAATTATACTTTAAAACCACTCAATAGTTTAATTTATCATTATAAATTATTTTGATTAAAAAAGTTTTTTTTAAGTATTTTCTTTATTCATAGAAAATTGGAAGTTCTCAGAAAATTACAAAAATTCAACTTAGGATAATTTCAATATTCCGAATACAAAAATGAAGTCCATTTTGAATTATAAAATCAATATAATTTCAAAAAGTGGGTATTACTATTCATAACTGCTACTTTTATTGGTCGCGGTGTGTTAGAACTCGAGGTTGTGTACAACACACGCTGCTCTATTATTCAAAGAATAGCATACCATGAAAGCTTGGGGTGTTAAGAAACTCTTTAATATGTCTACATTACCCATTATGTGGGATGAACATCCGCTATCAATAATATTGGTGTTTTTTTTCTTTGTAGCTTTGAGGGCTACTTCTACAAAATTGGAGTTTTCAATTTTCCTCTATTCATTCAATGATACATCAGATTGAGCATAAAACATTTATGGTATTTAAATTCTCTCTTCTGTGTACATGGGTTATTAGTATTCTAATTCTTCTTCTAGAGGAGAAAACTTGTTTGAAATAGAAATATCATCTGGATGAGGAGTATTGACCCGTCCTTGAGCATTGAAAGAATTTATCCTGTCATACCTCTGCCTATAATACACTGCTTTATAGAAAATTTTAGAATAGTGAAAACAATATCCATTGAAATTATTTATTCTATAAGAATTAGGATATGGATATTTTCTCCTTTGTGGAACTCCTATCCCTTCCCCCCTTCATATATCACCATGCATCTTTCACAGTATGACATGGTATGACCCAGATTTCCACAAAACTGACACTTCATGAAAGGAAATATTTTTTCACAACAATTTTTCCACATGCCTTCTTCTTTGAGAAAATAGATTGACTAACTATCATTTCTGGAAACTTTAAGATAATCATCAATTCTCATGTCAATTTGATTTAAGAGTTTATTTTTCATCACTTATTGTGTCTTTTTAACATGATATACTTTCAATTTATTTATTATAGTTCACTTGATTTATTGAATTTGACGTTTCTGCCTCTCAACTAATTTCACTATTTCCCATGCATGCGAGTCTTGGATCACTGAAGATCTTTTTAATTCCACCAGAACCACATTTTTATCTCTTTATAAGTTTAGCATCCCAGAAACATATAAATTATATGTTCATATTCTCTTCTTTTGAAATTGATTCACTTTTGAGTTTACTTCTTAGATTAACAACTTCTCATTTGATTCCCTCAACGGTCTTGTCCTTCTCTTCCTATCTCGAGGTAATTTAACTGATAAAATTTTATTGTTCTTAAAGTATGAGTTTTAGTTCCACAACATCATAATTTATTTCATGTATTTATGATTTTACATTCACCATTTCTTCCAGTCATTGAATTTCTAATTCCAACTGATCAATATATTCTAATGATTCCTCCACCATTGCATTCCACTTATTGCATCTCTTAAATTTTTTACAATGTTTACCAAAATAATTCTTATCTTTAAAATTAGGATCGATATTAGTAGTCAACTAATTATCTCTACGTTTATATGTCAATGGTTCTGACTTTTCAATGGTGGAAATCAAGGAAGCATACTTCCTTGATTTGAATTTATCTTCCTCTTCCTCAAAGAGTTCATTGTCATCATCTTATTCTTCAGAAAAAAAAACACTTTCGTTGAAATTTATTTCCAAATTTGAAGTCTCCCTTTTTTGGAAAAACCTTTACAAGGCTTCTTAATAACTAAGTCTTTGCTTTCTATATCATTGAACATTCTTGCAAAATGATAGGTAATGTTCTAAAATCTTCCACAACAAAAACAAGAAAAATGTATCTTTCATTAAAAGTCACATATTCCCTTCTTCAGTTTATTATCAATGAGAGAAGGAGCTTCTTCTTCCTCATCATCTTCATCGACACAATGTCCTGAAATTTCTAGTTTTTTTGTGGAATTGAATTCCATTTCCTTGCTTACATGAGTCGTTGCATCTTCTGGGTTGAATCTCATCTCATATGCCACCAGGATGCTTATAAGATATTAAAGTGAAATTTTGGAAATATCCCTTTCTTCATAAATAAAACCTTTGTATTATAAATGGGAAGAAGACTTCTCAAGATTTTATTTAAAATATTTATTTGTATTATCTCTTCTCCAATACCTCGAATTTCTCCAACAACCTCAGTAATTTGATTGAAGAAAGAATATAAATTTTCATTAGGGTTCATATTCATATAATCAAACCTGTTGTGTAAGATTTGGAGCTTCACCTCCTTCACTTTTCTGTCACCTTCATAAATATTCCCCAGTTCCTCCCACATAGTCATTTTTGACATACAATTTTCTCCTTTAGATATATTTTATCAAAAAGAGCTGCAATTAGGACATTCTATAGTATAGCATTAGAATCCAGCATTTCCCTATCTGTATCTATCATCAATAGACTGGTCGGATTAGTAACATATATTCCCTGTGTATAGGAAAAAATTATATCAATTCCATGATATCTTAGATTAGATATCATCCTATTCATCCATATCTAAAAGTTACTTCCCTCAATCAAAGGAACTCCCATGACAGTAACTATATTATCCTTGTTAGAAAAATAAGACATATTTAACACCAACAACCTTTACTCTCTAGTACCACATGAAGGACCTCGGAACACCCTGTGAGGGGAGGGGTGAATCCGGGTGTCAATTTACTCTTTTAAACTTATGGATCTTCTTCCGATGTTGATAGGAACTTGTTAAACCTATCTAAAGAAGAAGTGAATAAATAAACAATCATATGAAATGCAATGGCATTGCAATTTTACTTGGATCAAAAATAAGGGATACATCCAAGGAGAATATTCAGAAAGTGTTTTGGTCATACAAAAAACCATTAATCTTCAAAAGTTGTGGATTACATGATTTCTGCATAGTGACTCTATGCCAGGTGCACTACATTTATAAGGTTTTCAGGATAGCACACTGCATCCATCAGATCACTTCCCCGGAATCCCGCTTTCTCAATGTGTTTGAAGAATCTGTACTCATTTTATCGACTTGAAGGTCACTTCAATGGTTTATCATTATTTCATGCATCCTCAACTATAAATTAATGATATTTTGGAGTCTTTTAATCACCCACATATGTAATTTAATTTCCCATACATTGATATGTTTTGGAAATTTATTTCCCAAATTGATTAGGTCAATTTTCAGGCTTCCTTAGGTGTTCCACGTACTATGTTCCAGGTATGGTTGGAGAACCTCCTCCTCCGGGTACCACATATATTTATGCATGATATTCTTATCCTCAGTTAACTTCTATGATATGAATACTGCATTACTCCATAGACTGATCAACTACTCTGCGTACTGTCCTGCTCCCTGTACTACCTTTCTCTGCATCATATAGTGAGTTCTTCCTGTACAAACTGAACTTCCTTCCACAGGATATATTCCTTACACGGATTTTTCTCTCTACATTATGTCTTCTCCTCATTTTACCACTTTAGAAGTTACTGAGTTTTTCTGAAAATGTTACTCTATAATCTCGTCACCTAATATAGGGGATTACTACTCTTTAAATAGGCATGAAACTCCGTAAATTCCACTAATCCGATTGACCCAAATTTCAACATGTGACAGTCTACCCTATATAATGAACATCATATATTTAATTTTAGCCTCCACCACATATCACTCTTGCTTCACGAACCACTGTAATCCTACCAACCTTATGCATTCCGCATACTGAAATCCATCACCGCATACCATCACTGCAAACTATTTTCGGATGTATTTTGTTAGCCTCACGCCATCACTGCATATTGTCAATGAGAACTTTATTCGGTTCTAAATACTATTTCACGCACCATTCCGCATACCATTCACAAGTATGTGAAAAAATTTCTGTGAACTAATCTGCATACTGTTCCATGTACCATATAGTTTTAACAATTTTTTTCCATCACCAATCAACCAATTTTGAGGCCCACAAAATTTTCAAACACTGGGAAACTATGCCACCTTCGATACTACTTTTAGACTCAAACATATGAACTCATTTCTCCCTAGTCATCAATGTGCAGATTGACAACAAACAAAAACCAAAGTCCATTATTATCAATCATTTTCCTTGGTTCCAACACCTATCTAGATTTGTACCTTATGGAAATGACCCCCTCATGCTCATAACATAAAATGATCTTATAGGTCACCATCATCTGAATGATTTCATATGGTGAAATGGGATGTGGGAGTCCGGTAGCTAATCATGTGGCATATATCATGGTGCAGGTGGGGTCATGTGGGATTGCCACATCGACATTTCTCCTTACCCTATATCAACGAGCATTGGATGATAATTTCCCTATAGATTGGGTCCCATAAAGCATTGATATTTATCTCCTAGTAAGAGTGTTAGGATTGAAATGGAAAATACCCTAGCATTTTCATATCTTTTATGGATGGAGATAGATATCAATACTAACGATGTCACATACCAGAATACCCCATGACTAATTGCCCCAATTTATGATGGTTTCCACATCGAGACCACTATTTTCTTAGTGTTCCCACCTTAGGATATCTGTATTAGGTAACCTATTCCACTATGGATGTCTCAGATGATACTAGTCCCCATGTTGAGGAGAAGAGGTCACATTGGTTTCACCATTTCTGTTTCTGATACTTTCTAAAGTTCACACCACATCATGTGTTATTGTCCACTAGTAAATGTCTATTTCCCTACATTCCATGTTTGAAAAGCTGGTAGAAATTCATTAATCTCTCAAAAATTTATTCTCCTTAATCGATATGTGATGATGAGATGTTAACTTTTACTTTTTTGGATTACTCATCAGAAAATCATCACAGAGTCTGGGTCTCCCTCTTAGATTTAGATGTGTTTCATGAAAATCATTCAATGTGCCATATCATTAGGGATGCTGATTAATTATTCCACTTATTTATGGACATTACAATGGGTCTTTATAGGGTAGAAACATTTGTTTAGGGGAGTAGCCACATTGGGAATCGCTGGCATGTCTAAATGATGGAACATTGGTCACCTGTAATATTTCTCATAATTAGGATTCTAAAGGGCATGGAACTAATAGAATCCCATATCAGTTATGAGGTATCTTATGCTAGGGGAAGTAATTATGAGGTTTTCCTTAGGAATCCTGTATTTATCAATGGGTAGTAGTGTAAAAGTTCTGGATTTTAACATCTTTCGAAGATGAGGCAATGATGATTAAAATGATTTCGAGGGAGGACCAAGAAGGAGCATACCTGGGAGGGAACACATCAACAGTTTATGAGATGGATGGATCCAAACACCTATGGAGGAAGAACATGGGGTGAAGTGTCCCTTAAGGGGTAGGTTTCACACCCTGAAGACTGATCTAGACACCAGTGAGAGAGGATCGGAGAGGTTCCCCCTAAGAGGGAGTCACTGAGGTTTACCATTGTATAGGATTGAACCTTTTGTTGGAATCTTACATAATTATTTGAGAACAAAGGGATCAAAACCCATGTAATTTGATAGATGGAGTTAGGAATGATCATTGGAGCTTCCCTTTGAAATAGGATTTCTCTTGTTTGGATTGCGTTGGATTGTGCGGGGCCTACACATTAAGGTTTCTCTGATGGATGACATGATCTCACCGAGATGTGGTGGCCTAGGTAAGGATCTTGATAAATATGGATGATGTGTGGGGGAATGGATGTAATGGATGGAATAGATAAAGTTTTAGGATTTAACTTTAATGAGGTTCCATAAATATCCCAGTTAGTCAAGAATATAAATCCACATATTTGGAATCTCGGTGAAATTTAACACCATGCGATGAGGAAAAGAATGAATCAATGTAAAGATGGTGGTATTTTGCAGCTGGTCTCGAAGATAAGAATCTGTGTGTCACTACATATCCTATGAGGTCATGAATCAAGCCACACAATGTTTTGAGGGTGTTGAGGATTATGCATAAAAGTAGGATATGAAAATTCATACTGAGTGTCTTAGTCATTATTAACCTCTTTGATCACTTGCGTTATGCACATATTGAGAAACAAGAGAAAGAAGCATACCTTAAAGTCATGTCATGAAAGAAGTGTCGACGATGGATGAAGTGTTGCTAATTTATGGGAGCTGCACAGTGGGGAATGCCATTTCCTACGAGGAGGATCTTATTCTGTGTGAGGATTATCTCATTACATTATAGTAATATCTCACTCCCATGGAGATGAGTGGGAATGGAAAATGCATGAGGTTGGGTACCCCATGTCCATTGCACTGGTTAAGTCTATAGTTTACCAAAATGTGTTATGGACGATAGTGCCAGGTAATTTTACGCCTTGTAGCACAAAGAGAGGTGACTCACTCCTTACCCATTCGACTTACATAACTATTTCCCATGAACACATGGGGGAGAGAAGTCCCCAAAAATTCTAGGTTTGAATGGTGTGTATGAGTGGTTGATTTTAGAGTCCTTGTTAGTGTGGCTATATAGAAATGTAAAATGCATTAGTGCGCCTATAATGAAAATAAAAAACGCAAGGAATCACATCAAGGGACACCAAATGTGGGACCATGAAAAAAATACCCATGAGATGATAGGGAAACACATAAGGGGGACTTAGAAAGATAGGGGTATCACTGAGAGGAGCTTTATGATGCTTGAGTTCTTTGTAGGGCATTGTGTCTTTACAAAGGAAGGGGATTCATGAAGCATGATGACCCTACCATGTAATGAAGTATAGAGTTGGAAAAGAAGTTCTTCACGAAGGCTTAATTATCTGATAATCCTCAAGTACCTCATAGGTCCTTCTTATTCCATGAATTTAGTAGGACTTCTTAAAAGGCACCCCAACTTAGATGGGAGATATTTAGGACCAAGGGAATGAGGTTTTTTAATGCTATAGTACCTTGGGTGATTCATTTTCCAGTCGGGTTCGCATTGATTAGGTGTTTAGTGAATTTGGATATTGAACATTGAAAGGTTAGGTGAGCCTTTAATTTAGAAGGAAATGGCCAGGATATTTATAGTAAATGGGAGTAAATATCCTTGGAGGAATTCCATGATGCATAGATGGGCTCCGTGAATGGTCAGGGCACCGTCGGACTCACGGAGCCATCTCTAAAATTCCATAAGATGGTCGCGAAGGGCGTCAAACTCATGGGAGTTCCATTAGTTCCCCCTGAAGTTGTAATGGTGTGGGATATCCCCCAAGGATCTTCATAAGTCAGACTTTTTAGATGATTTGTGGGTCTATTTTGAGCTTTAATTCCATCCTAATCTACTCTAGAATCCCTCAACATTCCCTTGGGAAACTATTTCGGCACCAAAACTTATCTTGTATAATAATAAAATTCATCACGACTTTATGATATTTTTACTATTAAATATTAGAAAAATAATACTGTTCTATAATTTGTATTAATACAAGAAAAGTGTTTAAAAAATTTATCTCACCTAATACTTAAAAATCATATGTGTCACCATAGTGATCTCAATTATCATACTCACCTTCAAAAATATATTCAGAATGATCACATGGATGTAATGTATTCTGCGTATAATATTATATAAAAATATGATGATATTAAGTATCATATTGTAAATCATACATATGCTCCAAATTATCTTACGAATTACATTGCAATTTTTCCTTTACAACATCTCAGAGTGAACTCAAGATTTATATTCCAAACGAACATGTATATATCCCTTTTCTGCAAGAATAACATACATACTATCTAAAAGATGCTATATATTATAATATATCTTTCAAATTTTTTTATTATTCATATAGGGAATGTCACATATCTCAGTGATCTCCATCAATTTTCAGATATTATTTTTCTCAAGGACATTATAGATGCCTTTGTTAATTATACAACTCAAACTCCAATTTTATGAACTTCATCAACATAACTTAATATTTCTAAAAAAATTCACACAGACCTTTATCCAGTGTAACTCATATGAATACCTCTTAAATGGGTTTCAAAATTTATCAAATCTACAAAATTCACATCAAATATATTACCAAATCATATCTAATATATAAATACTCTTCTAAAGAAATTATTTTGGGTTCCAAATTAGTTAATTAATTTTTATTTATTTAACTATAAAAATAATCAAAATTTTCCTTTAATTGATCATCAATAAATGAAATAACTATTTCTACTTCAAAATAAACATTCAATAAACATCATACATGTTTTTTATGAAATACTTGTACCGACTTTCATGCCTATTAACACAATAATAGTTTCTTACTCATAATTTTTTGGTCTTCATTAATAACTAATATTTTTAAACTCAACCAGATAATATGATAGAAAATTATTATAATTGTTATAACTCTTCATTTGTATCCCACTTAAAAAATTAACTGATTATTAATAAATACAACTGAAAATAATTATATATGTATGATGAATCTATAAACATATATTTCCCAAAACAATAATCAACAACCTGTTACCCTTTTTAATATTTTTTCCATTATGAATATACCCTGAATTTATAATTATTGAAAATAATGTTTATAATCATAAAGAAATGCAACTCATAATTAATTGGGTTCATCATTCCCATCCTAAAAATATATATAGCTATCTTAGTTTATGAAAATAATACAATAATCATAGTCAATTAGGCTCTTAAAATGTGATAGTTAGGGCAGTCAGAATCTATCATTAGATAGATAATAAGATTCTAAAAAAGTAGGGAGCACTAAGTTTTTCATTCCAAAGAATCTATAGAAATATTAATTTTGAATTTTGGGATTTTATTAATTGGTTGTGGTTTATAGAATAAAATTATTTTAAATAACAATAGATTATTCATGTATAATGGCCGTGACAATAAATTAAAAATAGCGATGCATTCAAATTTAATCCATAATTATATTATAAAATTTGGAAATGATAATGTATATAATTTTTTTAGCGGTATGTTTTAGACCACGAGTTGTTGTTTTTAGTGTAATGGATATATAGTTGTGCTTCAACAATTATTTTTTTTGAATTACATTGAAAATAAATTTTATTAAAAATATATTCGCTATTGGATTAATGATTAATATAAGTGAGGGTGATAAAAAATGTTATTAGTGTAATAAATATATATTATTGTTCTTAGGATGTGAGAATATAGTTAAATTATTTTAGCTGCCTACATCAGATTTTTAGTTACACTTATCATATAGAGATGATTAATAATTTAGTCATTATAACTCTCCTCATTTTTTTTTGGGAATTTGTTATTGTAATTATTTCAAGGTAAAATTTAATTTTTATATAAGATGATAGAGAATGTAATGGTTTATGAGAAAATTTAGGTTTATTTTCTAACTAAAATAAAATATATAAAATCATTAATAAACTAATATATCCCAAATAACTACTACCTAGTAATCATTAGACTACAACTTATTTATCATAACATTTCAATTTATCCCTTAATGTTCACGGAATACTGAGAAACCTATATCCTTAATCAATATAATAATCCAAAAATCCCTTATATTAACAATTGTTTATCTTAAAAACTTGAATACCTTGTTATGTTGATTTTATAATATTATGTTTTAAGATTATTACATAATAAAACATAATAAAAATAGCATAATAAAATTGATTAAGAATTAAATCACTTCCATAATATATTATAATCAATTTAGTTAAAACACATGTCATTATTTTTTTCATCACAATACCTCTCAAAAATATTCCATTTATATCGATTTTTTTATTCTAATTAAATCCCATATTGAAATGAAAAATTTGAAAAAAAATTGTTCATAAAATTTAATTCTACCATCATTGTATACTCACACAAACTATTTTCAAAAGTCCAAATAAAAAATTTTCATTTAATTTTTAATTTATTTAAATAATTTCCATATTATGTATATACATGGAATAAATGTATCCATTCATATTTTTCTTAAAATATTTTAATTTTAGTAATCATATAATATGTAATTAATTACCAACCACCATAATGAAAAGATTGTAAAAATTCACATAACAAGGATTATATGGAAATTAAAATCATTTCCCCACTATAATCATGAATCATTTTATATATTCATAGATATCTAATATTAAACAATTAAAACCTCATTCAAGATAAGAAATAAAATGATAAATTAATAAAATAAATTTTATATATACTATTCTTAATAAAAATGAAAATACACAAGAGTTCATATACACATCACAAGGAATAGATATAGGGTTTTCACATAACATCAAAAAGAATTTTCATCAGCTAAATATTATGATTAAATATGTGAATAAATAACGAAGATTCTAAAAAATTACCCTAATGATTCATAAAGACACGTACCAATGATAATGATAATTTATAATTATTAAATACATTTATGGGAGATTTCAAACCCAACATGTGGAATGTCATGATGCATTCAATGTTTTTTTTGTAAAACCTCTTGAATCATCCACCAAACGATGAACCTCATCCTAGAAACCATTATTATACTACATAGTTATGATTTAATGTTCTCTTTATCTACTACCTCAAAATCAACTAAATAAGGCGCTCATTTATAGTTTACGAAACCATACTCCTCGCCATATTTTTTTATATTACATCAAAAAATATTTTTTCTGATTATTTTCACAATCTAAGAAACCATTAATCTAATAAAAAATCTATTGATAAAATTCCATAAATTTAATTTTTTAATGTTTGTTTAATAATTTATTCAAGTATCAGATTTTTAATATTATATATAAATTTTCTTAAGAACAAACCAAAATATTTCACTGTATATCAAGAATTGGAAAACCCATGACCCCTAGATTTCATTCTTCATAAAGAATATTCTTTATTGAAAAATAAAAAAAGTAAATATAACACTATAATAACTAAAAAACAATCACATTATATATCTCTTAAAATCATTTCAATCCCCATAATATAAACCCTATTATTTAAATATCCAATTGCACAATGATTAGTGTTTATGCTATATCTCATCCATATGATCTTTGTGTTGTTTATTTATTATCACCATGGTCATCACAAAAATTGTTTCATTATCCATAATATTATTCTCACCCAGGTCAAAAGATATTAATTCTCATAGAATTACCTAAAAAACCTATCCCACTTGGAAATAATGAACAAATAACAATAAAAATGGTTTTTTTCAAACTCATATGTCAATTTATTGATATAATATAACTACATTAAATGACTTATAAATTTTCAAAAAATATCTTCCACTTCTAAATCAGTATTTTCTAGGTAAGAAAAAATAATCAATAATTCAGTATCAGTAAAATAGAATATTAGTAGTATCCTAATATAATTAGCATAAGACATGATCATTCAATGTATCAAAAAAAATTCTTTAAATAACAGTTTTTCTTTGATATTTTTAAGTGAATAGATATAAAAAATCCATTGAAATCATGTAAAATATCATTTCACTGCATTGAGGTGTATAATGTTACCCATGAAATAATAAAAAATATTTCCAATCTTTTATTCAAAAAAATCATATCCAATGATAATTTTATCTATAAATACTCTCAAATAAAGTCCTTCCATAGAAAATTCCACCACCTTTGAATATTTGTAAGCATTTACTATAATCGAAACTAAAAAACTACAACTAATATCCTTATTTATATTAAAATAAAAATCCAATATTTTCTTCAAAATCTTCTAATACACCATTCCATAAAAATAAAATTCATTATAAAATTTTATGAATTATCTACAATATTGACGTTTTCTAATACATATAATATTTAAATACAAAAATCATATAGAATTTTGATCCATCTCAAATTAATTTATTAAATCCATAATAGTCAATTTAAAACTTCAAGAATTTAATAAAAAAGTAATGAATCTATATCATCAATGTGAACACCATGACTACCAATTCATGATCATGTATAATATAGTTATTTTTATTGGGATATATTATTCTATACTTAAAAGATTTAATTACCATATCATACTTTAATATGAATACCAGTCCATGACAAATAGTGGGGTACTATATTTTTCAAAATATTACTTACATGGTTAAATGAATGATATAATCACTGGTAAACTTCACTATAAAACATTTAAATAAACTTATAAACCATATTTTCTCTACTAAATCATAACCATTCCTAGTCAATATAATAAGGGAGTTGATTCCTATGAAAAGTCCAAAAGAATCCTTAAAAAGTAATTATATAAATTGAGAAATATAGATCCTTTAAAATCATGGGTAAATCCTAATACATATATGAACTGATAATAGATTGATTGAAAAAATAATTGTTGTTAAATAAATACCTATCGAACATTACTACTTATATCAGAAACATATAGTTTTCTATCTTCCCATTCCACTGATGCTGGTAATGAAATTGTAAAACTATACTCTTGTGATCAGAATTTCCACTATTTTTATTTGTAAACAAAAGTCCTTTAAATAACCTACACTAAAAACAAAACATAATATGGAATGATCACATAATTAATCATAATTATTCATGCCACTAGTATATTAGGAACATAAAATATCATTTATATTGAATTGAAATCCCCATGAAAATGTAAATATTTTTTTAAAAATATATCAACACTACCCATATAAGATGGTATAATAATCATATGTTTATCCATAATAACTGACAAAACTCCTTAAATTTATTGAATAAGTCATCAATATATAAATGGGGAGTAAATTATTACCCATTATATTATTCAAAATTTGGTAATCAATACAAAATTGTACACTACCATCACAATTTAATGAAAATATGTGACAACCAAGGTATTTGTATTAGAAATCAATTTTCTGATATATTAAAATTCATGTTATGAATTTATAACTATTATAAAAACACATCACAAATTATTCATGTAACAAAAATATATTATATAGTAAATTAGATACTAAATATACATATAATTACCCACGATTTTAAAATAGTAACATCATCTTTGATATAATATATAACACTCAAAACCAAGCATAGAAGATAATCTAAAAAAATAAAAATTGATGATAAAATTAGATTTAGATAAATTCAATCTCTTTCATAGTATGCAATAAACACAACACCGGTATTGAACTAAACATGATACTCTATATTCTCATTTAACCCTGACCATTATAACCTAGATGTCAAGCTTGTGGGTATGAATAAGAAAAAAGAAAATTTTCAAAATTTCGTATCTTACTCATTTAAAAAATAAATTCAATGGTTATGTTTTTGGAATGAATAAAATAAGAATCATTCTAATTAATTTTTTTTGAAAAAACTGTGTTTTTATAAAAGGTAATTTAGTCGTACATTGCACACATGATTTAAATTTAATTTTTCAGAAAATTAAAAACATCATTTGAAATAATAAATTTCCTTATATATATATATATATATGTAAAAATTATCTTTGGGTGATTTGTTTTGGATTTGTTTTGAAAATAATAATTTCTTGATGAATAGTGAAAAATATAGTTTTTTATTGAAAATTTCCTTTTAATTTAAATTATTTAAAATGTAAAATTATATTTAAAATTAGATTTAAATTAAAATTATTTTGAACATATAATAATTTAACTAATTTATTTAAAATGAATTATTTTAATATTTAATTTTTACATAAACACTTTTTAAACTTTTGAATGTTGTTAATGGAAAAAACCAATTTTTTCGATACATCAATGGGTTTAATATTAAATTGGATACTTCCAATTATTTGAATTGAATTTTTAAAAAATAGATTAAATATTTTTAATCATAATATTTTATATTTTATAATAAGTTCACATTAATATTTTATTATAATAAATATTGAAAATAAAAAAATTAATTACAGTAGTTAAGGTAATAATTAGACAACCATGGGTTAATCTAAAATGATAAGGGTAAAAAACAACCTAAATATTGTGAAAAAACCCATTTTATGGATATATTCTAACCATTTAATGTATTTGGTTAAATAATGACTCTTTTTAGAGTCTTTTGGAATTTAAAAAATGCAGGTATCACTTTTTATTTTAAAAAATTGCTACTATGTCATCTCCCCTGCATATAAGACACCACCCATAAACTCTAAACACCACACTTACAAACCATTTTTTTATTCCAATACTAAAAAAATATTTCTTCCTTAATTCTCAACCAATATCCTAGATGTCGTTTTTGGATCATAATTACTATCTGGGAATTCTTTAGGTATAAACCTAAAAGAGTTATCTAAAGAAGAGTTAAAATTATTACCTTTCATATTTGGTTTATTTAATAAAAAATAAATAAAAAATTATTCAATATTGTTAATATGACAAAAAATTACCTCAAATATAATTATATGTCGTTATGTTAATGAAATAACCTATATCCATCTCCACATCCATCAAATAGAAAACAAAATTGTTGGTCGTGTGTACGGTGGACTACCACCTCGCAAAACTTTGGCATTTTCATCCATCACCTCATTTAATGGATGCATTTAATGATTTATTTAACATATTTATATTATATTTATAACATTATTATACTTCTGGAATTATTATATTACATATAATACCTTAATCTCTATTCTGTGTGGGATACAATAACGTCGCTTGTGTGTACGACAGACTACCACCTCATAAAGCGATAGCATTCATTTTTATCTTAAAGTTTACACGGAAGGTGGTAAATATAATGTTAATGAATAAATATGATATTGATGAACTAATAATAATTCTTTAAATATAATATCACATCGTACTTCTTACCTTCCAATCCATTGTAAAATAATAATGTTGCTTATGTGTACGTGTGGACTACCACCTCAATGTAGCGATGTTAAACTTGTTTCATTTTATTATTATATGGATAAAAAAGTATATATTATTAATAAAAATAATAAATATAAAATAATAATGAATATTTAATGTTTAATTAAAACATATTTCCCTTTTTTCCATTCGTCAAGAAAATGGAAACAGCAGTCACGCGTACAAACAACCTACCATCTCTCGGAACTGTGTAATCCATTTTATATCTCTAAGTATTATAGATTCCTATAAATGAATATTTAATTAATATATATTAAATTTATATCATGTTTCAAAATATTTAGGTGATTTATCCCTGATAAAATAAAATACCAAAATTACCAAACCAAAGCATACAAGAAAAACGAAGCAATTATCAATAAAAACAGCGATTTAAAAAAATAATTGTAAACAAATGGGTCGTAAAAGCTATAAATACATAATATATGGTATTTAATATATGATAATTTATATTAAATATATTTATAATGAGCCAATATTTATTATATAGGAGGCTTGGATATATATGAATGAATTTAAACCTAAGGTTTGAGTTTCTCATCTCACTTTTACAATCTTGATACATACACCTCATTCCCCACTTATTCTTTTATGTGGTGTATATAATAAGAATTTTGATTATTTATATCAAAAATATATTTAAATTTATTGTTTTTACATTATCATTGAAATTTGATTATTTTATGTGTCTTATGATTCAAAAGCTACCAAAGTGGACATGGTTTATTTCATGATCTCATCATTATTCAGGTTTTTTTATGTCTAAACAGCGGAATTATTTTTGATTTCTATTATACAACCAATATATTTATATATAATAATTATATTCATGAAATTTTAATGTAACAATTCTATTTTTTCTCTCTTTGTAACATTAAATTATTGAGAAAATGCTGTGAAGAAAATTCTATTTTATTTGTCTCTTCAGTAAAAAAATCTTTTTAATCAAAAACCGTGTTCCATAAAATGGTTTAAAAATTTATTTTTCATTTTAAAATTATTTATTAAATAACAATTTACCCATTTTTCACTTTTTTTGGAATGGATTTTCATGTCTTTTTCAAAAAAAGGCATATTTGGATTTTACCGAAAAATTGAAAGTAATATTTGTTTTAATATGTATGATATGAATAGAATTTCATGCCATCATGACCACTAAAAATTTTAAGGATTGATTTATATGTTTCAATAATTTTTTCAAATAAAATTATCTTCAAAATATTTTGTGAGATTTTAGTTTTAAAAAATATATTTTAAAATTGAAAAGGTTCTCTTCCTTAGAAAATTTTATGGCATTATTATGGTATTTCTATTCATTAATGAGAAAAAACCCTTTATTTAGATTTTGATACACATGGGATATTTTATATTTATGCCATATTTTTTTTATGTTTTATGATCAGTTTGATTAGGGGTGTACAATCGTATTACAATTCACTATATGAAAATGGATGGTTTATGATTATGATTATTTGATTGGGATATATTTTTAAATTTTGTATTCAATTTGAAAAATTATGTTGACTATGATACACCCTATTCATTTAAGGAATCAATTATACTTAATAAGTGATGGGTTGGTCCAAATTATATATATCCACTCGATGCATTGGTAGGTCTCATGAGACAAATCAGGTGGCCAAATTAGATCGGTTTCTACCCACATATTTAAACTATTTTGTAAAATGACTTTTGAGTGTGTATCAAATATCCAGAATTATTCATTTATTCGTCATGAGATCAATAATTCTTGTCCATGTGATTATTTTATTAGTTATAATATACATGTATATGTTTAAATATCAAGAAATTATTTAAACTCCTTTATTTGATAATTTTTTATTAAAGCCAAATTATTCTGAAGTTATTATTTTAATTCCATTATTTTAGAAATTTACCTTACCAGATCAATAATGAATATTTATTTATGATGGATTTTGTTGAATTCTTTCCCTTATTGAGTATTTAACCTCACAACATTCGTATATTTTATTTCCCTAGGATATCAGGACGTGTTATGTGATTGTTATGCATGGATATGCAAAGGGGAAAGAAATAGTTATCCAAGGAAAACCTTTGTGTATACTATGTTTTCAATTGAAATGTGAAATTATGGAATTTATCTTGTTTAATAATACTATTAAAATATTCATTCCTTCATGATTTGATTCCTTGTATCTTATGTTTGTTTAATAAAGTAACCACCAACTTTGGGCTACTAGGCTTGGGGTATTTACAGTTCTTATAAGATGATGGTTTAGTAGTAACCCTAGAAATATGATATATGAAAAAATAGATTAGGTAACATAAACATTTGATATAAATTGAAAATTAGTATATAAAAACATCATAATGATTTTGTAAGGTGGTGATTAAGTACTTTTTCCTACAAATACATACCTTTCTGGATTTACAAGTGGATGTGGTTCTGGCACAGATGTACCTAGGGGTAATAAATATAAAATTTCCTGTCAGGATTAACTCTAGTGATACCTGGTACATGGTAAAGGTCTTTATTGAGCACCACATTTTACACTTCTAGGATTTTTTCTTAGGATAATTCACATTTTCATAATAATGAATTATGAAGTGTTTAATTTTTTTAAGATTTGAAAAATTTCCCAATGAATTCTTCTTTATAATTATAAGTTTATTCATTGAAAAAAATATCAATTTAGGAAAACAATTTCACCAGTTTTCAGATTATAAATTATGTATCATAATGTTATGATATAATCTAGTGTATAACGTTATAATAAATCGTACCTAGTTGATGGAATGGATTCCTTATCAATTAATATACCTCATATATGTATTTCACTCCTTGGTATGATAATAAAATTAAAGTTGGAGGTATAACTAGAACATATCAATTTATAACCATTTCAGGGAAGCTAACTCAGGTTATGACCAATAAAAATTCTAGAATAGAGAAGCTAGCTGTTTCACCATGCGATGTAATAATGTTAGATCACCGTATGCATCAGTGGACACCATATTTTTATGGGATGATAAATCTATTTGTAGATGATAAATGGATATGTTCCTCAGAGAATATATTTATTACTTTGGGATGTAATGAACGAGAGAAATATTCCATATAATTTTATCTTATGTTAGGAGATTAATATCAATAGTGGTCCTTGATTCAAAAAACCAAGGATAAATAAGTTATAATAAGCATGAAATTGAAGGATTTTAAGGTACTATTCTTGAAAAATAATTTTACTTATGAGAAATGAGATGAAATGGATAGAAAATCCATGATTCTAAGACAAAATGAAGATAAAAATGTCTCAAAATATGATTCCAAGTTTCTAGGTTTAGAAATGATATCTATAGACAATATACGTAACCCAAAGAGTAATATTAACTATTTCTTTGATTGGAATGAGCCAATTATTTGAAAGGAACTAGTATCCAAATTTTTTTCATCATATGAGTGCATAGTATCACGTGGTATTATGATAGAGAAGGAATTCCCCAAATCATCAGGATTATAAGGGAATCATGATAAGAAGTTGATAAAAGAGAAAAATATAGATAAAATAATGAAGGTAATGAATTATTTTTTCCCATGTGATAATTATAGAAAGAAACACTCTAACAATTTATTGACTAAAATGGGTGTTGACAACATGTGTGTAGATAAATTCAGTAGTGATTTTGATTTTATGAAAAAGGAGACAACTAAGAATTTGATGGGGTTAAACTATAAGAAGATAGGGCACTACATAATAGAATTCCCTCACCATCAAGGGAATATAACTCAAAATAAGATTAGGGATCAAGGTCAAGCTTATGAAATTACTATAGAAATAGTGGAATGATTAATGTTCTTGTATTTGGATTCAAGAATTATGTTATAAAAGTATGTTATCATTGGTGTTCTGGTTAAAATATTTATGAAATGTAAATTTATTATACTGTAAAATGTCTTCATTAAAGATTTGAGAGAATATATTGAAGGGTACTAATGACTAAGAAAAGTTATCCAGTGGAAAGAAGAATTTTTGAGAAGTGTGTAATTTATAGAAGATAACCTGTAATAAATGCTATGAATTGAGATAATAAAGATAAATATATGTTTAGGGGATAGTACTAGTAACCATGAATTTTGTATTTTATTTCATGGTTTATGATATATTTGATGAGGTTTATTACATGATTGGATTTACGGAATATATTCACCAACCTGAGATTTTTTTAGGCATGTTTGTTTTGATTAAGGTTTTATATTGATCATGTAATTCCTATAGTTGGAATGTTATATTAATATCCACATAATATTGTTTGGGCAATATAAAATTTATTTAGTGACCTCCCTTATACATTTTTGGGAATTGAATTTGGTCAGATGTATTTTTGATGAGTCTTAAGGTTAACAATCTTTCAAATGGATTAAGTAGAATTTTGAGAGTTACTATTTATGAATTAGACATTAATGTATTATATTGGATAATTTTGTCAAAAAAATTCTAGTTTGGAAAATTTATATAGATCATAGGAATGAATTTTCATTATTTTATTGATTTAATGATATGTTAAATGTTAATTTTAGGGATTCGAGCATACAAATTCATATTTGATTTTCATTTCTTAAAGTGAGAGACGATGTAGGAAATTATCTATGAACAAATAAAGGATGAAATGATTCCTATAAAATAGATTTATATCACGTAAGTATATTTTCTTATGCTCTCAATCATGATGGTAAATTAATTTCATAACACCACAAAAATGATCGTGAAATGAGAATTTCATCCTAGAATTGTTATTTCTAATGAATTAGATTGTGCCTTAACTCATTTCTAATATATATATATTTTCATTAAATTTTCTAGATCACTCAATTTTTAAGATCAATGAGCCCTATAACCCTCCATTATTATTTATGCATTTCTTCTATGGCCATATCTTTACTTACCACTTATGTTATTCATCTTGGAATCAAAGTTATGCATTATTCTAGATGAACTTAATATTTAAATTTATCTTTTATCAAGTGTAGGATTTATTTACACTAATTGTAAAATGGTTTTCCAACAAATGTATTTTCAAATATCAAACTATGAATTTCTAAGATCAAGATTAAATTTCGAGAAACAGTATATTTAAGGGGGTAGAATGTAACAACTTGAAAATTTAAAAAAGGAACATAATATTCGATAACATATATAACATGAAACAACTTTAATTGAATATTAAATAACACACAAAGACATTATTATATATTTATTTTTAAATAAATTTAACCACTTTGATAGCTTGAAATGCACGTAACATCGAGTTTGAACAAAGAATGATTATTTATATTATTATTTAAACATGGCCATTATAACCCATGATTTATATTAGTAGGTATGAATAGAAATAAATAAATTATGAAAACTTAATGGATTAAAAAATTGTAAAATTAATTCATTGGTTACCTATTGATTATAAATTAAATAAGAATCATTTAAAATAAAAAGATTTTTTTTCTTCTGAAACCGGTATTTGCGTAAAATGTGGTTTGGTCGCAATTTGGACACATTAACTAAAATTAATTTTTACAAAATTTAGAATTTTTTTTTGAAAAAATAAAATTTATTTCAGAACTATAAATTCCACAATTGTATTCTGATTAATTTTTCCTAAAAATATTATTTTTCTAATGAATAGTTGAATATGTTGATTTCTATAGAAAATATCACTTCCAAAAAACTAGGCAAGGTAGGCGCCTGCCTTTATTAGTGCTAACGGAAAAGCGCTGAGAAAGGGGTAGAGATTTATCAGAGCTAAAAAAGCGCTGATAAATGTACCCTTTATCAGCTCTAAAAAATGTGATGATAAAGGTGTACCCTTTATCATCGCTTTTTTAGCGCTGATAAAGGGTACATTTATCATCGCTTTAAATATCCCTTTATCATCGCTTTTCTTAGCACTGATAAAGGTTACATTTATCAGTGCTTTTCTTAACGCTAATATTGTTTGTTGCATACATTAAATAAAAAACACATGTTATAACTAAATATATATATATATATATAATTAAATAATTATAAGACTAGTAATAAATATATATTTGATTTATAAGATTTTTTAGATTTATTAATTCATTATATTTAATATATATATTTATTATATATTTATATATTTAATGTATTTGATTTATTTATAAATATATAATACTTTTTAATATGTATGTATAATTAAATTTTTTGAATATATATGTGTTTTCCGATGAAATGGGGTCAATGAATATATCAGACATATATATATGTTCATGAATAATGTACATTTATAGATTATAATTACATATCATGTTGATGTGTTATTGACTTATAATTCATCATGTTACCCATATAATATATATATTCTGAAAAATGTACTCTTATAATTACAATTACATTATATTTTAAAAATAAATATATATTTTATTATATTTTCAATGATATATATATAAATATACCTTTCAAATAAATTTATAAGTATAAATAAAGATATATTTATTTATAGTTATAATTATTAATATATATATATATATATATATTATAAACATCATTTTAAATAAATATAAAATAATTTAAACAAATTATTAAATTTATACATTTATCAGCGCTTTTATTAGCGCTGATAAAGTATGTCTTTATAAGCGCTAAAAAAGCTCTGAAAAAGAGCGTCTTTATCAGCGCTAAAATGAAAAGCGCTGATAAATTCACCCTTTATCAACACTTTTCATTTTGTGCTCATAAAGACCCCCTTTATCAGCTCTTTTTACTAGCACTGATAATGGTCCACGTGGGATTTATAAAATCCACTGGGTCCTCCTCCTCCTCCCCGCACCCTGTCAAGATTCTGTAGAAGCCCTACTCTGCACCGCTGCCTCCTCTCTGCCGCGGCCGCCGCCTCCTACTCATCCTCCTCCGTCGCGGCTGCCGCCTCCTCCTCCTCCTCCGGTGCCTACTTCTCCTCTTCATCCTCTACCCTGACTCCTCCTCCTCATCCTCCCCCGTGTCCTCCTCCTCCTCCTCCTCCTCCTCTGTCTACTCCGCTACCTCCGCTGCCTCCACACTGCCTTAGGGATACCTCTGCTGCCTCTGCTACCTCTGTTTCCCCCGCTGTCGATGCCTCCTCCTCCTCTGCCACTGGGTCATCATCCTTAAGTTGAGTAAAATTGAATTTGCATGAATTAATTCTGTTTTCATTCACTTTCAATATTGAGATTAATTATGAATAGGGAAGAGTTGAATCTTATTACCATATGGGGAAATTATTTTTTCAATGAGGTTGGTGTTGCCTTTAATATAATGCTATATATTACATTTTTTGATGTATTTATGTGTGTGTTTAAGGAGGATCATCTGAGGGTGACCTAAATTTTGGATTATGGGATTATAATTTTTGAACATGATTAGGTAGAGTCAAATATAACATGAATATATATTCTTTACTATATTTGTTAATTTTATCATCCTATGCTGAATATTTCATAAAGGGTTGTGGGAAATAAATATGTTTTTCAAAACCCAAATAGGTACTTATTCCTAGAAGAAATTATGATTTTCCAATGATTAATTCTATTAATAAATTATAAGGTTTCTCAAATGATTATTAACTTCAATAATTGATGATATGTTTTAGTTTTTCTTGCATGTTCTTGACAAAAAAATTTTAAATGATGATTGGAAAGTTTCATATTACTTCGAGTGGTGTATTTCCTCCATATCTTATTATAAATTCTACAAGAGGTCCACCTGAGTGATTTTTTGGTTAATGGTAAAGGATAGTTCTGCCTCGTGGGTTTTATTAATAGATGAGTAAAAGTATATGGTTAAAGAGATAGAGGATCAATTTATAGGTACATCCTATGATCCAAAAGGGATAGGACTTAAGTGAATGACTTATATAGGTCGGTTGAGGGTCCATTGGGATATTTAAGTTCCCTTGATGGTTTGGGGTAATTAATGAGTTTTTTTATTGAAGAATCCCCTCAATATGTGAATTAAAAAGGGTGATATGCAATTTTATCTTAGTAAAGTCATGATCATAGTAGAATTTTTATTACACTAAGAGTAGGATTATTCCCAACAACCATTATACAATTTGGTATGGTGAGTAGATGGGGAAAAAACTGGAAACATATTATTACTAGCTTCAAAAGGAAATTTTTTCATGGGTTTTAGATGTATTTTACAAATATATTTATTGAAAACATTATCATATATGAGTTATCGGATCATTAAAGGTGATAAAATATTTAAAATTTATGTTTTTTTGTGGATAAGAAGTGTCCCAGAACAAGGAGGACATGATTACACTTTTATGGGAGTGTTCCAAATGACGATGTTCACTCTAGTGTAGGATATCACACCATATTATGGCTGGTGTAACTATGAAGGGTTTGAGATGTAGGAGATACATATTGTAATATGGAACATTTAACTATAATGGATGTCTCTAATGGAATATGAAGAGATAATTTCATTGGGATACCTAGCTCATGAAAATAAATGTTGCACTAGTTTGGGGGTCCAATAGTATTAGTATGTTATGAAAAGGCTCACGCTATAATAGTGTTATTTCATACTATATTATATTTTTCATTATTAATTGGTGTATTATTGTTTAAAGGGACGTTTCAGACCATGCCACAACTTTAAGGGTCACATCATGAATGATATTCTATAGATATTGCTAAATATGAGTAGACATGAATCTCATTTCATGATATGTTATGTTAGGCCATAAAGGTGGTGAAGGATCTTTGGGATTTAGTTTCAAAGTCATTTGGAATTAGGATTCATTCCCTATCGAAATAATTCACATAAAAGAACATTTAATCTCTATAAATATAGTGTTACATGACCCGAATCAATGATTGGGTTTCAATGAATAATCCTTCAGTTACCCAACCATTCAATCCATGTATTGTTCCAATGATGGTTTACTTAACATCTGAGGAGAATAATACGGGTGCACACATAATCCAAATTCTAATGGTACTTGGGGTCGACGAAGGGGAAATAGATGAACTTCTATATTTAGATCATTATATCTCGTACATGGGACTATATGGTTATATCATTACTCCATTCATTATTCTTATTGATAATAAACCAAGAAAAAGATTAAGGACATCATGAACACTAAGTATATGAAAATTTATAACAAGAGTTTGTGAACAATGTAATTATCCCTTGATCCATGTGAGTTATTTCACTGAATTAAAATCATCATTTTACCATCACCATCAAGATCCTTTTTTCACTAATCAGTATTCAAAAATGCATTTGGATTATGAGTTTTTCGTAACCATTGATTCACCCCCACCATTAAGTACTTTTCTACTCTCACCTAATTTTTTACTTGTATGTGTGGGTAACTATCAATCATAGTTGTAGTTGGGTGGTTGGAATTATGATGTCATCACCATTATGATTTGTTCATGTGAATCAGTTTCTTTTTGGCCCATATGAGATACATAGTTCCTAAGGTTTGGGTATGTTTGGGTTTCAGAATATATCTGTGATGTATGTGGTATGGTTTTATTAGGAGATAAGATTGTTTTTTTGGAACCCATGGTTTAATGTATTGATTCTCACTGAATATAGTGTTATTTGTTTTTTTTGTTTTATTAGTTACCATACAACAACATTACTTTATTTCATTCATAATCTGTGTTGTTTATTTATTTTCATTCATATAGATAAACCTAGTATATTATGATTTATATTAGGTTCCCCATTATTGGTGTCCTACTAATATTTTATCATTCAACCTACACAAGATCATTAATGTATGTATGGAATATATATATGATTAATGATTCTTACCACAAATTATAAGTGATCATACAAGAGTAGGTTGATGGTATTATGTATAAAATGCCTAGGTGGGCCTTGGATACCCTATGCTAAGTCATCCAGACTATTACCATGACCCTCACTTATTTCATATCTCCCCTTGGAGATCTCTTAATCCAATTATAAGGAGGAAATATATTATGTCACACTTCACCAATACCTATATGGAATATCCTACTCATCACAGACACTATTACTCTTATATATCATTAATAGGGTGTTCCCCATCATACGTGATATATAAAACTATATTATCCATCTTCTTTAGGCCTAAGACTCTAATACCTACCCAAATAGACTTATAAAACCTAACTAGGCTATACGAATCTCATACCAAACCCGATCCTCTCATAAACACAACTAAAAACCTCACCTCCCTGGAGACATAATCTTTGGATGATCACAAAATCAAAAACATGCAATAGAAACCTCACTCTATCTCTTGGTGGATCAAAAACACCCTATTTATTTACCTAGGTTGCTCTTGATTTATATCCCTTTCACTGGAACTCATATAATCATGCATGAATGCACAATCATGCATATATTAGAACATGGTTTTGTATTATAGGGTCCATATAACTCAAAAAATGGAGTAACCCCCTCACCAAGATCAACTCATCCTCAACAAAGAGTATACATGCCTTATCTAATCTTGTACCAATGATTGTGACCCAATATCAAGGTACAATTCCCAAATAATTGATTACAGAAACTTATAATTATTTATTAACCTTAATATAATTAAGAATAATCTTTTAAAAACTCACTGGGAAACACAACACCACTTAAACCACACAAAACATGGTGTGCTCATCATACGAGGATAACCTCTAGCCGATACAAACAAAATCTACACCATCTGAATTGATTTGAAGATGATATAGTGAAATCATCACACAAATCTTAGTCAAAATCATCCCAAATCATAGTGAAATAAAGGATAATAGTAATGGAGTAAGTATTATGGAAGAACTCACTAACGAACTATAAAAAACTCCCAAGAACCACCCCTCATCCAGGGGATCGATGAGAGGAAGTGAATGAATGAATCTCAAGAACCACCCAATATTTTATATTAATGAGCACGCCCCCCACAATTTTTGAAGTATCTAGTTTTTTATCTAAATTATACTCATATTCCTTCTCCCAAAACCTATATACCCATCCATTGGATTTAAAATAGGATGAATATAAAAAACAAATGGATGAATGCCAATCGGTTGACAAAAGAATATGAAGAAGCCATGAAAGAGTTTATCAAGTTTGAAAAAGAACATGCATATGAACCTTCTAAAATCTTTTGTCCGTGTTTACACCGTTGTTATTCAAAACAAATTAGTCCAGAGGAGTTGGAAGAACACTTGATCTATCACGAAATATATTAGAGTTATACATGTTGGAATAAACACACGGAAACAACGAATGTATGTAGTGGCTGGGATAACACTGCATTTTATGGATCATCTGATATGATTACAAGTATGAACAATGAATATGACTGTACGGAGGATGTGATTATAGATGTGAATGGTGATGAAGATTCTATTGGGGAAATGACAAGGACCGTCTAAGATGAACTTCGTGATCGCCCAAAATTGTTTGAGAAGTTAAAAAGTTATGCAAAGACACCATTGTATGCTGATCAAACTAAATATACAGTACTGTCAGCCGTACTGAAGCTGTATAATTTGAAAGCAGACAACGGGTAGAGTGATGCCGGTTTTATGGAACTACTTTCTCTCTTGAATGACATGATCCCAGAAGATAATGAGCTCCCGAGACGAACATACGATTCCAAACGAAAGCTATGCTCGATGGGTATGATCTCTGAAAGAATACTCGCCTTCTTGAATGATTGTATATTATTTCTCAAGGACCAAAAATCACTTAAGGAATGCCCAAAGTGTGGTGCCTCTCGATAAAAGAAAGATGAATCTAGTCCAACTAAAGTTGTAATGTACTTCCCAATCATTCCAAGGTTTAGGCACCTATATGGAAGTGAGGAGACTGCATGACAATTGACATGGAATGCAAATACAAGAATTAAAGATGGGATACTATGTCACCCGGCAGACTCTCCTTAGTGGAAGAGAATTGATCATGAGTATCCTGAATTTGGAAAAAAGTCGAGAAACCTTTATCTTGCGTTAACTACATATGGAGTGAATCCTTTTGGTTTTCAAAGCTACAGTCACATTACATGGCCAGTTATGTTGGTAAATTATAACTTACCCCCGTGGTTATGCATGAAAAAAAATACATCATGTTATCTATGCTTATATCAGGACCAAAACAACCGGGTAATGATATTGATGTTTATTTATCTCAATTGATATAAGATTTAAAATTATTGTGGGATTCATGTGTTAAATTGTATGATTCTTACAAAAAGGAAGATTTCACTTTGAGAGCCATGTTGTATGGGATGATAAATGACTTCCCTGCTTATGGAAATTTGTAAGGATATAGCATCAAAGGAACTCAAGGGTGTCCCATTTGCGAACAAGGTACACAATCAATTAGGTTGAAACATTCATCGAAAACCGTGTTTCTAGGACATCGAAGATTTCTACCCTGATGATAGAAGTACCGATCTTGGATGACATCATTCGATGGATGTTCAGAAGAACTTAAAACACCGTCTCCACTAACAGGAGATCAATTGTTTGAGAAAGTTAAAAATATGGACACTAATTTTGGTAAACTGGCTTTGAAAAACCTTACGAAAATCGGTTGGAAAAAGCGATCAATTTTTTTTGAATTACCATACTGGAATTGTCTGTATGTCAGACATTTTCTTGATGTTATGCATATATAAAAAAAATGTATTTGATAGTTTCATAAGCATGTTTCTAAATACACCTGGAAAAACAAAAGATGCAATTAAGACTAGGTTGGACATGATTGAGATGGGAATACAAGAAGAGTTGGCACGAGTGAAGGGTGAAAAATGAACATTTCTTCCTCCTGCTGCTTACACTCTTTCCAAGAAGGCGAGATATCAGTTTTGTAACTTCCTGAATGAAGTAACAGTTCTAGAGGGGTATTCATCAAATATCAGGAACCTCGTGTCAATGAGCAATTTGAAGTTAAAAGGTCTAAAATCACATGACTGTCACGTTTTTATGCAAGATCTAATTCATATTGCTTTACGTTTCATTTTTCCCATGAATGTCTGCCATACATTAATGAAACTATATTTCTTCTTCAAAGCATTATGCAGCAAAGTTATAGACCTAGAAAAATTTCCAACTATGGAAATAGAAATTTCCGTCATATTATGTTAATTAGAAATGTTCTTCCCGCCATCAATTTATGATATTATGGTTCATTTGATGGTCCACTTGGTGAGAGAGATTCAACTATGTGGTCCTGTACATTATAGATGGATTTACCCCATTGAACTGTATATGATGATTTTGAAAGGGTATGTCAAAAATCGAAGTCATCCAGAGGGTTGTATTGCATAGTGATATATTGTTGAGGAAGCCGTTTAATTCTGTACCGAATACCTGTCTGGTGTGGAAGAAATTGGCCTATTGAAATCACGTCACACTGGGCGGCTTGAGGGTGACGGAATTTTTGGAAGACAGGTTGTCACAATCAATATTACAAATCGGGAGTTTGCCAACCTTTATGTTTTGCATAACAATTTCAACGTTGAACCATATGTTGAAACCCAAAATGACATTCCTAGGCATTTGAATCCATATAAAGATGAAAAATGGATATTAGATACACATAATCGACAGTTTATAGGATGGTTTCATGACCATATTTTTAAAAAGTCAGATGAAAATCCAGAGTCAATTTCAGACCGACTTTGATGTCTAGCCGGAGGACCAAGTGTGTATGTATTATCATACAATGCTTATGTAGTTAATGGTTATACATTTTATACTAATGAACATGCTGAAAAAAGTAGCATGAAGAATAGTGGGGTTACACTTGTGGCTGAATCGATGCATGTTTCTGGTGCTAAGGACATAAATCCAATTTATGCGAATATGTCATACTTTGGAATCATCAAACAAATATTTTAGTTGGATTATACAAAATTCCAAGTTCTGAATTTTCAATGAAAGTGGGTTGATAACAGGAGTGTTGTTAAAATAGATGAATTGGGATTTGTGAAAGTTGATTTCAGTAAGTAAGGGGAGAAAGAAAAACTGTTTATAATTGAATCACAGGCAGTGCAAGTATTTTATGTTCTAGATCATGCAAACCGAAACTGGTCAATTGTTATTTTATCAACCAAAACAACTGAAGGGTCAGATGAAAATTCCACTGAGGATAACCATTTCATTGGAAATTCACAATCATTTTGCAGCGGTCCCAATGTAGATGATGTTTTTTATGTCATAAGGGACCACAATAAAGGGATATGGATAGTCGATAGAGGGGTCAAATCCCATCATCCTTTAAAAAAAGAGAGTTCAATAATCAGGTTATAATTTATTGTTATATATATTGTGTTACATTATGTTATTATATGTTCACTTCTGCTTTTATGTGATCTAAATTGAATGTTAAACCACTTTTACAGATTATGGATTCTTGAAATGCTAATGCACCCAATCCCGAGACACAACAGGTTTCTCAACCTATTACAGCTGGTCCCAATACTGAGGTACAAAAGGTATCTCAACCTGTTGCAGGTGGTCCCACTTCTGAGGTACACCAGCTTTCTCAACCTGTTGCTGTTGGTCCCACTGCTGAGGTACAACAGGTTTCTCAACCTGTTGTTGCTGGTCCCAGTGTCTATGCTAGCACTTTAGTGGAACCTAATGATGATGCAGGAACTGAGGAAATAGTAGGCAATGAAACCCCGATGGCACAGAACAAAACAGATGCGTCGTAGTTTGAGAGATTTATCCAAAATCCATAAAGCAATAGAAAAAGGCATCAAATATGATGTGGGATGATATAAGCAAGTCCAGCATGTAAACCCCAACAAAGCCATGTTTAGTATCTACATTAGAATCGTCACTCGGTAATGCGTGCCGATTGATATAGAGTCATGGCACCATGTTGTTAGCAGGATAATGACATTATTGTGGAAAGATATTGGGGTAACATTACCATATCATTTATTTAACTTATTAAAATAAAATAAAATAAAATACAGATGTATTGACTAACTCTACATCATCTCTTGCATAGTGCATTTATAGTAGATGTCTCGCACAAATAATATGTATTAAGACTGGAAGGAAGGGTTCATAGAGGCTTTCGCACCATTTTAATGAAATTTCATCTGAAAGATGCTGAAGGGAAAATCAAGCTACAACCACCTTTACTTTACGCACACTTGATATCCAAAGGAGCATGGGATGCGTTTTGCAACTATCGTGTGGAGCAGACTTTTCAGGTACATTGTGTTTGGTAACACGTTGTTTAAAATTTCTTGTATTCATCACTTTGATTGATAGTTTTTTATTTATGAAACTACAACTGAGTGCTGAAAATCTAGAATCGGCAGCAAAACCACTGTACCCCTACCGTAAAGCAAGGCTGGGGTACGCTTCAATTGAAAAACAATTGATACATATTTTAAAAGTACTGTAATACTTTTATGTGACATAAAACAACACTGTAACCATGTTTCTATGTTTATATGTAGATTGATGAATCAAAATACCAAGCCACTTCCATACCACTCCATGTGCTATTAAAGGAGGATTGTGTTAATAAAGAGGAGAAACCGGTAGATGAAAACACACAAAAAGTGTGGGAAACATGTGTAAGTATGACATAATATAATTTTTTTTGCTTCAAATAACTATTAAATCACGATGATTACTTATTTTGCAATATTTTCTATTTTACATAGTCACAAGAATCTATAACACCCGCACCGGATGCGAACATACTTTCAGGGGCCTTGAAATAGCCAGAATAGTATGACCGCGTGAGAGGTGCGGGTTTGGGGTGACACCCCAGACATATTTTAAGAAAAGAAGAAGAGGAGGAACAAACTAAAGAAATGAAAATGATGAGAGATAGACTCTCTACCCTTGAATAAAAATTCCAATGTCAGGGTGAGTTGTTAGACACTTTTATGGGGGAGAGGCGAAGATAAGAAACAACTCAAGAATAACCCACCCCACCCCACTGGCTTTGAGGCGATCCATTCCCCTAAAAGACCTGACTTGACCGAGGTAATCAATGTTCTAATATTTGTTTCTATGAAATGTGAATCACATAGACACGGATACCTTTCTTTTAATGATATTCTATAGGGTGAAAATGAATGTGATTTATATATGTCAACTCCCACCCATCGCCTTGTAGCGAGTGCTACGATGTTCAATATGCAGAATGACACACTACACTCTAGACCACTTCCAACCGGTCATGTCAAAGTGTTGATATATGTAGTTCATGAGATGAGCACTGAGCTACCCATTCCAAATGACAATGATGAAATTAATACGGTGGAAAAATATGTTGTAACATTCGTTTCATGGCCGTCGAATCTTGTAAAAAAACATGTCGATGAGGAGGTTTCCATTTCCAATCCATTTTTCAAGAATAACCTTTAGGATAAAGATCCAAGAGTCATTGTTGATGTGTTCGTATTGTTTTTATAATTTAGGAAAACGTTCCATGAGTCTTTTGTGACATGTACGAATTGACCGCACCTCAATCCGATGCACGGTGTGACCGGTTTGGCTAAAAGTGTCTGATATCAGTTTGAAATTGACATTAACTTTAGAAAACAACTCAAGTGAAATATGAAAAACCAAGAAAATGGGTTTTAATTAATTTGATACCTTAGGAAGATGATCCATGAGTCATTTTTTAGGTTTATGAATTGATCGTACCTCAATCCGATGCATGGTGTGACCGGTATGGCTAAAAGTGTCTGAGATCAGTTTGAAATTGACATTTACTTTAGAAAACAACACTACTGACATATAAAAAACTGAGAAAATGCATTCTGATTGTTTTGATACTTTAGGACAATGATCCATGAGACATTTTTGATGTGTACGAATCAACTACACCTCAATCCGACGCACGGTGTGACCGGTATGGCTAAAATTGTCTGATATTAGTTTTAAATTGTCATAAACATTAGAAAACAACATTACTAACATAAGGAAAATCGAGAAAATGCATTCGTATTGTTTTGATACTTTAGGAAAACTCTCTATGATTCATTTGTGATGTATAAGAATAGACTGCACCCCAATCCAATGGATGGTATGACCGATAGGGATAAAAGTGTCTGATATCAGTTTGAAATTGACATTATCTTCAGAAAACAACACAAGTTACATATGGAAAACTGAGAAAACACATTCTGATTGTTTTGATACATTAGGAAAACGATCCATGAGTCATTTGTGACATGTAATAATTGATCATACCTCAATCGGATGCACGGTGTGACCGGTATGGCTAAAGGATTCTGATATCAGTTTCAAATTGACATTAACTTCAGAAAACCACACAAGTGACATAATGAAAACCAAGAAAACGCATTCAGATTGTTTTGATACATTAGGGAAACGATCCATGAGTCATTTGTGACATGTACGAATCAACCGCACCTCAATCCGACGCACGGTGTGACCGGTATGGCTAAAAGTGTCTGATATCAGTTTGAAATTGACATTAACTTTATAAAACAACAAAAGTGACATTTGAAAAATCAAGAAAATGAATTCAGATTGTTTCGATACTTTAGGAAAACGAGCCACAAGTCATTTTTGAGGTGTACGAATTGACTTCACTTCAATCCGATGCACGATGTGACCGGTATGTCTAAAAGTGTCTGATATCAGTTTGAAAATGACATTAACATTAGAAAACAAAACTACTGACATAAAAAAAAGAGAAAACACGTTCAGATTGTTTTGATACTTTAGGAAAAAAATCCATGAGTCATTTGTGATGTGTAAGAATCAACCACACCTCAATCCGATGCACATTGTGACCAGTATGGCTAAAAGTGTCTGATATCAGTTTCAAATTGACATAAACTTTAGAAAACTACACTACTAACATACACCAAACCAAGAAAATGAGTTCGGATTGTTTTGATACTTTAGAATAACAATCCATGAGTCATTTTTGACGTGTATGAATCAACCACACCTCAATCTGAAGCACGGTGTGACCGGTAGGGCTAAAAGTGTCTGATATCAAGATGAAATTGACATTAAATTTATAAAACAACACAAGTTACAGACAAAAAACCAAGAAAATGTGTTTTAATTGATTTTATACTTTTCAAAAATGATCCATGAGTCATTTTTGACATGAACAAATTGACTACACCTCAATATGAAGCATGATGTGACCTGTATGGATGAAAGTGTCTGATATCAGTTTCAAATTGACATTAACTTTAGAAAACAACACAAGTGACATACGGAAAACCAAGAAAACACATTCGGATTATTTTGATAATATAGGAAAATGATCCACAAGCCATTTGTGACATGTACAAATCAACCAAATCTCAATCCGACACATAGTGTGACCGGTATGGCTAAAAGTGTATGATATTAGTTTCATATTGACATTAACTTTAGAAAATAACACAAGTGACATACAGAAAATCAAGATAACACATTTGTATTGTTTTTATACTTTAGGATAATGATCCATGAGTCATTAGTGACGTGTATGAATTGACCACACCTCAATCCATCACACGGTGTGACCGGTAGGGCTAAAAGTGTCTGATATCAGTTTGAAATTGACATTAACTTTAGAAAACAACACAAGTTACATACAGAAAACTATGCAAAGAAGTTAGGATTGTTTTGATACTTTAGGACAATGATCCATGTGTCATTTGTGAAGTTTAATAATTGACCACACCTCAATCTGACACATGGTGTGACCGGTATGGCTAAAAGTGTATGATATCAGTTTTAAATTGACATTAACTTTAGAAAACAACACAAGTGACAAAAGAAAAACTGAGAAAACACGTTCAAATTATTTCGATACTTTAGTAAAATGATACATGTGTCATTTGTGATGTGTACGAATCAACCACATCTCAATCCGATGCACGGTGTGACTGGCATGGCTAAAAGTGTCTGATATCAGTTTCAAATTGACAATAACTTTAGAAAATAACACAAGTCACATACGTAAAACCAAGAAAATGTGTTCAGATTGTTTTGATACATTAGGAAAACTATCCATGAGTAATTTGAGACATGTAAGAATCAACCGTGCCTCAATCCTATGCATGGTGTGACTAGTATTTCTAAAAGTGTCTGATATCAGTTTCAAATTGACATAAACATTAGAAAACAACACTACTAACATATGGAAAACTGAGAAAACGCATTCAGATTGTTTTGATACTTTAGGAAAACGATCCATGAGTCATTTGTAATGTGTACGAATCACCCTTACCTCAATCCGACGCACAGTGTGACTAGTATGGATAAAGGGGTCTGATATCATTTTGAAATTGACATTAACATTAGAAAAAAAAGTGACATAAGGAAAACTGAGCAAACACATTCGGATTGTTTTGATAATTTAGGACAACGATCAATCAGTCATTTTTGAGGTGCATGAATTGACCGTACCTCAATCTGACGCACAGTGTGACCGGTATGGATAAAAGTGTCCAATATAAGTTTGAAATTGATATTAACTTTAGAAAACAACACAAGTGCCATATGAAAAACTGTGAAAATGCGTTCAGATTGTTCTGATACTTTTGGAAAATGATCCATGAGTCATTTTTGAGGTGTATGAATTAACCAAACCTCAATTCAATGCATGGTGTGACCGAAATGGCTAAAAGTGTCTGATATCAGTTTGAAATTGATATTAACATTAGAAAACAACACAAGTGACATATGAAAAACCGAGCAAATGAGTTCGGATTGTTTTGAAACTTTAGGAAAAAGATCCATGATTCATTTTTGAGGAGTATGAATCAACCAAAACTCAATCCGACGAACGGTGTGACCAATATGGCTAAAAGTGTCTGATATCAATTTGAAATCGACATTAACTTTAGAAAACAACACTACTAACATACGGAAAACCAAGAAAATGTGTTCGGATTGTTTTGATACTTTATGGAAATGATCCATGAGTCATTTGTGACGTGTTCGAATCAGCTGTACCTCAATCCGATGCATAGTGCGACCAGTATGGCTAAAAGTGTCTGATATCAGTTTCCAATTGACGTAAAATTTAGAAGAAAACACTACTAGCATACCGAAAACTGATCAAACGCATTTGGATTGTTTTGCTACTTTAGGAAAACGATCCATGAGTCATTTTTGACATGTAAGAATCAACTGCACCTCAATCCGACACATGGTGTGACTGGTATGTCTAAAAGTGTCTGATATCAATTTCAAATTGACATTAACTTTTGAAAACAACACAAGTGACAAACGGAAAACTGAGCCAATGCGTTCTGATTGTTTTGATACTTTAGGAAAATGATACATGAGTCATTTGTGACTTGTAAAAATCAACCGCACCTTAATCCAATGCACGATGTGACCGGTATGGCTAAATGTGTCTGATATCAGTTTCAAATTGATATAAACTTTAGAAAACAACATCACTGACATACGGAATACCGAGCAAACACGTTTGGATTGTTTTGTTACATTAGGAAAATGATCCATGAGTGATTTATGATGTGTACGAATCGACCACACATAAATCCGACGCATGGTGTGACCGGTATGACTAAAGGTGTCTGATATAAGTTTCAAATTGACATAAACTTTAGAAAACAACACAAGTGACATACGAAAAACTGATCAAACACACTCGGATTGTTTTGATACTTTAGGAAAACGATCCATGAGTCATTTGTGACGTGTACGAATCAAACGCACCTCAATACAATGCCCGGTGTGACCAGTAAAGCTTTTCATTAGATAAAGAATCAGTATTTATTAAATGAGATAAATCATCCAAAAACATATTGATTTTACATTATTCCCTTTCATTCTTATCAGAATGAAAACATTTGAGTTTATTATTTCCATATTTTAGTTTCAAATTTCCATATTAATGTATTCTTTCATATTAATGTTTTAAATTATTCCATTATTGTATTACTAATATAATATTTGTTTCCTTATATAGGTGATTTTTTCCTTGAGTTAGGATGCTTTGTTCGACAACAAATACCATGGACGACAATTTTTGAGATAGGATCACATATATCAAATGATGAAACATTAATGTTTGTAACTATTGTTAGATAATTGTAATTGTAACCATGTAAAACATTGTTTGAAATGCATATAGAAGTGTGTTTTTTTGTATTCATGATGTTAAGTAAATTTATATAGAATTTTTTGTCAAAATATTGGGTGCGGGTGCTATTTTGTGCAGGTGTGCAGGTGATGTTGGTTTGTGCAGGTGTGCAGGTGTGTAGGTGCTGGCTTTGCAGGTGTAGGGGAATGCTCCTTTATCTACGTTAGAAAACCATTGTTAATGTCGGAGTAAATAAAGGGGGGGGGGTCCCCTTTATTAGAGTTCCGAAAAGCGGTGATAAAGAGGACCCCCTTTATCTACGCCGACATTAACAACTCTTTTCTAGCGCTGTTAATATAGGTTTTTAGCGCTGATAAAATTCCAAGTTGTAGTAGTGAATACATTTCAATTTAAATTATTCAAATTGTAGGTTAATATTTTAATTTTTTTTTAATGTAAAATTATTTCAATTATATTATAATTTTAATAATTTTTGTCCTTTGAATCAAATTTATATTGAATTTTGATATAAAAACTTTTTAAAATTTTGAAAATTTTTCTTGGGAAAACCATTTTTTTCAACACATCTATTTGTTTCATTTTAAATAGGACACTACAAGATATATGAAATGAATTTTTAAAAAAGGATTCCATATTTGGAATCATAATAATTTATATTATCTAATGACATCAAATTAATTTTTTACCACACTGAATATTTAAAATGGTAAAAATCAATTATCGGGGTTAAGTTAAAAAATGTGTTTATTAGGGGGTTAAACTAATAAGATAAGGGTTAAAAATTACCTAAAACAATTAAATACCCATGATATGGTTATTTTTATACCTTATGTAATATAATTAGTGATAATTTCATAGTTTGGGGGATTTTGGAATGGAGAAAACGTGGGTTCCACTTTCTATTTTCAAAAATAACAAGTCTGGCCTCTCTCAAACATATAAAAGGTCAACCCATATTCTCCCTTATTAAAACATAAAAAACCCATTTTTTAAGAAAATTAATATGATTATATCTTCATTAATCCCCTACAAACATTCTATACTAGTTTGTTTTTTAGAAATCTAATCTAGAAAGGCTTTATGTACAAATATAAAAGATTTATCTGAATAAGAGGTAACATTCTTAACGTGCATATCTGTTTTTTATTCCACCTTAGTAAAATACTATTACATGATGATAATATAATAATATATATATATAATATAATTATATGTTTTTATGTTATGGGAATAATGTATATGTTTCTCCGCATCCATTAAATAGAAAACGAAACCATCGATCGTGCATACAGGGAACTACCGCCTCACGAAACGATGTAATTTATTTTACATAAGCTCATTTAAAGGCTAGATATAATGAAGGATTTTACATATTTATATTACATTTATGAAATTATTAATATTTTTTAATTATTATACCACATATATGGGGATACGATAACGTCTATAATATGTACGGCAGACTACCGCATTGCGAAGCGATGTGATTCATTTTTTGATTACTATTTACATGAATGGTATTAGGGATAATTTTAATGAATATGTTCCATAATTGTGAACTAATAATAATTTTTTAAATATAATATAACATCTAACTTCTTACCTTACAATATTTTGGAGAACAATAATGTCACTCGACCATACGTGCAGACAACTACATCCTCATAATGATGTGAAATGTTTTTCATTTTATTTCTATATGGGTGGTAATAATGAAGGGTTTGATTTAAATAAATGTTATATGTAACATAATAATAATTATTTAATGGTAAACTAATATTTTTTCTATTTTATCTATCATTAGATAGAATGGAAACAATGTTTATGTGTACGTACGACCTACATTTTCCAAGAATGGGGTAATGCATTTTCTCTATATAAAATTTAGAGATTAATATAAATACATGTATAAAAAAGAAATATAATATTTATAAAATTTTAAACATTATTTATATTATTAATTTATGATTAAAGTAAAAACGTTGACGTTACAGAACCAAAACATACATGAAAATGAAGTAATTATCACATGAAACAATAATTATAACAAATAATTCTTAATAAATAGGTCATAAAATAATATTAATAAATCATATATGGTAATAAATATATGATTATTTTTTGGTAAAATATTTATAATAAACTTATAATTATCATACAGGAGTTTCATACACATATTAAGGAATTCATACTCAAGGTAATGGTTTCTCGTCTCACAATTACTTTCGTGAGACATACACCATATGCACAACTTATTCTTTTGTGTGGTATATATAATGACCCTTTTGATATTTTATACCAGTAATATACTTCAATTAATTGTATTTAATGTTTCATTTTATATTAATTTATTTCGTGGGTCATATAACTCAAAGGATACAAAAGCTTTAATGGTTTATTTCAGAATCCCATCATTATTCGGGATTATTTTTGTTTAAGTCCCCCGTAGAGGAATTATTTTTTATTTATATCATAAACTTAATATATTTATTTATACATTATTTATTAATAAATATTTTATATAATAAACCATTTTACTACTCTTTGATTCTTAAAATAATTGAGAAAAAGTTTATAAGAAAATAGGACATTATTTATCTATTCGGTCAAAAACCATTTTTCATCAAAATATATTATTTCTAAAAATGATATAAAATTTTTTTAACCTTTAAAAAATTATTTATTAAATAATTATTTACCCATTTTTAAATTTTAATTTTTTTTGAATGAAATCCTCACGTCGTTTTCAAAACAAGGCATACATGGCCTTTCCTAAAAATGAGAAAGGAATATTTATTTTAATGGGTAGTATGGATTTAAATTACTAAAATAATAAAAAATTAAAGTTTTAAATCTTAATTTATGAGTTTAAATGGTTATTCTCAGAGAAAATTAATTTAAAACTTTTTTTTGGACTTTTAGTTTTTTTAAAATATTTTTTTTTAAATTGAATAGGTTAATTTCCTCAATAATGTTTTTAGTAACATTATTTATAGTTCTTATATTAAAAAGTGAATGAAACATATATTTATCTTATGATTCATTAGTGATATATTGTATTGATATCATTCATATTGTTTCTTTTTATGGTTTATAAATAGTTTTACACAATTTTTACAATTATATTACAATAAAAAATATTACTCTGGATAGTTTATGATTATTTGTATTTTATTGGGAAAAGTATTAACATTAAATAAGTTAGTTTGTAAATATAAAAGTTTATATTGATCATATTTCACCCATTTCATATGAGGAATTTTTTAGGCTTAGTATGTAATGGGTGGAACCTGATTAAAGAGAGCCCCTTGATGCATCAATAGGTATTGTCAGATAAATTAATTGGATAAATTTAACAAGTTTCTACCCATAGATTTAAAGTATTTGTGAAAGGACGTGCAAATATGTTTTAGATGTCTAAAATTGTGGATTACATCATAATGATATCAGTTATTAATTTCCGTGTGATTATTTTATTATTTATTATTTCCATGGTTATGTTTTAATGTCATGTTATTATTTGTATGGATTTATTTGATCATTATTTAATACTACCATATTATGATCATGAAATTGTTTGAATTAAATGTGTTTTAGTTTTTTTACTTTTCCATATTGATTATTATTATTTATTCATGATTTCTTCCACTGTATTCTCACCCTTAATTAGTATATAATATTTCCCCATTATGATGTCTTTTTCCCATAATACCAGGAAGTGTTTTCTGATTGATATGTACGGATATGTTTAGAGGAAATATGAAATTCTCAAAGAAAATACATTTTTTATTTTATGATTTTGATTGTAAATGTGAATTTCTAGTATGTATCTAGTTTACCAAGATTCCTAAAATATTTGGTCCTTTAGGATGTGAATCCATGTATCTTATTATAATGTAATAATTTAACCACTGAATCTAGGATACTAGGGTCAAAAATATTAAAATACATTTAAAATTAATGTTTTCAATATATGATATAAAATAATCCTTATTTAAATGTTACAAATATTTTATTAACATTTTGTTTTATTTTTATCTATTTAAATAGTTATTTAATCATTTTATATTTTATAAATTGATATTTATATTAAAAATATGAATTTTTATTAGTATTTTTTTATTAAAAATAATTTTATCAATCTTTGAAAAAATAACATGGGTTTCATTTGAAAAAGTAACAGTTATTATTCTGTATAAATTGTTTTCACATGAATTATATGGTTTTATTTAAAATTTAAATTTAACATATTTAGAATATAAAATTAAAATATTTTTAATTATTATATATAAAAATAAATAAATAAACATTCATGAATTTATTATTGATTAGTTAGTAATAGTTATCTAGTCTTTTAATTCTAAAAGATATTTTTACAATGAATTTCTATTCCATTATTTTATTTATTGTAATTCTCTAATAAATAATGACAATAAGAAAATGAGCCCAGTATTTATATATTCAATCAAATTAACAATCATATAATGATTATAACACCACATTGAAAAAGAATAAATTTATTTTTATGATTAAAAATACATTTCCTTTAAAATAATTTCCGAACATTTTTTTTATATTAAAAATAATTTTTATCATGTTAAGAATTTGAATTTAATAAAATGGATTTATTAGTTAGAATAAAAAAAGATAAATTAATCATGTCAATTTATTTATTTTTTTATAAAAATAAGTTACCAAGGTAAAAGTAATTGACTATGGTTAATGTGAAATAAGGATAAAGTGCCTAATAAAATGATTAAATAATAAAATATCAAAAAAAACATATATCCCCATAGGTAGTTAGGGTAATTTTTAACTTCCATTTGTCATATATTTACTAAGGTTCAATTATGGATCAATGTTCCATGACATTGACATTTTTTATTATTAAAATGTTTGTATTTAAAAAAAATGCCACACCTTCCCAAAAGTTCCTTTTCAACACCCATTCCATGAAAAAAATAAAATTATACATACTAGATATAATAAAAAATAATTACTTACCTAATAATAACTATCTATATTGGTTTGCTTCTTTTCTTAAGAAAATTTTAAAATTCCTTCAAAACCCTGAAGGCTTCCAATGGAAGATCCAATTTCTTATTTAAAAGTATTGATTAATTATCCATAATTCTTATTGAAATTACAATCCAAAGACTTATTAAATATTTTTTTTACCATTTTAATAGTATTTTTGAAACCATTAATATCAAATAAAATTGATTACAACACTATATAAAAACATGTTCATACTCATTTTATTGTTATAAAACATTCTTGTTTTGGTCTGTTTTATAACCTCCATGACCGATGTTATGAAATCTATATCATGAATGAATAATAATGATTAAATAGTATTAATATTATTAAATAATAATAATGATTAAATTTTTAATAACTATATAATGGTATTTTTACAAAATATATTCACTGATAAATTCAATTTTATTATTAATTCAATAATCATCAAAGGGGGATTTTATGAATTCATTATTAAATTATACATAAGGATCAATGAAATAAATATTTTAATCTATAAATATATAAAAAACATGTAATAAATCATCATGAATATACTATAGGTTATGAAACCATGATCAATGTGAAAAGAGAAAAACTTCCAAATCAAAGCATGGAGGGAAAAAATAATAGTTAATACATGAATTCATTTTAACAAAGAATGTATAATAAATGGGTAATAATAAATTAAAAATGAATGGATTAAAGCAATATAAATAAAAGTATTATTATTATATAGATTAATAATCAACCTAATTTTTTATATATGGAGTTAGTATGAGTCTGACCAAGTGAAAGTCTAATGTAAGAGTATTCTTAACTCAACTTCCTTTCGTTGAGTTATATCCTTTTATCACTAAATATATTTTTCAAATATTTTTTGAATTATAAACTATGATTATTTTATGTTTTACTCCCACTTTATTTATATGTATTATAATTATTTGAAATAATATTTTCCTTTATATATTATTACTTCACTTGTTATTATCATTATAAGTGTTTATTTTCCAATCGAAATTTTAAAATAATGATTTTTTATGTTTAAATTTATATTTGGAGAAATTTTATATTATTTATGGAATAAAAAACATATACGTTCTTACAATTTATCTATTTTTTGGGTTTACTATTTTTTTTACCATTTCTATTACCTTTTTTTCACAAATATATTGAAAGTATTCTTGTATGTAGATCTAAAAATATGTTTATTTTAGAATGTAATCCTTATGTAACCTATCCAAATTCCATAAATGTTTTATGTATAAAATTTTATATAAAAATTTTATATATTATTTTGATTTATATTTTTTTGAATTTTTTTTGAAATAATAATTTTAACCTTTTAAACTTGATTCATTTTTAATGATTTTACTCTATTTTCAGAAGTGTGAAATGAATCTTCCTTTTTACTAATTTACACATGAACACATTTTAGCATCGTTAAATATATTTTACATAATAAAACATCCTTTCAAATATTTCATGGTTTTCAAAATGTAATTATTATCCTACTTTATTAATAAATTATTTTCAGTTAAATAATAATTATTAAAATTTAAACAGTATTTATTCTAATTTTTATAAAGAAACTTTATAATGATCTCATAAATGGGTTATAATGTATTTCATAGTCCTTTTTCAAATAATATGAATCATTTTGGATAATCTTAAATAATTTCATCTACCTTTTTCCCTTGGATGGTTTTTAATCATGTTATATAGAAATAGTTTTGGATATTTTTCATTCTCATAGGGTAATTATGAAATGAGGGAATTTTTAAGGTTTTCATATTCATGTGGCACACATATATAGGATTTATAATTATATGATTCATGGGTATATTATATTAATCCAATGAATTGGGTTAAAAAAGATATCTCATGAGATCTAAAAAATAAATAGGTGGTCTTACCCTACCCATATGGGTTCAAGGGTGGTTAGCCCAAGCCCAAAAGGGTACATGAGCGGTCATCCCCAACCTAATGAGTTATAGAATTTCTATCCCAAGCCTACTATATTATGAGAAGGTTGTATGTATAGTACATTATGTGGTAAACAACAATATGGTTATAAATTCACAATGTGATTTGTTCCATTCTCTTATTCATGAAATATTCATATGTTATGCATCATGACTAAGTTATTCCCCATAACTAATCATTACAGTATCATGCATCTGCATTATTACATTATTTAATATATTATGTTATTAGGATAATAATTTTAAGGATCTATTTATATCATTCCATATTGAAAAAACTTATGGATCCACTTTATTCGCATCATATATTTATCTTATGTTATGGTTCAAGGATCATGATTATTGATTCATGTTTCCACAGACTGATAAATCTATTTTTTACGACCCATGCCATGTGTCATAATTTATGATTTATGATCTCTGTTTTATTTGTTATTGTTTTATGATTCTAACGCCCTATGACTAATGAAATATATTTTTTCAAATAAATTTAATTTCGTTGATATCTCGTATTACATGAAATATTGTGTTGAAACAAACCACAATATATCATTAATGTTTTATTATTTAAGGTAATAGTTGGAACCTAACCGTTAAAATTGAATGTATTAATATTTAGAATTAAATTATGAAAATTATATTTTTTAGAAATGTATAAAATGAATCCATTGGTTATCAGTTAATTATAAATGAAAATAAAAATCATTTAAAAGTAAAATATACGTTCTTAATAAATTTTTTTTTATCTGTTCATTGTGTATGGGATAATAATAAATCCAATTTTATGCTTAAAGACTATTTTTTCTAAAAACCAATTTCGACATGTTTTGGGAACATAATTTGAAATTAATTATTTAAAATTTTAGAAAATTTATTTGAAAAAGTGATCTTCATTTTTTAAATAATCAAGTGAAAATATTTTTAGTGTTAATTTTCTATATTTTGTTTAAAAGATTTATTTTTTTATAAATAGTGAAAATGATGATTTTGATAAACATTTTTCTTTTCTTTAAAGCATAAAAAAGATAAATTAATTTTAAAATTTTATTAAATGTAAGATTTGATCAATTATATTATTATTAATCAAATTTAGTTAAATGGAGTCAGTTTTAAGTAGAACATTGATATTCCAAACTTTTATACTTATGAAAACATTCTCTTTTGAAAATGAATTTTTATTATATTTTTTGGTTTAATTTTAAATTAAATTATACCATATCCATGAATGGAATTTGGTAAATTAGATTCAAAACTTTGAATAAAAATTATTAATATTATTTTATAATTTCAGAATATTTTTTGGTAATAATTAGTAGTAAAAATAGTAAACATTCATTACCATAGTTATGGTTAAAACAAGTTTATTGGGGGAGGGTTAACCAGATTCTGAGGATAGGATTTTTATTTAAACATGAAAAAGAAATCAATTTTATGACTATATTTTGACCTTATAATATCCAAAATTCTAATATATGGTCAATTTTAAGAACTTTTCTTATTAATGGATTTATCATTTTTTATTTATTTTGGAATTTTCCAGGTAGTTTCAAGTAGGTCCTCTCCCTCACTTTTAAAAAGACATCTTATTTCTTCTCCTCTATAAACTTATAAAAAAAATTTAGAAATAAAATAACTACCCAAATCGTAAAGACGAATATAAATATGTATATAGTGAACATGTGTTATTTTTATGTCATTATTAAAATTCCCTATATTATGTAATCATAATCAATGTTCAAGGACCAAAACTACCAAACTAATTCATACATGAAAAAAATAAAGTTTTTACTACCCATAACAGTAATTTTAATAAAAATTGTTAATAAATTTGTTGTAAAATGTTATAAGAAAAAAATTAAAGGATACATATTGGTATGGTTTTATAATAAAATTATAATGAATTTATATTTATTATTTTGGATGTTCAAACAAATACAAAGGATGTCGAACTTGAGGTAAGAGATGTTCCTCTAAAATTTATTTCAATGGGACAGATTCCATAATCACTACTTGTTTATTTTGTGTAGTTTATATACTACCCATGAATGTATTTTTTGATAAAAAAACAAAAATTATGGGATATACATATCCACATAAGTCTATATCTTTCACGGGGTTTACAATTAAAAATTTACCAAAGTGGTATGGTTTTTAGGATACAATCTTACTGTATATCAATATTTTTTATGATAATTCTTTAGATTATGAATTATTATTATATTTCTATCGTTAATCTCATGAATTTACATATCCTTTTGTTAGTTCATGAAAATATGTTATTTAGTTTCATTTTTATATTCTTATGTGCTCATTAGTCAAAAATATATTTTTTAAAGAAAAACTAATATTACTTCTCTCTTTAATCGAAAATCATTTCTATTCGAGTCAATGTTTTCTAATTTTTTTAAATAATGTTAAAAATATTATATAAGGATTTTTAAGTACTTTTTATCCATGGTTTAATATTTTTACAATGATATAAAAATAATATTCTTTTCATTTTCAAAACACTGTACTTTGTACTTTTTATGAAAAGTATAATTAGAATCTTTGTTTTATCATAAACGATATTAGAATAATTTACCACCATCATGATCACTAAATTATTTGAATATTTATTTATATGTTTCTGTAATTATTTTCAAATATAATTTTTTCCAATTTTTTTTTTTAATTTTTAGATTTTGATGATTTAATTTCAAAATGGAAAGGGTATTTTCCTTAAGAATGTTTTGATTTCCTTTTATTTGTATTTTTATTCATTAATTAGAAAAATTTTGATTCTACATATGATCTACCTGTGATATTATACAATTATACTATACTTATTTTTTATTTGGATGGTTTATGATTATGATGAAAATATGATTATGAAACCTGTTACATTTCGATATATTATGATTATGAACCCTGTTTCTTTTCCTTAGGTTATGCTTTGATAAAATGTATATGATGCCCATTTTCTTTCTATAGTTTTTGATATGATAATTTTTTTTATCTAGTGGCTCAAATATGTATTAATTTTTATATGTAATGGGTTGTATTAGAATTATATATCCCTCTAATTAATTGGGTAAATATTGATAGTTCATGAAGTAAAAATATTATCCATGCACATGATTTCATGTTCACAATTTCATGTATGAACCTAGTTTTAATTTCTATAAGATTAATTGTGGACCTAGATTTCATTTCAATTGGTTTATGCATGGATTTATTTTTTATGTATACATTATTATGTGGGGACTTGGTTTTTTGTCCATAAATTTACAGAAGGGTCTAATTTTATGTCTTTAACTTAATGATTGACCTTATTTATATTTGCACGTGTTCGAAATGTTATAATCATATGTTTTTTTCATACTATTAAGTATATGATATTCTCTCAAATATCATGTTCATTGATTTCTTTTATGATTTGAATTTATTAACATCCAAGATTTATGCTTTGATTGAGGATTATAGTCTATGATATGTAGGGTATGGTTTGAAAATGATAAGATCATACTATCATACCCTTATGCTCATTTTATTCCCAAGTGACCATTTACATCACCATTTTTTTACCCATACTAATAATTTCAGATCACCCTTTCTAATGTTACCTTTCCATAGGTTTTAAAGCTGGGTTTAAGGGGGTATGTGTAAGAAGAGTACTATAAGGGAAGATATTTATGGGTGATGTTGATGAGCGTTCAATAAATTAGAAGATTGTGCATATAGTCTCTAAATACACTAAACCATTGTGGTCCTCAGGTGTATATTTGTAAAATTTAAAGAATATTCATCTAAAATATTGAAGTATTTATGTATTAAAATATTAGATCTCTATTTTTGATATTATAGAAAATTATAGTAAATAATTGGAGTTTAGGGGTAGAAGACATTGGCTAAAAACATGGGGATATGTTTAAGTATAGGATACTTTCATAATTTTTTTGTAATAAAGTGATTATGTGGTTTTAATAGAAATATATCCTTATTTGGATACTACAAGTGGATGTGGCCCTGGAATAATTGTAGCTTAGGGTAATAACATTGAAAAGGGTTCATTAGGCTTTGAGACAATCATCACATGATTCATGACAATAAACCTTACTGTAACCCTTGTTATACCCTATCAGGGTATATGTTTTGGAAATTTAGAAACTCTTTATGAACCATAATGTAATATTGGAATAGTTGATGACTATAAATGACCAACATTGAATATTTGGTGTCATAGGATGAAATGAAGGTGTCAAGATTTAGACATCCCATAAATTTTTCATATATGGTTTCCTACTATGGTTATTGTTTCTTACTCTTTTATTTTTAGTTTTAAGTAGTGGATGGAACCCAATTTCATTATGCTAAAAATGAATGTGATAAAAAATGCAACAAATACACACCTGAACAACCAAATATTGGGGGAGATGAAATGCATAATATTTTTTTTCATTCTAACACAATTATCTCAATATATGAATCATTATAAACTTAAAAATGAGAAATGGAGGGAATAATATTATGCGGATTCCTTCATGAGGAAATTTCCACCTTCATATAGTGTGTCATATATTCTATTTTTATTAGAAATTGATATGTTCTATTGACGATATATTTTATATTCTGTATTGTTTAGGGCATGAAAAATCCATTTTAATCATCTATCATTTAGAAAGTGATAGAGATCACTGGTGGAATCATATTAAGAATATAGATATACAGGAATAAATTGACTACCTAGAGTGGGATGAGTTTATGAGATTATTTTTCAATTAGAACTTTCATCATATTCTTTATATGATAATAGAGAATAAATTCTATGAGATAATGAAGAAGAATGTTGAACCTATTAGTACCTATATGTAAAATCATTCTTTACCCATGAGGTATGCTTATAGTATTATCATCCAACCTAAAATTAAGTTTGATATATTATTTATTGTCCTAAACCCATTTATTTGAAACATGTTAGATATATGAGACTTCAATAGCTATGAGGAAATCATTCTATGTGCACTAAAGGTAGAACTGTAAATATGAGATTCTGACTATTCACATGATTTTGATAAGAAACATAAGATTGAGTCTCCTGAAAACTCTAATAAATCACTTGTTGGAAATAAATTCTATCCATCTAAATTCCAGATATGTGTTAAGAAACATCAAGGTAACTACATGAATGTAAATGCGAGGAGTTTTAAATGTGGATGGGTGGTTCATAGAGCCCATGAATGTCGAAAGGAAATGAATGAGATTTTTAATATAGTATAAGAGAAGAAGACACCCACTACCGAACCATCCATGCTCTAATGATTTAAATAAAAAGGTTATGGAAATTATACCATCCAATTCATAAATTTAAAGGTTTATGAAAATTTTCATCATCTGTAACCTTTTAGGATCAATGTAAAATAGAAATATCTTATAATAACAACTTCTAAAGTGGGTAATGAGAATAAAATGGTAAGAAATTCACATATTATAGACTCTAGAGAAGATAATGTCTTATTTAATTCTTACTCTTCCCACCCTTTTATATCTATAGAATTTTCAAAGGGTATTTAATTATCAGTTTAATGATTAAATATTGAGTTCGTGGTAAAAAATACCATTTGTATTATGGTTCAATATAATGTATATAGTTCCTCAATAATTAATGTTTTTGGGAAAGTTCTTCTTGAAAATCTATTGATTCTCCCATTAGATAAATTTGATGTGATTCGAGGCATGAATTTTATTTCTTTGTATAGATCTCATATTAAATTTCCTATAAATTACGTCACATATCATACTCGCAATGAACCCACTCTCATTTATTTGTGTGAGGATGAATACAAACTCCCCATTGAAATTTCATCCATTTTATGGTTTTGTATTTGTTTTCAAAATTGGTGTTTATAGAGAAATGTTGTCCAGAAATGAAACATTGATGACATACCTATTGTGAGGATTTATTTGATATATTTCTAGAAGTGTTTCGTAGTCATCCAATAAATCAGGAAGTTGAGATCTCAATTGGAATCAAACATTGGTATACACCAATTTAAAACAACCCTTATATAATTATGACTATTGAGTTGCCATAATTGAGGAAGTAACACAAGGTTAATCTTGATAAGGTATTTATTCAAAAAAGTGTGTCACCTTGAGGTGCACATATTCTTTTTGTTATGAAGAAATATGTATCGATGAACTTTTTAATGGTTATTAAGAACTAAAAAATTAACAATCAATAACAATCATCCTATACATCATATCAATGAACTTTTATGATCTAATACATAGATATTAATAATTTTCCAAGGGTGATCAGTGTTATAGATATATTAAATTGAGTGTGAAGAATAAGGATATAAACAAGAAAAAATTACATATAAGTTATGGACACTATGAATGTATATTTATTCTTGTTGGTTTTACTAATTCACCAACTATCTTCATGAATTTAATTAATATAGTCTTTATAGATAAACTTGATCTGTTTATGGTAGACATTATAGAAAATATTTCTATATTTTCAATGCGAATAGAAGAAAATGAATATCTCTTGAGAATTATACTAAAGATCATGAGGAAGGAGAATTTGAATGAAAAATTTACCATGTGAGAATTTTGGTTACAAAAGGATTCATTTTTGGGTAATATAATCACAAGAGAGTGTATATCTGTGGATCCATTGAAGAAAAAATTTATCTAACATTGAACCAGTCTAACAAATTTGATATCAATCTAACTTTTTCATGGTTTCGATGGATATTATAAATCATCTATAGATCATTTTTCATGAACATGCTCCTTTAGATGTATGAATATGACGAAATTTTCAAGGAACTATAGTGAAGGTTAGTCAATTAACCTATTCTTAAATTAACCAATAGTGGAGAATTGTTTTCATTTTATAGTGATGTATCAAATAATGTATTAGGAAGACTTATAGAAAATAATGACATGGATATTGATTATGATTCCCAATAATTGATGTTTCATGAGAAAAATTACCCCACTCATGATTTGGAGTTAGATGCAGAATGTTGTTTATCAAAGATATGGAGACATTATATTTATGGGGAATGTTGGGATATATATACTAATAATAAAAGTATAATCTATAAATCCACAAAAAAGAGTTACATTTGATCCATAGAATATGGTTTCAACTGATTAAAGATTACTTCTTACCAATACCCAAACACCATATGAAAGAAAACATGGCAGCTAATTCTTTGATTCAAAAGGATCATGTTATATTATCCATGATGAGAATCTGAAAATATCCAATATTTATAGATTTAGAAATGTTGGATATTTAAATATATAAGGAAAGGGAGAAATATTATCATTATCAAATAAGGGTACCACCATATATCCAAGTAAGATTAAAGAGGCGAATAATGAATTTGTAGATCTATAGAAGAAGGATAGAAATGTTCCTGAGTTTTACTTTGATTATGATTGAATTATAATGTTATTGAAATATGTATGTGTTATGTCCATACCATATTTAAATAGAATCACATGGATGATTCTCATAGTTCTTCATTCTCAAGTCATCCTGGAATTATAAATATTTATGTAGATCATAAGGAGTATTTTTAGTGAAAAAACATGTAGTGATATATTTCAGAATATATATTAGTTCATGGTATGTTAGTAAGTTAAGATTGAGACAAAAAATTATAAGTGGATGTTACAACCAGTACCCATTACAGAGTGAAAATGGGAAAACACCCCCATATATTTTGTAATTAAAATCCTTAAAACATCTAAAGGCCATAATGCTATATGGGTTATACTGAATTGATTTATGAAATAATCATACATAATTTCTATTAGAGAATATTAATCTCTTGATAAAATTTCAAAAATATACATTATGTAAGTGGTAAGGTTGTATGGAGTACTATATTCTATTATTTCTGATTAGGATATGAGGTTTACCTTGAGGTTTTGGTGAAGTCTCCAATATGATTCGGATATGGGCTAAATTTTTAACACATCTTATTATCCCCAAATATATTGTTAGACTACGAAAACCATTAAAGAACTATATGATATGTTGATAACTTATTCAATGGATTGAAATGGTTGTTGGGATCAACATTGTTCTATAGTTATGTTTTCTTACAAAAATAGATTTTACTCAAGAATTAATATTTCTTTTTATGAATATCTTTATAGAAATAAGAATAAAAATGTCATGTTTTGGGATGAAGTTGGAGAAATATATCTATTAGGACCTGAACTGGAAGATGAAATGGGATTAAATGTTATATCCACTATGTATCACATCATGTAATATCAAAGCTGATAGAAAAGTTATACTGAAAATTATTGGTGGGATCCAGAATGTGATGTTATTGGGAAAGTTCTTATGTAAATTTATCTATAGAATAAGGTTTTGAGGTTTAGAAATAAGGAATAACTGAGCCCTATGTATATTAGACCTTTCAAGAATCTTGATCAAGTAGGTATGATAGATTATCACTTGGTTCTACCATTAAACCTCTCTAATTTTAATGATGTGTTCCATATATCTCTATTGAGGATTTAGAAACCTGATCCTTAATTTGTAATAAAATAATAGATAATACCATTAGAGAAGTTTTTTTATGAGGAACAATTTTTGTGGATTCTACATCATAGAGATAGAAATCTATGAAATAACAGCACTCACATGGTCAATGTTTTATAGTGAGAACAACAATTTTAGGAAGCTACATAGGAACCTAGTGATATGATAATGCTGAAGAGTACATAGTTGTTTGTATCACAGTGACATAATTTCTCGGTTGAAATAAATTTTATTATGGGTATCATATCACACTTTTATATTTTATAAAATATTTTTTCAAAATATAATAAATTAATTTGATAGCTTGCATAACACACAACATTGAGTTTAAAAAAAATTTATATACCGTTAAAATAATTTTTTTAAGCTGATAATAAAAAAAGACATTAAATTGGTGGTTATAGATATTATTAACAATACTATGAAAATAAAATGGTTTAACCATGTATAAAATAAATTCATTTGTTAGAATAGATTAGAAATTAAAATATGAATCATTTTAATGTAAAAGAAATGGTTTATGAATATTTATTTTTATACACAAATTGAGTTTTCATTATAATGAAACATTTAAATAATATTATTGAATGATTTTAATGAAATTTATATATTATATATTAAATAAACTTTATATCATTTATCTAATATATTTTCAAATCATGGGATAATAATAAATCAATTTTAATGCTTACAAATATATTTTTGTTTTCTAAAAAGAAATTTCGTCCAATTTTGGGTACTTATTATAAAATTAAATTTTGAAAACTATAGGAAATTTATTATTCAATATCAATTTGTTTTTCAGAAATCAAAATCTAAAAATTATATTAATGCGATTTATTGATAATTTTTTGGAAAGAATAATTGTTTGATGAATAGTGGGAAATAGTTTTTTTATTAAAAATAGTAATTTCATTAAAGAAGTTAAAAAATTGAATTTTTTAAGTAGTTTAAAAATAAAAATTAGTTCAATTATATTAGTAGTAATCCAATTTAGGTAATTATAATCAATTTTTTCCATTTATGATTTGTAAAAATTTTATATTTTTGAAACATATATCTATAGAAAACAATTTTTTTTCATCGCATCTGTGGGTTTAATTTTAAATTAAATTATGACACTTATAAGACTGTAATTTTTTAAAATAGAATAAGTATTTGGAAGAATCATAATTAATATTATGTTATATTTTTAAATAACTATATTATCATTTTTAATAGTAAAAGTAATAAAAATTAATTACCACGATAATGATTTTAATGAGTTTACCTGGGGTTAACCAAAATATAAGAGAAATTATAACAATTACACTTGTCCAAATTTTAACACCACAAGTTTTTCTAAAAATAAATAGAAATGAATTGAAATTTTTTTAATAATATATTTATAATTAGGCTTTAAACATAATTTATCCTCTTTTATGTTTTGAATTTAAAGAAATTTTCATCTATAATTTTGTTCAGTAAGTTATTTGAAGTATGATGAAACAAAGACGTTTTTTTGAGAATAGTAACATACCATTATGAATAGTAATATGAATAGTAATATGACTCTAATTAATAGTAAATTTTATTATTATTTTATTTTCATATGGATTTAAGATAATAACATCTTGGATAATTTTTCATCGTGATATAGAAGTAGTTATAAAATTAGAATTGTTAATTTTTGAATTAAATTTGATTTTATTTCAAAATTAAATTATTAATATTTTGAAAATTATATTCAAAAAATGGGTTTCAATTTTGAATTCTACCCTTTGTAAAATGGTTAGGGTAATTATTTGGGGTTTTTCTAAAATTCCTGAGTTTTCGATGAATAGTGAAATACGATACAAAACTGTTTAATCAAATTACTCGTAAAATAGACAATTTATGACATCATAAGTGATGTAAGGACACTTTTTTAGAACTCAAATGTCATTATTAATTTTTGAGGTCACATGAACCAAGAATATTCCTAATATTGGGAAAAAATATAATAATATTGATAAAAATAATGAAAAATACCCCCTCTCCTCCACTATAAATACCACCCTCACTACCCTCTTCTACCCACACCTCTCAAACCATGATCCATGCCCATGTTCTACCCAATACTACTAAAATGACTCTTTACCACTTTATAGAGCTTCTGGGCTCACTAATAGGACAAAACCAAAGCCCTTATGAAGGATCTCGAGGAGAAGAGATCAAGAGGTATATATCTTATTTTATTTTCTTTCTTTTCTTTCATGTTAGTTTATTATCTTCCTTTCATTTTGGATTATGTTGAGATATTTCATTTAATATACCTCCTTATAGTATATATTATCGTATAGTGATGAGATATCCCCTTTCTCTCATCAATATATTTTTATGAAATTTAACGAGACGTTGTTAGAATGAAAAATTTTCGTGAGAAATTTCTCAAGTTTTCTTTTATTCGATGATTCTTTTATTTTCTTCTTCCTTCCTCACCTCCTCTTAAAAAAGATCCATAAAAGCCCCAGAATCTTGTATATTCTTGATTTTATCATGTTCATGGAAAATTCATCATTATTCTTTTTCTCCTCTCCCACTTATTCAAGGAATTAAAAACATTGTCCACGATGTATCGAATTACTGACATCATGAATGATGTGATTTCATTTATGATGAAATCAATCATGTCTGGTCATGAAACCATTTTTATGGTTGAACCGAGTTCTAATATATGAATTATTTACCATCCATTGATCTATAATTCTTTTTTACAAATGGTTTTAATTTATAAAACAAAATGAGGTCGTTATTATCAATGAACCACTAAAATGATCTAAATGAACATCATTAATGATTTAAATTATGAATCATCCTCATGTAAGAATTCAAAATAATAAATTGTATAATTTATTGTAATGAAAATATATTAAGAATAATCCATTCCAATTTTGGATTTTCACTTCCAATCGACAAGAACATCCATCCTGAACCTATCAGGGAAATCATGTAAAGAACTCACCAAAAAATAGTACAATGAGCAAAATACTAACAATTAAATGGTGAAATGATGTTATGAAATGATCATATAATATGTTATAAACATGAAAATGTTCCTATAAAATAATAATAACACTCTTTTAGCTATTATAAAATAAGCTTAAACATGTTTGAAGCAAGACAAGCCAGAGGTTGGGGAATTCATTACCCGATTTCCATTCTTTAGGTTAACCTTATTACTCATTATTTATGTTCTATTTAAATTGTTTGGATGATGACTTATGATTATAATATGTTTAATTATGTATATTTATATAGTATATAAATATTACACCAACTCTATTAAGCCTCACTTCAATTATATGATATTTATAAGGGACTTTACTTTTAAAATCCTCTTAAAATTCTGTTTTGTAAAATTCAAAAGCAATGTTTTTAGGATATTAATAATTTTTTATGATTATTTTATAGTTCTTGGGAATTTTTTATGATGAAGTGTGGGACCAATATCTCCCACCAATGCATTGGGGACGTGTATGTTGGAGGTCGGCCGCATGGTTACTCCATGTGTAACAAAGATGGTTACACAAATTGTAAGGTAGCCGTGATGGTTACAAAATATAAGGTAGTCGTGAGGGTTACAATATTATGTAATTAATGCACCAATATATATTTATGGTTATATTTATGTTCTTATGTTTTTTTAATCTTTTGGAAATATCATGTTTTACAAAGTTTGTATATATGGGTGACAAGCATGTCTTTTGAAAGTGATTTCATATGTTACAAGTATTCTTGGAATAAAGTGTTTTTTATCCTTTACTGAGATTTTGGTGCTCATACCTAGTTTTTAAATTATTGTCACAGGTTATAAGGATGTGTAAGAAAGTTAAGGAATCCAAGTTAAATGTTTGATTATATATCAACGGAATCATGTTTTATTTGGAATGTTTTAAATTTTTGAAGGGATGAGTACTTTTTTTATGGTATCCACTCTATAATACTGTTTAATGTTATGAATGTATTGTCCCAATTCAATAAATCTCTAAAAATGAAAAGATCCTCAATATAAAAAGGAAGTGACTTCTTGAATAATTTCAAGACTATGTAATGTAATAAGGTCGGGTCCTTACAGTTGGTATTGGAGGATGGTTTAGATAACATTAGGGGTTAGGATGATGTTAGTTGAATACCATAAATGATTTTCAATATTTATTAATTTGAAATGTTATAACATTTAAATATCACCATGTTACTTTGTCTACTGTATGTTTGTTTCGAATGGTTGTCCGTAGAATAAACTTGGAAGCTGAAGAGGATGGGCACCAACCCAGAATGGTAGGGATTGGAATCGAGTAGTTTTTCATAGTAGTGGATCATTTAATGAAAAAAATAAATGGTGGTGGAATCCATGAATGAGAACAACCAGACGTACCACAATGGAACATGACAATAGTAGGACATTTTATGAGACAACTCCCTCTAGCTTTCAATGGATATCCTAACCTAGTATTGGCTGAAGGATGGATTAAATCCCTTGAAAAGATATTCGATGTTATGGAATGTTCATAAAATCAAAAGGTAAGTCTTTCCATTTATCGTTTTGATGGTGAAGCCAGTAAGTGGTGGTCAAAGGTAAATAATATCAAGGATAGGGAGGACTTTGATGCCATAGATTGGGATGAATTTAAAAGACTTTTCCTTGAATTATTTTTCCTAAGGTGGCGAGAGATAGGACGGAGAACCAATTCCTTGAATTGAAATAGAAGGCGGAAGATTCAGTGGCCGTGTGTAAAGAAAACTTCACTCGATTGGTGGGGTATGCTCCAAATCTTATTCTGGATCTTGATAGAAAAACCAACCACTTTTTACTCGGTACTGAAGCCAATGTATCGAAGGGTGTTGGCCTCCCATGAATTCAAAAGTTATGAGAAACTTTTCCGATGTGATGAGAGGGTTGAGATGGAGTTTCTTGATGATCACATGCATTTTGGAAACAAGGATAAGAAGAGGTCCAGATGGTAAGCAATGGGTAAGAATCAACCAAAGTAATATGATGGTAAGAAAATCCAATTTCCATTTTGCAAAATGTGTGGCAAGAAGCACCCTAGGGAATGCCTTAGAAAAACTGGGAAGTGTTTTAAATGTGGTAAGTTTGGACATATGGACTGAGATTGTAATGAAAATGATAAAAAGACTAATCCGGATAAGAAAACTATAAAGTTTTTCAAATGTGGTAAGGTGGGTCATTATGAAAATACCTGCCCAAAGAGAGATCTAAATGATACGAAGAATCCAGAAAATAAGCAGAAAGGTGTATTGAGACCCTTTGCAACTATATCAGTAGATGTCAGTCCATCCATTGAAGTTGTTTTAGGTACTTTGTTTATTCACTCAGATTTTGCTAATGTTGTGTATCATCTTTGAGAAATTTCTTGTTAAATTCGAAATATCACCTCAACAAATGAAACCGGAACATCATGTTAAAACACCAAGGGGAAATGTTATATCAAATAGTAATTATAAAAATCTTTCAATTGCGGTCTGTGGAAATACATTACCAACGATCCTTGTTGTTTTGACGTTAGTGGAATTTTACGTGATTCTAGGAATGGATTGGCTTTCTTTTCATCATGGTAAGATTTACTACATGGAAAAAGAAGATGTTTTTTAGAAAGTATTTCAGTTTGTATATAAGAATGATCCCATACAATTGATAACATATCAGGAAGTTGGGAAACTATTGGAAGATGGAAATGAATGTTATGTCGCTCATATTGTTGAAAACACGGGAACTGTTCAGATTAATGTTGTGCTAGTGGTAAATTAATACCATGATGTTTTTACTGATGAGTTACCCAATGTAATACATGATTGGGAAGTCAAATTTCTAATTGACATGTTTCCTAATATTAAGAAAATTTCAAAACCCCATATTGTATGACTCAAATATAACTTATTGAATGGAAAAACCAGTTGCAGGATTTTCTTGATAAAGGATTCAATTATCCTAGAACTTTACCATGGGGAGCTCCTATTTTGTTTGTTAAAAAGAAAGATGGTTCCATGATACTATAAATTTATTACAGATCATTGAATAACATCACTATTCAAAACATGTTTCATTTTCCTCATATCAATGACTTGTTTGACAGCTCATGGGAGATCAGTACTTTTCCAAGATTGACTTGAGATCCGGATATCATCTGCTAGAGGTGATGGAGGATGACATCCCAAAATGGCCTTTTGAAGTAGATATGGGAATTAAGAATTTTTTTATTCCATTTGGATTAACTAATTCACCTGCTGTATTCAGGAATCTTATGAATAGAGTATTTCACGAGTTCTTGGATAAGTTTGTGGTTATGTTTATTGATTAAATTATGGTATTTTATAAAAATAAATAGGTTCATGAAAAAAATATAAGGGTTGTTTTACAAACCATAAATGAAAAGAAACTGTTTTTTAAATTCAGCATGTGTGATTTTTGGTTGTCACAGATTTCTCTTCCAGTGCACATTGTAAATAAGGATGGAATAACAGTTCATCCTGAAAAAAAAAGTGGTTGATGAATGGCCAAGACCCACAAATGTTACAAAGATTCATTGTATTCTTGTATTAACAGGATGTTACCGAACTTTTGTCAAGAACATTTCTCGGTTATCTAGACTGATATCTAAGATAACACGAAATTGGGTTAATTTAGTTTGGAAAGAAGACTGCGATGTTTGTTTTTATGAACTGATAAAGAGATTGGTAAATGCTCCAGTTTTGGTATTGCATTCCTGAAATGGTGATTTCATCATCAACAATGATTCTTCATTGAAGGGACTTTGTTGTATTTTGATGAAGAATGATCAGGTAATTTCTTATGATTCCAAAAAACTAAAACCACATGATTTAAATTATCCCACTCATGATTTGGAATTGGTATCTATAGTTTTTTCTTTGAAAATTTGGAGGAATAATTTTTAAATAACCAAATTTCAAACATATACTAACCATAAAAGTTTGAAATATATATTCACTCAGATGGAAATAAACATGATGCAGAGAAGATGGCTTGAACAGATAAAGGATTATGATTGCCCGATCAATTACCAACCTGGAAAGGAATAACAAGTGGTTGATGCCTTGAGTCAAAAACATCATGCATTATTAACCATGTTATGTTTTGAATATGATCCCTTGATTAAAGATTTCATGATTTTTGTCTTAGAATATGTTGGTGCAAGAAATACATCTATTTTGTTTCAGGTTTCAGTGCAGTCGTCATTGTCAGACAGAATTAAGCATGTGTAGAAGGAAGACTGTGATCAATAGAAAAATGTATAATTGGGTAAAATGGGTAAGTTTATAGAATTTAACCTTGATAAAGATTGTGTTTTATGATTTGGAAAAAGGTTGTGTGTGCCTAGTGATTCTCATTTGACGAAAGACTGGTTGTGTGAATCTCATAGTTTTCTATTTTCAGTTCATCCTGCCAGTACTAAGATGTACAGAGACCTTTAGGGGTATTATTGGTGGGATGGAATGAAAAGATAAATTTCTAATTTTATTTTGAAATGCTTAACATGTAAACAGGTTAAAGCTGAGCATCAATTACCTAAGGGGATGCTTCAGCCTTTTCTATTACCGGATTGGAAATGGGAGAATGTATCAATGGATTTTCTTGTGGGACAACCAAAGACATATTGAGGTAACAATGTGATTTGTCTTATTGATGATCAGCTGACAAAATCTGAACATTGTCTTTCTATTCGAGATACAATGTCTTCAGATCAACTTTATTGACTGTACCTCAAGGATATTATCAGTTTACATGGATTTCCTCTTTATATTGTATCTGATTGAGATCATGGGTTCACTTATATCTTTTGGAAGGGACTCTAGAAGTCGTTGGGCACATAAATAAATTTTTTTATGACTTTTCAACCTCAATCAGATGGGTAGATAGATCGAATGATTCAGACATTAAAGGATATTATTCGTGCTTGTTCAATGGAATACTAGGGATCTTGGGATCCACATCTTTCTTTGGTTTATTTTTCATATAATAATAGTTTTCATTCTAGTATACAGATGAAACCCTTTGAGGATTTGTATGGGAATGGTGTTGGACTCAAGCATTCGGAGATGAAGTTGGTGGATGAAAGTTGATGGGGCCATAATTTGTAGAAGAAGTGGCTTAGAAAGTAAATATGATCCAACAACACATGAGGACACCTCATAGTAGGCTGAAAAGTTCTCCATATAACAGAAGGAAAGACTTCTCTTTTGAGGTAGGTGACGATGTTTTCCTTAAAATCTCTCCTTATAAAAGTGTGATGCATTTTGGTAGGAAAAGAATGATATATCTATGATTCATTGGTCCTTTTTAAATGATGTAAAAATTTGGTCCAATTGAATACCGAGTATCTTTGCATCCAAATTTTATCGAGTACACATTATTTTTCATTTTTCGATGTTGAGAACGTATGTGCTAAATTCTTCACATGTCTTGATCCCAAAAGCAGTTTAGGTGGAAGAGAACCTTTCTTATGAAGAGATGCTAGTTCAGATTCTTGATCGAAGGGAACAAGTATTGCAGAATAAGTTAATCCACCAAGTAATTTTTTTTGGGAGAAACCGCATGGTTGAAGAATCAACATGGGAGTCTAAAAATGCTATGGGGGAAAAGTACCCTCAGTTGTTAAATAAGTAAATAAAATTGAGAGGATTAAATTTCCTGAAGGTGAGGACAATATAACACCATATTTTTTTCTAAAAATAAAGAGAAATTCATGGAACATTGTTTAATGTAGAAATTTAGAACTACCATTTAAACATAAATTTTCTACTTATATGTTTTTAATTTCATGAAACTATCATCTACAATTGTTTTCAATATGTTATTTGGAGTCAGATGAAACAAACATATTTTTTTTGAAGACAAAGATACCCCCATGAATAGTAAAATGAATAGTAATATGACCCAAATTAATATTAATTTTTTAATTATTTTATTTTCTTAAAGATATAAGATAATAACATAATGGTTAATTTTTCATTGTGATATAGAAGTGGTTATAGAGTTTTAATTGTTAATTTTTGAATTAAGTATGGTTTTATTTAAGAATTAAATTAATTATATTGTGAAAATTATTTTCAAAAAATGGACTTCATTTTTGAATTCTACATGTTGAAAAATGTTTTGGTATTTTTTTGTTTTTTTCATAAATTCTTGAATTTTTGATTAATAGCAAAATACGATAAAATACCGTATAATCTAATTACTATTATAATACACTATTTATGACATCATAAGTGATGTCAGGCCACTTGGTTCGAAATCAAATGCTATTATTACTATTTTATGTTACATGAACTAAGAATATTCATAATGTTGGGAGAAAATATTATTATAATGATTAAAATAATGAAAAATGCCCCCACTCCCCTACTATAAATACCATCCTCACTCCCCTCTTTTTCCCACACCTCTCAAGCCTTGATCCATGGCTATATTCTACCCAATACTCCTACCAAGGCTCTTCCCCACGTCCTAGAGATTTTGGTCACACCAAATGACCACCACCAAAGCCCTGAAGAAGGATCTCAAGGAGAAGAGATTAAGAGGTAAACATTCTCTTTTATTATTTCATTTTCATTCATTTGATGTTATTCTCTTAATTTCACTTTATATTATGTTGGGATATTTCATTTTATATCCCCCATTACTGTACATATTATGTAATAGTAATGAGATATCCTCTTTCTCTCATCAAACTATTTTTATGAAATTTTAAGGGACATCGTTAGGCTGCCGAATTTTGGTGATAAATTTCTCATGTTTTATTTTATTTCATGATTTCTTTCTTTTCTTATTTGTTCCTCACCTCCTCTTAACCAAGAGGAAATAATGCTACAGTATATTTTATATTCTATATTTTCTCATGTCGATGGAAAATTCATCATCATTATTTTTCTCTTCTCCCACTTATTCAAGGAATTAAATACATTGTCCACTATGTGTCGAATTACCGACATCGTGGACGATGTGATTTCATTTTTATTTAATTCCTTCATGTATTGTCCTGAAAAAATATTTATAGTTGAAAAATTTTATAATATATGTATTATGTCTCATACATGGTTCTGGAATTATCTTGTACACATGGTTTTAATTGATAAAACAAAATGAGGTCGTTATTATCAAAGAACCACTAAAATGATCTAAACAAACATCATTAATGTTTTAACTTATGAATCATTGTCATGAAAGAAATAAAAATGATGAATTGTATAATTTATGGTACAGAAAATATTTAAATACCACTCCATTACAATTCTATTATTTCACTTACAATCAACAAGAACATCCATCATGAACCAATCATGGAATTCATGTAAAGAACTCACAAAAAAACAGTGCAAAGAGCCAAATACTAACACTAAAGTATGAAATGATGTTATGAAATGATCATATAATATGTTATAATCGTGAACATGTATCTTTATAATACTAATAAAACTCTTTAAACCATTATACATGAATTTTAATCAAGTTTTAAGGAAGACAATCCTAAGGTAGGGGAATTCTTAACCCGGTTTCCATCCTTTGGGTTAACCGTATTCTTCATTATCTATGTGTTACTTAAATTGTTTTAATGATGAATTATGATTATAATATGTTTAATTATGTATATATAAAATGTATATACATATTCCATACACTATATTAAGTCTCACTTTAATTATTTGATATTTATAAGGGACATTTCTTTTAAAATCATCTTTTAAAATTCTGTTTTACAAAATTCAAAAGAAATGTTTTTATGATATCATTAATGTAGTATAATTATATTCCGATTCATGGGAATTGTTTATGATGAAGGGTGGGACGTATATCCCACTCAAATTAATTATGTATGTGTATGTTGGAGGTCGTCCGTAAGGCTACTCCATGTGTAACTACGATGGTTACAAAAATTGTAAGGTAGCCATGTGGGTTACAAATTATAATGTAGTTTTGAGGGTTAAAATATTATTTATGGAATGAACTAATATAACTTTATGGTTATAATTATTTTCATATGATTGTGGTAATATTTATCAAATCTCATTTTTTACAAAGTACGTATATACGGGTGTGAAGTATGTCTTTTGAATGTGATTTCATATGTTAAGAGTATTCTTGGAATAATTTTTTTATCACTTACTGAGCTTTTTGTGCTCATCCCATGTTTATAAATGATTTTCATAGTTTATAAGGATGTGTAAAAAAGTGAACGAATCCAATTTAAATGTTTGAATATCTATCAAAGAAATCATGTTTTTTTAATGTTTTAATTTTTGGAAGGAACTGGTTCTATTTTTATGGTATCCACTCTGTAATAATGTATAATGTTATGAATGTATTGTACCAATTCTCTAAATATATAAACTTTAAAAGATCCCTAATGTTAAAAATAAGTTATTTCATGACTATTTCAAGGCTATGTAATGTAATAAGGCCGGGTCCTTATACAAATACTATTTACATTCCATATTTAATCTTATCTAATCCGAAATTTGAAAATGTTTTCCTTTGAAAGCATTTGTCTTGGGAATGGATTTATCATAATTATTGTTTTTGGGAAATTTCAATGTGTATCTTCTCCCTCTCATATAAAATAAAATGTCATTTCCTCACCTATAAATTTTTCAATAACCTTTTCGTTACACTAATAACTACACAAATTGCATCATTACATCCCTTCAAAACTCCTAAAGGGCTTGGTTTGATTAATAATCCCTCCTAAGTTGGCTTTGGGAGAAAACCTAAAGAGGTTCTCCAAAGAATCGGTATAGTCCTTAACCATGATATTCAATTTTATTTATCCATATAAATCCTTCAAATATTATTTAACCATAATGAAATAATACGTTACAACCTGATATTTTATTATATATTTATTTTTAAATAAATTTTATATTTTTTATAGCTTGTGATACTCATAATATCACGTCAAATTGAGAAATAATATTGTATATCATTATAATATAGCTAGTAAATTGGAGGGTATGATTAATAATAAAAAAATATGGAAAAACAAAAATTATAAAAAATTATAAAATAAATTTATTGTTTATCGATTGATAAGAAATAAAAATAATAATCATTTGATTAAAAGAAGTGTTTTCTAAATAACATTTTTTTTCATGCAATGTCTTTTTATCATAAAAATTTAAATTGAACACCATTTATGAATTATTTTAATGAAATTTATATATTATATATAAAATAAAATATTTTTACCTTAATTTAAAACATTTTATAGGTATGCGATAGGAATAAATCAAATTTTATGCTTAAAATGTATTTTTCTAAAAACTGATTTTCATCCCATTTTGCACGCTAATTATAAAATAATTTTCATCCAATTGTTGAAATTAAATTTTATAAAATGGATTATATTTTTTTAATAATGGGTTCAATTTTATTAAATAAGTACCATTTAGTTTGGTCAATATGAATATTAACCTTAGTGAAAAATTTCATTTCGATAATGGGTAAATCATATCAAACTATGTTAAAACTAAATTTTAAGGTAAACATATTTCTTATTAATTCTTATTAGATGAATTTAATTAGACCCTTATAACATTATTCTCAAATTTAATTTTTTAATTGAATACTTTCCATGAAAATGACTTATATAATATTTTATGAAATTAAAAATACTAAATATCACTCTTTAAATTTGAAATAACTATTTTGTGTCGAAATTGGGAGAAATGAATGTTATGAATGAATATAAATTGATATTTTGAGAATAAATAAATTATTTTCATGATTGAAATTTATTTCTAATTTTTATTAATTATATAATTATATTAAATTCTTGTTCAATGAAAATGCAATATTTCTTTAATTAATAGTAAAGCAAAATATTTTATTTAATTTTAAAAGTGATATAATTTAAATGGGTTATAATGTTACATGAATTCAATATATGTTTAGGAAATTTTAGTGTACATTGAAATGATTATATTATAATTAAATTGTTTTCATTATGTATTCTAAGTCAAATTATATTAATAGTGTCAAAATTCATATTAATGTTATTTTACCAAAATACTATTTTATTAAATTATTTAAAAGTCATTAAAAAATTTAATAATGAAAAGGTGGATAATATATCATATAAAATGTCATCTAATATCCATTTATGAAAAAAATGCAACCTTATAAGTAAAAATATAACCCCATATGAGTGGAAAAGGCATTATAATGATTAAGGTCAAACTTGTTTAACTAAGATATTATACCAAAAGATAAGGTTTAAAATACCACTTAAATTGTAATAATTTTTTTTTTGACTGTATATCACCAATATAATATATTATTTTCTAATACATAGTATTTTGGAGACATTTGTAATAGATAATGACTTAAATATATTTTAATATTTTATGAAATTCCAAGAGTGCCCCTGACCTTAATTATAAAAGGGCACCCCTTCCTTCACTTATTTTCAGAACATCAAGAATCTTAGCATGAAAAAATCCATAAAAATCCCATTATAAACTAAAATATAAATTTTTTATCGGTTTTGGTATTCCAAAAGGTCTAACACTGGGCCCCTAAGATAAGATCAAAAGGAGTTGTTTCAAAGAACAAGTAATTGCCTTAACTGGACACTTTCTTTTTAATTATCATTTTACCACTTATAAATTAATTATATTTTCTATAAATTAATATGTTCAGTATTATAATTATAATCAAATTTTATTTTGATTATTAAATCCAAATTATCCACACTCTTTCCCATCAAAATAGAAGTGAATGTGTCGATCGTTTGAACGCACGACTTACTTTCCCCACATACCGATACAATTATTTTTCCATCAACATATTTAATGGATGGTAATTAGGATGGATTTAATGTTTATATTTTATTTTTTTGAAATAAATATCAATTTTTAATGATAATATAGTATCTAAATTATTACAGTCTATACATTTGGAAAATGATAACATCACTCATGCGTATTTGTGGACTACCATATCCACAAAACGACATGATTTGTTTTTCATTTCCATTATACATGGATATTATTAAGAATAGATTTAATGAAAATATATGAAATATATGATATAATAACTAATAATTAATTTTTAATGGTTAGTTACCTTTTTTCATTCCAACCATCAATAAGGGAATACAATGTCCATTCATACATATGGCATGCCGTCTCCATAAACGATGCAATTCATTTATTCTATATTTAAATTTAATTGAAATCTAAAAATATGTATAAAATTAATATTTAAGAGATTTATATCATTATTAACTGTGTGGATATGGCTTTACCATGATTTAATTCAATGGATCGAAACCAGAGAACCAAAACGTGAATGAAAAAACGAATTGGTTATTACCTAAAATAATGATTTGAATGAAAAATTGATAATAAATGGGTGATCAGAGATTTTATGTAAATAAAACATGGTATTAAATACATGATTATGTTTTAATAAGTTATATAATAAAGATATATATATTTATTAGATATTAGGTTTATATTCATATACAGGAATTCAAACATGTGGTTTTGGTTTATTTCACAATACCATCATCATTTAGGATTATTTAGGTTTATGAATACAATAAGGAAATTATTTTATATTTATAAAATAAAACCAATATTTATTATTATAATATTGTAATGTAATTTTTTATATTTCTCACCAGGTTTTATTTTTGATAAAAACGTTTTAAATAAATCTTTTTATTATTTTATGAATGAAGGATTTTTTAATTTTAACAATAGTATGAAAGGAATGTTTTATTTTAACTTATATGAAATTAATGGAATTTACCACCATTATGAATGATAATTTTTTTTAATATTCACATAAAATTTTTCATGTTTCTTTTAACGTAATACATGTTCATTAATATTTTGTATTTATTTCAAAATGAAAAGAATATCTTCCTCAATAAATCTTCTAGTGATATTTTTAATGTATATTCATCTATGTCAGAATTATTTGGTTAATATTATTCTTTACCAGTGATGTAATATCTTTATACAAATATATATATTATTTTTAATTATTTATTATTATTTTTATTTATTTGAGAAATTATCAAAATTTAGTATGCTTGTTTTGTAATTAGAATGTTTATGATGTTTATATCCCACCACATTCAAACAATGAATACATTAGACATAGTATGTTATGGGAGGAACCATAAATATCCCATTGATGCATTTCTAGGTATTATAAGAAAAACATTTTTGGGTATTTAGATAAGACATTACCCAGTTTTATAATATGTATTGGTACAAGGACTTGAATGTATGTTTATGATGTATGTTATTATGAAACAATTCCTTATGAAACTAGTTATATGGAATATTTGATTATTTTGTAATCCATGTATTTAGTCCCCTCTTTTATGGTATTAGTTATATGGAATACTTGATTATTTTGTTATCTCAGACATATTAATCATGGTTTATTTACATTTTTTATCTTCTATTGTGTTCATACCACCACTTATTATCTGAGTTCACACATTTCATATGTTTCCTTTCCCCAAGATTCCAGGATTTTTATTAAGATTGAAATATTGGGATATACTAAAGGGAATAATTGAATTTTTTTATTAAAATACTATATTATTTTTATGTTTTCAATTATAATATGAGATTCTAGTTTGTATGTAGTTTTACAAAACTATTTGTAACATGATGACATGGGTGACACACATTGCTAACCCGAACTAGGCCACCACATGAACTCAAACATTCTTCCATATACTCTAGAAGAATCTGAATACTAGTGATGGTTTGATAAATCCCTCATGGGAAAACCATAACATTTTTATTAGAGTAATACACCAACATAAAATTAGAAATAATAACTGAATGAATTATAACCACGAACAGTACAATACCAGTATCAAATGATTTCCAAAAGTGGAATCAGAGAATCAAAAACGGATAGTAGATATGTCATGCTAAAGTACGTGCCTTCTGTCTCAATAAAATAAAATAAAAATACACTAATGAATCCACCAAGAGGTTCATGAATCTTGTTTGATTCCCTCACCCATGCTCCATCCTGTATCGGTCATCTAACAAAGGGCCTTTTCCATTAGCCCATCCTACAACTGTGAAATCTATTCGTGTACTGATTAGGTTTCCCGAGTGGGGATTCCGTTCAACTTAGTAGGAAACCACCAACCGTGTCTAAAATAAATCCATTAAATATCAATGAATTAATTTTTATAAAGAATAAAATATAATAAATAGAGTAAATATTTTTTATTTATTCAATTACTCTTTATTTAACCACATAAAACACATGGGTTATGATGACACTAATCCTCAATACCATCCTCTAATCATTATAGAGTCTGTACTATCTTAAAGGGAGATAATATATCTGAATTCCATTGTTAGCATTCATAATAACAATTCATATCGTGACAAGATACATAAAACATATAAATTAGTCTACCTTGAGTAATTGGAACATAAGGCTCTAACGTCAAGGGTATAATGTGATTGAGATGAATGGAAGTGTAATATCATACTAGGAAAAGGGGGAAGCTATCATAGGATTTCCCCTAGACCAACTCCAAGAGCTCACATGATCCCTTGGAAATCAAAATAGATGCTCCCATGGTCATCCCCCTGAAGGCTCTCACAGTCCATTAGGTAATAAAAATAGAATATATCATGGTCTTTCTTCCAGAAGACTCTCATGGTCCTTTGTCTAATTAAAATAGGAGCTCTCATAGTCTTGTTTCCAGAAGGCTCTCACGGTTCTTTGGGAAATCCAACACTAACACCCCGGTTAACCCATGAGATATTCCATGCCATCATGATCACAACCAAGTGATATACAAAAGAAATCCATTTAAATCATTCAATTAATTAATTCAATCAATTAATTATTCATAACCATTTATGTTAATTAATCCAACAATTAATTAGTCACATGAATTCCATTAATTAATTAAAAAATTAATTAAACACCACAATTCCATTAATTAACCCAATGATTAATTAATCCCATGAATCCTTTCAATTAATTAAATAATTAATTAATAATATCTATCCCATTAATTAATTCTACAATCAATAAATCACTTCTATTCCATTAATTAATTCAAAAATTAATTAACTATATAATGTATATAAATTAATTCAATAACAGAATCATCATTTCACAATCTCAACATCAATTAATTAATTCAGAAATTAATTATTCTTAATTCACAATTCAAAATTCTGATAATTAAGCCACCAATTAATTATCCCTAAATCCACAATTAAATACATGGATAAATAATTCTTCAATTAATTATCTCGATCTCAAAATTCAATTATTATATCAAATCAACAATTCCACAATTAATTAATTAACAAAATTAATTAATTCAATTTATGTATTACACATGATAAAAGAACACCATTAATTCAATAATCTCATACATCTAAGTGATATCAAGACTGGGATTTGTGTAATAGGCCACTTACCACGATTCATCAATGAAAAATCAATAAATGTAAATCCCTAATATCCAGTGGAGTAACAATGTAGAATGTGATCTATATCTATAACCTAAATCAAGATTGAACAATTCAGTATCTCATAAATATAGATCTAGATTTATAATACTCTATCAATATCTAAAAATCTTGGTATATATATAAACACAATATGGGGTAACATCCATTAAATAATGACACAAGAAAATAGGATGAATTGGAAACTAAGCAGTATTGGATTAACTTATTGAGAGGGGTGAATATATTTGATACTGGCATCAAATTTTGAATAATGGAATTTGGGAAGGATTGTTATCCCCCTAAGAGGCTTTGAAATTGTGGAGGAATCTCTACAATCAAATGGGGTCAACATTGTGTTAATTTGGGTGGTTCAAGAAATTTTAATTTTTTTTGGATAATTAAATTCTCGCACACTGTTAGTTGAGAAGGGGATCATGGTTTCCCTTAACCATGACCCTATTTTATAGTGTTTTATGGTAAATTCTAAGAGGGAACACATTTTGGAAAACCATGAACCAACAATGCAATTCCCCACTGTCCATGGTTTCATGGTTTTCGTGGAAAGGGTACATGGTTTGGGAAAATTGTGTGCTAATCATGCAAAGACCTATTTCATAATTTTTTCACAAATTTCCACCCAAACCACCCCAATGTATAAAAAAAATGAAAATTAATCACACAAGGAAAAACAACACATTCCAATGTGCCCAGGAAAACTCTATAAAAGGTTGGGATCTTATAATCTACCCACCTTATAGCATGCCATCCCCAAGTGGCACTACCAAGAATATCTAAGATTATAATTAAAAAACATCTATCCACTATGCCTAGATATTTGTTACCCTTTCCCATGTTTCTTCTTGAGCACTCCCATGTGTCTATAATACATGAAATCTCAGCACGACCTTTCCCCTCAACACTTTCTCATTGCAATAAAAAGAATATATCAGATGCTCCTAAAAGGACGCATCTATAACATGATCAACATTATCCACCTTGATTACATGTTAAGGTTCAGGGTGATACCATCGAAGATGTGACACATGGAAAATGTCTTGCATAATACTGTATTTCAATTGAAGATCCAATCAGTATGACACCTGCCTGATCCTCTCCATAAACTCAAAAAGTCCAAAAAAACTGGGAGTCATCTTTCCCTACCTTCATACCCAATGGTGACCCAACCTAGTTGACATGAAAAGGAATACACAATAACCCTCTATAAACTCTCTGGGTCCTCTATGTTTACCAACATATGACTTATGTATACTATGACCCATATCCATATGCTTCTAAATCAACTGAACTAGTTCTGATATCTTCTGCAGAAAACATAGTGCCAACAATTGATACTTACCTACATCCATCCAACATAGAGGACATATTTATGGCATAGCATAAAGATCCTATTATGGTGACATTTATATTAGTTTCTAAGAAATTTTGTTATTGGAATACTCCACCAAAGCTAAGTGCATCTCCGAAGACCCTCCTTAGTCTAAGATATATTCTCGTAACATATCTTCAAGCTACTATATGGTATGCTCTGACTTCCCATTATTATGTGGATGGAAATCCATTCACAATATTACCAGTGTACCAAGAAACTTCTATAGCCCCTACCATAATCATGAAGTAAAGAATTAGTTGTAGTATGAAACTATTGTTTGTGGAACCCTATGTAGATGGACCATATCCTAAGCATATCAATCACCCAAATGTTCCACTGAGAAATACTCCCATATAGAAAAGAAATGTGATACTTTTTTTCATTCATTCCACAATAACCCAAATGGAATCATTCTCTCATGGAATAATTGGGAGACCCACCAAAATATCTATAGTCGTGCCATCTCCCTTCCACATTGGAACGTTAATAAATATAGTAAAAATATAGGATGGTGATGATTAACCTTCACCCACATAGAAGTATAGAATTGCATCATAAACCTTGTTATTTGAATTTTCATCCCATCAACCAAAACTAACATCATGGGCCATGGTAAATTTTTGTCACACAAGGCTGAATCACCCACATAGAGGCATGAAATTCCCACACCAAGTACTCATGCATGATCGTAGGTAAAATAAAATGATCCTTGACATATATGATATCATATTCATCTTGTTACTACATAATGGTGACTCCACACCATTAAAGATTTACCTCATAGTCAGGCACTGTGGATAATAAATATTCATATCTTCAATCTTGCTAAAAAGTGTAGACCCCATTGTAACTGATAGGAGAGTCATCTTCTATTGACTCTACTGAACCATCACATGAATCTCCACTAGTTGATACATCTTTTTACATTAATCACTAGACTATATAACCACCTGAGTATGAGTTTTTCTACTCAAACCATCATCTATAATATTTCCTTTTGCGAGCATATATGCTAGTTTGAAATCAATTGACTGTATATACTCAACCCTTCAATTCTTTCGTAGATTCATGTCTCATTGCGAAAATATGTAATTCAAGATCTTATGATATGTATACATAGTAAAAAAATTTCAAATAAGGTAATTCCATAATAAAATCATAAATCACTACATCCAAATGGAGGTCATTTGTAGGGTAGTTTCATTCATCTGGATTAAACTATTAAGATCCATACACCACAAATTGATCTCCCCAAATCAACAAAACTCTGAGTTTGATCCCAGAAGATGCACAATACAATTTATTCTCCTCACATATCTCATGTAGGATCAAGATTGTTGACGATGTCAAAATATTTTTCAAATCATAGAAGGAATTCTCATATTCTTCTTACCGTTCAAATTTCATCCCCCTTTTGGTCAAGTTCATCAGTGGCATTTAAAATCAATAAAATTCATAAGAAACCTTTGATAATATTCAGATAACCCTAGAAAACATTGTATTTCAAAAATTTTCTTGGGATACTTCCAAGAAACCACTGCCAAATCTTTGTCTAGATCTACTAACACACCTTGCTCCGAGATGGTGTGCAAAGACCAAAACTTTTTGAATGATAATAATTTCATGAAAATGTTTGTTATATTATATCATAAATATAAAAGTATATCTCTATAATAATTATGTTGGTATATTTTGAAATGTTTCCATCATCTTTTGACCAATATATTATTGTGGGTCAATTTTGAACATTTTTCAAAATGACCATTGGAAAATATACTCTTTATAACAATTTTAATGTTATAATAATTTTGTATAAGTAAAAATTCCAATATAAAAATTAATGAAGGAAGAAAATTCAATATCCTCATCCAGTAGATTCATGAAGTACAAAGGCCATTTATCATATCATAGAAGGGAGGTATATTCCTTGGTCTTCTCTCTTGAAAACTCCCATGATGGGATTTAATAATAGATTCTTAAATGAAATTTATGATGGGATATGTTCATGTTAGTGGAAATAACCACTTGGGTGATTTTATCCAAGCCTCCCCAAGAATCTATCACCACCACAGACCATAACCTTTGGTCTTATATGGGTTTTATAAGGGGATTTTTGTCGAGGCCCTAGTTATTTTAAGTATAATTAAATATTATAAATAATATGTTTGTTTCATCAATTAAATTTTATCTATACATTTTCTTCATAAAATTCTGTTGGAATTTGATAAATTGATTTTTCAGAGAGAATTTATATATTTCAGAAATGATATATTTATTATAATAATATATGGTATTATGAATATTTTTATTTTTAATGAAATAGTATGATTAAAAAATCCTTTTTAAATATAAATGATAAAATAATTTTATATTTATTTTGTTAAATTTTTCAGTATGCAATTTCACTATATATTTTCTATCTGCTATTATTGTTAATATCTACGAATTCTTATCTTTATAAGTTATAATTATTATATTTATATAATTATAAAGATAAAATAATTTTTTTTAAATAGGTATGTAGAAATAATGTTATGGTGAATTTATGAGAATCTTCAAAAATACTTCAGTTTTTTTATGATTAGTAAAAATACAGTTTGGGTTTTTAGAATGTTAAAAGTCATCATAATTATGTCATATGTAGAATAAAATTGTTTTAAATTATAATGGATCAAATTAACATAATAGGTGTCCCAAGTTACAAACCCATGGGGAATCCCATGGTTTTTAATTCACCCCAACATTGGTGACCAATGAAATTTATAAACAAATCCTCCTCTATTGCTTCAAAATACCAAACCATTTCTCCCTTTACATTCACTTCCAATTAATCCTAAAAAATATCTGATAGTTTAACCCTATAAGGATTCCCCCCAAGGTGTCCTCAATCCCCCATGGTCCCAATATTCAACTTTTGGGAGTTACTCTTCATGGTAAGGGAAATCTCAACTTCTCATTTCCATTCATGTTCCCTTCTAAAGTGTTGTGTTATTAAAATATACAAGATATGTTCTTCTATTCATATTGTTATATACCCTCACTATATTCAAATTATTTGATTAATGGTATTCCCTTGTCCACTCAATTTTTATTGTTTTCTAAAACCATGTTTCATACCTATTTGGCCGCAGAATTTTCATCTCAAAATTTCTCCCTTTTTCTTAAGAAATTCTCTTATTTTTTTTAAAATAACCAAAATACATTATTTTCCAATGATATTTATCTAGGTTTCAATCATTAGTATTAAAGGAATGTTATTTTATTTGTGGAAATTATGATTTTAAAACATTAGGATTAAAAATTGGGAAAAGTTTAAATTTACGAAGACATCCTAGTATTTTGGTGAAATATTAAGTAAGTCGTTTTTTGAGAAATGAATTATCTGTCTAGATACGAACAAGTAGGTGTGGTTCTAGAACAGATGTACTTAGGGGTAACAACTTCAACAAGTTACATTAGTGCTTCCTCATTGTAACCTTGTGCACATCAATGGGATATACTACACAACTGGTTTGACACTCCTAGGGATATTTTTGTTTAATTAAATGTTTTTTATAAAGCATTATAATGAATTTATAGAAAATATAATAGTTTTTAAAGAACAACATATTTAATCGTGATGTTTCAATACCTGAAATTCCTTTAGAATTATAATATTATTAAAATATAAAAATTTCTTAGTAAGGTTTTTTTAGAAATTTGAGGAAATTACAAGAAATCTTGTCATTGGGGAGCACGATAGACTATAAGTTGACTAACTTATATTGGATACTGGAATGGAAAACTTCAGGAGAATTATGAATCAAATTACTTTAGTTATGAGAAATAACTAGAATTAGGGTGAGATACCATATTCACTACGAATGGAACAAATTTTCTTTGAGTCATGTATGAATTAATGATGAACTTCTTTCAATGGATCTACTGACCCATTAATTATTGAATAGTTTATAAGATCTATATAAAAAATATTTGTTGTACTCTACTTTTTGGAATAAAGACAATCACCTTGGATGTGTAACTCTTAGGGGTGTAGCTAATGAGTAGTGGACACTGGTTAAAAAATGATGCAATGTTGGGATATTTAAGCAATAGAGTGGGAAGAGTTCAGTGGATTTTTTTTTAAAAAATTATTTCCCTAGTTTGATGCAAAAAAAATTGAGAAAAAATACTAGAGCTAAAGAAGAAGTAAAATGAATATGTGGGAGGATATGACATTAAAAGTAACATGAATTTTCCATTACATCAGTAAATTTGTCCTAGATCCTTATATGAAGGTTGATAGATTCTTCAGTTCACTAAGACCTCATCTACATAATAATCTAGCTAACCATGACTATGAAAACTATGCGGATATTGTGAGAGGTGTTATGAAGGTAGAACATGAGGATTGATAGATGTAGTGGTTCAATAGATTCATTAAAAAAAAAGATATTTTTTGGAATCATCATGTGTAAATAATGTTTTGATGATAAAAATAATATACATTATATAAATCTTGTTAATCCTATTTAATCTATCTCAAATCATGTGTACAGATGGTTGGTTTCATTATGGTTTAAATAAACTTATCCAAGATCTTGATTTCTATAAATTAAGTTTGATTATTGTAAAATATATTTAACATTGGTCTATAATGTTTTCATTTATGAATGATTAGGTCTAATTCATTCTGTGAATATTACTGCTCAAGTATATATACAAATATTTGGATATGTTTGAGAAACTGGGAGTCTGCCACTGGCTTTATTTTTCCGGAAAAGGACCCAAACACAGTGAACAAGACACTGTGACTAGAAACTGTAACCAGACACCCTAACCAGACACCATGACCCATACACCATGACCATACACTGTGATAAGACACCATATCCAATTTCAAATCAGTTGAAGTCTGTGACATCAGTTCCATGTTAAGATATTGTTCCATGTTTGGAAATGGACAAGACACCGTGATCATATCACAACATATGTGCAACCAGTTTATGATCCTTATACAACTATTCCGTCATGACTGTCTCACCATTTAAATTCAAGGAAGGAGACAATTTTTTATTGAGACATCATTTCTAAGTGACATCGTTTCCAGACAAACTGCAACACTATTCATTAATTTGTTTTTTCGTTTTAAATTTAATTTCTAACAAACATATTTACGTATTTTAAATGCACTAATTTAATTAATATTTATTTGTAGAAATGGAACCTAACAGTATGATGTAAGAGGTGAAGAATACATGAATCCTGTCGGATTCAACACATGAACTCCTAGAATAATAAGAACATAATTTCTCAAAATCATACAAGGTGTTAGAGCAGTAGACATGCAATCTTTCTTGATAAAATAACCAACAAATGCAACAAGATAAATCTGAAGAACACATGAGGCATTCACAAATTAAAAAGTAGGAATACCATAGATTATATTCAAGAATATATTCACAGTAAAAATCCATGAAGAACACGTGTCATATGTAACTAGAAAATAGAGAAACAGACTTGTGATAATCAGTTCTTTGCAAGAGGACCTGATTCGTACATCTGATTCATCTGAGAAGTCCGGAGTGGAAAAAAAACACTTATATCACTTCTAACCTTTCTCATCATCTTTGCTCTGTTGTGTGTTGTTTTTAGCTTTCGAGCAGTGTGTTTTTGTGTGTGTTTGTATTGAAACAACCATTGTCTCCTCCAGTAAACTGATGGATACAAGATATCATTCCTCTCATTTCTTTTTACACCCATGTACTCCCATGGATAAGTGTGGAAGAGGTCCCTATGTTACCTGGTAGTTTATACCAATGAAAAACTATGGTAGAGATCGTGTGACCTGGACAGTCTTGTGCACTGTTGTTTACCCCAATCCAGGGTGTGGAACAAGAATATTGATATAAACTTCTTGGTGGTAGGTGATCACCAAGTGTAGTGGATTAGGTCTCGGCTTGAGAATGAACTATTTTTTTTATTTCTACTGTGTTACTTAATTTAGTTTTCTTTGTTTTACTGGATAATTCAGAAATCACTAGATTAACTTTGATATTTAATCTCGGAAAGAAGTTATAATTGTATTTTCCTATTATAATAGCATAAAATGTAATATTAATAACTGATGTTAAGGTAACTGAGAATTAATCAATCATTTGAGAAGTTATTCAAATAGTCAAAATTTCATAACCGTATTATGTTGATTAATAGGGATGTATTTATTTTTATTGGGGAACCTCTTAAGAATACTTTTCAAATAGAATTTTCTATAGATACTCAATTCAACCTCCTCTAGAGTAATCTAATCCAACCAACATTTGGTATCAAAGGAGTTTGTTTTTCCTGTTAAGAATTAGGGTTTGAAACTATTAAACTCTGATTTTAGATACACTTTAAAGATATGTAAATTTCATTCAATTTTAAAATATCTTTATATTTAAAAGTATTTCTTCATAATGGATAATATTTTGGAAGGTACTGCAACAAACAGACCACCATTCTTCAATGGAACCAATTATTCCCAATGTAAAATTAAAATGAAAATTCATTTAGAAAGTATGGGATTTTAAAAATGGTCATCAATTATAGATGAGTATGAGATTCCAGCTACTGATAGAATCACTTGGGATGATCCAACCAAGACTGTATATAATAAAAATTGGAAAGACATTAATTCTTTATATTTCTCATTAGGAGATAAGGAATTTAATATAATTTATGCATGTAAAGCTGCCAATGAAATTTGGGATACATTTTCTGTTTCCCCTAAAGTAACTTCTTATGTGAAAGAAATGAGACTGAATACTTTTACAATTAAATATGATAACATTAAAATGAAACCTGATGCGCCTATTTGTAACATGTGTCTCAGGTTGAATGAAATTTTCCACAAAATAATTTCTCTTGGAAGAGAAGTCACTAGCATAGAAAAAATCATGAGGATTCTCATATGCATGCATGATTGATAGAGAGGAACCTCTGTCTCTATTAGAGAGTCATGCGGCATCAGTAATATACCTATAAAGGAACTCATTGGGTAACTAATGATTTATAAAAAGGATATTCTATTCAACAAAAGGAGGATGAACCCAAAATAAAATATGTTTCATTTAAGACCACCACCACTAAACACAAAGTAAAAGAGAAATTTGCAGCCTCTGTAGAAAATTTTAGCAGTGAAAAATCATCACCAAACAATGATGATAAGATGGATCAATTATCCATTAGGATAAATAGATTTTACAAGAAGAAGAATTTTTTGGAAAGTCTAACTTCAAAGGAATATATGATCAAAAAGGAAGATGGAAGGAATATTAGAAAATAAGTGACAAGTCTGATGAGATAGTATTCTATGAATGTAAGCTAAAGGGACATGTAAAGGATGAATGTCCCAAGATCATGTAAAAAAGAAACACGAGTAAAAATATAGAAAGTATAAAAAGGAAGTGAGATAATCGTTGAGTGCATCTGAGGAAAGTTTAGGTGACTCAAAATCTTCACATGATGAAGAGGATGACAAAGCCAATATGTGTCTTATAAAAAACACATCTGAGATAAAAGTGGAATCTCTTGTGCAAAATTACTATTATTTTGGAGATGAAATTGAATATGGGAATTTGTTTAATGAATTAATGTTTAAGTATTGTAATATGCTTGAAGAGACATGTAATTAACTAAAATATAAATACAAGTCTTTAAAGAAACCACATTCTCTTACCTCAATTGTTAAATCTGAACTTACTATAGAAAGAGAGAAAACGATTCTATTACTCAATTAAAAAAAATTCCCTAAAACAATCTAATGAGAAATTTAAAAAGCCCCATTAAAGGTTTATTAATTGTAAAGATACATTGGTACAAATGCTAGGAAAATAGATTGCCTCTAAATATACTACGGGAATTGGCTATCAACCTGGTAAAATAAATTTTGGATGAATTAATTTTGTTTCTGAATCTAGTACATACAACATTACTTCTAGTTCTAGAAAACATTCAGCTAGTTCAAATTATGATACACTCTCTTATGTTTCAGTCTTTTCTGGACCAAATAGATTTTTTTCAAGCACATTACATAATGCTTATAGGAAACCTATGAAGTAGATATGGGTTCTTAAAGCAGTAGTCACTAATATTATTGGACCCAAACAAATATGGGTACCAAAATATGTTTTAATTTGACTATTTTTTAGGAATGTGGTTTAAATAGATCCCAAAAAACTTATTGTACTTGGATAGTTGTTGTTCAAGACACATGACATGGGACTATTCATTCTTCAAGAACTTGATAAAAATTGATGATGGACATGCCACCTTTGGTGACATGTCCAATGGAAAAATCATTGTCCATGGACAAATTGGTAACTCTAACTCAGTTTTAATTCCAAAAGTATTTTTTTTGATTGATTGAAATATAATATACATAGTATTTCACAACAATGTGATGATCAATTTCATGTTAAATTTGAAAATTATGCTTTCAATGTTTTTAATTCTAAAAAATGAATTAGGGTTTTCTGCATTGAGAAATGAAAATGTATACTCAGTTAGATTAGAGTATTTATTCTCTCAAAATGATTCATGTATATGTTTATTTCATAAAGGGTTTTGGCTTTGGCATAGGAGACTAAGACACTGTAATATTCACTCTCTTATAAAGCTAACAAGAAAAAAGATTACTCAAAGACCTACCCAAACTTGTTTTTCGAAATGATACAGTGTATAATCCTTGTCAAAAGGGAAAGCAATACCAAATTACCATCAAACCAAAAAAATAAATGTCAACTTCATAACCCATCAAACTAGTTTACATGATTTTTTTTGGACCATCTAGAATTTATTGTTTAAATGTGAGGCACTATGTTTATGTTCTTGTAGATGATGTTTCTGGATATACTTGGAATTTATTTTTGGATCAAAAAAGTGAATCCTAATCTCACACCACCAACTTTGCTAAAATTGTAGAAAATCATAGGGGAATTAGAATTAAATCTATAAGAATTGATCATGGTCGTGAGTTTAGAAATCAAGAGATTAAATCATTTTGTTCCTAATAGGCTATAGTCATAATTTCTCTACCCATAGAAGACCTCAATATAATAGAGTTGTAGAAAGAATAAATATATCCTTGTAAGAGATTTATATATCCATACTTAATGAATATTAGTTAAAAATATTTTTGGGCTGAAGTTGTAAATACTGAATGCTATATTATTAATAGAGTGTTTATTAGACCCATTCTTAAAAGAACTCCATATGAGTTATGGAACAATAGAAAAACCAATGTATGATACATCAATGTATTTGGTTTCAATGTCTATATCCTTATTAATAAGGGAAATCTTGATAAATTTTCATCCAATAGTTATGAAGGTATAATTCTTGCATATTAAATCTCTAGAAAAGACTATTGAGTGTATAATAAAATATAAAAATGTGTGGAAGAATCAATCCATGTAAAATTTGAAGAATTATATCCACATGAGCCTAAGACTACTCTATCAAACCCAAGGGATGATGTGTCAAATCTGGACAACAATTCAAAATCCAATAACCATCCTATAAAGGAATCTGTGAAAACTTTCAGTTCTATAATTTCTTCAGATTTAATTCATAATGAACCAAAACCTATTGAAGAACCTAAAGTCAATAGTTCTTCCTTTTCCATAGTTGTTAATACACTTATGAACCCCCTTTAGATTCAGTTGTAGAAGATTTAGATAATGGAACTCAAACTAGAGTTTTTCATAGAAATCACTTTGAACATCAAGCCTTATTGTCACAACCTGAACCTAAAAACATTAATGATGCTATCAATGATGAATTTTGGGTGTTTTCTATGCTAGAAGAACTTAATCAGTTTTAATCAAAAAATGTTTGGAAACTTATTGATAGAACAAATGACACATTTACCATAGGAACTAAATGGGTGTTTAGAAATAAATTAGATGAAGCTAGAAACATAGTATGAAATAAGTATAGATTGGTTGCACAAAAAAATAGTCCAGAATAAGGAATAGACTATGAGGAAACGTTTGAACCAGTAGCTCGACTTAAATCCATTAGAATTCCTATTTCTTATTCTACAAATCAGAATGTAAAACTATATCAAATGGATGTTAAGATTGCATTCCTAAATGTGTATATAGATGAGGATATCTTTTTTGAAAAACCCCCTGGTTTTAAAAATCCTCATTTTCCAAATCATGTCTTTAAATTACCAAAATATTTATATGGATTAAAACAAGTCTAATATCTTAGTAAGATAGATTAAGTACTTTTATTATTTTTAAAGGTTTTACAAAAGGTATATCTAATCCTACACTTTTTATAAAACGAATTTCCAATTAAGTTTTAGTATCTAAAATGTATGTAGATGAAATTATATTTGGATATTCAGAAAATTCTTTATGTATTTAATTTTCTAAAATGATGAAAAAAATTGATATGAGTTTAATGGGTGAACTAAATTTCATTCTTTGATTTCTGCTCATTAAAAATAATGATGGAATTATTTTAAATCAACTAAATATAATAGAGGTCTTCTAAAACGTTTTTTACTAGATATCACTAAATGTAGTGACCCTCCAAAGAGTACTACTTTTATGTTGGATCTTGATGAATATGGAAAATCGTTTGATCAAAACCACTTACAGAGGAATTTTTGGAAGCCTGCTCTGCATAACTGCTAGCTGACCTGATATTATGTTTAGTGTATGTATGTGTGCTCATTTTCAAGACAACCCTATGGAATCTCATTTAACTGTTGTTAAGATAATTTTCAAATACCTCATACAAACACCCAATCTAGGACTGTTCTATCCCAGAGGACAATTATTTGAGTTATTTAGCTATTATGATGATGATTTCATTGGTTGTATGTCATATATAAAAAGAACATCTGGAACATGTCAATTCTTAGGCATGTCACTAGTATCATGGTGTAGTAAGAATAAAAACTCCGTTTCATTATCTAATGCAAAAGCTGAATACATAGCTGGTGGTATTTGTTGTGTAAAAATTTTGTGGATGAAACACACATTACTAGATTATGGTTATCAATTCAGGCATGTAACTATAAATTGTGACAATACAAGTGTTATTAACATCTCAATAAATCATGTCTCACACAATAAAAAAAATATATTGATGTAGGACATCAATTTTTGAGAGACCATTATCAAAAATGTGTTATCACTTTAGAATTCATTGGAACTGAATATCAGCTCGCTAATATATTCAACAAACCATAAAATTCTGAATGAATTGATTACATCATACATTAAATGTGGATGATAAATAACAAGTAGTAAGTGTACTATTTCACAGTTTACAGTTTCACAAGTCACTTTCTTGAGGTTAATGTTTAACTCATACAGTTCTATAGTTTACTATCTAAAAAGTTGATGTTTTATGTTTACTATCTCACTATTACTATATCTTAGTTAATGCCTAGAATATACTATTTCAAACAATACGGTCGCACAATTTTGAAGTTACAAAATAGAGATGTCCCCGTGAAAACCTATTATAATCTCATCGTGAAAACCTATTACGGTCTCAAAATTAAAACCTGTTACAATATCACCATGAAAACCAATTACGGTCTCATCGTGAATTTATGTTCTGGTCTCACCCTAAAGACACTTTATGGTATTATTTACATATTATAACATGTAACATTGTAATTTATTATTATACTCCTTTACTTTCCCACTCTTTTGAATTTGCGATGCTTGATATTCCTAAATGATAAAAATGAAAGAAGATACACTCCTTTCTCCACTCAATCCTTCTTCTCTCAAACCCGAAACCTTCTTCTCTCCCACTCTCGAACCTTCATTGAATGTCTAGAATGAAACTTCTATCCTCATGAACTCATGAGAATTGAAGATTAAAGAATAAGATGAAAATTTCACCAAAGATAGCGCAAGATGGTCCTCTGAATCCAATCATAGTGAACAAAATAGTGGTACCTGAAAAGGAAATATTTCTTAAGTGGTTGTTATCAAATAAATCATTAGTATTAAAAGTCATTAAAGATAATGGATTTTTTTATTGGTTCAAAAAAGTGGAAAGACCTATTTACCCAAAGATAGTCACTCAGTTTTATTAGTTCATTAAATTCTATATTGATATAGAAGATGGTTTTGTTGTGAGAAGATGGATAAATAGCCAAAGATGCACTTTTTCTTCGAGGTTATGGGCTGCCTGCCTAAGGATTCCACATTAGAGAATTTTTTAGGACTACAAGAGAGGTCTACATCCTCTAATTGATATCTATAATTTAGAATTAGCCTTGGGAAACTTGATCTCCAATGAAACTAATAGAGGATATATTTCTGCTGAGTTAGATAGTGAAACCAGACTATTGTTTAAGGTTTCTCACAATGTAATCAGTCTATGAAAATGATATTTTTCCACAGTCCAATATCAAGATGTATTTTTATACATCTTTGTAATAATGGACACAAGATTTACCTATGAATTTATGTTATAATTCATATGTTTGAGTTGATAAAGACAACCTCAAAGTCAACCTCACGGTTCTACTCATTGTTAATCTCTACTATACTTCTTTCTAAAGGGTTGGTTGGACTAGATGAAGAAGTCATTAAGAACTATGAATTTTGTATCTCAAATGTTATAGTCAGAATAATTAAAATCAGTTGGAATCCATGGAGAAAAACCTGGGCATAGGATAATTAGAGGGTATATGAAAAGTTCAACCCAATTTAGCATTCATCAAGACCTAAGGACATTTTGGATCCTTTCCTAGCACCTGATAGAATTAATGACTATCCTATTGAGGAAAACAATAAGTGGTTGTTGCACCTATAGGGGAAATTGTCCTAGATAAGGAAGGTAGTGAACATGTTCCTCAAGTCTTAATTGAGATGGAAGTACCAATTCCTGATGAAATTGTTGTTATGGAAGAAGAACATTCTTCTAAAGAAGAATCTTATATTGAATGGGAAAATGATGTTCTTGATGATAATTTCGAAGAAAAAAATTCTTTTGAGAAAGAAGTTTCTTCTAATGAACACCTATAGGAACAAGTTGTTCATAAGATTATCCCTCTGTTAAATAAAAAATAGATCATGAAATTCAATTGGCTAGAAAAGAAATGGATGATGATTTTGGGGATGAAATCATGGAAATTGACCAATTATCTAAATCTCTTAGTCCTCTGAGAGATGAACCTGTTGAGGGAGAGAATCACCCCAATCTGGGAGGTGTTGATCTTCCAAATCCAGTAGATCAAGGGACTATGGATACATGGTATAAATTCCATAGCTAATTTGATGTGAATGATTCCCATGAAGCCTCAATTAATTGTATATATCTATCTACAATGATTCAATTCAGACTAGAATCTACACTTGATATTATCTCTTCAAAGGAACCAGACCCTTTCTCAGATTCTATTCATGAACCATCACAAGAACCTTCTACCTTAGTATATAATGACGATTTGAAAGCCTTTAGAGCTACCTTATTGGTTGGAATTGAAAAGATCATGACCAATAAAAATTCTCAAATAAAAAACTTGAGTGAAAGAGATGCTGCCCTATTGTTAGAAAAGATCAATTGGAATATTTAGCAAAAATAATTCAGGAAATTCAAGAGGTCAGAGTTGAGAACAAACAGTTATGTGATGAAGTGAATTCTCTTAGAGGTATGGTTGAGGATATGTAGAGAGTGTTTAAATCAAGACAATAATCTATTGTTGATACTTTTGAGGATGTTAGTGGTCAGATTCCATAGGATGTTGCTCTCTAATTCAACATAACCTATCTTTCTTAGCTTACATGGTGGTTGTAAGAAACAAGATAATAATTCAAGAAATGCGTGAGCTTGTTATTTGTATTAACAAGTTAACTGATCAGAATAATAGTTGTTTCCAAAATGTTCTAAATCAACTAAAGTCCCTTAATTTAGCTATTACATTTTCTAGTTCCTCTGGAAAGTCATCCCAACCCTCCTTGGATAGTGATCTTCTAAAAAACATTTTTAAGGAAGAACATCAATCAGTACTCCGTGGATTTGAAAAAGAGTCTCTATCTGTTGTTGTCAATAATAGTGACAAAGTTCTTGATCTATTCTATATTCATTCTAGGATTGAAAATGATGCTCAAGAAGAATTTTCTAAGAAGGTGGATTTCTACTTCAATATAATTTTTTCTATGAATGATATGAAAAAACATTTCATCTACATTATAGAGAATCTGAAAATCCCTAATGTCACTCAACCATTCAAAAATCAAGTTGAAAATATGTAGGATTTCACTCCTTTGTTGGAAAAGTTCATTGGGAACAAGGATGACTTTGTGAATGTAATACAGTATGGTGGAGAGATTATTGGTGACTTCATCAAGCTATTAAGTCCTTTTCATTATGTGTAGAGCACTGCTATTGTGCATCTTGTAGCTATACACTAGCGACATGGTTTTCCTACCTTCTCATCCACTGGCCATGTCTCTACTTCTATGTCTGTCCCTTTGGATCCGAGTCATACCAGACCTATTATCCCTGGCCAACAATTACCTAAATCTTCCACCAAACCTAACTTAGACCCCACTAGTTTTGAAGGTCTCCCTATACCTTCTATGTAATTTTTCTCTCTTCCTTATTCAACTTCTACCTCTACACCTGTGGCTTCTCCTGATGCTACTGCCAAGGGAAAAGAGAAGGCAGTCAGTGATGAAGAATACTGAACATTATCCTTTGATAGGGATATTTTTTTTATTTTTGTTGCTTACTATTTGTAACAACACATATTTATAAATCAAATACACTATGAACATTTATCGTATCCTCTCTTATTTAATTTTGTACTCTTTTTGATAATCCCAAAAGGGGGAGAGACATGTACACTAAGGGAGAGACACAACCACTAAGAAGAGATATCTCACTTATATGAATTGTGATCATAAAAAAGGGGGAGATTGTTGGACTCCTCATGTGTTAATCATGTTTTAATGCTCACAAACCCTATAAATTATATAAATCTTGTTAATCCTATTTAATATGTCTCAAATCACGTGTATAGATGGGTGTTTTCTTTATGATTTAAATAAACCTATCCAAAATCTTAATTGCTTTAAATTAAGGTTGATTTTTGTAAACTATATTTAGAATTAGACTATAATGATTTATTTCATGAAGGATTAAGTGTAATTAATTCTCTGAATATTACTGCTCAAGTCTATATATAGTTATTTGGATAATTCTGAGAAACTATGAGTCTTCTACATGTTTTATTTTTCCAGAAAAGGACCCAGACACCGTGAATAAGTCACCGTGACCTAGACACAGTGAACCAGACACCGTGACCGGACACTGTAACCAGACATGGTGACTAGACACCATCACCAAGACACCATGATGAGACACCATTACCAGACACCATCCCCCAAACACCGTGACTAGTTTCAGATCTTTTGAAGTTTCTAACGGTGGTTCCTTGTAAAGACACCGTTCTATGTTTGGAAAAGGACCAGACACTATGATCCTAACACCGCATTTGTGATACCGATTTTTGATATCTATATAACTATTCCTTAATTATTGTCTCACCAATTAATGGAAAATAATGAGTCACCATTTCATGGAGACATCATTTCCAAGTGAATCCATTTCTAGACAGACTGTGACACCATTCCTTAATCTGTTTTCTCATTTTCAATTTAATTTTTAATAGTCATATTTGAGTCTTTTAAATGCGATAACATAATTAATATTAATTTGTAGATATGGAACCTGACATTACGAGGTAAGATTTGTAGAATACATGCATCCTATCAGCTTCAACATAGGCACTCCATGAATAAGAAGAAAAGTGTGTCTGAAAACATATAAGGTGTTAGAGCAGCAGACATGAGAGATTTCATGAAAAATGAACTGACACATGAAACAAGATACATATGAATAACACACGAAGCATTAAAAAATCAAAATTTTGGAATACCATATATCAGAGTCAAGAATAGCTTCACAATTCAAACTCCACGAAGAACATGAGCTTGATCTAGCTGGAAACTAGAGCACTAGATATACGATACTCTGTTCTTCGCAAGAGGAACCGATTCTTACTTCTGCTTCATCTGAGATGTCCATATCTACATAGAATAACACTCAAAGTGCTTCTAAACATAACTCATCATCTTTTACTTGTGGTGTACTATATTTATATTTCATGTTGTGCGTGTGCTTGTCTTTATTAAAACACACATTTTATCTTTCACTAAACTAATGGATACAATATATCATTCCTCTCATTACTTATTACATATGTTTACTCCCATAGATATGCATGGAAGAGGTCAATGTGTGGCCTGGTAGTTTAAACCCAAGAAAAAATGAGGAAGAGGTCGTGTAACCTAGACTATCATGTGCACTATTGTTTACCCCGATCCAGAAAGTTGATTAAGATTATTTATATAAACTGTGTGGTGGAAGGTGATCACTATATAGAGTGGAATAGGTCTCGACAAGATAATGAACCAATTTTTTTTTATTTCTGATGTGTTATTTTATTTCGTTTTCTTTGTTTTACTAGTTAATTCATAAATCACTAGATTTACATTGATAGTTAATTATGGAAATAAGTTATAACTATTTTTTATTATTAGAATAGATTCATAAGAAATATTCATAACTAATATTAAGATTAATAATATTTAATCAATCTTATGAGATTTTTTATTATAATCAAACTTTCGTAACCGTATTAATTTTATTAAATGGGTGGTATTTATTTTTTTGGGGGATCCTTTTAGGAAAAATTTTCAAATAGATTTTTTTATAGATACTCAATTCACCCATATCTTGAGTAATCTACTATGAAAAACAATATATTTAGAGGAAAATATGGTGAAGATCTTTGATCAAGTAAGAGGAGGAATGAATGTGCAATTTTCACATGCAACAAATGTGGGAAGAAGCATTTATAGAACTTCTTACTGGGGAGTGGGAAATGTAAAAATTGTGGAAGATATGTCCATATTTCTGGGAACTATTGATGTGAGGTGAAGCCTCATCTTCTCAATATTGACGACAAAGGGAATGTGGTGTTGTCCCTTGAGTAAGTTTAAGGATTCAAGTGTTGGATGCTTGGGAAAATTTCCAATCACTGTCTAAATATAATTTTAATGGATGGGAATCACTATCAACCTCAACATAGGCCAAGGGAGAAAGTTTGGGATTTTCCTATTGCAACAACTAAATTTAATGCTCCAAATGATGCGGTGGTAGGTACTATCATTATTCTATCACACATATCATGTAATTTGGTTGATTATAGTTCTAAAAATATCATTACTTTATCCATGTTTTCAAATAATAGAGAATCCATCCCTATACTTTTATAAGAATGACAATAAATCAAGACTCTAAGAGGGATTATCCAATAATAAAAAGTGTATAGTAACTATTGTATTTACTTTGATGATCATAATATCATCAAAATTATAGTTATCCTTCCAATTATGGAATTAGAAATTATACTATGGATGGATTAAGTCTCAAAGAAAAATATTACAATCAAATATAGAAGAAAATAAATTTCAATAATATTTAATGGAAAACCTAAAATTGTATTCAAAGGATACACATCTCAACCTGAGCATTGTTTAAGAAGCACCTCCCATAGCCATATTTATGAAATTAATCAGTGAAGATGAAAAATTGAATGAAGGTATAAAAATAGAGAATATCCCCATTTTTCATTAATATATTTATGTATTTCTTGAAGAGTTACATGGACTTCCCATAGAAAGAGAGTTAGAGTTATCCATTGAGGGCATGCATAGATCTAAGCTAATTTCGAAGACCCCATGTAGAATGGAAAATGTGGATCTGTTGGAATTAAAGGATCACCTCCATGATCTTTTGGAGAGGTGGTTTATCCAGCCAAGTGTGTCTCCATGGGGAGACCATATTATCTTTTCTAAGAATAAGTATGGATCAATACAGCTATGAATTGATTATAGAGAACATAATGTGATCATAGAGAAGAAAAAATACAATCTTATAAGAATTTATTATTTATTTGACCAGATTTGTGGGGTTCAATTCTTCTTCATAATCAATCTTTGGTCTGGTTATCATCAATTGAGGCTGAAGAAAGAAGATATTACAATGAATGACTTCCGTTCATGATATGTTCATTATGAGTTGGTTGTTATTCCATTTCTCTTGAATAATTATCATGTTATATTTATATATTTGGTGAATATATTCATTAAAATATTCCTTGATTTGTTTTTTGTTTTTTTATTGATGATATTCTGATATATTTAAAAAGTCATGCAGAGCTTGAGGATCATCTATGGGATATTTTACAAACACTAAAGAGGGATATGTTATTTTAAATGTTCATTAAATGTGAATTTTGGTAACAAAAATGTTCCTTCCTAGGGAAAATTATAACCAATGAAGGAATATCAGTTAACCCTATAAAGATAATGGTTGTTGAAGAGTTTCATCCACCTATATCAATAACTGATATTCATAGTTTCCGTGGACTAGCAGGATATTATAGGAGGGTTTAGAAATAAAAAACATGAATTTCGAATCCACTAACCGAGTTTACTAAAAAAGGGTCCATGTTCATCTAGTCAAATGAGTATAAAGAATGTTTCAAAGAGATAGATAATATATTGTTTACTTCACCCATGTTAGCTATAACCTCTACCCAATAAGGATTCATCACTATTCTCGATTCATCAATAAAAGGGACTGGGGGCATCCTCATAATAAATGAATATGTTATTGATTATTCATCTCAACAATTGAATCCTCGTGATGAAAACTATGTTACGCATGACCTAGAGATGGTTACTATTGTATTTTCTATAAAGATATAAAGGCACTAAAAGTATGGATATAAATGTTATATATACAATGGCCATAAATGTTTGAAGTATATTTTCATGAAAAAGGAATTAAACATGAGATAGATGAGATGGTTTTAATGATTAAAGACTATTATTGTTCAATTAATTATCATATCAAAAGAAAAAACAATATCACAGATTCATTAGGTAGAAAGGCCCTATTGTTCCGTAATTGGTGAGGAATTAAAGATATCCTTTGATCAATGACCTATCAAAACTGGACATGGGAATCACATGGGAATAGACATCATCAACCATATCCCAAATGATTTCTCAACAATAATTACTAAAGAATATCAAGAAATATCAAAGAGAATATCCTTGGTTACAGAACAAGAATGAGGCTATAAATAATGTGACATTTCCTTAGTAAAATGTTGATCTAGAAAAAGTATTGAAATTTAATTGAATGATATGTGTTCTGTCTATTCAAAAAATAAAAAAAACAGCTGATGGATGAAGCTCATAGACCGACTTACTAAATACATCTTGGAAGCACAAATATGTATTGGCACCTTCATGATAATTATTGTTACGATAACATGAAAAGGTATATTTATGAATTACCTTCAAGGTATTTGGTGTGTAAAAAAGTGAAGGTATAAAGATAAATTCATAAAAGGGGGATTACAACCACTACGCATACCATCATGGAAGTGAGACAATATCACTATAGACCTTGTCACTGGCCTCTTGAAAATATCCAAAACCAAAAAAAATTGATATGGGTTATAGTGGAACATCTCACAAAGTCTTCCCATTTTATCTCTATTTGGGAAGATTTCTCTCTTGACCTTCTAGAAAAGATATATGTAAAGGATCTGGTAGGATTACATGTATTTCCACTTTATATCATTTTTTATCATGACCCAAGTTCCACATAAAAATTATAGAGAGGTCTTCAACATGCTCTAAATAATGAATTGAATTTCAGTATGACTATCACCTTCACATTGATGGACAATCTGAATGTACTAGTCAAAAACATGAGGACATGATGAGAACATGATCTATGGAATTTAAATGTTGATTGAATCAACTTCTCCCATTGGTTTAGTTCAAATACAATAATAACATTCATTTGAGTAGTATAATGAATCCCTTTGAAGAACGATATGGAAGGTGATTTAGAACACCTACTTATTGGGATGAAGCTGGTGAGAGAAAGATTCTTGGGATTCATCTTGTACAATATATGACACAAAAGGTTTATTCCATCCAAAAATAGATAATGATTGATTAGATTCGGAAGAATATTTATGATAACAAATATTGAAATGACTTGATGTTTGAAGTTAGAGATAATGTCTTCCTTTGAATTTTACCATGGAAGATACTCATGTGGTTTGGTAAGAAAGGGACGCTCAACCTCAGGTACATTGGCCCATATGAAATCCTTGTTCGCATAAGAGTATCCTTATATTATCTTTCACTTTCCCCAAATATTTCCATAGTTCATGATGTATTCCACATATCTCTCTTGAAGAAGTATATACCCAACCTTTCACATGTACTAAATATTGAGATGGTACAACTGGAACATGATCTCTCTTATGAGGATTAGTTGATAGATATCTTATATCATAGAGACAAGATTCTATGCAACAAGAAAACCCATCTTGTTAAAGTGATATTGAGGAACCAAAAATATGAAGAAGATGCATGGGAACTAGAGGAAACAACATGGAAGAAGTACACACACCTTTTCTCAACTCAGGGAATGAGTTTAAATTTAAGGGAAGAAATTTTGTAAAGGGGGAATAATTTAACCACCAAAACTTTTTCAATTATAATTATTTACTGAAAAAGGGTATAATATTATATTATACATAAAACAACTATTTCTCTTTAATAATGAACTGAGTATATTTTGAAATGTAACCATCAGGTTTCAACTGTTATATGTTCGATGGTCAATTATGACCATGGATCAACATGACCCTGGGAAACTATAATCTTAATAAATATATTAATGTTAAAATTATTTTATATAAGTAGAAATAATAGAGGAAAATTAATGCAGAAATTTTTTTTGATAGACTCATCTAGTAGAGTTGTGTTGTATGAAGACGATTTATCAGAACCTGGGATGGGGGAATCATTATTGGTCTTTTCTCTTGACCAATACCAAGATGAGCTTCAAAAAGTGTGTCTTGAATGAAATCGAATATTGGAGAAGTTCATGTTAGCGGGAATAACCACTTGGGCGATGTTATCTGAGGTGCCCCATGAATCTGTCACTATCAGACACCTTACCCTTAGATAATATGTTGGTGTTTTGGGGGGTAATGTTCTGTGGCCATAGTTACATAAATTCTAATTAAATTTCATAAATAAAAATATTGTTCAATAAATTTCATTTTAAGATTAGTTTTTATTAATGAAATCAAGATACAACTTGATAAATTGATTTTTCGGAGAGAAATTCTACTTTTTAGAAAGGATATAGTTATTATAACAAACTAAGGTATTATGAATAATTTTTGTTTTAATGAAACAGTATAATTAAAACACTCATATTTAAATATAAATTATAACATAATTATTTTTAAGTGTAAGAAATTTTACGTTGCAATTTCCCTATGCTTTTTATATCTTCTATTATTTTTAACAACTAATGATTTTTATATTTAATAGTTAAAATTTTCATATTTAGATAATTATTATGGTAAAATAAATACCATTTTTTAAATCAGTACATATAAATTAGGTTACTCTAAATTTATGATAATTTTCTAATATAATTTTGTTTTTCATGAATAGTAAAAACACAATTTAAGTTTTTCTGTATGTTTAATGACATCATAATGATGTAATATTTAATATAAAATCCTAGTTGAATATTGTGGATCAAAATAACATAATAGGTGTCTCAAGAGGCCAATACCATGGTCCAATGCGATGGAAAATCCCGTGGTTTTGAATTTACCACTACATAGGTGTCCAAGGAAAATAATAAAACAATCCTCCTCTTTATCTATAAATACACACTCATTTATCCATTTGAATTTACATGAAATTCATCCTCCATGATGCTCTAATAATTTCATCTCCCAAGGTTTCTTCAAAACCCCAAGGACCCTATTTTCTTGTTTTAGGAGTTACTCATTAATGTAAGGAAAATATTTACTTCTCCTTTTTCCTTTCATGTCCCCGTTTTATGTGGTATGTCATTAAAATTTCCGTGACATGTTTTCCATTATATTTTATTCTATCAATTTTCTAAATTTATAGAGTTTTTTTAATGGGTTACCCTTGTCCCTCACATCTTAATGTTTTCTAAAACCATGCAAAAATATTTTATTCTCAATATTTATCGATTTTTCTCAAGAAATCCTAGAATTTTCTTTTTTGAATAACCAAAACTCTTTTTTAGGGGTATTCATCATGATTTCAAAATGATCTATTTTATTATTGGATTAACATACATGAGACCAACATTTATTTTGATGGTCTAATAATGTCATAAATATCATGCCTTTACGTACTTCTTTTTAAAACCGCATGTTTTTTATATGAAATCCATTTTTTATTCACTATAGACTATTTATAAATTTTTTATTATGATCAATTTGGGTTCAATAATTATCATGATAATTGTTAAATTTATTCCATTGGTGTCCCTTACTCGGCCTTATTCTCAGCCTTTCCTTTAATATATGTCATCGGGTTATGAGATAAATTAAATTTTCATTAGATGAACCTTGATGAATAATTTCAAGAGGAATAGAATAATGTTTTATGTTATCACGTATTTTGTAACTTTTTTCAAAGAAATTATAAATTAAAATATGATATATTTTTATAATTAATTGATTTTTTTTGTAATAGAATCACGTTATAACATATTATTTGACCAAATAAGTGTACATAATAAACAAAAAACTGACACTTCATGAGTTTAGAATATAGTCGATGCTCTCTCTGTGTACTAAAGATGATACTATGTAGTTGGGAATGATTGTCATGTGTATTAGAGTACACCAAGATCTCATCCTCAAAAACTACATGATATTCATCTAGGTATGAATGTAAAATTATATTCATCAAGTCCATAGACAATGTAGGTTCATTTATTAATCCAAAAAAACATTTTAACAATCTAATAGAGTCCATACTTTATTCTAAAAGTAGTTCTAGGTACATCATAAGGTTGAACTATCAACTGATGATTCCCTAACCTTATGTCGATATTTGAGAAGATGAAATCTTCTCTCAACTGGTCAGAAGAGATCATCGATTCATGGAAGTGAAAAATTCTTCTCCACATTAATCTGGTTCAAATTTCGTTAATCAAAACATAAGAGAAAAATCCATTCATCCTTCATTTAAAATAACACTAAAGAACCCCAAGGTGGAATACTTGAATAGATAAATACCTTATCCTCCAACTCCTCCAGGAGAGTCCTGAGATCTTGATGCTCTGTCAGTTCCATTATCTATGGTGGAAGGGAAACCGGCTGAGCCCCCAACATGATATCAATAGTGAATTCCACATATCTCTTAGGTGGAATCCAAGATAAGTCATCAGGAAAAATGTCCTGAAAATTCTCCACTATGGGTAGAAGGGAACCGTGATTTACACCTCCATCATCCAATAATAGACTTATAACTAGGGTTTTGAGGTCTCCCATTTCCTATGTAATTGGCACTACTCAGGCTTCTTGGATATCCCACTCTCCATGGTGAATATAATGGTCACCCTTAGGAGACGTAGCCATCACACACCTCTAGTGTCAATCAATGTGGGATTGGTATGATAACATCCAATACATACTGATAATTAGGTTGTAGCTGGAAATATCACTAATACAGAGATCCCATTGAAATTGGTACTTCTGATCTCCAGAGAACACCCCTTTTATAAATATATGTCTCTAGACTATACTCCCAATGGTGTATCTATCATCATAAATTTGTTTTCAAAGTAAACCTCTAGGATCAAAACATTAATATGTTTTGAGGATATAAAGGAATGAGAGGAACTGGTTTCAAATTGGGCACTATATAATGTAGAATATTCAAGAATAGTACCTTTCACAATCAATAGTCTAGCCCTGCTATCCACAACTGTAGGTTGAATGACATGTAATTGTACATCCCATATTCCATATGAAGTAGTCTTAATTCCTTAATCAATAAATTTCTACTGATACTTTCACTATTGACCAAATTATCCTCATCCACTACCTCTACCACCTCATCTAGTAGAACTATAGTTTCCAGAATGATATAGTGCAGAAGACCCCCTTCCAACAATCCGGTTCTATCTATCTCATCCATCACTAAACACATTCAAGGTGTTCCTACAGAATCACTATAGATTCCCCATAATTAAATATCCTATGTACTCTACCAGTGGAGAGGGGAAATGTTTCAAAAAGTGTCCGGACCTACCACACTGGTGGGAAACCCCCTTGGTATGGTCCTTCATAACTTACCCTTCTCCATGACTACTCTTCTTAAAAATATGATGGGAGAAATTTTTATAATTCCATTAAATTAATTTAGAAGTCTCACCTCTTTTCTATCTAGAAGTAATTACATTTCCACCACTAGAATCCTCCTTCAAGTTCCCCTCAGCGAAGAGAGCATGGTTCAGATCTTCTGAAAACATCTTTAGCATCAAGATATTTACTTGTGACTTAATTTCCCACTTAATTCCATCCTAATTTTTTTTCTTATGTAGACCCATATACATTAAATTTTGGATAAAATCACTACAAATATATAAATAATCTATCATATTACATCTATAACATACTCACCAGAGTCAACCTCATAAAAATGGTTTCTCTCTCATATCTCTGTGTGTCTAGAAAAAACTGCTCCAAGAACTTATCTTGAATGTCTTTCCATTATATATCTAACAAATATCCATCATAATTATGGATTTAATTTAATCCACTTCCTTGACCATGTAACATATATGCATCAAATTTGTCTCTCTCCTTAGTTTGAGTCTCAAAGTGGACAAGTATAGTTTTGATGGACTCAATATATAACATAGCTCCTTATGTTCCACCCTCTCTAGAAAAAGTTAGAGCACACTGCAACTAAAACTCCCTCAATATATTAGATATGATTTTCAAAACTCAAAATAGGCCTCTTACCATGAATTTCTTGAAGTGAGTGAAGTTATCTCAGAACTTCTCCACCATATCCTAAATAGGAACTATTGGTGCCTCTGGTTCCACTAATGGTGGAGCATCTCTATCCAGATCCTCATTCCACTCTCACAAAAATTATCATCATTGAGGGATATCACTAAAATTTGAAACAAACATCTTAGGACATAGAATTTCTTTTTATCACATTTACATAAGATGAAAAATCCAAAACAATTCATAACAATTATTTTCCCAAAACATCATTACATAGTCAAAATGAAGGTTCTATTACTAACATTAACCATCCTGCACCTTGGTATTGGTTAATAAGGGTAAACTCATTCTTAATATTCTTTTTTCTCATTTATAAACCCTTTAATTATTATCATGAATCATTTTTACCATTTCAATTACATATTAAGAACCATTTTCACCTCAATTTCACAAGCAAGGAAAATAGTTCATGATCAAAAGATTAATCATAACCTATTTTACTATGCATGCCTAAAATGATTCATTTCATTAATAATTTTGAGTTCCTAGAATGATTCATGAATACTCAACTCTCATGATATATTGTTCCATGATTCAAAACTCATAAAATCTCAAAACATTATCTAAAACAATCATCACATCACAAAAAAAGTCTGTTACCCAAGGTGAAATTACAACCAATTGTAACAACAAACATCAATTACAGTAATACCAGCTCAGGTACATGGGTTTACCCCCATTCATGGGTTTAAAAATCCCATCAACGAGCTCATCTCCATGTCCTAAATATCTAGTATATCATATATACCTTTCCATAATAGAAATACGTAAGAAAAAAAAATAAATCATGGATCTGATACAACTTTGTAATGTTCCGACTTGGGTTTGATACACTGGTTACCCAAGAAGGGCTTCCAAATGACCTCAAGAGTGCCTCCTCATTCCCCAAAGGCTACTGACTTGTAGTGAAGGTCTGATAAATAGTTCATGGGGAGACTATAACATATTCTATTAGAGTAATAAACTAACCAAAAATAAGAAACAATAAGTAAATAACATATATCTATAAAAATAATAGTACTAGTATCACAAGATTGAAAAAACTCAAAATTTATAATCACAACTAAATAGTAGACATGCTATGATAAATTATTTTTCAAGTGTCTAAATGAAAACCATAAATAATGTCACTAACGACTCCACCATGTGGGCCATGAACTCTGTATGGTTCCCTCACCCATGCTCCATAACGTATCAGCCATCTAACAAAGGTCATTTTCCCTTTTCATATCAGGAATCCATGAAATCAATTAGGGTACTAATCAAGCTTCCCAAATAGGGTGCGAGTACAACACAATAGGAAACCACCGACGGTGTCAAAAGAAAATACATTAAAAAATTATGTATGAATTTTTACATAGAAGATAATACAGTAAATAAATAAATAGTTTACATTAATTCAATTACTCTTTATTTAAATACATGACATTCTTGGGTTTGTGAGGACACCGTATCCTAAATACCTACCAGGGCTCATTCTAGGGTCCAAATTATCCCTAAGGTACATCATATCTCTAAATTTCATGGTACCCATTCATTATCACAATTAATATCATGAAAAGATCCATAAAAATGTAAATTAGTCTGACATGAGAAATGTTAACATAGGGATCTAACCTCAAGGTTGTAATGTGAGTGTGACTAAACTACGCATTATAGCATACTAGGAAATGGGGTAACTTTTCATAGTCTTTCCCCAATCCCAACAATAAGAGCTCACACGGTTCCTAGGAAATAAAAATAGATTCTCACATAGTATTTCTCTCTGAATTCTCTTATAGTCCCTTGGGAAATGAACATAGAATCTCTCACTATCTTCCTTTCCAAAGACTCTCATAGTTTATTGGTTAATCAATGTAGAAGCTCTCACATTCCTCTTCTTAAAGTCTCTCATGGTCCTTTGGTAAAAATATCGCTCACAACTAGTTTAACCCATGCATTTTTCATGGAAACTTAATCATAAACTAGGGACATAAAACTGAAATACATTAATAAATCATTCCAATAATTAATTCATACAAATAATTAATCATACCCATTTCCATTAATTAATCCTATGATTAATTAATCACATCAATTAAATTAATTAATTCAATAATTTAATATTCACACTGATTCCATTAATTAACCAAATCATTAATTAATTCAATATGTCCCATAAATTAATTCAATACATTATTAATCATATCTATCCCATTAATTAATTCAGTAATTAATTAATCATATCTCTTTCCTTAATTAATTAAATAATTAATTAACCATATAATGTCTATAAATTAATTATACAGTGAATTCATAATTTCACAATTTCAACATCCCATAATTAGTTCACCAATTAATTATTATCAATTTAAAATTAAAAATTACATTAATTAATAGACCAGTTAATTATTCTTTAATCCATAATTCTATATATTTATAATTATTTATTCAATTAATTATCTCAATCTTACAATTCAATTATTCAATCAAATCCCAAATTACTCAATTAATTAATTAAATATAGGCATTACAATTTCTAAATGAACACTAGAAATTATATAATCAAATACATGTAATTGATATCAAGACAATGATTTTTGAATAATAGACTACATACAACAATTCTTTAATAATTAATCACCTGACCAAAATCCCCATTATTCTTTAGAATAATAGTGTAGAAAGAGATCCAAATTTATAACCTAAATAATGATTCAATATTTCCAGATATCATAAATATTCTTCTAGATATATAATCCTGGATATACATAAAAAATATAGGTATTGATCTCAATAAAATCGAGAATAACTTCCCTTAAATAAAGAGAGATAAATAGTGGATGAATGAGAAATCAAGGGGGATTTGATTCACTGACCATGAGGGGTGAATATCATTAATCCATGAATTGAATCACCAAGAAATGAGTTTTTGAAGGCTTTTAATCAATTCTAGATGCTCTATTTTTTAAAATTGTCTATGGTCAAATACGGGTCAATTTTGGGTTAATTAGGGATGTTTTGAAAATATTAAAATAATTTTTTAGTTAATTAGATTACCATACATGGTCTCCCATAACAATGAACCTAAACAATGTGCCACTTTTAGAAGGGTTCACAATTACTTCTAATAGGGTGCACAATTTTAAAAACCATGTTCCTACCATGCAATTCCCCACTGTCTAGGTTTTCACGACTTTTTGGTCTTGTGTGCACGGTTAGGAAAAACCATGAATCAACTACACACTGCCATATTTATTCTATTTTTATCAAATTTATACCCAAAAAAACCATAATGTAAAACAAAAAATGAAAAATAATTAGCATAAGGAAAATGTGTAACTTTCGATAATCCTGGTACAACTTTATAGAAGTTCGGGATTATAAAATTAAACTATTTGGTCTGTCAGTATTTGATTCCTTTTATACAGTGCTAATTAAATAATTTAACCATCAACTCTAGGATACTGGGACTAGGGTATTTATATTTGGTATTATAGAATGTTTAGTAGAGTCCTTGGGAATTGGATTTAGGAAAATATATATTAGATAACATAACCCTATAACATAATGTGAGAATATTCCCAATGAAACCAAGCTTATGATTTTGAGATTTTTTATACATATATTTTTTAATTATATTAAGTGTTTCACATGTTTTGAAATTATAAATTATGTACCCTAATGTTATTATTTAATCTAGTTAATGAATTGTTTTTGACATTGTAAATATTGGAAGGAATGGAGACGATATTAATGCACATAATCCATAGAGAGATTACCCCCGTTGGAATGAAAATGAATATTTAGTAGGAGCTGTAGATAGAACTAAACAAATTATAATTGTTTTAAGGAAGTTGACTAAGGTTTTGAATAATTACCTAGTACAAAAGGTTTTTATTGAAGATCTATAATGTGGCGTCACAAGGTTATACCGATCCATGTGTCATCAACCACAATAATTGAATATTAATACCAATTCAATGGTAGTTGAGTAATATAAAACATCCATAGATAATATATTTATTCAATTAAGATGTAATGAAATGGTAAGGTTTTTCCTGGTAGTTTATCATCTCTCAGTGGTTGTATATCAATAATGAGCATTGATTCAAAACATTAAGGATATGTAGGAAACAATGATCATTGAATGGATTGATTTTAATGGTATTTTATTAGAAGAATATTTTCCTCATGAATAATGAGTATATAGGGAGAAAAAATTCTTGAGTTTGAGAAAAAATGTAGAGGAAAACATAGATAATTATGAATTTATTATTATAATATTTTAATGGAATGATACAAATAACCTACATAATACAAAGAGAAATATTGACCATTTATTTTATTGGATGAAGACAATCACTATAAGGGAAATAATCTCTCAAACTTTCTCATCATATGAGGATATTTTATATTGTTCTATCAATATAGAGAAATAATTATCCAATTCATATGAATTTAAAGGAATTAATGATAAGAAAGGGGTGACTGAGGGATCTAGAAAAGGAAATACACCAAATGTGAAGAAGGGAAGGGTAGAATTTACAATGTGTAATATACGTGGATATATAGATTGTGGAACATGATTTTTGTGAATGGGAACTTATTTAAAATATGGAGAGAAAGGTCACCAGAATCATGTTTGTAAGGGAAATAAAGAGGCTTCCAAAATTCAATGAGTCAACTATATGTATATCGGGAACTTTTAAATTCATTTCCCCTAGAATGAAGGAAAATTTCCCCAAAAATGTATATGGGAGGAAGAAAAATCTATTACAATTAAAAAAATTTTGTATGAGGTTCCTAATTATGTGTTGGTAGATATATAAATTAGATCCTAAATTTTAACTACTTCTTTATTTGATTCTAGATTTTCAAACCTTTATATCATCCATGTTTTCCAATAAAATTAGATGCTTTTTTATAACCTTAAGAAGGGTGTTATGAGTTTAGAATCTATGTGGAATTTTGACTATAACATGGATGTTTTAGTTAGTACCCATTATGATACATTAACAAGCCCCATTTTCTAACGTCACTATTATACCTATGGTTGATTTTGAAATAATCCTCAGTATGGATTGGATTAAAAAATATGATGAAAATTGTTTTTACAAAGAAAATGTCATTATGATTTTTGATAAATATGTGGAATTACAAATCTTTAGGGGAGATAATTCATCATCTGAATCATGTGTAGATCCACCCTCAACATCTCTTCTAAATGAGATTCTTCGGGAAGAATTGTACAAAAAACCTATGGATAGAAAATATATTGTCAAATTGAGGTTCTACCTATAGTGCATGAATACATTGATGTATTTCATAATAAATTATCTAAATAATCCACTAGTGTGTGTGGTTGAGTTTACTATTTGATTTAATTTCTGATGAAGGAACAATATTAAATACTACCTGTATAATTTCAATAATGGAATTAGTGGAATTGAATAAATAAATATATAAGTTGTGTAATATGGTATTTATATGAATTATTTTTTCACATTGGGGATACCCAATCATTTTCATTAAGAACAAATAATGAATTATGAGGTTTTTCATTAATTATAGGGAAATCAATGCTTTTATAAAAAAGATCATATATCATATGAATCACAATTGATGTGTTATTCAATCAAATATACAAAGAACAATACTTTCCAATGATTAAACACAATTATGAGTATCACCAACTGTGAGTAATGAAGGAAGACATTCCAAAGAAAACATTTCAAATAAGGTAATGAAATTACTATTTTTCAGTAGTGCAATTTTGATCGACTAATTTTTCAACTATTTTCCTAGTAATAATGAATTAAGTATTGATGGAATGTATTAATAACTATTTTATAGTATTTATTGATGATATCTTTGGGTATTATAAGAGTTATGGGGACTATGAGAATCAATTTTGGGTCATTCTTGAGACACTCATAAGAAAATAGTTATCCAAGAAATTCTGAAGGTGTGAATTCTATCATTAGATCATTTCTTTTCTTATAAATATTGTCTATAAGGGTGTAATATTAGTAGATCTTGATATAATAAAGGTTGTTCAAGAATAGCTACACCAATGCACATAATCTAGGTATATATTTCCTTTGGGTTGGCATGTTACTCTCAAATTTTTTTCCAAATTTATTGATAATTGGCTAACCAATTAACCAAAATTTCTCATAAAAGTACTAAGATCATATGAATAGAGGAATTTAGGGAATTTTTTGAATAATTAAATAAGATATTCGAAAATTCACTAATCATTAATTTAAAATCAAGAAATGATGGAGTTGTGATATATAGTGATGCAATGAAGAAAAGAATTCGTAGTGTCATTATTCAGAATGATAAAGTTATTTCCAGTGCATCAAGGCATTAAAAAATCATGAAGAAAACTATTCAACTCATGATATTGATTTTTTAGCCATAATATTTTATCTAAATATATATAGAAGTTATTTATATGGTGAAAATTTTGATATATACACAGATCAAGAATTTTTGAAATACATAATTTCATAGAAAGATCCCAATATGAGGTAATGAATATAGATCAATAAATTTAAGGATTATGATTGATTAATACACTAACACCCATAGAAGGAAAACAAGGCAGTAGATGCATTGATCAATTAATATCATGGAGTACTAAACAAAATGAGGATTGTTTGGATCCTATGTTCATGGATTTAGTGAAGATAGATTAGGGATTTATTAAAGAAGGGGAAACATCACAATTTTTATAATGATTTCCTGACCACCTTTATTAGAACGGATAAACATTTATCACCTGATGATTCTTAAATATTAATTTTCTTTATAAAACATGGTATCACCATGACGCAAAGTTATTTTAAGGATATTGTTTGGTGGAATAATATGAAGTGGGAAATTGTAGATTATGTGTCAAGAAGTTTGGTTTGTCACGATGTAAAGGATGATAAACAACATCCTCAAGGGTTCATGAAACTTATACCTATTCCTACATGGAAATGTGATGACATTACTATGTATTTATTCACTACATTACCAAATAATACTATAATTAATTATGAAATATGGTTTATTGTTGATTTCCATACCAAATATTCACATTTACTCACTATAAGAAAAGATTTACCATTAGATATCCTTTAAATACTCTATATTAATTATACTAAAAGAATTAATGTTTCACATATTTCAATTGTTTATGATCATGATCCATGAACTACATTAAAATTCTAGAAACATCTTTAAAGTTCAATTGATATGGAGATTCATTTGAGAACCACTAATCATCCTCAAACTGATGGGAAGTCCGAAAGGACAATCAAAACATTTGATTACATGTTGAGTTCCTTATCACATGAATTATATGTTTTTTGAGATTAGTATTTACGTTTGAAAGATATTTTATATAACAATAGATTATATTCGAGTATAAAAATGGTGTTGTATGAAGCATTATATCAAAATAGATGTCATACTCCAACCTTTTTGGATAAATATGGGGATAAGGAACTTGTCGGATTAGAGCCTTTTGAGGATACAATTATAAAGGTAAGGGGTATTCAGACTCATATTATAGTTGTTCAATTTATGAAAAATATTTATGTAGATAATTAGAGGAATGATTTATAATTTCAGTGGGGGTGGGATATGTTTTCAAGAAAGTAACTCCATCGAAGGGGGTTATAAGTTTTTGTAAGAAATGAAAAAAAATTCCCATGTATATCAAAAATTTAAAAATATATTACAAAATTATAGGTTTGGATAACGATTTGAAAATTCCACCAAGCCTCTCTAAAGTACGTGATGTGTCCCAAATAACATTTTTACGGACGTAAATGATAGAACCAAAACATGTTCTCACCTTAAAGGAAATATAATTATAACATGATTTATCATAATTTGAAGATATTTTCTAGATTATTGTTATAAGAGAAAACATTTTGAGGAATTGGATGAATAATATAGTCAAGTTACTCTGGAGATATAATAAGATAGAAGAGGAAATGTGGGAACATGAAGAAGTTATGATTAATAACTACCCAAATCAGATCATGAGGGGATATTATTGAAATTTTAGGGATAATATTTTTTTGAATGAGTGAATAATGTAAACCCTCAATATTTTATGGAATATATCATTTTAAATAAATTTAATCTTACATATAGCTTATCATATAAGCAACCCTGAGTCTAAGTGAACTAAAATATTGTATAACTTTATAACCTATACATTAAATTGGAGGGTATAAATAGGACTAATTTTTTTTATATTTATATGTCTTAAACATGTATAACATAAATTAATTGGTTATATATTTATTTTAAATAAAATTAAAAATAATTTTAATGTAAAAGAAGTGTTTTTACAAAAGTATATTCTTATAAAAACAATGTGTTTTATTTTATAAATTAAATAAATAACTATTGTTGAATTATTTTAATGAAATTTTAATATTATTTATTTAATAAAATGTTTTAAAATTCCCTTAATAATTTAACTAGGATTGTGGAAATATTTAATCATATTTTATGCTTAAAATGGAATTTTTCTAAAAAGCTGTCTTTGTCATGTTTTGCACACTTATTATAAAATTTCTTCCATATAAATTTAAAAATTAAATACGATAAAATGGATTCTATAATTGGATTCATGAGGTTTAATTTTTTTATATTGTCTCCTTTTATTTTTTTTCACTATGAATAATAACCTTAGTAAAATTTATCACCATAGTAAAGGGTAAATCAGGTTAAACTATGTTAAAATTGAATGTTAAAGTCATTATTTTTCATATTACTTATTATTGTATAAAGGTAAATATACCCTTACCCCAATACAATTGAAATATAATTTTATAGGATATTATTCCATTAAAATTTCTTATTTAATATTTAAAGTAAAAACAAAACAATTTCAATTTCCTACATATAAATATCTTTTATGTATCGACATAGAGATAAAGAAAAGTTATAAATAAAAATAAACAACTAATTTGAGAAAGTTTCAATTATTTTTGTGATGAAAATTTATATCTAATTTTTAGTAATTATATAAGTATTTTAGAATCTTATGAAATGATTATGTAATATTTCAACAAATAATTGAAAAGTAAAATAATTGTTTTAATAATATAAATAGTGATATAATTTTTTTGGGATATAGTGTTAAAAACACATTATAGATTTGTAAACATATTGTTGTTTTTTAAGGTATATATTATAATTCCAATTTTTTCTTTATGTCTTTTGAGGAAAATTAAATAAATAGTGTCTTAATTAACATTAATAACATTTTTATCAAAATATATGTTATAAATAGTTTAAAAATAATTACAATATTCAAAGAGGTTAAAGTGGATAATATTTGTTCAAAACGATCATCATATTTTCAATAATTATCCAATTTATACCTTATATGTAAAATTATACACTATAGGAGTGAAATATTTGTTACCATGGATACGGTTAAAATATGTAACTTAGGGGTTAAACCAAAAGATACAGTTTAAAATCCCACATAAACATATGAAACATTATTTGGTTGATTATATGTCAACCATATGAAATATTATCTTTGAATCCCTATAATTTTTGAGTCATTTTGGGAAAGATAATTACATTTTTATATTTTAATATTTTATGACATTCCAAGAGTACCCCTCCACTTAATTATAAAAGAGAACCCCTTAATTAACTTATTTTAAAAAAATTGAACCAAAATGAAAAAAATACCCACCAATTACTCTTATAAACAATTCAATGAAAATTATATGGGTTATGCTCTTCTAGAAAGACCATCCTTAGGGCCCTTAAGAGAATATCTAAAGGGGTTATTTCAATGAACATGAAGTCACCTAAACTGACCACTTTATTTTTATTTTTTCCTTTACCACTAGTAAATATATTATATTATTTAAAAAATAATAACTTTTTTATCCTAAATATACTAAAAATTTATAAGAATTATGAAATAACTATTATTCAAAGTCTTCTGCATCAAATGGGAAGTAAAGTTATCCCTTGTGCGTACGTACGAATTACCATATCCATGTAGCGATACAATTAATTTTCCACCACCATATTTCTAGAATTTTTATTATGACTGTATTAAAAATTATATATTTTGTAATTAAATAATTACTCTTCAATAATAATAACATAATATCTATATTCTTACCTTCCAAAGAGTTGGAAAACGATAATGTCGCTCTTGCATATGTGTAAACTATCTTCTCTATGAAGTGAAGTGATTTGTTTTTCATTACCTTTTTGCATGGATGATAATAAATATAGATTTAATAAAAATATATTGATATATATAATATAATAATGTTTCTAGAAATTTGAATTGTTACTTACCTTTATTTCATTCCATCTGTCAAAAAGTGAAGAAAGGTTCACGCCTACGTACAACCTATCGTCTCCATGAACGATGTAATCAATTATTTCTACATATGTATTTTATATAGGAATATAAATATGTATATAATGAGAATATATGATATTTATATCATTATTAACCTTTTTGATATGATGTAACCATGATTTAATTATAAGCAACATTACTAACAAACCAAAACATACACAAAAAGGTAGTAGTTATTTCCTAGAACAATGATTTTAATGAAGCATTTTTAATAAACTGGTGATAAAATATTATAATTTAATAATATATTGTATTATATGTATTATATTAATTTTGAAATAAATATATGTATATATATTATATTGGAAGTTTGAATTTATACAAAGGAATTCAAACCAGAGGTAACGTTTTATATCACAATCTCATCATTATTTGAGATTTTTTATATTTATATCTCCACTGGGAAAATAATTACTACATTAAACCCAATCTATTTCATTAAACTATTTTTATTTCATAAAATTTTATGTTTTACAGATTTTTTATCTATAAAAACAATTCAAAGGAATATTCTTATTATTTTATGACTAAGGTACTTTTGATCTTTTTAAAAAAGTGTGAAAGGAATATTTTTTATTAACTTATATTAAATGAATGGAACTTCCGGGCATCATGATCACTAAATTTTTTGGATCTTACTTTACATGTTTTATGTTTATTTCTAAAGAAAACTTTTTCCATAATATTAGAGGATATTTTATTTCAAAATAAAAACGATATATTATTTTATAAAACATATAGAGATCTGTTTAATGTATATTCGTACTTGTCAAAATTCATTAGTGAATATTATTATTTAAAGGGAAAGTAATATTTTTACACCAATCACCATATTATATTTGATTGTTTATGATTATATTTATCGATTTTTGAAATTATTAACTTTTTATATGCTACTTTTTTAATATGAATTTTTTGATGGTTATGTTCTTCTATTATCATATGATGATTTCATTGTACTTATTATGTGATGGGTGGGGCCCTATATATCCCATTAATTAATCTATTTGTATCATGAAACAAACTAGTTTGGGTGTTTGGTCAAGGCCGTACCAATTTGTTTATGATGTCTTGGCATGGTTCATTGATGGTATGTTTATGTTGTACAACATTATAAATCCAATAATTATGAAACAATTAATTATTAATTTTTTGTTGTTAGTTCTATATAATATTTTATAATTGTTTATATTACCCATATTATTCATGTTTTATTCGGTTTTTCAGCTTATTATATATGCATACCATTACTGAGCATTTGAGATCACCCATTTTTATTTTATCCTTTCCCTAGGATGCCAAAAATTGTTCTATAATTGAAATAAAGGGATATGATAAAGTTAATAGTGGTGTTATAAAGAATAATAATATGGTATATTTTATGAATTCAATTTTAATAAGATATTAAATTATGTAACTATTTTTCCAAGTCTACTAAACTATTCGGTCCGTCTGGAGGTGATTCCGAATATCTATTGCTAATGAAATAAGGTGAAAACTGAATATTGGATACAAGTTTGGTGGTATTTAAATAACATCATCAATACCTCCCATATACTAATTTTTTATTATGTTAATGGAATAAATAACATCCATCTTATCCTCCATCAAATGGGAAACAAAATCGTCGATCATGTGTATGACATACTACCACCCCACGAATAGATGTAATTTTTTCCCTCACAAAATCTCATGACTGGATATATTAATCAATTTAATATATTTATATATATGTCTAATATTTATTATATAACAATAATTATGGAATTTTAATATCATATTTAACTTCTTATCTTCCAATCCATTAAAAATGGTAATGTATCTCATCTGTATTTGTAGACTACCACCTCCATGAAATAATGTGATACATTATTAATATTATTTTGACATCGATGTTAATAATGAAATATTAATGAGTATATGTTATGTATATTATATAAAAATTATTCTATAAGGGTGATTTATTTTATACATTTTGTTTATCCATCTTTTGGAAAATGGAATTAGCATTCATGCATACCCATGGTCTATGATTTCCATGATGTGTGTAATTGATATTCCTATCTCTAAATACTATGGATGATAATAAATATCAAAGTAAGGAAAAAATAGGATCTTTATATTATGAATAAATGTTTTTATATGATGTAAATATAATCAATGTACAAGGAACAAAACCACTGAACCAGAACATATATGAGAAATCGAAGCAGTTATCACACAATACAATGATTTTAAAGAGGAAATATATATATATATATATATATAGTTGGTAAAAAATTATAAGTAAATAATATATGGTATAGTATATAAGGTAATGTTTTTGTAATAGATTTATAATAAATCTATATCTATTATATAAGATTTTTGAACATGTACGAAGGAAGTTAGGCCAGAGGTACGAGATTTTTATATCACTTTTATTTCCATAGGAAACATGCCATATTCACCACTTGTTTCTATTGTGTGGTGTAAAAAAATAAAATCTATTTATTTTATGATTATAATCGTGAAAATTATGATATATAAATATTCTTGTAATGTTCCTTCTTTCACTGGGCTTACGATTCCAAATTTACTAAAGTGGTATGGTTTTTACGATACAATCACTATATTTATCGAGATTGTTTATGACAATGATTCTAATGAAGAAATATTATGAAATATCTCCCAATAAATTCTTGAATTTTATTTTGATATTGTTATTTTCAGGAAATAAAAATTTTAAATAAAATTTACCCCATTTTTTACTCAATATTCTAAAAAACCGACTTTATTTCTCTCTTGAGTTTAAAATCATTTGTCTTCCATGTCCATGTATTCTAAAAATGTATTAAAGAATGTTTTTTTACTATTCTGAAATTATTTTTTGAATAAATTATTATCAATTTTTTTATTTTTTAAAAAATGTATTAAATGGAATATTATTTTCATTATACCAAAACATATTTTTGACTTTTTACTCAATATGTGAATGGAGAGAATGTTTTAACATTTATGGCATGGACCGAATTTTCAACCATTATAAACACTCAATAATTTTAAACTTCCTTAATAAGTTTCCATGGTTCTTTGCATGAAAAATGTTTTCCATAATATTTTGGGGATTTTTCTATTTTAATTAATTGATTTAATAATAGAAATTGTATTGTCCTAAAGAATGATTTTAATAATTTTTTAAATATATATTGATTCATTAATGAAAAAAACATTTACTGAAATTATGATATAATGAGGATATAATTCAATGATACACTCCCCATTATCGACCATGTGTATTTTACAACTATGATGACAATATGTTAATGAAATATGTTTCATTTAAATATGTTATACTTATGAAAAACATGTCTTTTATATGGGATATGCTTTAATGAAATGATTTTGAAAACAATTAAATTTTTATTGGTTTTGATATATTGAATGTTCTAGATCTTTCTCCACAGATATGTATGATTTAAATTTTTTTAGGGGTGGTCATGGAATTAAATTTCCCCATAATTCATTGGGTAAAGATAGATAACTCATGTGGTAAATATGTTATGTATGAAACTTATTTCTTGTTTACAATTTTATACATGGACCTATTTTTCATATCTGTAAGATTAACTATGTACCTAGATTTCATGTCCATACATTTATGTGTGGAACTGGCTTACATGTTTATAAGATAATGTACAGACCCGGTTTTCATCTCAATAAGATTATGCAAGTGGCTAATATCTGGTCCCTAACATAATTAGTGAACCATTCTCTATTTACACATTTCCATAATGTTATTATCTTAGGTTTTTTCACATTCCAATAACTATGTTATTCTCTCATGAATCATATTCATCGAATTTCCATTATGGTTATTGTCTTATAAACTATGAATATTTATATGATGATTCTTGATTTTGTTCTATATTATGGTGGTTATGGGTTTAAAATGATAATATCATGTTCTCATTCCATTGAACTCATTTTATTACTAATTGATCATTGATATCACCCTTATTTACCATTTCTGAGAATATGATCTCACACTTTCTTATGTTTCCTTTACCTTGGTTATGAAGAAGGATTTTTGTTGGTTTTTTCTAAGAAGAGTACTAGGTTGGAATATATTTGTAGGAGATATTGAAGATCATTCATAAAATAAGAATATTTTGTATCAAGTCTCCAATGAAACTAAACATTTATAGTCCTTATGCATATATTTGGGAAATATATTAAATATTCATCTAAGAGAAGAATTAATTATGTATTAAAATATTGGGTCACATAATGATGTTATTTCCACACACATTGATTATGTTATCATACCCATATTCATATCTTCTTCCCACATTTGACCATAGGTTGACATATATCCTATGTTTGACATTACTAGACACCTATGTTCACTCTTTATTATGCTTACATTCCCATAAGGAATGGAAAATGTCATTTGGTAAGATTTTTCACGAAGGAAATCCTGTATGTGGTATTTTTTGGGAGATGTTAATGTCTTATTATGAAATAATTAATTCTTAGTTTAGTGGTAAAAATATTAATTTTATTAAGAAATTTTTGGGTTTTATTATGTAATATTTTATAATTCTGTAAAATGCTGAACGTAAAAGGTATCCAATATGAAAGTGATGTAATATATTATCTAAATTATGAAATTATGCTTGGTCAGTTTTGGTCTATTATAGAATTATAAATTTTTAAAACATTATGATAAAGTATATTTTAAATCCCACTACAACATATTATTATTCGAAATGTACATCTCCCAAATCCCAATTAATATTTTGTAATATGTGACCATTGATTTATTAGTCTCTTCAATATATTTATCTATAAAAAACATTATATCCCTTATAGGGGTGAAAAAGGTAATATATCTATGTAATACATCTATAAAATTTCATACCACTACTATACAATATTTTAATTGTTATTTATATAGAAACAAAATTAATCATGATAATTGATATGTATTTCATGAGGTTTAAACTATACGAATATTTCATTATTTGATGAAAAATACACAACCATTACTTATATTAGAAATGGTTGGATTCCAATGATAATGATAATTATTATATTTAAGATAACATAAATATTATGTACTTCCCCAACCATAGTTTCCTTAAGTCGGTGCATTATTACATATCATTGGCAAGATCACAATCGATAAATTCTTGAATTACCAATTAGTTTAATAGCCTTGTAAGTACTAAAGACATACGAAATTTAAACATTACATAATGAAATAAAGAAAAAAAACATTATGACCCCTTGGAACACACTCATATACCTGACCCTTGTAAGAACCCGGATCTTTGTTTCAGGTATGTTTTTCCTTTTGAGGGCATTATTGAGAAAAGAGGGTTTTCTGGAAATATTTGAAGTACACACCGTGTAATTTCAGAGTACATGAAGTCTACTCCTTTACCGCTCGAAGCTGTGTGCTGACCGTGTCCGGGACACACACACAGTGTGTAGGGTGATGTGGAGGGCCTCTTAAAGCGAAGTACGGAAAACAGAGTACATGCCATTTACCCCAAATATACTCACCTTGTATTTTCTTTTTTTAACTGAATGCACCGGGGTCGCGCCTAATCACCAGAATGAACTTCTTCTAGGTTTCGTTCGGCCGAGAGCTTCTGTACGACAGTGATCCTTCTCCAAGCCCTTCGAGCTGCCATCCGATCTCCATTTCAGCCACCGTCAATTGCATTGGGATTGCCTCGGTAAGCTCTCTCTTCTGCTTTAGCCTTGTTCCATGATTACTCTTCGTTTTCAAATTATCATGGGTTGAGCGTTTTGGAATTGTTCTCAGATCTTCCACATTCTAATGAGAATCAGTCATCTTGGTTCACTTATATCGATCTCTTAGCATCGAGGTAGGAGTTTTGTTGCCCTACGTTGAATGTCTTTGAGTTTTGGTTGCAAAAGTGTCGGATACCCATGTATCGGGTATCCAGGGTTTGGGATTTTGATCTTATTGTTTATTTGCCTTATATTTCTTATTATCTTATGATTAATTGATTCTAATGTAAGCTTGGTTTCATGATTTAGGATCACCACATGGTTTTTTTTCACTGTTTGGTTGTTTATCACCGTTTGGCATCGTTTTCCTGTGAGGCAAACCCTATTGCAATTGCTAGTTTACTTGTTATAACTGATTTCTTGTGTTACCTACTGTTTAAATGATTTTGATGCATTGTAGATATTAGCCAAGTAGTTGTTGAACTTACTTAGGGCTTCTAACAGTCGATTACGCTCGACTGGACTGCTTAGGGTTTTGAGAACCTGGTGAGGGAGATCAAAGAGGGAATAGATGATTAAGTGCTTCCCTAGAGGCTCTGTTGGTTTTAGTTTCGTACGCAGAACCTACGGGAATAGGACTTTTTGCTTCCCAAGAGTGTTCTTAGTTTACCCACATATCGAGACCAAATGACTAATTAGATGTAAGTCCTTCCTCATAGAGTCTATAGCTATCATTGCAAGACCATAGGGGAATTGACGTGAGAGCTTCCCAGAGTGTCTGTTCCTTGTTTGATTACTGGACTATAGGGGTCTGCTAGTTTGAGCCACCCACAGAGTCAGTGTGAATTTTTTTTGATTTGTTGTGACGAGTCCACCAAGCCAAAGAAAAATCATGGGTTTGTACTACTTGTGGGGTAGGTAGTCTTTTGAGTTACTTACTGTGTTACTTGCCTTACCTTGGATTAGAGATCTTTTCTAGTTTCCCTGGTTGTTTAATTAAATTAATGTGAATGGTATTTGGTATGATTTTTACTGGTGTACTCCTAGTTCATTACTGTATTTATTTCCTTTACTTTTTCTATATTTATCACTGACTGTAGGGCACAAATCTTGTGGTGGTTGCCTACTCGGATTAGTCTCACACCCTGTTTGGGTCCTGATTTTCGGCCCAAACTGATTATATGTTTGCAGGTGTGGATAGGGATTGTGTCTCTTGCACCTCAGGTACTTGATTGCTGGTTGGAGCTGGAGAGCATGAGATCGGGCTTTGGCTCGTGATTCTCCTAGAGCTGCTGTTTACTTTTAGTATTTGGTTTCAGTTGTATTTCAACACGTTGATTTTTTTACTTCTTTCTATAGACACATGTACCATGCTACATCATTATTATATCATACATTGATCCTACTTTTTGTTTCTTTTGTGGTATGTTGTTTACTTCTTCCACTATTGTGCACGTTTGTTCTTCCGCTGTATACTTTATCTAATGAGGGCATAGTTTCCCCACCAACTCACCAAGGCCCTCGTTGCTAGTCGGCATCCTCTGGAGTTTGGGGAAACGTTCTTGAGGTCATGTGGAAAACTGGGTACGGGGCACCAGTTTTGTGGCTCCGGATTTGGGTAGTTACAAAGTGATATCAGAGAAGGTTTTCTTTATTTTCTATTGCCTTACTATTTTGCAACAATAGACAGAGATTGGAAGGAATGGGTAGTTAGTACTTAACTGTGCCTGAGAGTAATTAACCCATGTACAGGGAAAAGCTATATTACCTCGTAATTTCAATTTTCAGTTTTGCAAGTGTTACAGTTTATTATATTTTACCGTTGGGTGATGCACATGTTTTCAACTATGATAGTTCATATTATTGTGGTTCAATTTTGTTTCAACCCAATGAGATGATGGTATTCCATCTCATGCATCATATAGGCACTGGTTAGGAAATCACATGTCATACATTTTTCCATGTCATCTAGGGTGCATTAGAGATTGCATGTTTTTGTGATAGATGTCGTGATATATTATGCATGATGCTGTGATAGTTTCTGTGATAGAAATATCACTATGTTGATAGGGTGTTGTTTATTTGTTCAGTTAATTTATCATGGACGCCAAACTCTGGTCTTAGAGGTGTTATGGGCCCTCAAGGATCGGAATTTAGAAGATCATTGGATTGTTATGTTGTTTACTTGTTGTATGCATTGTTATGATTCCAAGCATTGATTCGCCGAGAGTATGGGCCCCCACGGATTGGAATTTGGGACATAGATGTTTGTTTTTTAGTGTTTTTGGAATTCGGTGTAGTTTCTGAGCTACTGCCCAGAAAAAACCCAGAATACATGGTGTGTACTTTATTAATAAATGTTGTGTAGTTTTTAAACCATGTTACAGACTTTGTGAATAGTTAAATGGGGTTGTGGAAAGTTTTCAGGGACACGCCATGTATGATAAGTACATGTCGTTTAGTAGTCAACCGTGTACCCGTCCGTGTCACCAACAACACGGGTCAGGGGAGCTTGTGTAGTACACACCATTTTTTGTAAAGAAACACCATATAGCCTTGTTATGGGTACCCGGCCGTGTCAAGAACAACACGGGTCGGTGTTATCTTCTTCTATACATGTCGTGTTTGTTCGGAACACGCCATGTAAGGGTCAGCCATGTAGTTGGCCGTGTAACCTGCTACACGTGTCACCGAACCTGTCTCGTACATGCCGTTTACATAGTGAACACGCCGTGTAGTTTAGCATTAAGAGGTCCATGTAGGTTAGCTGTGTAAAGAGACTCAGGAAGGGGAGTGGAGTTCAAGTACATGCCGTGTGTTGGGACAACACGCCATGTAGTCTGGGGTGTTACACGGCCAGTAGTGGCAGAAGTACATTCCCATGCGAATGTCTTTAACAAACACATTGTGTAGTTTAAAAGCACGCCGTGTAGTCATGTTTTGAAAACATAAGTGTTTCTCTCTCCTATTCCCATTTGGTACCCTTCTGTTTTCTGTCCTGGTTAATCCTAAATTTGAGGTGTGCTATTGACCTTTCAGGGCTATGGCACCAAGACGTCCTCTCATTGCACGTCAGGAACTAGGCAGTGACCGTACGCCTGATACGGAAGACCATGGACTACCAGTAGTTCCGCCAATCACTCCGGACATGGCACCTGCAGTGGATCCAGACACTAGTGCCGACGCTCAACTCAGAGAGGGTTTCATGAGATTCATGAAAACCTTCCAGGGAGCTTAGCATCCTGCCCCGTCTATGGCAGAGATAACGCGGGTTTTTCAGCAACAACATCCTCCCACTTTTACAGGGGATGGATGATCTTAGGATGTAGAGTAATGGCTAGAAACCATGCTCTCCATCTTCGAGCATCTGGAGAAACCCCCAGATAGAAGGGTGAATCTCGTGACTTACATGATGTGAGATTCGGCCAAGAGATGGTGGGATGTAGTTTCGTAGGTAGGGTGCCAACGAAATATGGCTTGGGACGAGTTCCAGTGTACATTCTATGAATACATATATTCGGAGATGCTGAGGGCTGACAGAGCGATAGAGTTCATTAAACTACAGAAAGGCACACTTTCGATTATGGACTATTCCTCCCGTTTCAATGAGTTACAGTGCTTCACTCCTTTTCTGGGAAATGACGAGCTATTTTTTGGCAAAGAAGTTCAAAGAAGGCCTCAAGACAGAGATCAGATCACACGTGAATGTCTTCCAGTTGACTTCTATTAATCTGATAGTCAACCGTGCGATGATCACCAAACGAAATCTGAGGGATACTGGAGCTGTTGACCAGGGCAATTCATCATCCAAGGCTGGTTCATTTCACATTGACAGCAGGAAGTGCCACCGAGAGTCTACTCGAGGTGACTCGAGGAAGTGAGGTATTTCATCTGGTAGACGATATATTCCTTCTGGAAACCAGGTGGTGTGCTATTAGTGTGGAAAGAGTGTGAATAAGAAGACTTAGTGCCCAAGAGACCCAGTAGAGTGTAGATCTTGCGGCAAGATGGGTCACCTGCACCGTTTTTGTAGGGTTCTTCTTCCAGCGGCTAGTGAAGGAGGATATGTTTCTACTACTCATACAAGAGCAGGATTACCAGTGCTGTAGTAGACTATGGGCTGGTGTTCTTCAGGTCATTAAGGACAGGGTAGAGGTCATGGATGCAGTGGTGATGATCAGGGAGGATCAGCTTAGGGATATTAGGCTTCTACACAGGGCTGCGGTACTAGCCAAACATTTTTGGTAGAGCAGATTCATCAGGGGGCGAGATCATGGACCTTCCATAGTTCGAGGTACGATCTTAGTAGCCTCAGATTTATCTTCTTCACTTTTTGATATTAGAGCTTCTCATAGATTTGTTTCCGTGCACAATATGAAGAGCCTTAGACTTAATGTATTTACTTCTGAGGATATGATGACACTAGATACTCACTTTGGACATAGAACTGCTAGTGTGCGTCAGTGCAAGGGGTGCCCCCTTGAGGTTGGTGGGTGTCAATTCTTGTGGGATATTTTTGTACTTGAGATGACAGTTTATGATGTCATTCTCAGGATTAAATGGTTAGTTTTCTTCCAGGCCTTTTTCAATTTCTATCACCGAAGGGTGAGTTTCACATCACCGGAGGGCGGCTCATTTCTTCACAAGGGCGAATGGGATTTCCAGGTGAGTAGAGCTCGACTAGAGCATCATGGGTTGGGTTGTGTTACAACCCAGATTGCCAGTTTATATCTGGATGACCAAGGGACTTCTCAGATAGATTTTCCTCTAGTAGTTGATCTTTTTTCAGATGTCATTCCAGAATATTTTTCAGGGATGCCTCCGGAGCGAGAGGTAGACTTATCTATTGAGCTTATGCCAGGAGCAGCATCGGTATCCATACCTCCTTATAGTATGGCGACACCTGAGTTGCAAGAGCTCAAGAAATTGTTGGAGGAGTTGTAGGAAATGGGTTTTTTTACCCATTACTTCCCCTGGGGGTTCGCCGGTGTGGTTTGAGAAGAAGGGGGATGATACCTTACGGCTGTGTGTGGACTATCGGAATCTGAACCAGTTGACGGTTAAGAAACGATATCCATTACCGAGAATTGATGATCTTTTTGAGTAGCTCCGGGGAGCCAGGGTGTTCTCAAAGATCAACTTGAGATCCGGTTATCATCATTTGTGCGTCAGACCATCGGATATACCTCTTACAACCTTCTAGAGAAGATATGGTCATAATAAGTACATGGTTATGCCGTTCGGTCTCAAGAACGCGCCATCAGTTTTCATGGCACTGATGAACATAGTTTTCCGTCCTTATATGGGTCCCTCATGGTGGTTTTCATTGATGATATCTTGGTGTACTCTCACACCCGACACGACCATTCAACCCATATTGAGATCATATTGAGTACACTGAGAGAGTATCAGTTATATGCTAAGCTCTCAAATTGCTACTTATGGATGGATGAGATTCACTTCCTGGGTCATGTCATCTCAGAGACAGGAGAATTATTAGACCCAGAAAAGGTGAGGGCGGTAGTTACAAGGGAGCAACCGAAGAATGTCTTTGAGTTACGGAGTTTCTTGGGGATGGATGGTTACTATAGGTGGTTTATACATGAATTTTCACGCCTAGCAGCACTGCTGACAGGTCTGACCATGAAGGGGGGAGAAGTTTTTATGGTCACATTCTTGTGAGCCAACTTTTCCAGAGCTGAAGGGGAGGTTGATTTCAGCAATGATACTGGTCTTTCTATAGTCGGGCAAGGGCTATACCACTTACTGTGATGCTTCATGTATTCAGTTGGGAGTTGTTCTTATCCAGGGAGATGTGGTCGTTGCTTACGGGTCTTGGTAGTTCAGGAAATATGAGAGGAACTATCCTACGCACAACCTGGAGTTGGATTATGTTGTTCACGCTTTGTGTTGTTGGAGACACTATCACCTGGGAGAGAATTTTATGGTATATACTGACCAGAAGAGCCTCAAGTATATCTTTACGCAGTGTGACATAAATCTGAGACAGAAGAGGTGGGTCGAGTACCTAAAGTCTTTGGACATTGAGCTCGCTTATACGCTTGGGAAAGGCAATGATGTGGCAGACGTACTGAGCAGGAGGACTCAATTACAGGTAGTTCAGGAGGTCAGTAGTGAGTGCATCTTATGGCTATGTTCTCCGAGATGCACTTGGAGGTGCATGACAGACAGGGACATACCTTTATCTCTTCTATGGCTGTTACATCTACTTTTCATGATCTAGTGTGGATGAGGTAGCTATCAGATTCAGAGGGCTTAGTCCTGTGGGAGAGTGTGTCAAGAGAGGACCCTCCTCCTGGATGGACAGTGGGCGAGGATGATATCTTGCGTTTCTAGGGACGCGTATGTGTTCCATCAGACATATGTGAGGAGCTGATGCGGGATTTTCATTCCTCAGTTTGGGCAGTTCATCGTGGCGTCACTGAGATGTATAATGATCTACATCGCCAGTACCGGTGGCCAGGTATAATTGGATATGTTGCTGGTTTTTTCATGAGATGTTTGACTTGTCAGCAGGTGAAAGCAGAGCATTAGCAACCAACAGGGTTTTTACAGCAGTTACCTATTCTAGAGTGGAAGTGGAAGGATGTCGTGATGGACTTCGTGACTAGATTTCCAAGGTCGCCTCGAGGGAATGATGTTGTTTGGGTTGTCGTCGACAGGCTTATGAAGGTTGATCACTTCTTACTGATCAAGTATTCCTTCAGTGTTGATGATCTGGGATGACTTTACATCCGAGAGATTGTACGTCTGCGTGGATTTCCTCACTCCATAGTTTCATACAGGGATGTGCGCTTTACTCCTTGGTTCTGGTAGGGGCTTCAGAGGGATTTGGGTACACAGTTACTTTTGAGTACAGTGTACCATCCCCCGACTGATGGTTAGTCCGTGGGTACGATCCAGGTTCTTGAGGATATGCTTCGAGCATGAATTTTTGACATTGGCGGTTTTGGGAGAAGCATATTCCTATTGTGGAGTTCGCCTACAACAACAGTTTTAAGGCCATTATTCAGATGGCACCTTATGAGGCCTTGTACGGTAGGCTATGACAATCACCATTATGATGGCTGGAAGTAGAAGAGGCATCTTCGTTGGGACCTCGTCTTGTTCAGGAGACCTCAGAGAAGATAGAGTTGATTCAGAAGAGGATGGCTATAACACAGTCTCAGCAGAAGTCTTATGCTGACCAGTGGAGAAGACCTCTGGAGTTCAAGTTTAGGGATCAGGTTTTTCTGCGTGTTTCACAGAGGTTGGGATAAAAGAGGACCTGGAGATAGGGTAAGAATTCACTGCGGTACGTCAGGCTGTTTGAGGTGTTGGAGAGATTTGGGCCGGTTGCTTATCAGTTGCAGTTACCTCAGAGGTACCAGGCTATGCACGACATCTTCCACGTTTCTCCAGCTCCAACATTACTTTTCAGACCCATATCATGTATTTCAACATGAGGAGGTTGAGATTGAAATGGATGCATCGTTTGAGGAGTATCCCATCCGAATTTTCGATCTAAGTATGAAAGTTCTTCATCGCTGGTCTGTTCCTCTAATACGTGTGCTATGGCAGCACGGGCGAGTGCAGGATGAGACTTGGGAGTGGGAGGCCGATGTATGATCGTAGTGGCCTGAGCTATTCGAGGTTTCTTCTTCTACACCTAGCTAGGGAAATTCGGGGATGAATTTCTTTAATGGGGGAAGTTTTTAAGAACCTTAATCTTCGTTTCAGGTATGTTTTTACTTTTCTGGTCCTTTTTGAGAAAAGTGGGGTTTCTGGAAATTTATGAAGTACACACTGTGTACTCCTTTTCCACTCGAAGGCATGTGCTGACCGTGTCCTGGCCACACACACAGTGTGTAGGGGTGATGTGGAGGGCCGCTTAAAGCGGAGTACAGAAAAACATATTACACGCTTTGTACCCCAAAAGTACACGCCATGTATTTTCTTTTTTTACTAAACGCACCCGGGTAGCGCCTAATTGCCAAAATGACCTTCTTCTATTTTTCCTTCAGACGAGAGCTTCCATACGACCATGATCCTTCTCCGAGCCCCCGAGCTACCGTCTGATCTCCATTTCATGCACCGTTTATTGCGTTGTGATCTCCTCGGTATTCTCTCTCTTCTTCTTTATCCTTGTTCCATGATTCCTCCTCGTTTTCAAGTTATCGTGGGTTGATCTTTTTGGACGTTTTCTCATATCTTTGACGTTATAAGGAGAATCAATCGTCGTGGTTCACTTATATCAATCTTCTGGCATCAAGGTAGGTGGTTTGTTTCCCTAAATTGAATGTCTTTGAGTTTTGGTAGAAAAAGTGTCGGATACCCATGTATCGGGTATCCCGGGATTGGGATTTTGATTCCATTGTTTATTTTCATTATATTGTTTGTTAGCTTATGATTAATTGATACTAATGTATGCTTGGATGCATTTTTGAGGATCAACCCATGGGGTTTTTTCACTCTTTGGATGTTTATCGTCGTTTTCCACAGTTTACCTGTGAGGCAAACCTTATTGCAATTGCTAGTATACTTGTTATAACAGATTGCTCGTGTTTCGTGCTGTTTAAATGCTTTTGATGAATTGTATATATTAGCCAAGTAGTTGTTGAACTTACGTAGGGCTACTGACAGTCGATTATGCTCGATTGGACTTCTCAGGGATGTGAGAACCTGGTGCGGGAGATCAAAGATGGAATAGGCGATTAAGTGCTTCCCTAGAGGGTCTATTGGTTTTAGTTTCATACACAGGACCTACGGGAATAAGACTTTGTGATTCTCAAAAGTGTTCTTAGTTTACCCACGTATCAAGACCACAGAAGGAATTAGACGTAAGTGCTTCCTCATAGAGTCTATATCTATCGTTTCAAGACCATATGGGAATTGACGTGAGAGCTTCCAAGAGTTTCTATGACTTGTTTTATTACTGTACTATAGGGTTCTACTAGTTTGAGCCACCCAGAGAGTTAGTGTGAATTTTGTTTGGTTGGTTTTGATGAGTCCACCAAGCCAAAGAACAAGATTGGGTTTGTACTGCTTGTGGGTTAGGTAGTCTTTTGAGTTAATTGATGTGTTACTTGACTTACCTTGGAATAGATATCTTTTCTAGTTTCCTTGGTTGTTTAATTAAATTAACTTGAATGTTAGTTGATAGGATTTTTACTGATGTACTCCTAGTTCATTACCTTATTTATTTCCTTTATATTTGATATATTTCTCACCGACAGTAGGGCACAAATATTGTGGTAGTTTCCTACTGGGATTAGTCTCACTCCCTGTTTGGTTCCTGTCTTTCAGCCCAAATAGATTATATGGTTGCAGGTGTGGATAGGGATTGTGGCTCTTCCACCTTAGGTACTTGTTTGCTGGTTGGAGCTGGGAAGCATGGGACCGGGCTTTGGCTCGCGATGCTTCTGGAGTTTCTGTTTACTTTTATTATTTGGTTTCAGTTGTATTTCAACACGTTGATTTGTTTACTGCTTTCAAATGACACATGTACTATACTGCATCATTATTATACCAGACATTTCTCCTACATTTAGTTTTAGTTGTTGTATGTTGTTTACTGCTTCCTCTATTGTGCACGTTTGTTCTTCTGCTGTATACTTTACCCAATGAGGGCATAGTTTCCCCACCAACTCACCAAGGCCCTCTCTGCTAGTCGGCAGCCTCTGTCATTTGGGGAAACGCGCTTGAGGTCATGTGGCGAACCGGGTATGGGGAAACAGTTATGTGGCTCTAGATTCGGGTCATTATAACCCTATTCCTGAAGGTTAATCAGGATATACTTCTCCACATCCTAGGAAACAAATATAGCATAGAAAGGGGTGAGCTTAGATGCTTATTAAAGATAACAATATAGAGGGATCATTCATAAATAAGCATAAACATTTAAGGCAATGTATACGACTAAAACACAAGCATTTTAATCTTAAACTTTAGTATAGTATGGAAAATATAAATCAAATAATTCCATTTACTTATTCACATGGATATTCAAATAGTCAAATAATCACATTTAATATCAACAACTAATTTCATAATGATGGAATTCATAATGCCAGACACCATAACCAAATTGTCCAGGCCTCGTGCAAAGACTAAATATAAGAATTTTGCAAGACCTTGTGCCGAGATAATAGTTTGTCTCATGAGACCAGCCGATGTATCGAGGAGCTAAAACATGCTCCACCCAGAACATACTTAGTCTAATGCATTCCTCATATGAAATGATGGATACATAACATAATCATTCGTATTGAAACTAGCATACGAAATGTCAATACATTAACCATAAACCCTGAATGGTATAAAAATAGTAAATCAAGAGTCAAACATAACTCATTCAGTACAATATATATGATTGTAATACAAATCATCCTCAATCAAGAATAATGAAATAAATTGAAATAAATGAAAATAATCAATAAAACAATTTCAGAGAAATATCCCCTTTTTTCTTGAAAACATTTAAAAGACTCACAATTTATCATGATGCCATTTAAAATATGTTTTTGAATCAAATTTTCCCAAACCAAATTGAAGCCTTTAAAAGGAATTTTAATTTTAAAACATTCATTTCCATGTAAATAAATCCTTAAGACAATTATTAAAACATGGAAATTAATGAGAATGATTTAGAAGAATAAGTATTTAAAACATTTAAAATGATATTTTAGATATATTTCCTAAACAAATGATAGACGCTTGAATAAAAATAATGAGGTTATAAAAACATTGAAATGTCATAAGAATGAAGAGATTCATGATATACTATGTCAATATATAGTATATACACAATATAAAAGTGAATTGGCCCATACTGACAAAGAAACCTTAATAGAATATAAATTGAAATGAAATTATTTATAGAGGTAATATCCTTAGTTTAAGGATAAATCAATGACATAATTATGTGTGAAATATATAAATACTCTCATTATTATTGTATATTTAGTGTAAATAAATCATAGTACACTCACACATATTCTCGTAACAACAACACCAATGACTTGGATGTGTAACTCAATGAATGGAAATTGAGTTAAGATTACTCTTATAAAGTTCAAATCGATGACTTGAGAATTTATCAATGGAGTGATTATTTGTATAAAAATTATATCCACACAATTAATAGTGGAAATTACTACATTAATAAATAAATAGTTATTTCACTCATAATCTTGGTGTAAAAAAATCAATGAAGTTTGTGTAAAACCCAATGAGTGGGAATTAAAATTAGAAATTCTCTTACTGATTTGGAAACTTACAAACATACACCCCATGAAAGAAGTATCATACAAGGAAGTTTTAAATACCCATAAATTATATTATATTACACATATAATACAATCATAGGCATTACATACACCTCACAAAAGGAAATACTAGCAAATACAACTTGAATCTCACGGGAATAAAAAGTGAGATGAAAAACCCTTACCTTGTACTTTTCCTTAGTTAAGGGTTTGTTAAACTCCTGTATAATGGTTAATTAATTGTAATTAAATTATAATATAACCATATACATAAATATGATATCATATATGATCTTTTAATATTACATTTCTAATAATATTTCAGCAGTATCATTGTTTTGAGTGTTAACTGGTTTGTTTTTCTTTCTACGTTTGGTTACGTAAGTCATATTTGTCATGGATATGATGTATTTTATTCATATACTGAATTATATTATGTTCTAAAAACTTATTTTTTAATCATAAAATGTTATTTATTTTTGAATGGTTATGATGTGGAATGAATATCCTCGCATTTGTGGATACGGTAATCCGTACGTACGCACGAGCAACAATATCATTCAATTGAAGGTGAGAACAGATATAATTGGAATTTATAACATAAATAAAGAATAATTTACATTTAATATTTATTATTTACATCAATAAAACATCATTTTTATACCTATCCAAATAATTAAGTGTTGAATAACAATTAGACCACGACGTGGAGACGGTAAGCCATACGTATGGACGTATGGTGACTTTGAAATTCATAGAATAAATAGAATAATGAATATCATTGTATCATATTTATGATAGAATCAAAGTATATAGAATTTACTGGAGTTATTATTTTGGTATTGAAACAACAATGAAAGGGATTGTGGAAGAAGAAGATAACTTTCAAAGAGGTGATGGAATTATTACCTCTTCTTCGGTTGCTTCCTTTTTATTTGATCAAAAGGGCCCCTTAGGATGGATTTCGGATCCAAATAATACCTCTAGGATGTTGTGACGATTGTTATAAGGATATTTGGGTAGGGTTTGGCTAAGAAAAATGGATTTGGTGGTCTGAAATTAATTTAAGGGTAAGTTCCCTTTTATAAGAGAGGCGAGGGTCACTTTAGGAAGTGCTTGAAATATTATTTTATTATAAATTCATTTTCGGTTTCTAATGGATCCAAATGGATTCATTTCTAGGATAAGATGGGGATGGATCGAAATAATCTCAGAAAATAGGTTTTAGATAGGTTTAGGTCACCATATAAAGCTTAACGTGTAGATTTAACTCTTAGTTAAATAGTTTAACTTTTACCATGTATTCTTGTATTATTAGAATAAATGGTTAATAAAGTTACTATAAAAAAGCATGATAACTCCAGGTGGTTCATTAAATATATATATAACCTTATCTATGTCCATTGGCCAATCCATATATTTTTATGAATATTATATCATTTAATAATATAGTGTTTGTTTTAAAAACTCATTTATGTCAATTTTGAAACAATTTGGTATTTTGTTTTTGTGAAATTCATAGAAACTTTATCACTTATAAATAAAATTATTTAATAATCACTAACATTTCATATTAACCTATAAAATTATTGGAATTTGTCATAATACTCAATTTACATTTATTTGGATATTTATAATATCAATTGTTTTAATCGTTCATTAATAAGGTAACTACTACATCATAATTGTGTCTTAAATAAATTCATTAATTTAATGTCTAAAAATTATAAATAAAATACCATTATGTAGGAAATATTTTTTTATTTCTAATGAATATTTATAATTGTATTTATATTATGTATAACACTATATTAATAAGGTTTTTTTATTAAACAACAAATTTATCTCTTTTTACTCTTCCTTAAATAAAATAATAATAACTTTACAAATCTAATTAAAGTGGAATAAAAGGATCATATTTTATTCCTAAGGTTGATTTTGGTTGAAATACACTTTTCCAATAGAATTAGGACATGTGTTAGGGTAATTATAATATCAGTTTTACCATTAATTACCGTATTTACTTTTAACCATGGTAAATAAAATTTAGAAGTTACTATTCATCAAAAAAATTATCTTGTTGAACCACATTTTACTTACTGATTTCTTTTGTGTCTCCCGGGTTTTTTAAATTCAAACCATAAAAGTGGTAAAATTACATTTTATGAAAACATACAAATGTGCCTTGAAGGTGGGTAAAAGATGGTAAAAAATTCAATAAAATTTTTATACACCTAATCTTATTATAAAATGATTCCAATGAATTCAATTGAATTTATATAGATATTATGCATCTATTTAAACATGAAATAAATCTAAATAATATAAATAATTATTTAAAAAAATTCTGTTTTAAATAATAACACATTGTTTGTCACTATTCAAAAAAAATGAAATGTTTTCAGGAAAATACCTAACATTTACTTTAAACTAGTTGTGATATTTCAAATTCATAAATGATGTATATTGAAAAAAATTAAAAACATATAATTTGGATTAATTAATTTAAAAAAATATTCCCATTGTCAAAACCATAAAGTTGGTTTTTTAGAAATAAAAACTATCCAATGATTGATACGTGTTTTTGTCCAATTTAAATATAAAATTACTTTCAATGACGAAAATTGGATTAAATGATAAAAATATAATCTAATTATACCTCAAAACTATTAAAATATATAATTTAACTCTGTAAATTATTTTTATTGAAAATTTCTTCTTAATGAAAATGTAGTATTTTTCACTATTCATTAAAATATAAAAGTTATCAAAAATGCACTGAAAATTTATTTGAACTAAATTTTTATGGCCCTCTTCTAAAGAAGATGTTTATTTCATAAATTGTAATATATAAAAGTGTCAAATATTAGATTTAAAATGGTTTTCCATTAAAAGGCGATAATATTTTATTTTTTGAAAAATACTACTTTTATCTAAAAAATTGAATTTGTACTTATATTATGTCTACCTCACACATAATTTGGATGTTAAAATTATATTGAGTATATAAAATTCAAAATTAAGTTCATACTATTCATTGCTGCATTTTGAATAGCTAGTTCATTAAGTTGTGGTGCGTTTGAACATGGTGTTTCATGTAGCGCAAGATATTGAATTACTTTAATGAAAATAACTTACAATGAAATATTTGGGTGTTACATTCTTTCCATATTTTGGAAATTTCTTTCTTGAAATTTTAAAATAATTCCTTGGAACTTCATTGAATGCCCCACATCTGAATAATAGACAATAAAACTATCACGTTAAAAGAAATAAAGAGAAGTACAAAGGTTACCCGAGATAACCCATACTAGGATTCAATATAAGAAAATAAGGATATAGAAGACAAACTAAGTGTCGAGTTCATATGGATAGTGATAGAAAAAACAATCAGGATAAATTTAACAACAAGAAAACCACAAACTTGTGATGGGTTAATTGGTCATTAGTTTCCCAGTAGGAAAAGTAAATGGACAATGTTTTTTTAAGATGTATTTTATAAATATGAGGAATTTTTTTATTATATTGACTAAAAACATAATGATATATAATTAATTTTTACGTGGAGTTTCATCCTTTAATAAATTTATACAAATAACTCATCTTTTCTTCAAATGATGTGTATTCAGGATGACTTGGTCACACCTGAAGGGCAAGAATAAATTTCTAGAAAATAACATAATCTACAAAGGGTAAACTATATATTTCCATTGTCTTTAGAGATTAACCAAAACGAAATGGTTAGTACAAGATCATGTGATACCCAAAATGTTTAATCCTTTATAGAAATAAATATTAATCTTAATTTCCAAAATTGAACAAACAATAAAAAAATTTAAATAAATACAATTAAAGAAAACAATTTCCATAAAATAATTCAATATAAACCCAACAAAGATTGAAAACCAAAAATCAGAAGAATTTAATCACTCAGTCTTTTATTTAAAATCTTAACATTTATATCCAAATAACATCAAATACACTTAAATTATCATACAAAAGTGTTATTAACCAAATCACATATTATCTATGATAGGTTATTCATTTCCATTAAAAACCTAAATCTCTATAAAAACCTAGATTCGTCTAAAAAATCCTTCATTACTCCTCAAATTAAATTCTATAGTATTATATTTTCCCTTAGGCATATAGTGTTCCCAACAGATCATACGTTATCCAAAATAATATTTACTACTTAATCACCAAATCATTTTCCTATACTAAGGATATCTATTTGATAAGACCTAATATCCCAAATCATCTTATTATTGATCAATAAAATCATTTAACTAGATATAATTAGTCACACTAACCATGGACTTCATGTTGTCAAGTGGTAGGTGATAAATGCCAATTGCACTCTGGTTGTGGGTTCTATTCCCACAACATTGTCTGAGGTGATGGGTTTTCACAAGGTTTGTGTGTTGGGGTTTTTAAAAAAATGTATTTTATAACATTCCCAAAATGAGTGAAATTCCTCACAATAACTATAACATAATTTAACCACATATTTTATCTCATTCCTCACATTTTCATCCGAAAAATTAATAACCAGTAATTGCATCAAATTCCAGGATCATATAAATCGAAATTGTTCTTCGTAACTATATCCACAAAATAAAAGAAAATTATTCCTCAAATAGAATTTTCGCAGAACAAACAGAATGGTTACACATACAAGAGAATAATCCTCCAAATTTACCCCATACATTTAAACATTTCTCCATCCATTTATTTCCACATAGTTTCTTATTTAATATAGATGTTATCCTTTTGAATATAGCATCGAATTGGGTAATTCCAAGGTCCATTACATTTATGGAAAATTACTGTAATTAGATTCTTTGAAGCATTTTTATTTTCATCCATAGTACTCTTCATTTTTCTTTGGCAATTATTTACTTTATGTCGTTCTTTCCTACACATATAGCATTTCTTTGTTCCATCGAGTCACTTTCCTAGGTGTTTGCTTCCACATTTATAGAATGAGGGAAATTGACCTTTCTTTTCTCCATGGTTTCCATAGCTAGAGCTCTTATCATTCTCATCATTTCTCTTCTTTGTTGAGTTTGGGAGTTAGTTAATGTATATATTGTTGATCACATTTTTGGAAACCTGGTTCTGCATAAACACGGTATATTTTATGCCTATTATAATTCCATTTAGTTGCTAATTTCCATAATTGATCCCACCTTGTACATAATGTTCAATGTTACTTTGACTTCCTTGGAATCTAGTAATTTACTAACACAAGAAATCCTAGTGTGATTCATAAAATCATTTATAGAATATAATGACACCATATTTTTAATCTAAAACACGTTAGGATTTACCAAGGTTATTTATTATCATATTATATTAAAATCTTTCAAATCAGTTTGTAAATAAAATGTCAATTATCTTAACCATATCCCCCGGGAGTGTCCTAACCAAGAGTGCAGCAAGGTCCGTTGTCCTGTACCAGGATACCCCAGGTCAATCCCGACTCTCTATGTCAGAGTTTTCACACCTACGTACATCTGTTCTAGAGCCACCTCTACCTTCTCATATCTAGATAGGGATTTATTTCTCAAAAAACCCATATAATTAACGTTATGAAGTTTTTTGAATTTTCTTCTATACGAATCTTTAATATCAATCTTAGGGTAGTTTTTTATAATCAGAGTTCTTCTAAATCTAGCTTCCAAGGTTTGAATTAAAATTCCTTTGATACCAACTGTAACACCCCAACCATAGTTACTCAGAGTCATTTCATTATTACATATTATTGGCATGATCACGAGAGATAAAGTCCCAAAAGACCAATTAGTTTAGTATCCTTGGAAGTACTAGATACATAAATATGGTTAACATTACATAATGAAATAAAGAATAAAAACATTATGTCCCATTTTAACACACTCATATCCCTTAGCCTATTCCTGCAGGTTAATCATGATATACTTCTTCACATCCTGGAAAAAAAAATAAAACATAGAATGTGGTGAGATCATATGCTCAGTAATTATAACAATATAACATAAATAGTCATAAATAGCCATAAAAATTTAAGGTAATGTATAAAACTAAAACACAAGCCATTTAAACTTAAACATCAACATAATATGTAAAATATAAATCAAATAATTTCGTTTAATTATTCACATGGATATTATATTAGTCTAATAATCGTATTTAATATCAATAGATAATTTCATAATGATGGAGTGCATAATACCAAACATCATAACCACATAGTCAAGGCCATGTTCCAAGACTACAAATAAGATTTTGTCAAAGCCTCGTGCCAAGTCACAAGTTTGTCTCATGAGACATACCAATGCATTGAGGAGATATAGCGGTCTCCACCCATCACTTACTAAGTCTAATTTATTCCGCATAAGAAAAGATTGAAACATAACATAAACATTTTTATTAGAACTAGCATACAAAATTTCAATACTTTAACCATAAACCATGAATGGTATAAAAACAACACATCCATATTCAAACATAACTCATTCAATATAGTATAGAATATTTTATTAGAAATAAACATCAATCAATAATAATGATGGCTATTGACGTAGATGAAAATAATCACTAAAACTATTTGAGAAAAATATCCCATTTTTCTTGAAAACATTTAAATGTCTCACTATTTATAATGAAGCCATTTAAAATAGATATTTGAATAAAAGTGTCCCATACCAATTTGAAACATTTAAAAGTAATTTAAATTTAAAAAAATTCATGTATATTTAAATAAATCCTTAAAATCATTTTTAAAACATGGACATTAATGAGAATGATTTTGAAGAATAAATCGTTAAAACATTAAAAATGATATTTCAGTCAGAGTTCTTTACAAACTGTGAGATGCTTGTATAAAAATAATTAAGGTTATAAAAACATTATAATATAATGATAATATAAGTATTAATGATATAATATTTCAAAATATTTTATATACACCATATAAAAGTGAATTGGCGGATAATAACAAAGAAGTCTCAATAGAATGTAAATTGAGATGAAATTCTTTATAAATACTAAATACTTAGGTTAAGGATAAATCAATGGAATAATTATTTGTAAAAAATATAAATATGTTCAATAAGATTAGATATTCAGTGTAAATTAATCATAAGACATTCACACATAGTCTTGCAACAACAACACCAATGACATGGATGTTTAACTTAATGAATGAAAATTGAGTTAATATTTCTCTTGTAATGTTATTATTGATGACTTCAGAATTTATTACTGGAGCTATTATGTGTATAAAAAGTATATACAAACAATGGATAGTGTAAATTACTACAGAAATAAATAAATAGTGATTTCACACATAATCATAGAGTAAAATAATCAATGAAATTTGCATAAAACCCAATGAGTGGAAATTGAAATTAGAAATTCCCTTACTGATTTGGTAACTTACAAAACATACAGACCATGAAAGAACGATTAAACAATGAAGTTATAAAAATATATAATTTAAAGTATATTACACAAAGAATACAATCATGGGCATTACATACACCACAGAAAATGAAATAGTAGAAAATATAACATGAATCACACGGTAATAAAAAGTGAGATGGAAACCCCTTACCTTGTACTTTTCCTTAGATGTGGGTACATTAACCTCATATATAATGGTGAAATAATTGTTATTAAATTATAAAATAACTATATGCATAAATTTTATATCATATAATATCTTGTAATATAGCATTGTTAATAATATTTCAGTAGTATCATTGTTTTGTGTTTTAACTGGTTCGTTTTTCTTTATATGTTTTGTTATATTAGTCAAGTTTGTTTTTGATAGGATGTATTTGATTCATATACAGAGATATATTATTGTCTAAATCATTATTTTTTAATCATGATATGATAATTATTCTCTAATGGTTACGATGGGGAATGAATCTCATTGCGTTCGTGGAGACGGTAATCCGTACCAATGCACCGACAACAATATCATTGAATTTAAAGTGAGATCATATATAATTCTATTTTTATGATATATATAGAATCATTAACATGTTATATTTATTATTTATATCAATTATACATCTTTATTAACCCCATCCAAATAATGAAGTGTTGAATTACAACTACACCATGATGTGGAGACGGTAAGTCGTACGTACACACGTATAGTGACTTTTTCATTCATAGGATTGATATAATAATGAATATGGTTGTACCATATTTATAATAAAATCAAAGTATGTAGAAGGTACTGGATTTTTTATTTTGGTATGGGAACAACAAAGAATCGGTAAGGGAAAGAAGAAGATAACTTTGGAAGAGGTTATCAAAATTATCACCTCTTCTTCGGGTGCTTTCTTTAGATTTGATGAATAGGGCTACTTATGTTTGCTTTCTGATCAATGGAATGCCTCTAGGATGTAGTGACAGTATTTGGGAGGATATTTGGTCCCGGTTTCTCCAAGACAAATGGCTTTGGAGGTTTGAAATTAAGAGAACGGGAAGTTCCCTTTTATAAGAGAGGTGATGGTCACATTAGGAAATGTTTGAAATATTATTTTATTATAGATTAATTTTTGGTTTCTAATGGTTCCAAATGGATTTATTTAGAGTATAAGGGGGAATGGGTTGAAAACCTCTCAACCAATATGCTTTATACTTGTTTTGGTTACCATATTAACCTTAATGTTTAAATTTAACTCTCAGTTAAATAGTTTAACTTTTACCATTTATTCTTCTATTATTACAATAAATGGTTAATTATCTTACTATAAAAATAAAAGAGAACACCAAGTGTTTATTTATTAATATATCAAACATTATATAAGTTCTTTGTCTGATCCTTTGTTTTTTAGTAATATTATATTAATTAATAATATTTTATTTGTTTTGAAATCACATTTATGTAAATTCAGACATTATTTGGTATTTGGTTTTTGTGAAAGTCATAAAAACATTATCACGTCGAATAAAATTTATTTAATAAACCCCAAAATTTCATATTAAACTATAAAATTAGTTTAATTAATCATAATCCTCAATAAAATTTTATTTGGATATTTAAAATATCAATTATTTTAATCATTCATTAATTAGTTAATTACTACATCATCATTGTGTCATAAATAAATTCAATTATTTAATTTCTAAAAATTAAAAAAAATACCATTACGTAGGAAATCATTTTATATTTCTAATTAATATTTATAGTCAAATTTATCTTATATACAGCCCTATATTAAAAATGTTATAGTTATTAAACATTAAATTTAAATATTTTAACTCTTCATTAACTAAATTTATAATAAATGTTCTAATCTAATATTAGTTAAAAAATGATCATATTTTTTCCCTAAGGTTTATTTTGGACGAAATACACTTATCCAAAAGAATTTGGAAATGTTTCAGTGTAATTATAATACCATTTGTACAATTAATTATCCTATTTACTTTTAACCCTGGTAAATAAAATTCAAAAGCTACTATTCAAAAAAATTATTTTCTTCTTATTGAACAAAATTTTACATATTGATGTCAACTATATCTCTCAGAAATTTGAAATTAAATCCATAGAAGCATTAAAATTACATTTTATGCAAATTTGCAAATGTGCCTAGAAGGTGGGTAAAAGACAGTAAAAAGTTCAATAAAAGTTTATACATCTAATCGTATTATAAAATGACTACATTTCATTTATATAGGTTTTATGGATCTAATTTTACTTAAAAGAAATTTAAATAAAATATATAATGATTTAAATAAATATTCGATTTTAAAGAATAATGTAGTGTTTTTTACTATTCATCAAAAAATCGAATGTTTTCAGAAAAATACCAAAACTTCACTCAAAGATAATTTTGATATTTCAAATTCAAAAATGATGTATATTTCACCATGTTAAAAAGATATAAGTTTTATTAATTAATTTAAAAATATATTCTTGTCGTCAAAACCAGAATGCGCGTTTTTGAGAAGTAAAAATTATCAAAATATTGATATGTGTTTATGTCCAATTTAAATGTAAAATAACATTCAATGACCTAAATTGGATTGAATTATAAAAATATAATGTAATTACTCCTAAAAACCATTCCAATATGTAATTTAACAGTATACATTATTTTGATTTAAAAAGTTTTTTTAAATTAAAATTTAGTATTTTCACTATTAATCAAAATATGATAGTTATCAAAAAAGGAAAGGAAATTTGTCCAATTTTTTTTATGTCCCTATTCTAAAGAAGAAGTTTATTTTTTCAAATAGAATATATAAAATCGTCAAATATTAGATTAAAAAATGGTTCTCCATTAAAAGTTGGTAAAATTGCATTTTAGGAAAAATAATTGTTTTATCTAAAAAATTGAATTGTTCCTATATTATGTATATGAAATAAATAATATGGATGTTAAAATTATATGGAGTACATAAAATTCAAAATTCAGTTAATACTATTTATGACCTCTTTTTGAAGGGCTAGTTTAGTATGTCATGGTGCGCTCGAACTCGGTGTTGCGTGTAGCGCAAGCTATTGAATTATTTTAAAAAAACAACTTACTATAAAATCTTGGGGTGTTACATAATCCATAAAATTTTAAAATTACATAGTTTTAAATAATATAATACCATGTCACACTATAGATTATAACTATTTATCTATAACTTTCAACAAATAATCACTTCAGTAATCTTTTATTGATATCTTCAGTAAATAACATAAGAGGATAAAAAAGAAACATTGTAAGGATATTTAAGGCTTTTATAATGTATGGAATAAAAAGAAATGTGGACAATATATAACTAAAAAAACAATTATCTAGAATAAAATATAAATATCACACCTTTCAATGCCTCTGGCTTCACCAGTTCATCAAGTCTACATATTGTTTTTATTATAGAATCTAATTCCATGATATCACATCTTACCAACATCACCCATATTGTGATTAACATCAATAAAATGTGTATGAGTGGAATTATTGGTATATCCTTTACAAACGCCTCCCTAAACTTATAGGTTATCATTTTATTGATGTATATGTCATGAAAATGGTTAGTTGAGATGTTAAGGGTTGCATGGTGCCCAACCAACATCAAAATACACTTTTTTCTTATTGAACAAACTAAGATGATATTAACATGAACTGTTGATTTCATAAATATCTATATAAATTTAATATCAATCATCTCCACACACTATGAATATGAATACATAGCTCCCAGGAATAAAATATAATCATGTCTATGTTAATGAAAATACTATACCAAGAATAATGGAATGGTTTTCCAAGTAAAACATTACACCATACTCAAGAGTCATAATTCCTCTAACATATTAATCCCTAATGTGGTCATATCAATAAATTTATCATACCTCATTACAGAATAAATTTCAAAATAGTATTTGTGAAAACATATTGTATATTCATTGGGCATAAATCCTCCCCAAAACAATTATCCCAATAATTATTATTATAGAAGAATTTAAAGGCCCAAACATGACCTAAGTGAGCACTAAGGGGGGGGGGGGGTATTAGTGGTATGATATTTTTTGTTTTCTTGTTTTGAAAAAAAATCGTTCACCACCAGTTAGATTTAATTGAATCCACTATATCACAACACATAAGGAAACAAAAAAGATTACAAGAATACAGAATGTTCAATAAAAAATAAGGATTATTATTCCTTATCATGATATGTGAATAATATGATATCATTAACCCAATATAAAAAAATTGTTTTTATTTTACAATAATCTAGGTATATCTATCATATTCATTGAACTATTGTCTACTAATAGTGAATATTATCATTGAATAGATAATATGATAAAATGGAATTTCTCAACAATGAATTGAACATTCACCAATAGGCTTCAACACATTATTGTTTGTGCTACTTGAATTCTTCATAAATTCCCTTATGTAAGTCATACATTATTCATCATTGATTTCATGAATATTTATGTGTAATAAATTCTCCTTACCTTCATCTCCATCTATTCTTCTTACTTTCATGCACATACCCTTCAGTGATCTAAAACAACCCAATAATACATATCATGCTACAATGGTTACCATTTATATTTATCCTTAAATAAAATATTTATAAAAACTCATCAATACTGTTGAATTTAGAGTAATAGAATTATCAGATCTGGTATTTGAAATAACTTCCATAAAAAACCAATTCCCTAGATGATTGTAATTGAATCAATAGATGCATAAATATCATGGCCTCTTCAGGATTGTCGAAATATTTTCCTCAGTAATAAATCCCCATTCATGTATCAAAACAGTCATTGTACAAAGGTGGAGACATTCTAATTAAAAATTTGAACTCATCCTCATAAATACATGCTAGACTGTATCACTTTATTTCCATGAAAATTACAAATTCCATGACATTAAATTATCTATAATATATATATAAATGTATTTATATGGGTCATACATATTTCATGGCTCATGGATTTCTATGATATTTGAAATTCACATCCAAATAGTCCAATGCCCATCTATATAAAAACCCATATGAGAGACATTCTCCTATAGGGTCCATTCAAATATGTAGACAATTATTCTAAAGGACCAATTCTTCCTTGATAGTAACTGATTTGTCTCTATGACCAATTATTATACGTGGGTTATTTAGAAACATATTTTCACTAATCAATCCAATTTCCCAATGTAGTTTTACTATAATATGTGGTCAATTCACATACAAAGTTCATTCACACATGTGACCAATTTGTGTGTGCCACTTTTTATAAGACTATGGATATTCACTTACATAGGAAAAACTCATACATGGATATTAACTTATGTTTAATCCTGTTCTGGTATACAAATTCATTTACTTGGAAAATAACATATGTAGATATTTCCATATATGGATCACTTATGTAGATTCACATACTTTGTTTTTCAATTTCTTTATCAGCTTCCCAAATGTTCTCCTTTTCCATATTATACAATTCTCCCTTCATTCATTATATGTCAAAAAAACACAATACATGAATCATGATAACCAATTACTTAAAATTTATTCATTAAAAGAACACCTCACTATTCATGGACTAATGAAACAACTCTTCCAGCACCACTAATAGATTTATTGGTTCACAATAAAAGACACCAACATAAGAATTTCCACATCAAGATAATCAGCTTATTCACCAAAAAAATATCAAAAACCTCTTGGTCTAAATAATAAACCCATTGGATATTTTTTCAATATTGGAACACAAATCCTTGAATCTCTAAAACATAATAAATGGATCCCTATCAAATAATTCTATGCTAACGTGAGTAGGCTCGGTGTAGGAATGAATTTTAAATAAACAATAACAAAAATATGGCTATAAATTAGATAATAAAAACCATCGAAAACAATATTCATCATCAAATCATTAAAAAAAATTGACAAAAACCTTTAATCAAATAGTTCCAATAACTACCTTAACAAAATTTTAAAATAGCTCACACATGTTGAAATCACAAAATAACCCTATTAAAAACTAGCCCTAAATATATTTTATCCATTATAGGTTAATCCTATATCAATGTATATATTTATGGGGTTATATTTTTTCACCAATTGAGAATAATATCAAAATACATTATTAGAGAATTGATAATAATCCATACCATATTCTGATAATTAATGATCATGAACAATAATCTTTTACCTCAAGATTTCTGAATGGTTCTTTAGAAGTTGGCATGGTGAAAACATCAACTATAGACTATTTTGTTGGAAAAGACACCAATTTAAATTTATTTCCCCCATAAGATCCTTGATAAAGAGGAATTTAATATCAATTATTTTACTCTTGGAATGATGCAAATTATTCTTTGAGACATTTATATCACGTTGATTATCACCGTAGAGTGTAACACCCCAAGATTCCATGGTACGTTTCCCTTCGAATAATGCAATGGCGTGCATTGTACGCAACTTCGAGATTCTAACACACCACAAACAATCAAACTAGCCATTATGAATAGTAATACCTACTTTTTGAAATTTTATAAATTTTATCTCTCAAAATGGACTTCATTTTTGGATTCGGAATATCGAATTTATCTTAGGGTGAAATTTTGGAACTTTTCGGATAACACTTATATTTTGATGAATAGTGAAAATTACTAAATTTTAATTAAAATTTTTTTTAAATCAAAATAATTTATAGTGATAAATTATATTATTGGGTGGTTTTATGGTATAATTATAATATATTTTTACCATTTTATTCAATGTTGTTCATTAGAATTAATTTCACATTGAAATTGGACCTAAAAAATTGTCAATCTTTTGAAATATATTATTTCTTGAAAACAAGCTATTTGTTGTGACAGCGGGAATTGATTATAAAATTAATTAATGAAACTTATTTGTTTGGAATTTTTTAAAATAGACATCATTTTTGAATTCGGAATATCAATTATAGCTTAGGGGGAAATTTTGGCATTATTCTGAAAAAACTTCAATTTTTGATGAATAGTGAAACTACTAAGTGGTAGTTAAAAAAACTGAATTTTTCATAAAACATAATTTTACCGGTTCTGTGAATGGAATTTCGAAAATCCGAGAGACACAGTTAATATCAAGAAGTAAAATGTTGTTCAATGAGATAAAAATAATTTTTGGTGAATAGTAACTTTTTACTTTTATTTACCACGGTTAAAAGTAAATAGGGTAATTAAGGGTGAAAATGATATTAATATTACCCTAACACATGTCCTAATTCTATTGGACAAGGTTATCTCGACCAAAAACAACCTTAGGAATAAAATATTATAATTTAGGTCCACTTGGATTAGATTAGGACATTTATTATTATTTAATTCAAAGAAGAGTTAAAAGAGTTAAAATCAATGTTTATTTACTAAAACATTTTTAATATAGGGTTATATATAAGTTAAATTCTATTGTAAATATTCATTAGAAAAATAATAAAATTTAATACATAATGATATTTTATTTATAATTTTTAGACATAATATAATTTAATTTATTTATGACATAATGATGATGCAATAATTACCATAATAGTGAAAAATTAGAATAATTGATATTATAAATACCCAAATAAATATAATTTGAGACTTTTTATGAATTAAACTAATTTTATAGGATAATATGACATATTAGGATTGCTTTAATTTACTGTTTTCGAAGTAATCATTCTGTTATGAGTTTCACAAAAATCAACTATTGAATAGTGTCAAAATTGACATAAAAGAGTTTTTAAAACAAATATTATATTATTAATTGATATTAAATTCATAAAAATCTAAGGTTCGGCCAAGAGACTTATATAATGATAGGTTTATCATTAATGGACCACTTGGGGGTCTCTTGGATGTATATAGTAAGTTTATTAACTATACAATATAAAAATACAAAGTGACATGGTAAATGTCAAACTAATTAACTAAGAGTTAAAACTAAAAGATAAGGTTAATATAGTAACCCAAATCTGTATAAATTATATTTTTTGAATTGTTTTCGACCTATCCCCACATTAAAATTTTAATAATAAACTTTGGAGCCATTAGAAACCGAATATGAATTTATTATAAATTAATATTTCTAGCATTTCCAAAGGTGCCCCTCACCCCTCTTATAAAAGGGCACTCCTCCTTCTCATTTCTTCACACCTTCAAAGCTTTTTGGATCATCCAACCACTGCCCAAATACTCTCTAAACTTCCCTCACTACAACCTAGAGGCCTTATTTTGATCAGAAAGCCAACCTAAGGAGCCTTTTTGATCAAATAAAAAGGAAGAACCCGAAGAAGAGGTAATGTTTTCACCACCCCTTTTCAAGTTCCTTTATTCTTCCACTTCTTCTTTCTTTGTTATTACCATTCTAAAATAATAACTCCAGTATCATATATATACTGTGATGTTATTATAAATATGTTACTATAAGGCCCCAGCCTTAAACCTTACTTAATATTGAATTAAATGAATAATTCACGTTGAGGATCTTTTCAAGTTTAGAGTTTTAGAGAATTAGAACATAACTATTACATCTCAAAAGATTACAAAGTAGTCACTTCTACTAAGTTTCCATAATAAAAAAACTCTTAAAAGAAACATGTCTAGTTCCATGTTTTATATAGCATGAAATTCCCTTGATCCCATCCTTGACCTTATTTCACATTAAGTCCTATGAAAAACATTTCAAAAAAACATGGGGTGAGCATAAAAAGCTCAGTAAGGGATACACAAAGAATGAAAACTGTTAGTTTTTCAAACATCAAGTAAACCATGTATACTCTATCAAAGTAATACCCCCACCTTCATGAAGTAGTAAAAACTCTTCACTGAATAAAGTATCATTACTTACCTTTTTGTAACCAAAGGATTACCATAAAACCCATATAAAGAACACATAACATATATAAAGGTAACTTGGGACATAAACATACTTAAGTGGAATAACCATACGGTTGACTTCCACACATATCACTTAATGGAATAGACATACGGCCAATTTCCATACATACTTAATGGAATAGCCATACGGCCGTCTTCCATACCCAATGCATTGGAGGTTATAACGTAACCACCTGTCCTAGTATTCACGGCACCACCCGTCATATGGTTTATCACGTAACCACCCGTTAAATGTCCAAGTACCAATATAAAATCATAAAACATAAAACCAATATAAAGGAATGATAACATTTCCACATTTCAGTCACAATATATCATAATAGAATCCTTTATCAAAACCATTTTCAATACCAAAATACATAAAAGAGTATATGGTATTTATTTCATTTTAAAAACATTACAGCTTGTTGAGGAATCCAAAGACCAAATAATACTCGCGGCGGCAGAAAAGGTCGTTGTCACTATGTACGTTAAAAAAACATTCCTTTTTGTCGTTTAGTAAAACGCTTCGTAGAAAAAGATTCTTTTTGTATAAAAGTAAAAGTCAAAGGGGTTTATACACCGTATAAAAGAAAGTTGTGTATAAAACGAAATATGCCTCAATGAAAGGAGATTGAGACGAAGTCCCTTACCTCGGGTCCGACTTGACTCGATCGTTCTTTAACGTCCTGAATAATAAACTTGAGTTAATTTATACTTGATTAAGAACCTTTTTAAAGTTCATTATTCCTTTTATATCACTTATTTCCATGTTATAAACATTATGTAACCATTTATGTTAATGATGTTTGTTTAGTCAATATTTGGTTCTTAAGTCGAAAGTGGACTTCTTACAATTACATGTTGTTCATGTGGTCAAAGGTTTTTTATATCCAGAATGACATTCCTGATTTGGATTTCATATGTATCATATATATCCAGCATATACATGTATTTATAATATTACATAATCATTTAGAGGTAAGAAATGAAATGCACCGTTCATGGAGACGGTAAGCCGTACGTACGCATGAACGCTACTTTCATTTCTATTTCGTATTTTATAGAATGGAATCATAATTATATAAGAGTATATTATAATTCCATTATAATAACATATATAATATCATTAACTTTATCCAGTACACATCCCACATATGGTATTAACGAATCAAATCACTTTCAGGGGGCGGTAGTCCGCACTTCCTAAAATGAAGATATCGTGTTTACCCATAATGGAAACAATAATGGTATGCCATAAATGAAAAATACAGAAGCTTAAGGAAATAATAAACATATTATATATCATATATAAAAATAGTGACATCATAATGTCCACCTTTGAATGTGTTAAATGAGTGTTGAACAATCATCGTTTCGGGAGGCAGAATTTCGCCATCCACGGAAACCGTATGTTCTTTAACCATTTGATGTAGTTTTGTGAGAATTTAGCTTTAATAAATCTTATAACAACATCCTATTATATTGAAGATACTGGTGTTGTTACAAAATAAGTAAATAAAAAGAGTTTAGAGGGTTGGAGAAGCAAAATAAAACAAATGAACATGAGAGAATGAATTACCTTTAAAAGTGTAACTCCTTTTGATTTGAGCCTAAAGGCTTACTTTGAAAAAATTCTGCCCAAAGGGAATCCTCTACGATTAGGAGAGGGATGTGTAGAGAGTAAATGGGCAGGTTTTGGCAGATCCAAAGGCTTGAGGAGTGTGTGAAATGAGGTAGAGGTGGGGTCCTTTTATAAGAGGAGAGGAGGGGCACTTTTGGAAATCATGAAACTATTATTTTATTTTCAAACGTGTTTCGAATTTCTAAGGTCCCACATTGATATATTTCAAAGATAAGATGATAAGGCTTCGAAATATTTCCATACAATAGGTTTTGGACATGTGTAGGTTTTAGATATTACATTATCTTTCCATTTTATTTAAATCGTTAAATAATGAAGTCATCGCTGCATCATCATGATGTCATAAATAATTTAATTTATTTAAAGTCTAAAAATTATAAAACAAATACTATGATGTAGGAAATATTTTTAGCTTTACAAAGAGTATTTATAGACAAAAATATGATTAGTATAACCCCATATAAAAATTGTTTTAGTAAAAAAATTTATGTTAGTGTCATTTTCACCTTTATTTAAAAAAAAGGCATTAAAGTCATTATCTCACCCAAGAGGCTCCATAGGGTCCCCTAAATCGACCCATGGGTTGTCTTGGTCGTCCATGACTCATACAATAGGGGTAGGAAAAGTTTCATGGTGTTTTCATATTTTTATAATATCATTTTTACCTTAAACTACACTAATTACCACTAATCGCGATTAAAAACTTAATAAGTTACTAATCACCAAAAAATTATTTTAATCTCATTGAACCACATTTTACTTATTAATGACCACCATGTATGTTGGATTTTTTAAAATCAAAACACAATGATGGCAAAATTTCATTTAAACGGAAAATCAGTTTTTATAAGTACCACTTAGTGGTTCCACTATTCATCAAAAATTGAAGTTTTTCAGAAAATTACCAAAAATTCACCCTAAGCTATATTTGATATTACGAATTCAAAAATGAAGTCTATTTTAAAAATTCAAAACATATAAGTCACATTAATTAATTTAATAATTAATTCCCGCTGTCAGAGCAAATAGCATGTTTTTATGAAACAATAAGTATCAAAAGATTGACACTAGTTTAAGTCTGATTTCAAAGTGAAATTAATTCAACGACCACAATTGGATTTAATGGTAAAAATATTTTCTAATTTAACTTTAAAACCAATTAAAAAGATAATATAATATTATAAATAAATTATATTAAAAAGAGGTTTTGAATTAAAATACAACATTTTACACTATTCATTAAAAAATGAACTTTATCGGAAAGGTACCAAAAATTTACACAAAGTAAATTTTGATGTCCCGATTCTAAAGAAGAGTTATTTTTTGTCTAATAGAATTTATAAGATTTATCAAAACTATATTTAATGATGGTTTGCCATCAAAAGGTGATAAGTGAACCCTTAGTGAAAATTAGGGTATAAATGCCTAAAATTGAACTCTTTCCGTATTTTAAGCCTTTATCTTTTATTGGGTAAATGCAAAACATTTAAAAACATATATAATAATATTTTAGTTATTTCTATCCATTCCCTCCAGTAAAACGGATACTTGTTAACTAACATTTAAAATAATATTATTTTATTACTTTTGTGCAACGTAAGTTTTCAAAGAAACTCATCGTTGCATATCGAGTACGCTATCGAACGTAGAAACCCCTTTTAATTAAAAGTAATATTTAACTCGTAAATATTAATAAATATGAAAATTCGTTATTCTTTAATTACCTGGTATGTTACATCCTTCCCCCCTTTTGGGAATTGCGTCCTCGCAATTTTATTCACTTATCAAAATAAGTGGGGGTATTTATCCCTCATAGCATTTTCAGATTCCCACGTTGCCTCTTAAATCACATGGTTTTTCCACAAAACCATTACCTGATGAATCACCTTATTCTGTAACACCTGCTCCCTGTGGTCAAGAATCTGGACCGGTTGTTCTTCATAAGATAGGTTCTCCTCCAGCTGAACTACCTCTGGACTCAAAACATGAGATGGATCTGGCATATACTTCCTCAACATTGAAACATGAAAAACATTGTGTACCTGAGATAAACTCGGAGGTAAAGCCACTCGGTAAGCAACTGATCCAACTTTCTCCAGAATTTCATACGGTCCAATAAACCTTGGACTCAGCTTTCCTTTCTTACCAAATCTCATCACACTTTTCCAAGGAGAAACCTTGAGAAAAACATGATCACCTACCTCGAAAGATAGATCCTTCCTCCGGTTATCCGCATAACTCTTCTGCCTGCTCTGATCTATTCTCATGTGCTTTTGAATCAACTGAACTTTTTCTGCCATCTCTTCTACCAATTCTGGTCCCATCAGCTTCCTTTCACCCTCTTCATCCCAAAATGCTGGAGTTCGACACCGCTTCCCATATAATGCCTCAAATGGTGCCATCTGTATACTGTAATGAAAGCTATTATTATAAGAAAAATCAACCAAAGAAAGATGTTAGTCCCAACTTCCCTGATAATCCATCGAACAAGCTCGTAGCATATCCTCCAAGGTCTGAATTGTTCGTTCTGACTGCCCATCTGATTGCGGATGAAAAGATGTACTAAAATTTAATTCAATACCCAACGACTTCTGAAGGCCTTTCCAAAAGTTAGATGTGAACCTGGGATCACGATCAGATACAATGGAGAGGGGAACTCCATGTAACCTGACTATCTCTTTAAGATACAAATGGGAAAGTTGATCTAGGAAAAAAGTATCTCGTATAGCAAGGAAAGGAGCAGATTTAGTCAAGCAATCAACAATAACCCAGATTGCATTATTACCTCGAGATGTCCTCCGTAATCCCACAACAAAGTCCATGGATATGTTTTCCCATTTCCACTCTGGCACTGGTAAAGGCTGAAACATCCCTTTCAGTAACTGCCGCTCTACTTTAACCTGCTGACAAGTCAGACACTTACCAGTAAAATCAGCAATATATCTTTTCATTCCATCCCACCAGTAATACTCCCGCAGATCTCGGTACATCTTAGTACTGCCAGGATGAACTGAAAACGGGGAACTATGAGCCTCACATAACAACTCATTCTTCATCTGTGAATCACAAGGCACGCATAATCTCTTCCCAAACCTCAAAACACAATCATTATCAATGTTGAATTCAGGAAACTTACCTTTCTGAACCAGCTCTACCTTTTTCTTCAACTCACCGTCTCACTTCTGTGCTTGCTTGATTCTGTCTGACAGAGAAGATTTCACTGATACCTGAAACAAAACAGAAGAACATCCTGTACCAACAACTTCTATGCCAAAGTTCATCAAATATTTAACCAAAGGATCACGTTCCAAACGCAAAATTGCTAATGAAGCATTAATTTTTCAACTCAAAGCATCATCCACTTTATTTTCTTTTCCCGGATGGTAATGAATTGTACAATCATAATCCTTGATTAATTCCAGCCATCTCCTCTGTCTCATGTTCAATTCTTTCTGAGTGAATATATAATTTAAACTTTTGTGATCAGTATATATTTCACACTTTACTCCATAAAAATGATGCCTCCAAATTTTTAAAGCAAAGACAACAGCAGCTAATTCCAAATCATGTGTAGGGTAATTTACCTCATGAGTTTTCAACTATCGTGAAGCATAAGCAATTACCTGATCATTCTGCATAAGGACACAACCAAGTCCCTTCAACGAAGCATCACTGTATATAACAAACTCACCATTCCTGGAAGGAAGTTCCAAAACTGGAGCATTCACCAATCTTCTCTTCAAATCCTGAAAACAATCATCACATTCTTTTGTCCAGATGAACTTAACACCCTTATGAGTTATCTTAGTCATTGGACTAGATAACCGTGAAAAATTTTCAACAAACTTTCGGTAGTAACCTGCCAAATCAAGAAAACTATGGATCTCGGTTACATTTGTGGGTCTTGGCCATTCTTCAACAACTTTTGTTTTAGTAGGATCAACAGTTATGCCATCTTTTGAAACAATGTGACCTAGGAAAGAAATTTTTTGTAACCAAAACTCACACTTTCTGAATTTTCCATATAGTTTCTTTTCTTTTAAGGGTTTCAAGATAACCCTTAAATAAATTTCATGCTCCTCATTAATTTTAGAAAACACCAAAATATCATCGATGAAAACAACCACAAACTTATCCAAGAACTCATGGAAAATTCTATTCATAAGTTCCATGAATACAGCAGGTGCATTGGTTAACCCAAAAGGCATAACTACAAATTCATAATGGCCATATCTAGTATGGAACGCAGTCTTCAGAATGTCTGCTTCTTTTACTTTCAACTGATGGTACCCCGACCTCAAGTCAATCTTTGAAAAATACTGAGCTCCCTAGAGCTGATCAATCAAATCATCGATATGAGGTAAAGGATACTTGTTCTTAACAGTAATATTATTCAAGGCTCTATAATCAATGCAAAGTCTCATTGATCCATCTTTCTTTTTAACAAAAAAGACAGGAGCACCCCATGGTGATGTGCTAGGTCGAATGAAACCTTTATCTAATAACTCCTGCAATTGTTTCTTTAACTCTTAAAGTTCAACTTGAGTCATTCGATAAGGGGGTTTTTAAATTGGCTTAGAATCAGGAACTAAGTAAACAGTAAATTCAACTTCCCAATCATGAATAATACCAGGAAACTCATCAGGAAAAACATCAAGATACTCATTTACCACTGGCACATCATTAATCTGAACATTTCCTTTATTTTCAACAATATGTGCAAGGTAACATTCATTTCCATATTTTACTAGTTTCTCAACTTCCTGATATGTTATCAAAATCAAGGGTTCATTCTTGTACACAAACTGAAAATCTTTCTGAAAAGAAACCATTTTAGATCTGCAGTCAATCTTAGCATAATAAACAGAAAGCCAATCCATGCCCAAAATAACATCAAACTCTACTAGAGGCAAAAAAATAAGGTTTTCTTGTAGATTCTTTCCACACACAAGGATAGGAAGGTTCCTATAATTCCTTTTTGTCTCAACGTTCCCTCAGGGTGTTTTTACCATAAGTTCAGGATTCATATCTTGATATGGAATTTCCAATTTACTAGAAAACTTATCAGAAATGAAGGGTGTGTAGACCCTGAATCAAACAACACATTGGCATAATCTGAACAAACAAACAGTGTACCTAATACCACTTCATTCGATGGCCCAACATCTGCTGAAGTTGTTGCAAAGGATTTCACCACCCCTTTTTGCTTGTAGTCTGGCTGCATTCCCCCAGTTGAGTTCTTCGTTGGACACTCGTTTGCATAATGACCCATTTCATTACACATAAAACATCTTACCGTTGGCTTTTCATTGCCTGCTTGATCATCTTCCTTATAGTTACAAGCAATATGACCAGACTTACCACACCGAAATAACTTACCAGACTTAGATAAACATTCTCCAGGATGCATTTTACCACACTTATCACAGGATGGATATTTGGTTTTCTTACCTCCTTGCTTCTTTGATGAATTCTTCCCCTTTGCCTGCCAACTAGACCTCTTCTTCTGTTGTTTGTCATAGAACACCTGATCATCGGCAAACTCCATTTCCACCTTCTCCGCACATCGAACAAGTTTTTCATAACTTTTGAACTCATGAGAAGCTAAAGCCCTTTTATACAATGGATTTAACCCTGAGTAAAAACGGTTTATTTTACTATCAAGATCTCGTATGAAGTTTGGAGCATACCTTGCAAGTCGAGTGAACTTTGCTTCATAAGCAGCCACTGAATCATCCTCCTACCTCAATTCTAGGAACTGTTTTTCCATCCTATGACGAACCACATTAGGAAAATATTTCTCAAGAAACATACCTTTGAATTCGTCCCAGTGAAGATCCTCAATCTCATCACTATCCCTGATATTTTTCACCATCGACCACCATTGATCAGCTTCACCTTCAAAACGGTAAACAGAAAGACTAACCTTTTGATGTTCTGAACACCCCATGACATCAAAAATCTTCTCCAGTGCTTTAATCCACCCTTCAGCTTGAACATGGTTAGATGATCCTCTGAATGATGGGGGATGTTGCCTCATGAAATGTTCCACCACTAACATGTTCCTCTGCGGTTGATCTGGCTGATCTCGTGCATGGATACCACCACCATTTATAGCCTGAGTCAACTGTACCATCACTGCAACAAACTGTTCAGTTCTTATTCTGACCATCTCAGGTTGCTGATTTGGAAGGTTGTCTTCCTGCTGATGTCGTCCCAACATAGTTGCTTTGTTTCCTCTGCGGAAAACCATTCTGAACACAGAAATATCTTAGGCGAAGCAACATGGTAATCCGTAAATGCTATATCATTTCAATTATATTATAATTTAACACTTTTCTAACTCCTAAAGTTGTCTAAACCGACCTTTGATACCAACTATAAGGCCCCGACATTAAACCTTACTTAATATTGAATTAAATGAATAATTTGTGTTGAGGATCTTTTCAGGTTTAGAGTTTTAGAGAATTAGAACATAACTATTACATCTCAAAAGATTACAAAGTAGTCACTTCTACTAAGTTTCCATAATAAAAAAACTCTTAAAACAAACATGTCTAGTTCCATGTTTTATATAGCATGACATTCCCTTGATCCCATCCTTGACCTTATTCCACATTAAGTCCTGTGAAAAACATTTCAAAAAAACGTGGGGTGAGCATAAAAAGCTCAGTAAGGGATACACAAAGAATGAAAACTGTTAGTTTTTCAAACATCAAGTAAACCATGTATACTCTATCAAAGTAATACCCTCACCTTCATGAAGTAGTAAAAAATCTTCACTGAATAAAGTATCATTACTTACCTTTTTGTAACCAAAGGATTACCATAAAACCCATATAAAGAACACATAACATACATAAAGATAACTTGGGACATAAACATACTTAAGTGGAATAACCATACGGTCGACTTCCACACATATCACTTAATGGAATAGCCATACGGCCAATTTCCATACATACTTAATGGAATAGCCATACGGCCGACTTCCATACCCAATGCATTGGAGGTTATAACGTAACCACCCATCCTGGTATTCACGGCACCATCCGTCATATGGTTTATCACGTAACCACCCGTCAAATGTCCAAGTACCAATATAAAATCATAAAACATAAAACCAATATAAAGGAATGATAATATTTCCACATTTCAATCACAATATATCATAATAGAATCCTTTATCAAAACCATTTTCAATACCAAAATACATAAAAGAGTATATGGAATTTATTTCATTTTAAAAACATTACGGCTTGTTGAGGAAGCCAAAGACCAAATAATACTCGCGGCGGCGAAAAAGGTCGTTTTCACCGCGTACGTTAAAAAAAATTCCTTTTTGTATTTTAGTAAAACGCTTCATAGAAAAAGATTCCTTTTGTATAAAAGTAAAAGTCAAAGGGGTTTATACACCGTATAAAAGAAAGTTGTGTATAAAATGAAATATTCCTCAATGAAAGGAGATTGAGACGGAGTCCCTTACCTCGGGTCCGACTTGACTCGATCGTTCTTTAACATCCTGAATAATAAACTTGAGTTAATTTATACTTGATTAATAAAATTTTGAAAGTTCATTATTCCTTTTATATCACTTATTTCCATGTTATAAACATTATGTAACCATTTATGTTAATGATGTTTGTTTTGTCAATATTTGGTTCTTAAGTCGAAAGTGGACTTCTTACAATTACATGTTGTTCATGTGGTCAAAGGTTATTTATATCCAGAATGACATTCATGATTTGGATATCATATATATCATATATATCCATCATATACATGTATTTATAATATTACATAATCATTTAGAGGTAAGAAATGAAATGCACCGTTCATGGAGACGGTAAGTCGTACGTACGCATGAACGCTACTTTAATTTCTATTTCATATTTTATAGAATGGAATCATAATGATATAAGAGTATATTATAATTCCATTATAATAACATATATAATATCATTAACTTTATCCAGTACACATCCCACATATGGTATTAACGAATCAAATCACTTTTAGGGGGCGGTAGTCCGCACTTCCTAAAAAGAAGATATCGTGTTTTTACCCATAATGGAAACAATAATGGTATTCCATAAATGAAAAATACAGAAGATTAAGGAAAGAATAAACATATTATATATCATATATAAAAATAGTGACATCATAATGGCCACCTTTTAAGGTGTTAAATGAGTATTGAACAATCATCGTTTCGGGAGGCAGAATTTCGCCATCCACGGAAATCGTATGTTCTTTAACCATTTGATGTAGTTGTGTGAGAGTGTAGCTCTAAGAAATATTATAACAACATCCTAGTATATTGAAGATACTGGTTTTGTTACAAAAGAAGTAAATAAAAAGACTTTAGGGGGTTGGAGAAGCAAAATAAAACAAATGAACATGAGAGAATGAATTACCTTTAAAAGTGTATCTCCTTTTGATTTGAGCCTGAAGGCTTACTTTGAAAGGATTCTTCCCAACGATAATCCTCTAGGATGAGGAGAGGGATGTGGAGAGAGTAAATGGGCAGGGTTTGGCCGAGCCAAAGGCTTGAGGAGTGTGTGAAATGAGGTAGAGGTGGGGGCCTTATATAAGAGGAGAGGAGGGGCACTTTTGGAAATCATGAAACTATTATTTTATTTTCAAAAGTGTTTCGAATTTCTAAGGTCCCAAATTGATATATTTCTAAGATAAGATAATAAGGCTTCGAAATATTCCCATCCAATAGGTTTTGGAAATGTGTAGGTTTTAGATATTACATTATCTTTCCATTTTATTTAAATCGTTAAATAATGAAGTCATCGCTGCATCATCATGATGTCATAAATAATTTAATTTATTTAAAGTCTAAAAATTATAAAAAAAATACCATGATGTAGGAAATCTTTTTAGATTTCCAAATAGTATTTATAGACAAAAATATGATTAGTATAACCCCTTCTAAAAATTGTTGTAGTAAAACAATTTATGTTAGTTTGATTTTCACCTTTATTTAAAAAAAGGCATTAAAGTCATTATCTCACCCAAGAGGCTCCATAGGGTCCCCTAAATCGACCCATGGGTTGTCTTGGTTGGCCATGACTCATCCAATAGGGGTAGGACAGGTGTAATGGTGTTTTCATATTTTTATAATATCATTTTTACCTTAAACTACACTAATTACCACTAACCGCGATTAAAAACTTAATAAGTTACTATTCACCAAAAAATTATTTTAATCTCATTGAACCACATTTTACTTCTTAATGAAAACCATGTCTGTTGGATTTTTGAAAATCAAAAAACAATGATGGCAAAATTTTATTTAAACAGAAAATCAGTTTTTATAAGTACCACTTAGTGGTTTCACTATTCATCAAAAATTGATGTTTTTTAGAAAATTACCAAAAATTCACCCTAAGATATATTTGATATTACGAATTCAAAAATGAAGTATATTTTACAAAATTCAAAACATATAAGTCACATTAATTAATTTAATAATTAATTCCCGCTGTTAGAGAAAATAGCGTGTTTTTATGAAACAATAAGTATCAAAAGATTGACACTAGTTTAAGTACGATTTCAAAGTGAAATTAATTCCAACGACCACTATTGGATTTAATGGTAAAAATATTTTCTAATTTTACTTTAAAACCAATTCAAAAGATAATCTAATAATATAAATAAATAATATTAAAAAGAGGTTTTGAATTAAAATACAACATTTTACACTATTCATTAAAAAATGAACTTTATCGGAAAGGTACCAAAAATTTACACAAAGTAAATTTTGATGTCCCGATTCTAAAGAAGAGTTATTTTTGGTACAATAGAATTTATAATATTGATCAAAACTATATTTAATGACGGTTCTCCATCAAAAGGTGATCAGTGAACCCTTACTGAAAATTAGGGTATAAATGCCTAAAATTGAACTCTTTCCGTATTTTAAGCATTTATCTTTTATTGGGTAAATGTAAAACATTTAAAAACATATATACTCATATTTTAGTTATTTCTATCCATTCCTGCCAGTACAACGGCTACTTGTTAACTAACATTTAAAATAATATTATTTTATTACTTGTGTGCAACGTAAGTTTTCAAAGAAACTCATCGTCGCGTATCGAGTACGCTATCGAACGTAGAAACCCCTTTTAATTAAATTTAATATTTAATTCGTAAATATAAATAAATATAAAAATTATTTATTCTTTTATTACCTGGGATGTTACAGTTACAACCATATTCAGTATTCTATCCACCCTTTGAATAACATGTCACCATACGTGCGTACGTGCGGCTTACCGTCTCCACGTCGTGGGGTAATTGTTATTCAATATATTATTATTTGGATGGGTATAATAATGATGTATAATTCATGTAAATAATAAATATAACATGATAATGATTCTGTATATATAATATTCCATCCAAGTATATATTATTTTAATATCAAAAGAATGATATTGTCGCTCGTGCGTACATACGGACTACCGTCTCCACAAACGCGATGAGATTCATTCTCCATCATATCCATTTAAGTATAATTATCATTTGATGATTTAAAAATAATTTTTAAGAACTTTATATCATTCTGGATATGAATAATATACAACCTATCCATGAAAAACATGGATTACGTAACAAAACATATAAAAGAAAACGAGTAAGTTAACACCCGAAACGACGATAATTCTAAGATATTATTAACAAAGAAATGTTAAAAGATCATATATGATATCATATTAATGTATATGATTCATGAATAATTTAATAAAAATTATTTCAACATTATACAAGAGGTTAACCTACCCCCAACCAAGGAAAAGTACAAGGTAAGGGGTTTCTTATCTCACTCTTAATTTCGTGAGAATTCCATTGTTCACCACTTATTTATTGCATGTGGTGTATGTGTACTACCCATAATTGTATTCATTGTGTATTATACTTTAATTTATGGGAATTTACATCATCATTTTATGATCCTTCTTTCATGGGTGCATGTTTCATAAGTTACCTAATCGATAAGGGAATTTGAAATTTCAATTTCCATTTATTCGGCTTTACGCAAACATCCTTGATTATTTTACTCTGAGATTATGTGTGGAATAACTATTCATTTTCTTATTTCATAATTTCAACTCCCCTTTTATGTGGATATACTTTTGATACACATAATCACTCAATTGATAATTTCTCAAGTCATCGATATGATTTTGATAAGAGTAATTTTAACTCATTCTCCATTTGTTGAGTTAAACATCCAATTCATTGGTGTTGTTTTTATAAGATTATGTGTGAATATACCTTGATTGATTTAAACTGAATATACAATAATATTTAGTGTATTTATATTTGTCACACAAAATTATGTCGTTGATTTATCCTTAACCTAAGGATACAGCCTTTATGAGAGATTTCATCTCAATTAACATTCCATTGAGACTACTTTGTTGTTATACACCAAATCACTTTTATGTGGTGTATATAATGTACTTTGACATAGTATATCATGAATTCCTTTATTCTCAGGATATTAAAATGTCTTTAATTCCTCAATTATTTGTATTCAAGTGTCTCTCTTTTGGATAGAAGCTCTAACTAAAATACCATTTTTAAATGTTTTAAAGACTTATTCTTCTAAATCTTTCTCATTAATGTCCATTTTTTAAAAAATGGTTTTAAGGATTTATTTATATGTACATTAAAGTTTTAAAATTAAAAATCCTTTTCAATGTTTCAAATTGGTATGGGACACTTTTATTCAAAAATCTATTTTTAAATGGCTTCTTGACAAATAGTGTGACTTTTAAATGATTTCAAGAAAAAGGGGGATATTTCTCTCAAATAGTTTTGATGATTATTTTCATCTATGTCAACATCCTTCATTATTCTTGATTGAGGTTAATGTGATACAATACAATCTTACATATTGCATCAAATGAGTTATGTTTGACTATGGATGTGCTATTTTTATACCATTCATGGTTTGTGGTTAAAGTATTGACATTTCGTATGCTAGTTTTAATACGAATGTTTATTTTATGTTTAAACCGGTTCATATGAGGAATGCATTGGACTTAATGAGTGACGGGTGGAGCCCGCTATAGCTCCTCGATGCATCGGTAGGTCTCATGAGACAAACTAGTGTCTTGGCACAAGGCCTTGGAAAAATCTTATTTGTAGTCTTGGCACGAGGCCTTGGCTATGTGGTTATGATAGTCTGGAATTATGCATTCCATCATTATGAAAGTGGTTATTGATATTGCATGTGATTATTCGATTAGTAGAATATCTATGTGAATAAGTAAATGGCATTATTTCATTTTACTTTTGCCATACTATGTTGAAGTTCAAGTTTAAAAGGCTTTTGTTTTAGTTATAAACTACCTTAAGTGTTTATGCTTATTATGAAAGCTTATGTTATAATATTATCCTTATTGAGCATCTGAGCTCACCCCTTTTAATGTTTTATTTTTCCCAGGATTATGAAGATTAAATTTATGAATTACCTGCAGGGATAATATGAGGGGATATGAAGACAAGATGTTTTTTAGTGATGTAATGTAGAATTTTATGAATGTATCTAGTGTTTCCAAGGCTACTAAACTAATAAGTCTTTTGAGATTTGATCTATCTCGTGATCATGCCAATGTTATGTAATAATTCACCGACTCTGGGTATCTAGGGTCGGGGAATTACAGTTGGTATCAGAGGATGTTTAGTACAAACCTTGGAAGCTGGATTTAGATAAACTCTGATTAGAGCATGTAGACCTAAGATGGACTTTTAGGATTAGTATTGAAGAACTTCCTAGGATTTTGGTATTGTAGAGATTTTGTGAGTTTTCCGAGCAATACATCCCTCTCTAGATACGAGCAGGTAGATGAGGCTCTGGCACAGATGTACCTAGGGGTAAAACCCGAAAACACCACTTTGAGCTAGACTCGAACGGGAACTGGTGCACGACAACGGGCCTTGCTGCACTCTTGGTTACGACACTCCTGGGGTATATGCTTAGAATAATTTACATTTTCTTTACTAACCGATTTGAAGTATTAAATATATAATATGAGAGTAAATGACCTTAGTTAATAATAATGTGTTTCAAATTGAGAATATGGTGACATGTTAATCTCTAAATGATTTTATAACTACTGTTACTCACACAATGATTTCTGGTTTTAGTTAGTGGCTGGATTCCAAGGAAGTCACAGTGACTTTGAGAATGATGTACAAGGTGGGAACAATGGTGGAAATGAGCAACAAAATGGAATGTTGATAGGCGTAAAAGATATCATCTTCATTCCAAATCAATTTTCCAAAAATATGATCAATAATATATATATTAACCAATTCATGAACTCAAAAAAGAAGAGAAAGGTGATGAATGATAAGAGCTCCAGCAATGGAGACCCTGGAGAAATGAACCCTCAATTTCCATCATGCAAGAAAGTTGGAAGGACACACCCGGGAAAGTGTATCAATGGGACCATGAAATGCTTTACGTGTGCGAAGGAAGGACATAAAGTGAAGAATTGCCGAAGAAAAATGAAGAGTACTATAGAAGAAGATAAAAATGGTCCCAAGAGTCCATTTACAGTCATTTTCCGTAAATTTAGGGTACCTAGCCATTATCCGAGTGAATGCCCTATTCTATAGGATATTTTATTGGTCGAAGAAGAAGCTATGTGGAAATAAATGCTTGGAGAAATGTTTAAAAAGTATTAGTGATCCTTGTTGATGGGTTTACATTGGAATAATTTTCTCTTGTATTTGTAACCCCGCATTTTTTCAAGTGAGAATGATATTTGAGGAAGAATTATCTCTTCTCTTGTGGATATAACTATAAATAATCATTTGGTTTTATATGATCGTTGGGTTTGAGGAAATTATAAGTTATCATAATTTGGGATGAAAATGAAAGGTATGAGATAAGATTTGTGGTTAAATTATGTTATGTTACTTTGAGGAATTTATCTCATTTTGGTAATGTTATAAAATATAGATTTTGAAAAAGGATAACATGTAGACCGTGTGACAACCCGTCGCGTCGGATAAAGTTGTGAGAATGGAACCCACAACCATAGTGCGAGTGGGATTTATCGCCTACCATTGGACTACGTGAAGTCCCTGGTTAGTGTGACTATTATTTTTAGCTAAATGATTTTATTAATCAACAATAATTTGATTTGGGATCTTATGTCTTATCAAATGAATACCCTTAGTATAGGAAAATGATTTGGTGATTAAGTGATAAATGTTATTTTGGAAGTTGTTCGCTTTGTTGTGAACACTATATGCCAAAGGTAAATAGAGTAGTATGGGACTTCATTTGAGGAGTAATGGTGGATTTTTATCTATGTTTTTATTGAGGATTTATAGTGATTTGGGTAATTTATGGAAATGATTAGGTTAATTACTTTTAATTACGTGACTTTAAGAGTAATTTATGTCATTTGGAGATACAATTTAACGTGGAAGACTATATTCTTATAAGTTTTGGGTTTCAGTATTAGTTTGGATTATATTAAAGGATTTTAAGGACAATTGATTATTGAATGGTATTTATTTAACTTTGGGGTATTGATGGTTTAATTTTAGAAATTAAGATTAGTGTTTATTTCTCTCAAGGAATATCCTTTTGGGGGATCATTAGATCTTGTACTAACCATTTTGGTTTTGAATAATCTCTAAAGACAATGTAAATATATAGTTCATCCTACGTGGATCATGTGATTCTATAGAAGTTTATTCTAGCTCTTCCAGTTTGACCAAGTCTTCTGGAATTATCATCTTTTAAAAAAAATGAGTTAGTGGTGGAAATTTATTAAAGAATGAAACTCTACCTATAATGTATGTATATATATTTATATTCATAGTCAATATCATAAATGAATGTAACTTAAAAAAAATGTTATACGTTTACTTTCCTACCAGGAGACTAATGGTCGTTTGTCCCAACACAAGTTTGTGGTTTTCTTATTGATAACTTTCTCCTGATCATGATTTCTATCCCTCTCCATCAGAACTCGACACTTAGTTTATCATTCATATCCATGTTTTCCTTCATGGAATCCGAGTATTGGTTATCTTGGTTGACCTTTATACCTCTCTTTCTTTCTTTTAAAGTGATAGTTTTATTGACTCTTTTTCCGATGTGAGACTTTCCATTATATTCCCAAGCACAATTTTAAAAATTTAGAGGACGCAATTTATTGAAGGAGGGGAGAATGTAACACCCCAAACTTCCACGGTACGTTTCCCTTTGAATAATGCAATGGCGTGCATTATACGCAACTTCGAGATTCTAACACACCACAACCAATCAAAATAGCTGTTATGAATAGTAATACCTACTTTTTGAAATTTTATAAATTCTATCTCTCAAAATGGACTTCATTTTTGGATTCGGAATATCGAATTTATCCTAGGGTGAAATTTTGGAACTTTTCGGATAACACTTATATTTTGATGAATAGTGAAAATTACTAAATTTTAATTAAAAACAACTTTTTAAATCAAAATAATTTATAGTGATAAATTATATTATTGAGTGGTTTTAAGGTATAATTAGAATATATTTTTACCAGTTTTATTCAATGGTGTTCATTAGAGTTAATTTCACTTTGAAATTGGACCTAAACAATTGTCAATCTTTTGATATATATTGTTTCTTGAAAACACGCTATTTGTTGTGACAGTGGGAATTAATTATAAAATTAATTAATGCAACTTAAATTTTTTGAATTTTGTAAAATATAAATCATTTTTGAATTCGGAATAACAATTATATCTTAGGGTGAAATTTTGACATTGTTCTGAAAACATCAATTATTGATGAATAGTGAAACTACTAAGTGGTAGTTAAAAAAACTAATTTTTTCATAAAACATAATTTTACTGCTTCTGTGAATGGAATTTTGAAAATCCGAGAGACACGGTTAATATCAAGAAGTAAAATGTGGTTCAATGAGATGAAAATAATTTTTGGTGAATAGTAAATTTTTACTTTTATTTACCACGGTTAAAAGTAAATAGGTTAATTAAGGGTAAAAATGATATTAATATTACCCTAACACATGTCCCAATTCTATTGTACAAGTGTATCTCGACCAAAAACAACCTTAGGAATAAAATATTCTCATTTAGGTCCACTTGGATTAGATTAGGACATTTATTATTATTTAATTCAAAGAAGAGTTAAAAGAGCTAAAATCAATGTTTATTTACTAAAACATTTTTAATATAGGGTTATATATAAGATAATTCGATTGTAAATATTAATTATAAATCTAATAAGATTTCCTAAATAATGATATTTTATTTATAATTTTTAGAAATTAAATAAGTTAATTTATTTATGACACAATGATGATGCAGTAATTACCATAATAGTGAAAACATAGAATAATTGATATTATAAATACCCAAATAATTATAATATGAGACTTTTTATGAATTACACTAATTTAAAGGATACTATGACATATTAGGATTGATTTAATTGACTTTTTTCGAAGTAATCATTATGTTATGAGTTTCACAAAAATAAACTATTGAATACAGTCAAAATTGAAATAAAAGAGTTTTTAAAACAAATATTATATTATTAATTGATATTAAATTCATAAAAATCTACGGTTCGGCCAAGAGACTTATGTCATGATAGGTGTATCATTAATGGACCACTTGAGGGTCGCTTGGAGGTATATAGTATGTTTATTAACTATATAATATAAAAATATAAAGTGACATGGTAAATGTCAAACTAATTAACTAAGAGTTAAAACTAAAAGATAAGGTTAATATAGTAACCCAAATCTGTATAAATTCTATTGGTTGAATGGTTTTCGACCTATCCCCACCTTAAACTTTGAATAATAAACTTTGGATCCATTAGAAACCGAATATGAATTTATTATAAATTAATATTTCTAGATTTTCCAAAGGTGCCCCTCACCCCTCTTATAAAAGGGAACTCCTCCTCATTTCTTCACACCTTCAAAGCCTTTTGGTTCGGCCAAACCCTGCCCAAATACTCTCTCAACTTCCCTCACTACAACCTAGAGACCTTAGTTTGATCAGAAAGCCAACCTAAGGAGCCTTTTTGATCAAATAAAAAGGAAGAACCCGAAGAAGAGGTAATGTTTTCACCACCCCTTTTCAAGTTCCTTTCATCTTCCACTTATTCTTTCTTTTTATTACAATTCTAAAATAATAACTCCAGTATCTTATATATACTATGATGTTATTATAAATATGGTACAACCATATTCAGTATTCTATCCACCCTTTGAATAACATGTCACCACACATGCGTGCGTACGGCTTGCCGTCTCCACGTCATGGTGTAATTGTTATTCAATATATTATTATTTGGATGGGTATAATAATGATGTATAATTCATTTAAATAATAAATATATCATGATAATTATTCTGTATATATAATATACCATCCAAGTATATATTATTTTAATATCAAAAGAAGGATATTGTCGCTTGTGCTTTCGTACGGGCTACCGTCTCCACGAACGAGATGAGATTCGTTCTCCATCATATCCATTTAAGTATAATTATCATTTGATGATTTAAAAATAATGTTTAATAACTTTATATCATTCTGGATATGAATAATATACAACCTATCCATGAAAAACATGGCTTACATAACAAAACATATAAAATAAAACGAGTAAGTTAACACCCGAAACGACGATAATTCTAAGATATTATTAACAAAGAAATGTTAAAAGATCATATATGATATCATATTAATGTATATGATTCATGAATAATTTAATAACAATTATTTCAACATTATAAAGGAGGTTAACCTACCCCCAACCAAGGAAAAGTACAATGTAAGGGGTTTCTTATCTCACTCTTAATTTCATGAGAATTCCATTGTTCAACACTTATTTATTGCATGTGGTATATGTGTACTACCAATAATTGTATTCATTGTGTATTATAATTTAATTTATGGGAATTTAAATCATCATTGTATGAACCTTCTTTCATGGGTGTATGTTTCATATGTTACCTAATCGATAAGGGAATTTGAAATTTCAATTTCCATTTATTCGGCTTTACGCAAACTTCATTGATTATTTTTCTCCGAGATTATGTATGGAATAACTATTCATTTTCTTATGTCATAATTTCCACTCCCCTTTTCTATAATTATACTTTTTATACACATAATCACTCAATTGATAATTTCTCAAGTCATCGATATGAATTTGATAAGAGTAATTTTAACTCATTCTCCATTTGTTGAGTTAAACGTCCAATTCATTGGTGTTGTTTTTATAAGATTATGTGTGAATATCCTTTGATTGATTTACAATTAATATACAATCATATTTAGTGTATTTATATTTTTCACACATAACTATGTCGTTGATTTATCCTTAACCTAAGGATACGGCCTTTATGAGAGATTTCATCTCAATTTACATTCCATTGAGACTTCTTTGTTGTTATACACCAAATCACTTTTATGTGGTGTATATAATGTACTTTGACATAGTATATCATGAATTCCTTTATTCTCATGATATTAAAATGTTTTTAATTCCTCAATTATTTGTATTCAAGTGTATCCCTTTTGGTTAGAAATGCTAACTAAAATACCATTTTTAAATGTTTTAAAGACTTATTCTTCTAAATCATTCTCATTAATGTCCATTTTTAAAAAAATGGTTTTAAGGATTTATTTATATGGACATTAAATTTTTAAAACTAAAACTCCTTTTAAAAGTTTCAAAGTGTTATGGGACACTTTGATTCAAAAATCTATTTTTAAATGGCTTCTTGACAAATAGTGTGACTTTTAAATGATTTCAAGAAAAAGGGGGATATTTCTCTCAAATAGTTTTGATGATTATTTTCATCTATGTCAACATCCTTCATTATTATTGATTGAGGTTAATGTGATACAATACAATATTCCATATTGTATCAAATGAGTTCTGTTTGACTGTGGATGTGATATTTTTATACCATTCATGGTTTGTGGTTTAATTATTGACATTTCGTATGCTAGTTTTAATACGAATGTTTATGTTATGTTTAAGCCTGTTCATATGAGGAATGCATTGGACTTAATAAGTGATGGGTGGAGCCTGCTATAGCTCCTCGATGCATCGGTAGGTCTCATGAGACAATCTAGTGTCTTGGTACAAGGCCTTGGCAAAATCTTATTTGTAGTCTTGGCACGAGGCCTTGGCTATGTGGTTATGATAGTATGGAATTATGCATTCCATCATTATGAAAGTGGTTATTGATATTGCCTATGATTATTTGATTAGTATAAAATCCATGTGAATAAGTAAATGGCATTATTTCATTTTACTTTTTTTATACTATGTTAAAGTTCAAGTTTAAAAGGCTTTTGTTTTAGTTATAAACTGCCTTAAGTGTTTATGCTTGTCGATGAAAGCTTCTGCAATAATTTTATCCTTACTGAGCATCTGAGCTCACCCCTTTCAATGTTTTATTTTTCCCAGGATTATGAAGAAGTAATTTATGAATGACCTGCAGGGATAGTATGAGGGGATATGAAGACAAGATGTTTTTTTAATGATGTAATGTAAAATTTTATGAATGTATATAGTGTTTCCAAGGCTACTAAACTAATTGGTCTTTCGAGATTTGATCTTTCTCCTGATCATGCCAATGTTATGTAATAATTCACCGACTCTGGGTATCTAGGGTCGGGGCGTTACATAGAGAAGAAGTGAAATCTTTTCATTAACCTTAAAATCTTCCCGCCTTCTGTTCTCCCACATTACATAGATTAGATCTGGGTTAGAATCCATATATTCTTCCTTACCTGTTTTTATTTTCACTGATTCTACATCTTAGTGCACCAAAATACACACCTTTCACACATGAAAAAACTCCCCATGGAGTGGAACTTATATCATAAACACAACATTCCCAATCTATATTTGTAAAATAAAACATAAAAATCCTTCATGTACTATCATTTTTATCCTAAAATCAGTTTGACCTTTTATATATATAAGAATTATTTTTCTATCAAAAATATGGGACACTTTAGGTTCACTTTGAAACTTAGTACAAATTGTAACAACATATACTAAATCTGGTCTTGAAGTTGTGTGATACAAATTTTTTAATTAATTCCATTAATTATTTTGGTTCTATATACATTTATTAATAATTTTTTAACAGATTATTTTCCACTAAAATGGGTTGATAAAGACAATTTCAAATATTCTATGTCGAATATTTTCATGAGTTCCATAATATACATCTCTTTATAATAGAGAATACACTTTTTATTTTGAGATATTTTTTGTCCATGAATGTATTTAATCTCTCTCATCATGGAAATTTCAAATAACTTCCTCATCTCACAAAAAACATGTCTCACATATATACATCATTTCTAGAATATATGATCTAATATATAAATATATATATATATATAATAAGAAGAACAGATACTACATTGTCATTTTTGATATAGATATTTCTTTTCAGCCTTCATTTTCTAAAATTAAAATTCATTAAATATGTTTCCAGCATAGAATACCGGGATTTTGGGTATTTCTTCTGTTAAAATAAATCCTTCATTAATTTACACATATTGTTATATATATTTTTTTCAGAAGAAACAACTTGGTTTCTCAATATAAACATATTATTCTAGATCCCCATTGATAAAAGAATACTTGACATCCATTTGGAATATCTTATATCTCTATAATATATAAATAGAATAAAATATTCTAATGGTTTTAGGTCTTTCAAGTGGGGAAAAGGCCTCATAAAAATCAATTCCATCAACATTTAAATATCCCTTACAAAGTAATGATTCTGTGATTCTTTCCACTTCACCTTTTTTATTCATATTGTTTTGAAAAACACACTTCAATCTTGTATCATTTTCAAATTCATGTTAGGGTATCAAACCCCACGTTTCATTATTCTCTCTCTGATATAGTTCTTTATTCATATCATTAATCCAATCATTATGACTCAATGTTTCTTCACCATATATTTGATTAACTTGTGAAAACGTAAAGGTATGTGTTATCCTAAATGTTCTTTGGGTTTCAACCTATTTTCCTTGATATCTAATGATATTTTGAGCTTCCAATTAATTCCTATGTATTGCATGAGATGATCACAATTTTCCATCATCACTTGACATGGTGGAATCAATATATTCATTCAATATATTTTTACAACATCACTTATATAATAAAATACCCCATATTTTTTAACTGAAACAACATCATCTTCACTTCTAGTTAGATTTGTAACTAATTGTGAGACCTTTCTATTAGAATTTACTAACACATTCACATCATTAGATAAAATTATTCTTCTAGTTCATTGTTATATCTTATTAATCCTCTCGTATTTGAAGGGTACCCATTGAAAATACCATCAAAACACTTTTTTTAAACATTCCATGATTTTCACCTTTGGTTTTGATAATGACGTGGATAAAAACCTTTAAATACTTAAAACATGGGGTTTTATGATAGTTTATATCATTTGGAGACATGTATATATTTCATCTGAAGAAACTAAAAAATTTAATATTGTATGATATACCATTATATTTTTTTCCTAAATAATAAATAATTATCATGTGTAGTCAATATGGTGTGAGCCGTCTCACCGGAATTTCTATTCTTTATTTCAGACACACTATTTTATTGTGTCAAGTATAGTTAACTAAAATAATGATGAATATAATTCTTCTCATGATAACTTGAATATATCAAATTTATTTATTTAGTACCATTATCTATTTGGGTCCTATTTATATAGTATCCATGTTCCTTTTCAATGCCTCTCTTAATAAATTTGAACATATTGAGGGACTCTGAATTATGTTTTGAAAACATATTACACACAATATTATGGAAATAATCAATAATAAAAATATTATAATTATCTCCATTTTTTTATTTCTTTCTCGTGGCCCCATATATGTCAAAATGGATAAGATACATGGGATGAGATGTATGTGTCTCATCTTTATCGTGTATATAATTTGATAATTTCCCATAATAGAATATAAGGAAATATCAATATATTTTTCTTATCAAATCATAGATATCATGAACTCTTCTTCTATGTGTTAACCTTTTCATGTTTCTATAACACATATAATAAATAATTTCTTGATATAATTGATTTTCTTCCTTCATACCGAGATAACATGAATTCTGTGCCTGTTGACCTTGGAATAGTTTTTCCCACATTTTATTGTCCAATATTGGTTAAAACTCCACATTCAATAATTTTCACTATATAACCATATCTATGGAAGATAAATTTATTTCCTTTATCAAATTTCATTGAATCATTCAATATATTTTGTTTTTTCCCATAAAAAAATATGGCTCTTCTAGATTTTAAAATTTTCAGTCCAACAACAGAAGATCCAATGACTTTGGTTTAGTGAGATTAATTATTTTAAAAAATAAATATTCTGTTTTTTATTCTTTCAAAATATTGAATATCATTAAATATCTAGTCATGTGTGAATAAAACCCATTTTCCATGATCAAATGAATATATTCTTTTGTATCCTTGAGCGCAATTTCAAAAAAAGAGCCTTCTATTTTCCATTGTTTCCTTACCCTACTGTTTTCTACTTTTTTTCATTAAAACTATGTTGGGACAGAAGATCCATAATTCAGTATTTTATAAGGATTTGAGTATGATCACACCTCACACAAAAGGTTTCAAGAAGTTGGAATCTATTCTCAATCATCAAAATTGATTTTTTGGATTTTTATTTATTATATCTTCATTGAGTGGGATGAATACACCTTTAACACTAACTTTATTATCTCCTAGATCAATTACAGTGTGAATGATTGATCAAACACATCACTTTGGTATTCTAAAATCCTCCACAACACCAATAATATCCATAAAAATAATGTTCATATTTGTATCTTATTTTCTGTTGCAAACTGTAAAAATGTATTCCAGCCTTATTATGACCAATAATCATTGTTCCTTTTTAATAAATTTTTTTAGACTCCAAAAATATTCTTTTTTATATTGTAATTATTCATATCCTTCAAAGAGTTATTAAAAATAATAGTTCTTGATTTAATGTTTGACTTCTTTGGAATTCCATAATTCTAAAAGGCACTTGTTTTGGCTATATGTGTGATCCTCATGTCTTGATTCTTGTTATGAGACTCTTTACTAATATCTTCAGCCATATTATTTGCATTTGATAATAGTGTTTGTCAATATTTCTGGGATTCACTCTCTTTATATGTTTCACCAATGTCCAAAAATTAATTTTAAAATGTAGATAATCATAGTTAAACATCAACTGTTTTTTTGAAATTAATCAAATTATTTCCCCTTTTCCCTCATCTTTCATAGAATAATCATGATGATAATTTCTCTTCATTAGGTAAATTAATTTGGTTTTTAATCACTTTTAAAAATCATGATTTTTTTCTACATGCTAGGTTTCTTTATTGTTAATAGGCTAATCAACATTCTTTATGTTATTTTTCTCTCCTTCAATTATTTTAATTTTCATGTGTAATTGTTTAAATTTAGTTTATATCTTGAACTGCATCTACATTTCATATTCATCATATTATGAGCTTAAAAATTCTTTATTGGGAAAACCTCCAGCATTAAGCTTTATAATAAAATGCTTCCCAATAACTTCATTATTAGAAATATCAACTCCCATTTATTCATTTTTATCACCATCTTTATCATATTTGTAAAAGAAATTTGACTTCATATTTTAATAAAACAGATTATTCCTTCCTTTAAAATATGGTTTTGATTTTGATATGTTATTCTTATGTGATCATCTTTTCCCTTTCCTTCATCACCACTGTCGTTAATTTTCTTCAGTCATGGATAATATTCTAAAAAACATCCAATAGATATAGAGATAAATCACTTAAATGGTATCATCCCTTTATAATAATCTTCACATTTTTTATCTTTCAGAAAAATAAGTACATAAATTCACTGAAATTATTAATTAAATTATTTAATAATCTTGAATCCTTGACCACTATGTCAAAAATAATTTTATTTGAGTCTTCTTTCTTAGTGTATTGAAAGAATATTTCACAATCCACACTTTCATTTCATTTGATATAATTCCATTTTATCATCTCATTTGTAAATTGAATACTATGAAAATCATCAAGTGATATTGTTTTGGTCTCTCCATCATCTGAATATAAATCATAATCCTAAAATCTATCTGGAAGATTTTTCATCATATTTTAACCAATTATTTAGTCTTCTACTTTTTATCCAAGGATTCCCAAGGTTCTTGTAATATCATTATCCCTTGTGAATAACTCACCAATAGATTCATTATATCACATTTTATATTTTTATACCACTATCTCTAAATTTTTAAATGTTCATTCTTTAATTTCATTTTCAATTCATAAATATTCATTAACGTATCCTAGATTCCTTTAGTATTTTCAATTCCTTTATCCCATAAAAATTTACATTCTGATAGTGGAATGAATAACATTCCAGTCTCATCCATAATTTTATAGATTCCTACAATTTGTATCTATTAAGGGATCACACTCAGTAAGAAGAGTGAAAAAATATATAACATCATTTATAATTTTCATGAAAATAGATAAAAGATATGGCAGAATTCTATCCTTCTAGATAAGATGGTTCATCCCATTAATGACCATAATTTCCATACTATTTACTAAGTTCTGAATATCCATGGAAGACATCTTCTTCTTTATCTTGAAAATAGAAACTAGTTAATTAGAAAAATTTACTCTAATATAAATTGACAAAATATGTAGGATTTGTTTTACCAATATTGGGGGGGGGGGTGAATCAGTGGTATCTTATTTTATTTTTAAATATTTTAAAAAAACTACTTTCTTAAGTTGGAGATAATTTACTATGCTATAACACAACACCCAAGAAAACACATAAGAACATAAGAATTTTCATGTTTCATTACTCAATAAGTGTTTCTAATACCTAAAATTATTTATAAATAATCTAATATCAAAACACCACTAGAAAACAATCCATTTTGGTTGACAAAATCTAGGGTATATCCATTATTTTATTTTCACTATAGTCTAATAATTGTGCATGTAATTATTATACAGAAAATATGATAAAATATAACTTTTAAATAATAGAACAAACATTCACCCATAATATTCAACATGCTATCACTATGTACACTGAATTCTGGGCATTCCATTTTACAAGTCAAATAATCTTCCTCTTCAATTTCATTCAAAATGGAAATAAATAACCTATACTATAATTCATATCTCTCTATTCATCTTAATTTCATAGAAAGAACCTTAAATTATCTTCAATTACTATAAAATATATATCATAAAATTATTGATAAATTTCCTATATCTACATAAATAAAATAATTATGTCACATCGTTAAAAAATTTCAATTTATATTACTAGAATTCTGGGATCTAATCTTCATAATAACTTCTAATAGAAACTAATTCCTTTGATGATTGTTATTAATTCAATACATAACGATATAATACATTCAATTCACCGTTATTTAAAACTATGTGTTCTATAACAAGTCCCCTCACATGTATCAAAATAACATTGTAAAATGAGGGGAACGTTCTAATTTAAATCAAGGTATTCTTCCTCATAAATACCATCCAAACCATATATAATTATTTCTATAATTATTGCATAATCCACTGAATGAAATTACCATGTCTATATACATGAATTCATTCAATCACATTATCCTTCATTTGTGGTACAACTATTTCTATGACATGTGAACATCATAACAAATTCATCCAATTAACATCTGTAAAAAAACCCATATGTGGACCATTATCCTATGTGATCCATTCTCATATGTGAAAAAATTACATATATTACTTGTTCACGAACATGTGTAGCCAATTTGCCATCATGTAATAGTCACCTAAATATGTCAATCAATTATGAATATTCACCTACTCAATTAGTTAACCTATATAGATTTATGTTTATACACAGTCCATTCACATAAAAAATTCATTCAAACATGTGACCAATTTCTGAATACAACAACGTATACATTTATAAAGATTCTATTACATAGGAATAACACATATATCAATATTTTCTATCATATTTTCTTATTCATGTATTTAGATTATTCAATGTATAAAATGTTATCCACATATATTTCCTTACACGGAGCATGTATCCAAATTTACATATGTGGTTACACACTTCTTCAACTAGATTCCCAAGCATCATTTTACCTATTTTTCAATTCACCTTTAATTCACTAAACATCTAAGAAACTAGTTGAAATAAAAATGAAAACCAAAAACATGTATTAAATAATTATAAGAACACCTCACAGTACATTGAATTATTTAACAAATTTCTAAAAACATAATCAAATTTATGTTTCAACAAAAAAATGTAGACACCATAAGTGATCCAACTTCTTGATCATAAAATACCAAAAACATTCATGAATCCTATTGTTTTCAACAAGAATTCATAATAATAACACTATAAACATTTAAAATTCACTCAATACTCTTGAATTCAAAAGACAGCATATTTAATTTATAATATATTCAACTGATTCTTATATAGAAGTGCATTAGGTAATTGATTTTCTTGAAAATAGTGTATATACTAACAGAAAAAGTAATCATGCTATCATAATAATCAATAAAGAATAAAACCATCTACGATATACATTATCATCATAAAAAATGCATTAAAAATGGAAGTAATGTCCCATATAAAAGAAATGTTAGACATTACCAGGTATATCAACATAAACCAAATAAAGGCACTCTCTTAAAATGTGACACACACTTTTGATGGATTGAGAATAGGATCTCAAAATGATCACTTAATCAAAAATTTTATATGAGAGATAGTAACTGATTGTGAAGTAGTCAAGAAGAGTATATTTTTACAAGGATCACACAATCATTATTTCTTATGTATATTTTCTTGGTAATTAGTAGTTGCAAATCCTCTTTACACATTATTATTTAATTATAAACAATGAAATAAAATGTTTGAGCAGGGATATGATCCTAAATAATTAAAAAAAATTTAATGGAAATATAGAGTAATTAATTTATTAATGAGGATCAATTATATTTTTTGATTATCCTCCATCTTCTACATGTTCCTATAATAAATTAATGATTTGAATAAATTATTCTTCTATTTAATAAAACCAAAAAATTAGATTTAATCCTATCTTAATATTATTGTATTCACTCTATTCATGTTATATGAAATCATCAAAAGAGTCTTAATATTTTATAATTGTAGGAAAACCATGGAATATTATCTTACAACTTGGTGTGGTTTCTTCAGTAAACACACAATCAAGAACAAAAAATAAAAAATCATTTTCTTACATAAATTATTGATTTAATTATTTTCTATAATAAATATATTTGAACAAGTACATGAAATAGTTTATATAACCCATTACATTATGAAACTTCTCCAACTTTATAGTCAACCATCCAAGGGAATTTTTTTTCTAAACATGGTGTCTTGGAATTATCATTGATGTGATGAAAGTTTAAAATAATTTATCGATGGGATCCAGATGTGCTACTATAAAAAAAAATATTTCCACTGACTTTTATATAATACTATCTTAAAACATCATTATCTAAGAACCATATAGGAACTAATAATATGTGTTTTTATAAACATGGATGTAGTATAATTAATCAGGGAATGCTTTCAATCCCTATTTCTTATATAATTACTTGAAATAATTTTCCATAAAGCAATGACATTAAAAATATTAATTTATCTCATATTTGTTAAATATATATTTTGAGAACCAAAATGGGATGTCTATTACTGAAGACCACTAAGTTTTTTACCTTCATTCGATTTTTTATCATTAAATTTCATCTACATAGTGATCAAAAATTATACTCTAATATTTAATCCAGAAAAAATAAATAAATTATGAAACAATTTGTTAAACTGATGAATTTTCCTTTTATAAAAATAACTACAAGAAATTCCTAATATGGGAGAAGTCCAAATAAAATAGTGTTAGGTAAAAGAGTGGTTTTCAAAGTCCTTGTATACTTGGTATAATGATTATCAAAATAATAAACATGTCCCAAATGATGGATTCATAAAATCCTCTATTTTTAGTTAACTTCATGATGTTTATTCAATATATATGGGAAATATAATATACCCTTTTTTTAGAAATATTTATAGAATCAGTATTTAATAATCATTTCTAATGTAAAATATTAATTATTCATCATATATCCCCTTGAAATGAAAAATCATTTTCAGTAAATACACAAATTCCACAAATAACAATAAATTTTCTGATTATTCAATAGGATCCCAAAATATATCCTACGCAAGAACCCAATTTCACCATCAGTGTTGGATAATTTTATATTCCACTATAATATATTCTGGAAGTATTTTAGGGTTGGACCATAAGCCAGGCCATTTTCGATTGGGTAGTTTTTGTAAATGAAGGGGAAGGAGGGATGTAGGTTGGATGCAGGCTAATTACATGACATGTAATTGAAATACACGATGTGTATTTCAATTACATGACATGTAATTGTCTGGACAGTACCTTTCACATCGTGTAAATGTTTCTCCCAATGGAAATATTCTGATATTACACAATGTGTGAGGAATTAACATATTGTGTAAATTCCAAAGGATTATTTTTAAAAGGAGGAAGGGCCTCTGATTTTTTTTCAAGCAGAGACCATACCTCCATTCTTCCACACATTGGAGCAACCCAGAAAGACAAAATGTATGACTTACTCATGGTTGTAGATCTCGTCTCTATTTCATTCACTGTATATCTCATTAGATCTATGATAGTAATATATTTTTTCTTTTTTTCAATTCCTTGTCCTTATGTATATCAGCTACACTATTTTTATTTAGTCTCATATGCGCTAATTATTAATTCATCGTCTGTTCGTTAGATTTCTCCTAATCTGGGACAAAATCGAACCTGATATAGGTGAGATATCTAGAACAGACCTAAGGTGGGTGGTCTGAGGACATTTACTTATATTTGAGCAATTTATATATGATGGGGTGCCACATGTGTCACAAAGTAACCCAAGTTGACCCTGAACCGGTCACCTGATTCGATTCACAACAAGGCCCCAAGGGCATTCCATATCCCCATGGGCTGGCATAAGTTCCTAGGTATCAAATAAAACATATTCGAATGATTATCCAGAAATCATAATAACAAATGACTAATAAGATAAATATACCTAAACTAAAGACAGATAACCAAACATAGAAGACCCAATTTTTCATAATTAACATTACAATTTTAAATAAAAATAAAGAGGCTACAAAAAGGGGGAAATATTAATATCCCAAACCTAAATGCAATAGTAGGGTTAATTTCCTCAAGCCATCACCACCGAGACCCACATAGGAAACTGTGAGAACCAAAACTAACACTATGGAATACCTTGCCTTTATATGGAACAATGAGACATCAAGATCTTTATACAGCTAAGGGAGTATGAAGGGTGTGATCCTAAGCCAAATAGGATTCCACCCAAAATAGTATTCGATAATCAAACATCAAATGACCAATAATATTATATGTTTTAATAATTAATGTAATTATAGAATAATTTTATTGAATACAATTTAAGGAATTGAATCATTAAATAAAAATCAGTTTTAAAGAACACAACATTAAATGAAACACACTTTATTTTGAAATTCGAACATGAAATACTGTATTCCGATGGTATATGTTATATAATTATTGAGATCTAGTCATGGTAGTGGCCCTCTAGGTACTATCTAGAAATGGGGTACTAGAACCTCGCATCTCCGTGAAACGTGGATTATAAATCACAACCATCAACATTATTGTGCACATTTCACAAGTATGGGACACCCCCATAACCTAGTGGTCTGCTATCATCATCTAGGTTTAGTTGGAGTTGTCAGAATCAATCCTTCTAAGTGAAACCAATCTGAATCCACATCCATATCACTATCACACTAGTTATAGTTCTCCCTTCTCGTTACTTGAACATCCCTTTTTATTCTCAAACAATATTCATATATTACACAACACAAATTGAAGATTTCATTAACCAAAAAAGGAACTACACATTAAATTCCACCACTTTCATAGGAAAACAATCCATTTTTAAAATCATATGTTCAACAAAACTCTTCCCAAACATATTTCACACATTTTATATAATTTAATAAATCATTAGATCAATTTATAAATCAATTTTAATAATCAACCAAGGATTTTACACTAAAGATGCTCCCAAAATCATCATTTAAACCCAATTGCACATCACCACCATATCAAAACAAATTTTTTTGACCATACATAATGTAATGAACCAATTATAGGAATTATTAATTAATTTCAAGTGACACCATAATGATTTCCCGATGAAAAACACTCAATTTCTCACAAAAATTCCACTTCAGAATTAAATACATGTCCAATCTTATCAAATACCACCTTCTCACCACACAAATTATTTAATAAATCAATAAAACAAGTAATAAAACATTTCCAAGATGCACATAATTCTTTAACCAAAATTACACTCAAATTATTCTCTTTAAAATCCAAGACACACTAAAACATTTTCCAAACACCATTCACATATTTTATACAATTTAAAAAATCAAATACATAATTTAACAAATCATTTGCACAATTTAAAAAATATTTACAAGATGCACAATAGGAATTCATGCCATGAACATACCCAATATGACATGTAAAAAAGTATTTTTAACTAAAATGCATGTCAAATCTCTTAAAAGAATAGTTACACTGCCCACTTATATTTCATAAAATAATCCAAATTAAACAACAAAGAATAATTCATCCAACAATGTTTAAGCATATAGTCACATACCTCGGATTGATAAAACCCTTAAATTTAGTGAGAATCTTCCACCACTCCCCAACTACATGACAAGGGAGCCATAACGAACCCCAAACTTGAATATAAAACCCTAAACCAAAAACCCTACCCCTGGGAAATCTAAAACACTCAAAAGGGAGAAGAAAGACAATAAAATGGGGAAAGGGGGGCTTACCCAGAGTAGACCTCCCCCATAATAGACGGAGAGGAGGGGCAGCAAGATTCCCAGGAAACTGGCCACGCGAGGAGGGGCCGTTAGAGAGGAGACACATACTAGGGGGTTGTGCGAGGGAGAGTGGGTTGCTAGAGGGGTCATGTGAGGGAGACAGGTACCACTATAGGAGGGTCTATGGGTTGTTGGATCATTGGAGGTGGGACATGTGTAGGGAGGAGAAGGAGGAGGGTTAGCACATGATAGGGAGATGGGGGGGGGACATGGGATGTGTGAAAGGAGGGGGAAAGGGGGAAGGGATTAAACCATAACCCTAAAAAGAGTTATAATAATATTAACTTTCTAATAATAATTATAATAATAATAATAACTATAAATGTAATAATATTATTAATAATAATTATAATGATAATATTTTAAATAATAATAATATATTTATCAATATTATTATTAAAAAAATTCTTTAATTTTTTAACTTATTGTTCAATTTTTTCTCATCTAGTGTATATTATTATTTGCTTATTTTTTGTTTTATACACATAGATCATCGGGTAGGTTACACAGTGACCTAGGTGAAGCCTCATAGTCTCCAAACAATGCTCTACCCATGCGCCCGATGCTTCTAATCTTGAAACACTCATTTTTCAAAAAAAAAAAAAATAAATAAAAACCTGGACTCAAACTGAATCCAAAAAAAATATCAAAAAACATTAAACCTATCACATCTAGTTCCAATGAAAAAATCGAGAACATGACCCGAGCCGGAACCAAGGAAAAATTAAAACCTGTCAGTGAAAATTCTTCCCACAATAATTCTTTTCTCCCCAAATAGCCATAAAAATTACATACCCCAAAATAGAAACTGATACTCTTTTATGGTTCATGGAGATTCCAAATAAACAATAAATGAGAACATGCCCAAACATTGTCAACAATGGAACAGATTCAAAAAAGAAAATTCGGAGACTCAAAATGGACACCACATTGTGTGCCACCTACCCCCAAAAGTGAAAACACCTCTAGTTGATCGATCAATAGAAAATAGAGTCCCACAATGCACAATCAAACCACTTAATACAAAAACACAAACATCACTAAATGATACAAATGTTTCTATCCTAAAATGGGAAATAAGAATCAAACCACAACATAATGAATGCTCCAATGATTTTAATTTAATGAAACTATTGGGTGCGCTCTAATACCATCATTTACTCAAGGGAGGAGTGTGGGGTTAGATATATCTGATTGAGACTACCAATCACCGTGTAGACACCAATAATATAAGGGAATTAGTGAAATGGGGAGACCTGAATGGAATCCCATCCGTAAGAACAAACCAACACCCAAGACGGAACCGAGACGCAAACATGGGGAGGCTCGAACGGACTTCCCACAATAAGGAATATGCTAACACGAGATTACTTGTGGGGTAACTCTATGAGGCCCACTATGGGTCTCCCCACTATAAGGACTAACTAATTCAGCCCACTGGCACAAGCAAACAAAAGAACCTAACATAGGATAACTCAAAAAACTCCTGCACCGGCTAGATCCCATATTGCAAGGGATTTAATGAAAGAAAACTATGGGCCCGACGAAAACACGAATCATGGTTCTCTCTTATCACGGGGAATCATCTTACTTAAATGATAAAAAACAATAACAGAATTTGATTCACAAGGAAATCCATACAAGGTCTATCAAATGAAGACTCACATCCATTGATATACAACTAGTTGGGTTTTAAGAAAATTGAATAGCCACACCACTTTATAATCAAGTAGAAACTATTCCACACACACAGGTCAAAACATGGAAGCAATGTCACCTCCCCAATTTCCACCAAATGGAACCATTAAAATGAACAACTACACAGGGATGAAACTATCTTCATTTCACATGTAGAATGCAGACGTTTGACAAAGATCCCTAACACCATTGGGGTTCCTGATTGCACGCTAGCTATACTCTAAGACCTATGGTTGATGATATTTTCATTTAAGAATATCCTTCCACATAGTCAGGAATTGGAAAACCCCAAATAAACATCCCTACTGATGACAGATGAAACCATTCTAGAAGCTAAAAAACACTAACTGATGCAACACACCCCAAAACCTGCTATTCTCTCCCATGAAACCTTCATCGAGACATGGGATTAGAAGATGAAAACGCATCACCAATTTCACCTAAAGAAAGGATACAATGAGAAAATAACACAACAAAACACTTCCCTAAAGGACATTCAGACACAATGGAATCAAACTTCATACCTGACAACTCAGACAACTCAAAATAACTAAATCTTCTTTCCAATCCCCTCCCATCTGTTATTCCACCGTGATGGGACTCACTTTACCAAAATAGAATGAAATAAGACTTGTTTTACAAAATTCATGTAGGGTGTCCTAATGTTGATGATCTAGAGGATCCACCAATGGTGAATCGCCCATGGAAACACATCAACCACACGTTATCTCTGTATGGGGTGTACAATAGCCAGTTTTAAACAGAGCCCAAGGACTAATAAAACTATTATATTGGCCCAAAAATACTAAAAACCAACACTGATCACCCAAAGGGAACCATCATAAGGATCCCGAATTACTTCTCAGAAGAACCCATTGACTAAACATTCTCACTCCAACGTACCAACATGAAGTCAAACACAGGACACAAGTCAACCAGAAATGATTCTTGGCTCGAAATTTTTGGAAAACAACATTCCCAAAAAATAAAAAGAAACACCACAAGACCATTGGTTATCAAAACACAAAATTTTCCTTTATTTTTTTTAAAATAATTAAGGTTGGTAGGTTACACATTCACCAATTGTATCACATGGGCCTTACACATTCATGTTCCTGTTCCACACTAGGCACCCACCTCATGTCCATAAAGGAACTCATCTGCTCGTGTGATTGACCATATACCTTTACATATATACACATGCATGTGTTCACATGTGAGAACGTCATAAAAATCAAACCATTCCATTTTTCAAAATTAAAAAATTCAACCCATGCATAACCTTCTCAAAACCACTAGCCACAAAAATCAAAATCCAATTTTGAATCTCATTAACCTTTTTCAGAAAATGACAAACCATTTGAATTAAAAATCACTTTCAAGTCATACACATCAATTTGAAAACATTTTATTCCATTTAAAATAATTTTCAATAGATTTTAAAATCCAATTTAAAATAGATTTTCCAAAAACCGATTAAACACAACTCATGCTTTTCCAAATAAATAATTACTACAAAACACAATTTGAGAAAAAAATCAATTATGATAAACTCACCCTCATTCACTGTAAACCATTTCATAAAAAATTAACCTTTTTAAATTTTCATTCAAATAAATTCTAAAAACCCATTTTATGAACTTATTGATAATAAATTCTTCTACATTTTAAAGTCTCAACTTCATAAAATTTCCAAAAAAAATCCAATTAATTTTTTAGAACCCAATGAGGAACAATATAATGAGAGAGGAAATTAGTGTTGGTGGTTAACTTGGAATTATGGTTGGTGGCCATATTCTAGTTACTTCACTATCATGAATAGTGTTATATGGAAATGTCCTCGACTCTACATGGCTATCCAGGGCCAAAGACCTCACTGATACCATCAACCGAACTCCCTTTTAATTCTCCAAAAACATCAATAAACAATAATAACTAAATTAATTAGATTAAACTTGACATGCCATGGCGACTTGAGTCCCATCACGAGGTGTGATAAAAAGGCACCACACTCATAAAGATAACAACATGTCCCGAAAATCCTATATTTTTTCTACCCCTTCTCTCCACCATGGAATAAGACTAAAAAGAGAAATACCTGGCTCTGATACAATTTTTTCATGAACCAACCCTGGTCAACCCAGATCCGGTCACCCAAGTCGATCCACGAAACGTCACTAAGAGAATTCCCAATCCCCATAGGCTAGCACAAGTGCTCATCTATCAAATAAAACATATGGGAAATATTTAAATAATATCATAATAATAAATTACTAACATGAAAAATAAAACAAAATAGAAGATAGAAAAAAAAACATTTATTAAAATGTTTTTGAGAATTAACATTATAATTTAAATAAGACTAATGAAGCTTAAAAAAAGTTGGAAACAAAAATTATATAGAAAACCTCCATGAAAAAATAGGATCATCCTCCTCAAGCCACTGCCACCAAGACCACAAAGGAAACCATGAGATTGAAAACTACCACTACCAAACACATTGAATTTACTTGGAACAAATAGAAAACAAGATATCCATACACCTAAGGTTATATACAGGTTTGGACCCTAATCCCAATAGGATTCCTCCCAAAATAAGATTACATTCTATAAACATCAAATAAAAATAAACTTTCATATTTTAATATTAAAAGGAATTCCAGAATTTTCTTATGGAAAACACTTTAAATAAAATAATCATTAAAGAAAATGAAGTTTTGAAGAATAAAACATTAAATAAAATGGACTTTCTTTTGAAATTCTAACCCATCACAATATATTATTATAGTAAGTGTGATAAAATAATTGATCACTATTGATGAGAGAGACCCACTAGGAACTAGAAAAAAAATGAGAAACTACAACCTCACGTTCAACGAAATGTGGCTTAGAAACCACCACCACCACCATTATCATGAACAATACACTAGTTAGGGACACCCCATAGTCATTTGGTCTCAAATCATCATCCATGTTCAGTTACTATTTTTATCGTCAATCTTTCTATGTTAAACTAGGTTGAAGCCACTACAGTATCACTAGAACACTAGTTACTGTCCACCCTCCAAGTTATCCGTGCATCCCTTTTTGGTGGTAAAACAAGTTTCATGTATCACATAGCACCACTTGCATATTTCATTAACCAAACAATGATCAATAAATTAAATTCAACCACTTTTACTCCCAAAACCCCATTTTTAAATTCATACGTAATCCTAAACTCTTCCCAAACATATTTCACACCTTTTACATAATTTAATAAACCACTAAAAACATTTATAAAACAATTTCAATTATAACCCCATGGATTTTACACTATATATGCTCCTAAAAGCCACTTTTAAAACCAACCTCAAATCAACACCATATCAAAACATTATATAAATCCCATAAATAATTTTATAAACCAATTGATTGATTTATAAAATAATATAAAGTTACACCATAGGGGTTTCCACATGAAAAACCCTCAATTTTACACAAAATGACACATTAAAATTAAACATATTCCTAGTATAATCAGATAAAACTTTCACACCACAGACATAATTTAATAAGTCAATCAAACTCTTAATAAAAAATTTCCATGAAGCATAACAGGGCTTACCCCAAATATAAACTCAAATTATTTTCCTTAAAATCAATCACACAGTAAAAAATTATAAAAACCACATTAAAATAATTTATTAAATTTAAAAAATCACATATGTAATTTAATAAATCATTTTCATAATTCCCAAAATATTTCCAAGATGCATTATAGTGGTTTACACCATGAACATACCAAATTTAACATGTAAAAATCCATTTTCAACTCAAACATATCAAATCTCATCAAATACCACTTAAGAACCCAAAATATATTTCATTAAACATGAAAAATTAAACAAAAATAATATCTAACATAGCCAAAAATGGTTAAGCAGGGAATCACCTACATCAAGTGGTGAAAACCCTTAAATTCGGTGTGAATCTTCCACCGCACCACAACCATGCCATAAGGGAGCCTAAGAGAACCATAAACATGTTGATATGAACCTAGTAAACAAGAACAAACCCCAAACTAAACCACCTACCAACATTAGATCATAAACCCTAAAATGGGAGAAGAAAACCCAAAAAAAGGGGAAAATGGGTACTTACCTAGAGTAGACCGCACCCGTGGAAGAGAGAGAGGAGGGGTGGTGAGTAGCCCAGGAGGCCAACCACATGAGCAGGGGCAGCAAAAAAGGAGTTGTGCACTAGCAGGGTCGCATGAGGTGGAGTGGGACACTAGAGGTGTTGCACGAGGGAGAGAAGGACCATCAGAGGAGGATGTTGTGGATAGTGGCTCATTAGAGGTGGGTCACACGTAGGGAGGAGAGGGAGGAGTGTTGGCACATGATGTGGACAGTGGAAGGAGAATGAGATAAGTGAAAGAATGGGGGAATAGGGAGGGGATTCAATCCTAACCCTAAAAAGTAATAATAATATTAACTACTTAATAATAATAATAACTATAACATTAAAAAAATTCTTAATTATAATAATAATATTATTAATAGTAACATTTTCTTGAGAATAGTTTTTATTAAAAAAAGTATTTTAATTTTAAATACATTTTTCTTATTTTTATTTCATCATTCATTTATTATTATTTTTTATTATTTTATTCATTTTAAACTTCTGGAAGGATGAACGGTGACCTGGGTGAAGTTGCATGGTTTCTAAATTGTGCTCTGCCCATGGTCTATATGCTTCCATGCCCGAAATGCTCATATTAAAAAAATAGAAACAATGAAAACCAGAACTCAACCCAAATCCCAAAAACAAATCCAAAAACATAAAACCCATCCCACCCAATTCCCAGGAAAAATAACTGAGAACCCTACCTGATCTGGAACCAAGGAAAAATTAAAACCCGGTTTGTGATAGTGCCCCCAATTTCCAAGAATCAACAAAAAAAATTTAAAATACTAGAGTATCTAGGTATTCCCTATTTAGTTGAAGATGATTAATCATATTTTTTTAGATTGTGTACATTGACTATACCACCCCTTTATGTTTTATTTATCAAATTGGAACTTTGATAGCTTTTAACCAAATATTCCTATAAGCCATGCCCTTTTCCCCAAGTCAAGGGATGTCAAAATGTGAATTAGAATATGAACTAAATTGAAATTTTGTGAAATAAAAATTAAGTGAATTGAGGGTATGGGATGGAGGTCTTTCCCTTGAAACCTTGTATTTCATTACTTCTTTAAAGCATTTATACCTTGTATGTCCATGCCTATGTGAGTAATGTAGAGTCCATGCCATGATTTGATGGAAATTAATTTAATATATTTAATCATTTTCCCATGTGAGTTATATGATAACTAATCCGTGTAATAGCTTTATTGGACTCATAGTCTTGTTTTTTAAAAATGGCCATATGAGTATTTGAAAGAACTATGACTTTTTAGCACATGTGAGCTATGTTGAGACCAGGAAATGTAATGGATTGATTAAGAATGGGATGCTCATTATCAAGTTATGCCCATGTGAGTAAATGAAGCGACATTCCTTTGAGGTTGTTCTTTGATTGAGTCAAACTTTTGTGGAGAGTTGTATTTAATGTCTTTGGATTTGATCTTGGAATGATCAATGAATTGTTCAAATGAAGTGCAATGGGTTAATGATTTGTTGGTTATGGTGTTACATATATTCAAATTCGAATTCTATATATGGAATATCGAACCTATTAACTTTTAAGAATTGGATTATTTATAGATTTGCCATATAATTCCAATGAAGGACTCAATGGATTCAATCTATATGTGACATGACTGATACATGGATCCAAAGGAGGGATTCTAGGGACTGAATCTAGGAGGCTTATATTATATGTTGAGCGATACAAGGATCCAATTGAAGGATTTGATTAATAAAGTCATATTGGAACTTTAATATAATTTCCATGGGTGATACTTGAGCTCCTGTGGTGGAACGCCGATGATAGACCCATTTGGTCGGGACCTTGTACCTCACCTATAGAAATACCAAGTTCATGAGAGGTTCTCCACGTACGATCTTGTAGGGTGTTGTTTGATATCACACCCAGAGTGATACTTGAATATAAAATTAGTAATTTCCTGTAAAAAATCATGTTATAAATTAATTAAATGAAATTAAATGACTTATGGTGTGTCTGCAATGACAAAACACAAGATTGAATTCAGTCTTGACTTGTATCATTTAGATGGACTATTAAGGCATCAATTGTGCTTCCAGTTACACAGGGAGGCCAAGATTGAGCTGAATCTTGAGTATTCAAAATTCAATATAATTGAGTTTTTAAATGAATATTAATTGAATTAAAATAATGTAAATGAAAACTTGTGCATGTAGGATGATTACTTTTGAGTACTTACTTACTAAGTACTTTTCTTTTCACACAATTCTAGCTGTATATATTTAGTGATTTATTGGCATGGACCATGGGTGGTTTCCGACTGGGATTTAGTCTCACACGCAGTTTGGGAAAAGTTTTGGGACCCAAATAGATTATATGATAATATGTAACTATAAGGGTAAGAACCCTCATCCATGTACTTGATCAGATGCTTAAGAGTTGTAGAGCATGAGACCATGCTAAGGATTTAAATGATATTAGAATTATTTTGTCCTTTTATATTTTTCGGACATGTATTTTATATGACTATTGTGTACATGTTTTCGCTATTTTATTAGAAACATGTGAAATGTATCATCGTATTATATATGATATTACATATCACATTATTAATACCAAGAGTGTTCCATTATTTATTTCTATTTTATGGTTTTATGCTTCCACTTTTGAACTTTTATATTATTTAAACAATGTTACAGTTTTATAACAAGGGAATAGTATCCCCATTGACACACCTAGGTCATCACTTCTAGTTATAATTTTCTAGGCTTTTGTGGAGATGCTCTTGAGGCCATGTGGCCAACTAGGTATGGAGAATAATTAAGGGGAATCCTAATCTGGGATGCTACAACATACCTCTTGAAACACACTACCTTTTAAGATACCATGATTAAATATTCTCCTTGACAAAGATTCATTTGATTTCAATATTAATAGGGATCAAATTTTATAATTGTTTCATTGAAAAATTAATTAATCATTTTTTATTTGACCTAAACATTAATGGATATATGATTTTTTTCCTTATGTATAAAATTTTCAATTTCATCAACTCCAATTGGGTTCTAGGTTATCATATCAATATATATATAACTTCTTTAGTACATAAACTTAATTTAAATTTCATAAATATGTTCATAGAAATGCGGAATTTCATAAAAATGAATACCACAATTAATTTACATATTTTGACACCACCTTAACTTTCGTCATTAAGAGAAAATAATATATAAATTATTATATATATATATATAATTCGCATATATCAACCCACACACCATTTTTTAATTTGATATATTGTATGCTTTTCCTCGTAGATATATTATGGGACTCTTGTATGTTTCATTTAGAATTATACGCTATGTTTAATAAAAAAATATTTGGAAAATTTAAAAAATCATGTAATGTAATCTTTCAATCAAACGTCAAAACCCCCATTGATTAAAACTCATTCATTAATCAAATGAAAACACAGACCCTAGTGAAATGGGTATAGCATGTTTTCTCTATTCATTCATTGAAAACCTTATTAATGAATTGTGAATATACTTTTCATGAGAAAATAATATGGAATACGGAATATTTATAACTATTAATCCCAAAAAATATGTCCTCTTCTATAATCATTTCGATTTAAAAGTTATTTTTTATTATGAAAGAAATATACTCCTAGGTATCAATATTATTAACTAGAAAATTAATTTCGTTGACATAAATAATCTAAATGGATGATATCAAACCCTCTCATAGTACATAAATATTTTAATAGAAATTAGCTTTATTGAAATTAAATTTCACTAAGATGCTTTCAAACATAGATTTCTATGCTTAGATAACTTTTTTATGACCATAAAGTGCTTTATTTATCTTTAATACCAATGAACTGTCATCAGAAAATATAAATTCCTCTATTTTCAAAGTATATGTCCTATATGAATTATATATTTAATAATAATTCCCTCAATAAAATTTTGAAAACATTATAGTTTCATTGATCCTTAATTCAATATAAATATAAATTATTTCAATGTCCATGACAGAGTAAAAATTCAATTCATGATTTATAACATCAAATTATGAGTAACCATTATGTTTACAATGATCTTCAATGCATGTAAATTCACCATTCTCATTACATTTATTATGAAAAAAACCCTTCATTAAAATTTTATTTTATTCTATTGGGTTATGATACTAACTATCACATGTCATTTTTTCAATATAATTTGATTCATGAACTATAGTTTTTATAAAACCACTCTCCTATAATGTCTAATCTACATTTTTTTGTTAAATCCGTAAAAGTATGTACCAATGGTTGGATTTAATCATAATTATTAATAAATTATATTATATTATATTATATTATATTATGTCTTTGGTCGTCACATGTAATTCATGATAACATTGGACCACCTTATTCTATATGTTCCCAGTCACTAGAGAATTCATAATCAATATAAGGATTCTGTAAAGATGTTTTAAAAATTAATATATAATCATGATGATAATCTTAATCATTATGAGTTTATAAATACTATTAATAAAATAAATTTTTTTTCCTAATTTACCATGACTATCAGTAAAAATAACATAAAAATAGAAGGCATTTTCTTCAGATTGTTTTTATAACCCCACTATTATCTAGAATTGGGTAAATATTCATGGATTTTCCCTTTATCATCCCAATCAAAATATTTCTCAAAACATCATCATCTAATCATGATATAATATTGATATGTAAAAACATTATATTTTTGAAATTTTATATACTTTTCCAACCAAATCCCTTTAGTAATTTTGTGTTCTTTTTTTATTTAAACACATATTAATAATTTAAACATCCACTATTATAGATTATTTCTAATAGAACATTGAAGATCTAAGATCAAATAAAATTGTTAGTAAATATTAAAAAATGATCTATTTATTATGTTAGAATTCCCTATTTTGATAGTTAATTTATTGAGTTATATATTCAAAACATATACATTGATTCTAAATGTATGTGTTAATGTTTTCATTTAATTTTCCAAATAAATGGAGGGACCAAAACAATTTATAAAAAACCCCATTTACAATTTATCACATTAATGGAAATTTGTAGACTACTCAAGATCCATTTTTCGACTCAATTTGAAATAAAAAAACTCATAAGAGGAGAATTGTACACTCAATAAATGAATTAGTTTTCTTAATTTGTAAATTTATATATCCTTAGGAAACACACATAGGATTGATCAATTTCACGTGGAATTTTAGATCTGATGTAATCAATCTTATTGTTTTTACTCATTATCTTTCCCTTGTGACAACCACAAAAATAATTTTCTTTCACTATTGATCTTTGATAAAATTTTCCTAGATTTAAACATGTAATTTATTTGGATACATTTGATGAAAAATAAAATGGTTTTCTATACAGTAACTTATGTTCCATTTTTACCCAAATACAAATAAAAAATTATAGTTAACAATATAAAATATTTATTTTTTCATGATTGATTATGATTAATGATAACTATTGTGTCCTTTAACTACTATTAATATGTCGATTATAACAATTAATCCCCTCATATACATTATAAAAATGCTGTGAAATAATAAAATGATATTTTATCAACCCATTCTAAAATAAAACATCATTTTATTCAATCTTATTATAAAAAATTATAGCGATTGTATCACCATTCAAATTTAATGATATATAATTATTAAAATTAAAATCCCCTCTATACTAAATAACAATTAATTTTAAGATATTTGTTTCTATCAAATTTTATACGAAAAAATAAAAAAATATTTAATTTTTCTCAATTTTTAATGCCTTAAAAACTACTTCAGCTAATATTGATTTCTCTCAAATAGTCATCATCATAAAAAGGTATTTCATTTTTATTCTTCTAAAATTACACTGATTATTATTAAATAAACATATTATTGTTTTTTTATAGGTTGATCAAGCCTTCAAAATTTTTCTTTAAAATTATATGAATTATTTTTTAATTTTATATTTCCACTTAAATTTTTCATGGGTTCCTCCTATTTCATCATAAAATTTCACTTTAAATCATGGAACCAATTAGATTATTAATGATGTAATATTTCAAAAAAAAACTCAAATAAATTATGTTTATACACTCCCCAAAACATACATATTACTTCAAATTTAAACTTTATCATGATTTTCAAATTTAATTTCTTAAAATTTTGGAACGAAATTATATTAGAGTTTGGAATCTATAAATTTTATTTAGTATTCTTACGATTATATGTACTGTCATTATCTTTTCCCTTTAACTTAATCCAATCATAAATCTCATATTTCTTTCATATATGTATTTTTTGAATATTATAACATGATTTTGACGAAAAAATAAGTGTAAAATCATTATAAGATGAAACTATAACTTTATCACATTTTGTCATTTTTAATTTAAATTCTCTTTAAACATTAGTTGTTTTAGAGATAAAAATGGTTATTAAGATAATATTCATGTTTAATTATTAATCCAACCACATTATCCCATGATTTTATAACACCTATAATCTACTTGTAAATATTCTAAAATCAAATTATTATTTCTTCAAATAAGATTCTTATTTATGAAACTATAACTTAATAATTAATTAAGGTGATTCTTATGTTCATTATCATCTTCTCTAATTCCAAAATCTATTTTTATAATGGATTTATGAAATAATTAATTATACCATTATAAATTCATAATTATTAACCAATAAGTATTCATCCTCATATTCACTATATTTATTTGAATATGACATATCATGTTCTGAGATAAAATTTATCTTCATTAAATAACTCCACTTTCCCTTGAAATGATTGTTTTACACTGAAACCACACTCAAACATTCTTTGTTAGGAACCAATTTTGGGTTATTGATCATATTTTTTGTTCATGATTATTTTCAATGTAAAATGATTAACAATGTATAATCATTATATATTTAAAGTTCCTAAAATGGATTTTCCTTTGTTCATTACATTGATTTATTGTATACATTTTGGGAAAAAAGATGTAAAATTATTGATGTTCATCTAATCATATTCAACATGAAACTCCACACTCTGAGACCACTACTATTCAATTATCTTAAAACTTTTATTGTATTTTATTCTTTTTTCCATTTAAATTTTCCTATTCAACTTAACTTTTTGTCCCCTTATCATCTTATTGGCTATCAATATGTTGTTGAGACTGATAATAGTAATCATGTAAATGTGATATTACCCTAATGTAGTTATTCATGAATCAAACTAGTATGGTATAATAAATATTACTTTATTTAGCAGGATAATGTATTCAAAAACATCATTGTAACTCTAAATTTAGATTATAAATTTTTTTACCTGAATAAAGAACTCATAAATCAATTTTTCTTCACCATAAAAATATAATCATCTTCTTCATGACATGCCTTTAATAGTGAATCATTAAAATTTTATTCACCTTCCTAACTACCATAAATTTTACACTATATTATTTTAATAATTTTTTAAATTAGAAATCTAGTGAATTTCTATAAAGATATGGATGAAATTAACTTATTTGTAACTCTTTTATTAGAATCAATATCCTTATTGTCTAAAAATATAAATATTCTGCTAATTTTCAGAATATAGAAACTGTTCATAGTGATTCCATGAAAATTAAATCCATGTTATAGATGTTATGGACTAGTCCACTCTTCCTATAATAGAAATATTTTACTATCTACCATGGATATCCCCATGAATTCTTATAGAATCTATAATCTCCATGAAATTTATATATAAAAATTACATTTTAAAAATAAAAAAATGTGAAATTTTTAGGATCATATATTGTCATTAATATAAATATATATTACATAAGAATAACATATGGATCCCTTAGAGGGGGTTAGTTTGACAAAATAAAAACATTTACATTAAAACATATCATACTCCAATACCATTCCCTCTGTGAAATACTCCAGAAATCAAGAGAATAATTGTTGATGATGAGTGATAGTATATCATAGATAAAAAAATTTCAAACTAGGTTTTAATAAAGTTTACTCACATTGTGTATCAAGAAGAAATGTTAATTGTGAATAATATTTTCAATCTCAATTCAAATATTTCAATTTTCTAATAAAAAAATTTCCACGAGAGTTAATACAGAATTTATTAAAAACACATATATTTATTTAAGAAACAATAGAAATGAATACTCTAAATTATAGGTATCAATATGGTCAAATAATCTTGTTCAGATGGTATGTGATTATGATATACTCTATAATACCAAATGTAGGATAGAAATAATAGAGATACCGAATAAAGTATCTAATGATACTCAATATACAGGGGGGTTGAATTGTATAAGTTTAAAAATTCCTTTGGAACTTTTAAATATGGTTATGTTTAACAAGGTTAAAAAAGGTAATTCAAAAAACCTCTAGTTCTACACACTTTCTTGATTCCAGAAATATGATTCCAAGAATGTGAATCCAAAAAGATGGTTCTGGAAAATGAAACTTAATGAATGTTTACAATGATAACTATTCTACCCTAAAGCGTATAGAATCTTACTAAATCAGAGTACAAGTTTAAGGAAGTATAAGATAGTTATAATTTCCTCAACAAATAAAATGTAGTGGAAAACACAAAACAAATAAGTAACAAGTAGTAAGTCTTTTAACCCAAAGATAAGGGTATCCAAAAACCTTGGATAAAGGTCCCTTGATTTATACTTTTAAGAAATTCTATCTTACCAACACCAGGGTAAACCCTCGATATGATGATTGGAGTCCGTCTTGCTTTCCCTTCAAGCCCTGAACTTCAAGGTAGTTGGAACTTATGTCTTCTTTGGCAAGGAATCTCGCAACTTCAGGGTAGTTAGCACCGATGTCTTCATATCCTCGAAAGCCCTTGAATGTAATCAGAAACATTCAGAGTCACACGAAGAAAATATGAACAAGAAGTTAAATACGCACTAATCATATGAGTATCTCTCTAGAAATCACTTCAACAACATGTAATCTCTAGAGTCATAGAACAGTGTTGAGCTCTTTTAAAATGAGATCCTATTTATAGACACAACACCAGCAGTCGGCTCCCTCCTCCAACAGTCATATTTTTCCATAAATTTCAGAGGGACCTTTAAACGTGTCACTCAAACAACGGTTAGTTAGTAACTGAATGGATGACATCGTTTTATAACAAAAACAAGATTAAGAAAAAATATGGTTACATAAAAAAAATCAAATATTCATAATGTAAGCAAATGAAAGTTTGGAGTCTTACCCAAAATGAATTTGGAATCTATAATACAAGGATATTCGGATTCTATTATCTAAGGAATTCAGAACCTGATCTCTATAGAATTCCAGAGTCTGAATTTCAAAGAAATTCCGAATCTGGATTCACAAGAATTCGGAACCTAATCATACAAAGTTCAGAGTCAGAGTTCATGAGAATTCAGAGTCAGAACATACAATGTTTGGAGTCTGAATTCATTGTACTTCAAATTCGGAACTCATACAAATTCGTAACCTGAATTCGGTGTCATAACTCAGAAGAATTCTTAATATTAATTCAGAGTCAATATTCATAAGAGTTCATAATTCGAATTTGTATTCAGAATTCAGAGTTAGAACTCAGAAGAGTTCGAAGTCTGAACTTGGAGAACTTGGAGTCTGAAGTTAGAAGAGTTAGTAACCAGAATTCTGAGAATTTGGATCCTAAAACAGAATTCTTCATATATAGGTAATTATAGGATTCTGAGGTTTTGGCTAGAAACCGAATTTTACACTTAGGAAAATTACAATATGAACATTGAAAGCATGGTAAGGATAAATGTTATTGGGGAAGGAAATTTTTCCTTATAGAAGTAAAACACAGGGTAAAATGAGGTTTTCCTTGAGATAAGGTGTTTGTGATTTTCAAAAAAAGAAGGAATGGTTATGTTAAAAGGAAACCTTATTTACTTAACAATATCCCTCAATTATGAAGGAATAGAAAAGTCATAAGGAAAACCTTATTGACTCAACAATCTCCCCCTTTTTGGGAAGCACAAACATCCTTATGAAAAAGAATATAAGGAATTAGAAATATTTTTCTAGACTTTGATATAAAACTTATCTCCCTTATCATAGGGGCAAGGATGAATACGAATAACTCCCCCTTAGGCTTTGGAACACTAAGGATCGTATTCGAGATTTTCAGAATGAGATTTTTCATTATCTTGAGTACAGAAATCTCTGTAATGAAAACTCACCCTTAGATAAACTCCACCTTACTTAGGGATATTTATTCTTTTCCTTGCATTATTTTTCCCTTCTTCACCTTTGTGATTTTCAAAACGAATTTGAGGGAATGGAAAAAAAATTATAGTACCTGAAATATTATTACAAAGCATGATAACAAAAATGAGAAGCCAACATTTCCTTAAGATTGGAAGAATTTGTACAAGGAATGAAAATACAACAAAATATCGAATTGGGTCTATTTTCCTTCTTTCTCCTTGGGTATCCATTTCTTTAATATGGTTTTCAGATTTATTAGCTCCTTGTGTTCTTCCTCTACTTTCTTCTATAAGGCTTTGATCTTTTCTCCCTAGGCATTCAGAGCCTCTTCCTAAGCCATCAATAACTCATCTTGCTTAACTAGATTCTCTTCGATCTCGATCCGAAGATCCCTTTACCTCTAGAAAATTTGGGCAACGGAATAAAAAATTCCATTCAAATATTTTACCTATTTAATCCGAGTATTCTCCTCAAGATTTATCTTTTCCACAAATCTAGTCATGAGATCATTGATTTTACCATCTTCATTATCAAAAGATTCATTAACATCATCTTGAATCTCATAATGCTCTCTCAAATCTTAAACTATATTCTTTGACAAGCTAAACTTTTTCGTGCATGATCTTTTGTGGGATTTATAGTTGATATGGAAAGATTTGAAGTCTTCCACCAGCTTGACACACTTTTCCATTACCACGGGCACTGAATCCGATTTTTGGTTCAATGTATGTTGAAGTATCTGGTATCTGGAATCTATGCTTAGAAAAATCAGAATGGTCCCAACAAGATTAATCAATGATTCGACTACGAAATCATGTCCCAGAGAAGATGATTCTGAATCCGAGACTTTTTTTAGTGAGGGATCTTTCTCAAGATCAACAAGATTCCTCTTCGAAGATCCACCAACTTCCTTCTTATTTGAAAAAACTTTAGTGTATTTAACCTCAACAACTTATTTCGCTTTATCAGTTCTAAGAATGGGTTCCTCATATAGAGATTTATGTTCACCGGTGGAAAACTGAACAATCTAATCTTCATCTACTCTCTCCTTCTCAGCTCCTGCCTCAACTTCTTCAGGATGGATGAAATGTTGATTAAAACATTCTTCCTCAGATAACTTGTTCACTTAATATTTTGCCTTGTCATCTAATCCAAAATTAGCAAGCTTCGAGGATTCGTCTTGTGATGTTCGGATTGAATTTTTTTTCGATGGGCTTTACTTCTCATGAAATCCCTCCACTTTCATAATCAAATCCTTTGTATCCCCACTACTTTCATCTTCTTCTTCTACTTTTTGAAAGCTTCTATTTCAACATCCTTCTCTTGTGCTTTTTCTAGAGTCATGACCTTCATCCCTGGAGTCTTAGGTAAGGGTTATACTAGGAAGGATTCTGATACCAGAATTTTTTTGGATACTATTTCAGTATCCCTTAGAAGGAATTTCACAATCTCAGTCTCAGACAACTTTTTATTTTACGTCTTTTCCTCGTCTTTCTTCTTAATATCATAAGTTGTCCACTCTTTTAAATCTTCGGCCTCAGCAGGATCCAAACCTATATATGGATCTCCTTCCTTCAGATTCATTTTGTTTTCCCCCCACTTGGAAACAATGTCATCTGGATAGCATTTCTGTTTCTTGGGATTTGGAGGTGCGGATTGAGATTCCTTAGCTTTAGGGGTTTTCTCTTCTTTTTCCACTTCCTTAAACTTCCTATTCTTTACTCCCTTTTTTGATGGTTCAAGAAATTCTTGTTCCTTCGGAATATCTTCATCTTCCTCCACTGGTAAGTCATAGAATTCTCCTGGAAGTTTATAAAAACAAACTTTCATCCTATTGAGAGAATCATCACCGATTAGCATGAAATTGCAGTTCCTCAGCTTGGAACTACAAGAAATCTTATAAGACTCAATACATAAAACAATTAGATTAGAAAGGATGGTTGGGTACATGATAATCTGATCATTCAAGTTCCCATTTTTAATATTCTATATCGTAATGGGAATATTCTTCATCATGTTTATCTTCCTCAGATTCACCATAAAATCTAGAATGAACATGTCAATCTTCTTCAAGGTGTCCTTATCTCCTTTTCTCGGAACGATAAAACCTTGAACCCACAATTCAAGGATCTGATTAACTGTAGTCAAATGAGCTATCATTGAAGTGTTGATATCTAAAATTCAATGAAATTCCATAACTTTTACTTTGACAAAACTACCTTGTACATCGGACAATTTATGGGAATAAAATTCAACTTCCCCTTCATAAGATAACCCAACCAAGCCAGTAACCTTGGTTTATGAAAGGGAAGCAGTTTTTCCATAGCTTTTGAAAGAATATTTCTCTATACCTTCTTCCTTAAATAAACTAAATGATTCATAGAATTCCACAAGAAAATACAGATATACTACATCTTGAGCTCCTGGATTTGATATTCAAACATTGTCCCATCCATTAAACTAGATGTTCTTGGATATAATGGAATCATTCTTGGAAAAGTAATTCGGATGCACCAACCTCTCTTTGTAAATATACCACTCCGAAATTGACTTGACAGTTGACATCTCTTGAGAAGGAACTTCACCAGATATTCGGATTAGAGCAAGATTTGAGAGGTTCAGAACGAGCTTTTGAAATGGGGGCAGAGCTTCAGCACACAAAGTCTTGAAAACCGATGTGGGATAACCATCAGGAGTCCTTTATATAGGTTTTAGAAGTCACATTTGAACTTCCAAAGACAATCCAATGGTTGAGAAAAATAATGATTAGAACAGACGGTCGAAAAGATATCCACAAGGAAAATTTGGTAGGATCCAATATTTTGGAGTTTTTAATGGAAAACCATTGGATTTAAGGAAATTAGAATCCGAAAAATTTAAAACAAAAAATAAAATACCAGTATGTAAATTATGAATATGAAAACTAAAGAAATAAAACATAACTTTCGGGTTCCCAGGAAGATTATTTGTGATAGAGAAAATTATACTTGAAGAAATTTAGATTCCGAAAATTTGATTACGAAAAAAATGAAAACGAAAAAAACTCCATTATGAAAATATCCAATATGAAAATTTTGAGTACGAAAATCTTCATTATGAAAATCTTCATTACGAAAATCATCATTACGAAAAAGTTCATTACGAAAATTTTCATTTCAAAAATTTTGTGTATGAAAATTTTAAACTACAAAAAGTTTCATTATGAAAGGTTTATTTAAAAAATCTAACTACAATTTTTTTGAAAAACTTGACAAACTTCATTGCAAAAACGTTAAAAAACATCATTATGAAAAATTTGAAAATCATCATGAAAATGTACTCCCCCTATGTAAAGAAGTTTATTACTATAAGGATATTGATTCAATAGGATGTTAACAAGGAAAAAATCATTACGGTTATCATTCCTAACTTCTGTTTAATGTATTCAAATCTATTGGTGGGTAAATATTTTGTGAAAATATGATCAAGTTGATCTTGCATTCTAATAAATTGAAGAATGATATCTCCATTTTGTTTGGGATCCCTAGGAAAGTGATGCCTAATATCTATGTGCTTTACACGAGAGTGATGTGTAGGGTTTTTACTAAGGGAAATGGAACATTTATTATCATAAAAAATTAGTGTTTTGGTAAAACTCATACCATAGTCTGTGAGTGTGTGTTGCATCCAGAACTCTTGAGCACAACAAATTCCAGCTGCTACATATTCAGCTTCAGTAGTGGAAAGTGCTACTGAGTGTTTCTTCTTGCGTGGCCAAGAGAAATATAAATCTCCTAAGAAATGACAAGTTCTGTATGTACTCTTCTTATCCATTCTATGTCCACCAAAGTCAGCATCTGAAAACATTTTAGAACAAAATCATTTCCAGAAGTATAAAAGGGTCATAAATCCATGGTTCCCTTTATGTAGAAAAAAATCCATTTCACCGCATTTAAATAAGATTCCTTTAGAATGGATTGATATCCTGCACATAGGCATACTGGAAACATTAATTCTAGATGACTAGCTATCAAGTAAGTTAAACTTCCTATCATACCTCTAAAAGATGTTTGATCATCTGGTTTCCCAGATTCATCAAGATCAAGTGTATTTGAGGTACCAATGGGAGTACTAATACTCTTAGTGTTGTCATATCAATACCTTTTAAGAATATATTTAATATACTTATGTAGGGATATATAGATTTCTTCTGGTTTTTGAGAGATTTGAAAACCAAGGAAAAATGTAAACTCACCCACCATACTCATTTCAAACTCAAATTTCATTAGATCTGCAAAGGAATCAGTTAAATATTGTTAAGACGAACCAAATATAATGTAATCCACATAAATTTAAACAATCAAAACATTTTTCTTATCTTTCATTATAAAAAGGGTTGGATTTTAATTTACCTTAAAATAGTTTTTTTGAAGAAAAAATCATGTATGTCTATCATACCAGGCTCAAGGGGCTTTCTTAAGTCCATACAAAGCTCTGGTAAGTCTATAAATGTGATCAGGATGTTTTGTATCTTCAAAACCAAGAGTATGTTCAACAAAAACTTCCTCTTGAACATAAACACTATGTAAAGCACATTTCACATCCATTTGAAAAAGTTTGAAATTGAAAAATGATACAATGGAAAGTAAGATACGAATAGATTCATGTCTTGCTACAGGAGCATAGGTTTCTTCATAATCTATTCCCTCTTATTGATTATAGCCTTTAACAACTAATCTGGATTTATTTCTAACTATGATTCCATTTTCATCACACTTATTTCGGAAAACCCATTTAACACCAATAACAGTTGTTTTCTTAGGTCTTTCAACCAATGTCTAGACTTTATTCCTTTCGAATTCATTTAGTTCATCTTGCATAGATTTTATCAAATCATCATCACATAAAGCTTCATCCGTGCTTTTTGGTTCTAATTGGTAAAGTAATGATATATGTTCCACTTCATTTCTTAAGTAACTTCTAGTCCATACAGGTTGATTCACATCACCAAAGATATTATCTCTTGGATGATTCTTAATAAATAACTAATTTGGGTTTTGTAAAACCTCTTCATCAACATAGGGTAGGAAATCATTTGGGGTAAATGCTTCAGAAACATTTTTGTGGAAATTTTCCCTATCATAAGGATCTTCTATCAAGGGTTGATAATCAGTTTTTGAAAACACATTCAATGATGTTGGTTGGGGTTGTTTAAAAAAAGGATCATTTTCATCAAATTTCACATGTACTGTCTCCTCAACAGTAAAAGTGTTTTTATTGAAAACTCTATAAGCCTTAGAAGTTGTGGAGTATCTTAAGAAAATTCGTTCATCAGATTTTGGAGAAAATTTATGTATCTTATATTTAGTATTTAGTATGAATACCTTGCAACCAAAAACCATGAAGTAGGAAAGTATAGGTTTTCTACCATTCCATAATTCATAAGGTGTTTTATTAAGAAAATGTATAATTAAAACTCTATTTATAGTATAATAAGAAGTACATACATCTTCAGCCCAAAAAAGTTTGGCTATAGGGTACTCACTCAACATGATTCTGTTTATCTCTTGAGGAATTATATTTCTTCTTTCAAAGACACCATTCTGTTGAGGGGTTCTAGGTTCTAAGAAGTTTTGTGTATTGTCTTTTGTACTACAAAAAGTTTCAAAATCATATTTTTGAAATTCTCCTCCATGATCACTATGAATAGTTATCAAAGGAAGTCTTTTCTCATTTTTAACTTGCACTCTAAAACAATTAAAATATGAGAAGCTTCAGACATCTTTTCTAGAAAATAGACCCACGTAAATCTAGTGTAATCATCAAATAAAACAAATACATAATACTTGCCTGCAATGCTTCTAGTTTGTGTAGGACCAAAAATATCCATGAACTAGATGTAATGAATCCGTAGTTGAGACTTCAATGATTGATTTAAATCTATATTAATGTTGCTTCCCAAATTGACAAGGGTCAGAAACTTTTGATGAATCAAATTTAAGCTGTGGTAGATCATTAACTTGTCTTTTCATTGACAGTTTTTATAGGTTCTTAAGATTACAGTGACCTATCCATCTATGACACAACCAAGAAAGATCTTACATTGCACTGAGCCATGGTAGATCATGGCTCTTAAGGTCTTCTATGTTTAGTGTGCATACATTCTCTTTCCTATGGGTAGAAAGAATAAACTCTTCCTTAGAATTTTGTACTAAGCACTTATAATTCCTAAAATTCACAAGGTAACCATAATAACATAATTATCTTATGCTAATGAGGTTGTTCTTAAGACCCTTACTAAATAAAAAATTTCAAATCAATGTTTTTCCAAGAAGAACTATGTTAACTATTCAAATAATTTCTCCCTGAGCATTATCTCTGAAAGTTACTTTTCCTCCTTTCATCTTGATAATATTTTCCAAGTATTTTTTGTTACCAATAATATTTCTGTAACATCCACTATTCATGTACCAAGTATTGCTATTGGTACCTTCTCTATTTTCTTGAAAACAAAAGAGTTATAATTTCGGAAGCCAAATTATCTTGGATTCGGAAATTTCAGAAATAAAAATTTTAGGCACCCACATTTTCTTATAAAAATAGGCTTTATAAAATCCTAAAGACAGAGTTTTATATAAGAAACAATTATTTTCCAATGCCCACTACACTAAAACTTAGTGTAGAATGGATCACTTTGAGGAACAAAATTATTGTAGCTATAAATCAGTTTAGAACTAGTATAACCAAAATAAGAACTATTCATTAGAGGTCGGATTTGATAATACAACTTATCAAAATTTTCCTTACTAAAGGTAAAGTTTGACAAACACTTCCTCAAGGAAAAAATTTCAGATTTCAGTTTTATAACCAAGCTCTTGTCTTCTAAAACATTTGATTTTGGACTAGAGTTAGGCTCAGAAACATTTTTGTTAGAAATTAAATTTTCTAGATCCTTAGAATGTTTTTTCTTCTCAGAATTTACTTCCCTGTGATATTTCGAAATAATTTCCAAATCAACAATTTTCTTATCAAGATCTTTAGAAAGATATGATATTTCCTTAGTAAGAATAGTATTACTAGAATTTTCCTTATCAATATTTTTCATGAGTTTTGAATTCTCTATCTCAAGATGTTTGGTAAACCTAGAATCTTCTTCATAGGTTGGTAAAGTATTATCTTCATCTGAAGAAGATTCTTAATCAAAAGAGTTATAATATTTACTATCACTATAATTTTCATTTAAAGAAACATTGGTCATTGATTCGGCATTGTGTAACTTAGCCAATAAGCAATGATTATCAATAGGTAGTCTGGATATTAAACCAAGATTATTCTTTCCTGAAGATTAATAATCTGATGATTCATCTGAAGAGTCACCACCACTGGCACTCCATGTGTCATTAGCTTCCAAGAATTTCATAGCTTTAGCTTTTTAGTACTTCTTTCTGTTTCTCTCAGAATGATTTTCCTTTCTATATTTTCTCTTAATAATAGGGCAATCAAGTCTTATATGTCCAGTTCTCTTTCATTCATAACAGGTGACTTTTGAATCTTTCTTATCTTTCCTTTCATTTTTCTTATATCTGGATTGAAAGATCTTCTATCGAACAATCATGTTCATACTTTGATCAAGATTGGAAAATTCATTCTCTAAAGATTAACTTCCACTAGATTCAGATTGATTAAAAACGTTCTTATATTTGGATCTAGTAACTCTCTCAAAAGTCTTGGCTTTCATATGATTTGAATTTGTAGCAAAACTAACACTACCATTACCATTCTTCTTCTTTAAATTATCATCATCTATCTACATTCTAGACTAATGTTGAAGAAGAGTTCCAAACATTTCATCAAGAGAAATCTGTGTAACCTTTATGTTATCATCAATATCATTCTTTCTGGATTCCCACTAATTTGGAATGATCTATATGATCTTATCAATAAGAGCTTCATCATATAATCCTTTCTCACCCATGGATTGTAAACTTTTTACAATAGTCGTGAATCTATATTTCACCTTACATATGGGTTCTCCGTAAGAAAATCAGAAATGATGGTATTCAACTCTGAGCATTGTTCTTCTAGTTTCAATAACTTTTGATGTTCCAAAGTGTGTAACTTCAAGTTTCTTCCAGATACAATTTTCTGCTTCACAAGATGAAAATTTTCTATATATATTTCTAGTCACGGAACAAAGAAAAGTATCACATACCTTATAATTTACTTGATATTCTTGTTTTTTGCGATTAGTAAAGGTACTAACTTCCTTTTCAGGGATTTTATATCCCACTGTAAGCATAACAAAATTATAAACTCTAGTATTAATAATAAAAGTCTTCATGTGATCTCTCTAATATTCATAATAATTACCATAAAAAATAGGTGGTCTAGTTGGATTGAGATTATCTATGGAACCAACATTGATAACTTCCATCTTAAAAAAAATTAAACAAAAACATGTTAATAGAAAATGCTTGTAAACAAGGAAAGTATTCCTCAGCAAGGAAAAAGATAGAACAAGACTATCTCTAAGTAAAATATTAATCTGAACATTCTGAGTCTGAAAAACTGATTTTGAGAATAAGAATAAGATGAATTATCTTATGAATCTAATCGTGAGATTAATTCAGATTAAACTAATGCTCTGATACCAATTTTTGGGATGGTATATGAGTATGATATACTCTATAATACTAAATGTAGGATTAAAATAATAGAGATACTGAATAAAGTATCGAATGATACTCAATATACAAGAGGGGGGGGGGTTAATTACATACTTTTAAAAATTCCTTTGGAACTTTTAAAGATAGTTATGTTTATCAAGGTTAAACAAGGTAATTCACAAAACCTCAATTTCTACACATGAGATTGATTCTAGAAATACGATTATGAGAATGTGAATCTGAGAATATGGTTCTAGAAAATGAAAGTTAATGAATTTTTACAATGATAAAGATTATACCTTAAAGAGTATAAAATCTTACTAAATCAGAGTACAAGTATAAAGAATTATAAGATAGTTATACTTTCCTCAATAAATAAAATGCAGCAGAAAACATGAAACAAACAAGTAACAAATAATAAGTCTTTTATCCCAAAGAAAATTGTATCCCACAACCTTGGATAAATGTACCTTGATTTATTTTTTCGAGAAATTTTGTGTTACCCACACTATGGTAAGCCCTCGATATGAATATTGGAATATATCTTCCTATCCTCGCAAGCCCTCAACTTCAAGGTAGTCGGCACATATGTCTTTCTCAGCAAGGAAGCCCTCAACTTCATGGTAGTCAGCACCTCTGTCTTTCTATCATTGGAAGACCTTGAATGTAATCAGAAACATTCAGAGTCACACAAAGAAAATCTGAACAAGAATTTGAATACGCACTAATCATACGAGTATCTCTCTAGAAATCACTTCAATAGCATGTAATCTCTAGAGTCATAGAACCATGTTGAGCTCTTTTCAAATGAGATCCTATTTATAGGCACAACACCGACAGTCACCTCCCTCCTCTGACAGTCATATTTTTCCATGAATTTTGGAGGGACCTGTACACATGTCACTCAAACAACGGTTAGTTAGTAATTGAATGGATGACATTGTTTTCTAACAAAAACAAGAGTAAGAAAAAATATGGTTACATAATCAAAATCAAATATTCTGAATCTAAGAGAATGAGAGTTCGGAGTCTAACAAAAAATGAATTCAAAGTCTATAATACAAGGATTTTCATATTCGGTTTTCTAAGGAATTCTGAACCTGAACTCTATAGAATTATCGAGTCTGAATTTTAAGGAAATTTGGAATCTGGATTCACAAGAATTCGGAACCTAAACTTACAAAGTTTGGAGTCAGAGTTCATGAGAATTTGGAGTCAGAACATACAATGTTCAGAGTCCGAATTCATTATAATTCAGCGTCAGAAATCATAGGAATTCGTAAACTGAATTCGGTGTCAGATCTCAGAAGAATTTGTAACAAGAATTCAGAGTCAGTATTCATAATAGTTTGTAATCATATTTCTTATTCAGAATTCGGATTCAGAACTCAAAAGAGTTTGGATTCTAAATTCTAAGTACTCAGAGTTTGAACTCAGAATACTTTGTAACCATAATTCTGAGAATTATGAACCTAAAACAGAATTCTTCATATCTAGGTAATTATAGGATTCTAAGGTTTTGTCTACGAACCGAATTTTACACATAGAAAAATTATGATATGAACAATGAAAGCATGGAAAGGATAAATTTACTTGGGGAAGGAAATTTTTCCTTACAGAAGTAAAAAACAGGGTAAAACGAGGTTTTCCTTGAGATAAAGATGTTTGTGATTTTCAAAACAAGAAGGAATGGTAAAATCATAAGTAAACCTTATTGACTTAACAATCTCCCCCAAGTATGAAGAAATGGAAAAGTCATAAGAAAAACCTTATTGACTCAACAAATATCCCTCCTCTTTCCTCAAGTTTCTCTAATGAAGGGATAATGTTTACATTTACTTTGTCCCTAGTGTGAATCAAAAAATTCACGAAAACATACTATAGAATACAAGGGATTATTAATAATTTTTATTGAAAATAATGATAAGGTAAAACTTTATCTTCATCAATATCCACTATAAATTAAAATTTTAAAGATAACAGGATTACAAATGTTTAAGGAAGTTGGAAAAAATGAATAGTAAGACCCTCTACACCTGAAAATTTTAAAAAAATATTATTTGTGAACCTACTCCCTTAAAAGTTATATTCACCTCCAGATACATATCAATGATGGCTATAGAATCAAAATTTGATAATATTATCTACATAAATGAAGTAATGTAGTTTTTTTTGGATAAAGACTTTTGTAGTATTGTATAATATATGTGATCAAGCACAAAGATAATTTTTGTTGTATAAGACTAATATCCTCACTACCAGATCCTCATTCAATATCTTGAAATATCAATATTTTAAAGGTAATATTAAATTCCCTAATGTTTGTTTATTTTTCTTTAATAAATGTTGATGATTATTAAATCCAATGGTTAAACAAATCTGAATCTAAGAATCCAAAATAGATTTCAAACCATTCCACCACTCCACTAGATTCAATAAATATTGTATCTATAAATTTTATAATAATTTTCATCAGATGATTGATCTACCTAACTCAATAGTATATATATTTCTATTTTACATAGGTAGCTACAATGATCTCCACCAAAGAAATTTTATAATGGTATTTCTCATGTCACTATTAAAGAGAACCATAAACACCTTATACTTATAGATAGCTAGTATCATTAGAGTATTATAAGTTTATAAGAGTGAAAAAAGTTTCTCAATAAATATTATCCTTATTTTAAAAATATTTATTTGAATATTTTGAGAAATTTTAATCCTCTTTTCATGTTAACATTTATTCCCCTAAAATGGAAGTGTAGAAAATGATAAAAAAAATATTTTTATTGACCTAAATATATTTAAGTCAATATGTTTTGTAGTAATTAGAATTTTTTGCTTAATAAGGGGTTCATTTTTAGAAACAAGTCTCAGATTAGGATTATGACAGATTAGAAATCATTAACTAGTGTTTTGGATGTGGTTTGAGGTCTGATAGATACCATGGGTTTCTGGGTGAGAGTAATAGTAGTGTCTAGTTGACAGGGACAATAAATATTGTAGTAACAGGATATTCATAGTGCGATGGAGTGTTTAAACCCTGAATTTCTTTCATAGTGAGAATTCAAGGCCATAAATGAATGTTGTTTGATTGAGGATCCCCTGACCTTAGTTTATCATGGTGTGAATCGGGTTCACATTATGAATAAGGTTTGACCGAGGAAAGCCCACTCTACCTTGGGACGTTGAGGTCAAGTATGTGTATAGTGAAAGGGATTTATAGAATGGTCATTATTGTTCATTTCATGAATAATGAATGGGTTTGTGTTTTTATGGTTTGGGTATTTTCCCATTTTACTATTTGAGGGCCTTTATAATTTACTGGGTTTAGTGGTTAGGAAGAGGTCATTTGTTTGTTGAATCTACTATTTCCATGTTATCCTTCGATTCAGCATTGGCGGGGATGATTTTGGTTTAGATTCACAAATATTTAATTATATGTTCACATATTCTTACGACATTTTTTATTTCCATTTATAATAAATTATTCTGGTTCTTTTTTATGGTTTATTGAAAATTTACACCCGGGAAACATGGAAATCATTTGGAATGAAGTGGATTTTTTTGTATTGTGTATAGATGAAATTTTCAGAGGTTGATAACATACCTTTTCTTATCATTCCATTAAAGTAAAATTTATAATATATTTTGTTTTTTTGACCAGAATTAAAAAAAAATATTAGTGATTAACCTTTTGTTACTTGATATGTCTTTTGGCTAGGATAAACTCCCAGGTGTTTCAAAGTCCTTCTATAGGTGGATGGTAGTGGATTCTATGCAGTGAGAACACCCTGTGCGTATTTATGTGATTATAACTACTTATAATTTAATTAAATAATTGATTATATATAGTTATGATTACTTATTTATGAGTATGGATTCAGTAAATATATTTGGTGGTGGTACAAACTAGAATAAGGCATAGATGGGCCTCACTCAGGCATGAAAAAGCATGGTGGGGATGATTAATCCTTAATAGAGGTTGGATGACCAATAATAATAGGTTATATGCCGGATTTTTCATGAATTTAAAACTTTATGTAGGTTTCATGATTTTTAGTGGATGGATAGGGAAAGGGAGTGGCCAAGAGATAAAGATATGATGGTGTTGGGCCTTTTATGCTCAGGATGAGTTCTCTTTCATACTTTGGTGAGTTGGGATCGCCTGATGAATACATTTCCAAGAGAATATTAAGTTTTTAAAGATAATGAGAGATATTATTGATGTGAGATGACATATGGATATCCTATAAATCATTTTTATAGGTCTAGTTAGGTAGGAATGAGAGGATTAGACCTGGTCTGAATGGGTAGGGTGGTCATATGTCTCACACATGTTCGAGTGACACCCTACTGAGGATGGTTTGAGTCTTGGTGACTATTATGGGTAGGATATATCCCTTGGTACTAGACATGGTGATAAATAGGAGTATCTATTATTTGATGGGATGAGATATCTCCCTTAGGATATGTGATTTTGTTCCCAGGTCCCTATCACTGGTTCTGTTCAAATCATGGATTTGGGATCACATTATGGATTAGAGTGTGATAGATTGGGATGACTCTTGGGTAGAAAGACTAAGAGTGATGATTGTATTAAATATTATTTTGACTGCACCAGATGATCTTATTATAGGGATTCACTTATAGATTGTGTAGTTAGAGATGGTCGATGGGATTTATCCAGTATTAGTGATCATAGATCATGATTCATCTAGAGGACCTAGTGGATTTCATCACAGATAGGGTGAGATGTGTCTCACATATGGTCCATGTCTTGAGTTACCAATTTCCTGGTGTTGGATAGTGAACCATGTGATGGTACACAAGCCCTACAAATAATTCATGCATTTGTGTTAGGATTTTAACTCTTGTGAGGGGGATCATTAGGAATAAGCTTTAATCAAGGGGGAATGATTGTATTATAGTGACTGAACATTCCTAGAGTATTCCAGGATACTGAATCTTTCCTTGAGTAGGCTTGGGTCATTTATAGACCTTTTTGTGAGTGTATTGGGCTATGTTTTTTACATTTTCATAAATTTATTCAGTCTAGGAATTCCTGTCATGGTATGGGTTGTGGAATGATTCCATACGCACATGATGGACAATGCACATAGAGGCTTAGGTCTTGAAAGTGGAGCACACGTGAGGTGATATTCTATGAGAAGATGCAATACATGATTAATGGACCCTTATTTGAGTCATAATACAATTAGTCAAGATGTATACATATGACCATGCTTTATGCCTCAGAAAAGTGGGTCATGGTTTTGGGAGAATCCTACCCTAAACCATTGGGTATGGAATGGGTATGATCACATGAGATGGTGAGGTGGATTCAAGAATGGAGAAAAATAATGTATGATCCAGTGCTATGGTGGCCTAGTTAAAACACGATGACCCAACACTCATGGAGTCATGGTGACCTAGTTAGCACATGAACTCCATCATGCTTGTGTGGGATGTTTAATTACCGTTAAAATTCATGAATATGATGAAATATACTATCAAAACTTGGTGAGACCCTACTGAGTTATGTGATCACACCCTATATTGGGAATTTAGTGCATGTGAATAACTTATGTCTTCTTTTAGTCTAGAGGACATGATGTGTAGTGGATCATGATATAGAAGCTCAGTGGGTATATAGAGAGAGATTTTTTGAGGCCTAGGGATGGTAGTAGGGAAAATTTTCATTTTTTTCTTTTATTTAAATTTAACTGTTATTGGACTATTGGTTGATCAATTCATGTTTTGAATAACCTATGGTTTGTATATTGCATTCAATTTATTATATAATTGTGTTTGTTTTTCTATATATACTTTGATTATATGATTAATGTTTGGTTATTTTTTTACCTTTTTATGAACCTAAATATGGTTCATAGTATCCCAACAGAATTTATTAGGCCCTCATCCCTAGTTGGTAGACATTGGCATACATGCAGGTCCACTTGAGGCCACATAAAACCACCACTCAAATGGTGGTTTTGGCTAGGGGTTCATAAAGTTTTATTCATGATTTTAATTTTTTTATGATATTAGGAAATGATAGAAATGTAGTTTATGAATGTGTTTGGTCTTATGATGGTCCCCAAACTACATATTCATAAACACCTTTATAGGGGGATGTATTGTTTAACATGGGTATGAGATTACTGTTCATTGGTTTTTATCTTATATATGGGTTATTAATGGAATTTTATTGGCTCACCAAATATATTATTTATGGTTTTGGATTTAGGATCCTTTGAAGAAGGCCTATTTTCATTCATTATACTTGGAACATAGGACTCACATAACATTCTCCTTATTATTTTTGATTTAATATTATGATGGGATTTATGTAGCTTAATGTATCATTTATAACGTATATATAGTATTTTCCCATATATAATGTTAGAGGGATTCTAGTGAAATTATCCATAGATCGTTTCTTCTGATGACAAGTAATGTGGATATTATATGGGGAAGTTCTTTGTTCAAGCATGGAGTACTTGTGGATTGATTTGGGGATGGTAATGAGTTTCCATAAGGATGGGGTCTAGTTAATTAATGTGTGAACATTAACATATATTTAATTTTACTGTATACTTTTTAGTGGAATTCTACTTATCTAAACTGAGTAGTTGGGGGAAAGAAATGATAAATGTCATTGGATTTCATGACATGAATAACATAATGAATTATTATATTGATGATGGTTTTATAGGGTGAGATAAGTTGGATACTTGACTCTATAGTTTCCAGTTATGATTTTTGCAGCATGGTGGGTGAATTGGTAGATGATAATGGTTTTGGGGTGGATTCACAAGTGGTGGGTGATTGAGTAGTTAGCTATGGATTGGGTGAGCTAAATTTGGCTATTGTGTGAGATGATATATAGAGTATTATAGTCAATGGTTTAGGTGTGTGAGAATAGGCTAGATGAGACGTGAAATATAATAGCATGATTCGAGTTGTGTTATCATGTTTCACAGCTACAAAATTGGTCTTTAATAGCGCAAGTATTTATCATCACTCCAAGCAATGCTGATAAATATCATATTTATCAGAACTTTTTTTGTGTGCAGATATAGGGAACCATTATCAACACTTTATTTTTTTCACTGATAAAGGGTATCCATTATCAGTTTTTTATTTTTATCACTGATAAAGGGTTACATTTATCTGCACTTTTTTTAGAACTGATAAAGGGTACCCTTTTTTAGCATTGATAACAATTTATTTCTTTAGTTATTTTTTAGAACTGATAATGGTCTGAATAAATACAATGAAATAATTAAATAAAAAAAATAAAACATTGAGTTTATCAAAAAAATATTAATAATATTAATAATCAAATTATTATTGAAAAAAATTAATAAATTAATTATATATTATTAAATATTAGACATTTTATTAATTAGATAATTATGATAATTAATTATATTAAATGGTATATATTAAATATATAGATATGTATTAATTTATATAAATATGATTTATATATTAAAAAATATTTATTTTCTTTACATAATATCATCATATATTTTTTGAATAATGGTTAATAATTATAAATTAACATGAATTAAAAATATTAATTAATTGGATATTACTCGACATGTAATTTTATGTCGTCTGATTTTTCAATTTAACATAGATCAAATATATGTTTCGTTGATTAAACATATACATAATTAATGCATTTTTATAGAAAATGCACACACATAATACTTATCCATTTTTTAATACTGTTAAAGTGTGCTTATTCTTAATTTATTCAATTTCACTCATTTTTAACATATATGCATGAACTTATAAATAAATATTCATTAACAATGTTAAAAATATATTTGTGAAAATGTATTTGTTAAAAAATATATTTATATATTTATATATTTTATATATTTATATTTATATTTATTTATTAAGTATATTTAAATATTTAAAAAATTATTTATATTTATAATTAAAAATATAAATCCTTTAATAATGCTTAAGTAATAAGAACTGATAATTTTGAGGTTTTATCAGCACTAAACAAAGCACTCAGAAAATAAAAATTTATTAGTGCTTTCAGTTTAGTGATGATAACGAGTTATTTAATCAGCACTTATGTAATAAGTGCAGGTAAAAGTTTCTCAATATAATTAAAATCTATATCCATTTGTGAACACGTCGGGATATCATAAGATTTCCATGGAAGACACCCACTATAGGTGCTGCTTCTCAATGAATCAAAGCTTGAATCACATCATTGTACTACCACGAGTTGCTTGAAAATCTCATCTGACATTCAGAGTTTGATTGCAGTTAGGGTTTCCGCAGAGGATCTCATATTTTCTTCAACCTAGCGAGGTATTACTTCCAACATTCTCTGTGTATTTTTTGTTTTATTTTTGATTTCTTCTTCAAAGATGATATTATTTGTGGACTGGTAACTGTATACTAGTGAGGTAGGCCTTCTGATTTTCTCATTTTCCAATTTTGATACTACTTTTGATCACACATGGATTGTTTTTTGTTTCTGGACTTGACGGTGACACCTAGAGACACATGGAGTTTAGTTTTTTGTTTTATTTTGTTTAAATTTAAAAAATTGATCACCATAAGATATCATACATATTTTTCATTGTTTAGTTTATCAATGTATTCCATACATGAGAAATTTTAGAAATTGAAACTTTGTATTTTGTGTGTGAGGGACTTGAAGGTGTGTCAACGGATTTATTTTATATTATACTTCTTCATATGGACATTTTTTACTTAACAAGGTTGGTGTGGTAATCCAATGTATTGATGCATCATAATAGTTGTTTTTACAATTTTGTTTCTACTAGTTTTGTTTAGTTTTTGGGAAAAATTCTTCCCACTATTTTTTTTTCATTCCATGGTGGGGGGCTTGTGGAAGTTGGCGCATCTTTTTAGTGGAAAAGGGCTCAGAAGGGGTCGAATGTTAGTGTTCTTGTGGTTCAACGATGGACGACGTTGGGTTAAGTCGATGGGATACAAAGAGGTCGATAGATCTAGGTTGCCCAGATCCCTGCGTCATGGGATTCACGGTGTGGTGAGGTTCTAAGGCAGCTTGTGTCAGATCCTGCTTTTCTTCTTCCCTGATCTACTATGTTTTATTACAGAGTTGGATGACCTTGATGTGGCTTGTTGGCGTTTTCTCAAGAGATCTGGCAGGGGTGGCGTGGTCTAGAAGTCTGATTCAGTGGGAATGAATTCAGCTTGTGCTACTGTTAAACGTTTGTTTTCATGTTCTGTGATGATTTATCTAGCATTACTAGGATGCTAGGTGGGTGTGGTGGGTGTTACGCCGTTTTGGTGGTGTGTACTCCCACCTGCTCTGGAGGACTGAAAAACAACTCTTCATTGGTCTACTCAGTTGGTATATTGATGGGTTCTCTATTTCGTTGGTTCTTGGTTTTTTTGTGTCTGTTTGATTGTTGGTGTATAGGAGATGGATTTTTTGGATATGAGTTGCTGATAGTGATGGTTTCTATATTGGAGTTGAGTGGATACATCTTTTTAGGTCTAAATAAAGAGGTATGGGTGATGCGGTATGGTTTGAGGCACGGAAGCTGGTGGTCCTGCGTTACTGCTACTCGCTGTAATATTCTGGAAGCTACCTGGCATGGAGGTTCTGGTTTCTCTAAATTGAGGAGCTATGTGATGGTTGCTTCTAGGATGTGAACTTCTAAAGGGGGTGTTGGTTGTGAGGCTAATAGGTTTGGTACTGGTGATAATATGTTGTAGGATCCAGATCTAATTGATTGTTCCTATGGATACTGGTGGTCTGATGTTGCTAGTTGCACTACTGGGTGTAATATGATGGGTGTTGATTGGTTAAGAAGTGTTACCTATTTTCTGACCAGTTGTATATGTGCTGGCCTTTGAAAGCTGAGATGCAGGATGAATGCTTGGATATATTGTGAGAATACTGATGTATATTCTTGGTTAGGTGATCCTGGTTGCTGGAATATGAGAAGAGACATGCTGGGAGACATCTTCTTAAGATATATTGGATGCTTGAATTTGAGCTGCTGGATACTGTTTGCTGCTTGGCTGGGAGGAATGCCCAAGAACTGGAAAGTGTTGAAGGAGATTCTAACGCTGAAGGTGATGGATGATGGAATATGTGTTATGATATGGTGGTTGCTGAATGCCTGGGAGGTGTTGATGGTGATGATTTTGGATGTCTTCTTTGGTTGGATTTTGAGTGTTTTTTGGGTTTTGGGTTTTTATGGGTTTGGGGTTGTTAAGGGTTTTTGGGTGTGGCTAATTTTACTCCTCCCCTCATTTTTCTGGTTGGTCCTTTGTCTGTTGTGTCTTTATTTCAAATAAATTAGGGTGGGGGCAGGAATTGACTGACCCTGCATAATCCTTGCCCTTATTTTTTTAATTATCATTTCATTAAAAATTCATCAAACCTTTAATACTATATTCTTAGTTCTTGTTTCAATTTATTTACCACCTTTGTCCATTTACAGACATTATTCTCATATTAATGTATGAGAAATCTATCTGTTTATTTCATGTAATTCCTATTAATTCAATCCATTAAAAAATTTAATTTTTATATCCAGTTATAATTCCATGAATTTCCTTGGGACGGGTCAATGTTGTGATATGACATCCCAATAGTTTTGATATGTTTTACTATTCATGTAATGCATTATTTATAACTTTCACATTTGATAATGAATATATTCGGTGTATTTATTTATATGTTTTATAAAATTAATCTTTTATGAACCCAATAAGATTGATATGAACCAAATATGGATGAACGATAATCATTAGAAAAATAAATATGATGAAGAAGTGAAAGAGTTTATCATGTTTTCAACAGAGCATGCGGACGACCTTTCTAAAATCCTCTTTCTGTGTTTACATTGTTGTTACTGAAGATATTTTAGTATAGAAGAGAAGGAAGAATATTGATTTCTATTTGGATCTATTTATCAATGGATCCATAACAAGGATTGACTATACATCAGTCACAAAGAAAATAAAAAACTATGAATTCTCAGTGCACTTCACTATTGTAACATAACTATTTCCTAACATAGAATTTGAACTGAAATTCTTACCTGACATCCCTATAATGCTCTAATCCCACAAATAAATAAAACAAAATAATTAGATTCATGTACATAGAGATAAATTTTGTAAAATAATATAATTCAATGTGTAATGGTTTTTTGGAAAACACATGTGATTGAAGAAGCAACATGAGAATCAGAAAATGCTATGATAGAAAAATATTGAAACTCGATTAAATAATGAATAAAACTATGAGGGAGAAAAGGAAAAGTGATTTTTGAATGGTGATATGATATAGATAATGTAAAGAATGTGTGGGATGAGAGAATCATGGGGATTCCCTATCAGATGTCCAGGTTAAATTCTATGTTAATCTATAGTTAGCCAACTGTTGTGACGTGCATAGATAATCCTTAATTTTTATATTAACTTTGTGAGTTATGCAAAACTAATCCTTGTTTTGGATCCATTGATCAATTGATCCAAATATATTTCAATATCATTAATTTTTACATGGTTTCCTTTCATCCATATATTCATCTAAAATGTAATTATGTGGACAATGAATCCTAATTTTTGTTATTTGCTTGTATCTGGACCAAAGTATCCATTTAGAAACATGTAAACGTATTGTTATGATATACTTATGGAAAAATTATATAATTAAATGTTGATTTAATTTTCATTATTACGTGTAGAGTTAATTTCTTTATAATATTTCTGTGCATGTGTCATGCCTTTGTTGGAAGAGAAATGATGTTTTCTCTTCTCAATCACAAAGGTTATCTTGAGGTCTACACAGTAATATAATTATCCATAGAATTAAGGTATTATTTCTTATTTAGGTTTAATTTATTTAGTTTTTGTATTATTCACATATTAATTATTTTCTTATATGGGGGGATTATTATTATTTTGAGTGGGGGTGCTCGATCCCACATTCTTGATTCTTCTCCCTTAAAACATTTTCACATGTGTAGTGGTGCATTTATCACTTTCATTCAAATCACATCCACTACCTTTTCAGGTATAGAAACTGTGTTGTCTTTGCACAATTATATAGTTAATATACATTTTTCAATGTAAAATCATTGTACATAGAATTAATTTATTGGTTCATTTTTATATTTAATTTATTTCCTTTTAGTATTACTCACAAAATAATTGTTTTCCTAAAAAGGTGGATTCATTTGTTAGAGATGGGATTCTCTATACAACATTCATTCTCCATAATCCTTAAAACCTTTTCACCCATACATCGGTGAAATTATAACTTTCCCTAAAATTACCTCAGCTGCCTTTGTTGGAAGAGAAACTACACTTCCTCTTCTCAATTATAGAGGTAATATTGATGTTTTCACTGTAAAATAATTTTCCATAGAATTAATGTATTGTTTCAAATTTTTGATTAATTTATTTATTTTCAGTATTACTCACATTATAATTCTTCTCTTATACAGGTGGATTGTTTTTTTTTTGAGTTGTGGTTATCTATCCAAATTTTATGCTTCTTATCCCATAAACCCATTTCACCCCTATAGTGGTCCATTTATCTCTTTCTTTGAAAATACATCCACGTCATTTTTAGGAAGAGAAACGATGAAGCATCTATTCAATTGAAAAGGTAATCTTTATGTTTTCATAGTAAAAATAATTGTCCATAGAATCAATTAATTATTTCATATTTATGTTTAATTTAATTATTTTTAGTATAACTCACATAATAATTGTTTTCTTATAGAGGTGGATTCATTTGTTCGAGTTGGGGTTATGTGTCCAAATTTCACTATTCTTAACCCTTAAAAACATTTCACCCATACAGTTGTTCACTTATCACTTTCTTTTTATTTACGTCCACTTCCTTTGAATGAATAGAAAAGCCGCTGCCTCGGCCCAATTATAGAGGAAATATTGATGTTTTCACACTAATATCATTTTCCATAGAATTAATTTATTTTTTCATATTTATGATTAATTTATTTATTTTTATTATTACTCAAAAAATAATTGATTTCATACATAGGGGGATTATTTAATTTCATTTGGGTTATTTTTTCCATATTTCATCCCTTTCTGCACCAAAACATCTACAAACTTCTTCTCCCTCAAAACATTTCACCCCTGGAGTGTTGAAATTTATCTTGTTCATTTATGTTCCCTCTACTGATCAATCATTAAGGTAATTTTGATATTTTGAAAGATAAATAATTTTTCCATAGAACTAATGTATTATTTCATATTTTCTTTTAATTTATTTATTTTTAGTATTACTCATAATAACTGTTCGCTTATATAAGTGGATTATTTTTTTCTAGTTGATGTGGGTTGTTTGAAGATGCCCATATAGTGTTAGAAATTCAATAAAGAAAGTCAATAGAAATCATGGTAAGACAGACAGTTTGTATTTTTTGAAACTTTGGGATGTGTAGGAATCAATGAAACCTTAATCCGACACACGATGTGAATGGTCTGAATCAAAATACCTCATTCTATTTTAAATTGATGTTAATTTTAGTCAAAAAGAAAACTGACTCAATGTTTCCATTATCATTTTAAAATAAACATTTGACTTTAAAAAGTTTTACTCACTAAAAAATGATAAAACACACTAATATTTTCTTGATCATTTAGGGAGTCAATTGATAATAATTTTTTATTTATAGGAATTAGCGTCACATCAAACTGATGCACGATGTAATCTGTTTGAGTCAAAGATCAATTTTCAAGTTTAAAATGAAATTTTAGTAAAAATGAAAATTGATGTATTCAATAAAAGATTAGAAATATTCATATTGTTGGAAACATTTAAAGAACAATCCATAAGGTATTTGGAAAGCGATGGAATTATCTGCACCTCAATCTGTTGCATGGTTTGACTGGTATGACTCTACGTACCCCTATATTGAAAATTGAAATTAATTTTAGAAAAAAACAAATTGACCTACTAAAAACAAAAAAAATACATTTATATTGTTTTTTTTACTTTGGTAAAACTATCTATAAGTGATTTGAGAGGTGAAAAATTAGACGCACCTCAATCTGATGCACGGTTTGACCGATATGACCCATAGTGTATGTTTTTATTTATAATTGACATCAATATTAGTAAAAGGCCAACTAACCTACTCAAAACCAAGTTAACCCATTAATATTGTTTAAATACTATTGTAAAATTATCCATAAGTCAATTTTTATGTGTAGGAATTAGCCGCACTTCAATCAGATACACAATGTGATCGATATGAGTCAAAGTGCATGTTTCAAAATTAAAACGGACTTTTAGTAAAAAATAAATTTGAAAAACTCAAAAGAGAGAAAAAACATTCTGATTAATTTGATACCGGGGGAAAATTATCCATAAGGAATTTGGGATGTGTAGAAATCATCCACACATCAATCCAACACACAGTGTGATCAGTATGTCTCAAAGTGAGTCAATTTATTTAAAATTGTCATTATTTTCAGTAAAATACACAAATTACTTACTCAAAAATGATTAAACACATTCATATTGTTTTAATACTTTATTAAAAAGATTTATAAGTGTTTTGAGATGTGCATGAATCAGCTACACCTCAATCCGACGCACGGTGTGACATATATAACTCCATGTGCGTGTTTTTATTTAAAATTGACATCAATTTTATTGAAAAAGACAACTGACCAATTCAAAATTGGCAAACCCCATTAAAATTGTTTGAATTATTTTCAAAAAATTATCTATAAGTCATTTGATAAATGTAAGAATCATCTAAACCTCAATCTGATACACAATGTGATCAGTATGAGTCAAAGTGCCTGTTTTAATTTAAAAATATAATTTTATTAAAAAAGAAAAGTGGCATACTCCAAACTAAGAAAAAATAGTCAGATTTTTATTATACATTATGAAAATGATCCATATGTCAATTGGGATGTGTAGAAATTCAATACACCTCAATTTGACGCATGGTGTGACCGGTATGACTCAAAGTGAATATTGTTATTTAAAATTTTCATCAATTTTCGTAAAATGGAAAATATTCCAACTCAAAATAGATAAAAATCATTCTTATTGTTTTGATATTTATGAAAATGATACATAAGTCATTTTTGATGTGTGGGAACCAACTGTACCTCAATTTGATACATGATGTTCCTGGTATGACTCAAAGTGTTCATTATCAGTTTAAAACCTATATTTTAGTTCTACAAGGGTCACTCACTAAAAATAATCAAAGAAGCTAATAATTTATTGATAATTTAGGAGAAAAAATTATAAGTCATTTTTGATGTGTAGGAATCTGTTTCTTGTCAATCCGATACATGATGTGATCATAATGAATGAAAAGTGTGTGTTTCTAGTTTAAAATGGCATTTTATTAAAAAAAGACAACTAACATACTCAAATACTAGAAAAAAAATTCACATTTTATTGATACATTAGAACAATTATCCAAAATTCATTTGAGGTGTGTTGGATTCAGTGTCACCTAAATCTGATGAACAATGTTACTGATATGACTCCAAGTGTGTATCTTTATTTAAAATGGACATCAATTTTAGTAAAATTAACACTTAATATTTATTTATTTATTTATATTAATACTAACATAAGAGTTATTTTCTTATACAGGTGAATTATTTCACTCGATCAGGGGTGGTATGTTTGGAAAATACATGATTTGGGTCAGGATTTAATGATAAAAGAACATTGATATTTTTGAATGTATTTAATAATTTTTATTTCTGTAATTGTATGTACCAATTCATGAAATGTCTATAAGATTGTGTTTTGTTTTAATGTTTCTATTGTAAATTTCATCACATATAATATTGTATTGGGACATGTTTTGGTTGATATCTGGTGTGTTTCTAATGCTATGGTTTTTTGTCATAAAATACTATAGCATGGCCCTTTATCATTTCTTTTAAAAGCACTGATAAAGGTAAACTTTATCAGAACCCATAGAAGCGCTGATAAAGGTCTATTTTATCAGGAATTTTAAAAGAATTTATAAAGGCCCCATTTATTAGCGTCATTTTAGCATGGTAAAGGGACCCCACTATCAGTGCCTTTTCAGTGCTAATAAAAGACCCAGATTTTAACATCTCTTATGATGTTAACACTTTAAGAATGTTGATAAAGGCCATTTATAGAGCTATTAAAGGATGGTTTTGTAGTAGTGTAGTATGGGAGAATGTTATTTAAATATTTAGGTGAGACTTATTAGGATGGAGAGAGGTAACCTATGATAGGGTTTTTGGTGTTTAACTCTACCTTTGGAAGAGATAAGTGATCATTAAAGTGACCTTTTAGGAAATAATAATTGTTCCCACTACAAAATTCACTTTTAACAGTTCTAGAATCAGCCTTTACCAGTGCTAGAAAAGAGCTAACTACCTTAGCATGGATAAAAGTCTGTGCAATTTATTAGTGATAAAAAGGTGCTGATAAAGGGTAGATTTATCAATGAAAATAAAAGCAATAACAATTCATACCTTTATCAACTCTTTTAAAAAGTGTTAATAAATAATAATTTTATTAGCACTTATAAAAGAACTAATAAAATAAATAATTTATTATTGCTTTTTAAAGACTGATAAATGGACTTTTATCAATTCTTTAAAAAACACTAATAAATGATTCATTTATAACACTTTTATTTGGATTGATAAAAGTAAAATTTATTAGCACATTCAAAGTACAAATAAAAGGTATCTTTATTAGTTCCTTGAAAAGCACTAACAAATCATACCTTTATCAGCACATTTATTAATGCTAGTAAAGGTGAAAATTGTAGTGTGATGATGCAGTGCACTGCATCACTATAAATAGGTGCATTGTGTTGTGACAATAAATAACATGAACGAAAAAATTACAAAAATTACAAAAAATAAGATAAAAATACTGAATTTAAATGAAAAAAAATTCAAAATTTTTTTTTAGAAAAATATAACACTATTAAAGAGTATGTATTTTGTTTTCTATTAACATTAATGTAAATTTTGAATTAAAAGCCACACCTAGTGTCATACTGGTAACACCATGAGTCGAAATGAGGTGTGATTGATTCATACACATCAATAATGACTTATGGGTCATATTCCTAATGTACCAAAAAATTCAAAATTTATTTTCTTAGTTTGGAGTATGTTAGTTATTTTTATTTAAATTAATTCCTTTTTAACAAAAAGATACACATGTAGTCATACCAGTCACACCATACGTCTGATTGAGGTGATATTGATCCCTACCTATCACAAGTTATGTATGGATCATTTTCTTAAAGTACCAAAATAATCTGAATGTGTTTACTCATCATTGAGTTTGATAGTTGTTTTTTCACTAAAATTAATATCAATTTTGAATTAAAAGAGAAAATATGAGTCATAATGGTCACACCATAAGATGGAATGAGGCATGGTAGAATGATACATGGCCAAAATTACTCAGGGACCATTTTTCTAAAGTATAAAAACAATCTTAATGTGTTTCCATGGTTTTGTGTGTGTTATGAGTGTTTTTTAGTAAAATGTAATTTTAAACCGGAAAAACATACTTTGAGCTATACAAGAGGAATCATGTTTTGGGTTTACATGAGACTGATTCATATATGTCACAAATGAATTATGAGTCAATTTTCCCAAATTATCAAGATAATATGATTGTGTTTGATCAGTTTTTAGATACTGGCACTTTTTTTTATTAAAATGTCAATTTTACTGTAATAGTAGACATTTGGAGTCATACCAGTCACACTATGCATCAGATAGAGGTTCATATGATCCCTACACATCCAAAATGACAAACACATCATTTTTATAATGTACCAAAATAATCCAAAAGCATTTGATCTGTTTTGAGTATGAATGTTGTTTTTGGATTATAATTAATGTCACTTTTAAATTAAAATATGCACTTAGAGTCATACTGGTCGTACCATGAATTAGATTGAGGTGCATCTAATCCCTACACTTCCCAAGTAATATATGGATCGTTTTTCTATTGTGAAAAAACAATATGAATTCATTTTCTCAGTTTTGAGTATGTGAGTTGTTTTTTCACTAAAATAATGTCAATTTTTAAGAAAAATACTCACTTGGAATCATACTGGTCTCACCATGCATCCGATTGAGGAACGACTGAGTTATACACACCCCCTGTTACTCAAGGATATTTTTCATAATGAATCAAAACAATATGAATGAATTTTCTTGGTTTTGAGTATGCCACGTGTGTTTTTTTTAATAAAATGTAATTTTAAACTAGAAACATGCCCTTTGAGCCATACATGTTGCATCCTATGTGCGTTTAACCTAGGACTAATTCACACATGTAAAAAAATGAATTAAGAATCATTATCACAAATTTTCAACACAATATGAGTGCACTCTCCCCATTTTCATTGAGTGACATTTTTGGTATTAAAATGTCAATTTTAAGCTGATATCCAACATGTGGAGTAACACAGGTCACACCAAGAATCAGATTGAAGTGAGGCTGATCCATACACTTCAAAACTAAACTTTGGATCTTTTTACTATAGTACCAAAATAATATGAATTTATTTTCTCATATTTGAGTTTTTTAACTGTTTTTTGTTAAAATTATTGTCATTTTTGAATAAAAATATGCACGTGGAGTCATTCAGTCACACCGTGCATTAGATTGAACTGTGGCTAATCCCAAAATGTCACAAGTGATGTATAGTTCATTTTTCTAGATTACAAAAACAATATGAATTATTTTTCTTAATTTTGAGTATGTGAGTGATTTTTTCTCTAAAACTAAAGTCAATTTTGAATAAAAAAAGCATATGGAGTCATACCGGTCACACCGTGCATCATATTGAGGTTTGGATTACTTATAGACCTTTTAAATGACTTACGGATATTTTCAATAATTATCAAAACAATATTAATTTGTTTACGTAGTTTTGAGTATTCCATGTTTTTTTTACTAAAATGACATTTTGAATTGTAAACATGCACTTTGGGACATACATGAGGCATCATGTGTAGGATTGACATGAGACTGATTCGTACACATCAAAAGTGAATTATGAATCGTTTTCCCAAATTCTCAAGATAATCCGACCCTATTATCATGGGTTTCAATGAGTGACATTTTTCATTTAAAATGTCAATTTTATAATGATAACGAACACTTCGAGTCATACCAGTCATATCATGCATCATATTGGGGTGCGAGTGATCTCTACATGACACAATTGACATATGGATTGTTTTACTAATATACCAAAATAATATGAGTAAATTATATTGGTTATGAGTATGTCCATTGTTTTATTGGTTAATATTAATGCCAGTTTTGAATAAAAAGATTCACTTTGAGTCATACCGGTCACACCATGTGTCAAATTGAGGTGTAGATGATCCCTATATGTCAGAAGTGACATAGTGATCATTATAATAAAGTTCCAAAACAACTTGAATGATTTTTCTCAATTTTGAGTGTCCCATGTTTTTTTTGTAAAATTTAATTTTAAATTGCATACATGGACATTGAGCCATACATTTGGAATCACGTGTCTGTTTTAAATGACAATGATTCATACACATCACAAAATAATTTTGAATTTTTTATAAATTTATCAAGACAATCTGAAATTGTTTTCTCAGTTTTCAGTGAGTGAAACATTTTTTTATTAAAATGCCAATTTTAAACTGATAATGAAAACTTACAGTCATACCCGTCACACTTTTCATCATATTTAGGTGTTTCTAATCCCTACAAATCACAAATAACATTTCGATTTGTGTTCTAATGTACCAAAACAATGTGAAGTCATTTTCTCAGATTTGATTATACCACACCTTTTTTATTAAAATTTAATGCTAAACTATATAGACCTACAACGACTCTTATATTAATTGATAAGTTTTATGTTAACCATTAAAAAATTGTCCTAAAAAAAATCATGGTATGATCCTTATTCGACTTAATTTCCCCACAATTTTATTTTTTTCAAGACAATTCTTCTTGTCCTCTGCGGTCTCAGTCTCCACACTAGTCTTCAAATCTACCTCATCCTCTACATTAGTCTCCATATCCCACTCTACATCTGCCTCTACCCTCTCCTCCACATCCACCTATGTGATTTCCCAAAAATTTTATTTTTTGCAGGTCATCAATTCAAAATAAATTTATTTCTTCTATTTTTTTCCATGATAAAAAGATCAAAAATAATATATAATCATTATAACACTAAATCTTCACAACCTAAGTAACTTTTGGAATTAATAACATGTACTATATAACAAAATCACTTAAATGTTTTATCGGAATACATTTTGACAAAAAGTACACTTCCTACTCAACCTTAAATAAATTGAATTCTTCTTTTGAGTAAATTTGTTTTCAGTAATCTTGATTGTACTGAGAAAAAACATGAACCAAAATATTATTATGAAATTTATTTAATAAAATTGTAATTTCCTTAAAAAATTATCTTCCAGGGGATGCTAGTCTTTTCATGATTTAGGATTTATATCATAAATTTGAAAAAATAATATCCACAATTGATATCATTATCTTGTTTCAGAATCATTAGAAACATTTACCAAAATAATTAAATTTTTCTGAAATGTTTTGATAGTTAAATTTATTTATATTCCTTAATTTTTTCCATATTTTGTAATTCATGGGAATTAGCCTTTCAAACACTAACTTTATTCCATTATCTAGCATGAATTGAGTGACCACCCTATTATAAAAAAATATCCTTGAAACAAAAACTGAAAACATAATTCTAATTTTATCTATAAAATGTGGATTATAATGTATTACCTATTGAAAACACACATCCTGTGTGGTCAGTTGGTTGGAAATTCATGCATTTAATCCAAAATATATATATTCTGGCTATCTATGTTGACTGTTATTAGCATATAGTATTGCTTAAAAAACAAAAAAGCAATTAAAATTTTAAAAATATATTTTACATGATTAGATTGTCGAGTTTTATCTTTGTATTGTAGGTATAAAAATAGTCTATCAATTGAGGATTTTTTATTAAATTATTTCTGTAAGTCATCTTTTTTGTTCTCTATTTCTTTCATATCCAATGTATTTTTTGGCATAAAATGTTATAAGGATTGATGAATGAAAATCTTGTGTCACCCAATATTCCATTTATATAGTTTTAATATAAACACATATACAAAATATGAATAGTTATTAACTATAATAAACACATTAAGCTCAATATTTGGACAAACCTTTTGTGAAAAGTTAGCTTATGTATGTATTCACAACTGAGACGCCCAACCATTCATGCCTGAGAATATCAGTTAGAGTATCAAGACCAATTACATACGGGTAGTATTCCCTATATATGTTTTCTTCATATTCAATAGAAGACATAGTTTTATCATTAAATGTGGTCTCTTCATGATTTTGTAATGATAATAAATATTTCTCTCGAACTGATGGGGATAAGGTACTCTCAGTTGGTTGTTTTTTTGTCGATTCACTAGATTTTCTTGATTCGGCCTTTTATTTATCTGCCACTTTATTAATCTATAATATAATACCTCACATAAAACCTTTTATCATCAATGTTTACATGTTTTTCATATGATTTTTTAAATACATACCTCATGTATCTTAATAATATTATACAACAAGCATTGAAATCCCCAATGGAATCTTCGACCGTTTTAATATCCTAACCATTGAGTGGAATGTGAAACTCAACATTCAGCTCATATAATACCTCAATCCCCACTCTGATGTCATTTTTAGGAGGGGTTTATTGTGTATCAATTCTCCTAGGATATTATACATTATAACCATCAAACTTCGGTGGTACTTGGGAGTGGACAGATAAAAATCACATAAAATTGTGTTGGGACCAAGTTCAGTGGAGAAGGAAGTAAGAAGAGTTTTTCTTTTGCAGAGTGTCACTTTTATTTTCAAAGAAGATAAATCATCTCACATTGTAAAAGGCTTGTAAAATATAATGATTCTTTGCTATTTTGTATTTTAAATATATCATAAGATAGGAGAACATGTTATGGATTCATTTTTAATGAATGGGGGGTAGATTTGCTTCCCGTCATATTCTGTTTAAATTGGAATGAAAGACTCTAGTGGAAGATAGAGAAGTTTATGTTCAATCTAATAAAAATCAGATGATGCTAAAGGTTTTCAATCAAAGAAAATATATAACATAAGAAAAATTTCATGACAAAATCATTTTTTTTTGATTGAGCTAGATGATAATAATCCATCATTGATGTTCTTTCTAAATAAAATTTTACAGTGGCACTATTTTCAAGAGTTTAAAAAAATTGGGGTTGAAAATCAGGTGGTGGATAAATGTTCTTTTTGATAAAACTTTTATCCACATATTTGAATATTTCTTGGTATGTTTCTTGAATATGGAGTCCTAAGATCCAAATATCAAAATATGGAAAAGGAAAGACTTGTGTGAAGGATTGGTTTTTTGCGCACAAGATTCAATGGAGTTTGGAATGTTGCACACAAGGAATAATTCGAGGTCAAAACATACGAAAATGGTAAAGGCGTGAAGTGAACGAAAGATTAATGATTGTTTAAAAAGATTAGGTTGGTGAGAAAGAGACTAACACACCCAATGTGACATCAAATGGGGTTTTGCATGATGCTTCAGGATCATACATAACGCATCTGGGATTTTTCACGTAGGGGTTGGAGATGCCTATAAATAAGAGGTGAACCCCTCTCATTTGAAAAGCTTAACACATATAGAAATCCCGAGCTCTGAAGCATGAAATAATTTTAAGTAAAGGGAGATGATTGAAAGAAATATATTTTAACATATTAATAAGAAGTTTCACATAGGAAGAGATTTGTGGACAAGACTGAAGTTGCGTGCAAGAGGTATTTTGTGACAAAAGTCAAATCATGCATGCAAGGAATAAAATTTAGGGGAACGACACCTAAATGGGTGTACTACTAATTTAACTTCATCACATGCAGTAAGTTTTTTTCCAAAGTATTTCTTTCTAGCTTTTGGGTTGCATAGAGAAGAATTGTTATGAAAATTCAAACTGTGAAAGCTGATTAAGAAGCATTGAAACTTTTCCCCCTATTTCTATTATGATGGTACACTCACTCTTGTGTATTGTTTTCCTAGTGGTACATGCAATTAAGGGTATATCCTTATCATTGTATTCAAAATTGAAGGATTATTTTCAAGTGGAATTTGTGGTACTGGATTGTTCATGCAGCATACCAAGGATATAGCTACTCTTGTTGAGTAGCGAACCTTGTAAATATTATGTTCCGATAGATGTGTTTTTGTGTGTGTCCAATGTGTAAATAACTCTTTAACAAGAGTTGAAGGTTGTTTCAGAAATAATGAAATTTTAAGGAAAATTATGTCACTAATTCACCCCCTCCCCCTCTTAGTGATACATTGATCCGGATTAGGAAACATTAATTGGTTTCAGAGGGACAGGTTCCCTACATTTGTTCATTGATGATATTATGGAGATAATTTTAGATGTATAATAGGATTTTCAAGAAAAATAAGTGGATTCCAATATTTTATAGAGAGTATTATAATATATGGAAAGATTGAACGATTCTTTATATTATGTCTCTTGGGTATGATGTTATTGAAGCTATAACATATGGATTTCTTGCTATTGATTACTAGGTTCCTCATAAATGTGTCGATAAGAAGAATCTTAAGAATTATGGAAGAGATAAAATGTTATTACTCTCATATCTTTCTGATATTGAGTTTCTAAGAGTGAAAGGCGTTTCTATAGCTAAAATAATATGAGATAAGCTGAATAATATCTATGAACGAAATACAATATTGAAGAAGGAAAAACATAATATTTGGATGCTGAAGTATTAAGACATGAAACTGGGAGAGTTTGAATATTTTGGGTACTTATTTACCATGATAAATGACATTGTTACTACAACCATATGTATTGTTGAAAAGTTGGAAGATTCAATAGTTGTTGAAATGATAATGAGAATTATGGTAAATAAGTTTTATGTTAAAGTTCCATCATTATAAGATAGAGACCCTGAAACATTATATATTTATGATTTTCATATAACACTCATCAATTATGAAATATGAAGGGAGAAGACTATGAAGAGGAAAACAAAAGATGATCGTAAATTTCTTTCAAGGACGAAAAGAAAGAGAAGTTGAAGAAATATTATATCGAAGATAAAGCTGGTGAATCTAATTCTGAAGATGAGGTATGCCAAATTTTTTAGGAAATTTTATCCATGTATTATAAGAATGTTAAAAGAGGTATAGGGAAATACAATGGGAACCTCCCATTGAATTGTTTTGAATGTGGATCCATTGGGAATATTGTAGCTAACTGTCCTCAAAGAAAAAAAGAAAAAACCAAGATGAAGATGAAAGAAGGCTAAGAAGGTCATGGAAGAAACAAGGTGGTAAAGATAAATATTCTAGAAAATGAATTTATAAAAGGTTCATGAAATAAAAAATAAGACTCTTTTTTACTAAAGATGATGAAGAAGAGGATAGTGAAGTTAAATTGAAAAAATTTGTTACTGATAAATCTAGTGAGAATACCATCATTAGAATAGAGAATAATTATGTTTATGAAAGCTGTAGTTCGGAATAAGAAGAAACTCAACTGTAATGTCATCTGAAAGAAGAGGTGAAAGTATTTTTGGGAACGATCAGAAGTCTAGAGAACGAAAAAATGAAGCTGTTAAATGAAAATTCATCATTAAAAAATCAAGATGTTTTTCCTAATGAGAATGTAAATATACTGAAAGAGATTGATTATCTAAAGAATTATCTTAAGAGTGAAAATAATCTTAACGAATATCTGGAAGTAAAGTTGAAGAAAAAATAAGAAGAGTTAGAACTTTTCTAACCAAAAAAATTTTAAATGTGGGTAAAGGAATATAAGTTTTAAAAAATATATCTCCATAGTTGGTTAATGTTCTAGAAATAATGAAAAAATTACAATCAACAAAAGTCACCTTCAAAGGTAGAGAATAAATATGGAACTAGTTCTGAAACAATCAAATCTAGAAAGGCTATGTATGTGGTCAAAGTCATAAATTCTGAAAAATCAAAAGCATCCAAAAATCATTACTCTAGAAAAATATCTTCTACTTATAGTTCCCAAAAGATTGAACAGAAATATAACTAGAAAAAGAATTTTATGACTGAAAACAGGAAGACATATGGTTAATAGATTTTTTTAAGAAGGGTGTTTAGAATCATGTTTGCAACTCTAATCAGAATAGAAGTTTCCAAAGGAAATATTAATTTTATGAATACTACTATTATTTTTGTGGATTTGGTAACATGAAAATATGAGTTGGTTTAACCAACCACATTACTAATATTCCACAGGTTATGTACAATACCATTTTAGGGGAAGTCAATCCTCTTAAATAAATTAGTACGAGAAAGATGTTCAGAAGAAATATGATATGGAAAGTTTGAAAGTTGAAAATATGTTCTAACCATTGGAAACTATTTTTGAATATGTAAACAACTTATAAATATTACTAAGGGATTTCAATTTTGTTTCTATCATGACAAAAGATTCTTAACAAATCTAAACAGATTGAGTTGAATAATGAAAAGGAAGAACATAAATCTCTTTTTGTCGAATGAACATTGAAAGCTAAAAAAATGATATTGTCCTTAGATTCTTGATTGTGGGTGTTCTTCTCAAAGGAAATGAGACATAATGTTTCTAAATAATTTTAAAGAATTCAAATAAAGAATAGTTAAATTTGGAAATGATAAATCTATAAGGATCAAATTTTTGAATCAACCATCATTGGGAATTAAAATAAGCATTCAAGAAAAACATTATATGTTGGCAAGCTGAAATAGAATCTGTTGAGTGTTTCACAATTCTGTGTTGATGGAAACCATGTCATCTTTATAATTGATGGTTTGTTTTTAAAAGTAAATATGATGGAGGGGTAGTTACAATAGACCAACATAAAAAAGTGAAATTCTTACAAGTTAGTGAGGTTCATAACTCTTGTTAGATGGGAATGATGAATGAAAATAATGAATAGAATAAAGGAATGGGACATATGTTTTTGAGAAACTTATTCAAATTATCAACATGAAACAGTGTCGGAGATATGCATGATCTAGTAAGAAGAATAGATTGGTGTTGTACTATTTATGAGAAAGGGAATATTACAAATTATACACAAAAGATAGTTGACATTGGTTAAAAAAATTTGGACTTTTTCATTTTGAAATATATGGTCCAATGCGTAAACAATCCAAATATGGAGAAAAGTACATCATCACTTTCATTTATGAATTTACTCACATTACTAATGTTAGGTACATGAGACATAATTCAGATGCTCTAAAAACGTTTATGAGTTTCCGGAGGAAAGAAGAGAAAGAATGTGAGTATTCAGTGAAGATGTTGAGAACTGATAATAGAGGACAGTATAAGAATGAAGAGTTTGAAAACTATCTTCATAATCATGGAATTCAACATGATTTTAGTTCACCATATACACAATAAATAAAATGGGGTTCTGAAAGAATGAATAGACATTTGGTTAAAATGGGACAAACTATGTTTTGTGAACATGGTCTCTCTCATTACTATTAGAAAAAAATCAATTAGTACAATTGTGTACATTTAAAATTAATGTTTCTATAAACCATGTTCAGATATGACTCTATATGAAATTTTTTATGGAAAAAAATACTTGTTTCAAGCACTTAAAAGTATTTTGGAGTGCATGAATTATAAATAAGAAAAGTGCAAACCTTGGAATGTTTATGAAAATAATTGATGGTGGAATATTTCATGGATATTCTCAAGAAGGAAGATGATATATACATTTAAACAGATAAATCAGGACAATCATTGATTCTATTGATGTGAATGTTGAAGAAAATTTTGAGAATGAATGAAAACTTCTTCCAATATAGAAGATGAGTAGGATAAAGAATGTTGTGTTAATAATTATAATAATGTTGCCGACACTAATAATATTAATGAAGAGGAAGAATCATACTCTTCAATTTCAAGCGACGAGAATGAAATTCAAACAACTCATCTTAGGTTGAGGAAATAGGTAGAGGCTCAGAACATTATTGGTGATCAACAATAATGGGTTGAAACAAGGAGAACAAAAAATCCAATTATGCAAAATTCTTTGTATTTAAGAGTGGTTCCAAATGATGTGAAGGAATATTTTGAGCATCCATAATGGGTTCAAGAGATGAATAAAGATTTTAATCAGATAGAAAAGAATTATTCATGGGAACTCATACCCAAGCCAGATGGAAAAAATACTTTTTGAACAAAATGCGTTTTCTAGAACAAGATGAATGAATAATGAGAAGTGATAAGGAACAAGGAAATATTATTGTGAAAAGTTTATTCAAATATTGAAGGCATTAATTTTGATTAAACATTTTCTCTAGTGGAAGGTCTAGAAACAATCATAATATTTCTTGATATTACTGCACAATGAGGTTACAATATCATTCAAATGTATGTTAAATCAGCATTATTGAATGGTGATCTTGTTGAAGAAGTATACACTGAACAACCTTGTGGATTTTATGTTGGGAAAGATGAAAGTTATGTGTGCAAGTTGAATAAATCATTGTATGGGATAAACAAATCTCCAATTTAATTGTATTCTATGCTCGAAACTTACTTAAGGAAGATGAGTTTCAATAAAAGAGGAATTGAAAACAAAATTTAAATCAACGAATGTCATGAGTTCTCTATGATTTTAATTTCTTATTCTGATGACCTTATCTTTTTTGGGGAACGATGAAAGATATTGTGAAAAAAGTTATGAAGAAATGATGAAGTATTTTGAGATGATCATGTTGGGTGAAATTAAATACTTTATTGGGTTGCAAATTTTAAAGAAGAACCACATTTTTCATTATCAAGAAAAGTATGTGAAGGAATTTCTGAAGATGTTTGGAATGAAAAATTCAAAACCGGTTTCTACACTGATTGCACTGGGAACCAAGTTTTCTAATGGTAGAGAATTAAATGATATTGATCATAAAGATTTTTAGAATTAGATAAGAAGTCTGCTATATTTAACTATCTCAAGACCTGAAATTGCCTATTTTATTACCTTATGTGAATGATTTCAGAGAACTCCTAAATAATCGCATTTGATTTCCGAAAAATGAATTCTTAGTTATTTCAAAGGCATAATAAATTTTGGAATCAGACATGATGGCTTAAAAAATATTTACAGGTTTGGGTATTCAGATGCGGATTGGGGAAAAACATTGACCATAGAAGATTCACATTCGGTGGAGTTTTCATTATGGGGAATAGTTTTATTAGTTGGTATACAAATAAATAGAATTCATTGAATCATATAATGGATGAAGCTGAGTATGTTGTTTCTACACAAGATGATACCCAACCCATGTGGATGAAGACTCGGTTGGAAGATATACTTTTTGAAGTAAAGATACCCCTACTATTGGGATGAGATAATCAAACTGCAATCAATCCTCCATGGAATATGGTACAACATTCTCATTCAAAACGTATTAATATAAAGTACCATATCATCAAAGAGCATTTGGAGAAGAATGAATTGAAGCTGGAGAACATTCCTACATCGAAACAAGTTGCTGACACATTCATGAATCCTTTACCAATGGAACCATTTTCTAAATTGAGGTTGAACATGGGTGCCCAACCTCATTCTCATAAAGGTTGAGGTACAAGTTAGTGTTCCCTATATCGTATTACATTTTGATAATGTTGTTAAGGTGGATATGTGGTTCAAAAATCATTCCATACGGCTGCATGTATAAAGGAGGAGTTGTGGGTTTGCTGTGAATTGAGCATGTAAATGTTTTGAACTAATCTAGGTATTTGTTTCAGTAGTTGTAGGAAAAAAATTATATGTATACATGAGAGTTTTTGTAGGGGAGAAAACCGAGGAAGAATTTTGAGGAAGAATTCATGGATGAATGATTATTCTATTTTGGAGAGGGAAGAGGAAAAAATGATGAAATTTTCATAGTCACTACTCTTGGACAACATTGTTTTTCTATCATTAATTATTGTTTCCAATAATGAGTTATCATGCGTAGGTTTAGAATTGTTGAAATGTAATCCATTTCCTGAGTTTAAAAATTTCAATGATTTATGAATCTTGGTTGAAACCATAATCCATAGGGGGTGGGGTTTGGGACCCACATGGATGGAGAAAGATGTAATAAGAGTTTTTCTTTTAAAGAATGTTGTATTTTTTTCAAAGAGGATAAATCAAGTGACTTTGTCAAAGCCTTGTAAAATCGTACGATTTTGTTCTTTTTTCAATACAAAAATATCATAAGTTAGGAGAACTTTTGATTAGATCCATATGAAGGAAAGTAGGAGTAAATATTCTTCCATTCATATTCAGTTTTGATTGGAAGGAATGATGATAATGAAATATAGGGAAGTTTTAGTACATTATATTAAAAATATGGTGATGCTAAAGGTGTTCGATCAAAGACTATATATCATATAAGATACAGATCATGATGAAATTAGTTTTTTTACTAAGATAGATGACAATGAGGCATGATTGGTGTTCTTTAAAAAACATATTTTATAGTTGCACTATTTTCTAGTGTTTTCCAAATTTTTAAGGCTGGAAATCGGGTGATGGTGAAATGTGATTTTGGTAAATAATGTTGCATGCATGTTGGAAAATGGCTTGGTATGTTGCACAGCTGGGGAGTTACAAGATCCAAGAAATCAAAATCTAGCAAAGTAAAGACCAAAGAAAATGGTTGGTTATTTTAAAAAAAGATTGAAGTGAGTTTTGAATGTTGAATGCATGGAATAATTCAATGAAAGAACATTGAAAAAGGGTAAATTCATGAAGTAAAAGAAAGATTCATGAAGTGAAAAAATGATGAGTTTGTAATGAAGTATACTTACACACCCAATGAGACATCAAATGGTTTTTTCACGATGCATTTGGATCTTGTGTGATGCATTAGGGTTTCTCCACGCAGGGGTCATCGATGCATATAAATAAGAGGTGACCCCATATAATTTGAGAAGCCTGACACTTAACAAAACCCCAATCTCTAAAGCATGGATGAATTTTTATTAGTGGGGGTTGAACAAGATAAATAGGGTTTCACATAAGAAGTAGAAGAAACACACAAGAAGATAGTTTCACGCAAGATTATTGTTTCACACAAGATGTGTTTCACAAAAAAAGTAAAATCTAGTGCACGAGGAATAAAATTTGGGTGAAAGACACCTAAAAGGGTGCATGAATGATTTGATTTCATAAAAAGTAGTATTTTGTGTTCAAGGTAGTTCTTAAAAAAGTTGATACAGGAAAGGGAGGAATTTCTTTGAAATATCAAACATTGAATGCTGATTAAGAAACAAAAAAACATTGCATTTACATATTTGTTCCAAGAGGATACACATGATCTTTCAGATTATTTTCCATGTGCTACATTAGTGTAAGGATATATCTTAATCCCTGTGTTCCACATTGAAGGATTATTTTCTAATGGATTTTGTGGTATTGGATTGTTTCCATACCGTATTATGCACGTAGATAAACTTGTTGTGTTTTGAACCTTGTAAATATAGTGTTCTTATGGATGTATGTTTTGATTGTGTTCAGAAGGGAAATAACAATTTATTAGGAGGTGAAGGTTTTTTCCAAATGAAGGAGATTTAAAAGAAAAATATTTCACTAATTTACCCTCCCCCACTCAGTGATACTTGGATCCTGGCTAGGAAGTTTCAAACATTACCCTGTAGAATTTTAGTAATATAATGTTATGGAAAGATGTTTGATTCAAAATTAGGAGAAAGAGTAAAGAAAAAATTTATTACCTAAGGTAAGGTATCCCATTTGGGGGAATAACTATAATCAAAACTTATGGGTCATTACATTCATGAGAAGATAATTACTGCACCGTGGATTTTCATTGATCATTTCTTATACATTGGTCTACCAAACCAGAACACAAAATAATATATTGTTGTGATTCTATTTATGCCTAAGTTAATTTCCCACTATTATATGTATCTTCCCATGGTTTTATCCTCTCGGAATATGTTCGAGGGAAGACTCCAAAATGTAATCCTATAACACAACCATATTGTTTAGGTTGCTTCAAAGGTACAAAAATTCACATTTCTTATAGTACAAACATTTTCTACTCTTGTGACTAAACAATATAAAAAATATCTACCTATTTATTTTTATGTAATATTTTTCTAAATTATAATTAAGTACAATTGTTTCATATATACACATGATTTCTAAACTGATTGTTTTTAATCAAATAATATATCATCCTTATTTTCAAGAGCCTCCTTCCATAGCACATGATGCGGGATGGAAGTGGCTTTAGATTTTGATTCATCAATATGCATATAACCAAATGAACATATGTTTTTTCATATCCCATAATGAAACATTTATTTTTGGTTTAAAATATATACTAATTTTTTCTCTCACGAAGAGTACCCTATCATTCCTTTGTGATAGGGGTAGTTTGGTTTTGATGCACATTCATTATTTTTGGAACTATTTTACTACTTCATAAATTAAATTGTTTGAATAAAGTTGGATAAAATAAATAATTTCAAATAATATATTATCGACCAAAATTAAACTGAAATGAATTATCATTGTAATTATTACAGAAAGTAGCCCATGTTTTCTAATTTATAATGTGCGCATAACTATGTAGTCAGTGGGGATTTATTTTTCCCTCTGTGTCCCTAAAATGCTACTTCTTCAGAGGAGTCTGAAATCATCAATGGTATTTTCTAGTATTCATTAAGACAAATTTCATATAGAAATATTCTAAAATAAATGATTTCTACAAGGAATAATTAAAAATAAATCAACATTTAATTATATAATTTTTTAGTAAAATAGATAAAATACCTCATAATATTAACATTATATCTTTCCAATGGATTTCCTTCATTAGGAGGTGGATGTGGCGCCACGAGTCAATATCAATCTGCACATTCATCTGAGTTGTGTCCCCAATATAACTAATGAACGTTGACTTCATGGGGTCAAAAGTTAGTCTTGTTGATTCCATTCAACCACATTTTTATACCCTGACTTCCTTCCTTGATAAATTTTATTTGAAGCTATGATGCTACATCATTCTTTTTTTTTCTTTTTTATCATCTTATTGTTTATCCCCTAGTAATTATGTAGTTTCATCATCCACATTCTATTCTTTCTTGGGATTAAGAAAATTATCATGTTAAAAATTCAATGTTTTCATGAGTATTCAAAATTTTTATTTGTCTTGAATAACAGAAATAAAATACACTCCATGCATAATAGTATAATTACACCCATTTTGAATGAAATTTTTTTCTATTATGGATAGAGATATAATACATCAATATTCTTGTACATTTTACCTTCACTACCTTTATTTAATGTATCCTCAGACGCTTTATTATCTTCCATATCTTTATAATGGGAGGAAGGCTAGTTTGAAAGAGGAGTACAATCCATCATAAAGAGATGGAATACAATCTAGTGTCTAAGGATTTAAGAGTCCAAGGAACCTACTATAATTGAATGAATGAAAAAGTATCTTCAATTGAAGAGAAATTTGAATACCTCCACTATAGCGGTCTTGAAGAAATTAATATCACCCCACCTATATTGGACATAACAAATGTCTACTAAAGGATTCCTTACCTTTAAATTTTGCACATTCTTTTAATCCAACATTAGTTCCCTCCAAAAACATAGATCCATTTAATGGGTGGTTTTTTCAACTTATTCATATTGCTGATCTAGAATTTTTTTATTCTTATAAATTAAGTGAATATATTCAATACAATCCTAAATTTATAATTAAAATATATTACCGTAAAATCCTTGAGGAACCATAGATACTTCAGATCATTGAAAATTATACAACATAGGTTGATGTAGATCTACAATTACCTCTAATAATGTCCTGATTTATAGATGATAATGATATTATCAGTTGTAAAACATAATATTAGAGGGAGGTATTATCGCAACTCAATCATATTCTATGATGAATCTTCAATCATACACCATGAATTCTCTCACTATATATGATATGAAATATCATATTTATTTTATAATATATAACAATTGATTAGATATTGTATTTGTGCTTTGACCTTCTATTTTCACAAAACCTATATACAAAGTCATATTTTATGATATCATAAATATTATGATATATCGTAGTTTAAATAGTTAGATTTTTTATGTCATACCATATGATATATAATAGCCATATGATATGGATGAACAAAGAAATATATTATTTCATATTATATTATATTGACATAATACAATATGATATTTATTTATTCAAAAAACTAATTGATTAATACATTGTGTCCTTGAAGAAAGAGTCTCTGAAACCAATTATGAGTATTAGGGTATCATCCTATGATCACGAAAGGAGTGCTAACAGCTTAACCAAGTGATACAAAGTGATCAAAGAAGAATATAGGTAAGGATATAAATGAAAAAAATGTTTTATATCAATAAGGTTTCTCTTATCTCCATTTCATGAATTTTGGACATGGATAACAAATTACATGATTTGTAGGACATAATGATCCAAACGATGAAAATTATAATTTAATTGATTCTTGTCCTCTCTACAGTTATTCACCATGTTAGATGGAATTTCAAATTATTTTTTTATCTTATAAAATTAATCATCTATCTATTTTGATTAGAAAATATATTAATAAATCACATCTCATGGTCTTCCTCATCAACTATTCAATCATGGATAACTCACTTACTTTTGGGAAATACACTCCTTATATATAGTTGTGTATAACTAAGTCCATTTACCCAATGATTTCTCAACTCTATCTAATATAGGAAGATTTAAAAAAAAAAATTGGGAATACTTTTCTCACCAATGTAATTTCCCATCATTCATTTTTAACCTATGATCATGAATTAATTAAAAAAACAAAACTCTCACAACATTCATCACTAAAATAGTTTTTGGAATGTGAAAAATTAATTAAATATTCTTTTGAATTTAGTATAACAATATTAATCAAAATCATAAATCTAAATAGCCCATTTCATGGTTTAATAATTTACATGAATAAAAAGACTCTACAAAACATGTTTTAATGATTTTTACACTTACCTTGGTCCATATATGTTAATCAACCATAAACGAGGGAAACAACATTTTATCCCTTAATCCATAAAATCCCTCCTAATTAAGCCTTTAGAATCTATAATAATTTATAAAAGACGAATTAAATTTGACAAACTACATAGATTTTGGAACCCTATATTACAGAAAGGAAGAGAAAATTAAGGAGGGGTGGGAGGTCAGCTTGTTAATGTCGAGAGTAGAGTAAACCATCTATGTTTGTCTCAAGGGAAAAGTGGGTTGGATACTCAAATAAACACAAAAGTAGAAGAAGATATAGAACCATACTCATTGAATTATAGTTATGAATAGAAGAATGTAGGTTTATTTATTTTTAAGAACAACACAAAAACGCAAAACGAGGAACCCAGAACATCAAACAGAGATAAAGGATGATTATATAATAACATACATTAGATTCTAGTCATGATTAATATGAGGGAACATAGATGAGGCATGCCGACAGAAGAAGAGTTCTTTGAGATCTTGAGATTCGCAAACAACTGAGCCATGGTGATGGTTTTTTTAAATAGATTAGAGACACTTTTAATAGAACTTTCATAAAAGTGCTAATAAAGATCCCTTTTATCAGCACTACATTTATAAGCACTAATAAAAGGAGTATTTATCAGTTCTTTTTTAGTTCTGATTTTTTATAAGTATAATAATTTAAATAAATTTATATTAATTTTATAATTATTTAAATAAATTTATTATAATTTTATATTTATTTAAATATATATTGTGATTTATTTATAATTACATATATAAATATTTTAAAAATTAATATTTATTTATTTATAATAATTATAAATATATTAAATATACATTAATAGGTGTATTTATTTATAAATATTTATTTACAAATATATTTTTAAAATTATTATTGGATATATAATCTTAAATACATGCATTTTAAAAATGAGTGAAATTGAATAATTCAAAATGAGTATAGTTTAAAAATATTCAAATAATTGATAAGTTTTATTAATTAAATATAAGTTATTAATATATATATATATATATTGAAGTGGATGGATACATATTAAAAATACTAAAACATATTAAATAAATAAATAAAAATAAATAATAGAAAATGATCAAATTCGAGTATAAAATAAAAAATAAAGAATATTTGAAATTAAATTGTAGTATTGAAAATAAATAAATAAAATTGACTAATTTAAAACATAATATATACTAAATGTAACATGTTATAATGAAATTATAAAATATAATAAAATTTGAATAAATTGAATAAATATTAGGTGGCTGGGTTTCTATATGTTTCATATCTATATTTGTGTGTGCATTTATATACAAATACATTACTATATATATACACACACGTCAAATAAAGTCAACCGACAATGTTTGATATTGGTTAAATTGGAAAATCAAACAACATTAATGATGAATAAGACATTAATATATTTTTAATTAAAATTATATATATATTATAATTATTAATTTTATATTTCTATATCCAATATATATTATTTATTAATATTTATAATCAATATATATGTTTATTGAATTTATTCATTTTTATCAATAATAAATTAATTAATACAAAGTTTCATATTTTTCTTAATTTATTTAATTTTTTTAATTTTTTAATTTCACATTTTATTATAGAACATTATTAGTAATAAAATAGTTCTGACAAAGGGAATCTTTTACCAGTGCTAAAAATAAGCTGATAAAGGGCACCTATTATCAGTGCTAAAAATAAAGCACTGATAAATGGTTCATTTATCATCACTAAAATAAAGTGATAATAGTGGATGCCTTTTAGTGGTTCTAAAAAAGGGCTCATAAATGGTTCACTCTATTAGGGATTTTTTTAGTGCTGATAAAGGGATTCTTTTATCAATTATTTTTTTAGCACAGATAAAGATGGAATTTATCACCGAATTTTTACAGTGCTGATTAATGCCTGCACTGTTAGACGTAGGTTTTTTAGTAGTTGTGTGGGGTAATGTGAATTCAAGGAACACATGATGCCCATCTGTATTTTGGATCCGTGAAGTGTACATGTGTGGTTCTATTGAGAATTATTTGGTTTGTGGATGAATAAAATATACACTGTTATGGTAGCATGATTATGAGATTCTCATGAGTGTGATGACCTAGTGTTTTTTTTCATGACATGCGTGCTGTCAGAAAGTCATGGTGATAGGACCCATTTAAGGTCAGTGATTAAGGAGTGTAATTATGGGCTCCACATGGTGGGTGTGTACTTTTGGAAGATATGGATTGTAATTCATGGAATTGTTGGTATGGTTAATGGTTGGTGTTATACATTTGGGAATAGGTAAGATCAAGATGGTCACATCTAGTAATTACATGAGGTAATAGATTGATCATGGTCAATGTAGACTAGGTAGATAGATTGAAATGAAATGATAATGACAATCCTATGGTTGGGAGAATCATACCAATGATTGGAGAATAGCCCTCATATCATAAGGTTCAAAGAGGAAGTGAGACCATTAAGTGGATCATTGAGTGGTATCATTATTCTGGTGTGTGGTAAGATCTTCTGATATTTGGTTCTTTATGTAATAGTGGATTTATAGTTTAGATTCATGGTTGGGATGAGTTAGTGCATTGGAATTGGGCTTTGGGGGGGTTTTGTTATGATCTAAGGGCGAGTCATATTTTAGGTTATATGATTCGTAGTGTGAGATCATAGAGGATATAGAAAATGGTTGGTGATATGGATTTGGAATTACATCGGATTTTCAGGTTCCAACATTAGTGTGGGTATATGGAAAATTTCTAGAAGACACATCGGGTCAGGGAATCGTGATGGGGTTATTGGAAATGAATAGGTAGGTGAGACTATGGTTTTTCATAATAATTTTATGATTGGAGACCCAACAACTATTTCTATGTATGTTCGATAGTGGTGAGGTGGAAATCTTATCTAGATCATTGTTCAGAACATGGTTGGTATGTCGACTAATTTCTAGAAGTGAATTTTGGTAGGTTTTTTCTATAGGGAGGAGAACCATATATTTTAACTGGTCATTATTATTGGAGTTTTGTAGTTTGAAGAATCATGTGGAATGTGGAAAATCAATGGAATACACTATTATATGTCAAAAGAGATGGTTGCGGTTGATCACTATTTATGTTTTTGAAAATCCTATGTCCGTGAGGCTCAAATAATACAGAATAGTGAAACATGGTGGTTAGATATGTGAAAAAAATAGTGTTTAGAGTTTTCAAATATAATAGACTTTGTTCTTTGTGATTTTTTGACTATGTAAGGTCAAGATGCAGGCTTTTTGTTCTATTGTAAATTCCTAGTGATGAGAAGTTTTATGATAGGGAGTTTGTAACCTGCAATAGATTTTTTTGTTATTAAATTTTAGAGAAATATGAAATTTTATAATGGTGGTTGGTTCAGTTTGATAATTGAGACACATTTTGGGATTATGGGTATTTTTTCATCCTTAAATTGTGTTTTTTAATGTGTTTTTAGGATTAGTAGATACCTTGGGAATTCAGGTGGATGTTAGAGTAGTGTTCGGGTGGACAAGATAATTAAAACTAAAACGAAATGCCATTCATAATGTAATAGGGTGTTTAATCCATGAGTATATGGGATTCCATTTAGGAAAAAATGGGGGTGGGTAGGGGGAGAATCCTTATCCCTAAGTTTTTCAAGGCATGAAAAATTTTCACCCAATGAATGTGGTTTTGCTGATGAAGTTCCCTTCTCTGTAGGCCATTCATGCCATGAATGCACTAAGTGAAATTGATGCTTGGATTAGACCCTATTAGACACATTGTAAATAATTCCAATGTTAGTTTTTTTATTATTGGTATTTTCATCCTTTTCTTCAAGAGGGAATCTGTGATTTAGGGTGTTTATGGGTGATGAGGAATCTGTTTCATGGGCAATTATCACCCTTCATTTCTCTCCATCAACCCCCATTGAGAGAGGATGATTTTATTTTCCATCTGACAGTGATTTGAGATATGTTTTTATGTTTATACCCTGGTTTATATTTCCAATCATACGCAAATGATTTTATTCATTTTTTAGGGTTTATTGATAATATACACCAAATTATGGTGGAAATCCTTCAGGATTACAAATACTTCATGAATAATGGATATTGGAAATCCCCAGAGGATTCTCATATGTCATATATCACCATTCCATAAAAGGAAAATGGTCTATAAATATATTTTGGTTTTTTTATAAATTTTATTTTTTTAATTAACTTGGTGTCTCATGATAGGGTTTTTGTTTGAGATAGTTCTAGGGGTGTTCCACAAACATTCTATGGGTGGTTGATTATGGGTTTAATATAGTAGGAATTCCCGCTGATTATATAGGTGATAATGACTATTTGGAATTTAATTAAATTTATAATTTATAATTATGGTAACTAATTAATTATTATGTATAGCTTTTGGTACGATCTCTGGTGGTGGTCTGAGCTTGGATGAGGAATGGATGTGCTTAGTTTTGGATCGAAAAAATTATTCTGGATGTTAACTCCTTGATGTAGGTTGGTATTCCTTATCCAACAAGTTCATATGCATTATTAAGAATAATCTTCCTACTTCATTCATGTTTCATGGGCTTTGGTAGAATATATAGGGACCTAGAATGGATGGAACATGTAGATAAGATGATTTTGGGCCTCCAAAACTTAGGATGAGAGTTATTTAGATCTTTGGTGAGTTAGGATCACCTAATCATATTATTGCATAGGTCTGAGGGCCTTATTAGGGAATGCAAATGATTTTGGGCTGGTATTGGAATGTGAGATATGTTGAAGGTGACCTAGTATGAATTTATCTAGGTCAATTTGGAAATGCATGAGAGGCTTATGCCTTGTGATGATAGGTGGGAAAATCGTACATATCGTGCTTGTTTTGAGTGAAACACTTAAAATTTTGGTTTTAGTCTTTGTGAGTTAAATGTGTAGGATGACTGATTTAGGACCATACATGGGGATAGAAAGGGGTTTCATTCATGTGACTGACAGAGGGATCAAACATTGGAGAAATGAGATATTACTTTGTGTGGGTCATTCACGTTTTCTGATATTGGGAATTTGATTGCAATGGGGGGTTAGAGAATGATAGACTGAGATGCTACTTGGGTTGAAAGTGCAGATTAATGAGGGTTCTGGAATGGATTTGAACCCCATATGATGAATCCATGTTCTAGATATGCCTATAGGATGAGGTTTTAATAATGAGTAATGGAAAAAATCATATGTCGACGGATAAATATTACGATGGGTTTAGGGGACTCAATGGACTTATAGTGTGTGAGGTGATATATGTATTGTTGAGGTTATAGGTCTCCAGAGACTAATAACCTAGGATTTACTTGTGATACATGTGACAGGTAATGATCCTTACGTGTGTTTCATATTTTTGTTCCAGGAGACATACCCTATGGGGGAATTGGATCCAAAGGAATGACCATGAATTGGGTGAGAAGGATTGGGTTGTAGTGATTGACCATTTCCCAGAGTATTCTTGAGTCATAGATCATGCATTGTGTAGGATTTGGTCATGTGATAGACCATTATATGAGTGGATTCAATCTTGTGTTGGACCATATTGTGAGTGTTTTTGGCCAAGGACCACCCGTGAAAGGTTTCCTTCTGGTATGACGCATGATATAGGTGATGGAACATTTCTTTAGAGTCATTTTTCATAAAAGGCGACATCCCAAAAGGGTGGGGGTCATGAGATAATGTATGACATGATCTATGTACCTTGAATTGATTGATATGGAAGTGTTTTGAGATGTGGATGATTACAATGAACAATCCCTTAGAGGAGCGGGGAATGGTTTTGGAAGAAATCAACCTTGAGTATTTTGGCATAGGATAGGTTATAGTTAAGGTATGATGGAATGAGATGATGGGGTGATTATCTGGATTTGGAATGGTACCAAAGAAATTGTGACCTCATTCCATCGTAGGTTGGTTTTCACTTGATGACCCGATGCATTGGGAGTCTTGGTTTTCAGGATAGAAAATGACGTTCGACATGCTTGTGTTTCATTTTTTACTTTCCCCAAGAATTCATGTATAAGATGGAATATGCATGGGTAACATGGTGATACCCTACTGAGTTATACCCTCACACCCAACATGGGAACATTAGTTCATATGTATAACATATTTCTACTTTCAGGCCAGAGCATAGGACATGTAGTGCCTCAGGTTGGAGAAACTCGAAGGGTATGCAGAGATAGGGTTGTAGAGGCCCGGGGATGGATAAATGTCCAATTGGTATATTTTCATATTTTATTTATTTTTATGTGGGATAATTCTAGTGGGTGAACAATGTGTGTTTTGTATTAATGTATATCTATATACTTCATTCAATTTATTATAATAATTTTATTTTATTTTATTATGTGTACCCTAATTATTCGATTGATGTTTGGTTATTTTTACACTATTATATGACTCTCATTCAAGATCATAGTTTCCCCAGTTTATATATTTGAGCCAATAAACAAGTAGAAAACCATTAGTATATAGGTTGGAACACTAGAGGACACATGGAACATCACATTACATCATAGTTACATGCCATGTAATCAAAAATGAAATTAGGATAATGTCTACAAACATACCAAATTTGTGAAAAAAGTGGGAATTAATTTCTCTATAAATAGATGGTCCATTGACCCACTTTTTATTATCCTTTAATTTTATCATTAACATATAAGTGAGATATGAAGCCTTTGAATGGATACATTATATGAGATTACATTCATTTATAATGATCAGATGAAAAATCACATTTCTGTAAAACCATATGATTTTAAATAACATTATGTTTGATAGCTTATACGACATGCAACTCCGAGCCTAGACGAACAAAAAATGATCAATACTTAATTATGACCATCATATCATAGCCATTTAATTAAAATTTATTAATATTATTAGCTAAATTATGAAACATATAAAGGTTTAACACAATACCAATGAATTTATGAATTCTTAAGAAATAAGTACTCAATTTTTATTGAAATTAATTTATGCCTTTGAAATAAGTTTTTTTAAATTATATTTAATTAGTAAATATTTTATTCAATTTTTAGAACATATAAAAATATAATTCTATAAAAATAATATAATTTTATAAATATTGATATCAAAATATTTTTGGGGTGAAATTGTTTTATTTTAATAAAAAAACTGATTTTTCATTAAGTAGTGAAAAATATCAATTTTCATTGAAAACTATATATATTTTTTATGTACTTTCGAAGATTAATTTTTAAAAATTATTTTAATGGAAAATAATATATAATATATTAATAATACGAAATTTAATTTAATTTTAATAAATTATATGATTTAATTTTATATAATAAATTTTTATACATAAAAGGTACTTTTCTGAAAAACTGTTTTATTTTTATTTTTATAGTTAATTTTCAATTAATTACACCCAATTATATAAATTGAATCTTAAAAATTAGATTACAACTTTATAATAAAGTGTTTTTAATTTTGAAAATATTTCATTTTATTTATGTTTATTATGAATAGAATCTGGAGGGAATAATTGTCATCATGGTTAGGGTAAATCAAGTAATTAAGGTTAGAAATAATATAATAAAAACTATAAAATAAACCTAACACATTTGTTGACTTAATATTATGAACCCATATCATAAATACTCATCAAATTTTGGAATATAGGATATTTTTCCATTTCGATGTGATTTTTCCATTATATTATTTTATTAAAATAAAACTAAAAATTTGTATCCTCTTTGTTTTAATATCATTAAATTTTTTACATAATAATATAGAGAGGATATGTTTGGATATAAATATTCATTTCAATGTTAAAATAATATTTTTATATTGGGAATTTATTTCTAAATTTCAGTGATGAAATAATTAACGTAACTGTTTATGAATTGCTGACACATTATTTATTCCATTAATAAAAAATATATACGATTTTAAAAATATTAAAAGTGATATAATTTTGAATAAATTAATATTTACAATGAATATATTGAGTTATAATATATGTTATTAATTCTTTTTATTATACTTGAATTAAATCTCTTCTATGATTCATTTAAAGCCATATTAAATGAATAGTGTCAAAAAATGACCATAATATTATTTTGTAATTAATAAAATTCTATTAAATGATTTAAATTTTTTAAAAATATTATATTTGTCCAAATAAATTTTATAATGTTTAATACATAATATATGTTCTATTTATGAGCCTTTTTCCTTTTATGGTAACATTTTTTACTCGTTAAGGGTAAAAAAATTTAATATAACAATAATTATCAAAAGGGTTAACAGGGGGTGTTGTTTAAAACAAAAGGATAAAGATGAAAAAATCAACTTTAAATTTTCTTATTCTACCTCCGTAATCTTTTCTCCAAAATGTTATATAATAAAAAAAATTTATTTATATATTGTAATGTTAATATGTTAATGAAATAAGCTATATAAATATCATACTCCATCAACCCGAAAACAAAACAATCATTCATGTGTATAATGGACTACCGCCTCGAGAACCGACATGATTCATTTTCTATCACCACCTCTCACGACTTGTTATATTGGTGGGTTTAATTTTTATATATGATATTATTGACATTTTGAACTTTATAACAATATAATATATCATTTAATTTCTTACATTTCCATCCATTGAAAATTGAAAAAATCATTTATTTGAACATGTGGACCACCACCTCTACGAAGTGATTTATTTCGTTTCCCATCACATTATCACATGGATGTAATATATAATATCATTAAAATGAATAATATTGTATTTATGAAATAATTATCATTATTTAAAGATAAAAAATTCTTATATTCATTTCATCATGATCATAGTAAAATTGAATTGTTACCCATGCATACGTAGAACTTAACATCCCCATGATTATAATGTAGTTCATTTTTTATAATTATATTCCATTTTTTAAATATAATTTTTTACAAAAATCAAAATTATTTCAAAATTCTTATTCATAATATTTTTTAATAATGTACTCTTTGAACATAGTCAACATACTATAGTCATTTTGGACATATGATCCAAATATAATGAAAATGTTCAACAAGAACTTAATTGATTAAGTAAATAAATAAAACATAGAACTAAATAAAATAAAATTATTAATGAATTTGAAAATTTTCTCAAAAAAGTAAATAGTTACAAAAATATTTTTATTTAGGATGATAAATAATGTATTCTAATTTTCCAACATGAGGTAAGTTATTTTCATCACATTTTTATTTCTTTGAGACATATTCCATATTCAGAATTTGATTCTTTTATGTGGCGTATATATGACTCATGATTATATTTTATGATATTACTTATGATATTTTTGGTATTTAGATATCTATTCAATTTTTTTATTTCATGGGTCTTGAAATTAAAATGTTACGATAGCGAAGAGAGTTTTATGTTAATACTTCATTTGTTATGAGGAATGATTATTATTATGTTTCAAATTATGATATATTTTGATATACCTCTCAATAAACTAATGAATTTTGTTATCCTTTTTTTATTTCTAGATAATTCATGTTTTTGATTCATATTCCTCTTTTAATGTACTGATGAAACCAAAATAATTTTCTAGGGAATACCCAATCACTTTTTCTCATTGGTTTAAAATTATTTTTCATCCATATAAATGATTTCTAATTTTTTTAAATAATGTTTTTTCATTTTTTGTATGATTTATTAATGAATTTTTAACCATAATTTAATTTTTATAAAATTTATTAAAAGGAACCTTCCTGATGTTTTCTTAATAATGAACTTTTTAACTATTTTTTCAATAGTTTAAATGCAACGTAATTATGACTTCTACAACATGGTTGTAATTTTTCACCATCCTGAAAGATAAATGATTTGAAAGTTATAATAAATGTTTTTTATATATCTTTAAACGTAAATATTTTATATAATATTTTACAATTTTTTCTTTTTAAAAAAATATTTTCAATGTGAAAAGGGTATTTTCATCAAAGATGCTTTTAATAATATTTTAATGGTATTTCTATTCATTAATGACTATAACACTCAATTATACTTATGATCCACTGGGGATATGTTGTAATGATAATATTCCCTATTTTACTTTGGATGGATTATTATTAGGTTATATTTATTGATTAGGTAATTTATTAACATTTCATATGCTAGTTTTTCAATATGAATGTTTATGTTGATTATGATCGACCTTATTCATATGATAAGTTCGTTAGAATTCATAAGTTATTGAAGGGGTCTCTATATCCCATCGATTAATGGGTATGTTTCATGAGGCATACTAGTTTTGTTATTTTTCTATGGACTTACCAACTTATGTAATATTTCATAGCACAATATCATTATGATAACTTTATAATGTCATTCATTATGCATTCCATCATTATCAAATTAGTTATTGAATTCCATATAATTATTTTAATTGTTTTCATATATATGGATACCTTTCAAGCTTGTGATATTTTTTATATGGAATTATTTTAACCTAATTTATATCTTTAATATTATTGTTAATTCAGAATTTATTGATGAAATTGCATGTGTTTTTAGTTTTTACATTTCTATATCGATTCCTACTTATTTAATCATGATAGATTATTCTATACATAACTATTGTTTGTAATTTAAGATCATTATTATTATTTTCCATTCCCTATGATATTAATAAGGGATAATTGAATTTGTTTAAAGAGGAAGAATAATTAAATTTACTATATTTTGAATTTTATTTCCAATATAAAGTGGGAGGCATGTTTATATATAGTTTAATAAGACTAAAAAACTATTTTTTTTCCTTTTGGATTCAATCACTTGTATACAGATCCTATTTAATAATGTAACTACTATCTATAGTCAATAAGAGATGGGTTCTTTCCAGTTGGTATCAGAGAATGTTTAGTAAAGACCAAAGGAACTATATTAATTAAAACATATATTTGAGAACATAACCATATGACTTACTTTTATGATAAGACTAATTATAGGACAACATACTAAATTATTATATATTTATATATTATGTGGTACTAAAAGAGGATGTGGTTTTAGAACAAATGGGTAATAACCCAAAAAAGAGTTAGTCATTAATACATTGACCATTATTCTAGTGCACTTTTAGTGTACCCTTACTACCCACATGGTTTGATAGTCCCAAGGGATAGGCTTGGGTTAACCTAGATTTTCATTGTGAACCATTACAAAGGTTTTGAATAGATAATAACCAAGTATTAAGATTGTTAAAACTAATGATTCATATAATATAAAGTATGTGTCATGATTTAGATGCCCTATGAATGATATTTCAATATTTTGAACAATTATTACTATTTCACATACTATAATTTTTTGTTTCAGTCAATGTCTGAAACCAGAAAGAAGCATATTAAAATAAAATATAATGGAAAATATGGTTACTATTAGCATAAAAATTAGATGATTATTGGAGTGAATGATATTTTGATCATTCCAAATCAGTTATCATGATATATGAAAAAAAAATCATTTATCTGACTATCAGACTCAATAGAGAAGCCGTGGACATATTTCACTAATAGAATGGGTGGTGGAGACAAAGGGGGAAATAAGGCATAATTTCTCTAGAATTATTAATATGGAAAGATAAACATTATAGAATGTCTCAAAGGAATGGGAAAATATTTTATGTGTGAAAATGAATAGAATAAATCAATGAATTGATGGGGAAAATGAATATTATGATGGAATGGAATAAATTACATCATATGAATCCATATTTAGTTTAGCATCCTATGTGTTGGGAAAATGAGAATAATACGATTCAATTCCCTAATACAAGAGTTATCTCCTGGATCGAGGAAGGGATCATGTTATTGAATCCGTTGAAGAGTAAAGATTATAGTGTTTTTGTATTAGTATTTATGAATTATGTTGTAAAAGTATTATATCAATGACATTCTGGTTATAAAAATCATTATTATTATATGGATTATTCCATATGACTGTTTTTTATGTATTTGATATCATATGTTTAATAGTATTGATAACCATGAAAATTGATTTATTAATTCGGTGATATGTTTGGAAAATATATTATTGAGGGAATGATAACCATTAATATGGGTTCGGTTTTGGGATAAAACAATAATATATTTAGATGATATGTCTATGTGTGAATATTATTTTAAATTCATAGATACACATTTATATGTTTTATGTGATAGGAGTTTATTATTATTATAGATATTTAGGGAGTCATTTTTGGGAATACACTCCATTGGTTTAGTGAAAAGGTTATTTAGGTAATGCTTCTTATATATTTTGTGGGGATGTGTTCGATTTTATGTGTTACCAATAGAGGAAATGAAAATTTTGAGGTCTAGGTAATTATGGTTTATTGAGGTAAAATAGTAAGTACATTTTCAGAGTATTTCATATAGAAGTCCTTAGCTATTAATAAATTGATTTGATGATTTATGTTATATCTGATGATGGTCATCATATTATGGGGACCATTAAAGATTTATAAAAGGAAAATCCTTTATTCTAGGTAAATATATAGAATATATAGCAAGGCCTCAGGGCTTGAACCCATAACCGATGGGGGATAAGGGTATAATTCCTCCCACAAGACTACGTAATGTACTAGTTATTATGACATTGTTTTTACATAAAAGATTTAATAGATAAATATATATTTCTTATTTTTGGATTCATATTAAAGGATCAAATATTTCTAACATTTTTGGATGCTGAGGTAGTTTCTAAAATGCGGGAAATTTTTTATTGGGTTAAGTTATATATATAACCTTTAGGTATAACATAAAGCATTTTTTGGGAATAATGAAATTACATTTTTGGATTTGTAAGATGAAGGGAATTAAATAACCATTTGGGTTAAAAAATAATTTAATTTTTAGGTCATTGATATTATTGAGGATATAGAGTAATTTATTTGGGAAATAATCTATATTAAATCCTTAAAGCTATTGTGGAATTTTTTTTGTAAAATATATTATCTCTTCATATAAAGGATTATACATTTTGGGTAGTATCTTCTCTTGTGGTAACCATTATTGTTTTAGATAATTTAAAAATATAGGAGGAATATACTATTAGACATTTTTGGATTACGGGATTCATTAGAATATAATTTTAGTTCTTTTGGCATAAAATGTCATCTTGAGTACTATTCATTTGTTGAAAAAGATGGGATTGTGTTGGAAATTGATTAGTGGAAGAAATTATACATGTAAAGTAATTATATTTAATTAAACTAATAATATATATTGTAATTTAAATCCTAAAATCTAGGAAAAGTATCTTGAAACTAAAGTGTTATCATATTTCCGTCTTTTTTGAAAAATCAATAGTCTTTTTCATAGCCCTAGGGTTTATGGTTTTGTAGTTGTTAAAGTTCTCATGATCATTTACTTTCCTACTATTAATGATCATTATTACATTACATCATTATTTGGAAATTATAGTTTTCTTCCATGTCTATGTTTTCAATTCATTTTAATGTTATTAAATTTGAAAACCTCGTTAATTTTTATTCTAGATAACCATTATATTTTCCATTCCTTCTTTTCAAGAGGATGTTTTGTTAACCCTTTGTACGATTTGGGTTTTACAGAAAATAATTTTAAAATATCAAACCCCTGATTACCAAGAATAATTTAAAAAATCAATGATATAATTTATTTTATTTATTATAAAGTAACAGGTTGAGGTTTTAAAATAATACGATTTTTAAATGAGTGTACAAAACACAACACCGAGCCTAAACGAACAATAAAAAATTATTATTTTAATATGACCATTATAACCAAGACATTAAATTAGAGGGTATGAATAGATTTAAATGAATTTTTAAATATATATAATGGGACTAATAAAAAAATCATTGATTAAATCTTAGGAAATAAGTTCTCAATTTTTAGTAATGTTATTTTATGCTCCAGAAATATGTTTTCTTAAATACAAATTATTGAGAAAATGTTATTAAAAAATTCTAAAAATCTAAAAATTATATTTTATTAAAATAATATCATTTTTATATAGAAATATCAATATTATCTTAGGGGAAATGTTTTTATATTTTCCAAGAAAAATTGACTTTTAAGTGAACGGTGAAAAGTCTATATTTTTTTAAAAATTGTATTTTTACTTCAAGAATTTACAATTAAACACCTTTAGAAATTATTTAAAAGTAAAATTAATTCTATTATACTATGAATAATCCAATTAAGTTCATTAGAATCAATTTTACAATTGAATTTTCTATAAAACATTTTTCAACACAAAAATACATTTTATTAAAAAAATCGTAGTATTTTGGATTTTGAATTTACATTAATTACATCAATATATAGAAATATAATATTGAATAATGGATCCCATATTTGGAATTAAGTGTTATAGTTTTTTAATAGTTTTCTTTTAATTTTACTCAACCTGATTTGTAACCATAGTAAATAATTATCACCACTATAAGGGTAAATTGGTTAATTAAGGTAAAAGATAATATGATATGGTCTAGAAAATGACCCTAAAAATGACCTTAATTTCATTTTATGAACCTATTTCTTCCATTTCTATCCAATATTCAAATATATGATCCTTTTATAATTTTTTCCTTTAAATTATTTTATTTAAGGAAGAATAAAAATTTCATTATCTATGTTTTATTATAATTTAATTTTTTTACATAAGAATAAAAAGATCATGGGTTAATTAATAAATAATTATTTTAATGATAAATAATTTTTTATCATTTTAATTTATTAAAAATAATTAGTTATGAAATTAATACCTTAAATTATTATGCAACACTTGCACCATATTTTATCAACTAATATAAAAACAAAATAAATGAAATAAAAAATGTTTAAATGAATTAATTTTTCAAACCCTAATGGAAATTTTCTTTTAGTTTTATTTATTTCTTGATGTTAGATATTTTGGTTGAGTGTTAGGTTGACTTTCTAACATTTGTCTTTGGGTTTTAGTGGTTATAACCAATTTCTATCAATGTCCATGGTTACTGTGAAAGGTATTTGGAGAAGGTGTCATGGTGGGGAGTTTTTGACAACCTTTACGTCACTATATTGTGTTTAGAGCTGTCATTAAAAACTGGGTGGGATCTCGTAGTGTTTAGGGTGTTATTTGTGGGTTTTGGTCAGTTTTTTAGATCACACAGTTTAAGCATGGGTTTCCTAAACCATGAAACAAAATTCTACGTGTTTAATAAATGTTTCCTATATCATTCTCACAATTTTCACAGAGTTTACAAAACTGTATAGAAAAACCATGCATCCCATTAAAACCAAAATAAATTTTATTTTAAAAATATGATTTATGTGATTCTACCTCCCATTTGAATCCCTATTAGTTGGGTATCAACCAAAGGGAGCCCCGTACATTATTCTTTATCTTGGAAAACATTTTGATAGATTTATCACCAATGTTTAGTGATTATTTATGATATATTCATCAAATATTATCCATTATTCTTCTCCACTTCCCCTCTCTCATTTCATTGTTCTTTTTTGGCATGGATTCATCTTTGATGAACCATAGGGGTAAAGTAATGATGTTGTCTTGTGTTTTTATAGATATTAGGGTGTATTGTTTGTCTTTTGGGACCATTTCCTCCTTCTATTGGAGTCTGGTTACATTCACACGTCATTGAGAAAGGGGTTTGCATCCATTACCTTTTTGAATTATTCCCTTCAAAGCTTGTGTATTTTAAATACATTTTAAATATTTTTCACAAGCTTGTGATATGGTTTTTTGGTTTGATATGGTGTTTTACTATTGGAAACAATTAGGGGAATTTGTTTTAAAGGGTGTTCCTTAATCATGTTATGTAGTTATGCACATAATGTGTTTCTTAAATTCTCAATTATTCCTCTAAAACAATGATATGTGTTTTAAGGGATGTTAAATATTGGTTATGATATGATATCAATGTTTGATTGTGAATTTAAAACTTTGTGTAGATTTTGTGAATTTTATGGATTGTTTTGTTGGTTTAGAATATGTATGGTTTCATTAAAAATGGTCAATGGATAATTTCATGGATACATGAGGTGTTCTATTGGATTTGTGAACATCCATGTGTGCATGTGATGCACACATGGATGGGTATATAGATTATAATAGTCTCAGATAGATCTTTTTAACATAAACTTCATATTTTAAACCACTTGTGTTTTTCTTTCAAACCATAACTATTTTATTAAACATACCTTGGGATAAAATAATTCAAATGTGTTTTTAAATATTCTGTTAAAAAGTATGGCATGATTGGTAAATTGGAAAAGTTGTTTGGTTTCTAAATGATATGTGACCCTGTTCGGAATCTTTTTTTATGTTGTGTGTTTTAATTTTGATTATATGTGGTGTTGATGATGAAATTAGATTTGATGTGTAAAGGCCAAATTGGGATTGTGAACATATAAAAATTTTGATTTATTTCTTTTGTAATGGATAAGAATCATTTTTGTAAATTGTGGGAGTTGGTAATGTTGAAGGTATGATTGGAAATTTATTTTGTTTTCAGAAGTAAATCTAGTCTGGAAATATTAATGCTCAGTTAGAAACATAACTTGTTTTCAAAAACTGTTTGAATACTTCTGTGATGTGTCAACCTGGTCGTCACTTTGTCATTGTTTGTTCTAAAATGGGAATCTATATGGAGAATTTCTTGATGTGAGTTATCACATTGGTGGTGTCGGTGATTGGGGTAGGAAAGAACGGTGTAGACATATAAGGTGAGTTTCACATGTGAGGGCCTCTCCTTCCACTATGTATTATTATTACTATCATGGGTTTCTTGGTGATATTTTAGAGGGTTGAGTGATGGTTGATTTTCAACCCTGATTAGATGTTTTGGAAACTCCTTGACATAATAGGGCTTGGTGGGATGTGCCAATGGATTTGATGTTAGATCACCTAGTGAGTTATTGACTATGGAGTCTCACCATATGCCAGTAGGGGAGTCTGAGGTGTGTATATCTAGGGATCATTGTAGGGATGTTTCATAAATTTCAATGATTAATTATCTACATTTTTTGTTTATTTTATACTGTTTGTGTATATTGGCCTCACTAGTTTTTATTATATGTTGGGTTCATTTACATTCCTCTTAGCCCTATTTTTTAGAACATGTTAGGGATGGTATTTTTGGGTTTTGGTTTTTCAAATGGGTTATGTGTTGTGAAACAATTTTTACGATTAAATGTTATGTGTGTTATTTTAAAAGAAATTTATGGAAAACTATGTTCACTTTCGGGAAATGATTTAAAACCATATTTTCTGAATAAATTTTGAACTGTTGTTTGTGAACTATTTTGGGAAAGGAAATGCATGTATTCTATTGTGATTACCTACTAATTTATATAATCTCACACCCTACGTATTTCATTTGGTGTCGATAGACCTGAGTAGTCATGAATGTTTGAGTTTTTGGTTTGTTCGTGTATCATAGTGGGTTTGTTTGCTGATGGTGGTGACCATGAGGTTGCATGCCGATCATATTGGTAGCTGTTTGGTTTTGTTTGGTTTTAGTTTCTCAATGGTTTTGTTTTTTTTTATCTGGATCAGTTTGTTCAGTTATTGTTACTTCTTCCACTAGTTCTGTTTATTTTTTTGATCCAGGATTATTGGGAAAAATCATTCCTATAGTAATTACATTGTTGCCTGACACATGCTTTCAGCATATATGGATCATGAATGACCTTTGGGCCTTGTCCATAACTGGTTTGGATGGAAAAATGAATGGAATCATAGCCGGGTTTGTGAAAAACTAATATCAGAGAATGCCCTTGTTATTTGGAGTGTTAGGTAGTTAGATACTAGGACATTCAAGACTTATAAGCTATGTATGAAAAGGTACTCATGATTACATTATCATTAAAATCATTGTGTTGAAAATGTTATTATGATATTTTTTTCTTTTCTCTTTATTTTGGATAAATGAATGAAAATATAGGTGAGATGATATCATGTTGTGATCTCACATTGAGTAGTGACCCATGTGGAGTCCAAGTACATGGTTCAAGTAAATCATAGTTTCTAATTCCCAATAGAGTAATAACCACTTACCATGTATCTGAGTTATGTATACACTCTAGTTCAACATTCTGTTGGTTTGGTGTGAGTTGTGTATTATTTTGGGTTCACCCAATGTAAGTGATATTTTAATGTTATTTTTTTAAAAATAAAAATGATTTCTTTCAAATTGTATTGGATTGGAGAAATGAGTTTTAAAATACAAAGCGACTTGAATTAGGATTTTGGTGGGTGTTTGGGTTTGTTGATAAAGTGGTTGTGTGACGCTTGGTTTTCCATATGATCTTTCACAAATGTGTGGGTATGTGTGGAAGTTCATTTTGGTGTGCGTACATGGATAATATAAACAATAGTGTGGTGAACATATAAGTGAAGGTTCATAAAATTACATGGTTGTGTATTTGAGATAAAAGGGTTTGGCTTAGTTTTTTCGGAAATGGGATTCGAGTGGAAACATGATTTCAAAATTAGTTTTTACTTTATGAAGTGGGTTTGGTTTTTGAAAAGTATCCTTGGAAGGGGTGGTTTTAAAATTGAAATGGAAAAGGTGTTTTTGAAAATATTATTTTAGTTTTTTGTGATGTTTGGCCTTTGGGATAATTGTTTTTTCCTAGGATGGTATTTTGGTAGTGTTTTGATTGATGTTGATTTTAGTTTTGTGTTTGTCTTCTATTCTGAATCTACCACCAAGAATGGCCCCAATATGTCTAGTAGGTCCCATATTGTTTCAAGTTCTCCTTAGTTTTTTACTCTCTTTTGTGGTGATTGAGGTCTGTTAGAGGCTATGGAATGGGATGAGGATGTTGACAGTGTCTCCAAATGGATGCGAACTTTTAATGTTGAGAATTTGCGTGCTTTTTTTGGGTGCTTTTGATGGTTAATGTTTATATCAGTAGATGATTATTGTCCTCACATCATCACGCAATGGGATGTCTTGACAAGTCTTTAATAATACATTGACGAAAAGGATCAAATATGAGAAGGTGAAGGTGAGGAATGTGGAAGAGTTGTAGATAATTCATCAATGATAGAGATCTGTGAAATATGATGTTGTACACAAAAAAGAGTTGGTTTCCTTCTCTCTAGATACATCTTCTGAGGATCATCTAATAACTCTTGTTTTCATAGGTGATCTTCTTCCATAGATCAAGGCTTGGGTCCCTATTTCCACTATGTTTCAGTTATAAAAGTTTGTGAAGGAAGCGTTTCTGGATAATTTGGAACCAGTGATGGTGGATGAATGAGTTTAATTTAAGTCTATTTATGGTTCCCCATCTAGAGAGAGTTTTATTCCAGAGAAAAATATTTTTGAATTTCCTCCCATGTTGGTCTGCTTTAATCTTTCGTTGAACCACTCAATCATGTTCTTCAAATGTGGTCATTTTTGGAATTTGATGTTGTCATTCTACAATCCTCAGAAAAATTATTATCATTGTTTCCATTTGGGGCATATGGATAAGTTTGGTGAGAAGCATTACCATAAGAATAATTCTTCATTAGAGGATTGTTAGCACCTATTTGTGGGGAAGTAAATGCTTTAAATTTCATATCTCTAGGCATAGACCTCAAGGTGAAACTTCTCATACTGTCAGGAATTTCCCTGGAGTGTGGAAAACCTTGGCCCAGCTTTTGTGTCCTACATAGAGGGGAGATGATTTAAGTTACTTGTTATATATTTATTTTTTGTTTTAAGTTTTCTCCATTGTAATATTATTGTTGGTGTTTTTATTTTGTGATCTAGATAATGGTTCCTTTTCAAGTGAGAGTTATTTACTTGTGTACCTTCTTGTGAGTGCTTAACCTTTTTTGAGTAATGGTATTCGTTCCTAGATGTGCTAGTTTCATATATTTTCATGCTTGTGGAAATGATGAATTGTAGTTTTGTTCACAATTTATTTTTGGGATCTTCCATGTGTTTCCCCTTTTTTGGGATGTTTTTTGTTCGTGTTTGAATTTCCCATGTTTGGTTTCCCATAGTGGCATTATGGAAATTTACCAGTTTAAATTTTCTATGTTTTTTAGGTTGGAGGTTTTTCAGTTGATTTTAGGCCTATGCATTATTTGAGTGATGACTTTGATGGTAAAAGAGAAATAATATTAATGAAAATGATTTTTCAAGTTGTTTTTCTTATTACACGGTTTATCCTACATGGTCTAAGAACGACTTGAGCTAAACCGTGCAAGGTCTATAGAAAATATTTATACTTGAGGATTGGTGTCTAGGGAATGATACATGGATTATTCATGGTTAGGGAAATTGTTCAACAATTGGGTGGTAAGGCTATGCAATTTAAAATAAGAATTTAACATGGTTGACACATAGTTCAGGAAACGATGTATCTATCCAATGCATGGCCCCCCTCTTGTCTAGTAGACTGTACATCGTATGTGCATGGTTTGTTAAACCATGTGGCCAACCCTTAGGAGTTTATTGGGTAATAAAAATATGTAAATTACCCCTTTAAACTCTGATGTTTTAACCCTAATTTCAGTTTCCCTTTGTTTTGGGGGGATCTTTATTTTTTTGGGAGTTTCCATGTTTTGCTGGTTCAAAGTAGTTCCATTGTGTTAGTTGGGTTCTTGTGGTGGGGAGAAATCATCACCAAAATTTTGGTTCTTTTTATGGTGTCTTATCATGGAGTTGGTTGAATATGACTTGGGAAGTGAAAGGTCACCCCAGGTTTCATGGTTTCGTTTGGAATCACAGGAGTTTAGGATCAAGTTATTTTTACCATTCCACTCGGTTACATTCTGGGGGAAAATGTGATTGTGGTTGGAATAATTTTCAAAACCCAACAATGGTTTTATTTTATTTTTGTTTATTACCCGATGTTATATTTTTTGGTTGAGGTTCATGCTGAGTGTCTGAGAATATTCTTTAGGTTTTAGTGGTTTCAGATTATTTTTATCCATGTTCATGGTTATTTTGAAAGGTACTGGAATAAAGTGGCAGGATGGGATGTTTTTGATCCATGGGGTCAACATATTGTGTTTATATCACTCATGCATCATTGGGTTGGATATAATAGTGTTTTTACTGTCATTTAAGGGAGTTTGGACAATTTTTGACATCACACAGTTTGAGATTTAGATTCCCAAATCGAGCAACTAAAATCAAGAAGATTAAAAAATGAATCCAAGAGAAATCACAAGGATTACAAAACCATGGAGAAAAAATGTGAAACCCATTAAAACCTAAATAATGTTTATTTAAAAACCCAGATTTATGGTATTAAATATCCGATTTGCATCTCTATCTGTTGGGTATTGACCAAAGCACCAACACTTTCATCTTCTTCATCTTGGGCCAATTTTTGGGGAATTTCATAATAAATGTTCATGAATCATCTTGATTTCTTCATAATGTATCCCCCATTCCTCTTATCCTCTTCCCAAAATATCATTCTATGGTTCCCTTTTGGCTTGTATCCCTCTTGGATAAACCCTAGGTGTAGGGGAATGTTGTTTTCCTGTGTTTTTCTTGATATTAGGGTGTGTTATTTGTTCTTTGCGATCCGTTCTTTTTTCTCATGGAGTCTTGTTAAATTTTCACATTGTTGAGGTAGGTGTTTCCATCCATTTCATTCTCACCTCATTCCATTAGATTCCTATGGATTTTAAAAAAATTATAAATGTGTTTTCATGATTTTAATATGATTTTTTGGATTGATAGTGTTGGTAAAATGTAATGGAAGTGGTTTTAAAGGGCTTCAATAATCATGTTATATAGTTACACACATATGGTGTTTTTTAAAATACCAATTATTCCATTAAAATGAATATGTGTGTTTTGAGTGTTGTTTATCCTTGGTTATGTTATGGAATCATTGTTGGAATGTGATTTTTTCATTTTGTATTGATGGTGGTGACTTTTATAGCTTGTTGTGTTGAGGTGAAAAATGCGTGGTTACATTAAAAATGGATCTCAGGTAATTTCAAGGATACATGAGGTGTGCCATTGGTTATGGGAACATCAATGTGTGAAAGAGATTATCACATGGAAGGGAACACAAATTATAATGGTTTTACATAAATTTTATTAAAATAAAACCATGATTTTAAAATAAATGTGTTTTTCTTTCAAACCATTTGTATTTTATTTAATTTTAGTCATTTTCCAATGATTAAAATGTGGTTTTAAATGTTGTGTTCAAAATTTTGGCATGTTTGGTACAATGGAAAAGATTGTTGGCTTCCAAATAATATGTGATCTTTTTTGGTTTCTTTAAATATGTTTCGTGTTTTCATAGTTATTTGAAGTGGTGTTGAATATGAAATCATATTTGAATGTAAAGGCTCATTTGGAATTATGAACATGAAAGTGGTACTTTATGTGTTTTGTAAATTTTTAGGAAACTTTTCGGTAATGTATTTGAATTGGTAATGTGGAAGGACCAATTATCACTGTATAATTTTCTGGGAAATGGATGTGGTTTAGATATATAAATTCACCATTGGAAACATTGCATGTTTTGAGAAAAGGATTGAAATTTTGGGTGATGGGATGGCCCGATTGGCACATGTGCTTAGTTTGGTCTAATACAAGAACCCATATGGAGGATTTTATGATATGGGTTATCACGTGGGTGGTTTTGGTGATCGGGGATGGAAAGTGAGATTTTAATAGGTAAGGCAATCCATATGTATAAGGACCTATACTTTTAATGTGTATTACTATCGTGGGATTCATGGTCATCATTTATATGTTCGAGTGATTCTTTCTTAAAGAATCAGATTATACAGGTTGATACCTCCTTAAAATTATTAGCCTTTGTGGGATGTTCCACTGTATTGGATGTTATAAGGACCAAAACGTTTTTTACTATGGAGGTGCGCCATATTCTTATAAGTGATTCTGATTTTAGTTTTTCCATGGATCATTCTACGGATGTTCAGGAAATTCCCTATATTAACTATCTGGTGTTTTGTTTATTTTATGTGGATTGTGGATATTATCCAGGTTATTTTATATTATAATGTATGTTTCATTTAGATTATTTTTATCTATATTTTTAGCACATTTTTTGTATGTTATTTTTTTCATGTATTTGGAAATGGGATATGGAAAGTGAAACTGTTATTAGGATTTTAGCTACATGTGTTATTTTAAAAAGGAATTAGTGGAAAACTATGCTTACTTGAAGGGAATGATTTAAAAGATTATTTTATAAATTTATTTCAAAATATTTTCTATTGACTATTTTGGTAATGTTAATGCATGGCTTCTATGGTGATTAAATATTTTGTTTTATAATCTCACACACAATATATGACATTTGGGGTCGGTAGACCCGAGTTATTTTGTAGGTGTATGTTTCTGGTTCCATTATGTCTCATTGTGCGTCGGTTTGTAGATGGTGGTGGTCATGAAGTCACAAGGATATTGTGTTGGTCACAGTTTTTTTGGTGTCGTTTCAGTTACATATTGGTTCATTTATATTTATATATGGATCAATTTGTGTATCAATTTATATTCAGTTATTTTTATTTCTTCATCTTAATTAGTTTATTTATTTGATACTCATTTATTGGGAATAAATATTTTCCACAGTAATTACTTTAATACCTGGGACTAGTTTCCAGCCTAGGGGGATCAGGATCACCCTTTAGGCCATGTTTGGAACCGGGTCACATGCCATTTGGAATGGAATCCCAACCAGGTTTGTGTCATGATTAATGTGTATAGAAAAATTATATATATATATATATTACTTTCTTGAAATGTTTTAATGGATTATATTTTAATTTCTACCAGTTCATTAAGTATTTATTGTCATATTAAATGAATAGTTGCAAAAATTAAATTTATAATATTTTTTAAAAATAATATTTTCTTAAACGATTTAAAATTCAGAAAATATTATAATTTAATAAATGAAGTTTACATGATTTTAAACATAATCCATTTTTCATTTATCTCTTTTTCCATTTATTGTATCATTCTTGACCCTTAAAGTGTAGACAAAATTAATATAATAGTAATTGTTCAAAAGGTTAACATGGTGTTACAAAAATTTAATGGTGAAAACATCATATAATCACATAAAACATTTTTTGGATGAGTGTATTTTGATAAAAACTCATACTATTATATATATATATATATCCTTATATATCTTTATTATGTAATATTGTTTTATATAAATTTAATAATTTTAGAAATTCGAAAAAAAATTCTTCCCCTCACTTATAAAAAAGAACCCCCTCTCTTATTCTACCTACACTTCAAGAGACATTATTATCCAATAATTTCCTAATTTCCTCCTACACAACACTGCTTATAATATAGAGGTATTATTTTTGACATTATTCTAATCTTATAGGGCTTAATGTGTAATGAAAAGGAGGTTTCTAGAATAAGTGGTATAGTTCTTAATCGAGCATTTTCATTTTGTTTCATATTAAACATCCTTCAAATCTCCTCCAACCATGATGAAATTATAAAATACCTATATTTCTGTAGGGTCTTGAAAAATCCGCAAATGAGATTATACCCAATTCCCCCCCATAGAATTGGGGGAAAGTATGGAGAAAAATCAAAGGACAACAGAAGCTGAACCGGTCTGCAGACTTGTACCATGAAAACGCTACGCAGCCAGTTCCGCGAAGCACCCCCTATGCGGACCGCAGTCGTTCACGGAATGGAGGCAGAGATCCTCTGCGGGCGCGAAGCAGGACAGGCGACGAACTGATCCACCGTCACGAACCGCCCCATCCGCAAACCGCGTCGACCGGCCGAAGCCACATCCGCTGTCGTTCGCGGAATGGAGTCGGAACCCGGTGCGGCAGCGAAGAACTCCCTGAGCTCGTTTGGTTCGCGCGAGAGAGGCCTTCAATTCCCCCCCACGAGTAACGGATTGACCAAGCCATCTGTAAAACAGGTTTTCGCTCATGGGCCTCCGTAAAAGGTGCTTCATGACCACAAATAATTCTCTTTACACACTCAATAAAAGGAGACTGAGGGGTAAGGGAAAAAGGGAGGACGATTGGGAGGATTCAGAGTAGATCGATCATATTTGGGTGGCACGGTTTAGAAGGAAGGCTTAGGAATTTGGAAACAGCGATGTTCCAGTTCGTGAACCAGAGCAGGTATTAATGCGAGAATGGATTAATATGGATCCAAAAAACGCATAATAATTTGGTGAATCGCGAACTTAAAATAAAAAAGAGAAGAAGACCATGAACCATAACCCCTCCGTGAATGCACCCCATGCGGACCAGGGTGTTTAGGCCTTTTTATGATCCGCTGCATCGTGTAGCACCCTCCTATGCAGGGGAAGCCTCGAACGACGAACCCCCAACCGGTGCCAACCATGGCTGTCACTGCTCACGTGGAACCCTCCGCATACCAACCTTGTACGCGGGCTGAACCCGAAGCTGCGAACCCTCCTAGTTCATGGATTTCCAATCAGTCAGCGGACCCTCCTGGTTTGCTGATAGCCCCTCTATCTGCGTACCACCATGGTTCGCGGATGACCTCTCAGTCCGCGGAACACCTTGGTTCGCGGACTTCTCCATCCGCGTAGCACTTCCCTACGTGAAGGGCGCCACAACCCATACCCTGGTATGACCCTTAGAATCCTCCGGAGATCCCATTCCACGAGCCATATAAAATACATCCAATCCAGCCTGATCCCCTGTGAATCCCTCATTGGCCTATTCATTGGCCCCAAGCCAAGGCCTCCACAAGAGCCACTGGATCCACATGGTGTAACCCTCAGGAGCATCAGTGCACCATTTTGAGTTCACATACCCATGGTAAGCGAGGTTGAAGGGGTTTCCCCGGCCGTTGAGCAGATTCTCAAAGCATTATTGGGTTCACATTCCCACGGTAATGTAGAGTCTGAGCTCGGGAGTCCCATTTATGCCCCTCCACATGTTCGGGATGGGGTGCTTCTCCCTTATTTAGGGGGTAGTAAAATACCCATCAGATTGAAGACCCCATTCACTTCCGTACTTCCCCCAGGAACAAGAGAGGTGACGGGCATAGGAGCACCTCTTTCCCTCTCCCTCTGTTCTTTGTCTCCATGGGCGTCTATCTCGGAGTAAGCCTCGACCTTATGGGCTGCTCTATGCGTAAGCCCCACACCACTTCTCACAGACGCACCTTTTGCGACGTGACCATCTAGTCCCTACTACCTCTTGTTTCTCACACCGAGAATGACTCACATGGTCTTAGAGTATGCATCTACCATGACATCCTCCTATGGGCCTCATTAGAGTGTAAGCCCCCATCCATTACTATGGGATTCCTCAGAGCATAAGCCCCACACTGATTCGAACTATGTGGACTTTGATCCCTGCCTCCTTGGTAGGGTATGCAGGAAGCCTCCAAGATGTTCATGCCCGAAAACCGGTCCATCCGACTATCATCACGTCGTTTCACCGCACCAACCCTAGTGCCGCCTTAATGAGTCCAGACTCCTCAGGGTCATTAATCCAATGAGGGATGGTAAACCTCGGGCATAAATGATTCTGAACCCCTGCGTTCAGCGGACCATTGCCAACTAGGATAAATCCATGGATACAATACTTGGGTATAAACCATTGGTTCGAGAACATATTAATGCATCTTAAATCTACAAGAGAGTCCCGAAACAGGAAATAATTCCCCCCAAAAGGGTGCGATGAGCCCGACTTTCCATCCTCTCAACCAATGTGAGTTCTTAAGCATCGCTGGCCAAACCACCTATCAGAAGCCTAACTTTGGAAATCAAGTCCACATATCATTGGATATGGAACCATTGGGAATTTCGAAACGAAAACTGGTGTACCCGACTTTAGAAATTGAGCAGGGGTCAGCCATCTGTGAGATCGATGGCTGGGCACGTTGGTCCTCTATCTCTCCTCGAAGGGGAATGGATCGAAACAAAAAAATGGTGAACCCGATGTGAATATTTAAACAAACATGACAGATTGAACCTAATCTCACCTAGTGCCCCCTTATACTCTCAAGGAGGTCCAAGCAAGGTCGTTAGTTACGCATGGGATCATGAAATGCTGCCTTACCGGGTTTGCTGTTTGACATGTTAAAATGTTCTACAGGTACCATCAGAACTCCCTTCGATCCAATGGAATCGCAAAGGAACTCACAAGCTCATGCTTCCAACAACGCAAGGATCGGGCATCCTCACCTACGGAGGACCACATCACCCACCCAAGATCTTCAATGCTGGGTCTCAGACGTGCTGATTCGAGAGTACCCCCTGAACGGTACTCTCTCAACGGTGGAGGCAGCCATGGATGCCCACCAATCTTCCAGAGCACGCCGGTTGCCTTCCCAGCAGTGGCCGCAACGGTAGATCCAGATAGCCCCTGTTGCTGTCTCCAACCGTTTCGGGAGTCTATCCCCGGAACGAGAAAATGCGTACCTCCCTTATCTTAGAGAGGTGGATGAGGTCGACACTGAGGACTGCATCCCTGCCGAACAGGGGTTCCACTCCATGGCCCCCGCCGGAAGGCATCATTGCGGTCACGCCGTGACTCAACATCCTCGTGCTGAGGAGGATCTCTCCTTGAGGGTTCAGACCCACGCTCCCTGAGCTTTAGCCCCTCGGACCTCCCGACGAGGGCGGCAGACGTACAATCAGGGACCGGTCAGCACCCTGGTCCTTGAGAAGGAGATCTAATGCCTAGCCATGGAGACATACCGCAAACAGGCACCTACATATGTTCCCTGCTCCCGAGCCCTCCATCCAGACATGGCGGCATCGTACGAGTCGTCACGCATCCTCGTCGAGCTCCATCATGCTCGTCGCTCATGCAGGACGACACTTACCCAGAAGGCACCTCTCCCTACCCAGGGTTGTGAAGCCCACTAGCATGACGTGGTGGTGACCCAACACTTGTAGGACCAGATCCTAGTCGGACCTCTTGACGGCTACCATCCCTGCATTGTGGCGATCAACAAATCCCACCACCCAGATGTGGCGGCAACTCATAGGAGGGCTCGTCTCCCCACCAACAAAGGCCACCGACTCGATACGGTGGGAAACCAACAAATGTAGGGTTAGCTCTCTGCAGATTCAAGTAAAGTCCGCCACCCTAATGTGGCAGAAAATGGAGAGATAAACCGGCATATCCTAGTACAGGGGAAGATTCATTCACCTACCCTGACACAGGATAATTATCGGTACCCACTGACCACCGGAGGACTGGAGCAGGATATTCCGAATCTGATACCGAAATGAGCCTTCATACCTGTTCTAGCCAAATATGTCTCTCTACATATCCTGGAAATGATGGGGGAGCAGGTATCAATCCTAGATCATATCTTGCAATCTTGTCAGAATGTAATTGCATCAGCGAGAACAGCAAGGACTCAGGCCCGTGAGCCCATCTCCCCAATTGAGGCGACTCATCTAAGAGATGAGATAACCGCCTCGGAGTAGATCTGCATCCATGTATCTTCCCAAGAGGGTCGCCGACCATATTCCGCGACAAAAGGGCAACCGGATCGAGCAGCTTCACTCGTTCCAACTGGGGGACTCACATCCATCACGGTGGATGCTCCAGAGCAGGCATATATCCCTGCTAAAAGTCAAGATGTTCATTGGTGTATCCCGACAACAACATAAGACCCAATTATATAGGGACCCAAACATGAAGGCCATTGTCAACAACAGACTGTCCCCGTTACCCGCAAGAGAGTGCCCCAAACGCACCGAAGGCAGCCTGAAAAGAAAGGGCGGGTTCATGACTCCGCTCTGCTAGAAGATGGGGTTCCCAATGCCGCTAATAACAAATCGAAGGCTCGAGGCACTGCCCACCCATTACCATATTATGGGAGTGGTAGTTTTAGTTGCGAAGGTCCTCCCTGCAATGTTTCTACGAGCAGCTCTGAAGGTCCTCCCCAGAGCACTCGTGGGGTATTCCCTCGGTGGCTTATAACGATCGATCACAAGATCTCCTTTTTTATGTGAGTCGCAGAAACCCTCAACATGACAAGAAGATCGATCATCAAGAAGGAACTCCACTTGCTATGGTTCACCCTGAATTTCCTCCCCATGGAATACACTTCAATCATTCTCCATGCAGTGGGACCACATATTATGACATTAGTCCTCGCTATCATAGCAGCAACTATGTCAGCCCTCCTTGAAATAACGTCTCATCACGAAAAGAAGGCACTCCACTTATCGTGGCCTTCTCTAAAGTTCCTCCTCAGGGGTTACATTGAAAAGACACTTCGCGCAGCCGGGCATCAGATCACAATGGTAGTCCTCACCACCCTGATAACAGAAGTCCTCCCCGTAGAGACGTCATGCAACGAGAAGGACCTAACCTCATTGTGGTACATTTTGGAGGCCCTCCCCAGGGTGAATCTCGCATATATTCTCCCTGTGGAAGCTATAATGGTAGTCGTCTCCATTTTCGCAGCTGTGATAGTAGTCCTCGCCACCACAACCTCCATTGCGAAGGTCCTCCCCGCAATGGCCCTAAGCAACAAGAAGGTCCTCCCACTGTTGTAGTGTGTCCTGAAGGTCCTCCCCAGGATTCACATCGAACATCAAGCCATGATGGTAATTCTCACCATGATGGCAGTTGTTGCGAAGGCCCTCCCCGTAATGACACTACACAGCCAGAAGGTCCTCCCCTTGCTGTGACACGCCTTGGAGGTCCTCCTCAGGGTGTGCCCTGCAAAAGTCCTCTATGCAGTGAAGCATCAAGCAGTTATAGTAGTCCTCGCCATTACGGCCTCCATTGTTGAGGCCCTCCCCACGATGACATAACATATCAACATGAAGGTACTCCCCCTGCCGAATCAAGCATAGAAAAGCCCTCGTATGCTGAGGTTCTCAGAAAGACGAGACCAAGCATGTCAGATTCCCAGCTAGTCGCTAACGACGCCCTTCTTCGATCAGCAGACGGTCCAGGGCAAAGTTCATCTTCTGAACCACCTCATAATCACCCACATGATGATTCAACACCTACCAGTCCCACTGCCTTCGACCACACTGTTGATTCAATAAGGTTTTCCTTATGACTTTTCCATTCCTTCCTGTTTTGAAAATCAAAAACACCTTATCTTTAAGGAAAGTCGCTTTTATAAGGAAAATCGCTTTTATAAGGAAAATCTCTTTTGTAAGAAAAATTATCCTTATCATATTTTTATTCATATATTTATTAAGTATAAGATTCGGACTCATTTCTATATTCTCGGAATCGTTTAAAACTTTGATATGAAGCATTCAGAATTCGGAACCTAAAACAGAATGCTTCATATCAAAGTTTCAAATGATTCTGAGAATATTGAAATGAGTCCGAAACTTGTACTTAAGAAATATATGAATGAAAATATGATAAGGATAATTTTTCTTACAAAAGATATTTTCCTTATAAAAGCGATTTTCCTTATAAAATCAATTTTCCTTAAAGATAAGGTGTTTGTGATTTTCAAAACAAGAAGGAATGGAAAAGTCATAAGGAAAACCTTATTGACTCAACAATCTCCCCCTTTTTGGAAAGCACAAACATCCTTACGAAAAAGAAATTCTAAGAAGAAAGAAAACATTAAGTCATATCTCCCTTTGCTTTGAGGATATTGATGAATACGACTAACTCCCCATTAGGCTTTGAAACTCTAAGGATCATATTCTAGATTTCTGGAACGAGATTTCTTTATGAATAAGAAAGTCTTCTTTAATGAGAAACTCCACCTTAGATAGACTCTTATTAGAGTTTGTTTTATTTTTCACCCTCTGTTAAGATTATTTTTCCCTTTATTAGATTTCTTTTCCTTCTCCCCCTTTGTGATTTTCAAAAAAAATTCAAGGTAATGGAAAATATAACAAGATACCTGAAAAAATTAGTAGCAACAACAAAAGAAACGAGCAAGTACAATTTTCATTAAGTTGGAAAGCTCAACAACAAGGAAGATTAGATACAAAAAAAAGATCAGATCTGTCTATTTTGGATCTTTTTCCTTTTCCATGAGGCCCTTAAGAATAGTCTTTATCTTCTTCAAGTCTTTATGGTCTTCCTCGGCTTGTTTCTCTAACATAATAATTCTTGCACTTTGAGCTTCAATCTTTTCTTCCTGGGCTTTAATATTTTTTTCCTGAGCATTAATCTTTTCTTCCTGAGCCTTCAATTTTTCTTCAAACTCAATCCAATGATCCCTTTCACACTTCCAGTTTTGAGAAACAGAATTCAGCTTCCCATTCAGATCTCTGACTTCTTGAATCTGGAAATTCTTTTCATATGTCAACATTTCTTCAAAGGATGAAGTATGCTAATTTATCTTCCTGTCTTATATCTCAAAAGAATCCTTCACATTACCTTGAAATTCATCAAATAACCTCATCTCTTCTACAGCTTTCCTCAACCAGCTAGTCATCCTCTTGCAAGATCTTTTGTGGGCTTCATATCCGACAAAGAAAGTTTTGAACTGAGCCTCTATTTAAACACACTTGTCCATAACCATGGATATAGAATCTGTTTTCTGATTCAAAGCATGTTGGAGCATCTGGAATCTTGAATCAATACTTGAGAAGGGCGAAATAGTACCTACCAACTTCTTTAAAGACTGAACAACAAAGTCATCCCCAACGAAGATGACTCCGAATCCGAGACTTGCTTGGAGAATCTTCTTCTTCAAAATGATCAACCTTCTTCTTAGAAGAATCACCAACTTCCCTTATCTTTACAACCACTAAGCTCAAGGTATCAATAACAAGATGTTTTCCCTTGTCCTTTTTTGGAACGGATTCCTATTCTGGAGTTCTCTTTTCACTGTCAGACAGTTGAACAATATTGTCTTCCTCATCAGAAAATTTTTGAGCACCAACCTCTACATTAATCACTTGAGCAATATCTTGTAGAAGTTTTTCTTCCTCTGCATGATAAGATACTTATTCTTCTCATTTCTTTTCATCCATCACTGGAGTGACTAGCTTAGCAGACTCAGCTTCTGAGGTTCGGAGCGACAAATGTTCCGAAGGAGTCCCCTTATAAACATCTAGTTATTTCAAAACATCTCCCGTGTCACCACTACCTTCAGCAACAGCTTATTCCTCTTCCACTTGCTCAACATGATCATCTTCCTCAACAGGCTTAGCAAATGCCTCTTTCAGAGCGACAAAGTCTCTTCCTGGAGTCTCAGGTAGAGATTCCAATGAAAAAGATCTCGGAATAGGAATGTTCGCAGAAACCATCTCATTAAACTTCAACAATGCCTGAGCTACCTTAGCTTCAGACAACTTCTTCTTAAGCTTCTTTTCTTTCACTTGATTATCTAGCTCATCCGCAGTTCTTTCCTTCAAGGCCTTAGCCTCCGCAGGATCCAAGCCAAACTGAGGCTCCCCTTGCACACTCTTCTCTTTAATTTCCCTCCACTTAGAAACTACCTCATCTGGGTAAGCTTTCTTCTTAATCGGTTTTGGAGGTGCGGAATGAACTTCCTTAGACTTGGGATTCTTTGCTTCAACTTCAACTTCATTCAACTTTCTCTTCCTCACTGGCTTAGAGGATTCCGGATCAGCAACTTTCGGAACCTTTTCTTCTTGAGCAGGTTAATCAATAAACTGACCAGTCTTCTTGTCGAAGGCTACATCCATCCTTTTGAGTGTACCATCACTCACCATCATAATTTTGCAAACACTTGGCTTAGACTTGCACGCCTCCTTGAAAGACTCAAGGCACCGAACTATAAACTTTGAGAGGATTGCTAGATACATTAAGATCCAAGCATTCAAATTCCATTTCTTAACATTCTCAAGAGTAATGAGAATGTGCTTCATTAGGTTGAACTTCCTCAAATTTATTAGAAAATCTAGGATGAAGATCTCACTCTTCTTCAAACTATCTTTGTCACCCTTTATCAGTACGATAAGACCTTGTACCCATAATTCTAGAATCCGGAAATTTGTAGATAGAGAAGCAATCTTCGGAGCCTTATCATCTGACAGTCTGAGAGTTTCCAAAGCCTTTTCCTTGTCGAAGCTTCCCTTTGAATCCGGAAAAACATGAGAAATGAACTCAGCTTCTCCTTCATAGGTCAGCCCTACCAAGCTAGCTGCCTTTTCATACGAAAGTTTATAAGTCTTTCCATAAGACTTAAACAAAAATTTCTCCCTATAATTTTCCATAACGAAGGAAACTGTCTCATAGAATTCTATAAGAAAATCTGAATAAACTTCATCTTGATTTCCTGGGTTGGACACAGCAATATCTTCCCATCCATTGAGCTTAATATTATTGGATATAAGAGAATCATACTTGTTGAAGAAATCATGATGAACCAACCTTTCTCTATATACCAACAACTTTGAAATTGGCTTAGAGGAAGTCATGTATTGAGAAGCTACTTCCATAGACATTCAGATATGAAGACCTCTGAGAAGTTCGGAATGAAGAAAGATGAAGTTCGGAACGGTCTTAAAACAGAGAGGCAGAGCTTCGGGATGCTGGAGCTTGAAAACCATTGTGGGACTACCATTTGGGGTCCCCTTTATATAGGCAACGAGAAGACGATTCAACTTCCACGGTTAATCGAACAGTTGTGACAAGTTGAGATCAGATCTGATGGTTGAAAACCAATTCTAATGAAAACTTGAATCCGATCTTTTGAGGTATTTATTAAAACAAAGATTAAAGAAAATTATAATTCGAAAACAAAATATAAGAAAATTCCAGCAAGTAAAGTACGACTATGAAAACTTGAGTAAGGAAATCATACCTTTTGGATTGGATTAGGAGGATTATTTGTAATGTGCAATATAAAAAAAATGACTACGAAAAATCTTTATTACAAAAAGAAATAGTTCGCAAAACTCACTACAAAAAACAAATTCAGTACGGAAAACTCAGTACAAAAAATATTATAAGGATTTTAGTATGAAAATTTCATTATAAAGGAAAAAAATGAAAGGAAAAAAACTAATAATGAAAGTCTCAGTACAAAAATCTCATTATGGAAATACCAGTACAAAATTTTTCCTTTCCGGAAGTTTTCAATACGAAAATTTCCATTCCAGAATTTTTCTATACGAAAATATCTTATTCTGAAAATTTCAGTTCCAGAAATTTCCATTCCGTAATTTTAGTTCCCAAAAGTTTGAAAAAAAACTTTGAAAATATTAGTTACTCTAACAAACAAATGTACTCCCCCTATAAAAAGGAGTTTATTACTGTAAGGAGATTTTTTCAACAGAAAGTTAATTAAAAAAGATTACCTTACGGTTATCATTCCTAACTTCTGTTTAATGTATTGAAATCTATCAGAAAGCAAAGATTTTGTGAAAATATCAGAAAGTTTATCTTGCGTTCAGATAAATTGAAGAATGATATCTCCTTTTTGTGTGTGATCCCTAAGAAAGTGATGCCTAAGATCTATGTGTTTTGCACGAGAGTGATGTGCATGGTTCTTACTAAGGGAAATGGCACTTGTGTTATCACACAAAATTTGTGTTTTAGAAAAACTCAAGACATAGTCAGTGAGTGTGTGTTGCATCCACAACACTTGAGCACAAAAACTTCCAACTACTACATACTCAGCTTCAGCGGTGGAGAGTGCTACAGAATGTTGCTTCTTGCAAGACCAAGAAACTAATGAATCTCCTAAGAAATGACAAGTTCATGATGTACTTTTTCTATCCATTCTACATCATCCAAAGTTGGCATCAGAAAAGCTTTTTAGGACAAAATCATTTCTAGAAGTATAAAATAATCATAGATCCATGGTTCCCTTAAGGTAGCGAAAAATTCTTTTTACTGCCTTTAAGTGAGATTCCTTAGGATTGGATTGATATCTTGCACATAAGCATACTAAGAACATTAAGTCTGGTCGACTAGCTGTTAAGTAAAGCAAACTTCCTATCATACCTCTAAAAGATGTTTGATCTACTGGTTTCCCAGCTTCATCAAGATCTAAAGAGTTTGAGGTACCAATGGGAGTACTTATACTCTTAGTGTTTTAAAAACCATAATTTTTGAGAAGATATTTAATATACTTATATTGAGATATCTCGGTTACTTCTGGTTTTTGAGAAATTTGAAAACCAAGGAAAAAGTTTAACTCACCCATCATACTCATTTCAAACTCAGATTTCATTAGACATGCAAAATATTCAGTTAAAGATTGCTGAGTTGAACCAAATATGATTTCATCAACATAAATTTGAACAATCAAAAAAATTTTCTTATCTTTCTTTATAAAAAGAGTTGGATCTACATTTCCCTTAACATGGTTATTTTGAAGCAAAAATCTTGTGAGTCTATCATACCATGCTCGTGGGGATTTTTTAAGACCGTACAGAGCTTTGGTAAGTCTAAAAACATAATCAGGATGTTTTGTATCTTCAAAGCCAGGAGGTTTTTCAACAAAAACTTCCTCTTGAACATAACTGTTTAGAAAAGCACATTTCACATCCATTTGAAAAAGATTAAAATTAAAGAAAGCTGCAAAGGAAAGTAGAATACAGATAGATTCAAGTCTAGCTACTGGAGCATAGGTTTCTTCATAGTCTATTCCCTCTAGCTGATTATAGTCTTTAGCAATAAGTCTAGCTTTATTTCTTATTATGACTCCATTTTCATCACATTTATTTCTGAAAATCCATTTAACTCCAATTACAGATGTTTCCTTAGGTCTTTCAACCAAATTCCAGACTTTATTCCTTTTGAATTCATTTAGTTCATCTTGCATGGCTTTGATCCAATCATCATCACCTAAAGCTTCATCAGTGCTTTTGGGTTATAATTTGGAAAGGAATGCTAGATGTTCTACTTCATTTCTTAAGGAACTTCTAGTCCTTACAGGTTTATTTACATCACCAATGATACTATCACTAGGATGATTATTAAGAAACACCTAATTTGGGTTTTGAAAAGCCTGTTCATCAACATAGGGTAGAAAGTCTTCTGGGGTAAATGTTTCAGAATTATCTTCTTGAACAATACCCTTATCAGAAGGTTCTTCTATCAAAGGTTGACAATCAGTTTTTGAAAACACATCTGAGGATGTAGGCTGGGATGATTTAAAAACAAAAGGATCAGACTCATCAAATTTAACATGCACTGTTTCTTCAACAGTACAAGTATTTTTATTAAAAACTCTATATCCCATAGAAGTTGTGGAATAACCTAAGAAAATTCCTTCATCAGATTTTAGTGCGAATTTATGTAAGTTATCTTTAGTATTCAAAATGAATACATTGCAACCAAAAACCTTGAAGTAGGATAGTCTTGGTTTTCTACCATTCCATAACTCATAAGGGGTTTTATTAAGAAAAGGTCTAATCAAAACTCGATTTATAGTGTAGAAATCAGTACTTACAGCTTCAGCCCAGAAATGACTAGCTATAGAATATTCACTCAACATGGTTTTAGTTATCTCTAGAATAATTCTATTTCTTCTCTCAACTACACCATTTTGTTGAGGAGTTCTAGGTGCTGAAAAATTGTGAGTAATACCTTTTTTACTACAAAAAGTTTCAAAATCAGAATTTTGAAATTCTCCTCCATGATCACTATGTATAGTTTTCAATGGAAGGTTTTTCTCATTTTTAACTTGATCTCTAAATCTTTTGAAATAAGAAAATTCTTCAGACTTCCTTGCTAGAAAATAAACCCAAGTAAATCTAGTGTAATCATCAACTAGAACAAACACATAATATTTGCCTCCAATACTTCCAGTATATGTTGGACCAAAAAGATCCATGTGCACTAACTGTAATGCATCAGTTTTTGAGAATTCACCGATTGATTTAAAACTAGATTTATGTTTCTTGCCATATTGACAAGGATCACAAACTTTAGAAGAATCAAATCTAAGCTCCGGTAGATCCTTAACTAGTTTCTTCTTAGAAAGTTTATATAGGTTTCTAAGGTTATAGTGACATAGTTTTCTATGCCATAACCAGGAATGATCTTCCATTGCACTTAAGCAAGGTAAATCTTGGCTCTTGAGGTCTTCTAGGTTCAAAGTCTAAACATTCTCTTTCCTATTGGCTTAGAGAATAAATTCTTCCTTCGAATTGTGAACTAAGAACTTATTATTCCTAAAATTCACAAGATACCCTTCATCACATAACTGACTTATGCTAATGAGGTTTTGCTTAAGATCCTTAACAAAAAGAACATTTGAAATCAAAGTTTTTCCTAAATGAAAAATATTACCAATACCAACAGTCTCTCCCTTAGCATTTTCTCCGAAAGTTACCTTTCCTCCTTTCGTTTTGATAATCTTTTCAAAATATCTTTTGTTACCAGTCATGTTCCGGGAACATCCACTATCCATGTACCATGTATTGTTGCTGGTACTCTCTTTATTTTCCTGAACTCAAGAAGAGAATTAGACTTTCGGTATCCAAACTTTTTTGGATCCGAGATTACTAGATAAAAAAATTTTAGGAACCCACATCTTCTTGGAAAAGTAAGCTTTGTGAAATCCTAAGGATTGGGTTTTGTTTAAGGAACAATTATTTGCCCTGTGACCACCACATTGACACTTGGTACAAAATGGGGTACTTTGAGGAACAATATAATTGTTACTAAAAAATGGTTTTGCATGGGTATAACCAAATCCAGATTTATTTATTAAAGGTCATATTTGGGAATACATTTTATCAAAATTTTCCTTACCATGGGTAAAGTTTGATAAACACTTCTTTAAGTAAACAATTTCGGAAATGAGTTTTATAACCAAGTTTTTATCCTCAAAATCATTATTTTTAGATCTAGAGCTAGGCTCGAAAACATTTTCCTTAGAAATTACTTTTTCTAACTCTTTAGAATGTTTTTTCTTCTCAGAACTTAATTCCTCAAGAATTTTTGAAATACTTTCAAAATCAGCATTTTTCGTATCAAGATCTATAGAAAGATCTGATATCTCCTTTTTAAGAATATAATTCCTAGAGTTTTTATTATCAAGTTTCTTATTGAGTTTGGAATTCTCAATCTAAAGAATTTCAGAAAACTTAGAGACTTCTTCATAAGTAGGTAAAGTATTTTCTTCATCAGAAGAGGATTCTTCATCAGAAGAGTTATAATACTTACTATCATTAGAATTTAAAGAAACATTGGTCAATGATTCAGAATTTCGTACCGTAGCCATAAAACAATGATTATCAATAGGTAATCCGGCTATAAGACCAAGATTCTTCTGTCCTAAAGATTCTTAATCAGAAGATTCATCTGAAGAATCAACACCACTGGCACTCCATGTAACACCCCGAGATTTTATGAAAAATATTCTTTTTAATTTCATTAATGTCTTGTGTTGTACACTACACCAAAAGGATCTTTCACAACACTCATACTTGACTTGCCTTTAATTACACTCAATCGCGACCTTCCTTGATAGCGTGTGTTGTACGCAATACCGAGTTTCACTCAACAACGATATGCTATTAAAATATTATTAAAACTAGCCGTTATGAATAGTAATAACCAATTTTTGAAATTTTGTAAATTTTATTTTTCAAAATGGACTTCATTTTTGGATTCGGAATATCGAAATTAGCTTAGGGTAAAATTTTGGTAATTTTCGGATAACTTTCATATTTTGATGAATAGTGGAAATTAATAAATTTTAATTAAAAACAACTTTTTCAATCGAAATAATTAATAGTGATAAATTATTAATTTTAGTGGTTTAAAAGTATATTTAGAATATATTTTTACAATTTAATACAATGATGGTCATTGGATGTAATTTCACATTTAAACCAGTTATAAACAAGTTTCAATCTTTTGATAGTTTTTATCTCTTAAAAACACGCTATTTGTTTTTACGACGGGAATTAATTTTTAAATTAGTTAATGCAACTGATATGTTTTGAATTTGGTAAAATAGACATAATTTTTGAGTTCATAATATCAAATATAGCTTAGCCCTAATTTTTGGTATTTTTCTGAAAACTTTCAATTTTTGATAAATAGTGAAACCACTAAGTGGTAGTTAAAAAAAAATTGAATTGTTCATAAAACTTAATTTTACCGCTTCTGTGAGTGGAATTTCAAAAATCCGAGAGACACGGTTGATGTAAGTAAGCAAAATGTGGTTCAATGAGATGAAAATAATTTTTTGGTGAATAGTAACTTTTTACTTTTTTTACCACGGTTAAAAGTAAATAGGGTAATTAAGGGTAGAAATGATATTATTATTACCCTAAGACATGTCCTAATTCTATTGGACAAGTGTAATTCGGCCAAAAACAAACTTAGGAATAAACTATGACCATTTAGGCCCACTTGGATTAGATTAGGACATTTATTATTAATTTATTTAAAGAATGGTTAAAAGAGTTAAAATCAAAGTTTATTTACTAAAACATTTTTAATATGGGGTTATACAAAAGATAAATTAGACTATAAATATTTATTAGAAAGATAAAACGATTTCCTACATAATGGTATTTTATTTGTGTAACACCCCAAGATTTCATAGTGTGTTATTTCTTCAAAATAATTCAATAACTTGCACTACACGCAACACCGAGTTCAATTGCACCACGACTTACCAAAAAAAAAGCCATTAAAAGAGGTCATGAATAGAATTAACTACATTTTTAACTTTATATAATCCTTATAATTTTAGAATCCATATTATGAGTTTCTTAGTCATAATGCAAGAACAGATTCATTTTCAGTATTGCACTTTTATCAACTTTAATAGTGAACCCTTTCTAAATACTATATTTTAAACTTTTTGACTAAATGGGGACATCAAAAATTTAAAATGAAACATCCCAAGCTTCTACGGTACGCTTCTCTTTGAATAATGTGATAGCGTGTGTTGTACGCAACACCGAGTTCTAACAACCAATTAAACTAGCCGTTATGAATAGTAATAACTACTTTTTAAAATTATATATATTTTATATTTCAAAATGGACTTCATTTTTGGATTCTGAATATCTAATTTAGCCTAAGTTGAAATTTTGGTACTTTTCGGATAACTTTCATATTTTGATGAATAGTGAAAATTACTAAATTTTAATTAAAAACAACTTTTTTAATCAAAATAATTAATAGTGATAAATTATGAATTTGATTGGTTTGAAAGTATATTTAGAATATATTTTTACCATTTAATATAATGTTGGTCATTGGACATAATTTTACAATTAAACCAAACATAAACAAGTGCCAATCTTTTGATAGTTATTATCTCTTAAAAACACGCTTTTTGTTTTGACAGCGGGAATTAATTTTAAATTAATTTCTGCCACTTCTGTGTTTTGAATTTAGAAAAATGGATTCCATATTTGGAATCAGGATGTCCAAATTGTGTAAATAGGTAACTTTTATTTTTAGACATTTTGAATAATTACTGTGGTAAATATTTTATTTACCATGGTTAAGGGTAAATCCGGTAAATAAGGGTTAAAAAATAATATTATAATAATACAAAATTAACCTAAAACGTGTCCTAACCTTATTGGTGGACACATACCCGACCATGAGCATCCTTGGGTCAATTTGGGGACCCCATGGAGCCACTTGTATGTGGTAGGGACACATTATATTAATAAAGTTAAAATAAAAATAAAAATGGCATAAGCTTACATCTTTTAGAAGAACAATTTTTACATAGGGTTATACATGTTGGATTTTCGATTATAAATATTCATTAGAAAGCTAAAACGATTTCCTACATGATGATATTTTATTTATAATTTTTAGACATCAAATAAGTTAAATTATTAATGACACAATAATGATGCAATGTTTACCTCATTAATAAATCATTGAAATAAATAATATTATAATGATTAAAATATTATCTAAAACCTGTCCAATTCTTATTGGTTGATGTTATTTAGAATATGAGTCATCTTATCTTCGACCTCAATGATTTTTGGACCATTATAAACCGAATATAATTATATTATAAAGTAATACTTTCACTCTTTCCTAAAGAGCCCCTCCTCTCCCTTATAAAAGGAGACCACTTCTACTCATTACTCACACCTCTCAAGCCACTTGGCTCGTCCAAACTCTGCCCAAATAATCTCCCCACATCCCTCTCCTCCTCCTTGAAGCTTACCCTTAGGCAGAAAGCATTTCAAGAAGTCCTTTGGTTCCAACCAAAGTGAGTTACCTAAATTAAAGGTAACGATTTCTCTTAAATTATTTTCATTTATTTTGCTTCTCCAACCCCCAAACTCTTTTTATTTCCTTTCTTTTGTAACAACACCAGTATCCTAAATATACTAGTATGTTGTTATAAGAAGGATTCAAACTACACATACACACAACTCCATCTAATGGATGATGAACATAATGTTTCTGTGGATGGCAAACTAACGCCTCACGAAACGATGATTGTTCAAATACATCTTACCGCCTCTCATGGTGGCCATTATGATGGCACTGTAATTAAATATGATATTAATGATATATATTTTATATATAAGCTTCTGTAATTCCATTTTATTTCATACCATTATTCATTTCATGTTGTATATACATACGATAATTTCATTTGAGGAAGTGCGGACTACCGCCCCCTTAAAATGATATGACTCGTTCATACCACACATGGAACGTATAAAGGATGGTGTTAATGAACATAAGTAACATATATAAAATATTATATTATACTGGAATAGTAATATACCTATGTATCATTTGGATTCGATTCTTTTAAAATAAAAATTAAATGGAAGTAGCGTTCGTGCGTACGTACGGACTACCGTCTCCCCGAACGCGATGAGATTCATTCTCCATCGTATCCATTCAAGTATAATTATCATTTAATGATTTAAAAATGATGTTTAAGGACTTGATATCATTCTGGATATGAATAAGATACAACAAACATGTCTTATGTAACAAAACATATAAAGAAAATGAGTAAGTTAACACCCGAAACGGCGATAATACTAAGATATTATTATCAAATCAATATTAAAAGATCATATATGATATCATATTAATGTATATGATTCTTGTATAATTTAGTAACAATTATTTCACTATTATACAGGAGGTTAACCTACCCCAACCAAGGAAAAGTACAAGGTAATGGTTATTTCACAATCTCTTCATTATCTGAGGTTGTATTATACGTAATAATCTACTGGGACCTCTTTATCATCCACATCCATGTTTCTTCGAAATGTATTTCAAAACATTTTTACTATTTACAAGAATATGGGTTAAAGTCATTTATACCCTTGTTTGACTTTTTATAAGAGGTTTATAAAGGAATCTTTCCGTCGTTTTCAAAACAAGGTCCTTTTTAACCTTTTCGACAGAATTGAGGTAAGAATGTTTTTTTTAACTTATACGGCGGGTGCGGTTATTTTCCTTCGTTATAAAATCGTCGAAGCTTTCCATACAAGCTTATAAGAATATTTTCAATGAAAATGTTTTATTTTATATGGATCTTAAATGATTTTAAAATAAAAGGAGATACTTCTTTAAAAAGAATTTTGATTTCATCTATGTCAACATCCTTTGATGGATTTTAAGATTATTTGAAGTTGATTTATTATGATACAAAACTTCTATATTGTATTGAAGGTTTTGTGATATGTTTGACTGTGGATGTGCTATTTTTATACCATTCATAGTTTATGGTGAAATTATTGACATTTCATATGCTAGTTTTAATACGAATGTTTATGTTATGTTTAAACCTTTTCATATGGGAATGCATTGGACTTAATAAGTGACGGGTGGAGCCCGCTATAGCTCCTCGATGCATCGGTAGGTCTCATGAGACAAACTAGTGTCTTGGCACAAGGCCTTGACAAAATCGTATTTGTAGTCTTGGCACGAGGCCTTGGCTATGTGGTTATGATAGTCTGGCATTATGCATTCCAACATTATGAAAGTGGTTATTGATTTTGCATGTGATTATTCGATTAGTAGAATATCCATGTGAATAATTAAATGGAATTATTTCATTTTACTTTTGCCATACTATGTTTAAGTTCATGTTTAAAAGGCTTTTGTTTTAGTAATTCATTGCCTTAAATGTTTATGCTTATTTTGAATGTTCCGCTATATTGTTATCCTTACTGGGCATTTGAGCTCACCCCTTTTCTATGTTTTATTTTTCCCAGGTAGTGAAGAAGTAAATTATGATTGACTTGCAGGGATATTATGAGGGGTTAATAGTGTGGATATGAATACTTTGTTGTTGTAGTAGTTTTTCACTTTGAAATGTAATGTAAAACTTTATGAATATATCTAGTGTTTCCAAGGCTACTAAACCAATCGGTCTTTCGAGATTTGACCTTTCTTGTGATCATGCCAATGTTACGAAGTAATGCACCGACTCTGGGTAGCTGGGGTCGGGGCGTTACAGTTGGTATCAGAGGAAGTTTAGTACAAACCTTGGAAACTATATTTAGATAATCTATGATTAGAGCACGTAGACGTAAGATGAACTTTGAGGATTGGTATAGAAGAACTTCCTAGAATTTTGGTATTGTAGAGAATTTGTGAGTTTTCCGAGCAATACATCCCTGTCTGGATACGAGCAGGTAGAGGCGGCTCTGGCACAGATGTACCTAGGGGTAAAACCCGAAAACACCGCTTTGAGCTAGACTCGAACGGGAACTGGTGCACGACAACGGGCCTTGCTGCACTCTTGGTTACGACACTCCCGGGGGATATGCTTAGGATAACTCTCATTTTCTTTACAAATCATTATGAAGGGTTTATGAGTATATACTTTCTCAAAGAAAACATTTTTATGATTATGGATTATATCCATAAATAGTTGAATTTATGTTAAGTGTTTTATAAGTATGGGATTATGTATTTTGATTCATAAACTGATCTAGTGTATGCCATTGTTTAGAAATGGCGCCCAGTAGAAGGAATGAGAACTCCGGAAATGCACATGATCCAAAGAGAAGGAAGGATCATATATTTCATGGTCTTAAGCTAGAATTTATAAGAGAAATAGTCTCCCATGTATTATCATCATATGAAGAAATAATATCATGTGTTGATAAGATAAGTAAAGAGTTTACTGAGTCCTATTGCTTTGAAGGGAAGCAAGAGAAGAAAAGGATGGAAGAGAAAAAGATGGATAAAGGAAAGAGGGAAAAGAAGAATTTTCCCATATGTGGTAACTGTGGAAAGAAACACCCTGGAACTTGCCTGAAAGGAATGGGAGTTTGTTATAAGTGTGGAGGAAAAGGGCACAAAGTACGTGACTGCAAGGGTAAGAAAATGGTTTCAAATGTACAATGCTTCATTTGCAAGGAGTTTGGACACTACGCGAACCTATGTCCCAGTCATCAGACTATGACGCAAATTATGCTATTGGATAATAATCAAGTTATGATACTACCACAGATGAAGAGGAATGATTAGAGTTCTTATGTTGATTATGTCAATTGAGTGTTGTATCAACAATGTACTTGTTATAATAATTATGGAGTATATAAGGATTGTACTACAGTACTATTTCATTAAGGACTTGAGATTGTGTGGAACAAAGAAAAGTGACTCAATAGCAGGATAAATTTTTGGAAAAAATATGGTTGAGAGAATGATAAATCATAATATAGTTCTGATACTGAGGTAGTGATTTTGGAATAATATGTGATTGTTTTGGATAAATTATATTGGATATTCTTGACTACCCTGGAACTGATTAATGATTTGTATATTCCATCATTGTTGGGGTTTAAAACATTTTTGGATTAATGAAGTATATCCAACTTTCTATATGGAATAAGGGAGCATGAATGTAATCAATAAGGAATATGGTAATTCAGGATGTTTCGGTGTATTAAAAGAATACATGATGAAAGTATTCATATGCTATTACGGGGTAAAAAGGATCTATATTATGTTTACCTTCCTTATGAATGTTGGACTGTGAGTTTGGACAGAAGTATTTTGGATAGTTCTTGTTTGGATTATTTTGGATTTCCATAAAAGGACAACTCGGAGGTCGGACGACAACCCGTCGCGTCCGGCAAGGCTGCGAGACTTGAACCCGCAACCGAAGGGAGACAAGGGTGTATCACCTACCACTATCCCACGAGATGTCCTGGATTAAATAAAGTAGTTTTTTAAAAGATCTAGTAGATGAATTATAAATTTGTTTATTTTGGAACCCTCTATGAATAGTATAAATAGAATTTTTTTACGAGTGAATGATGAGTTTTGGTAGAAATTTATTAATGGATAAAACTCTAATTATAAACTAAGTATATCTCCTTATGATCTTAGCCAATCTCATAAATAAATTCCTCATCATTAATAAAAGGAACTTAGAACAAAAATGTTGTCCTAGATGGTACCTTAAATCATCACTAATTTATGGCTTTGGGATTGTTGGCCTTTTCATAGCCATGTTCTCTACCACTCTCCATCAGATAATTGATGGCTAGATTTTTCTTCCATATCCATATTTTCTTACATAGAACCCTAGTATGTGTTATTTTCGGTAATCTTCATACTTTCCACTCTTTATTTAAAATAGAGGCCTCATTAATTAATTTTTCGATGTGGGATTTCAACTAAGATATTTTGAAACGTCAAAAATGTGTTATCCCAATACCCTATGTTTTGTTGAACCGATGGTATTTCAAATCATCATAGATTGATGATTTTAAGGACCTAAATTTTATACTTGTTTGTGATTGATGACCTCAATCACTACCTATAAATATTTACGTTTTTCCTCCAATTATATGTCTCTAATTTCCACCAATGGTCTCCTAATCGAGATCATAATTTGATGGTGACCCTTTCATTTCTCTTTTCCTCATATTAAGAATAAATTTTAGTAACCCAATTTCCGATGTGGGTTTTCCCATAAAGATATTTTTTATTTTCAACCTTTTATTTTCGAAGAACAATTTCAAATTGCGAGGACGCAATTTATTGAAGGAGGGGAGAATGTAACACCACAAGATTTCATAGTGTGTTATTTCTTCAAAATAATTCAATAACTTGCACTACACGCAACACCGAGTTCAATTGCACCATGACTTACCAAAAAAAAGCCATTAAAAGAGGTCATGAATAGAATTAACTACATTTTTAACTTTATATAATCCTTATAATTTTAGAATCCATATTATGAGTTTCTTAGTCATAATGCAAGAACAGATTCATTTTCAGTATTGCACTTTTATCAACTTTAATAGTGAACCCTTTCTAAATACAATATTTTAAAATTTTTGACTAAATGGGGACATCAAAAATTTAAAATGAAACATCCCAAGCTTCTACGGTACGCTTCTCTTTGAATAATGTGATAGCGTGTGTTGTACGCAACACCGAGTTCTAACAACCAATTAAACTAGCCGTTATGAATAGTAATAACTACTTTTTAAAATTATATATATTTTATATTTCAAAATGGACTTCATTTTTGGATTCGGAATATCTAATTTAGCCTAAGTTGAAATTTTGGTACTTTTCGGATAACTTTCATATTTTGATGAATAGTGAAAATTACTAAATTTTAATTAAAAACAACTTTTTTAATCAAAATAATTAATAGTGATAAATTATGAATTTGATTGGTTTGAAAGTATATTTAGAATATATTTTTACCATTTAATATAATGTTGGTCATTGGACATAATTTTACAATTAAACCAAACATAAACAAGTGCCAATCTTTTGATAGTTATTATCTCTTAAAAACACGCTTTTTGTTTTGATAGCGGGAATTAATTTTAAATTAATTTCTTCCACTTCTGTGTTTTGAATTTAGAAAAATGGATTCCATATTTGGAATCAGGATTTCCAAATTGTGTAAATAGGTAACTTTTATTTTTAGACATTTTGAATAATTACTGTGGTAAATATTTTATTTACCATGGTTAAGGGTAAATCCGGTAAATAGGGGTTAACAAATAATATTATAATAATACAAAATTAACCTAAAACGTGTCCTAACCTTATTGGTGGACACATACCCGACCATGAGAATCCTTGGGTCAATTTGGGGACCCCTTGGAGCCACTTGTATGTGGTAGGGACACATTATATTAATAAAGTTAAAATAAAAATAAAAATGGCATAAGCTTACATCTTTTAGAAGAACAATTTTTACATAGGGTTATACATGTTGGATTTTCGATTATAAATATTCATTAGAAAGATAAAAATATTTCCTACATGATGATATTTTATTTATAATTTTTAGACATCAAATAAGTTAAATTATTAATGACACAATAATGATGTAATGTTTACCTCATTAATAAATCATTGAAATAAATAATATTATAATGATTAAAATATTATCTAAAACCTGTCCAATTCTTATTGGTTGATGTTATTTAGAATATTAGTCCTCTTATCTTCGACCTCAATGATTTTTGGACCATTATAAACAGAATATAATTATATTATAAAGTAATACTTTCACTCTTTCCTAAAGAGCCCCTCCTCTCCCTTATAAAAGGAGACCACTTCTACTCATTCCTCACACCTCTCAAGCCACTTGGCTCGTCCAAACTCTGCCCAACTAAGCTCCCCACATCCCTCTCCTCCTCCTTGAAGCTTACCCTTAGGCAGAAAGCATTTCAAGAAGTCCTTTGGTTCCAACCAAAGTGAGTTACCTAAATTAAAGGTAACGATTTCTCTTAAATTATTTTCATTTATTTTGCTTCTCCAACCCCCAAACTCTTTTTATTTCCTTTCTTTTGTAACAACACCAGTATCCTAAATATACTAGTATGTTGTTATAAGAAGGATTCAAACTACACATACACACAACTCCATCTAATGGATGATGAACATAATGTTTCTGTGGATGACAAACTAACGCCTCACGAAACGATGATTGTTCAAATACATCTTACCGCCTCTCATGGTGGCCATTATGATGGCACTGTAATTAAATATGATATTAATGATATATATTTTATATATAATCTTCTGTAATTCCATTTTATGTCATACCATTATTCGTTTCATGTTGTATATACATACGATAATTTCATTTGAGGAAGTGCGGACTACCGCCCCCTTAAAATGATATGACTCGTTCATACCACACATGGAACGTATAAAGGATGGTGTTAATGAACTTAAGTAACATATATAAAATATTATATTATACTGGAATAGTAATATACCTATGTATCATTTGGATTCGATTCTTTTAAAATAAAAATTAAATGGAAGTAGCGTTCGTGCGTACGTACGGACTACCGTCTCCACGAACGCGATGAGATTCATTCTCCATCGTATCCATTCAAGTATAATTATCATTTAATGATTTAAAAATGATGTTTAAGGACTTTATATCATTCTGGATATGAATAAGATACAACAAACATGACTTATGTAACAAAACATATAAAGAAAATGAGTAAGTTAACACCCGAAACGACGATAATACTAAGATATTATTATCAAATCAATATTAAAAGATCATATATGATATCATATTAATGTATATGATTCTTGTATAATTTAGTAACAATTATTTCACTATTATACAGGAGGTTAACCTACCCCAACCAAGGAAAAGTACAAGGTAAGGGTTATTTCACAATCTCTTCATTATCCGAGGTTGTATTATACGTAATAATCTACTGGGACCTCTTTATCATCCACATCCATGTTTCTTCGAAATGTATTTCAAAACATTTTTACTATTTACAAGAATATGGGTTAAAGTCATTTATACCCTTGTTTGACTTTTTATAAGAGGTTTATAAAGGAATCTTTCCGTCGTTTTCAAAACAAGGTCCTTTTTAACCTTTTCGACAGAATTGAGGTAAGAATGTTTTTTTTAACTTATACGGCGGGTGCGGTTATTTTCCGCCGTTATAAAATCGTCGAAGCTTTCCATACAAGCTTATAAGAATATTTTCAAAGAAAATGTTTTATTTTATATGGATCTTAAATGATTTCAAAATAAAAGGAGATACTTCTTTAAAAAGAATTTTGATTTCATCTATGTCAACATCCTTTGATGGATTTTAAGATTTTTTGAAGTTGATTTATTATGATACAAAACTTCTATATTGTATTGAAGGTTTTGTGATATGTTTGACTGTGGATGTGCTATTTTTATACCATTCATAGTTTATGGTGAAATTATTGACATTTCATATGCTAGTTTTAATACGAATGTTTATGTTATGTTTAAACCTTTTCATATGGGAATGCATTGGACTTAATAAGTGACGGGTGGAGCCCGCTATAGCTCCTCGATGCATCGGTAGGTCTCATGAGACAAACTAGTGTCTTGGCACAAGGCCTTGACAAAATCTTATTTGTAGTCTTGGCACGAGGCCTTGGCTATGTGGTTATGATAGTCTGGCATTATGCATTCCAACATTATGAAAGTGGTTATTGATTTTGCATGTGATTATTCGATTAGTAGAATATCCATGTGAATAAGTAAATGGCATTATTTCATTTTACTTTTGCCATACTATGTTGAAGTTCATGTTTAAAAGGCTTTTGTTTTAGTAATTCATTGCCTTAAATGTTTATGCTTATTTTGAATGTTCCGCTATATTGTTATCCTTACTGGGCATTTGAGCTCACCCCTTTTCTATGTTTTATTTTTCCCAGGTAGTGAAGAAGTAAATTATGATTGACTTGCAGGGATATTATGAGGGGTTAATAGTGTGGATATTAAGACTTTGTTATTGTAGTAGTTTTTCACTTTGAAATGTAATGTAAAACTTTATGAATATATCTAGTGTTTCCAAGGCTACTAAACCAATCGGTCTTTCGAGATTTGATCTTTCTTGTGATCATGCCAATGTTACGAAATAATGCACCGACTCTGGGTAGCTGGGGTCGGGGCGTTACAATTTGTAATTTTTAGAAATTAAATAGTTTAATTTATTTATGACACAACGATGATGCATTAATTATCTTATTAATGAAATATTGACATAATTGATGTTATAAATACCCAAATAAATATAATTTGAGACTTTTTATGAATTCCACTAATTTTCTAGTTTAATATGACATGTTAGTATTGATGTAATTAACTTTGTTCGAACTTATTATTCTGTTATTATTTTCACAAAAATCAATTTCTAAATAGTGTCAAAATTGACATAAAATAGTTTTTAAAACAAATATTATATTATTAATTGTTACTTTATTCCTAAAAATCTAAGGTTCGGCCAAATGACTTAGATAATGTTATATATATTAATAATAAACAACTTGGGGTTCGTTTGGCTTCTTATAGTAAGTTTATTAACCTTATAGTGTAAGAACACAAGAAGACACGGTAAAAGTAAAATTATTTAACTTAATGTTAAATCTAAATGATAAGGTTAAAAAAGGAACCTAAACTTGTCTAAATTATATTGGATGAGAGGATTTCGACCCATCCCCGCCTTAGCTTCGAAATATATCAATTTTTAGCTATTTAAAACCGAACATGACTTTATAATAAAATAATATTTTTAGTTATTCCAAAGGTACCCCTCTCCTCCCTTATAAAAGGGCACCTCCTACATCTCCTCATCACACTAATTTGAGCATTAATGCTCGGACAAACCCTGCCAAAATCTATTCTCCACTTCCCTAGTATCATCCTAGATGTCCTGGTCTTCTTCAAAGACCATTCTTAGTTCTTTAAGTGGAGGTTAAGTGAAGGCGCGTCAAAAAGAGGTAATATCCATTACCGATCATTTTCAATTTCTTTCTTCTTCAACTTCTTCTTCTTTAGTTGTTTCATGGTAAAGTAATAACATCAGTATTTATTATATACTGATATGTTATTATAAATATGAAACAACTCTAATTAACCTTCTATCCATCCTACGGAAAAAGGAAATCACCGCGTGTGCGTACGTACGGAATACCGTCTCCACGCCGTGGTGTAATCTATTTTCCACCACCACCTTAATTGGATGGGTATAATGGTGTAATGAGTAACTATATATTATTATTATAAATTGATAATGATACTGAAATAGTATACATACACTTCAACACATTTCTACGACCATGGGAACGATATCATCGCTCGTGCGTACGTACGGACAACCGTCTCCACGACGTGATGAGATTCATTCTCCACATTAACCATTCATGAATGATTATAAAGTATATATAATGAATAATAATGAAATATATGACATGTTAAATCTACTGGATTTATGTATATATATATATATGTATGTCATCTACTTACTTCCATTCAAGACAATAATGAAAGAAAAACAGCGTTCATGCGTACGTACGGACTACCGTCTCCATGAACGGTGTGTTTCATTTCATTTATCTATCTATTATATATATATATATAATGAATATATATGATATATAAATCATTTTTTATATTCTGGAAGTAAGTAAATCATGATATAAGTAATAATAATGTCAAGAACAACAAGTCCAAAAACCTACGATAAATGAGAAGATTTTACCCAAAACGCTTATTTAATATAGAATTTACAAAAGAACGGGTAATATAAAGTCATAAGTGAACCATATATGATATCATAACAATGAATATTATTCTGTAATAATTCAATGACATTATTTAAATCATTATACAGGAGGTTCGGACACATACGAAAAAAATCGGACCTAAGGTAAGGGAAATATCACAATCTCATTTTTATCCGAGATTGTTTATACTTTGGCATTTACTGGGGTGTATTTTATCATCCACATCCAAGTTTCCTCAATATTTAATATTATTTCCATCCACCTAAAATTGTTTAAATCCAATTTTACCCTTCGGTGAGTTTTTATTAAAAGATATGAAAGGAATATTTTGTCGTTTTTCGTACGAGGTACTTTTTGACTTTTTCGACAAAAGTACGGGAAGAATGTTTTTTTAACTTATACGGCATGAATGTATTTTTAAAACATTATTTCTAAGAAGCATCCTTTACAAGTTTTCAAGATTATTTTTAATCAACTTATTTTAGTTTAAAGTTGTATGACATGTTAAGAAAGGAAAAATGTTTTTGAAGAAGAAATGATATTTTACTCAAGAATGGAGTTCAAGTGTTTTATCAAAATTATTTTCCATCTAAGATAATAAAGGGTTATGTTTTTATCCCTATTATTACATTGATTTGATTATGTTGTGATGGAATTATTTTTATGAATTCCTTTATCTTATATGAATTGTTTTTTGATGTCATGATGTTTAAGATTCCCATTTGTATTACATGGGTTATTCAATGATGTGTGCTTTATGATTTTGTGGAACACATAAGAATGGTATCATTGTGAGATGGGTGGGACCTATATCTCCCTCCAATGCATTGGGTAAAGATTTTATATCTCATGAGATAGACATGGCTGGAACGGTAGGTTATACCGGTTCAGTGAAACAGGACTGAAATGAGGGTGACTCGGTTCAGAAAGGGACTTTGTGCACTAAGATAGTCTTGGAAATGAGTCTTGACTAATAAGAAATGATTCTCTATGATTATGTGTGTATGCAAAAAAGTTTCATGTTTTTAGTTATGATTATTGTTATTACATTTCACTGCCATGATTTATCCCATGTTATGAAATTATGCTCTCTTTTGCAGGTTAAGATTTCCAAAATGTTATGTTCTTATGAATATGATGTGATTGATATTTCTTTTGTTTACCCTTACTGAGCATTTGAGCTCACCCTTTTATGTTTTATTTTCCTCAGGATATAAAGAAAGGTTTTAGGTAAAAAAAAGGGAAGATCTTTATGGGAGATGTTGAAGATCTTTCACCACGATTAGAAGATTATATTCTGAGTTTCCAAAGACACTAAACTATTACGATCCTTGTGTGTGTGTTTTTGTTATGTACTAAGTATTCCGAAAAAGTAATGTAATGTCCATGTACATCAAGATATGGGTCCTTACAGTTGGTATCAGAGGAAAGGTTTAGTCATCCTTTGGAAACTAGGATGCGAAAACGTTAGTGAGATCCCTAGAGATATTTCTAAGGTATGTCTAGGGATGTCCCTAAGGATAAGTATACGTATAGGATATAGTCCTAGAACTACGGTAACGATCATAGAATTTAACCTAAGATGTTAGAAATTGAAGGTACTCCCCCTTTATTATGTTTTTTCCCTAGCATGATTTTTGCCTCTCACACTATTCTTTTTGGGTTTTAGACGATGGCTGGAACCCGAAGGAACCGTGTTGATCAATGCAATGGAAAATGCAATGATTGCCCTCCTGAACAAACAAATGTTATGGGAGATGGAGTGAAAAATCTTATTTCTATACTTAAACAAGCTATGAATCATTCTGGGCTTCCAAATGAGCAGAGAAGGGAACAATATTCTATTGAGTCTTTCATGAGGAAACGTCCACCTTCTTTCAGTGGGTCTTCTGATCCACTTGTTCTTGAAAAATGGATCGGTACTACTGAAAAGATATTTTCAGTTCTTCAATGTTCTGAACATCATAAAGTCATCTTAGCAGTATATTGTTTGGAAGGTGAAGCTGATCAATGGTGGAATCTTATCAAGAATACGAGGCAAAGAGATGAAATTGATTGCATGGAATGGGACGAGTTCAAGAACTTGTTTTTCAGTAAGTACTTCCCTCGTATTATTCGAACAAAGATGGAAAAGGAGTTTCTTGAGCTGAAGCAGAAGGATGATGAATATGTTGGTATATACGAAGCGAATTTTACAAGACTTGCAAGGTATGCATCTGGATTTATCATCCAACCTGAAAGTAAAGTTGATCGATTTTTCCGTGGCTTAAAACCAAGTCTTCGAAGGGCATTATCTATAGGAGACTTCAGTAGCTATGAAGAAATTGTGTGTTGTGCTATCAAGGTAGAAATGGAAGTTGGTGTTACATATCCATCTCATGGTTTTGACAAGAAATGAAAGAAGGAGTTCAAGGAGAAATCTCAAAACAATGGTGAAAAGAAGATGAATGTTTCCTTATGCACAAAGTGTGGAAAGAAACATGGTGGAGATTTTCTTAAAGGGACTAGAAAATGTTTTATGTGTGGAAAAGAAGGTCATCGAGCAGCTGAGTGTCGAAGTAATGGAAAAAGGGTTTCTAATGATGTGAATAAAGAAAAGACTGCAGAGAACGCACCACCAACACTTCAATGTTTCAAGTGCAAGGAGATGGGACATTATGCTAATAAATGCCCTAATCCAAGGGTTAGTGATGATCGACATGAGCAACCACTTAAGGAAAAGGACAAAGGGAAGTCACATGCGATCACTATTAGCGATGTTGAATATGAAAACGATGTGGTGGAATGATTAAGTGTTTATATAATGGGATTCCAAAATAGTGTTGTATATAGTATCGTGGAATATTGGAATATTTATGTATTGGTCTATTGTGGTTTTCAATAATTTTATGGTACCAGTAACCATGGAAAGTGAATGAGATATTTTTGGAAAAAAAATGATATGTGCATAATGAAGGGAAAATGAGAAAATGAAATATTTGATAGTATTCATGAGCTCATGATTGATATAAGGACTATGTGATATCATGGTTTGATTATATAGAATTTTGAGGATTTTGGTATGTGGAATGTGTTAACTTTTAACTACATTCATGTTTTCACTAAGGTTCAATGGGTATTCAAGAGAATACATGATTAAGTACTTTGAATGTTTGGAATGTGACCAACAAAACATATCTTATGATATATGGGGATCAACGATGGTATTAAATCTCTGGTAATCGTTTTCACTATGTTATGAGAGTGGACCGAAGTATTTTAGATAAGCCTAAAGATTGGAATGGATTATGTTGGACATAAGTTAGTATTGTTTAAGGATAGAAATTTTTTTTGATATTATTGATGGGATGTTATAGTAATGTAGTTTTAGAAAAAGGACAACCTGCAGGACGGGCGACAACCCATCGCGTCGGACAAGGCTGTGGGAATCGAACCCACAACCAAAGTGCGACTGGCCTTTATCGCCTACCACTGGCCTATAGGAAGTCCCTAGTTAGTAGAAACTAGTTTTATTTTATTAAGCGGTATGATATATGAAGTATAAGTTCATTTTTGGAACCATATAAAATTAACCATAAGATGGACATATAACTTTTGCTAACCTTTTGTTTGAAAGAGATGGAATGACCCATCATTCTATCACATGATCTGCTAACACATCACGGATGACAAATTCAACTTCATTTCTTTAAGAGATGAAGTGGAAATTGTCCAAAGAACGAAAAACGGTGAGACTATACCAAAATCACGAAAGTATTTCTTCTAATTCCAATTTCATCAACTTTAGGGAAATGATCTTGAAAACCAAAAATGTTGTCTTAGTGCTCTTATATCTGATGAATCAGATGGTACCTTAGATCGTCACAAATTTATGGCTTTGTGATTGCTAGCTTTTCCATAGCCATGTTCTCTACCACTCCCCATTTGAACATGATGGTTATATTTCTCTTCCATATCCATATTTTCACCTATGTGGAAACCCAGTGATTAGTTTATTTGGGTAACCGTTACGTTTCATACTTTTGTTTTTAAAGATTGGTTTTGGTATTCCTTTTTACTATGTGGGTTTCTATTAAAGAAACATTCGAATAGTAAACCATTTATAACCCCGACGATGTTCGAGGGCGAAATTCATTTTAAGATGGGTAGAATGTAACACCCCGAGATTTTATGAAAAATATTCTTTATAATTTCATTAATGTCTTGTGTTGTGCGCTACACCAAAAGGAGCTTGCACAACACGCATCCTTGACTTGCCTTTCATTACACGCAATCGCGACCTTCCTTGATAGCGTGTGTAGTACGCAATACCAAGTTTCACTAAACAACGATATGCTATTAAAATATTATTAAAACTAGCCGTTATGAATAGTAATAACCACTTTTTGAAATTTTGTAAATTTTATTTTTCAAAATGGACTTCATTTTTGGATTCGGAATATTGAAATTAACTTAGGGTGAAATTTTGGTAATTTTCGGATAACATTCATATTTTGATGAATAGTGGGAATTACTAAATTTTAATTAAAAACAACTTTTTCAATCGAAATAATTAATAGTGATAAATTATTAATTTTAGTGGTTTTAAAGTATATTTAGAATATATTTTTACAATTTAATACAATGATGGTCATTGGATGTAATTTCACATTTAAACCAGTTATAAACAAGTTTCAATCTTTTGATAGTTATTATCTCTTAAAAACACGCTATTTGTTTTGACGACAAGAATTGATTTTTAAATTAGTTAATGCAACTGATATGTTTTGAATTTGGTAAAATAGACATCATTTTTGAGTTCATAATATCAAATATAGCTTAGGCCTAATTTTTGGTATTTTTCTGAAAACTTTCAATTTTTGATTAATAGTGAAACTACTAAGTGGTAGTTAAAAAAAACTGAATTTTTCATAAAACATAATTTTACTGCTTCTATGAGTGAAATTTCAAAAATCCGAGAGACACGGTTGATGTCAGTAAGTAAAATGTTGTTCAATGAGATGAAAATAATTTTTTGGTGAATAGTAACTTTTTACTTTTTTTACCACGGTTAAAAGTAAATAGGGAAATTAAGGGTAGAAATGATATTATTATTACCCTAAAAAATGTCCTAATTCTATTTGACAAGTGTAATTCGACCAAAAACAAACTTAGGAATAAAATATGACCATTTAGGCCCACTTGGATTAGATCAGGACATTTATTATTAATTTATTTAAAGAATGGTTAAAAGAGTTAAAATCAAAGTTTATTTACTAAAACATTTTAATATGGGGTTATACATAAGATAAATTCGACTATAAATATTAATTAGAAAGATAAAAAGATTTCCTACATAATGGTAGTTTATTTGTAATTTTTAGACATTAAATAACGTAATTTATTTATGACACAACGATGATGCAGTAATTATCTTATTAATGAAATATTGACATAATTGATGTTATAAATACCCAAATAAATAAAATTTGAGACTTTTTATGAATTCCACTAATTTTCTAGGTTAATATGACATGTTAGTATTGATTTAATTAACTTTTTTCGAACTTATCATTCTGTTATGATTTTCACAAAAATCAATTACTAAATAGTATCAAAATTGACATAAAATAGTTTTTAAAACAAATATTATATTATTAGTTGTTATTTTATTCCTAAAAATATAAGGTTCGGCCAAATGACTTAGATAAAGTTATATATATTAATAATAAACAACTTTGGGTTAGTTTGGCTTCTTATAGTAAGTTTATTAACCTTATAGTGTTAGAACACAAGAACACATGGTAAAAGTAAAATTATTTAACTTAATGTTAAATCTAAATGATAAGGTTAAAATAGGAACCTAAACTTGTCTAAATTCTATTGGATGAGAGGATTTAGACCCATCCCCACCTTAGCTTAGAAATATATCAATTTGGAGCTATTTAAAACCGAACTCGACTTTATAATAAAATAATTTTGTTTGTTATTCCAAAGGTACCCCTCTCCTCCCTTATAAAAGGGCACCTCCTCCCTCTCCTCCTCAAACCAATTTTAGCATTAAAGCTAGGAAAAACCCTGCCAAAATCTCTTCTCCACTTCCCTAGTATCATTCTAGATGTCCTGGGCTTCTTCAAATACCATCCTTAGTTCTTTATGTGGAGGTTAAGTGAAGGCGTATCAAAAAGAGGTAATATCCATTACCGATCTTTTTCAATTTCTTTCTTCTTGAACTTCTTCTTCATTAGTTGTTTCATGGTAAATTAATAACATAAGTATTTATTATATACTGATATGTTATTATAAATATCAAAAAACTCTAATTAACCTTCTATCCATCCTACGGAAAAAGGAAATCACCGCGTGTGCGTAAGTACGGAATACCGTCTCCACACCGTGGTGTAATCTATTTTCCGCCACCACCTTAATTGGATGGGTATAATGGTGTAATGAGTAACTATATATTATTATTATAAATTGATATTGATACTGAAATAGTATACATACACTTCAACACAATTCCACGACCATGGGAACGATATCATCGCTCGTGCGTACGTACGGACAACCGTCTCCACGACGCGATGAGATTCATTCTCCATATTAACCATTCATGAATGATTATAAAGTATATATAATGAATAATAATGAAATATATGACATGTTAAATCTACTGGATTTATGTATATATATATTTATGTCATCTACTTACTTCCATTCAAGACAATAAGGAAAGAAAAACAGCGTTCATGCGTACGTACGGACTACCGTCTCCATGAACGGTGTGTTTCATTTCATTTATCTATCTATTATATATATATATATATACTGAATATATATGATATATAAATCATGTTTTATATTCTGGAAGTAAGTAAATCATGATATAAGTAATAATAATGTCAAGAACAACAAGTCCAAACACCTACGATAAATGAAACGATTTTACCCAAAACGCTTCTTTAACATAGAATTTACAAAAGAACGGGTAATATAAAGTCATAAGTGAACCATATATGATATAATAACCATGAATATGATTCTGTAATAAGTCAATGACATTATTTAAATCATTATACAGGAGGTTCGGACACATACGAAGAAAATCGGACCTAAGGTAAGGGAAATATCACAATCTCATTTTTATCCGAGATTGTTTATACTTTGGAATTTACTGGGGTGTATTTTATCATCCAAATACAAGTTTCCCCAATATTTAATTTTATTTCCATCCACCTAAAATTGATTAAATCCAATTTTACCCTTTGGTGAGTTTTTAGTAAAAGATATGAAAGGAATCTTTTGTCGTTTTTCGTACGAGGTACTTTTTGACTTTTTCGACAAAAGTACGGGAAGAATGTTTTTTTTAACTTATACGACATGAATGGATTTTTAAAACATTATTTCTAAGAAGAATCCTTTACAAGTTTTCAAGTTTATTTTTAATCAACTTATTTTAGTTTAAAGTTGTATGACATGTTAAGAAAGGAAAAATGTTTTTGAAGAAGAAATGATATTTTCTTCAAGAATGGAGTTCAAGTGTTTTATCAAAATTATTTTCCATCTAAGATAATAAAGGGTACTGTTTTTATCCCTATTATTAAATTGATTTGATTCTGTTGTGATGGAATTATTTTTATGAATTCCTTTATCTTATATGAATTGTTTTATGATGTCATGATGTTTATGATTCCCATTTGTATTACATGGGTTATGCAATGATGTATGATTTTTGATTTTGTGGAACACATAAGAATGGTATCATTATGATATGGGTGGGATCTAAATCTCCCTCCAATGAATTGGGTAAAGATTTTATATCTCATGAGATGGACATGGCTGGAATGGTAGGTTATACCGGTTCAGTGAAACAGGACTGAAACGAGGGTGACTCGATTCCGAAAGGGACTCTGTCCACTAAGATAGTCTTGGCAATGAGTCTTGACTAATAAGAAATTATTCTCTATGATTATGTATGTATGCCACAAAGTTTCATGTTTTAAGTTATGATTATTGTGATTACATTTCACTGCCATGATTTATCCCATGTTATGAAATTATGCTCTCATTTGCAGGTTAAGATTTCCAAAATGGTATGTTCTTATGAATATGATGTGATTGATATTTCTTTTGTTTACCCTTAATGAGCATTTGATCTCACCCTTTTATATTTTCTTTTCCCCAGGATATAAAGAAAGGTTTTAGGTAAAAAAAGGGAAGATCTTTATGGGAGATGTTGAAGATCTTTTACCACAATTACAAGATTATATTCCGAGTTTCCAAAGACACTAAACTATTACGATCCTTGTGTGTGTGTTTTTGTTATGTACTATGTATTCCGCAAAAGTAATGTAATGTCCATGTACGTCAAGATACGGGTCCTTACACTCTAGGTGTCATTTGCTTTCAGAACATTCTTAGCTTTGGCTTTATAATACTTCTTTATGTTCCTGTCTGAATGCCTTTATTTTATTTCTTTCTTTTTGAGTAAAGGGAAATCTAGTCTAATATTTCCGTATCTCTTTCTTTCATAACTAGTAACTTCTCCCTATTTCTTATCTTTCCTTTCCTTTTTCTTATACTTGGATTGGAAATTTCTATGACCAGCTATCTTGTTCATTCTTCGAGCAAGATTTTCTAATTCATTTTCAGAGATTTCACTTTTACTAGAATCTGATTGAACAACCATCTTCTTAGACTTGGATCTGGTTACTCTCTCAGGAATCTTAGCTTTCATATGATTTGATGTTGTTGTAAAAGCAACAGTACCATTTCCATTCTTCTTTTTGATGTTGTCAGCATCTCTCTTCATTCTGGTTTCATGTTGGAGAAGAGTTCCAAATAACTCATCAAGAGAAATTTGAGTGACCTTCCTGTTTTCATCTATAACAGTTCTTTTGGATTCCCACTCATTGGGCATAATATCAATTATCTTATCCACAAGTTCTTCATCATCTAATCCTTTTTCTACCATAGACTGTAAGCTGTTGACGATAGTCATGAACCTCTATTGAACTTTACAAATTGGTTCACCATAAGGAAAATTGAAGCCATGATATTCAGCTCTAAGCATAGCTCTTCTAGTCTCAATCACTTTAGAAGTTCCAAAGTGTGTAACTTCTAACTTCTTCCAGATACAATTAGATGCTTCACAAGAAGAAATTTGGCTATATATATTTCTAGTCATTGAACAAAGTAATGTATTGTGTACCTTATAATTGAGTTGATACTCTTTCTTTTCCTGGTTAGGAATAGTTCTAACTTCCTTATCGAGAATTTTATAATCTCCAGTAAGCATAACAAAGTTTTCTACTCCAGTACTGATAAAAAAAGTCTTCATTTGATCTCTCCCGTACTCAGAATCATTACCATCAAAGATTGATGGTCTTGTAGGATTCAGATTATCAATAGAACCAGCATTAATTCCCGCCATACTTAAAATAACCTTCAGCACACAAAATTGTTAAAAAAAATTCATAATAACAATGTTCGGAATGAGAAAGTTCAGAATGACAAAGTTCAGAATGAGAAAATGAGCAAGAAAAACTTATACGTGAGTACAAGTATTTCAGAGACCTCCTCTGATACCAATTGTAGGATCTAAATAATGATGTAGATGCTCAATATAAAAGAGGGGGGGGGTGAATTTTATACTTTAAAAATTCCTTTGGAACCTTTAAATTTAGTTATGAATAACTATGTTTTCCTTAAGCAAAGGAAAGGGATAAGTTTAACAAAGTTAAACAAAGAAAATTCACAACACCTCTAATACCAAATGAAAACATGGTATAAGGAATGAAGTTATAAACTTCAAGTCCTATGAACTTTCTTAAAATTGGAAAGAGATTCCAAAAGTAGGTTCAGATGTATGGTTCCGGAAATTGAAACTTAACAAAAGATTACAATATGAGATTCTACCTTAAAGCATATAGAATCTAAATTAAATAGAGTACAAGTATGGAAGTATAAGAAAGTTATACTTTCCTTATAATTCAAAATGTAGCGGAAACAAACAAGTAGAAAAACTACAAGAAACAAGATATAAGTCTTTTAACCCAAAGAGAAGGGTATCCAACAACCTTGGATAAAGGTCCCTTGATTTATAATTTCAATCAAGTCTGTCTTACCCACACCAGGGTAAGCCCTCGATACGAAGATCGGAGTCTCTGTCTTGCTATCCCCACAAGCCCTCAACTTCAAGGTAGTTGGCAGCCTCTGTCTTCCTCAGAAAGGAAGCCCTCAACTTCAAGGTAGTTGGCACCTATGTCTTCCTATCCCTGGAAGTCCTTGAATGTAATCACCAGCATTCAGAGTCGCACGAAGCTTTGAGAGTTAATAAGAGCCTCTCTCTCTCTCTAGAAATTACTTCAACACCATGTATGCACAATGTCGAAGAAGTCATTCATCAGTCATCATTCATCATCGAGATTTTTCAAATGATCTCCTATTTATAGGCAAGGTCGGCCTCCTTTCCAATGGTCATATTTTCCTTAAAAGTCGGAGGGACCTATACACATGTAACTTAACCAACGGTTAGTTTATAACAAAATAGACGACATCGTTTTATAACAAAATAAGTGAAATAGAATGTATGACATCATTTTAAGTCTTAACTAAAAAGTTCGGAGTGAAGATTCAGAGTGAATGTTCGGAGTGTAATAAAAATATTAAAGAGTATACAAATTATAAAAGTGTAAGCAAAATGAAAGTTCAGAGTCAAACCAAAAAAAATTTCGGAGTCTAAATAAATTCGGAACGAATAAAAAAAAGATGTTTAGATTCTGTTTAATAGGTGAATTCGGAATGAGAATTCGGAATGAGAATTCGGAATGAGAATTCGTAATGAGAATTCGTCATAAGAACTCATAATGAGAATTCAGAATATGAATTCGTAATGAGAATTCATATCCAGAATTCAGATTAGAACTTTATCAGAGTTCGTATCCGGAATTCTGAATGAAACTTCATAACAGTTCTCATCCAGAATTCAGAGTGAAACTTCATTGTAGTTCTCATCTGGAATTCGGAGTGAAACTTCATTATGGTTCTCATTCAGAATTCGGAACCTTAAACAGAATGCTTCATATCAAAGTTTCAAACGATTCCGATAATATAGAAATGAGTCCCAATCTTTTACTTAAGAAATATATAAATGAAAATATGATAAGGATAATTTTTCTTACAAAAGTGATTTTCCTTATAAAAGCGATTGTCCTTATAAAAGAAATTTTCCTTAAAGATAAGGTTTTTGTGATTTTCAAAACAAGAAGGAATGGAAAAGTTATAAGGAAAACCTTATTGACTCAACAATATCCCCCTTTTTGGAAAGCACAAACATCCTTATGAAAAAGAAATTCTAACAAGAAATAAAACATTAAGTCTTATCTCCCATAGCTTTGAGGATATTGATGAATATGACTAACTCCCCCTTAGGCTTTGAAACTCTAAGGATCATATTCTAGATTTCTGGAATGACATTTAATTACGAATAAGAAAGTCTTCTTTAATGAGAAACTCCCCCTTAGATAGAATCTTATTAGAGTTTGTTTTCTTTCTCACCCTTTGTTAAGATTCTTTTTCCCTTTTTTAGAGTTCTTTTCCTTCTACCCCTTTGTGATTTTCAAAAAGAAATCAAGGGAATGGAAAATATAACAAGATACCTGAAAAAATTAGTAGCAACAACAAAAGAAATGAGCAAGCACAATTTTCATTAAGTTGGAAAGCTCAAAAATAAGGAAGATTAGATACAACAAAAGATCGGATCTGTCTATTTTGGATCTTTTTCCTTTTCCATGAGACCCCTAATAATAGTCTTTATCTTCTTCAAGTCTTTATGGTCTTCCTCGGCTTGTTTCTCTAACACAATAATTCTTGCACTTTGAGGTTCAATCTTTTCTTCCTGGGCATTAAGCTTTTCTTCCTGAGCTTTAAGATTTTCTTCATGAGCCTTCAATTTTTCTTCAAAATCAATCCGATGATCCCTTTAAAACTTCCAGTTTTGAGAAACAGAATTCAGTTTCCCATTCAGATCTCTGACTTCTTGAATCCGGAAATTCATTCCATCTGTCAACTTTTCTTCAAAGCATGATGTAAGCTCATTTATCTTCCTGTATTCTGTCTCAAAAGCATCCTTCAAATTATCTTGAAATTCATCAAATAGCCTCATCTCTTCTACATGAGGAAATGAATGGCCAGAAATGATATACCAGTCATGTTTTGGCCCATGGACACCTCTCAGTTCGACATACACAGAGAGTTGTTGGAAAAATGCATGCATGGAATCCTCCATAATATATGGACGACCCTCCACAGGCTGAAATCAAGATTCCTGCCCTATAAAGGGTATGTAGACCATGTCAAGACGATAGGAGACCTCCTGCATCACATCAACCTGGAGGCCCTTCCTTCGGCGCGGCAACAGCGCCCTGAGAGACGTAAAGGAAACATGCAGATAGCCTGCCTCCATGCACTACACCAACTGCGCCGCCTCATCGGTGACACTCCAATGGGGGTCCATTTTCAGGGGATGGGGGAACACAGAGCTCTTCATTTCACTCCTCTCCCCACCCAGAAGAACCCGTTCGGCAAGGTGTCTTGCAACGTCATCACGTCAAGACGTAAATCGAGTGGTCTCCCTGTTCAGGAAAGGCAACACACCCAAAAGATTAAAAACTTGAGTAAGTCCTAGAAGCGTCAGGACGAGCAGGAACAAGCCATTCATGAACTTCTGAATCAGGCCACCGAGAGCATACAACAGGCCTCTTGCCTAATAGGGGCCAATCAACGGTCATCGCCTGCCTCCACATAAGGGATTTATTCACAGGTGAATTCGAAACCAAATCTGGTTTACCCCCGAATGGGGGCACGCAAGATCAGGTAGGTCGCGATATTAGTATCCACTACCGCTATCTAGGGTCAACCCCAGCCTTCAGGGATGGGGGCATTCTTAACAACAAATACCCCCGTAAGACAAATAAAAATGGGAGGAGACTCAACGTCCAAGGAACGAAGCCAACCCCAGCCCTCAGGGCTGGGGTAATTATTACCCCCCCAACAACAACCTCCACCATGAGAATCTGTATTCTCTCATCTAGGGAGGATAGTCAGAAGAGGAGGTTACCGTCCTATCCTTTCATGTGAATCATCATCCCCTCCGAGAGGAAGACGCACTGTAAGGTCACATCAAAGAACTCTCCTCATCACCCTTCGTCAAGAAGTCCGAATTCAATCCCATGTCATGAAAGGGAAGGCGAGCAGAAGAAGAATGAGATCCTCTTCCTATTTGGAAGATGACGTCCCCTCCACCCTGCGATATGAATTCATCAACTCCATAGAGGCTAACCCCATGGATGACACTGGGGAAAATGCAAATCCGGATGGATCGGGAGACAGCGGTTCCAGTCAGACTGTGACTCACAATAAACCACCAGGTGTCCACACCCAGAATCAGAGGGCCGCCCTAAATATGGTCGTCCTTCAATCCATCCCTCCTCCGCCTACCTAGCGGGCTACCAATAAGTACATGAATAAGGAACTGGTTGCCCTTTACCCACCTCCTTCCCTCGACAAAAATGAGCCACTCACGCTCGAAGAGAAATTCACTCGATTGGAAGAGGAGATGAAATAATTGAGGTGGCTTAACGTCGATCTACTCTAGAGGAACCGCCTTATTGAAAGTGAATCCCAGGAGGAGACACATCTTGCACTCCCAGCAAGTGCACCTTAAAGGCTAAGGCTTTCCCCAACAAACGAAGCACGGTCAGGGCTCCTGCCTGATGAGGCACCTGGTCCGTCCAACTACCTAAATGTGGATGATGAATACAAACATTTCCCTCCACTTAAGAGGAAACTAGAGAAAGTATGCCCAACCCCTCCAAGGGTTCCCTGAATGGAATATGCACCCTTGGTGCTAGCCAATCCAGATCCTTAGCCAATGCCTCGGGTTACGCCTGGCCAGGACCGGGACCAATAGGATGTATACCAGGGTATCACCAACACCATCGAGGCACTGACAGCTCGATTGGAAGCGATGGAAGGTCGACGTGCTCTGATAAAGCCAGAGAAAAAACCCTACCCAGATTGGGTGACCAACACACCACCTACACCTAATTTCGGTAGCCCTATATTCCCTATTTTTAACGGGTCAGACGATCCGGAACAACACATGATGCACTACACATCCTATTACGACCCTATTATGGGAGCTCCAGAACAACAAGAAGTATTGAAACTCAGATGCTTCGTACGGACCTTGCACGGATCCACCTTCGTATAGTGCACGAGTCTACCAGCCCAGTCAATAAAGAGCTGGGAGGACCTTCGGCAGTAGTTCATGTTCCACTTTAGCTCGACGTTGCCCAAAACAACAGTCAGTGACCTCATGAACTGTAGGCAGAGGGAGAACAAGATGGTCTCAGATTTCATCACTAGATGGAAAGGTCTTACCTATTCCCTGAACAGGACAATGCCTCAAGATGAGATGCTAGCCATATGCATTGATAATCTTAGAGATGAGGTGCGAACACTGCCTATACCAGTGGAGTGCACCACTAGCTTCCGCCATCTCTCGGCCATTGCCGAGAGAATTGAGGACTCCATGCAGCGAACTAATTCAAACTCCCTAATAGCCTCACAGGCTCCTATGAAAAGATCCCCTAGAGATGAAGTGTCCTCTGTCACACTCAAGACGACCCCTATGCCTGCTCCACCGCTCAAGCCTCCACCAAATCATCAAGGGCCTCCTGTATATCAGCGTCCGCCTTCGCCTAAACGGGATGACCAGAGATGACCGAAGCGGAACCAGTTTGAGGAATGAAGAAAAAAAGTATACTCGTTCCGAGATGATCAAGTTCACGGATACTTCATTGCCGCCATGAATTACAACCTACTACACCTCCCGGAGTCGAGGAAACCTGAAGACGTCAGCCACGAGGACAGGCCAGATTACTACCCATACCATAGAATGTTGGGGCACAATATCCAAGAACGATTCATCTTCAAAGAACTCATGTAGAGGATGGTAGAGTCCGGAAAGGTCGAGCTGGGACCACCCCCATCACATGTGGCATGTATCTCTACCACCGACTCTGAGAAAGAGGAGGGGTGGAATAAAGTCACCAGCAAGCAGGGGCAGCAATTCGGTGACTGGATGACTCGAAAGACTATCAACTAAGCCTAGGGCATACTCCGAGCTTAGCTACGGCAGCCTGTGTTGCTGCCAACATCCCCTGACACCGCACAACCAACAACATCGGCCTCACAATCATCCATAAGCCAGTAATCCGTGCATAATCGAAGAAGGAAGAAACAATCACAATAGGAGCAGTCCGCAATGGGGCCAAAGTTAGTCCCGACCCTGGAAGATTATATGCCCTCAAATTTGGTGCCACGAGCACCGACCCACAAAACAGCACCATCAGGGACAACCGACCAGGCTGACCTGTCAGAGGATGAAGAGCCAATATTTGGTTCTATTAACATCATCCACCTTACATAATCATTCCCTGATGAAGGGTATGGTTACGAACCCGAGTTCCATGCACAAGGAACCGGGAAGAGGAATCGCAAAGGTAGGGGATACCAGGGGAGGTGCAGCCGCGGCCGAAACCAACCCTATAGTTGGACCCCGTCCCAAACCATTAATATCACGGAAACCCATGGGATATCCCTTAAATGGACTAAGCAGGAGAAAGAATTCCCCTCCACCTCCACAAGCAGCCACTCTGGACTTGTTGTTCTGTGATACCCACCAGAGGCGGAGCAAGTGTATGGCTTCCTAGTGCGCTCAAACAGACTGGCTGGGCCAAGTCCTCAAAACGCGGGAACACCATCGACATCTGACCATGTGGCTGGTCCCTCCTCGTCGAATGCACCAGCCCCCAAGGCACCCGCTAAGACTCTCCCACCAACGGAGAGGAGTCGACCGCTAGAGCAGAAATACAATATCCTTAAGCAGCTGGCATCGGTACCAGCCAAGCTGTCGATCTTGGATTCCCTGAGTTTGTCAACAGACCACAGGGAGGCTCTTATAGAAGCTTTGCTCAGCCCCAAGGAGTTTCAAGCTGAGGTAGCTGCCGCTGAGATTTACCGGATGGAGACTGGCCCAGCTGAATGCAATGCGGTGATTTCCTTCACCGATCAGGATGAAGATTCCATCATTCAAGGACACATCATACCTCTATATGTGTCTGGAATTCTGAATGGTATTGAGATCCAGAAAGTCATTATAGAAAATGGCTCTAGAGTTAACCTCCTTTTCCTACGAACACTCCGCAAGTTGGGCTATAGTGAGGACAATCTAATTCCCTCAACCACAACTCTGTTGGGTTACAATAGGAATGAATAGAAGAAAATGGGACAAAATAAGCTAAGGACCCATTTTGGTGACCTGGTTGCCTACACGGAATTCCTGGTGGTCCGACAGAGCACAACATTCAATGCCCTGCTGGGAAGGTCGTGGCTCCATAAGGTCATGGTTGTTCCTTCATCATACCACCAATGTATAAAATACTGCATCAATAGACAATGTGGAACATTGTATGCTGACAAAGCCCCTTTCGATCTCTCCAAGTCACATTACATTGACGTTGGGTTCTATGGGCAAATGAAAAAGAAGCCTTTTCTCGATGGTGTCGACTAGATCCCTTCTCCAAATGGCCTGGAAATGGTTCCTGATGACCCCCCTCAAGTAGCTTAGTGTAGATTATGTCCTACCCATCAACCACGTTGAGAGTAGGAGTTCAAGTCCAGACACGCACTCGGATGTACTCATGACTTCAGCCATAATGGCCGAGTGTGACAATGTGGGAACATCCACCACCCTCAGTCTGGGGATGAAAACTCGAGTAAGGATGCCCATGACACCTCGCCTCTAGACTCCCAAGAGATCGTGTCAGGATCTCTCTCCTCATTAGACCAAGAAGATGGGGATTTGGGAGAAAAAGAGGGGGAAGATCTCAGGGATGCACCTTATGCATTTGAGGAAGGTATCTGCACCATTGTGGACGAGCTCAGGGAAATAAACCTGGGTGCCGAAGAAGACCGGAGGCCCACTCTCATTAGTGCAACCTTGTCTCTCGAGGAACACGAGGTGTATACCTCTTTCCTAAAGCAACATCGGGATGTTTTTTCCTGGAATTACACGGAAATGCCAGGACTCAATCGCGAAGTGGAAACACACCACCTAGGTATGCCAGAAGACCACTGAGGATATATACAGGCCGCCAAAAGGACACACCCCACACATGATGCCAAAATAGAGGATGAAGTCGATAAGGTCATTAAATTAGGCATCATTTGGGAGGTCCAGTTCCCCATATGGTTGGCTAATATCATCCCTGTCAAGAAAAAGAATTCACAAATCCATGTCTGCATCGATTTCAGAGATCTCAATCGGCATTGCCCGAAATATGACTTCCCGGTCCCAATCATCGAGTTGTTAATCGATTCAATGGCTGGTTATGATGTTATATCCTTCATGGACGGTTATTCAAACTATAAAAAAATCAGGATGGCCTAAGAAGACGAAGAATCCACTACCTTTAGGGCCCCCCAAGGGGTATTTTGTCACATTTTCAAACCCTTTGGTCTCAAGAACGCTAGTGCCACGTATCAGTGTGCCATGCATCGGATCTTTAAACAGTTCCTGGGGAAATTCATTGAATGTTACATGGATGACCAGGTGGTCAAGTCCAGATGGTTCTCAGATCACTTTTCAGACCTTGATACCATCTTCAACAAACTCCGACTGCATAGCTTGAAGATGAACCCCTTGAAATACGCCTTTGGGGTTACCTCAGGGAAATTCCTTGGCTTCGTCGTATTCCATCATGGCATCGAAGTCGACCCTGAGAAGACAAAGGCTATCCTTGGATTACCATCTCCCCGAAATCTCACCGATTTGATGTGATTCCATGGACACATGGAAAATATTAGGCAGTTCATAGCCAACCTGGAAGGAAAATGTTTTACCTTCACCAGGTTAATGAAGAAGGGGGTCACGTACCAATGGACGGATGACTGCCAAGAGGTGTTCGAAAAATTGAAGAAGAACCTCTTAATCCCACCGGTGCTCATGCCCCGGTTGAAGGAAGACCTCTCATCCTATATGTGACGACCGTAGAACAGTCACTGGGAGCCTTCCTCGCACAAAATAATGATGCCAGAAGCGAAAACAATCTATATTGCCTCAGTCGAACCATGATTGATGCTGAGACTCGATACTCAAATATCGAGAATATCTTTTTGGCCTTGGTCTTAGCAGTTCAAAAGATGCGACATTATCTACAGAATCATGAAGTCCATTTGATCTCGTGGAGTAACCCATTCTAGTACATCCTCATTCCCCCGATGTTAACTGGGCGCCTATCCCAATGGGCAGTCATCCTGCAACAGTTAGACATCTGATTCGTGCCTCAGAAAGCCATCAAGGGCCAGGAATTAGAAGACTTTCTCGCAGAGCACCCTTCAACAGGGACCAATGCACCAGATGCTGAGCTTCCTGATGAAGGCATATTCTTGGTTCAAGAGGAGTTCTCAGCATGTGAAATTTACTTCGACGGCACATCCCGAAGCCCAACTGGGAAGAGGACGGAGGATCCCATATTCAACAAAGTGGGTTTGGGGATAATTCTCATTTCCCCAGAAAAGGCAGTCTTTCCATATTCCTTCCACCTATCAGAGGGATGTACAAACAATGAAGCAGAATATCAAGCTCTCATTGCAGGCCTGGAGCTCGCACTCCGGGCACAAGTACAACACCTTAAGGTAAAAGGTGACTCAGAGCTGGTCATCAAGAAAGTCAATGGTGACTATGCTCTTAAAATGGAGGAGTTGATCCCCCTGTTTGACCATGTCAGAGGGTTAATGGATGAGTTCTCCACAGAACCAAAAATGACCTATATTCTCCAGTCTCATAATGCTCAGGCTGATGCATTAGCCAACGCGGCCACATCCCTAGCTGACCCAGACCAGGATGAAATGATTATCAATATTGATCACCATCGAATTGTATTGCCGTTTTTTAAAGCTAAGACGGAAGAAATCCACGAAGTCAGTCCGGTCCCCGAGCCATACGCTCATGCCACAGGCTGGATGACCCCCATAGAAAACTACTTTCAGCGGGGAGAACTTGCATCAGACAGGGCTGAATGAGATCAAATATAGAGAAGGGCAATCAACTTTGTCCTATATGGAAGTGTGGGTCAGCAAGAGGTCCTCTACAAATGAGGCCTCGATGGAGTGCTCCTCAGATGCATTGATGGAGAACAAACCGCTGCCGTAATGAATGAAGTACAAGCTGGAACATGTGGAGCACATCAACCAGGGACCATGCTTTCCCATTAGGTTTGAAGGCTTGGGTACTACGAGCCCATAGTGGCACGAGACTGCGAGCATTTTATCGCAAAATTCCACTCATTCCAAATTCATGCCAACTTCATAAACCAACCCCCAGAGTTACTTCATCAATCCAAGTACTCCGGGCCATTTTTCGTCTGGGGGATGGACGTCATGGGACCATATCCTCCCGCCACGGACAAACAGATGAAGTATATCCTCACAGCAACCGACTTCTTTTTCAAATGGGCAGAATCCATACCCCTCAAGGTAGTCGGGGCCAGAAATATTGTCAACTTTGTGAAGACCAATATCATCACCATATTTGGTGTCCCTCATACCATACTGACGGACAACTATACCAACTTCTTCTCTACGGAATAGGAGAAACTATACCACGATTATGGTATCAAGGATAACCACTCATCCCGCTACCATGCAGCGGCCAACGAAGAGATAGAGGCTTCAACAAGACCTTGTCCAGCATTTTCTAGAAAATGGTGGACAAAGAAAAGAAGTTTTGGCCGGATAAACTCTTTCATGCGTTGTGGGATTATCGAACCACATTCCGCACTGCTACTCGGGCTACTCCGTACTCATTAGTATATAGAATAGAAGCGGTACTGCCCATTGAGCTCCAATTTCCCTCGCTCAGCATTACCATTTGTGATCAGTTATCCACCGATGCGCAATCAGAAATTCGGCTAGGTGAATTGGAAAAGCAAGACGAGAAGCGGTTGCACACCTTTCACCATTTTGGAGTGTACCAGAACCGGATCGCACGAGCCTTCAACAAAAGGGCTTGTCTCCGGTATTTCGTGGAAGGAGAATAGGTGTTCGTCCTCCGGGCCCCAATGATACTTGTAAAGAAGCCTCTGAAGCTGGATCCCAAGTGGGAGGGACTGTATGTTGTACAAAAGGTCTACTCTAATGGAGCATATGCCCTGATCTCCATGGACGGGAAATTTACCACTACTCCTACAAAAACGAGGTTCCTGAAGAAATATTTCACACTGAAACCAAAAGGAGTATTTCATCCTACCCGCACGACGATAAACTGAATGGGTAAGAAAAAAAGTGGATCGTCCGAGCTGCATGATGTTAAACTTCCAAGAACCCAAAGGTCCAAACTCTATGACCTTAAACTAAGAATATTTCATCCTCACCGCATGACGTTATACTACACAGACAAGATGTTTTAAAAATGACCACATCCCCTGTGTACGGACCAGACCTGCACGAGGTGTATCATCTTTCAGAGAACTACGTGCGGCTTGATTCTTGACCTTGCAGGATACGTAGCAATGTCAGGATCCTCTATCCTAGCCCATCCACTTCCAAATGAAAATAATGTTAAAAATTCCCTTTCCCCCATGTATGGACCAGACCTACACGGGGTGTACTTCATACGGAAAACAATGTGCGACTTGATTCCTACCCTGGCAGGATACGTAGCGACGCCGGGATTCCCTATCCCAGCCCAGCCGCTTCAAAAAAATGCCCCTTCCCCCTGTGTATGGACCAGACCTGCATGGGGTGTACCACTTTTGCAAAGAACTATGTGAGTCTTGAATCCTGCCCTCACAAGATACGTAGTGACGCCAGAATTCTACACCCTGGCCCAGCCACCTTAAACAAAAAACCCCTTCCCCTGTGTACGGACCATACTTCCATGGGGTGTATTCTTCGTCCGTACCACATGACGTTAAACTACAAGGACGTCATCCTCATCGCATGACGTTAAACTGCACAGACTTCATCACGACCCACCCAAAACACATGGATAAATGAGATGGAGATACTCCCTATACATTTGTATGCATCCCCTCCATACATCAGACTCCACAAACCGGACAATTATGGATCTTCATAACCATTCATGGCCATCGGAAGTAGAAATTCATCGACCCAGAGACACCGTTGCATGACTATGCATACCATTCCCTCAGTGGATCTTCATGTTGATAGCCCCTAGCTTGTCTACCAAAGGAAAGATTTCCTTGGATGATACTTCTCCTAGCTCCGTACGCTTATCGGCCTCAGGGCCCCCGTATCATGTCTCCCATCCAAAATTGATGGAGCAGTGGTTTACAAGTTCGTCCCCTCTTCACATACAAGTGCTACCAGGGTATCCCTACCCAGTTAGGCTATGTATCCGCTGGTGGTTCACATAGCGACCTGCATCCACAAACATCAAGCCAGGGAAAGGCGACTTTGGATCAATGGAAAATTGCAGTGAAGATGTTTCTTATATGCTCTGACACCATTATCCCCACATACCGAACTCTTTACTATGAGAAATCTCAGATTTTCATAATCATTCATGGCCATCAGAGGTGGAAATTCATCGAACCAAGGACACCTTTGCATGACTATGCATACCATGCCCTCAGCAGCTCTGCATATTGATATCCCCTTTCCTGTCTACCAAATGCAATATTTTCTCGGGCGACACTCTTCCTAGCTCCGTACGCTTATCGACCTCAGAGCCTCGACACCACACCTCCTGATCCAGGAAAACTCAGAGTTACAGTTTATGACCTTCATCCCCCACCTTGTTCCAAGTATATCAGAACATGTTTACCCAGATATCCTTCGAGTGACTGTAAAAATCTTCACCCAATGGTCCGAGCTCTATGACCGCTAAACTAGGAGTACCTCGTCCTTACCACACGACATTAAACTACATGGAGTGAAGGTGCACCCCTGTGAGCAAGATAAATCAGCGCAGGGGGGGGGGGTCTTTAATCTTTAACAGCAACCAGGGATGAATATCCTCGACATGCCCCGATATTTCCTTACCCGATGACAGACTTCGTGGACCAGATAATAACGTATCTTCATAGCCATTCATGTCCATCGGAAGTGGAAAGTCATCGACCCGGATACGCCTTCACATGACTATGCATACCATTCCCTCAACGACTCTGCATATTGATCTCCCCTGGCACTTCTAACAAAGGCAATATTTCCTTGGGTGATACTCTTCCCAGCTCCGAATGCTTACCAACCTCAGAGCCTCCATGAAATCTCTCCTGATCCAAGAATCCTCGGAACCATGATTTACACCATCAGACCCCCTCCACTTCTCAGACATTCCAGGATACTCGGGGCCGATTACATTATAATCTAGAGTATCCTTTTTAACTACTTCCTTTTCGCATGACGTCAAACTGCACAGAGCATATATCGTCTACTTGGCATGAGGCTGCAAAGACAAATCATTAAACATCTAGGGGAATGCCTCCAAGAACAAGAATTTTCACTAGTTTAATAATGCTCAATCGTCCTTGTTACACGACGTTAAACTGCACAACATTGGAAAAGGAAATAAAATTTCCCCCCTATCCTTGCTGCATGATGTTAAACCACACATCATCCTTTAATAATTCTCCCCGTCCATACCGCTTGACGTTAAACTGCATGGTCAAACTTGTCATCGGTTCAGTAAGGAAGAGAGGTTTTATCTGTCCTTCAGTGCACGGTTCAGACCTACACAAGCCACCATCTCATACCCGCATGAGAAGGGCTTACTTGACCCATTCTCAGGAATTTTAGGCTAGATTTTCTCCCATATCTAGGAACCCTCTCATCATAAACCATACTCTATACTTAGAAAAAAAAGTCGAACTCTCATAAGCCACCCCTGGTGGTCCCAAATCTCAACTTCCCTAATGTTTCCAGGCTATCGGGGGAATACAATCATTGACCTAAGGACACCTTTTCATGAATATGCATACCATACCCTCAGCGGCTCTGCATATCGACCACCCCTGGCGCGTCGACCGAAGGGAAGATTTCCTTAGGCAATGCTTCTCTCCATACGCCTCTTGGCCTCTGAGCCCCCATGTCTATCCCGGGATTCGGAAAGCCTATGACCTATAGTTTCCCAACATCTTTCACAATCTAACCTGAATATGGAGGAACGTCTTTGACATGATTATTGAGAACTAGGAGAAGTCATTCCATTTTAAATGATGTCCCAGCTGCATGACTTTAAACTACGCCAAGATTCAACCATCCCTTATGCTAACTAAATTCATAGGGAAGTGGTCTCTTGACCATGCTCCTAATTAGTATGGATGATCCCAAAACCCTTTCAGATGTAACTTTCCCCTTCTGAGCCACCCCTGGTGGTTTTCATAATTTTCCAAGCTACCCATGGTGGTTTTCGTAGGCCGTATTTCCATAAAGTCCCCAAGAAATCAGAAATGGAAAGTCATTGACTTAAGGACACCTTTGTACGACTATGCATATCATGCCCTTAGAGGATCTACATATTGATTTCCCCTAGCCCATCTACCAAAGGCATGATCTCCTTAGGAAACACTCTTCCTACCTCTGTACGCCGACGCGACTCCCATGCCTTGAGACATGCCCTGCATGTCATTCAAATTTAAACAGCCCCCCCCCCATGTGCCTCTGAAGAGTATTGAGACATCTTTTAATCAGTTGAACCACATTGGGACCCTCGCCCAACCATGTCTGGCCAATGCTGTTTGACTGAAAACATCAGTAATGATAGTCTTTTCAGCAGGACTTCGAACTGCTCAAAAAAATAAAGAGGCACAAAGCCTATTAGGCCAAAAACCTAAAAAGGGCGATCTAAGAAAAAGTCGTGCCATACCCATTAGGTCAATAATAAATGGGCCCAAGAAAACATAGGGTATTAAATGAAAAGAAAAAATATTGGTGGGGTTTTTCTACAAAACCCCAGCAATAGTTGAACTATGCTCACTGAGTCCCTTGGCTCAGGAAAAATTTAGAGCATTGTCCAAACAACCATCCATGTTTTAGGACCACTCTGCATCGAAATTGCCCCATCTTCGTTCAGATCGGACACCATTCCGATGGAGGGCATTTGTAGGGTCCTGAAAAATCCGCAAAAGAGATTATACACAATTCCCCCCATAGAATTGGGGGAATGTATGGATAAAATTCAAAGGACAACACAAGATGAACCGGTCCATAGACCAGTCCCATGAAAACGCTACGCGACCAGTTCCGCGAAGCACCCCCAGTGCGGACTGCAGTCATTCGCAGAATGGAGGCAGAGATCCTCCGCGGGCGTGAAGTAGGAAATGCGACGAACCGGTCCACCATCATGAAACACCCCAGCTGTGAACCGCGTTGACCGGCCCAAGCCACATCCTCTATCGTTCACGGAATAGAGGTGGAACCCAGCGCGACCGCGAATCACTTCCTGAGCTCATTTGGTTCACGCGGGGGATGTATTCAATTCCCCCCGCGTGTTACGGATTGACCAAGTCATCTGTAAACCGTGTATTCAGTCATGGGCATCTGAAAAAGGTGTCACATGAACACAGATACATCTCTTTCCCCACACTGTAAAAGGAGACCGAGGGGGAAGGGAAAAAGGACGGATAATTAGGAGGATTTGGAGTAGATCGATCAGATTCAGGTGGAAGGGTTTCAAAGGAAGTCTTAGGATTTCGCAAACAGCGAAGTTCCAGTCTGCGAACCAAAGCAGGTATGAACCAGGGAACAGATTAGTAAGGAACCGAAAATGCATAATAATATGGTCAATCGAGAACTTAAAATAACCAAGAAGAGAAGACCTCAAACCATAGCCCCTTCGTGGATGCACCCCCCACGAACCAGGGTGTTTAAGCCTCATTTCCGATCCGACACACCGTGTAGCATCTTCCTACGCGAGCGAAGCCTCAACCGATGAACCCCTGACTGGTGCCAACCTTGGCCACCACTGCTCGCATGGAACCCTCCGCGTATTAACCTTGTATGCGGGCCAAACCTGAAGTCACGAACCGTCCTGGTTCACGGGATGCCAATCAGTCTGTGGACCCTCCTGGTTCGCGGACGGTCCCTCTGTCCATATACCACCCTGGTTCGCAGACGGCCTCTCAGTATGCGGACCCCCATGGTTCACAGACTTCTCCATCCGCGTAACACTTCCCTACGTTTATGGGTGCCACAACCCATACCTCGGTGTGGCCCGTCGAATATTTCAGAGCTCCCATTCCATGGGCTAGATAAAATAAATCCAATCCAGCCTGATCCACTATGACTCCCTAATTTGCCTATTCATCAGCCCCGAGCCGAGGCCTCCACCACATCCCCCAGATCCACGTGGTGTAAAGCTCAGGCGCATCAGCGCACCATTTTGAGTTCACATACCCACGATAATCATTGGTGAAGGGGTTTCCCCAGATCTTGAGAAGATTCCCGAAGCATTCTTGGGTTCACATTCTCACGGTAATGTGGAGTCTGAGCTCGGGAGTCCCCTTTCTGCCCCTCCATTTTTTGGGGATGGGGTGCTTCTCCCTTCTCTGGGGGGTAGTAAAATACCCATCAGAAGGAAGCCCCCATGAACTTCCGCACTTCCCCCAGGAACAAGAGATGTGACGGGAACAGAAGCACCACTTTCCCTCTCCCTCTTCTCTTTTGTCACCATGGGCGTCCATCTCAGAGTAAGCCCCGGCCATATGGGCCGCTCTAGGCGTAAGCCCCACACCACTTCTCACGGATGTACCTTTTGCGACGTGACTGTCTGGTCCCTGCTGCCTCTTGTTTCTCACACCAAGCATGACTCATGTGGGCTTAGAGTAAGAATCGAACATGACATCCTCCTATGGGCCTCCTCAGAGTGTAAGCCCAAATCCATTAATATGGGCTACCTCAGAGCGTAACCCCAAGCTGATGCGAACTACATGGAATTTGAACCCTGCCTCCTAGGCAGGGTACGTAGAATTCCTCCCAGATGTTCAAGCCCGACAACCGGTCGATACGACTATCGTCACGTCATTTCACCGCACCAACCCTAGTGCCGCCTCAATGAGTCTAGACTCGTCTGGGTCATTAATACAACCAGGGATGGTAAACCTCGGGCATAAATGATTCCAAACCCCTGCTTTCAGCTGACCATTTCCAACCAAGAGAAATCTGTGGATACTATGCTTGGGTATAAACCAAAGATTCACAAACATATGAATGCATCCTAAATCTATAAGAGAGTCCCAGAACATGCAATAATTACCTCTAAAAGGGTGTGTTGAGCCCGACATCGCATCATCTCAACCAATGTGAGTTCTTAAGCATCACTGGCCAAACCACCTAGCAGATGCCTGCCTTTGGAAAGAAGGTCCACGTATCATTGGATATGGAACCGTTGAGTGTTAAAAAACGAAGACCGGCGTACCCAACTTTAGCAATTGAGCAGGGCTCCACCATCCATGAGATCGACGGTCGGGCGCTTTGGTCCTCCATCTCTCCTCGAAGGGAAATGGATTGAAGTAATTATATATATGATTATGTTATTATGTTAATTAAATAACATATATCAATCTCCAATTCCATAAAATGGGAACCAAAACTGTCCGTGTATACGACCGACTATTGCTTTGTGAACCAATGATATTTTTTCCATTATCGCCTCTCAAGATTCCTTATGATACAAGATATAATGTTTATATAGGATAATAATGAAATATTTATATCTATAAAAACATTCTATATAATCTAATCTCTTACATTTCCATCAATTAAAAAATGATAACGTCCTCCATGCGTACATGTAGAATACCTTCTCCATGAAGCAATGTGATTTCGTTTTCCATTACCACATCACAAGGATGATATGTATATATATGTGGTTATTTAAATGAATAATAAAGTATTTAAGATATTATTATCATTATTTAAATGTAAAATAATACTTAAATTATTTCCATCATGATCGTTGAACAATGTAAATGTTACTAATGCGTACGTACAACATACCATCTATATGATTGAAACATAATTTATTTTTCATAACCATATTTCATGGGGTTTTTTAAAATTATAATTAATGTATAAAATTATAATTATTTCATTATTATTAGTATGTATATTGTGGAATTATTAAATATTTTACCATAGCAAACATACCATTTTCTTTTTCAAAATATAAACCAAAAATCATTAAAACTTTTTATGTGTACATAATTGATTGATTGTATAAATAAAACATGGACATAAATAAAATAAAATTGATAATAAACATGAAAATGGTTCTTAATAAATTAAATAATGAAAACATTTTATCATTTATGAAGATAAATTATGTACATTATGTGTCGGACCTCTGGTAATGTATTTTCATCTCACATATATTTTTGTGAGACATGTGTGATATTAACCATTAATTTATTTTATATGATGTATATACAACCCATTAATGAATTTTATGATTCCTCTTATAAACATTTTTTGGATTTAAAATTCAATCTAAGAATATTTCTTTCATGGAGATAAATATTAAAAAGTTACCAAAGTAGTAAGGGTTTTATGTTACAATATATTTGTTTACTAGTATTGTTTATGATTAAGATTTTGGTGATGAACAATTATAACATAAATCTAAATAAACATATGAAATTTGTTCTTTTATATTTTTTTATAAAATTCAGGTATACTTTAATTTTCTTTTTTTATGAACTCATGAAATTGAAATAAATGTTTTAAGGAAAACCAACATTATTTTTGTCTTCAATCAAAAATCCGTCTTCTTCAATATCCATGTTTTCTAATAAAATTGATATAGTTTTCTAATATTATAATATGAATTATTAAATAAATTTTAACCATGTTTTAACTTTTAGGAATCATTTTAAATTTAATATTCTTTTTAATTTTCTGAATGATGTAGTTTTTCACCATTGTTTCAAAGTGTGAGAATGTTGTTATTTTAAATTATATGGCATAAACAGAATTTCCTACCATCATAACAACCCAATGATTTTAATATTTTTTAGGATACTATGTGGTTCTTTTCAATGAAAATATTTTCCTAATATTTTACAAATTTTTAGTTTTCAAATGTTATTTTCAAATTGAAAAGGTTATTTTATTGAAAAAATGTTTTGAATAATCTTTTAATGGTATTTATATTCTCCAATGACAACGAAAAAGTATTCCACATATATTACATTGGTGATATGATGTAATTATGTCATCAATTATGTTACTTTGGATAGAATATTATCATGTTACATTTATTGACTATGGAAATTCTTAAAATTTCAAATGGTAGTTTTTTTGTATGAATATTTATATTTATTATGTCTTCTATGCCATTTTTTGAATGAATTGGACTTCAGAAGTGAAGGTAGGGGTCTTATATAGCCCTTATATGCATTATTAGGTCTCGTGGGACAAAATAGTTTTGGTATTTGGTAGAGGCCTTACCAACTTTTGTAATATGTCATGGAACAAGGATTTGGTGATAAGTTTATGATATATGAAATTATTCATTCCATCATTACAAAATCACTTATTGATGTAAATGTTATTTTATGAATAGGTATGTTGTCTATGGATATGTTTCAAGATCATGTGATTATTTATGTGGAATTTTTTTATCATCATTCATTCTTGAATAATTATAATTTTTTTATCATGTTAATAATTATATTACATGTGTTTTCAGTTATTGAAATTTCCAAATTAATTATCACTTATTTACGGTTTATATATTTTATTATACATTATCCTTGCTGAATATTTGTGCTCACCCTTATTTTGTTTCCTTTTACTAGAAAATGAGTAATGGATCATGTAATGTGTTCATGGATGAAAAGTAATTTCTTTTACTACATTTTTTGTATTTTATTTCGAATATAAAATAGAATCCTTGTTTGTATCTAGTTTATAGGACAAATAAACTATTACAACCATTGATATGTGATCTCATATATCTAGTACCAATGAAATAATGTAACCCATTGATCTGGGTAACTACATATTGGTTGATAACAATTTTTTCGAAGTCTTTGATTTGAGATGATGTCTCTATAAAATTATAGATAAATGGGACTTTATATTAACCTATGATATGATGAAAATAGGAAAAACATGTTATATATTTTATGTATTACCATATAATTTATTTATCTAAAAAGATAAGTCACATTGGATGAATACTTTCCTGAATCATCTAGAACAACTCTAATCAAAGAATGCAATTTCATTGAAATGTAGAGGATCAAATAATTTTATGGACAACCAGGTGTGAATAGACATTAACATAATGAATTAAATTCAATAATAAATTTACCCTTCACCAATTATCTCAATTTAATTTATTTTATTTGTGGTGGTAAAAAAAATATAATTTTTCAAAATAATAGATTCCTAAGGTGTATGTACTAAACAGACAATATGTATAGGGTGTCATTAATTATTGTGAATCAACTGAGACAATTTTTTTCATAAAAACAGTTTTCATGTAATCATACGATGAATAAATTTTATGATCTCTATTATAGGAAAACTCTTTCATTCAAGAAGATATATATCCTATTTCATGTGATCTAGTGGTAACATTTATATAACTATATATTTTTAATTTGAAATTTCATTTCTTATTGATAACAATTCTTACATGAAACACATAACTAAAAAGAAAAAGAGTTTACTCTTTCTAGGTAAAATATTATAGTTAAACAAACTGTGATGTTTTATTGGATAGATAAATGAAACATAATTATGAAAATAATAGAAGGAAAACAACCACAAGGAAAAAATACTATATTATTGAAAAATTCATCATACTACGATTTTATAATGATTATATTATCAATAGTGACAGTAAAAGAAATAACAAAAATTATATAAATATATTGAGAGAAGAGATGAAATAATTTGATAAATGATTTAGGATATGTATTTAGGGAAGTGTGGTCATTTGAAATATATGGAAGTTAAGAATATATGGTTGTTCAAAAAATTTAGTGATTTTTTATAAGATATATTAATGAGATAAATTGTATTAGTATGTGTTTTGGATGTAATATGTAATAATAAATCAAACTAATCAAGATTTTTGAACATTTTAATATAAAAATATACGTAATCACTTTGTGATCTTTATTTATAATGAGATATTTTAGGACATCATGTACTCACATTATTCTATAAGATGATAAATTTTATATTTCTAGGATATAGGACCATGATGAACTTCATTAAGTATTTATTTAACAAAATTATATGTGGGAGAAGTTCAAGATTTTAGAAAACACATTAAAATCCAAGTAATGAAAATCACCACCTTGAACTACCACTATTTATCATCTCACCCTTATGTATTATGTAGAGGTCATGTGATTTATTATAATTATAAATCATTGTTCCATCAATATGTAAAAATAAAATTAATAAATGATGATTTATAAATTTATATTTCTATTATTAGTATTATTATGTGTATTTTTATAAGTTATCTCATTTCAAATAATAATGTTAATGAAATATAATTTTTATTTATATAAATTATAAATTTAAATTTCTATAAAGATAATTATATATTATGAAATAGAAATAATTTAATTTAATGTTTAGAAATATATTTTTCTATAACATTTTTTATTAAATTATGAATTTTTTATTTCAAAAATATTTTTAATCAATTTTATAAAATAAATTTAATAAAATTGTATATATATTTGTAATTATCATTTCATTATTTTATAGTATGATCATTTTCAATTTTAAGGCTAATATTATGTTATGATATTAAAAACTAGGTTTCTTTGGTCAATAGAAAAATGATGTAAAATTATTAAAATAATTTGTAGTCACAATATATCATGAGATAATTTTTTTAATTGTTTAGATAATGGAATTAATGACCTATAATCATTCTTTATCATCTAACTATTTCCTTGTAAAATTATATTCTATATACATTAAGGAATGATTATTTGGGAATATGGTAAAAAAACTCATATATAAAAGGACGTCTACTCTACACACTCTAAACCAAACTTATAATTAGTTTTACACACCAATATCTTCCCAATTTCTATTTCAAATAATCCTTTTTTATAATCTAGAGTTTTTTTCTCATAAAAATTTTACCATGTTATTTATTTTATTGGTTGTACTTATAGAATGATTTGAAACTTTAACAGAATTATCACATTCTTAATTAACCATATTGTTTCATCTAAATCATATTGAAATTATATGATACTATGATAAAATGTAATTGTAATTATTATTCCCCAATAGTGCTGATATTATAATACTCTAACTACATATTTTTCAACACGAAAAAAATGCCACAAGCACTTTTTTAGGGAATTTAGGATGTGATCCTAATAATTAAAATTTATTCTATGTACCACAAAAATAGACAACTATGTGAATCAAGAAGATTAATTATGTATTTCCATGAGTTTCTTTGTTCCTCATAACTCACAAGAGACAATTCTCAAAAAAATATTTGCTCAATTTATTAGTTTAGTGATAATAATCAGTTATCTAGAATATAATTTGTTTAAATAAATATATCTGAACACATTTTTAAATTCCAAATAGAAATATTTTTTCCCAATTGTGGTTGGTTATTGGATTACCCTGTATCTGTGTGTGTATATCTTTTAAAAATTATTTATTTGAAATACCAAAGGGAAAGAATAAAATTATATATAAATGGTTATATGAATTTTATGTTTTGATCTATTTTTTATAAGTGTATTTTTTATTGCATATAAAAATTATGTGTCAACATAATAAATATTTGGAGCCTAATTTTTTGTTGATAAAGGTCACGATTCATTTATAGTAATGTAGTTATTATTTTCCAAGGTCATTATTTTTTTATCACGGAATTGATTTCCTATATAGTTGTGTGAAATTTTCATTATTTTAATATCATTTTTTCTATGAATTCTTGATATATGTTTCATGGTTCCATAATATTTTAGATATTACATAGTCTAACTTTTTATCTATCGAATGTATATGAGTATATTCATATAAATAGACTTGGTAACTCAAATTTAAAAAGACATGAATATTTTAGATACATGTTGTATTAAAAATTGAATCATTTGAAGGAAAATATTTTCCGAGAACGAATTTATAGAAGAATAAAATATTATGGTTTTTAAACCCATTCCTTAATGGGGAGTTTCCCTCTATATTATTACTTAATGTTCATGGAATCTCAATGTAAAACATCATTGTTCTTCTATCTGATTTCCTTAAAAAAGGTTTATATGTAAAATCATTCCCATAGGTCTTCCAATAATATAAAACTTCACATGTTTCAAGATTTAACCCACAATAAAAAATATATACTCTAGTAATACATCATAATCCTCGATTATTATATAAAATTACAGCTTCTCAAAATGAATTGTTTCCATTTTTCTAGCAGGATATCTTGTATAATATTTGAAATAGGGTATCCCACTATACATAAAATACATTGTCTTAATATTCAAGTCTAATAATTAAACAAATATATATTTCTATAATAATTTTATCTTTGTAAAATAATTACAATTCCTTCCACATAACCATATTCTACATTTTAATAGGTCATCAAGAATATTTGATAGCCCCCTTCAAACATTTATTCTTTTGATAAGGAATTTCCCACTCATTGTTGTCCCTAACTTCTTGGTTCCATAGGGTATATTCTATATTGTATATCATTGATAATGATGGTTTGACTTCATTGAGAAATAGGTTAATAATTCTATGATTATTTTTCAAGGGTTGGTTAGTGACCACTAATATGAGGTTGAATCAATTGTCCACATTTAAAAATCATTTCCCTCTTGAACAAAACACTATATCTAGTTACAAACTAGATCCTCTCAACATGAAATTAATCACCCATGCATATTATTGAATTTAAAAAACAAAAATGAAATACAGAAGTGTTTTTATGTTTCAACTATAAAATCATACTCAGTGATGTGGTTTTTAGCTACCCCAATCATGGATTTACCACTATATACACAAGACTTAACTCATGTACCCTTCCTTGTTCCATTAACGTAGATCCCCTAAATGAACATGATCCAATGTCCCACTATATAATCATGTCACCTTATTGGGTACTAAATTGATGTTATATACAAAAATATCTATATCTACTCCTGTTCGCTACCACACCGATTGAAATGATCTCTCTTTAGAAGCACAACATAAAAGATAGTCTTCTCATATACAAAATCATTAGGAACATAAAAAAATCATTCAATATCGAATAAAAAAGTCACAAACACTGACATTAGATCTTCAATGATTTGGATATTCCTAAAACTATAGATTTATGGGACATACCTATATAATTGACTCCAACAGAACTAATGCAATTATTTTTTTCATTATCTCACTTTGGTACAACAATATATTGGGTAATCAGTTCTTATTTAGTTTTGGTAACCTAATATATTATTCTCATAAAATATATATTATTCAAATAAAATCATAAATAGTATTTCCTTATATAAATCATGAAACTCCTTCATATGTAGATGTGATATTTTCTCATATTTCAAACACATTCAAATCTCAATTAAGGACTTCATTAACACCTTTCTTATGGAACATATTTTAATTATTCATATGAAAATTGAATATCATGATCTCATATTCTACACAAATCCAATATAATATAATTCATTTAAATCATAATTCAATTTTTCATGCCTTCATGGTATTTTAATATATCACATCAACTCAAGGAATGTACTTATTCCTTTCCTTTTGAATTGGGGTTTTCTTGATTCTTTTCCTCATCATGAATCATTATTTATTTGAATAATTATGATGATTTTTATTTTAAAATTAATTCATCATAATGCTTCATTATAATATTTATCATTTTATTAGTTCTAAAAAAATAAACCCCAAATCTTTATAGTATTTAACTCTATATATTTCAATGATATGGTAAACCTATATATAGTAAAAAAATTAGGATGAATTATTGTTATGTTCTAAAAAATAATCAATATAAAATTTTATGATAATCCTTATGAATTCTCAATAGAATGATAATTGATACTTAAATTCTCAAAAATAAACATTACTAACATCTATGGTGACGCTTATAATGTCTCAATGTATGAATAAATGATCATTATGTTCTTATAAATTATCCATAAAATGATGTGGATTCATATTTATATTGTTGTGGATGATCCATACTCACTTTTAGATGATCCCCCTATTCTTGAAAATCACTCTATATTCTTTATTATTATTCATTATTTCTTTCTCAACATTTTCCTTTCTTGATTTTACCATTATAATCCTCAATTTTATCCTTTTATGCTCAATATTTACCCATCCAAATTACAAGACGTATCTAATTCTTTAAAATAACATTAGAATTATAGCTATCACTAATTCATCTCATCACATTTCAGCTCACATAAATTCCTTTATAAATAATTAAAAACACCTCAAAAACTTCCTATGAGGATAAATAACACTAACTAAACCATTAATAATATTCCAGAACCATTGGATGGTCTCTTCATATCCCAAGCTATCCTTTACCTTTTAAACTCTGGTCATAAATCTACTCATTACACCAACACATCAATATCATATAAAAATATTTCATAAGTTGTTTTTTTATACATCAGCTCTTTTATTTTACATGACGATCAAATATAAAATTATTATAATAAAATGATACATGTGTATTTTATCACATGTTCTTTAAGTTTCGATGATTTTCAACCTAGTTTATAATATCAGCTACCATATCAATATTGAAATCCAATGGAATCTCACTGTTGTGAGTCCATTAATAATGAATTTATTACTATCCTCTAAGAATAACCACTTTTCATTACCAAAGACATATTTACCTCTTTTTCTTATAAAAATTACTTCAGTTTTTGACAAATAAATAATGTCTATTTGAAACGATCCATGTTTTGGATCGGATGAAAACTCAGAAGTTTTATAACTTTTTCAAATACTAAATTGGGGTTTTTAAAACTGAGCTTTGGAAACAAATTCAATGTGTTAAAACCTTTAAAACCATTTTTTGGACAGAGGTAAATCCCTGTTAAGTTTCTTGGGTGGCTCAATGAGGATTTGGTGGAAAAACCCTACTAATAGGGTTTTCAGAAAAAATTAGAGGGAGCATGGTTGGACTGATATCATGCAGACCACTGAAGGTAACCATGAGTCCTTATTTAATGGGGGAGATTAGTTTTTCATAGACTGTGCATGGTTTTCAATCCCATTTTCCTAGCCCGTAGGAGGTGAGTATCTTAGATAGGGGGTGCCCCACAGTTTGTGGACGACTTGGAAAACTGTGTGGGTCAATCCATTTGGTTGGGTCTGATTATGTAATCAAATTAATTTAAATTAAAAATAAAAATAAAAATAAAAATAAATTTTAACACTCATTCTCACCCCTCTCATATATGAAACACGCAAGTGGAGGGATCCCATATCACCACATGCTCGAACCTCTCCCTAACAAATCTTCTTCCTTCAATTTTTAGTGGATTTCTTATATTTCTTCAATGAATCTCAATGGTAAGCTCCTATATCCCTTCTCCTCCAGATTACATTCCATTTTTCATCCCAATCATTTCCTGGTGAGAATCGAATGAACCCTTGGTCAAAAGTCTTATCCATTTTTTCATTTTATTTTGGTTTTAGGTTCTGTGAAGGGTTTATTGGGATGCCTTCTTGAGAGTTACAAAAACCACCACTGAAACTGAGGTGGTTTGAGTGGTTTAGGATTGCTAGCTTTGTTTCTATGTAGGTTTTCTCATTTGTTTCTTATTTTATATTTGGGTATTTTGAGGTTTATGACTCCATGGAATTTTATTTGGACTGTGTTGGCCCTTACTACATTAATTTTGAGACACTAGTGTTTTTTTAGTTTGTTGGACCATCCTTGAGGAGGGTTCGATCCGCCAGAGTCTAAGGAGAATATATTGAATATGCATAGGTGTGTATATATATATATATATTTATATGTTGGTTCCCCCGTTATGTGATATTCTTCAATGGAAGTGAATGAACGTGTATGGATCTAGGTGTTCCTATGTATATATATGAAAATTCATGTGTAGGTGAGTGGAGATAGGTATATTCATATATGTATATATGTGACAATCCCCATTCACATGTTCATGGCAATGCAGACATATACATAGTGTCTAGGTTTCCTTGCATGTATGTGAGGATACATATGCTTAGTGGGGGAGCATCAGATTTTCTTTAGAAAGTGCCAATAGCCTAAGTAGATGACTTGGGTCCACTCTGAGGTAGGGCACCTTTCCATGCCCTTTTAATATTTTCAATGCATTAGTTAGTTTATTATCACACTATTATTAGTTCTTAATTAATTTAGTATGATTATAATTTTATCTCTACCTATTTAATAATTTATGGTGTCTCTTAATGAAATGTTTATGAATTTTTTTGTTGAGGCAGGGTGAATGAGTTTACTTTTATCAGATGAACCACATATGATAAGTTACCTTTCCTTGAAGTAAAATAAGTTTTATTTTGTAGGGTGACCAAAGTAATATGTTGACATCCTCTAATTGATTTTACTATTCCTTGCTACAATTTTCAATGTTTAGGAAAATTGAGAATGAAGACCTTGAGTAGGAGGGCTCATACTAAATGAAATGTTTTCTTGTGAAATTTATTAAATAGTTATAATTGAAAAAAAAATGTATTAGGGTTGTAAGACCATGCCATGGGTTAATATAGTAGGCATGACTTATGATAGTGAATATGTAATATCTAGGATGGTATAGTCCATACGTCTTATTTATGATGATAAATCACCATATGTTAATTGTTGCATTTAAAAGGAGTTGGAAATTTATTCTAACAAGCATGAGATGATTTTCCTCATGATTGGAAAGTAATGTGTGACCATGTCCTTATAAATGGTTAAGATTTTATTCTTTATGTACACATGGGAATTTAATGTGATCACTTGTTGATGTTTTTTGACACCACTTAAGAAAAAAAAAGACTATGAAGAGACACCTGGATATTTCAAAATTCAAAAATAAGGTTTGAATAATTAAAAGGAATATCAAATACCCCAAAGAAATGTGTGGTAGAGCTATGCAGAAGATCTGCATGACAGACCAGTGCCACAGACCTGCGTGGCAGATCTACGTGACAGACCTACATAGCTGAGCTCCACACTAGAATAATTTTTGTACCCCTACATGGAGTACCTACGTGGAGGAGATGCATGAAAGACCTGTGCAGCCAACATCTCTTCAACCAACCACCAATGATGCCTATAAATTGGACACTTCGGCTCCTCATTTTATGGTATGAAAATTTTGAAAGACTATCTGATGCTCCCATTGCATAGCTCTTTCACCTAGATCCCTCAAAGTTTCTCAAGTAACTCTTTAAAACACCAAAGAACATATAATTAAACTGGATATGAATGTTTTTAAATTCTATTAAAACTTTTATATAGGTTTGGTTTTCCTATGTGAAACACATTCTTTAGTCTTCATTCACACCTGTGTGACATACCTGTGCGCCACATCTACACGACATACCTGTGCAGTATCCCTGCACGGTACATCAACGCGGGGTACTTACACGGCATACTTGCGCGAGGTACCTACGTGGCAGAGATTGGTACAAAGCCTATGTATGAACTCATGTAGCATATTTAAAAGCCATTCATGGCATGTTATCTCCTTCCTTGGTTATATTTTCTAAATGGGACTATGTTGAATCATCCACCAAAAGCTCATAACTTATGAATCCTTTGGGAAAAGTCACATCAGTGTGTCTATTAATTGGGTTTGTATTTCCATAATTAGAGGTTTCCAAAATCAATTTAATAAAGGAGTTAGGATACATGGAATTTCAGTGGTTTTTTATATCCACAGTCACACGGACCACTCTCCCAGGAATAGTGTTGTGAAGTTCCCGGTTTGGAGGAGGGTTGGGTCCTGGCCTATCCCTTCTCGGAGAGATGTCCTGAAACCTCAAGTCTATGGTTGGGAATGTTACGGTTCACACCTAATTTTCCTTTTCAAAATAAAGGAGAAGTCTCCCTCCCATACAAGGATAAATTTTAGGGCAACCATCCTGGCATGAGCCACTAGCTTTTCTTGCAGGAGGTAGCATCACCGCTCCTCCTTTCTTCTTCAGTGCCAAAGACCAGAGGGGGGATAGACACAATGAATTTTTTATCCATTACCTCTCCCATTGGGCTTTGTCACCATAGAAATACATAATGGTTTAATACCCTAACCTTCATCCCTTACTCTTTTCATTGGTCACTTGTCCAAAGTAATGTGAATAGAGGGAATGCTCGTCGCCTTTCCCTCTACCCGAGTCGCCTCGACCTCATCCACCCTCGCTTCAATAGGTGTACCCTCTTCCAATGTCCAAGGATGAAATGTGAATGGGTCATTGTTGAAACTTTCACATCCTCTTGTTTCTCACACTAATCATGACACACGTGGCCTTATAGATCCATGCTGATTAAAACATGTGAACAAACATTGATATTGGAATGAACTACGAGAACTCTAATTCACATTCAAACTAGGATACGTAGGAAGCCCTTTCAGGGCCTGATGTCATTGGATATCCTCATTAGGAATTCAAACTTAATTCCCTTAATTTGGGCTTCCTCCTTAGGAATAAGCCCCAAATTAAACCCCGAAAATCATTAAGGCATCCTTTTCAGAATGTTAGCCCAAATTCATTTCTCAAAAAAGACTATACTCTCCTATGAGACTAATCGAACTAAATGTGGATTGATTCCCATAAACATGGGATACATTGGAATCCTACCTGATTTTCAAAACCAACACCTTAAATCAACCCTATTCTTGTTGGTCCATATTCCCAACAGTATCTGATCCCACTTGGATACCCATGTCCATTTCACATTCCTTGGGCTGCTTCAGCATAAGTCCCAAAATATGTTTTGACTAAACACATTCCGCTTAGATGTCCATACCACATGAAATTAAATTATATGGCTCGGTCCTAATCACATGACCTTAAAAGGTATGATGTGTCCCATTCAGTGGCACTGAACTACGAGGGTTCCAATTCCTTTTAAAAGGATACGTAGGTAGACCATTTTATGGGCACTATCCGAAGATCAAATTAAACTTTCATCTCCCTGGATGACAATAAATTCCAGAGTTGAACATGATGGCATAAAAAACTAGTATCATCATAAATATGATTAATAGAATCTCTATGTTCTTTATGAGAGTATACCATTGATGGAGAATCTTGAATACATACAGATATCACCATTAATGAAGAAACTCGAATACATACAAAAGATTTTAATCTTTTCACATGAGAAATAAGTGATTCATAATTCCATGGGATGATTATGATATATTTGGTGAATTAATAAGGATTCATGAAAATATAATAAATTATTAAGAGAGTCTCAGAGTAGACAATAATTCCCCCTAAGAGGGTGTGATGAATCTGACCTCCCATCCTGTCGACCAATGCACGTTCTTAAGTATCGTGAGGTTCAAACATAACAAACACCTACCTTTGCAAAGCAGGTCCCTTTTGGATAAATAACTGTTGGAAGTTTCTAGTTCCATAAACAAATCCAATGGTAACTTCCTGGAAACAATGACTCATAAAACTAGAATAGACGTTTCAAGGAACTACGAAACCAAAATGGTGAACCCGACGTGAATCAATAACCATGTTAATAATATTACCCACCTATTAGTCCCCTATCAATAAATAATTGAAGGCCAAACAATGGAATGAATCACGCATGTATCCATCTAAAAATCTATTTCTTTAATGAATTTTTTTGTTGTACTCAATTTTTATAATAATTCCCTTCACCCCAAAATGGATTTCTTCAAGAAAAAATTTGTGAACATCCCGACCTATTCTAAAGTTGGATCCCCATCCACGGGAAGGACGTCATCACCATCCTGACTTCTTATATACTCAGTCTATAATGTGCTGGTAATGGAATATGGCCATCACGGTACAATCCCAACTTTGGAGGCTACTCGGCATGCCCTCTAGTCCCATAACAATCCTCAATCATCATGCCAACAATGACCAATGATCAAGAAGTAGACGGTGATAACCACCGTATTCAAGCATTTCGAGTCCTTATCCCTAGAATGTAAAAATTAATCCCTATCATACTATAGGGTGGTGGATCAAGAGGCCACTCAAGGCCTCAATTCAATAATGCATGAGTCCTTCCTGGGGACTCCCACCCGCAATCGCCACCAACAGTATTGTGTGGTTGTGAACCCCCAACATGATGTGGGTGTTTCCTTTAAACATTTGGAACCGGTCTCTCAGACCCAGGAATGCAAGACGAACCATCAGGGATAATTTTGGGTCAACTAGGAGTAGGTTCTTACCTCTACCCCTTCTGGAGAATCCCATCAACCTAACATGATGGAAAACAAAAAATGAGAACATTCTCCCATCCATCCTAATTTTGTTTTCTAATAGACTCATTTGGCAACAACCCACCAATACCACCAGATAAATCTAGTGGAGTACTATGAATATGCATATACACCTAATTACATGTTATCAGGTTGTCATCATGCTCATCTAACTGCATTTAAGAAATCATTCCAATCTAATGTGGTTGTAACTTTTAAACATGAACATACACCAATTTACAATCACCGATTCTGCCAGAAGTCTCATCTACCAGTATTGAATGAAGTCCATCAACCATACAGGATGGGAAACAGCCAGCAGACACATACACATTCCAATGTTCATCAAGTCTTCCAACAGTCTCATTTGGTAGCACCAGGATAAGTTAGTCAGAAATCTCCGATGATAAATTTGGGGCATACCAAATTCTCTGACCCATGCAAGATTACATTCAATACCCATTGATAGGAAAATGAGGAAATGAGAAACCACATAGACCTAATCTAGGTATGGAATGGACATATATTCTATTTCTGGCCGCTGAAGTCACCAAACATATCTTATCAATGGTGAAATGGAATATGAAAATCCCTGCCCATATTATTGAAGAATTCTAGGATATTATAACAACCACTTCAGTAGTACTGGGGAAACAGGCACATAAATCTATCCCCACACATGGAATGACACATTGGAATTCCATCATGTAGTAGATAAATAAATCTGTTCCAGGCCAATATATTCATGGGTTATACTCCCCCTATCATAAGGACAACAAGATAGGGAACATACACCCATTCCAATTGGTGGTAATCAGTCTCTTCCAGTAACCACACCATGGAAGGCACACACACTTGCCCATGATAACCACATTTCCATGCATGTGGCCCGAACTAAGAATAATAGAACAAGAAAATTAAGTCTCTCCAAGCAAGGTTATAAAATCAAGAGTCAAGCAGTGATTTGGATCCTCTTAATGGTATATTTCTTGAATACCTCATACATTTTTATGTTGTAGCTCAAAATCATATCATCTCATTAAAAAATAATGGGAGTGGTAGTAGTATTTCTGATGATTCTCATCTGACACATCATCATGATGGCTTGCTTCAACAAAATTCGGTCAATTCAGAGTACCTATATCTGGATGAGATCCACGACAACCATCCATTTGGCCAGAACACCATGGAGCAAGAAGACTTATCCCTTTCTATAATCCACCATGGTGTTCCACCCCATGACGGAATTTGTTGTGAATTTCCTCTCTAAAATAGTATTTCTCTTTATCATGAATATTCTATATTCGAGAATGTGGAGACGATAAAGCCCTCCTCTCTCTAAGAACATGAAAACACAAGGCCAGTCATGTCTGATGTATTGTCATTGACAGGTGAACCAGTTTCTCAACCAGAAGACATCATAAGGGAATGGTCATTTTCTGAAGCTCCTTGGGTCATTTTTCTTCTAATACAGAGCATCCTCATTGGTAAGACCAAGTGGAGAAACCTATAATGAAAGACTATGAAGATGTGTTAAACATGAAGAAACAATTGGCTAAGGAAAAGTACCATTCATGTTCTGGACTTTAGAAAATTCTCAGTATAGCATTCCAGAATTGATGCCGGATTATTTTCTTCATCATATCCACCTAAATTTATGGAAGAATCTTCGTTATATGAAATCCAATGTATTATAATATGATGAATATTAAAATCATTTAAAGTTAATAGAAGGGTTGCAACGCCAAATTGACAACATGTGTCTTTCAGTTACCCTATATCCAATGGCATAAAACCAACATAGAATCCTTAAATGTGCATGCCAAAATGATCTAAAGACGCTACACCAGTAAATTTATGATTCCTGATCTACTGTTCATATCAGAGGATCAGGTGCACATGTATAATTTCATTTCACTACACTCCAAAATCAGAAATGTCCAACAAAAGTGGTCTCATTGAAGGTTATTTACCATGGTTAGCCACAATAAATAGATTTTGTATGTAATCAAATGTATGCTCAAGAACAGGCCTCAACCAGCTCTTATCACAGTCAGACCATAGGAAAATAAGCTGTTGAGTTACATTTACATCAAACATATGAGAATCTTGAGCAGGCATCCCTCTAAGAGGATTTCAACTATTAGGGAATTTAAATTTCTGAAATATAAAAGAAATCTTCCAAATAAGGTGATTTGAGTGGTTGTCAGATAATGCCCCCAGCTAATATCTGAACCAAAATTCGCAAAATCAGAAGAGAAGTTACAAAAATTTCAGCCGTTGCAGTTCAAGAATCAAACCATCTTATAAGGCTAAGGGATCATTTAATTGAACCTTCAAATTCATTAAACAATGTTCAATGATTTTAATGAGAAGAAAAATAACGGCCCCATCCAGAAGGGTTGGGGGATTTTTCACATCTACAATCGCATCCTCAATGGAAGTAAATTTTCTCCTGAATAGAGAAGAATCCATAAAGAAAGCATACAATTGAACTATCCAATGATTCCATTTAGGAAACTGTTCGCAAAACAGTTCCCTAGAATTCATCATATAGGATAAAATAGTCTCATGGATGATACATATGGATAAGATCTTACAAAACACTGGTAGAATTCCATCGATGCATTATGCATCCATGAATTTCATTAACACAACTGCAGAAGATCCTCTAGAAAAAGAGTCTTGTTTAGGGGAATAAGAAGATGATATTCTTGTCCATAATATGGTACACACTAAGGAAAATGAAGAAGGTTTACTACCTGAAATCAGAGGTTACCCAGAATCTAGGTATGCCTTCAAATAACCAACTTATACCCCTCCGAAAGGCATCTAATAAGGGGAAAGGAAAAAAGTCCGATTGACTCTATCTTTTACACTGGATAGGGTCAATAGTTTTTTTTGAAGAAATATTTTCATGGAAAGGAGTGGAAATTAAGGAGTTGAAAAGACACAATATAGAGTTTCTTTGAAGCAGCATTACAACTAGACATACTCCTCAGGCAGGTCCTCAACTTCCAAATCCTATAAAAGCTCCTTAGGAAATAGAATTTGTAGTAACTACTAATGCGGATAATGAATTCCCACTAATGGGTACCCAATCATAGAAGAAATAGACACATCCTGATAAGCATGTTCATGTGGGTTATCGAAGGAAAATATCAGCACCACCATTAGTGGTTTTGCCAGCCCTTCACCTGCTCATTCTCCAGTTTCTATACCTGCACATTTTCTAGCTCATCCAGATATTCCCCAAAATCTTATGAACACAATTGAGACATTAACGACTTGACTGGAAGCTATATAAAGGACTGACATGCACCTGTTCAGCCAAAAATAGAGATCTTACTCTGAATGGGTGGAAGCAATTCTCCCCCGCCAGATTTTTTGAATACCACATTCCCAATCTTTAATGGTTCGGGAGACCCAAAATAATAGCGAACACATTTTTTTCTCATTGTGATCCCATGATGGGATCTTCTCAACAATAAGAATTAGCAATGATTAGGTGTTTTGTGTAGTCATTACAGGGACTGACAATTGTCTGGTATAAAAGTTTACAATCTCGATCAATTACTGGATGGGAAGATCTTTGTAAGAAATTTCTTCTTCAATTTCTCTCAATGCTACCATAGATGACAATTTTTTGTCATTCCAATTGTAAAAAAATCGAGAATTAAAGAGTTTCAGATTTCATTTAATGATGGAATGGATTAACATATTCTTTAATTATAACACTCCCTCAAGAAGAATTGGAGCCAATTTTTGTGGAAAATCTTTATGATGAGTTATGCACACCATTGATCCCTTCGAAATACACATGAGGGTTTCGATACCTTACTTAAATCACTCAACAGATAAAATACTTCATTATAGAAACTAAGGCTAAAATTCATGTAATTACATCATATCTAGGGAGGAGGATAGGAAAGGTAGAAGCTACTATAGTTACACTCAAGCAGGCACATGTACCTACTTCTACTTCAATAACTTAATCATACTGAATGGTTCCACCTCCAGAGCACCAGCAACAATGACCACCTCATCATGATGATCAACAATATCAAATGCGGAAACTATTTGACGAAATAAAAATCCATGTTTATTCATTCTAGAATGAGCAAGTTCCTGGTTAGTTCATCTCAACTCTGGAAACAAATTTGGTTCATTTTCCATGGAAGAAAAATCCAAATAAATAAGGAGATGAAGAACTTCATTATTATAGTCCCTTTCACCAGATGTTAGGGCATCCGATCCAAGAATATTTTGTTTTCAAGGACCTCTTCCGAATGATGGTAGATTCTAGACCTGTGAAACTAAAAAGTTCACCAGTTCATGTAGCATTTGTTACTACTACTTATCAAGAGGATGAAGGCAAATGGAAGGAAGTCAAAAGTAAAAATACGCAAAAATATGATGATTGGATGATCAGGAAAGTGATCAACCAAACTCATTCAATTTTATAGACACATTTGAAACAACCGATGTCTTCAACCACTCCCACCATAGCCAAACCACCTTTATTAAAATGCTGTTCCACAAATAAGAGAAGAGATCATAAGGACAAAGAGAAGTCAGATAAAGATGATCTCATGTTAAGGCCGAAGTTGTCCTTGACCCTGGCAGATTTCATGCCATATGTTTCAAAATCAAGGGAACCTCACCACTAAATGACATAATCAGAAATTACCTAATAGGAAGAATCTTTATCAGATAAAGAATTGATTTTTGGTTATGTCACTGTTATCCATTTAAAGGATCCTTATGCCAATGGTGATTCTGATTATAATGAACCAAAATTAATTATACCCAATTGGGGAACCAGAGGTAGAGGCCGGGGCCAAGGATACAAGGGAAGACATGGGAATTCTAAAAACCACCATTTTACTCTACCCCTGCACGAACCATATATGCAGCAGAAACTCGTGGAAGAGACATTCTACCAGCTCAATAAGAACAAAGAGTTTCTTCCATGAAATAAAGGTTCGGTTCTGAGAATATTATTTTGGAGGGCTGATTAAAAGTCACACTGTATTCCTCTCAACAAGTGAATAGACCTAGTCAGTCTAATCTACCAAATCCATGAGTATTTCCTACTTCTTCCCTGACACAAGGTACACCTACATAAGAAGCATCAACTTCTAAGACACCTGCAATACTGAATTTCCATGCTGGGAAATGCAGACCTCTATATAAAAAATATGATGTTTTTAAACAATTTTCCGAAATACCAGCCATGTTATCAGTTTTTTATGCCCAATGTCAGTCAAAAGACCTTCTTGACCCACTTATTGAGGAATTTTCATGTCATCAAGAGTTCGATACTGAAGTTTCTACTGTTGAGGTTTACCATATAGAGAATGGACATACAGAATGTCATGCAGTCATATCTATTACAGATGAAGATGAATAAGATAATGTTCATTGAAATATGAGACCCTTGTATTTTTTTGGCAAAGTCATTGATGTAGACATCCAACGGGCCTTCATTGATAATAGATCCGAAGTCAACCTCATTATTGTTCATACACTTCATCAATTGGGCCTGACTAAATATGACTTATATTCAGACACTTTAATGTTGAAAGCTTATGATAAGAATGAGCAGGAACCTCTTGGAGAGATTACACAAACTGCTTAGTTTGTTGATCTTCTGTCTAATTCATATTTTGTGTTTGTTTATCTTGACATAGCCTTCAATATTATTCTTGGAAGGCCTTGGCTGCATCAACATGTAACCATACCTTCATCATACGACCAATTTCTTAAGTACTATTTCAATGGAAAAATTAGGAAATTGAATGGTGACAAGGCTACATTCAAAACATGTGAATCTCAATACATTAAGGTAGAGTTTGGTCACACAAAAGGAATGAAGTCGATGACAAAATAAATAATAAGAGGTAATTATCTAAATGGTTAGGAAAAGATTCCAACAACCCCATTCATACATTTGAGTACAGATTATGTGTTACCTTTTAGGAAAATGGAAATGGTAAAACCATATCCAAGCATTCATCCAATAACTTCCATATTATCAATTATGGCAACTGAGCTTAATATCATGGGATAAACGGTTGAACCACCAAGAAATGGTGGAAGCCTAAATGGAGATGTTTTCATTTCATATGCTAAAAAACAACATTCCTCTACATCATCAATCATCATAGAAGAAATTGTAGAAATTCAAGATGAAGACACATATGTTCATTCTCAATCCATCATTTCCTCTTTATTACCATAGGAAGACCCTTCATCATCAGTAGGGTCAGATATGGTGGCCTCTTCTTCATGATGTTCAAATACTGCCTTCCACTCAAACTCTGGTAGTTTTCCCCATCATCTACTATGAAGGTGGAAACAGAATAGTTAACACGTAATAAAGAAGAAGATAAATATCTCAGGGATGATCCTCCATCATTTGAGGAAGGTGTCTCTACCACCATGGATGAGCTCATAAAAATAACTCTGGGTATAGAAGAAGATCTATACCCCACTCTAATTAGTGCGTCTATGACCTCTAAAGATAAAGGGGTGTATAAATCATTTATAAAGAAATATTATGATATATTTTCTTTGAATTGTATAGAAATTCCAGGACTTAATCCTGATGTAGCCAACCATCATTTCAGTTTTGCAAAAGAACATCGTGGATTCAAGAAAGAAGCAAGAGGTACACACCCAAATAATGCCTCTAAAATTGAATCCAAAGTCGATAAGATTATAAAGGCTAACTTTTTAAGGGATGTTCAATATCCAAAATGGCTAGAAAAAATTGTCCCGGTGTAAAATAATAATGGGCACATTAGAGTTTGCATTTATTTTAGATATCTTAACTAGAATTTTCCTAAAGATGATTTTCTACTTCCAATTATAGGTATTTTAATTGCTGCAGTGGTTGGATATGATGATCTTTCCTTCATGGATGGATACTCTGGGTATAATAAAATCAGTATAGCCCCAAAGGATGAATAATATACAGCCATCAGATCCCATCAAGGTGTGTTTTTCTATTGGGTAATACCCTTTTTCTTAATGAATGCAGGTGGAATATACCAACATTCCATACACCATATCTTCAAACCATTCTTAGAGTAGTTTTTCTAAAGTCTTGTGGATGATTTGGTGGTCAAATACAGACAAATATCTTATCCCTTGGATGATTTGGAGACCATATTCTATTAACTTCGGCAACACAGTATGAAGATGAACCCCTTGAAATGTGTTTTTGGGGTAACCTCAAGAATGTTCCTTGGATTTGTTGTACTCCATCGTGGTATTGATGTTGATCCTTAGAAAAAAAATCCTTAGTATGTCACCTCCTCAAAGTTTAAAAGAATTAAGAAGACTCTACGGACACTTGTCCTATATTCAGTGCTTTATCGCTATTTTGGCAGGAAATTGTTTACCCTTCACCAGATTAATGAAGAAAGTAATCACCTACCAATGGACTGAAGAATATCAACATGATTTTGATACATTCAAGAAATTTCTCTTGAGTCCACCAGTATTAATGCCACCTATTGAAGGAACGAAACTTATTCCTTATGTTATATCTTTGGATCAATCATTGGGTGTATTCCGTTCTCAAAAGAATGATGATGGGAATGAAAACAACCTTTACTATCTCATTAGAACTATACTTGATGCGGAAACATGGTATTCAAGTTTTGAAAAGTGCTGCTTGGCATTAATATTTGATGTTTAGAAATTGAGACACTATCTACAACATCATGAGTACTAATTGGTATCTCACAATAACCTTCTAAAATTTATCCTTAATCGTCCAATGTTTATAGGGTGTCTGGAACGGTGGGTAGTTATTTTGAAATAGTTTGATATCTAGTTTGTTCCTCAAAAGGAAATAAAAGGGAAAGCTCTAGACGAATTCCTTATTGACCATCCATCCGCATAAGAGACATCATTAAATACTGAAATTCATTATGAATAGGTCTTCTTTATTCATGAAAATTCAAAAATCATGGGAAATGTTCATCGATGGTGCTTCAAGAAATCCAACAGGGAAGAGAATGGAAAACCCAATACTCAACAATGTTGGGTTAGGAATTGTCCTTATCTCCCTAGAAAATGTAGCATTTCTTTATTCCTTCCTATTATCAGAAGGCGGGTCCAATAATGAGGCAAAGTATGAAGCTATCATTGCAGGTTTGGAATTGGAACTTCAGGTAAAAATGAATCACATGAAGGAAAAATCTTACTCAAAATTAATTATCAAACAAATCAGTTGAGAAAATTCTATCAGAAAAGAATAGTTAATTCCTTTTTTGTAATTATTTCATGGGGTTAATGGCTGAATTTCCATCCGATTTGACTTTGTCTTATGTCCCATGATCACAAAATGTCCAAGAATATGCACTGGATAATACTGCTATAGCCTTGGCATATCCGCATCGGGATGTGATAGTTATTAGCATAGCCCATCTCCTTGTGGTCTAACCTTTTCTTCAAACCAGAATGGAGGAAATTAATGAAATATGTGTTATTTCTGAGCCATATGGTCATACCATGGGATGGAGAACATCCATCATGGAATATCTTCAAAATGGAGTACTTCCACCAAATAGAACTAAAAAAGAATAGATCCAGATATGAGTAGCCAATTTTACTCATTATGATAGTCGAAACCACCGAAATATCCTTTACAAGAGAGGCTTTGATGGAATTATCTTTAGATGTATTGATGGAGAAGAGACTAAAGCAGCCACGAATGAAAACCCTTCAGGAGCATGTGGTGCCCAACAGTCTGGCCAGAGACTCTCATATCAGATCAGAAGGATTGGATACTTTTGGCCTTCAATGATGGTGGATTTCACATATTTCAATAAGAAATTTCATCCTTTCCATGTGCATGACAGCTTCATTCACCAACCCCTAGAGTATCTACATACATCTAAATACTCCAAGAAATTTTCCACATGGGTAATGGATGTAGTAGGACCTTATCCTCCAGCTACAGCTAAGCAGTTCAAGTATATCATTACAACCACTAACTTCTTTTATATATGGGCCAAGGCCATACCTCTCAAAGAAGTCAGATGAAAAAGCATAGTTAGATTTGTCAAAACTAACATCATCACCATAATTGTTGCCTCTCATACTATATTGATGGATAATGACACCAATTTTTGTTCGATTAAATTAAAGTGGTTATATCAGGAGCATGATATCAAATCCGACCAGTCATCTAACTATCATGCAGCGTCTAATGGACAGATAGAGGCCTCCAACAAGACGCTATCCAATATACTCCATAAAATGGTCAATAAGGATTAGAAATCATGGCTTGATAAATTTTTGAATGCTTTATAGGCTTATCAGACAACTACTCGTACATCCGCCCAAGAAACTCTTTATTAATTGGTATATGGAACCTAAGCAGTTTTACCAATTGAAATGAAATTTCCTTCACCCATAGTTATAATCTATGATCAGTTTCCAACAAATGAGAGGTCTCTGAAATGGTTCAATGATCTAGAATGATTAGACAAGAAAAGATTTCATACTTTTCCTCATTTAGAAGTCTATCAAAATAGAATAGGACAAGATTTTAACAAGAAAGATTTAATCTATTCATTTATTCAAGGACAATTGGTATTGGTCCTTAGGACCTCAACGATACCAGGCAAGAAAACTCCAAAGCATTAGCCATCGTGGGAAGGACCTTATTCCATACATAAGGTCTATTCAAATAGTGCTTATTTTTTCATCTCAATGGATGGATAGCTTATTAGTACTCCAACCAATGTGAGATTCTTAATGAAATACATTTTGTAGTTGTAAAAAGCGTCCTCATTGAAAGAATTAAAACATCACAGTACAATGTCCTTACTAAAAGGCTAAAACCCCGCACAACCCTCATGTCCTCAGTGCAAGACTGATGACTACAAAGTATAACGTCTTAGTTTAATGACATTAAACTACATAAAAACTATAAGAAGCCATGATTCATGACATTAAAATGCATAGTTTCTTTATCTTTTTCGCCTGACATTAAACTGCAGGACATCATTTGTCCTCTTTTTCTCACATTAAACTATATGACTAATGTTTTTCTCTTCTTAATGTTAGAAGCTTCCATAAGAAAACATCACTAACATCATCAATTCTTTTATGTAGCACATGTGTCCCTCTCATTCCTATGTCTGAGACTGATCTTTATAGATACCTTATTTTAAGAACTACATAGGTCTTGATTCTCATTTCAATGAGATACGTAGAGATGCCTAAATCTATAATTTTGGGCCCAACAACAATCACAAAATCATCTTATTTTGTTTTCTCATATTGTATTTGAATCATATATATACAGAGAGTTTCTTTAAGATATGTGATTTGGTCCTTATACCATTTTATGTCTTAAGACTTACCATTCTCTCAGAACATGTCAAAATCCCTCATTTTTTTGTTAAACTTGATTGATGCGAGGAATTATTGTTTAATGAACTCTTTCATACTTGATTATCGTCTATTTGAGATGAGTAAGATTCCTAGATCTCCAATATTGGGCCCAACTGTGATAAAAAAACCTTTATACTTTTTATGAGAATCAAACAAACATAGGTAATGTTGTAAGAATTGTATATGGCTTGATTATTTCCCTCAACATTACACATAATGACACTTTGGTTTTATCCCTTAGTCATATTACAACAAGTATTTCTTTTTACATTGGTTCGTCTTCGTCCTTAATGTATTATGTTAAACTTCCTGGAAATATAACACCCATATTCTACACTTGTGTCACCTTTGTGTTATCGAAGAAACCCTTACTGCTTCTTGTTTCTCACTGCTTGACTTAAAACATCACAGTACAATGTCCTCATTGCATGACTTAAAACTGCACAGTAAAATGTCCCCACTGCATTACTTAAAACTTCATAGTAAAATGTCCTTATTGCATGATATAAAATTGCACAGTACAATTTCCTCATTGAATGACCTAAAACTGCACTTCATAATATTAATTCAGAGCAAACAATGAATGTATCCATTTTACAAATGAGTCATATCTATGTAAAGGACATAAAACTCGTGGACAATATTGATTAAAATATTTCTCAACTACATTGGGAAAACCCCTATTCCATATATCACACTATTAATATTTAATTTTTTCAAATATTTATAGTATTTATTACATATTCTGGTGACATATATTCTAATATTGAGAGCTCATTTCCCGGACTATGAAGAACGTCCCCTTAGGTGTCCATGCATAAGTTGCCTACAAAATTGGCATGTCAGTCAGAATATGCCATTATTTGGCTATGCAGCATATTCCCTAGTCGGACATACATAATACATCCCCCATAACGAGTTTTTTAAATAATGGTAATTTTGTTCTTGGTTATAGTGTCATTGTTCTTTCAAACTTTGATAACAATATACAAGAATCTGTATGTTAAAATGGCCATTCAGGTATATTTTCCCCATTATGTTTCATTCTATATGAAACACTTCATGACCATGGTTTACACATTTACCTCTCCATTTGTTCAATGTAGAATGAAATAATCAATGAATCATGTGGCCACATATCATATACTATTTATTTTTCTGGTCTTAGCTCAATGACCTAAAACTGCAAGACACCATAACTCCTACGTTTGGGTGAGACCTTCATATGAGTCATATTCCACCAATTATTTGGAAATATTGGTTGAAAATAACCTCTCCATATTCAGGTACCTTTACCCATAAACCAAACTCAATGTTTTGGAAAATTTGAATATCCATAATCTTTATTCAACATTTAATAATAGAATTTCAAACTTAAAAGTGCTCCTTTTATTGACTATGCAGCATGTGCCCTTAGGTGGCCTTGCATGAGTTTTATAAATAATAGAAAAGTCACTCAAAATATGCCACTATTTCTCTATGTAGTATATTCCCCAGTTGGCCCTCCATAACATAGCCCCCATAATTGGTTTTTCAAATAATGATAACTTTGTTATTGGAAAAGACTTCCTTTAATGATTTTATCCCTTCTCCTAGATCATCCATTGGATTCAGAAATTCATAAATAAAATTTTACAATATTTTATTTCATAATTGGATACGGTAGTAAATTTAAAAACAAATTATCAAGCAATTGGGTAAGTCTCATACCTTTTTTCAAAGCTAAAAACCTTAAATTAAATCCATACAATGCCCACACTGCATGACTTAAAAAAGTATAGTACCAATGTCATCAATGCATGACTTAAAACTGTAGAGTACCAATGTCCTCACTGCATGACTTAAAACTGCACAGTACCAATGTCCTCACTGCATGACATAAAACTGCCCAATATGATATCATAAATTCATCTTTCTGATAAAAATTTTAACCATTCCCCATACAAATAAATTTTATAGAAATCATTTTACAATTCATGAAATATGTCATAAAAAATTACCCCTCTCATTATTAAAATTAATATCCTCTTACTGTAGTATTGAGTCAAAAAAATCGTAATTTTCTCAGTCTATCCGTAGTAAAATGATAAAAATCAAAGAGCTCTTTTTCTTGACTGTGCAGCAGATTCCCTTAGGTGGTCATGCATAAGTTGCATATATAATGATCTTGTCAGTCAACAGATTCCACTATTTGGATATGAAGTATATGCACCAATTGTACCTTCATATTATAACCCCCATATTAGATTTGTCTCAAATAATGGTAACTTCATTCATGGAAGGGACTCCCCTTATGTTGATACATGTTTTAAATTTTTTGGCCATTAAAATCATGGTTCAAGATTCCCATTGGAAAAATTCAAAGAATATTATAGTAATTATTTGATATAGAATATTGTTTAGGAACTAATATCCAAATTTATGGTCAAAGCTATTCAACCCTTGATATGAACCATTTATATTCCAACATGCATGACTCTAAACTGCCAACAACAAAAGAATTGGTACTCATTATATTGATAACCTACAAAGGGAACTCTAAACAAAAGTCAAGTCCCATCTCACTAAACATACATTTTTGGTGTTATTTTGGTAACATTGATCAACAAAAAAATAAAAACATATGAAATTTTTGGGGTTGTCAATATAAACCTAACAAAAGTCAAACTATACTTGTTAGTCCCATTTGCTGAATAATGAAATTATGAGCATCCCATTCTTGTCATTGTAATCATGGTTGTCTAACATGAAGGTTTAATGATTTAAAAAAAGTGATCATCATCATTACCTTTAATATTGAAATAATGGAAAATATGATTGAAGATGTGTATGTTTAGAGACAAAAAATTCCTTTCATTTATATTGATTTACATGGATATCCCAAGAATGGTGCCTCTCTATCATGCATCAAAATAAACTCTCAACATGAATCTTCATTTGCTGAACAGCTTCATAATCCTTATCAGCAACCAGTTGAAGTTGAGATAGCTTAGAAACTACAGCCTCCTCATCCTGATGAAGTGCTTTATTAGTATCTTAAATGGAAGTTATCCCCTCTAATTTTGTTTCTCCCAATGATTGATTCAATTTCTCAAGTTTTTTAGTAACAACATCCAGTTGTTGTTGAAGATATTACAACTCCTCCATAGATTCTTTGATTTGTTGGCTAATTTTGATCAATTTCATGTTAGGATTTTCCTCCGCCTAATCTACTATATATTTAAAGCCCTCTATATTGATAAACTATTTTTTATCTTAATTATCTTGTCACTGCATAATCTCTTACTCCCATCGGTGAATGTTTTCATTCGTATCATCATAGACTGGTCAATAATTAAATCCACTAAATCCCAATACGCAAAATAATGATGGGTGTTTAGAAATATGGGACAGTAGTTCATCTAAAGGCTTCATAGGAATTATACTCAAGATATAATGCCATGTATTCTTACATTCCATTATAATAGAATATTTCATATCTATGTCTAAATCCGAGTCATTACTAGGAGGTAAAATGTACTCTAGAAATAGATCACTTAAAGAGCTACCATGTTGTACTTCCCTCAGGACAGTGGAAGCATCACCTTCTGATCTGGGAGATAATAACCATAAATGACAAATGAAGGTCATTTTCAGTTTGAAATAGAAGAAATAGGTATGATTCTAACATATGATTATTTTTACCTAATAATAAGCCAGCGACATGATTGGATTCTTCCCCTGTATTCTCATTTTCATTGATTTGAGAAGATGTTTCTTGAGAAGGGGAATTCTCCTATGTTTTATCAGTTATCATATTTAAAGGCTCTAGAGCATCTCCTAATGGGGGATCCTATATAAGTATTTATCCAGCTCTAATATAAGGATAGAGTGAACATCCCGTTCCTAAAGAGCCTTTGCAACATTTTCTACAGATAAAGCTGCATAGGGTGATTTTTGATGTAAAGAATCAAGCAAAGAAGAAAAATTTTGTATGGAAAATGAAAGAATAAGGTTATAAAAACTTGAAATTCCTCTTCAAAATCCCCAAACTCCTTGATGGATCTTGGAATATCAATATTTGGATTAAGGTATTCCAACATTTCAGTGTATTTTTCTTGGAATTTTGTAGAATCCTCACCATTTAAGGTATGCAACAAATGTCGGTTGAATCCCATATTGGCTCTGCTAACATTCTGTTCCGTTGACTCTTAAATCGGTATAACATCATCATATCCTTCTAGGTTTTGGCCAATATCTGATTTTATCTTAGATTTCCCTAGGTCCTCATTCCTTTCTTCTTGACAATAGGAATATCATCATTGATTATTTCTGGATCCACTGCTAAAAGCAACTGAGGGATGTATTTAATTTTATTGTGTCTTTTCTCTCTCTCAGTAAATCCTGGAGAGGTTATAGCTGAATATTTTGATGATTTATCTACTGAGATAGCAGATTCGTCAACATGAACTTGGGTTTTTTCTGGGGTTTCCTTCTCGGTTCTAGAAGAGTCATATCTTAGTCCCTTGAGAGAAGAGAGAGACACGGATCCAGCAAGAGGAAACATTATTACTATAGTGTGTTGAGAAAATTTTGTTCCCCAAGGATAGTATAAATACTTACTCATTTGGTGAACACTTCAGATCAAACTCATTTCTCTCGGGTATTTCTTTTCAAAAGCTTGGGGTGAAATTGAAACACTTCTCTTGGCAGGATAAAATTGAGGTAATGGTTGAGGATTATCCATCTCCATTACCCCATTCCTAATTCACACTCCTAGATAATGTTTTGAAGAACCGGGAGGGTCATTCATTGCATCAATGGGAGAGCCTCCATGCCCATACTTTGGTTATTCAATAACTGGTCTAGATTTTCGTTCCTTATATTAGAGGTGCACAAATACATTTTCGTCAAGCTTAATGATGATGAATGGTAAAGTATAGTTGAGAAAAAAGAAAAAGGGTAATACATTCTCACTATTGACATAAATATCACACTCTTCCTTAGAGTCAATAATTACCACTTCGTGTACTCCTAAGTCCATCAATTGAGATACTCATTTAGAGGATGGTATTTATTCATCGGTTTCATAAATAAAAGCCTCCAACTCCATAATATACATATGTACTTTATCCTGGTTATTATCTGGATTGCAATCAAAAGGTGCCTTAATGTCACCAATATTTGGTATTCAAATTCCATGGTGGAGGAATACCCATGCAACCCTAAGATCACATGTCACACTCTACCAATGATGAATGGATTAAGGTCATACATAATTTAATATGGGTATAGTTCATTGTTGAAGTAATTCAATACCTTATGACTGGTGAGCCTCTTTAGGCCTCCTTTATTCTTTAGAGAGTTCAATAGATGGAATAGGAACATCTGTTTGATGGCAATGACTGGATCGCCTAGGCGTTATAGGAATTTATTCCTTATCCCTATTATTCTGTGTATACCTCATGCGAAGACATTTTGAGGGCTCTAAAACCATTGAAATTTCAGCATCATATTCGACCTCGGACTTCTTACCATGATTTCCATGTGCAACAATCTTTTAGATGCCACTCGATATCTTCCTTTTGTCAAAGCCCCTTGAAGCTATGAAGAAGCCCAAGAATCTCATTTCCAGCTTCCAATATGATTGATGCATCTGATGGAGGCAATGTAATCGACAATTTGGATGCCTCTAAAGCCGTTGGAATCCATATTTTTCTCGATACCCTTGGTTGTTATCATGTCTAACATTCGTAGGTGTAAAAGTTTTTTATTGTTGAAGACATTTGAACTAATGAGCAGGCCTATAAGGGATGTAATCCTCACAGATAATTTCACCATCAACCCTAGCCGATAATACACCATCCCTGAGTTCCACCATATAAGATCTCAGATCATAATTATTTTCTTTACCATCATAAATAAATGTTATAATTGGAGGGTTACTAAAAGGAAAGAAGCTGAATTATCATAAAACATTCAATTCCATTATCACTGCATCATGTCTCAAAAATAGAGGCTGAATACTAGAAACATTATGTAAAGATGGGGGAATTGACCATTGAGAACTCTAATTGAATTCAACGCCGAGTATAAGAAAAATTGTGCTGCAATCCCGCAATAGAACACTCAGAATGGCCATGAAATTCTTAATAGAACCTTCCGATTTTATAAATGCAATAGGAGATGGTAAATTCTTTCCAATACGGGGGTTTCTAACCCAATATACATCCCTTCTACCAATTTAGTAGCAATGAAAAAAGTCCCTGATCTTAAACCACCTCTGGATTTACGAACTAGAAGAAAGTAAACACTTAGCCACATAGAAAGGATAGAATCTAAGCATATCGTTGCATCTATATCGGGTTATACATTATAGCCCCAATGCTTATGGTCACCTCTTTCTAGTGTAAAATAATATGTGCCTGAACTACCCCCGTTTTCTGTATAAGGAAAAATAGTTGGACGTCCACAGGTTGGACCTTTCTCTATTGATAGTTCTAAGAAGGCTTCCATCCTCACTCTGTAAAATATTAGATTTCATTTCTAAGGGTAAATTATTCACGATTTTAAATAATGCATGGGACAATGATGGGGTTCCGGTAGCATCAACTTATATTGTAATGGGTGTAATGAGTTAAACATACATTTCCCCCAGAATGGAAATTCTAGCTATTTGGTAAATATTCCAGAGATTAATACTAACATCAACATGAATAAAATAGAAGGAATTTGTTTTAGGAGTCCATAGGCACAATAATTTATGAATGAAATCATTTTTATAAACATATGTTTTCCCCATGAAGACTGCTTCATATATATATGAATGTCTGATAACTCTTTCTTGAATTCTTCACATGTCCAACGCACCCATAATTCCCACATCCACTCAGGTTTCACAACTCTTCCAAAATGAAGATCCCAATCTTCCTTCTATCAATTAGATTGATCTGGTTGAGAATCCCTAAAAGTGGAATCATAGCAATATGGTATTGGCTCTACAATGTGATTCTATATATCTAGATTACAACAACTATGATGAATGATTCAACCAATTGGGATCGTTTCATCTTGTACTGGAACCCCCTTGCACTAATATCCATGCAGTTACAGTTGGAGTATTGAAGAAACCAATTCATTATAAAGTACTTTTTTATAAATGGAACATGGGCATCTAGAAAAATCCCATACCCGTATAGGAGTACGTAAGGACATTATGGATATTCATGCTGGCATGGAATTAAACCCTTCCATTTCCTAGGAAGAGTACATTCAATATTCTCATAATAGTCTGGTCTGGTGATCTTCAACATTTCAGGTTGACGAGCTGTAGTTTCTCTAATACGGGCCATAAAAAATTTGGAAAAGGACACTATTTTCATAGGTCCTTCGATAAGGTTTGTCACATAGGTCCTTCGATGAGGTATGTCACATAGGTCATTCGACAAGGATCCTAACGAAAATCCTTCGATGAAGTCCTTCGGCATAGCTCCATCGCATAACGACTTTTACCTTGAAAAAATATCAGGGGAATTATGCAAGATAACAACTCAATGGGGTTGGGAGAATGAGCTACGTAATGAGAGAAGTAAATTATGAAAAGCACAGGTGGAAAAAATCGCAAAGGATCCGACCTATTTTTATACAACAGAAGAACTACATTCCAGGACTACGTGAAACATATCCATGGAATACCTATGTGAAGAATATTTGAAACAAACTGGTGTTGCCCAACATTTAACCCATAGTCTTTTCCCTACAATTGTACCTCTAGACTTGACCATATTTCTAATTTTTGGATCCAATCCTAAGGGGGGGATTTTGTTGACACCACTTAAGAAAACAAAAAGACTATGAAGAGACCCCTGAATATTTAAAAATCCCAAACCAAAGTTCGAAGAGTTCAAAGGAATGTCAAACACTCCACAAGACCTATGCGGTAGAGCTACAAAGTTGATTTACATGACAGAACAGGGTTGCAGACCTGTGCAGCAGAGCTACGAATTAGACTTTCTCAGTAGTTCTCCACACCAGAATAATTTTTGTACCCCAACATAGAGTACCTGGGTGGAGGAGCTGCACAAAGGACATGCACAGGCAACATCTCTTTGACCAAGCCCCATCCATGCCAATAAATATGACACTTGAGATCCTCATTTCACTAAATTAAAAGATTGAAAGATTATCTAAAACTCCCATTACGTAGCTCTTTAACCTATTTCCCTCAAATTGGCTCAATTAGCTCTCTAAATCAGGAGAGAATAGATAATTAAACAAGGTAAGCATGTTCTGAAAGTATTTTAAAATTTTTACACAGTGTTGCTTCTCATATTTCAAAAACATTCTTCAGTAATCATGAAAACCTGCATGGAATACCTTCGTGCCACATCTACATGGCATACTGGCATGGTATATCTGCACAGTACATCAACATGTGGTACCTACGTGACATACTTGTATGAGGTACCTACATGGTAGAGCTTGTTATAAAGACTGCATACCAACTCAAGTAACCTCATTAAAATCCATTCATGGAAAGGTATCTACTTCATTGGTTCCCTTATCTGATAGGAATTATGTTTATGCCTCCCCCAAAACCTCGTGACTTATCAAACCTTTGGGAATGACACATCAACATGTCTCCTATTTGGGTTTGTATTCCCAGAGTCAGAGGTTTCCCACATTTGTTTTATAATGTAGTTAGGATACATTGAATTTCTGTGGGTTTTTATATTCACATTCACATGGACCTTTCTCCCACATAATTTTTTGGAAAGTTCCCGGTTTGGAGGAGGGTTTGGTCCTAGCCTGTCCCTTCTCGAAGAGAATGCCCAGAACCTCACATCTCTGGTAGGGGAAGGTACAGTTCATATCTAAATTTCCTTTTAAAAATAATGGAGACATCTCCCTATTATACCAGGATAAATTTTAGGGCAACCATCCTGGCTTAGGCATTTATCTTTTCTTGCAAGAGGTAGCATCTCTACTCCCTTATTCTTCTTCCATTCCAAAGACCATAGGGGAGATGGACACAAGGACTTTTGTTATCCTTTCCCTCTCTCATTGGGCCTTGTCACCATGGGAATCCATCCTAGTGTAAGACCCTGTCCTTCATCCCTTCCTCATTTCATTGGAAAATTTTACAATGTAAGGTGAACAATGGTAAGGCTCGTTGCTTCGCCCTCTTCCTGGGCCACCTCGACCTCATCCACCCTCACTGCCATAGGTGTGCCCTCTTCCACTAGTAGAGGAGGAGAAGTGAATATGTCATTGTTGAATTTTTTACATCATCTTGTTTATCTCACTAAGAATGGCTCACATGAGTTTAGAGAATTGTGATGATTAATACATGTGCACAAACACTGATATTGGAAGGAACTACAAGAAATATGATTCTTTTTCAAACCAGGATACGTAGAAAGCCCTTTTAGGGCCCAAGATCCCTAGATATCCTCTTCAGGAATCCAACTTTAATTCCCTAAATCTGGTCATCCTCCTTCGGAATAATCCCCAAATTAAACCCCAAAAATCATTAAGGAAACTTTTCAGGAAGTAAGACGAAACCCATCTCTCTCAAAAGATGATACTCTCTTATGAGACTAATCGAACTATGTGGGCTTTGATTCCCATTTATATGGGATACATAGAAAGCCTCCATGAGGTTAAAACCCAATACCTTAAATCAACCCTATTATCATTGGTCCATATTCGCAATAGGGTCTGATCCTACTTGGAAACCCATGTTCTATCCATGTTCCCTCGGATGCATCAGCATGTGTCCCACAGTATGTTTTGACTAAGCACCATCCACATAGATGTCCATACCACATGACATTATGCTTTATTGCTAGGTCCTTATCACATGACCATAAAAGATATGATTTATCCTATTCAATGGCACCGAACTACAAGGGTTCAGATTCCATTTACAAGAATACGTAGGTAGCCCATTTTATGGGCACGATCTCAAGATCAAATCAAACCTTCATATCCCTAGATGACAATAAATTCTAGAGTGCCCCCATAGTTTCTTATAAAACAAGTGTCATCAAAACGATGATTAATAGAATAAATATTTAGTATATGGGAGGATACCATTGATAAAGAACCTCAAATACATACGGATTTCTCTGTTAATGAAGATCCTCGAATACGTACAAATGATTTTAAAATTTTCACATTATAAATAAGTGATTTAAAATTCCATGGAATACTTATGATATACTCTGTGAATTAATAAGGATTCAATAAAATATTATAAATTATAATGAGGTTCCTTGAGTAGACAATAATTCCCCCCAATGTGTGTGATGAGTCTGACCTCCTATCCTCTCAACCATTTCACTTTCTTAAGTATCGTGAAGTTAAAACATGACAAACACTTTCCTTTGGAAAGCAGGTCCCTTTTGGATAAAGAATAATTGGATTTTTTGGGTTCCATAAATAAATTCAATCGAAACCATATGGAAGTAGTGATTCTTGAATTATAATACACGTTTCATGGAATTATGAAACAATTTTTAATTGATAAACATAAGATGTTTTTTCATATATGTAAATGTGAATGTGTTCGCTTATGTATAACATGGAATTAGCTATTTGAAATGCATAAGGGATTTTTCCATATGCAATGTATTATAGTTATTATAATGATTATTAATTTATAATGATGGGAGGCATTAATACCTCATGCCATATATGTAAATTAATATGGATGAGATGCATTCTTACCTCCTTCCATTTATATAATCCCATATGTAAGAGAGACACTCATACCTTTTTCCAGGCACATATTCGCCCATTTGTGGGAGGCATTTTTACCTCATGACATGGATAAGCTCTATATATATGTGTTTGTTTATGTGTGTGTGTGTTTGTGAAGGGATGAGAGGCATGCATACCTTGTCCTAGTGCTAACCTACACACACACACAATGATATATATAAATATTGTGACTTGATCAGACATACCAGCCCTGAGCTGAAGCAGTTATTATTGTCAGGATTCCCTTGGGAACCTATATATGTGTTAATTGTTTATTATATTCTGTAATTAATACTTCATACCTGCACACTGTTGAATTTAATATTACACTATCTGGATAGGGATAGACATTAGTGGTACCAGCCTACTGGGATTTCTATCTCATACCCTACTCAGGTCATCATTGCACTGGGGTACCTGAATAAACCTTCCTTGTTCTCAGGACTGTGGAACTTGGACCTTTATTGTGTATGTATGCTTATTCCTGGATTTAGAAGAAAAGGACTGAGTTGGTGCTCAGGATGCTTGTGGATATTTTCCTTATGATTCATTTTTAACTTATTTAAGTCATATATTGTCATATTATAGAAATCATTCTGTCTGTTTACATCTTTAATATATGTATTATTACCATGTCACACATTCAACTATTATGTAAAATGGAATTGGAAATATTTGATACATTTTTATTATACTTATTCCACAACTTTATCATTACTTTATATTGCTTCTGTTGTTTGTCATATATTTATATTCTGGTATACCACTTTGTAAATTTGATCCTGAGGGAATAGTCTTCCCACTATGACCTCCCTACACCTCAGCTTCTAGTCAGTAGCATTTAGTATACGAGAAGATTCACTTGAGGCTATGTGACTGACCGATATGGATACTGAGTTTATGTTCAGTTAGTATATGACATTACAATATCGTATCAGTAGTTTTTAATTTCCATTTTATTATTATTTGGGGTTGGTAGACAAGATATTAGGAATATGTCAACACTTGGTTAATAGTCATGCTTGGGACTAATCACCCCAAGAATGGGAAATTACCAAGTGGCCTAGGTTAGGACTAAGGTTCTTTCTTTTTGATATTATGAGTTATTGTGATTTCACCTTGAGTGACTGTTGTACTTTCTGCCACATATGATTTGAATATTTTATGGTATTTTACAGCTAGCCTGGTATGGAAAGGAATTTTCCTTCCATGCATCATAATAGTAAAATATGAATTAACATATCATACACAATTCCATTACTTGTAATTTAATTAGTATTTTTTCCACATAATTTTTATTTTATTCCTTGAGTGATAAGCCATGCCTTGGTTTTTAGTAGCATACTATTATATTCCATGTTAAACATCATAGTAACATACATAGTTAGTACCTTCTTTTGTAATACTTATACATTATTTCTAGTTACTGTGACATGAATAGTTGATTATATTTCTTGATTTGGTGTTTATTTCTTGTGATAGCATGCTTATACTATTTTGATATGTGTAAACTGATTCGGATTTCATCGGGAGCCAATTTTCAGTTTTATGTTGCACATGATCCTTATAATGGGGAAAGGGTAACCTTTGTATTCGAACTATTGTAAATGGATGCTAAATTAAGATGCTTATGTGAATTTATTTTAATTAAAAGGTTTAAAATTCAAAACTATAATACGTATGGGTTCTTTATATGTATGTAAGTTGTCCCCCTTAGGTTTGAACCATTTTTTAGAAGGTTAATCATTTTAATAGAATTTTGTTTCAAATAAAATGGACCCAAAAGAAGAACTATAAATTGTATCAACACATTATAGATTGGTAGACTTCGACTCATCTGAATGTGTTTTTATATATGTGTATGTGAGCATGTTCTATACTGAAATTGGATTTATATCGATTAATGGAAACTGATTTTCAATCCATGATGTGTATGGGCACCCCATGAATTGGGAAATGGAACCCCATGTAAGATTAAATTGAATTATGTCTTCTGTGATATATATATATATATATATATATATGAGAATTCGTTTTGTTTTAAAATGAAATGAAGTGGTTAACAGTTAAATTTTCAACTGAGTCCCAGTAGGTTAATTGGAAGATGATTTTGTGAGATAACCCATTTAGTTTCATCAATCATTAATAATTTGACAACTTCCAATGGGTTTTATTTTGATGATCCCATGATGTTTTAAATGGGTACCTTTTAGGCCACCTTAATGTTAAAAATGAATTTAGATTATAAAATTCTTCTCATAATGGGATGTCGCAAACTGTTAAAAGTCTAAAGAGGACGTTTGATGTAACTTCCCAGTCTTACCCTTGGGGTGTTTGCTAAATAAAGTACGTGGTGTTTTATTTTAAATGGTACTGGATATTTTCAATGAAATGTTTTTTTATGATCAAAGTTGAAATGTGAAAAGATATTAAGGGATTTGATATAGAAGTATATGTTGTCACATTGGTAAAACATTCATTTATGGGTTTCTTGATATTTTCATTTTTGTTTCTTTAGAACGGAGTTGTAAGCATTATCCGTAGGCATGATTCTTAGGCAATAGATTTTTTATCATCTTTGAGCCCATATACTTTTGTTGGGCATGACCAAATTCTTGGTTCGACACTTTTTCTTCACAAGGGCCTTTCCATTGGTAGGTAGCACCGTTGGATTTTTATTTTCATTCTAGTTCTATTTTTTCTTGTTGTTTAGGGTACTTCGGATGTCGTTGACCTAAGTCGGACTTCCATTTTTTAAGTGAAACCCTTGTTTGGACATGTGTTCATGTCATTCATTGACCATGTATGGGATTTAACATCAGGTAATGCTCATTTTAAGCAAGTTTGACCTGCCTTCGTCATGGTAGGCTACTCTGAAGTGTTTTATACCCTTTATTTTTCTTCAGTAGTGGATGATAGTCATATAAGGAAATGTGATGTTGAGAAAAATCTGTTGTGTTTTTTAGTACTGTCATGTTTTATCACTTAGTAGAGTGACCAAATCATTATAGAATAACATCATCACATTTCTAGGGATTTATTCTAGGAGACTTGGGTGTTTTGACACTCCGACCTCAGAGTTTTGACCTCTTGTGCTTCTTTTGAAATTGTGATCATGTCTTGGAGGAGCGTCACACTCTCATTTGTGTTGTTCTGGTCATGAACATTCAGGATCATCTAGTTAACTATATTTTAATCTTGAACACTCCCATGGTAGGTAGAATCGTGCCGACATTGGTAGATGTGGCCTTCCATGAATAAGGGACACTACCTGAAATGCCTTTTGGAAATGGTAGATTGTGTTTTAATGCCTTTGTGGCAGTGACATTTAGAAAAATTCTTCTAATTTCAGGGAAAATTGATGTTTTTTTGTATGGTTATATAAGAAACTCCTAAACAACAGCACTAAATTTAGGCAGGAATCAATGGTATGAGTTTCAATAAACCCAGAATGCCTTCGGGTGGTAAAGACATGTGTTTGGTTTCTGATAGTTCTTCAGTAGGTGAAGCTGTTTTCCATCTTTAAAGTCGACCGGTTGAGGTTCAAAACATATTCCTTCCATTAATTGGGTAGGTTTGAAAAGAATCTATTTAATCCCTCTAAGTGTACTCTGCTACCTGAGGAACTAGTCCCCCATATAATCTTCATCCAAGATGCACTAAGAGAGCATCAATATTAAACCACACTGAAATCATTAAATGTTGTTGAGATTTTTGGGTTGTTCTCTTTCGGTGTTTCACGTGGGATGTGTGGTCTCTATCATGTTTTGATCTTAGATATTTAATCGGAAATCATTTGTAGGCTTTGATGAATGTTTTTGTGTTAAATGTTAGTTTCCTTGGGTGAAGGCATTGTTATTCAGCTTATAAAATGTCGGCCGCCCAAGACTGTTGTATTCTTGATTAGTCGGCCACAGTGGATTGACTCTATATTTTTTATTTTAATGAATATTTTTAGTGAAAACCCATTTTAAGGCACATAATTAGGTTAATATTAATATTATTGGTGTTGGCCGAGGATTTTCATGAAAACCAAGCATGACTTGTACATTGGGTTCAATGGGAAATTGACCATTCAATTGTTTTAAAATCATGCTTGGAGCATTGTCAAAAAATTAAGGGAACACATTTAATGACATATTCCGACAGTGGTTGAGAAATAATTGGAATTGTTCTTTTAATATTAATTCCTTATGAGGGAAGTGACTTGGGATGGTTTTTTAATAAGATGACGACAAGATCATGTCTCTTGGTATATGGTCTTGATTATGGTCAATTTCGATGTTTTGGTTGGGGAAATAGAATCGGCTTGGGGTTTAAGTGACATAAATGCCACATCCTTTGATAGATCCTAAAGTGTGAGTTGGGAATTTTGGAATGCAAAGTGATTGTTTGAATCATGTTTCAAAAACCTTCTAGGTCGGGTGGGGTGTATATTGTTCCTGAAGGCTTCTTAGGGATGAAAAATGCTAAGGTGGGAAGGTTTTAAGGACTGGCATTTTGGACGAGAAAAAACCCTAATGTTTTTTGGGCATTTTCAATTACTGAATGGGTAATTTTTAAACATGTGTTTTGGAAATCAATTTTATGAGTTGGAACATTTAAAGCTGATGTTTTTGGACATGGGTGAAGCACCGTTAAGCTTTCCGAGTGTCTTGAAGGGTTTCTGGAGCACCGGACCTGGAAAACTTGGTTTTTTGGAAAACTATAGAGGGTGCATGATTTTTCTGAAATCGTTCGCCCCACTACAAGTAACAGTGTGGCCATATTTAAGGGGGTTGAGGATTTTTTTCATGGGCTTCACATGGTTTGCCAAACCATGAACATAGCCCATGTGAGGGGAGTCTCTTATAAAGGGTGTGCTACATGGTTTCCACATGGTTTGGCAAACCGGACAGGTTAAACGTTGTGGTTTGTTCTATTTAATTAATTAAATTAATTTAATATAATAGTAAAATTAAAATTAAAATTAAAACTTAAAACCTTGTTCTCATCCCTATCATACATGATGCACCCAATGGGAATGCTCCCCTCTCTCTGCATGCTCAATCCCCCTCCTCGACACCTCTCCTTCCATATATTCTCTATGGATTTATTTTGATTCTTTGTCGAATCTCTACAGTATGCTCTTATCTACCGTATCCTCCCAGTTTCATCCATTCCGACCTAATCATCACATGGTGAGAATCAGCCTAACCCTAGGTCTAATGGGTGATCCATTTTTTGGTTTTCTTTAGGCATTAGGTCATGCAGAAGGTCTATCGAGATGCCTTCTTGTGAGTTCAAGAAACAACTGCCGAAGGTGAGGCATTTCGTTTAGTTTTCATTCACCAACATTGTTTTCTAGTACGTTTTATCCATTATTTCATAGTTTATATTTGGGTATTTTGAGGTTTTTAGGTTGTGGGTTTTTATTTTTAGTGTTTTATCGCTTGACTCATTAATTTTGAGACTGTAGTGTTTTTTTGGATAACCCTTGAGGCGAGTTTGTGTTGCCAATGTCTACAGAGGCTCACCTGCATATAAAAAGATATGTATATATGTATAAGTAGCTCCCCCATTATGTGGAATTCATCCATGGTAGGGAATGAACATGTATGTGGATAGGAGTTCCTATTTATATATGTGAAAATTAATGCATTGGTGAGTAGAGATGGGTTTATACATATAAGTATATATTTGAGGATCCTCGTGCACCTCTTCATGACCATTCCAGCATGTGCATAGGGGATAAGTGTCCTTTCAAGTATGTGAGGATGCAGATACATAATGAGGGACACACTAATTTTAGTTAGAAAGCACCATGACATGATTTGGATATCTTGGTTCAACCCTAAGGTAAGGTCCCTTTAGATGCCCTATTAATATTCTCAATGCACTAATATGTTGATTATCACATTTATCATAGTTCTTTATTAATGCAGTATGATTATAATTTTTTCCTTTCTTTCTTAAAAATCCGTGGTGTCTCTTTATTCCATGTGTCTGGAATTTTTCATGTCAAGGAATGGTTAATGAGTTGACTTTTATACTAAGTCCCACACACGATAAGTTTCCATTACGTGATTTAATCTACGTGGCCCTATTTAGGGTGACCAAAGTGAGATGGTGGGATCATCTAATTGAATTAAATATTCCGTACATCAATTTTCCATGTTCATGAAAATTGAGCATGAAGGCCTTTAGTGGGAGGGATCATACCAAATTACATCATTTCATTTGGAATGTATTAAATTTTAATACTTGAAATGAAACAAATTAGGGTGGTAGGACCAGACCCTTGGTTAATATAATAAGAATGAATTAAGTGAGTAACCTTGAAATATATAGAATGGTTTAGTCCATACCTATTCCCTATGATCAAAAACCAAAATATGTAAATGGATGTTTTTAAAGAGAATTAGGAATGGCTTCTGACATCCCTGAGAAGCTCTTCATCATTCTTGTAAATGAACGTGTAACCATGTCATTATAAATACTTGAGATGTTACTCCATAAGTACACTTGGGAATTGAATGTGATCACTTTTTGATGTTTAATTGATATACATAAGATGTTTTTCCATAAGTATAAATGTGAATATACTTTTCTTATATATAACATGGCCTCATATATTTGAAATGCATAAAAGGTACTACTTTATGCATTTTATTTAATTTTTATAATGGTTTTTAATTCTTTGTATGTGAGGCATTCATACCCCATTCCATCTATGTAAATGACTATGGACGAGAGAGATTCTTACCTCATGCCATACGTATATAATCCCATATAGATGAGAGGCATTATTACCTCGTTCCATTTTTATAATATCATATGGATGGGATGAATTCATACTTTGTTCCATTTCTATAATATTCTATGGAAGAGAGGCATTGTGACCTCATTCCATTCACATAATTACCCTTGGATGACTGGAATTCTTAACTCATTCCACAGATAACTTCTATATATATATATATACGGAGGGATGATAGGAATTCTTACCTCATCCAATTGATAACCTATATATATATATATATATATACATGGTTACTTCATCAGAAATACCAACCACGGTCTCAAGTAGGTGAAACTGTCAGGTGTCCCTTTGGAACCTCGATGGGTGTTAATTGTTTATTCAACTACGTCATTAATACTTCATACCTACACACTATTAAATTTAATATTAAATTGTTTAAATAGGGATAGACAATGGTGGTGTTGTCCTACGTATATTTATATCTCACAACCTACTCGGGCCGCCATTGCATTGGGGTACCCATGTAGACCTTCCTTGTTCGTAGGAATGCAGACCTTGGACCTTGCTTATTATTGTATGCTAGTACCTGGAGTAAGGGGAATTTGTTGAGTTGGAGCTCATGCTTCTCATGGGGATTTACCATATGGATTTTTCATTCTTTTACTTATTTAAGTCCAGTATTTTTTAGTTGTCGAAAGCATGATGGTTGTTCACTACTTTAATATTTGTATTACATCCATGTCACACATTCATCAGTTATATAAAATGGAATTAGCCACATTTATTAGATTGTTATTTTCTGTCTTTCACTACATTATCATTAGTTTATACTTCTTCTTATATTTCTCATATAATTATATTCTATTATAACACTGTGAAACTCTAATCATGAAGGTATATCCTCCTGAATAACACCACCTTACACCGTCACTACTAGTCAAAGAACTTTGGTTTATGGGGAGATATTCTTAAGGCCATATGACCAACAAGTCTAGCTTCTAGGTTAATGGTCAGTTGGGAGAGGACATTACACTATTCATGGGAACTTAAATCTCACTATTGAAATTTTTATCAATATAACTATACACTTTTTTCAATATTTTTTCATTATCCCCCTACTTTATCATAAATATAAATGAAAATATTGAGTAATCCTCAATATTTATTCAAGATTTTCTTTCTGATAATCAAATCAATTCTTCTCCACCATTCATTCTGAATTAAAAAATGTCCTATGTGTTGAGTGAAGAAAGATATAAAATACAATACTATCGTATATAATTTAATTAATTGGGTTTAATCCTATGTTGGCTAACCCAATATTGAAAAAAGTTATATATAACCATGGCATCAGGGATGTCCATATATTATTCATAATTTGATACTAAGATAGATAATATAATAGTATAAAATCAATTTTAGTATATTTACTTATGAAAATATAAACTAAACTAATAGAATAGAAAATTACCTATGTAAGATATAAATCCCCACTTTTTAACCCAATATAATATCCCTCTTGATGATAAAATTTATATTATTCAAAATAGTAATTAGGGAGTGATTAATTACTTGAACAATTTTTTTTTCATAATCTATCTATAAATTTATGGATTACATAGAATGATTGTTTTTGATAGCCTCATACTCAGTGAATATATCCCTTGAGGGATGCACTCATTTCCACTTCTTCATGGATGTTATATCACTTTATAAAGATAAAATTATTTTTTGTGAAGTGTAATCATAGTTTATTCTTCTCATTTTATTCCCTACCAATTTGATCAAAATAAACAAGAAGTTAGAAAAATTGGGAGACATATTAGCTCTATATTAGAAATATAAAAGATATGATTTTACCAAAAACTAATATCATTCAATTTTATAGAAATTATCACTAATATAATTCCTTATTCTTATTTTCATATTGTGTTATTTAAAATGTTTCATGTTCTTCTTATTCACATGAATTTTTTTGTTTGTTTGGATCAATTTTCTTCACAAAATTCATTAAATAAAAGTATTTTACTAGTAAAATAATATCATTACTCATAATTTATTCTTTGACATATTGATTTATTATAATTTTACTTCATAAAATGTATAAAATGTCCACACCTTACAAGATTTTTTTTGTATTTATAATAGAAATATGGTTAAAAAAATCTGATCATGGTCATCCTTCTCATATGTCAGCATTATGTTTACTTTTTATTCAACATATATTTATGTTTTATCCATTACTTTAAACAATTTTAGTATGTTTTTATTATCTTTTATTCATTCCTTATAACTATAATCAATATTCATTAGCATTTAACATTGATTTTTATAGTTATGTATTCTTATCTTATCTTTTGATTTTCATTCTTATTAAAACCATATGAATCTTTTCAACATTGGGTAGTCATGCATCTCTTATCCCTGTGAATCTATAGATTACATCTACCATATGCTTCTTCTAAATAGTCAAATCTATTTTAGATTGGTAGTCCCAAAGAATTTTGGGTCAAAAAATTATTTAATTGAGAATTTGTTTCCTTTATATCAAAATAGCTCATGTGGTTCAAGCCTCATACCAATTATAAAATTTTTATACACACAGTATTAGGATTTTTATCCACAAAACCCAAATATAAATAAAAAACATATGATCCTTGATCTTCTATGTTGATAATAAATATTCCTCTAAAATTTTTATTTATATGCTTTTTCATATTGAGCTTGATTTTGCTTAGGTTAAAGGGTCTATATAGCATGATTATATTTTTTATATAGAAGAGAAACTCTCACTTTTCTAATTAATCCAAACAGAATAATCTTTTGTTCTTGAAACCAATACCCATATAATTTATATATTTTTTATTATATTGATTATAAATAGATTTCACCTATCTATTGGGAACCCACATCCCTTATACTTGAGAATATTATCCATTAATTGTTTCATACTTTGTTAAGAATTCAATAATTTTTATTAACTCATTTTAGATCATTAATAGAAATAAATTTTTTCCTAGATAAATATTCTTCTTTCACAACCAGCTTCTCCTTGTGGTATCTCAACATCTTCTCTTGATCAACCAACATAACTTTTTATCTTGGGATTTCGTCAATTTATAACACTTAATTCTAGGAAAAATTATAATTATATACCTTTATCATATCCTTTTACATTTCCATACCCCACTGATCCTTCTTGAGATGTGTATTTTTTTCAAAACATGTATCCAAATCACCATCCATTATCCACAATAGTTCTATCAATTCAAATCGGCAATTATCCCTTCCTTATAAATAAAAAAACATCCAACATTAGTGAAAAAATACCTTCCTAATATTTAACATATCTGATAAATGTGTCAGAAAAAAAATAAATTCTTCATCATCTTCCCACTTCTATAATCAAATTATTCTACATCTTCTTTAATATTCATCTTTATCTTCACTAGAAATTCCATTTGATCCTTGAGTCTTTTCTTATATGTAGTATTATATATTATTTCTTATTTTATAGTAATGTTATATAGTTCATCAAAGGATATATATTCCATTAACTAGTGAAAACAAGTTTTTCTATATCATATTTTTTTAAGTCAATTTTCCATGAACATTATTATAAGTGACATTATAAATAATATTTTGATGTGAATTATTGGAAAGAACAATGGAAAATTGTATTTTACTTTGGTTAAAAAACCATTATTCAAATCAGTGAAAAATTTTAGGATGGGAATATTTTTTGTGTCAATTGTCAAAAATGACTGATGTGTTAGAAAATATTTCATATTAGTTATAAAATAAAATATTTGAATAATTTGTTTTAAATATTCCTTTTCTTTTATACAATAACAGGCAAGAAATATAATTAAAAATATTAAAATCATATAACACAACCTACCTGTATAGTATAATAAAAAAATTAGAAAACAATAGTATAAATACAACCATATAATATTAGTAAAAATTCAAGTCTTTTGAACTTTACTATTTAAAAACTAAGCATTAAAATGAATATTATAAATAATCTAAAACTCAATCAAACTCTTGAAATAATCCACCTATACTACGTGTATATGATTTAGATCATTTTTAGAAAATGGGAATGGGTCATAAAAAGGAATCAAATTAAAATGAAATAGTTTAACATATATTTTCAAAATAATTTGAAGATAAATTAACGGAAAAGTTATGATAAATTTAACCTTTTAAAAATTTTCAACTATCTATGTTGAATTTATATGGAACATAAATCTTAGAACAGAATATCAATATTTCTTTACTCCTTTTTTATGATGAATTTTCTATTTAAAAATAATTACAATTGAAAAATAGTATTTTAAATAATTCCAATTAATATGTAGTAATTAAAAATGAGAATTCACATTTGCAACAAATATATTAATTTTTTTATCATCTTTCCTATTGTATATAAAAATTAATCCCATGATATAGCTCAAAATTATTTGTACCTAATAAAAGTATAAGTCAACATAATATATAATTATTTAAAAAATGATACTTATGTGTCTAATACAATGTGAAAATTTTATCGCATGTCACTATGTATAGAGAATAACCATAAGATATATTCTTCTTTATAAAAAACACATAATCCAATGACCATTTATATACATAAATTATAATAAATTTATTAATTCAATTAAGATAAGTATCACATTAAGAAATAAATGTTTCATTCCCTTAAATAAAAAGAATCATATCACACAAAATTTAATTAATTTTAAATCATCTATAAATATATACATTTCATTTAGTATATTTCACTAAATTTTGTATTGGTGAAATAATTTTTGGGTAATAAAATTCGTATAATAATTTTGTATCTTGAAGAATATAATTTTTTTAATGATACCTAATAATATGTAGACATATGTATTATGTTTTATAAAATTAAAATAATTGATAGAAATATGATACTCAACTTACATGTAAACTACATGAATCATTTTTAATCCAAAAAAATAACCTGATTCAAGCTCCAAGATATCTATCATTAAAATAATCACAGATCATCCATTCAGAAAAATGACAGCATCTATTATAATCCCATTATCAGTCATAAATACTGATAAATATGTCAATAATTTATAAAGATATTTAGTATTATTATTTTCAGGTAAAAAATTTAAAAAAAATTGGTCTTGGATGAAATTTTCTTAAATTTTAAATTATTCTTATATAAACTACTAAAAAATTTTAAATATTATAATGTTGAAAAGAAGTTAACAATCATTTGAAATAAATTTTATAATATATTAATACCTTGGTGTAAATTTTTCTTAAAATTCTAGATGGAAAAACAAAAAATTACCAATAATATTTCTAATTGTAGTGACCTCATCTGAAGAAAAAGGTACACTTAAGAATATATCAATAATATCCTGTATTAAATCCCTAATCTAATTGATCTTTATATGTTGATGATGAAAAATATCCCTAATATATTATGTAATCACATATGTATTTATATGAGACTAGGTATCCTAAATATATAACTCATAATAGATGGAAAGATATAGAGGAGGCTGTCTAAGAGTTGGATATGTTGGCAGAGGTGGTGGAGTGGGATTTATATTCGAAGGTGGAGGAGTGGGATATGTAGAAAGAAACATTCATTTTATGTCTAAAAACATCGACTGTACAAATGATCTGATCTTATCATCCATCATCTAACCCATTACATTTACAATATATTATAAATAGTTTATTTTTACGCTATATACATCATCTTTTTAAAAGGCCCCAAAATGATCAAACACTATTTTAACAAATACACCCACATCATATCCTCAAATGTGACTATCATGTTTGGATTTTCCCAATAAAATAGCTAAAATACCCTTCCCATCTTTAGTATTAAAGGTACCCTATTCTCTCTACTCCTTATGGGATTCATGTGTTGAATATTAGAAAAATGTATTAGCGAATCACAGCATGTAAAGTGTTTAAATAACATAAATAAACAAATAATTTAAATAATTTCTTATAATTCTCAAAACTACAAATATCAATTATTTTTCAAGATATCTTCCATTTTTCCCATTTAGTACCTCTTCCATTTTTCATTTTCTAGCTATGTGGGGGTGTGTGTGGGGGTCATCCTATATATGTTTGAAGACTCGGAGATAATTTTCTGAAAATTTTCTATCATTATTTATTCATCCAATAACATACACTGCCCATGACATAAAATATGATGGTATTTGTTTTTTTACTGGATCTCATAATGATATATCCTTAGTTACTATAAATTAAGGATAAAAAATTAATTAATATGATCATTATCATTATAAAAAATTGAATCTGGATGGCATAAAATGTGTCACCACAAACAGAATGTGGAATGACCCATTGGGTGTCCCTTATCCCCACAAGCTAAAACAATTTCCCAAGTATCATAAACAAATGGATGGGAATGATTTACCTGATTTTTGATACATAAAACAACCAATATTGAAAAATATACCAAATCTGAAAAATTCAGACCAAGAAAGCACTAGTTAAAATTGAGAACTGAATACAAGTTTTTAAACATGAAAAAAGAGATCCAAAACAATAAAATTCAGAGAAAAAAAATCCCATGACGACAACACAACAAGGGGTCATCAACCACGAGCCATCTCCACCACAATGCACCGTAGAAGGAAACTAAAAACCTAAATAGTTGTGTCCTAAGGCCATTCCCTTACCTGTTTCAAACATAATCATGTCTACATATGCTCAAAAGACTAAAAGGTTGTGGTCCTAATCATAATAGGATACCACCCAAATATTCCATGTGATAATCATTAGATGATTAAAATATGGCAAGTTTTTTTAAATGAGAAATGGAGGCAACAATTTTTAAAGTGAAACATTTAAAGAAAACAGTTTTCAATGCGGTAACTTTAAACAATGAACACATTTAAATAAAAAATTTAATGTATTGAATCCTCCTTCCAAACACACTATATGAAAATTGTAAATATAAAATAGTCAATGATCAGTAGTCATGGGTACACCCCTAGGAACCTGCTAGATGTGGACCCCAGGTACCTCATATATTAGTGTAAAAGTAACCATATAGAATATATTTTCTCATTCATGAGACACTAGTATGGAACATACTGATAACCTAGTGGTCTCAAGTCATCATCATTATTGTTTTGGTAGTGTTTTCAATGTCAAACTTTCTATGTGAAACATGGACAAATCCACTCTAGATCACTAACAAACTAGTACATGTTCGCCCAACAAGATACCCAAGTTTCTCTATTTGTGTTTAAACATGTTATATATGTAATAAAATTCCATTTACACATAAAAACACCAGTTATTGTAATAAATACTCAAAATAGTTTCTAAACATGCCTTTCACCACTAGGATAACTCAATAAAGCACATAGAATTTTCCATCAATTTATCAAAGTATAACAAAAAAGGTCACACCAAATAAATATAAAACTCCTCTTTTAAAACCAAATTCATACCAATATTAAATCAAATCATAATTGGCAGCACAAAAACATTTTAATAAAACCATTCCTTGAATTAAAAAATAACCCCAACTGGTACAAAATGGAATGCACATGAAAAAAAACCAATTTCCAAACAAAAATGCCACATACAAATCAATCTCTTGAAATATAATACCAAAAATAGTTTTATCACTTAAAAAATGAAAGTGGAAATTGTATACAATAAAAATATATCAAATATAACTCATCCCATAATGTGTGCACATGGAATCACCTACAAAATGTTTCAAAACCCTCAAATCCTTGTCTGAAACTTCAACTGCACCACCACCACACCACTAGGGAGTAAAAATGATGCAGAAACCACAATATTGGACTAATAAACTAAAACACAAACCCTAGGTAAGAATACTTAACTTTGGTACTTTTGGAGCTTCAAGAAAAGTGGGAGAAACCCAAATGAAAATGAAGGATAAAGGAAGGAAAATCTCTTACTTGAGAGATCAAGAAGTTCTTCCACCAAATCCCCCATCAAAATTTAGTTTCAAGGGAGGTAGATAGATCTTTGAGACTGTACATGGATGATAGTCATGAAATGGGGAGTAAATGGGTGCAATATGGTTTATTATGGAAGTTAATAATTGGAATTAAAAAAAAAATTATGAGATGGATGGGGATACACGGTTTTCTTGCACGGTTTAATAAACCATGCACATAAACAGTGCACCCAGTTATATACACTCAAAACATGTCCAATTTCATCCATATTCTTAGTAGAATTATGATAAACCTAGGAGGAATTTAGGACAAGAATATAAGAGAAAAATTTACATTAAAATAGGGAAATGGATTTCAAAATTCTCACAACTATGAAAGACATTTCTCCCAAGAAAGTCAACCCAAAGATTGATGATAAAAAAAGAATAGATACTATTGTTCATCAAATGTTTTCTAATCCCATGTTTCATGGACATCATTTCCATGCTGCCAAAGTATCTGAACCTATGGAATAGACATTCCCTAAAGCACATTCTCTTGGGAATCAACTATTCACATCATCCACTCAAAAATAAACAAACCATGATCTATTTACAACACCTCCAATTCAGCACATTAGAAAGATCTGGGTTTTACTTATTCAGTTGGGAGACATGGAAAACATCATGGATATTATTCAGTTGAGATGGAAAATCTAGCCTGTATTCCAATATTCCTTTCATCTATGTAATCTCAAAATGTTGGAATTATCTCAGTGTTAGCATGCCCCTCTTTCCCAAATTACTATGACCCATAAGAGGGGAACCTTCAAGAAAACTAAATCACCATTAAAAAAACTAGGTCTATAATTCTCATGTTATTATAAGATTTGTGGGGACTATGAACTATTAATAACTGCTACCTGATCAAATTGATATTCTCAAAAGATTCTTGCACAAGGATTGACCCCAACAGTGAGGTCTCTCCCATCTCAACCCAACACAGAGGGGAGTGACAAGGATGACCATATATAACCTCCAAAGGATCAATTAAAATTCAGGATTGGTAACATTTATTGTAGTAAAATTCAACCAATCCCAAATGGATATCCCAAGATACTCCAAAATCCAAAACACATTCGCAAAGCATGACCACCAAAATCTGATTTCCTACTCCTTCTGACCATCTGTTTGAGGATGGTATGTTGTGATCCTCTTTATCTATGACTTAAATGTCTTTTTAAAGACATCAAAAAAATAAGAGGAGAAATGGGGGTCTATATCCGAGATATTTTCTAATAGCACACCATGAAGCCTTACTGCCTCTTAAAGATAGAAACGACCCAACTCATCCACTTCAGCTCTTTTAATGAATAGAATGAAGTGTGTTGATTTTGAAAGATGATCGATCACATCTAAAATAGCATTCATACCCCGAAATATATGAGGAAATCCAAAAACAAATCCATGGAAGCCTCATCCAAAATCTTGGTAGAAAGGGGTAATGGCTGAAGAAAACCAGAGGGACTTTGATACTTTTCTTTTAACTGCTTATATCTGTAGAATCTCGACATAATTTCTTCTTTGTATCGTCTCATACCAGGCCACCAGAACTTCAAACAAACATTATATTACATATTTTTAGCAGTAGGATGGAAAACCCGCAGAGATTGGTGGCTATTCTACCCCAATAGCTTCCTCGAAGGCAATAACACCACTGAAAGACCCCTAAAGCACAAGATTACCTTGGGAGATGATAACCCATCAGAATATGTCTCCCCACCATGATGAAATATCATCATCCACTGAAATAGAAAATCACAGAGCTACTCTCACTATATCAACTCTAAAAGAGAATGATTCAATTAATCACTCTCTAAGAATGTGCCTCCACTGTGCCCTTTGGTCTCCACGTGCATCTGAGTAAAGAACCCCATCAGAGTCCACCCATCACTAGACTTCCTAAAAGCCTTCACTGGTACTCTTCTGCTCAAGGAATCATCCACCACATTTCCTTTTCCTGGGGTATAGAAAATTTTGTTGTCAAACCCCTTAAAGTACTCGATCTAATGGAAATGCTTCAGATTATGATCCATCTATGAGAAAATGCAGGCTAAGATCTTGTTATTAGAGTAGACCACGAACTTCTACCAATATAGATACTGACTCCATGCCTTCAGAGCATAAATCAACCCTATTAATTCCATGTTGTGGGTTGGTTAATTATTTTCATGTGGTTTGGGTTGGTGAGATCCATACGCCACCACGTGATCACCGTACAAAAACACACACACCAAGACCAATAGCTGAAGCATCCCAATACACCACATATACCATTCTAGATTCTAACAAGATCAACATGGTGGAGGAATTAAATCATCACTACAACACCTCATAAGATGACTAATGTTCTTGGACCCATTAAAACTTCACCCCTTTCTGGGTGTGCATAGTCCTGGGGGATGCAATCCTAGAGAAATCCTGAACAAACTTCCTCTAATAACATTCAAAGCCAAGGAAACTACTGATCACGAACAAATTACTCGGAAAATCCCAAGACATAACCACACTTATCATCTTGGGGTCCACCAAAACCCCATACTCTGAGGTCACAAAGCCAAGACACTTCAACTCCATGATCCATAAAGTGCACTTGATAACCCTTTATTAAGGTAGTGATCTAACAAAGTTCCCACCATTATCCTCAAATGATGCTCATTCACCTCCTTATACACAGGATAACCCTAGATGTTGTCCATGAATACCAAGAAAATGGAATCTAGGTACTAGTGGAACACATTATTCATGAGCACTATAACGGCTGCTAGAGCATTGGTCAATCCAAAATGCATGAAAAAGTACTAAATGTGGTTTTTCCTTCTTCAAAAGGATGTATTTAGTTTATCTGACTCTTTCACCCTGAGATGGTTGTAACCCAAACACAAGTCCATTATAGAAAACCACTCTTCCCATTTCAACTTATCAATCAAGTCATCCATTCGGGGAAAATGATATATGGTCTCATTGGATACCTTGTTCATCTCTTAGTAGTCAATACACAATTAGATGGATCTTACATCCTTTTTTTGAAAAAATAACTGGAGTGGCCCAAGGAGAGACAATCATGAAAACAAATCCTTTGGATTCCAAATCATCTAGCTATATCATTAATACCTTTAGCTCAATTGGGGTCATATGATATAAGGAAATAGATATTAGTTGTGTTCCTGGAACCAAATCAATCGATAACTCCACATCCTACTCTAAGGGAAATCCTGAAAAATCATCTGGAAATACCTTTGGGAACTCATCTACTACGTGAGGTAATCAACCCATAAGAGTGAAATCATCGTCCTCCAGTGCAAGCGATGATAACAAGAAGTTAATATTTCCAATATTTGGGAGTGGAGGTCCCACATGACTTGAACAAGGATCCCATTACCCTTGAAAAACATGAAGGCTGCCATCAGGTGCTGTGAAACTCACCTAACATCTATAGAAATCGATGTGCACATAAAAGTTTACCAGATAATCCATGACAATGATTATGTCAAAAAGGAACATATCTTGGAATCGGAGGTCCCACATCATCTCAAACCCATACATGGTATGTGCTAATGAAGGGCACCTGAGACATCACTCCCTCTTTTTACCCAATGACGTCACCAACTCCACTGAAACAGATAACAAATATGATGGAATATTCAGAATGCATAGAAAAAAGAATAGATAAATGAAAAAGAAGTACTATTGTAAAAAAGAGACAAATCTATAGATGATGAAATCAATATGGAACCTTGGACTGTTGAAGTCCCCACATCTGTTCCTATTGGTGCTTACTTCCCCTAAATTGGCTCTACCTAGAAGAAAAATTGTCCATGGCTCCATGACCACCAAACCGAGATCCCACATTCCTGGATGGCTCTGACTGAACTGGAATCCCCCTAGAGGCCATAGACTATGCCCTTCTCTAGAGTGTATGTTCCATATTATAAAAGAGCTGCATGTGTCCCATAACTCTACCCTGATAACAGGGATTAAGAGGATATTTTCATGCTGGTTGGTTGTTCTATATCTAACCAAAATGGTGGTACTTGACAAACCTCACATCAGAAGCCACAGATGAAAGCTTCCAAAAAGAGTGGCCTGACCTAACACCCCATTTATTCCCCTGCTCTTCCCAGTTCTTCTTATTTTTAGAAGAAGTACCACTACCCATCACTAATATTTTACTAGAGAAACCAGATCTCCCCTTGTGATCAATCTCTACCATAGAGGCTCGATCTACCACCTCATCATAAGTCTTTATCTTGAACGAGAAAACCAGGGAACTCATATATGGCCGCAAAAACCACTCCATCATATGGGCATTAATTTTCTCATAAGAGACCTATTATGGAGCATACCAGACCATCATAGAAAAATGATTGGAATTATCCATCACTGAAAGATCCCCTTGAATTATATCCACAAATTTCTAGGATCTATCATATATCAAGACTTCCAGGTAGTACTAGTCATTGAACATTACCTTGAAGTCCTTCCAACCCATCTTTTCATTCTTCAGAACTTTAAGAACTGATTCCCAGCACCTACGACTAGGAAACTCAAATTGAAAAGAAGCACACATCACCCTAACCTCCTCAAGCATGTCATGAAACTAGAACATCATGTTGAAACACTATAATAATACAAAAATGAAATTAAGGAATCACCTATATATTTCAAAATCCAAACCCAACGTTCAAAGAATTAAAAGGAATGAAATTGTTTCAAAGTCATGCATGGAAGACCCATGTGAAAGACCTGCACGGTATACCCTTATGGTAGATCCTCATGGAAGACCTTCGTGGATGACCTCTGTGGAGACCCTCCACATCGGTATTCTTTATAACCCCCTGCGTGGAAGACCAGCAAGGAGGGACTGCATGGCAGACCTCTTCCAAAAAATTAACTTTGACCATCCAACCCCCTCTTTTCCAATTAATAGGCCTCTTAGGCTCATCATTTAAATACTTAAAAATTTTAATGTCTTTGTGAAGATACTATTTTGTATCTCTTTCATCCAGATCCCTCAAATTATTTCAGGAAGCGCTCTAAAAACACAAGAGAAGTGATAATTAGATGGGAAGAACATGTTTGGAATATATTCCACAATTTTATGCTTATGTAGACTTGGTTCTCTTATGTTTATCATTTTTCAGTCATCATAAAGGCCTACATGACACACCTACGTGGTACAGCTATGATGTGCACCTATGCGGGGTACCTATGCGACACACCAACGCGGAGTACCTATGCGGAAGAGTTGTGTATAAGGAAAATATATCAATATAAGTTCCCTCTTCAAGGACACTAGTGGTAGGGTATCTACATAAATTGTTCCCTTACCTAAAAAGGACTATGTTGAAGCCTCATCCAAAAGCTCATGACTCATCAAAACATTGGGAAAAATACTTTAGTGTTACTTTCATTTGGGTTTGTATATCATTAGTTAGAGGTTTCCTACATTTTCTTCACAATGGGGTTAGGATTCATGGAGTGTCCGTGGGTTTGTATATCTGCAGTCACATGGACCATTTTCCTAGGAATGGTGTTGGGATGTTCCCGGTTTGGAGGATTAGGGATTGGGTTCTGATCTACCCTTCTCATCTCCAAAACCTAGAACCTCAATTTCCTAGTAGTGAAGGTATGGTTCATACATGATATTTTTATAAAAACGACTAAAAATTATCCCTCCCATACCGTGATCAATTTCATGGCAGCCAAACTAGTGTAAGCCCCCAACATTTCAAGTAGGAAGATGGAGTATCACTCCTATCTACTTCCTTCACCTTCACGCTTTCCTTACAATATACCATTTTCTGATGTAAAGAGAATAGAGGGAAGGCTTGTCACCTCTCCCTCTTTCCCTGCTGCCTCACCCTTATCCACTATAGGCATGCCCTCTTCCACCAGTAGAGGAGGAAAAGTGTGGGTTTCATTGTTGAAATTTCTACATCCTCATGTTTCTCACACTTAGCATGACTCACATGGTCTTAAAGATTTGTCATGATTGAAACGTTTCCAAAAGACATCCGGAACTACAATAACTTTTATACCTATTCAAATGAAGATATGTAGGATGCCTACTTGAAGCCCTGAGCTAAAAATGGTGCCCTTTCAAACGGGTGCACCCATTCAACTCCCCTAAAATGGGATGCTCTATTGCATGATCCCCAACACAATGACTGAACTAAAGAAACTCCAATTCCCACCATAATTGGGATATATAGGAAATTCTCATCCAGAATTGAGCTCATTGGATATCTCGCTGAGGAATCCAACCATAATTCCCTTAATTTAGGCATCTTTGATAGGAATAATCCCCAAATTAAACCCCCCAAATCAACAAGGAAATCCTTTTAGTATGCATGCCCAAAATTAATTATTTAAAAGGACAATAATCTCATATGAGACTCAGCAAACTACATGGGATTTGATTCCTATCCAAATGGGATATTTAGGTAGCCTCCTTCATGTTCAATCCCAACAATTCATATCCACCCTGTTCTTCTTGGGTGATATTCCCAACATGGTCTAGTATTTCTCAGAAACATATAATCAATCCTAATTCCTTCTGATTCTTTAGCATAAGTCCCACACAAAACCATGACTGAGAACCTTTATCTTAGATGACCATACCACATGATAGTAAATTGTACTATTAGGTCCTTATCACACGACCCTAAAAGGTATGATGTTTCCCATTAATAGGTACTGAACTATGAGGGTTATGATTCCTTTCATAAGGATTTGTAGGTTTCCCATTTTATTGGGATGATCCCAATATCAAAAGAAACCTTCATATCCCTGGAAAACAACAATTTACATAGTGCCCTACTGAGATTCTTAAAAAATAGTATGATCATAACGATGATTATAATTATATCTAAATAGTATATGAGAGGATAACATTGATGGAGAACATCAAATACAAACAAATATATCCATTAATTAAGGAATTAAAATACATATATATGTTTTAAATTTCACACATTTTAATAACAGATTGAAAATTCTTAGAGAAACCTATGTTATACATAGTGAATTAATAAGGATTCTGTAAAATATCATAAATTTATAGAGATTATCGGAGTAGATAATAATTTCCATTAAAAGGGTTTGATTAGTATGACCTCCCATCCTCTCGACAAATCCGTTTTAATAAGTATCATAATGTTCAAAATTTACAAATGCCTTCCTTTGGAATGGAGGCCCCTTTTGATTAATGAATTGTAGAATGTTTCCAGTTCCATGAATAAATCCAATGGAACCTCCTATATATAGCGATTCATAAACTAGAATACACGTTTCAAGGATCTACGATACAAAAATGGTGAACCCGACATGAATCCTTAGCCAAGTGAATATAGTTACCCACCTTTCATACCCCTATCAATTGAGAAAATAAGGCCATACAAAGGAATCAATTGCACATGTATCCATTTAAAAGAAGCTACTTTAATAGAGGTTGTTTATGTTATTTTTTTTTCTCAGAGTTCTCTTCACTCCAAAATGGCATCCTTCAAACTTGCATCCATGAATTCCTCGGCCGCGGCTCAAGCTGGATCATCATCCACCAGAATGACGTCATCACCAACTCAACATATTCAACGTTGGGTTTCCAATTTACTGGTAAGGGAATATCGTTAGTATTGTACTATACCAACCCTAGAGGCTACTCGACAAGCTATGTTAGTTAATAACAACACTCAATCGTCTGGTCAACAATGACCGATGGTTATGAAGAAGATGGTGCCAACCACTATCATCAACCTTTTTGGGTCCTTCTCCCTAGAATGAAACAATCATTCCCTCCCATACTATAGAGAGGTGGATCAATAGGTCACTCATGTCCTAAACTGAATGATACATGGGTCCTTCCCAAGGACTCCCTCTAATAATATCTGCCTACAAAATCACGTGGTAGTGAACCCCCAACATGTTTGTGGTGTTGCATCTAGTTGTTTGGCCCGGGTCCCTTAGACATAGGTGTGCAAGAAAAACCTATCAGGATAATGTCTAGCAAATAGGGAGCATGTTATTACCTTTTCCCCCTCAGGATAAGTCAATCATCCCAACTTGATGGAAAACAAAAAGTGGGCATATACACCCATCTGACCTAATTTCGCTGCCCAGCAGACTCATCTGGCAGCGACCCACCAATCCCACCTGGGAAATCAGGTGGTGTACTGTGAATAGGTACATACACCTATAAAGATATAATCATGCAGTCAGCAAGCTCATATGACTACATTTAAGGAATCCCACCAATCAAATGTTGTAGAAACTAGTAAACCAGAACATACACCTCCTTACAATAATCAATCCTGCCAGAAGTATCGTCTTCCAGAATTGAAATAAGTTCATCAACCATGATTGATGGAAAATAATCAGCAGGTACATATACCTTCCAGTATTCATCAAGCCTGCCTACAGTCTCATTTGGAATCACCTGGAGAAGTTAGTCGGAAAGCTCTGAGGACAAATTTGGGGCAGAATCAACTCTATAGCCTCATACATGAGTATTGTTAGTAACCATTGACAAGAAAAGGATGACAAGAGCGGGAAAATACACCTACTATAGATATGGAATAGTCATATATTCCTATTATGGCATCTTATGTCACCAAAACATCTTAGCAATGGTGAAAGGGTAGACACAAATTCCATCCCATATTTTGGAAGCATGCTAGAATATCATAATAACAACATGAAAAATACCAAGGGAACATACAAATAAATCATTCCCCAAAATGGTATAACACATCGTTATGAAATCCCAGAGTAGATACATAACTCTATTATAGTTCATTAGGGTTATGGGGCATACTCCCCCATATCATATGGACAACCGGATCAGGAACATGCACCCTTTCCAATTGGAGGTAATCGGGCAATTCTGATTACAACTCTAAGGTAGGGACATACACCGAACCATGATAAGCAATTCTCCAAAAAAGTGGCCCTGATTAAGTGACAGAGAGAATCAAATAAAAAGTCTCGCCAAATACAGTTGGAAAATAAAGAGCCAAGCTACGATCTAGCTCCTCCTAATGAAGGAGTTATTGACTCTCTCAGACATTTATACGTTACCGCTCAATATCTGACCCTCTCGTTACCAAATTATGGGAGCAGTAGATATAATTAATATATTCCCCATCATACACGACATCATCAAACCTTGATTACTGAAAATTTGGTCAATCTAGAGATACTATCTTTGGATGAGAGCCACAAAAGCCCTCTGTGTTTTCAAAACACCAAAGAGCAAGAGGATTTATCCCTTTCTGTAATCCACCATGGTGGTCATCCTCATGATGTCATTTGATGCAAATGTTCTCTCCATAGTAGTATTTCTCATTGTCAAGATAATTCTATAATTTACAACGTAGTAATGAGAATGTCATATTATCTCAAGGCACATTCCAACATAAGTCCATTATTGTTTGATGCCTTTTCATTAACAAGTGTAATAATTTCTCAACCAGATGGCATCATAAGGAAAAAATCATTCTATGAACCCCCTTTGGGATATTTTTCTTCTAATACAACAATGTAAATGCGAATGATTACATTTTTTTTAATAAAACAATTGAGAAGCATCAAATTGTGATAGACCAAGTGGAAGAACCTCTAGTGAAATATTATGATGATATGTTAATCATGAGAAAAAAATTGGCTAAAGGAGAAGTAACAGCCATGTTATGGCATTTAGAAAACACTCAATATAACATTTTTATATTGATGGTAGAAGATTGCATTCATGATGTCTGCCTCAACTTATGGAAGACTCTTCATCATTTGAAAACCAATGTATTACCAAATGATGAATATTAAAATCAAGTAAAGGTAATAGAATGGTTGCAACACCAAATTGAAAAGGCATCACTCTCCATTTCCCAACATCCAACGGTCGAAATGTAGCAAATAACCCTTTCATTGTGAATTCTTTAATGATATAAAGAGGCTACGATAGTTAATTTATGATACCACATCTGGTGTTCATATCAGAGGATGGGGTGCACAAGATTTATTGCATTTAACTACGCTCTAGAATCGGCAAAGTATTCCAATTGTGTTCTCAAGAAATTTTATTGCCCATGGTTGGCTATAATAAACATATTTTTTTTGTAATCAATTGTAAGATCAAAAAAATTCTTGAACTAGCTCTTATTAGAGTCAGGCACAAAGAAATAATGTTTTTGAGATACATTTTCATCAATCATCTAAGAATCATAATCTGGCCTCCTGTATAGAGGATGTTAGTCATTAGATGACATAAATGTCCAAAATATCATACTGGTCTTCTAAAATAGGTGATTATACTGGTTTTCAGATAATTCACTAATTTAATGTCCGAACCAAAATTTTCAAAATCAAAAGTGCAGCTACGCGAATATCGTCTATTGCAGTTCAAGGGCCACCCCATCCTATAGTGTTGGGGGCTTGTTTTTTTCAACATTTTATTTCAATAAAAAATGTTTGAGGGTTTAAAGAAGAGGAGAAGGAATTTCCCAAGCCTATAGGGCTAGGTGGATTTTCACATTTACAATCCCCACCACAATGGAATTAAATTTTCTACTGATTAGGGAAGAAGCCACAAAGAGAGTGCTCAACTAAACTATCCAAGGATTCCCTTTGGGTAACTATTGGTCGGACAGTTCTCGGGAAATAATCATATATGAGAGAAGAGTCTCATGAAAGATACAGAAGGAGAATATCGTACAAAGATACTAACATATTTCTATCAACAAATTATGGGTCAGTAAATTTCATTAACACCATGGATGAAGAACTTCTTAAAAATGATTCTAGTTTAGGGGAATCAGAAGATGAAGGTCTTATCCATAATACAACACACACTGATGAAAATGAAGGAGGTATGTGTGCCCAAAATCAGATCCAAACATAAAATCTAGGTATTCCCTCAAATAATCAACTCCCACACCTCTAAAAGGTATATAATAGGGGGAATGTTAAAAATCATATCACATCTCTCTTTTTTATAGGATAAGGTCAATATATTTCTCTTGATGAAAAATTTTCACACCAAGAATTGGAGATTAAAGAGTTGAAAAGAATCAATATAGAGTTACCTTGAAGCAGAATTTCTACTAGGAATACTTCCCAGAAGATCCTCAACATTCACATCATGTAAGATCTCCTAAAGAAAGAGGATTTGTGGTAACTACATATGTAGATAATGAATTACATCCATTGGGTACATAGTCAGATAAGGATCAAACACATATTTTTAGGCCGGTTCCCTAGGGTTATCCAAGAAAAATACCAGCAACACCACCTGTAGTTTTTTCAGTCATTGCACCAGTTCATTGTCCATATGTTGTACTTTTATTGGTCCCATATCATTTGGATATTTCCCAAATGCATATGAATAAAATTGTGGAATTAACAACTTGATTGGAAGTTATGGAAGAATGGAGTGCACCAGTTTAGCTGGAATAGAAAGATTACCATGAATGGGTGGATCTGATCCCTCCCCCACCTAACTTTGTGAATACTAAATTCAAAATATTTAATGGTTCTGGAGATCCAGATCAATAATTAACATGTTTTTTTCTCATTTTGATCCCATGAATGGGATTCCTCAACAACAAGAAGTTGTAAATCTTAGTTGATTTGGGCAGTAATTATAGGGACCATCTTTTGTCTGGTATACAAGATTACAATCAAAATCAATTATTGGATTGAAATATCTCCTTTAGAAATTTCTTCTTCAATTCATCTCAATAATGCTAAAGACAACAATTTTTTATCATTAAAATTGTAATCAAATAGAAAATGAAAGTGTTTCATAATTCACTACTCGATGGAAATGATTGACATATTCCTTAAATCTAGAACTCCCTCAGGAGGAGATGCTCCTACATTTTTTGGAAGATCTGTCTGATGATTTACACACACCACTGATCCCTGTAGAATACACAAGGGGGTTTCGAGACCTTTCTTCAATTGAAAAAAAGGTGGAGGATTTCATTATGGAAACTAAATCTATATCTCATGTAATTCCATCAGTTCTAGGAATGAGAATAGGTACAGAAGAGGCTTCTACAATCACACTCAAGAAAGAACCTACACCTAACTCCACTTCAAAACCATTATCATATCAAAGGGATTTCTCTCTTGTGCATTAGTAATAATGACCGCCTCTTCAAGATGATCAAGGAGATCAAAGGTAGAAATAGTTTTAAGAGTTAAAGAACAATTTTTATTCTTTTCTAAATGAACAGGTTCTAGGACACATCATATCATCTTTGGGAACAAATTTGGTTCAATTGACAATGCCAAAGAAACAAAATAAAGAATGAGATGAATATATTCTGAATTATTGTCCCTTTCACCAGATGTCAGGGAATCCCATTCAGTAGTGTTTGGTTTTTAAGGACCTCCAACAAAAAATGGTAGACTCTAGACCAGTGAAGTTGAAAAGTTCATCATCCCAAGTAGTGTGTGTTACTGCTACTGATCCAGAGGAAGAAGGAGAATGGAAGGAAATCAATGGTAGAACTGTGCATAAATATGATTATTAGATGATTAGGAAAATAATCAAATGTACTCATGACATTATATGAACACATTTGAAACAACTGATTATGTATTCCGCCACTCATACCACAGCCAAACCACCTTCATCAAAAGAACAACCACCCAATTGTCAATCCTCAAAGAAGTGACATGATGAGACGGAAAAAAGAGAAATAAGAAAAATATGAGCTCTTGTCAATGCCAAATATTTTATTGACTATGGAAAAATTCAGTCCATATTTTCCAGCAGAATGGGAACTACAACACCAAATGGAACATCCTGAACTTCCATCTCGAGAGAATCATCATCAGTTGAAGAATTGATCTTTGGATTGCTTAACGATATACACTTAACATATCCTTATGCTGGTGGTGATTCTGTTTAGTATGTGCCTAAGATTGTCATACCTAACTGGGGAACAAGAGGAAAAATCCAAGGTCGAGGAAACATGGGAAGACATGGGTATTCTAGAAGTCACTATTTTAACTCTACCCCACTCCGACAACATATGTGGCAGAAACGTGTGGGAGATCCCTTCAGTCGGCTCATTAAGAACAAGGAAGTTCTCTCGCACATGAAAGGATCTATCCTTACATGATTATTTTGGAAGAATGGTTAGAGGATACAACATCATTGTCTGAGCATGTAGATAGACCCAATCAGTCTAATTTACAATAGATAGGAGTATTTATAGCATCCACTCCGACGTGGGGTATATCTACATCAAGAGCATCAACATCCAAGGCACCAGCAAAACTGCATCTCCTATCTAGGAAATGTAGACCTCCAGACCAAAAGTATGATGTTTTGAAAGAACTATCCCAAGTACAATCGAATTTATCAATTTTGGATGCTTTAATTCTATAAAATGATCTTTGAGAAGAACTTAATGGGGGATTTTTTAAGTCCTAAAGAGTTTGAAAGAAAAGTTGTTGCTACTGAGGTTTATCATATAGAGAATAATCCTTCAGAATTCCAGGCAGTTATATCCTTTACAGATGAAGATGAATATGATATTGTACATGGACATATCTGGACCAAGTATCTATCTAAAAAGGCCAATGACATAGACATCTGATGGGCCTTCACTGATAATGGCTCAGAAGCAATCATCATTCTTATTTGTACACTTCATCGATTAGGGCTCACTGAATCAGTTGTATCTCCTTCCAATTTAATTTTTCAATGTTATGAAAATACTCTTAAAGAACCTTTAGGTGATATTACACTCAATTCTTAGTTTGGGGATCTTTTATCTAATTCATATTTTATGGTTGTTTGTCAGGTCCCAGCCTTTATCATTCTTCATAGAAGGCCTTGGATGCATCAACATGCATCCATACCTTTGTTATACCACCAATTTCTAAAGTACTGTTTCAATGGTCAAATGAAGACATTTTATGTTGATAAGGCTCAATTTAAACCATGTGAATCTTAGTATATTGTGGCATAATTTTATCACAAGAGGGTAATGAGGTTCATGATAATGGAGTTAACTATAATTAATTCTCTGAGTGTCCTAGTAAAAATTCCAGAAAACCCATTAAAACATTTGAGTATAGATATTGTTTTACCTATCAATCAAATTTATAGGATAAACCTAAATCTTAACATCCATCCAATGAATTACCTAATTTAATTTTCGGAAATCGTGCCTAACAACATGAGAGAAATTGTTGATTTAATAAGAAGGGATGAATGCTTAAATGGAGATTTATTCATTTCATCCACTAAACTTCATCAAGTCTTTACTTCATCAATCAAATACAAAAATGTTTTTTGCATACTAGAGGAATACAACTGTGTTGATTCCCAACCCATCATCTCCAAATTTTTACACCATGAAGACCCTTCATTATTTGTTGGGTCAGAAGTAATGGCCTCTTCTTCAGGATGTTCAAATACTGACTCCCTCTAGCACTATTATTTTGGCTTCATCTCATACTATGCAAGTAGAAATAGAAGAAGTGATTCTTAAGGAAGAAGAAGAAGATCTCAAGGACACTCCTCCAGCATTTGATGAAGGTGACTCTACCACTATAGATGAGATTAGGTAAATAAATGTGGGTATAGAAAAAGATCCACACCCCACTATAATTTTTGAATCCATGAATTATGATGAGTGAGATATGTACAATGAGTTTCTAAAACTACATTGAGATATATTTTCTTGGAACTAAAAAATAATGACAGGCCTTAATCCCAATGAATCCACCAATCATTTGGGTTCTCCATAAGAGCATCATGTATTTCAATAGGTTCAAAGAATAACACACCCAAATCATGCCTAAATAATTGAAGTTGAAATCGATACGATTATAAAGGCTAACTTTGTTAGGGAGGTTAAATATCCCATGTGGCTGGACAACATTGTCCCAGTGAAAAAGAAGAATTGGAAAATAAGAGTTTTCATTGATTTTGTATATCTTAACTAGCATTGTCCCAACATTGACTTTCCAGCCCTGATCACAAAGAATTTAATTGATGAAACAGCTGGCTATGATGATATTTCCTTCAATGATGGATACTCTCGATACACTCAAATCTACATGGACTAGAGGATGAAGAGTCTATAGCCTTTAGATCCCATCAACATGTGTTTTTCTATCAGGTAATTCCCTTCGGGTTAAAGAATGTTTGTGCAACGTATCAAAATTCCATGCACCATATATTCAAACCCTTATAAGGATAATTGGTCGAATTTTAGGTGGATGATCTAGTCGTTAAATACAAACAACGTTATGATAACTTGGATGATTTGGAGACCACATTCAATAAACATTTGCAACACAATTTGAAGACGAACATCTTGAAATGTTATTTCTGGGTAACCTCAGCAAAATACCTTGGCATCGTTGTACACCATCGTGTCATAGAAGTTGATCCTTAAACGAAATAAGAAATTCATGGAATTTAAACTTTTCAAAATTTGAATGAATTAAGAAGACTTCAAGGAAACTTGGCATATATTCATTTCTTTATCACGAATTTGGAAGGCAAGTGTCTTCCCTTTAGTAGATTAATAGAGAAGGGAGTCACCTGTCAATGTATTGATGACTTCCAAGAGGAATATGATACCTTGTCAAAATATCTCCTGATTCCACCAGTATTAATTCCACCTATCGAAGAAAGACTACTTATCCTCTATGTGACAGCTTTGGAGAGATCATTGGGTTCCTTCCTTGACCAAAAGAATGGTGATGTTAGTGAAAAAGGAATATACAATCTCAGTCGAAGAATTATTTATACAGAAACTCAATACTTATGTATCAAGAAGTGGCCCATGGCATTAATATTTGATGTTCAGAAATTGAGGCACTAACTGCAACATCATGAGGTCCAATTAGTGTCTCACAAAAACCCACTCAAATTTATCCCCAGTTATCCTATACATACATAGTTTTTGGCATAGTTGGAAGTTATTTTGCTTCAGTTTGATTTCTATTTTGTTCCTCAGAAAGAAATAGAAGTCCAAGATTTGGAAGATTTCCTTGCTAAACATCCATCTGTAGAAGATACATTATTGAATATAGAACTTCCTGATGAAGAGGTCTTCTCTATTCAAGATAATCCCCAAACATGGGAAATAAAATTTGATGGTGCCTCCAGAAGTCCAACAGGTAAGTGAATGTAAAACCCTAACCTCAAAAAAACTTAGGTTAGGAATTGTACTTATCTCCCTAGAAAAGGCATTGTGTCCTTATTCCTACCTGTTTTCATAAGGAGGTACCTATAATGAACCAGAGTTTCAAGCTCTCATATATGGCCTCGAATTGGCACTTCAGGTACATGTGAACCATTAGAAAGTGAAAGGTGGTTAAGATTTGGAGATCAATCAAATCATTGTGGATTATGCTATTAGAAAAGAAGAGTTAATCCCCTTTTATGATTACATCAGGGAGATAATGGCTGAATTTCCCTTAGATCCCACATTGTCTTATGTCCAGCAATCACAAAATGACCAAGCTAATGCACTGGCTTATGCAGCCACAGCCCTGGAAGATCCAGATCAGGATGAGTCAATCATCAGTATTTTCCATCTTTATGTGGTTTAAATTTTTCTCTATCTATAAGGGATGGAATCAACGAAATTAGCACTGTTTCTTAGCTATATGTTCATACCACGGGATGGATGAAACCCAATATCGAATACCTTGAAAATGGATTACTTCCAATAGATAGAGCTGAAAAGAATAGATCTGATGACAAGTTGAAAATTTTACAATTTATGATAGTCTGGATGACCAAAATATCCTCTACATACATGGAATCAATGGAATCCTCTTCAGATGTTTTGTGGATAAGAATCTCTAGTTGTCAATAAAGAAGTACATTCGGGAGCTTGTGGTTCTCACAAGTATAGGCATAGGATTTCTGATCAAATCCAAAGGAATGGATACTTCTGGCCTTCAATGACATAGGATTGAATAGATTTAATCAAGAAATTTCATCCATTCCAAGTACCTGCCAACTTCATTCATCAACCCCCATAGTTTTTACATACAGCTAAATACTATTTTCCATTTTCCAAATGGGGAATGGATGTCGTAGAACCTTATCCTCTAGCTACGTCTAAGCAGTTCAAGTATATTCTTTCTGCTACATATTTATTCACCAAATAGGCTGAAGTAACACCTCTCATATAATCTAAGACAAAATCATTAGTAGTTTTTTCCAAACTAGCGTCATCACCAAATTTGGTGACCCTCATACTATATTAATGAACAACATGATCAATTTCTTCTCTTTTGAGGTAAAAATGTTATATCAGGAGCACAATAACAAATCTAACCATTTATCTCACTATAATACAATAGATAATAGATAGATATAGTTTTTCAATAAGACATTATGATGTATACTCCAAAAGATTGTAGATAAAGAAAAATAATGACGGCCTGATTAACTTTTTCATGTTTTATGGGATTACCAGACTACTACCTGTACACCCACTCAAGAAACCCTATATTCATTGGTTTAAGAAACAAAATATGTTTTTTCAATTGAAATTCAATTACCTTCCCTCATAGTTCAAATCTGTGATCTGTTTTCTATAGATAAATTGTCTCATAAATGATTTCAGGAGCTGGAACGATTAGACAAAAACAGATTTCACACTTTTCATAATTTAGAAGTCTATCAGAACCCACCAGTATGATCCTTTAAAAAAAAATTCCTCCATTCATTTCTTCAAAGAGAATTTTTATTGGTCCTCAGGACTCCAATGATACCAGGAAAGAAGCCTCCATATCATGAGCTAGAGTGGAAATGACCATACTCCATATATAAGTCCTACTCAAATGGAGCTTATTCACTAATCTCAATGGATAGAGATATTATTACCAATAAAAAACAATGTGATATTCTTGAATAAATACATTGTGTAACTGCACACAATGTCCTCACTAAATGACTTAAAACAGAATAGTACAATTTCCTCACTACATGACTTAAAACTTCATAGTACAATGTCCTCGTAGCATGACTTAAAACTATATAGTACACTTTTCTCACTGCATGAATTAAAATTTGATATTACAATTTCCTCACTGCATGACTGAATGCTACATAGTAAAATTTCCTCACTGCATGACTCAGAACTACACAGTACACTATCCTAGTTTCATGACATTAACCAACATAAAAATCAATAGCGTCCATGATGCATGAAGAAAAACTTGTTAGAATCATTTTCATCATTAAATGACATTAAAATGTAGGTTTAACATATTCTATATTAGACGTTAAGAGCTTCTATATGCAAGCATCATTGGCATCATTGTTACTCCTTAGTGGCACCTGATTCCATTTCTTCCATACGTCTAAATCAGATCTTCTTAGGGACCTCATTTAAAGATCTTTGCATGGCTTGATTATCATCTATATGTGATATGTAGAGATGGCTTGATATACAATCCTGGGCCTAGCCGTGACCAAAAAAAAATTTGTTTCCTTTTCTCTGTCTGTATGTGAACTAGATTTATACAGAGTGGTCATTCATGATACATGGCTTGATTTTCATACCATTTTTGTCTTAATTTTAAATATTCTTCTAGAATGTGTTAAATTCACTAGTCACCCACATTAAACACAATTGGTGTGGGAAATAATTGTTCCATAACTTCATTTGGATTGATTATCATCTATATGAGATACATAGAGATGCATATATCTCCAATCATGGGCCCAACCATGATAAAAAACCCTTTATTCCCTATATAGTAATCAAACATGCATATGTAATGTTTAAAGAGCCACATATGGATGGATTCTCACCTATATGAGATATGTAGTGACACCTGGGTTTAATTATATGGTCCAGCCACAATATTCCCTTTTTTACATTACAATCACTTCATATCCTCACTTCATGACTCTGAACTGCACAACATAATATTGACTTAAAGGAAATAGGGAAATTTTCCATTTTCTATTTGAGTCAAATCTATGTAAAGGACCCCAAACTCATGTCCAATATTAATCAAAATATTTCTCATATTCCTTAAGAATTACCCCTTCCATATTTCACAATCTTAATCTTGAATATTTTCAGATATTCATAATCATTCTTACGGTATCAAGTGACATAGTTTCTAATATCTATGAACTCTTTTTCTAGACTATTTAGTACATGCCCTTAGGTTTGCCTACATAAGTTACCTACATAACATGAATGTTTTTCAAAAGATACCAATATTTGATTATACATCAGTTTCCCCAGTTGTCCCTACATAATACAACCCCCATAACAGTTTTTTTCAAATAATGGAAATTTCATTTTTGGTTAAAGTGTCTTTTTTCCACTTTAGAAATTGATAAAAGTATACAAGAATCTGTATTTTAAAAGCATTCATTCCTCTATATTTGTCCCATTACCTTTATCTCAATCTAAAAGACTTCAATAATGTGGTTTACACATTTCCTTCTCCATGTGTTCTAGGAAATATGAAATAACATTGGATCACTTGTCCACATGTTATATATTGTTTCCATTTTTGGTCCTAGTTTTATAACCTAAATAACTACAGACACCATACTTCCTATGTTTTATTAAACCCTTCATATAAATATTATTCCTCTAATTGTTTGGAAATAATGATTCGAAAAACCCTCTCTATATACCCGTACCTTTGTTTATAAACCAAATTCTAGGATATGGAAAATCTAAATCATCATAAACATTCTTCATCTTTTAGAAATATAGTGTCAATCTTTTGAGGGATCTTTGGCCTGACTATGTAGTATGTTCCCCTAGGTTTCCTTGTGTAAATTTCCCCTACATAACATGCTTGTTAGTCAAAAGATGTCACTATTTGGCTATGAAACATATGCCCCAGTTGGCCCTGTATAATATAGCTCCTTAAGGGGTTTGTCAAATAAAGGTAACTTTATTTTTGGAAATGACTTCCTCTAATGCCATTATCCCCTTTTCCCATATCATTATTCGAATTAAGAAATTCTTTAATTATAGTTTACAATTTTTTTATCCATATCTGAATATTGTAGTATGTTTACAAACAAATTATCAATAAATTGGGAGAGTCTCATACTATTGTTCAAAGATATAGACCATAAATTAAAACCACACAATGTCCTCACTGCATGACTTTAAACTGCACAATACAATGTCCTCACTGCATGACATATAACTGCACAGTACAATGTCCTCACTTCATGACATAAAAATACACAACATGATATTAGAATTTCTCCTTTCTAAAAAATATTAAACATTTTTTATACACCATATTTGTGTATAATTGGATTTATTATTCAAGAAATATGTCATAATAGATGACTCTTTATTCCTAAAATCCCTTTCCTTGGAAAAACCACACACTATGGTCTTGAGTCACCCAAATCATATTTTCATTGGTCTATTAACAATAAAATGTCAAATTCCAAAGAGAACTTTTTTTCCTGACTATACAGTACATGCCCTTAGGTGGTCTTGCATAAGTTGCCTATATAAAAGGCCTCTCAGTTAAAAGATTCCACTATTTATCTATGAAACATATTCCCTAGTTATCCCGACATAACACAACCCCCATAACAGGTTTTTCAAATAATGGTAACCTTGTTATTGGAGGAGACTCCATATATTTTTATACAATTTTTGATTTGGTGACCATAATAAATCACGAATCTAGATTCCCCTTGGAAATATATAAATAATATTAGAGAAATTAATTGCCACTGAGCCATTTTTGGGATTTAATTTCCAAATGTACAGTCTAATCTGTTTGAACATAAACACGAGCCCTTTCTACTCTAATATGAATGACTCCAACCTTCCAACAACACGAGATGTGGTTCGCACCAGATTGGAAACCCTCAAAGGGCACTCTAGACAAAAGGAAATTTCAAGCTCACTAAACATACTGGTTTTTATGATTTAGAAAATATTGAGTAATAGAAAGTCAAAAGATACAATGTTGGGGGGGGGGATGGTTCAACATAACCCTAGTAAAAAATCAGACTATGCTCATTAGTCCCATAAAATTAATATGAACATTTTTATCATGCCCATTCTTTTCATTATAATCATGATTAATTGACATGAACGTTTTATGTAAAAAAAATCATCACCATCATTACCATTAATATTTCTATCAAGAAATGAAATAATCAAGACAAATATGATTGGAGAAAAAATTAATTTCATTCATCTGAAATCAGAGGGACAACCACAGAATGTAGCCTCTCTATCATGTGTTAAAATAAACTCTCAACATGAATCCTCATTTGTTGAAAAACCTCATGAGCCCTATCAAATTCCGGTTGATGTTGAGATAGCTGAGAAACTCCGGCCTCCTTTGTATGATGAAGTGCTTATTTAGCAGTTTAAATGGATGTAATCCCCTCCAATTGGGTTTTTCTTAATGTTTGGTTCAATTGATTGAGTTTGTTATGAATAGAATCCACTTTTTATTGAAGATATACCAACTCGTTTGTGGCTTCTTAAATTTGTTGGATTATTTAGATCAACTTCTTATTATGATCGACCTCTGCCTTAGCTACTATATCTTGGAAGCTCTCAATTTTAATAATCCATTTAGCCTCTTTTTAATCTTGTCACAACTTATGTTCCCGCTCTCATCGGCAAATGGTCTCTTTCATTACATTGTAAACTGGTCGACAATTAATCCCACCAAATCCCAATATGAAAAATTGTGTTGGGAGTTTGCCGAAATAGGAGAGAAGATCATCCAAAGGCTTCTCATAAATTATGCTATATATATGTCGTCATGTCTTTATACATGGCATTCCAAGAGAATATTTCATATATAAGTATGAATCTGAGTCACTACCATGGGGTAAATAGTACTATAGAAATAGATCACTTTTAGAGTTTCCATGTTCTCCTTCTCTCGGAATAGTAGAAGCTTCACCTTTGGTTGATGCCTAAGCCATCATAGAAGATTCACCATATGATCTCTCTATTGGAGATAATAAACCTAAATGATAAATCAATGTCATTTTTTGTTTCAGAAAAATAACAGCAAAAGATTATGATCCAAATAGCCGATATCATTTACCCAACAATAAGTTTACTACTTGATTGGATTCATCCCTAGTATTCTCACTTTCAATAATTTGCAAAGAATTTTCTTGTGAAAGGGTAATATATTGAGTTTCCCTAGTTATCATAATTTAAGGATCTATAACGTCTTTCACAGGGGGTCCTTAGTAGGTATTTCTCCAACATCAGCGAAAGAAGGATATAGTGGAATGCCCAATTTTTAAAGAGCCTTTGGGACATTTTCTACATACAAATCTTCATAAGGTGAACTTTGATGTGAATAATCATGTAAAATAAGAACTATTATATATGTCAAATGAATGAATGAGAAGTAACTCTCCTGCAATTCCTCATGAAAATCCTAAAACTCTTTGATGACACGTGGAATATCAATGTTTGGATTAAGGGTGTCCATCATTTTAGTGTATGCAGCTTGGAATGTTATATAATCCTCACCATTTAAGGTATCCATCAAAATCTGGCTGATTCCCAATTTAGCTCCACTAATATTTTGTTCCATAGGATCTTCAATTGGATCAACATCATCAGATCTTTTAAGGTATGGGAAAACATATGTATTTATATCAGACTGCCATGGGTCTTTATTCCTTCCACCCAGAGCATCAAGAATATCGGAATTGATTACTGCAGGATCCATTGGCAAAGGCAAATGAAATGATATATGTTGAGAGGAATAATATTTGAAAATAATATAATATTCAAGATAAATTAATTTGAAATTACCATGGATTTTCTCTCTCTTAATAGAACAAGGAGCAAGTAAAACCAAATCTGTTGATGTTTTATCTGTTAATGTAGAAGATAAATCAACATGAAATTGGGCTACTCGTGAGGTTTATTTTTCAAAAACTAAAAGAATCATCTATTAATCCTTTAAGAGAGGAGATATATACATATTTTTCAAGTAGATAAACATGATTACCTGAGTGTATCAAGAAAGTCATAATTCCATGAGGACAGTATAAATTCTTACTCATTTAGTAAACAGCTCAGACCAATCTCATTTCTCTGTTGGTTTTCATTTCATAATCTTGAGGAGAAATCGACACACACCACTTTGTAAGGGAAACATGATTTAATGGCTGAGGATTATTTGTCTCTATTACTCCAGTCATGATTCTCACTCCTAGATATTTTTCTGGATATTAGGGAGGATCATTTGATGCGTTGTTGTGAGAAACTATAGGTACATACCTTAGTGACCAGAGAACCTATCCATAAGTTCTTTCACTAAATTCAAGATGCAAAAGGCATTTCATCAAGATCAATAATAGTTAATGGTAATTAAAAATTATGACAAAAGAAAAGGGAAATACATTCTCAGTATTAACACAAATATTTCATTCCTTTTTAGGGTCAATAATAACCCCTTTGTGTATTCCTAATTTCATCATATGGGATACTTGTTCAGATGGTGGGATTTTTTCATCAGATTCATAAATAAAATCCTCTAGATCCATAATATACTCTTGTACATCAGCCAGGTTAATATGCAGATGATAACCAGAAGATTATTTAATGTCACCCACATCTGGTATTCGAAATCCCTATTGGAGGAATTCCCATACATCCCTATGTTCATGGGTCAGACCATACCAAAAGTGAATTGATGAAGGTCACACATAATATGATCCCGGTATGGTTGGATGTAGAGAAAATTCAACACCATCTGACTGGAGAACCTCTTCAGGACTCCCTTCTTCTTCATAAAGGTCAATAGATGGGATAAGAATATCTTTCTAATTGTAGCGGCTGGATTGCCTTAGTGCTGAAGGTATTAATTCTCTAACTATAGTCTTCCTAGTATACCTTCATTGAAGATTTTTAAAGGCTCTGAAACCTCTGAAAAATCTACATCATCTTTGTCTTTGAAATTATTACCATGATTTCCATGCACAAAAGACATTGTTGATGCCACATGATATATTCCTTTTCTCAATTCCCAATGAAGGTATGATGAAGCCCATGATTTGGTATATCCATCTTCCAATCTAATTGATATATGTGTTGGAGGTAACATAATTGACAATTTAGATGTCTCTAAAACCATTAGAGTCCACAATTGTCTCAATACCATTGGGTGTTTCTCATATCTAACATTCATGGGTGGAAAAGTGTTTTATTTTTTAATACATCTATAACGACGAGAAAACATATAGGGTATGTAAGCCTCACATTTAATTTCACCATAAATCCAGGTCAATAATAAACTATCCTTTAATGCCATCATATAAGAACTCAGCCCATAATTTTCTTCTTTACCATCATCAATAAATGTTCCAGTTGGTGTGTTACCAAAAGGAAAGAAGTTCAATTCTCATGATGCATTAAATTCCCTTATCACTACATCATTTGTCAAATTATGATTCTAAATACTATAATATTTTGGTAAAAATGGGGTTAATTGAACATTGGGTACTCTAATTTAACTAAACAATGAGTATGAAGAAAAGTGTTCCACAATCCATCCCCACAACACTTGGAATGGCCCTGCAATTATAAATAGATTTTTCCCATTGTATAAATTCTGTAGGGAATCCTAAATTCTTGAAAATAGCGGAGTTTCTAATCCAATATACATTCTTTATACCAATTTAGTTGTGATGACAAAAGTCCTTCACCTTACACTGCATTCGGAATCACAGATTGGAAGCAAGTAAATACTTAGACACATGGAAATTGAGAAGGCTACGTGTGTCTTTGCATCAATTTTAGATTTGACTTTACATCAATAGTTCTTATAGTCACCCCTCTCCAATATAGGACAATATGTGTCTAAACTTCCCTGATTACTAGCAGAATGACAAATAGTAGGAAAACCACCAGTGGGGCCATTCACTACTGTTGGTTCTAAAAAATCTTCCTCCCACACTCTGGCATGAATATTTTTCTTGTCTTTGGGTATTTAATTTTCTATTTTGAATAGTCCATGATTCAACGGTGGTGTTATGCTAACATCACCCCACGATGTAACCAGAGGAATACACTTATCACGCACTTACTTGAGAATGGGAACCCCAACTATTTTCTAGTTATACCATAAACTAATTCCAACATCATCTTGCATCAAATAGAAAGAATTTGTTTTCGGACTCCATTATATCATCAATTCAGGAAATAAAATCTTTTTTATAAACACATGTCAATCCCATCCATACTTATTCATAAATATAAACATCTGATAGCTCTTTCATGAATTTTTCATAAGTCTGGGGCACCCAAAACACCCAAATACAATCAGGTTTAACACCTACTCCAGAACGTAGAACTCAGTCTTCCTCCCAACCATTAGATTGATATGTTAGAGATGCCTAAAATATTGAATCATTGGAATGTGGCATTGCCTCTACAATGTTACCTTTTATATAATATGTACAACCACACTGATATTGGATACAACCAATAAGGATTTTATCCTGATGAACTGGGATACCTCTCATAGTAATTTACACACAAGGACAATTACGGTATTGGAGAAACCAATTCATTCGTGATTTCATCGTAATAGATGGAATATTGGAATCTCATAAAATCCTGTTCCAATACAGGGTTAAGTATGGACTTTGTGGGTATATACATTAATAAATAATTAATCCTTTCTGTAATCCAGGAAGTATAATTTCAACAACATCATAATAGTCTGGTCTAACGATCGTCATCATCTATTTTTAACAATCATTAGCTTCCTTAGTGACAGTTACCAAATGAGCCATTTTCCTAGAAAATAATTACCAAATTCCCCATATTAGGATGGTGTTTTAACATAAGAAAATTCAAATTTCAACTGAACGACATTTGAATATTTGGGAAAGGAAACTCTTCATGTAGGTCCTTCATCAGGGGTCCTAGCTGAATTCCATCAATGAGATTTTTCTGCGTAGCTCCATTTCTAATGTAGTTTCATCTTGAGAACATTTCAAGGAAACTACACGATAACACAAGACACCGAGGCTGGTTGAAGGATTTATGCAATGAGAGACAAAATAATATGAATGTGTGGGTGAAGAAAATTGAAAAGGATCAGAACTATTTATAGATAGCCGCAAATCATCATGACATTCCTCTGTGAAAAAATCTATGCAGAATACCTATGTGAAGTAGCTCTGTGTCAAAACTATGCAGTTCAACAATTAATCCATAGTCTTTTCCAGACAATTTTACCTAAGGGCTCAGCCTTCTATCTAATCATATCTAATCCTGATGGGGGGATTTTGATGAAACTAGTTTGGAATACACAAAGTCTATGAAGGAGGCCACCAGAAATTTCATAATCCCAACAAAATGATCGAACAATTGAATGGAAATCCAATGTTTCAAAGACCTGAATGACATAACCCCATGGAAGAACAGCGTGGAAGACCCACATGGCTGACTGGAAAGACAAAATGGTGCTGACGACCTCTATAGTGACCCTCCATAGCGGTATACTTTCCAAACCACGACGTGGTAGACCTGTGTGGAGGGATTGCACGATGGACCTCCACTAAGAAATTGACTTCGACCATCCCCTCTCTATGCCTATAAATATGACCCTTGGGATACTCATTTAAAGACTGAATTTTTTTGAAATAATTCTTTATGCTTCCATATCATAGCTCTTTCACTCAGATCCCTCAAATTGCCTCAGGTATCTCTCTAAAAAAACATGATATAATAGATAATTAGACGACATAACAATGTTTTGAATGTATTTCACCATTTGAACCATAAAAGGTCTTGGGTCCCCTGTGTGAAGCATTTTTTAGTCATCATAAAGGCCTACGCGACACACCTATGCAGTATAGCTATGGGGCACACCTACACAGGGTATCTATGAGGCACACCTGTGCGGAGTACCTACGTAGAAGAGTTGTGTATAAGGCCTACATATCAGCTTAATTACAATCTTTATGGCCACTCATGGTAGGTATTCTTCTTCCATGGTTCCATTAACAGAAAGGGACTAAGTTGAAGCCTCCACCAAAACCTTCTGAGTCATCAAACCATTGGGAAAGAAACAACATTGTGTCTCTTATTTGGATTTTTATATCCACTATCAGAGGTTTCCCACATTGGTTTCATAATAGGGTTAGGATTCATTGGTTGATTGGATGTTTTTATATCCATAGTCACATGGAAAACTCTCCTAGCAATAGTTTTGGGATGTTCCTGGTTTGGAGGAGTAGGGTTTATGTTCTGATCTACCCTTCTCAACTCTATAACTCGAAACCTCAGGTCTCTAGTATGTGTGGAATAGATCACACTTGATTTTCCATGTATGCAAATAACATGACTCCCCCACTAATAGGATCAATTTTAGGGTATCTATCTTGGTTTAAGCCCTTAAACTTTCAATTAAGAGGTTGTAGTTTTTCTCCTCTCAACTTCCATAATCATCACTCCTTCCAAAAAATATACCCTTGTCCAATTTAAAGAGAATAGAGGGATAGCTCATCATCTTGCCCTCTTCCCTAGTTGCCTCACCCTTATCCACCTTTACTGACATAGGTGTGCCCTCTACCTCCAGCGGAGGAGGAATGTGTTGGTTCCTTTGTTGAAATGTTTTACAACCTCTTGTCTCTCACACTGAGCATTACTCACATGGGATTTGATATTTCTCCTGATCTCAAAATTGACACATGTTTTCTTGAACTATGAGGACTCTATTTCCAGATCGAACCTGGATTCATATGTTTCCTTCTTGAATGCTCGAGCTCAAAAGTTTACCCCTCTAAAAGGGTTCACTGAATCATGTCCCCTCAAATCAATAGCTCTCATGGATAAGCCCCAACATAATTAATGAACTATAAGAACTTTAATTACGACAATAATTGGGATACATAGGAAGAATTCATCAAGGATTGAGATCAATGGATATCGTATTCAGGAATCCAACCCTAATTCCATTAATCTGGGCATCTTCTTTAGGAGTAAGTCCCAAATTAAACTCCCCCAAATCACCAAGGAATCCTTTTAAGGATGTAATCCAAAACCACTTTCTCCCAAAGGACTACATTATCCTATGAGACTCATCTAACTACGTTGGATTTGATTCCCATCCAAATGGGATACGTAGGAAGCCTCATTGAGGTTCGAACCCAACACTTCAAATCAACCATGTTCTTCCTAAGCGATATTCCCATAAAGTTTTGATCTTACTTGGAAACCAATATTCTTTCGGAATTCCTTGGGATTCTTCAACATTAATTCCTACACCAATATTTGACTATGAAACTTTTTCTTATATTTTTTACCACATGACATTAAACTGTTTGGTTAGGTCCTTATCACATGACATTAAAAGGTATGATGTGTCCCATTAAGTAGCACATAACTATGAGGGTTCTGATTCCTTCCCCAAGGATTCATTGGTAACCCATTTTCTAGGTATGATCCCAATATAATGACAAACCTTCATCTCCCTAGATGACAATATATTCTACAGTGCTACACTTTCTAGCTTAAAAACCAATATCATTATAACAATAGTTAAAAGTATATCTAAATAATATATGAGAGGATATCATTGATGGAGAACCTTGAATATATATAAGTATCACCATTAATGAAAGAACTCAAATACATACAGATGATAAAAAATTTCACACAATTAAATAAGTGATTTCAAATTCCAAGGGAAACGTATGTTAATCATGTTGAGTAAATAAGGATTCCTGAAAATATCTTCAATTTATAAAAGGGAGTCCCAGAGTAGACAATAATCCCCTCTTAAGGGTGTGAGGAGTCTGACCTCCCATTCTCCCATCCAATTCATGTTCTTAAGTATCAAAAAGTTCAAACATAACAAATGCCTACTGATAAAACACTATTTTATTGAATATTTTATTGATAATAAATGATATAATTTCCTCACATTGTGTTAAATATGTTTAATTAGAAAATATTTGGAATTAGATCATTCATTTGAATATTTGATGAAAATTCCAGTTTTACCCTTTATAGTTCACTGTAGTATTTCGAAGCTAAATATTTTTATATTTACTATTTGAATTTTAAATTTTCTAACAGTGTTCCTAACATATTTATCTACAACTTTCATTCAGGACACTAGAGCTAAAGAGTGCATTTGGATAGAGTAAATGATCAATTAATCCAATTGTGGGCTGGACTCGGCAGAATAGACATGGGATATGTATTTGGGACATATCGTCTACATACGGGCTTGGATTGAGCCCAAATTTTGAGGAAAGCTCGGGGACATGATGTGTCACAAATAATCCTTCTGTAAGGCCGGTCAAGTCACGCGTTTTGGAGGTCACATTGGCGGTGCAAGTTGGAATAAAATATTTAGCCGAGAGTTTCATTTCACACTTAAAAAGTTATGTATCCCTAGCCCTCACAAACTCTATTTAAAGGGGGTTTTAACTCTTTGAGAGGGCTGGTGGAGGCTTTGGGAAGGTGTGGCCGAAAGGGTGTCTCTTGGGAGCCCCTCACAACTCTTGGAAGAAGTAATCCTTTGTGAAAACCTCTCTTCCAAAAAGGCTCTCCTCTCTCACCTCTTCTTTGTATTTCTTTTCTTTCATGTTTGTTTCTTGAATTTTTCTTCAAATAATATTCTGTGTTCATCCCTATTCTTCTTATCATAATCTTCTTAATTGGGTTGGAATCAAGAGTGGAGAAAAGATTGGGTTCTACCCTTTCAATCCGTTGCTTATGCAAAACGTCTCCACGATGACTACACCACCCATGGAAGAGTAGTTCTTTTTAGTAATCGATCGACCTCTATCCTTCTTCATTCATTTATTTTGAATCAATGAGATACTGCAATTCACATATTATGATATATTAATTGAGTTTTTAATTTAAATGAAACTAAGCAAGCAATTGAATAGTTAACACAAAACACGCGAGGTCGGGAATTGTGTGAACTGTGAGAGCGCAACCTTAACCGGTAATTCAAAACCACATGGGATCAATTTGTAGAGTTCAAATATAATCCCTAAACTCAATTAATCCTCATTTACAGAGTGGTTATGTGCCTTAATTTACCACTGACCATAATCTAATTTTAGAGCATCAATCAAAGCAGGGTGTCGCGATTGCATGTTCCAAAGTTATCCTAAGGTTAAAATTCACTTCAATCTTCGTGGTAAAGTTAATTCTCGTAGGGTTCGGGATTTAAAAAATTAAGGGATCATAATTAAGTGAATATTAATTTAAATGATAATGATTAATAAATGATTGAAGAGTTAGAGTTAGATCGATTACGCCTTTTAAAATATATTTCTAAAAAAACATCTTCTTGTTGTGTCATTCTAATCGAAACTTCATTTCAAAATTTAAAACAAAAAAAATGCAATCTTCTTCCAGCAAACTTCTTTTAGATTCATAAACTATAAACAACCACCCCCATCCTTTAAAGTAGTGTTTTTATTCTCTTTTATTTTACTTCTATAATACCTCTAAAAATTGTTTTAATTCACTTCCTCCTTTGAGAGACGACCTTGGTCAGCCACTCTGTTGCACCTAAGTACCCCAAATCACATTAATCATTTGAGGGCGCCCACGACAGCGCTCTTTCAAATTGGCGCCGTTGCCGGGGAGGCAAGTAATTATTTCAACCAATTAGAGGTATTTATTTTATTTTACATTTTAATTATCTTCCTCTCTTCTTTCTTCCGTCTTTACCCAATCTGATTTTTTTTTTCTTTTTCTTCTTTTATCTCTTTCTACTTCTTTTTAGACCATCAACTCAAACTTCTAATTTTTATTTTACTATGGTCCACATTCCTTCTTTTCATCTTTCATTGATTGATGACACGAACTAATCCCGAAGATCTCTTAGATCTTGACCCTGAGATTGAACGTAGCCTTAGGGCACGAATCAGACATTCTCAGTCTACGGGAAGTTTCAACATTCAACCAGTTGGTGAATTACTCCAATATCAGAACATTGAAATTGGAAGCAATTAAAATTCAACCATAAAACAAGAACCAATGGCTGGAAACAATGGAAATTAACTTAATAGAACCATTCGAGAATTGGCTGCACCTGATATTAACTATCAACCAAATTGTATTGCATACCCAAATCTCGAATCGGACTTCGAACTGAAATCTGGGTTAATTCACTTACTTCCAAAGTTTCATGGCCTCTCTGGTGAGGATCCCAATAAACATTTGAAAGAATTTAATGTGGTTTGCTCAACCCTAAAACCTAGAAATGTCTCTGAAGATCAAATCAAACTAAGAGCATTCCCATTCTCACTTGATGGAGCTGCGAAAGATTGGATGTATTATTTACAACCCGAAGATGTAACTTGTTGGAACGATTTGAAACGCCTTTTCTTGCAGAGATTTTTTCCAGCATCAAGGACCACATCCATTCGAAAGGAGATATCAGGGATCAAGCAAGCACAAGGGGAGTCAATGTATGAGTACTGGGAGCGATTCAAGAAGTTGTGTGAAAGCTTCCCACATCACCAAATCAGTGAGCAACTCCTCATCCAATACTTCTACGAAGGACTCACACCCATGGAGAGGAGCATGGTGGATGCTGCAGCTGGAGGAGCATTGGTGGACAAGAAATCAGTAGTTGCACGTGCGTTGATTGACAAAATGGCCCAAAACTCTCAACAATTCGGTGATAGAGGTACACCACATGTTCGAGGAGTACATCAAGTAAGTCCTTCTTCTCTTGAAAGTCATTTGATTGATACTAAGTTAGAAGAATTGACAACTATGGTGAGGCAGATTGCATTGGCTCAAAAGACATCCCAACCCCCTCCTTCAAGGCCTTGTGGTATTTGCACTGAGACAAGCCACCCAACTGACTGTTGCCCACAACTCCAAGAAACAGAAGATTGTGCAGCAGTGTTCCCTGAGAGACCATTTCAGCAGCAACAACAACAACCATATCCCCAAAAGAAGTTTGATCCAACATACAACCAAGGGTGGAAAGATCTAGCGGAAATGAGGTATGGCTCTGGACAACAACAAAGGCCCCCTTTTCAACCAAACTTCCAACAGCCTCCACCTTACCAACAGGGTTTCCAACAACCCCAAAGGAGATTCGAAGCTCAAAAATCAACGAGTCAGCAACAAGGGAATATCCAACACAAGGTAGACTCTAACACTGATGATCTTTTGAAACAAATTGTTCTTAATCAACAGAATGAGCTGAAGAGTCAAGGTTCGGAGCTGAGAGAGTTGAAAACTCAAATGAGTCAGATTGCCACCGCCCTCCATGAACTTGTGAGTAAGAATTCTGGAAATCTACCTTCCCAACCCACTCCAAATCCAAAGGGGAATGTTAGTGCCATCACATTGAGAAGTGGGAAGCAAATGAATGATACATCTGTACCTACCATTCCATCGGGATTCACCTCAACTCCAGAGAAGCCGCATTCCAAACCAACTGATGAGCAATCCAAGGAGAAAGATAAAGGTAAGAAAAAGATTGATGATGTTCCTCCTAAACCCCTTCCTTTTCCAAACAGGGTTGTTCAAACCAAGAAGATGGCTGAAGAAGCAATGCAAAAGGAGGTTTTGGACACATTCAAGCGTGTGGAGATCAACATTCCTCTACTTGAAGCCATTAAGCAAATCCCAAGGTGTGCCAAATTCTTAAAAGAACTCTGCACCAATCGAAGAGGGCTCAAGGGGAATGAGAGGATCAACCTTGGAAGGAATGTCTCAGCACTCATTTCACCAACTCTAGCAATGCCAACAAAGTTCAAGGATCCAGGGACATTCACCATCCCATGCACCATAGGGGAGTTGCACTTTTCTGATGAACTTTGTGATTTAGGAGCTTCAATAAATGTGATGCCTCACTCTGTATTCTCTTCCTTGCAGGTTGGTGAGTTGAAGCCAACATGAGTAGTGGTGCAATTGGCGAATAGAGCTACGGCATATCCAGCGGGAGTTCTTGAGGATGTACTTGTTCAGGTAAGAGACATGATCTTTCCAGCAGACTTCTATGTGCTTAACATGGAGGATGATCAAGTAAGTTCTCATGCCCCCATTATCTTAGGTAGGCCCTTCCTCAAAACTGCAAAAACTATCATAAATGTCAATGAGGGTACACTTTCCATGGAGTTTGGAGATGAAGTTGTGATATTTAATGTTATGGATTCCATGAAGTACCCCTCAGAGGACCATTCTGCTTTTGTTATCTCCCATTTTGAACCACCAAATAAAAACCCCATAGAATTTGATTGTCCTATGCTTAGGGAGATTATGAGTATTGGTTCTAGTTTGATGTCTAAGAATACTTCTACACCCATTTTTAAGGAACAATACTCTCTAAGATTTGATTTTGAAATGGAATCATATTCTGATTTTGATCATGTGAACTCTGATTATGACATGGCTATTGAGTATGCTGATGGATTTGGTGCTTTATTCTCTGATTGTGATGATTTTTATTCTGATACTGATGTTCATTGTGCAGATATGTCTGTTGCATCAATTTCTCCATCCATACATCACCCACCTACATTGGAACTCAAGCCATTGCCCCCAAATCTCAAATATGCATACTTGCTCAGTGGTGATAGATTACCTGTCATAATTGCTAACAATCTCTCTTTTGAACATGAAGAAAAACTTTTGAATCTTTTGAGAGATAACATTAGGGAAATTGGTTGGACATTGGTAGACATATCAGGTATTAGCCCCTCCATTTTCATGCATAGGATTCTCTTGGAGGATGGGGCCAAACCGGTGAGACAGCCACAAAGGAGACTTAATCCCACCCTCCTAGAAGTTGTTAAGAAAGAAGTTGAAAAATTACTTGAGGCGGGTATCATTTAACCTATTTCTGACTCACAATGGGTTAGCCCTGTTCAGGTTGTACCAAAGAAAACTGGTTTCACTATTATAAAAAATGAAAATGATGAGTTAGTTCCTGTGAGAGTACAAAACAGTTGGCGAGTGTGTATCGATTATAGGAAACTAAATCAATCCACTCGTAAGGACCATTTCCCACTTCCATTCATTGACCAGATGCTTGAGAGACTAGCTGGGAAGACACACTATTGTTTCTTGGATGGATTTTCTAGCTATTTTCAGGTTCCCATTGCAGCAGAGGACCAGGAGAAGACCACATTCACCTGCCCATTCGGTACCTTTGCTTACCGGAGGATGCCATTTTGACTTTGCAACGCCCCAGGTACCTTCCAGAGATGCATGGTGAGTATTTTCTCAGATTTCATTGAGACATGCATGGAGGTATTTATGGATGATTTTACAGTTTATGGGTCCTCATTTGATGAATGTATCTCTAGTTTGGGTGATGTGTTGCATCGTTGTATTGAGAAGAATCTGGTCTTAAATTTTGAAAAATGTCATTTCATGGTCGAAAAGGGAATTGTCTTAGGTCATATAGTCTCACAAGATGGAATTGAAGTTTATAAATCTAAGGTAGACATTATTTCATCCCTCCCATATCCTACATGTGTGCGTGATGTTCGATCATTCCTTGGGCATGCTGGATTTTATCGACGCTTCATCAGAGATTTTAGTAAGATCGCTCTACCCTTATCTTGGTTGCTTCAAAAAGATATTGACTTCAATTTTGATGATTCATGCAGGGTATCATTTGATGAGCTGAAGAAGTGTCTGACCACTCCACCAATCATACATCCCCCACGGTGGGACCTTCCATTTGAGCTTATGTGTGACGCCTCCAACTTCGCGGTTGGAGCTGTCTTATCTCAGAGGGTGGAGGGACGTTCACATGTGATCGCCTATGAATCGAGGATGCTAGATTCAGCCCAATCAAACTACACTACCACAGAAAAGGAGTTTCCTGCTGTCATATTTTCTTTAGATAAATTCCGTTCATATTTATTGGGCTCTAAAGTAGTTGTTTTTTCTGACCATGCAGCTTTGAGGTACCTCCTGAAAAAGCCAGATGCAAAGCCGCGACTTATCCGTTGGATGCTCCTTCTTCAAGAGTTTGACATCGAGATAAAGGACAAAAAGGGGTCAGAAAACTTGGTGGCGGACCACATGAGTAGGCTTACTCACACACTAGAGGGTGACACCTTGGACCAGGTACCACTTCGGGACACTTTCCCCGATGAGCATCTCTATACCATCTCAGGTAAGCATCCTTGGTATGCTGATTTAGTTAATTACATTGTTGGCTCTGAAATCCTAGTAAATTTGAAGAAACATCAAGTCCAAAAATTAAAGAGTGAGTCAAGATTTTATGTTTGGGATGATCCATACTTATGGCGCATGTGTAGTGACCAAGTCATTAGGAGGTGTGTTCCCGATCATGAGTTTGAGTCTGTTTTTCATTTCTGTCATACACTTGCATGTGGTGGACACTTTGGACCCCAACGGAAAGCTAGGAAAGTTTTGGACTCTGGATTATATTGGCCTAGATTATTCCATGATGCCCATGTGTTTTGTAAGTCATGCTCTCGTTGCCAACACACTGGGAACATTTCTAGGAGACATGAGATGCCCCAACAACCCATACTATTTTCTGAGATTTTTGATGTATGGGGCATCGATTTTATGGGTCCTTTTCCTAGTTCATTTGGATTTTTGTACATTTTGGTTGCTGTTGATTATGTGAGTAAATGGGTGGAGGCCAAGGCCACCAGGACTGACGATTCTCATGTTGTTGTGGACTTTGTCAAAGCACAAATTTTTTGCAGGTTTGGAGTACCAAAAGCCATCATTAGTGACCAAGGGACACACTTTTGCAATAGGAATTTTGCTTCCCTCCGTCGGAAGTATGGGGTGACACACAAAACATCAACACCATACCACCCCCAAACAAATGGCCAGGCTGAGGTTTCAAATCGTGAGTTGAAACAAATCTTGGAGAAAACCGTGCAACCAAATAGGAAGGATTGGAGCAAGCGCTTGGATGATGCATTGTGGGCTTATAGAACAGCTTACAAGACCCCCATTGGTATGTCCCCATTTCGGATTGTTTTTGGGAAATCATGTCATCTCCCAGTGGAAGTCGAGCATCGGGCATATTGGGCTATAAAGAAATGTAACATGGATTTGGCCCAAGCTGGAATTAAAAGGAAGTTTCAAATTCAAGAGCTTAAGGAGATTCGATTGTCATCATATGAGAACTCAAGGCTCTACAAGGAAAGATCAAAAGCAGATCATGACAAAATGATCCAACAAATGGAGTTTCATGTTGGAGAGAAAGTCCTTCTCTATAGTTCACGACTGAAGTTGATGCCTGGTAAGTTGCGTTCCAGATGGTTAGGTCCTTATATTGTGTCTAATGTTTTTCCTTATGGTGCAGTGGAGATCACACAAGAGGACACTGGAAGGAGATTTAAAGTCAATGGGAAACGTTTGAAGAGATACATTGAGGGACATCTTACTGATGCAGTGGATTTTATCACACTGCATGACCCCATCATCACTTGATCACATCAGGCTGTTCCTAACCCTTTCACTTTTATATTATTTGTCCTATTTAAAAATTCTGAATTTCATGTGCATATATCATCTCACGGGTTAACATTGATTACAATTCAATATTTTAAGTGTGGGGGAGGGAACCTTTTAGTTTAGTAATTTCAATTGTTTTCCTGTAAAAAAAAAACGAAAAAAAATTGTGTGTTTTTCAAAATTTGTGTGTTTATTTTACAATTTTCTGTGTGTTTTTGAAACTTTTGAGCTGAAATGATTCTCATAACCATTTTTAAATCCATATCAATAAGTGAAACAATTTACCCCTTGAAACTAAGCTTAAATGAATGCTGAAATGACTTTGTTTCAAGTTCAAACATTTAGTAATTTCATGAAAAGTACGCTGAATTTTGAATCCCATGCCAATATCACTGTCTTTATATTTGAAATCACTTTCCTGTGAGGCTTCTAAACCATTATTTTCATATTCTTTACATTCACCTCACTTCTTGAGAGAACCAAACCATACTTGATTTAACCATAATTTGATCTATTCCTGTCAAAACTTGAGGGTTTGAGGTACTTGTATTTAAATGATTGAGGCATTTGTTTGGTATTAAAACCCATATTTCAAAGAATCCTTTTTTATAATGGCCTACCTTGAATATTTAATCCTTGTAGCCCTTAGAAGCCATGCACAACCTGTTAGGTTAAGCCACATTACAAGCCAATTTTCCCTATCCAACCAACTCTTGAAGTGAAATTGCATAATCTAGTTGAGCTTAAGTGTGGGGGGAGCTGTCTTGTATTGTGCCACCACATTATGTGATACTTTGGGTGGAAAATTAAATTCTGAAGAGATGTGTTTGCTGCTAAAGAAATTCATTATATTGAAAGCTGTGCCTTTTCTGGAGCTTTCATGACAAGTGAAGCTGTGCCTTTTCTGGAGCTTCTAATTGAGGTGGAAAGCTGTGCCCATATGGAGCTTTCAAGAAAATCATGTTTTAGAAGATTGACATTTTTTATGCTGAAATGATGAATGGTGTAAACCTTTCATGACTTTTCATGATGATGGAGCTGAATTGATACTATGGGGATTGAAGAGAAGACCATATTTAAGTGGAAATTAGATTAATGCAATTTTGCTTTAAAAGAGTCAAGCCCTCCTCATTCAGCCTCAGATTTTTTTCACATCTTAATCCTACCAACCGAAAACCACAGAACAACCCTGAAAAGTCCTCATGATAAACATATGTCCTTGACTCACATCGGGTAGCGATGTAGGAATCTATCAAGCCTATGGTGACCCTTGTATGAGTTTGGATGAGAAAGACATTGCAAAAAAAATTGATATTTGAGTGATGAGAGAAAATTCAAGCGAGGTAAGTGTTTTGTGCATGGGCGGATAAATGAAGTGGAAATATATTGAATGATATAAATGGAGAACTTGAAATAAGGTTTTTTATGAGGCATGATATCTTTTTTATTCTTGGTGTGAAATTGATTGATCTTAAAGATATGTGTTTTAAAATTGGTTTTGATTTGATATTGATGTTTACTTGATATGAGGTTTTGCCCAGGTGTGCAAAAGGGTAAGTGTGGGGGAGTTGATAAAACACTATTTTATTGAATATTTTATTGATAATAAATGATATAATTTCCTCACATTGTGTTAAATATGTTTAATTAGAAAATATTTGGAATTAGATCATTCATTTGAATATTTGATGAAAATTCCAGTTTTACCCTTTATAGTTCACTGTAGTATTTCGAAGCTAAATATTTTTATATTTACTATTTGAATTTTAAATTTTCTAACAGTGTTCCTAACATACTTATCTACAACTTTCATTCAGGACACTAGAGCTAAAGAGTGCATTTGGATAGAGTAAATGATCAATTAATCCAATTGTGGGCTGGACTCGGCAGAATAGACATGGGATCTGTATTTGGGACATATCGTCTACATACGGGCTTGGATTGAGCCCAAATTTTGAGGAAAGCTCGGGGACATGATGTGTCACAAATAATCCTTCTGTAAGGCCGGTCAATTCACGCGTTTTGGAGGTCAAATTGGCGGTGCAAGTTGGAATAAAATATTTAGCCTAGATTTTCATTTCACACTTAAAAAGTTATGTATCCCTAGCCCTCACAAACTCTATTTAAAGGGGGTTTTAACTCTTTGAGAGGGCTGGTGGAGGCTTTCGGAAGTTGTGGCCGAAAGGGTGTCTCTTGGGAGCCCCTCAAAACTCTTCGAAGAAGTAAGCCTTTGTGCAAACCTCTCTTCCAAAAAGGCTCTCCTCTCTCACCTCTTCTTTGTATTTCTTTTCTTTCATGTTTGTTTCTTGAATTTTTCTTCAAATAATATTCTGTGTTCATCAATCTTCTTCTTATCTTAATCTTATTAATTGGGTTGGAATCAAGAGTGGAGAAAAGATTGGGTTCTACCCTTTCAATCCGTTGCTTATGAAAAACGTCTCCACGATGACTACACCACCCATGGAAGAGTAGTTCTTTTTAGTAATCGATCGACCTCTATCCTTCTTCATTCATTTATTTTCAATCAATGAGATACTGCAATTCACATATTATGATCTATTAATTGAGTTTTTAATTTAAATGAAACTAAGCAAGCAATTGAATAGTTAACACAAAACACGCGAGGTCGGGAATTGTGTGAACTGTGAGAGCGCAACCTTAACCGGTAATTCAAAACCACATGGGATCAATTTGTAGAGTTCAAATATAATCCCTAAACTCAATTAATCCTCATTTCCAGAGTGGTTATGTGCCTTAATTTACCACTGACCATAAGCTAATTTTAGAGCATCAATCAAAGCAGGGTGTCGCGATTGCATGTTCCGAAGTTATCCTAAGGTTAAAATTCACTTCAATCTTCGTGGTAAAGTTAATTCTCGTAGGGTTCGGGATTTACAAATTAAGGGATAATAATTAAGTGAATATTAATTTAAATTATAATTATTAATAAATGATTGAAGAGTTAGAGTTAGATAGATTACGCCTTTTAAAATAGATTTCTAAAAAAACATCTTCTTGTTGTGTCATTCTAATCGAAACTTCATTTCAAAATTTAAAACAAAAAAATGCAATCTTCTTCCAGAAAACTTCTTCTAGATTCATAAACTATAATCAACCTCCCCCATCCTTTCAAGTAGTGTTTTTATTCTCTTTTATTTTACTTCTATAATACCTCTAAACATTGTTTTAATTCACTTCCTCCTTTGAGAGACGACCTTGGTCAGCCACTCTGCTGCACCTAAGTACCCCAAATCACATTAATCATTTGAGGGCGCCCACGACAGCGCTCTTTCACCTACATTTGGAAATCACATCCCATTTGGATACAGAGTTGTTAGATGTTTTAGGTTCCATTAATAAATCCAATGGAAACTGCCTAGATGTAATTATTCTTTATTTAGAACACCCAATTCAAGGAACTATGAAACAAAAGAACTTGATCTTCTCTAACTACTCCTATTATCCCTATGGTTTCATTTAACCTTGAAAAGTAAGATTCTTCTTTCTTTAGGAAATTTTGTGCTTTTTATTCCATAGGATTACGGTCCTTTTTTAGATAGAGTAGGAGGAGGAGCTACTCATTATACTAGGGATTAGATATCTCATACCACATCATCAATAATCCAATAATCAATCAGTGAGGGAGAACTCTCTCTAGCATCCTCATGTGGGTGAGTGGGAGCTTTCCGTGGAGGCATGTTTCTAAACAAGGAAAAAATCAAAAAATAAATCACCATTACAACAATTATAAATAATTTAATCAATTAAATCAAATATAAATAAGTCAAAACACTTCAAAACAATGAAATAACAAACGATTTCACTCCCACCCGATGTTTACAAACAATCTACAGCCCGCACATCCCACCAGAAAGATAAGTAAAACAAATAATCACAATATCCCATGGCGACTCAAGGTTTTTCACGAGAGGTACTATCCAAGAACCCTACTCATAACCAAAATGTTGAGCCATGTTAGTCCTAGATTTTATCTAACCAGAGTCATTACAAAATAATGATATGACCCCAAAAGACTAGCTTCTTATGGTACCATTTGATCACAAACTGAATCTGGTAACCATCAAAATTAGAACTAGACTCAGAATTGGAAACACTCAATGGGGGTTCCCTATCCTTGTGGGATAGAAAAAGTGACGATATATCACAAACAATGGTCTATAAATGATTTATTATAGTTTGGATACATTTAACAACTAATAATGAAGAATAAACCAAATCTACAAAATTCATGCAAAACAAGCCCTAAATAAAATTCAAAAATTAGTACAAGGTTTTAAATAATAAACCATAGCTCTTAAACTAAATATTTAGTAGCACAAACAGCCCATGGACAAAAAAAATGATAAGTGGTCATCACCCATGTGGTGTATCCATAACACCGTACCATAGAAGCAAACTAACCACCCAAACCACTTTCTCCAAAGGCCTTTCCCTTATCTATGTCAAAAATAATAAAATATACATATACCCAACGGTTTATGTAGGGTTTGATAATATTACTAATATGATAGTACCTAGAAATTTCTTGTGATAATCATTTGAAGAGAAAATGCTTGCATGTTTGTATAAATGAGATATAGTTGCAACAATTTCTAATGTGCAACTTTTAATGGAAATAAATTTTCAAAGGGATAACCTTATAGAATTAATAAATTTAAATAGAAAATGTAAAATACAGTATTTTCAATCCAAACACTCCAAAATAGAATGCTAAATAAAAATTGTCAATGAGCACTAGTCACGGGAACACCCCTTGGAACTAGCTAGATTTGGGCCCCAGGTACATCATGTCTCAGTGTAAACGTAACAATAAAAAATATATGTTCTCTTGAAGAGTCCACTAGTAGGGAACATAACTATATCTAATTGGTACCCAATAATAATCATTATATATTATTTAGTGTTTTCAACATCAAACATTCTAAGTGAAATTCAGAAAAAACCACTCTGGATCACTAGAAAATGAGTACACGTCCTCCCACCTAGATACCCAAGTTTCTATATTTGTTCATAAAAAAGTTCCACATGAAATAAAATTCCATTCACATATAAAAAACCATTTATTGTGATACACACTCAAACAAGTAGCTAAAAAATCTTTTCACCATTAGTATATCTCAATAAAGCACTTAAAATTTCCAAAAACAATTTCACAAAGTATAACAAAACATTGCACATAAAATACATTTAAAACTCTTATTTTTTAAACCAAATGAATAAAATATTGCAAAAAACACATAATTATTATCCCTAAATTTTTTTAACAAAACCATTCGATAATTTATAAAACAACCCCAATGGGTACAATAATGAATCCACATGAAAAACAACCATTTTTACAAAACAATTGCACTTAAAAATCAATCGTTGGACAAATGATATCAAAAATAGTTTTCTCACTAAAAAATGTATGTGGAACATGATGAAAATATAAATCCATAAAATATAACTCATCCAATAATTCTTAAACATGTAATCACCTACCAAATCTTCCAAAAACCTCTAATCCTAGTGTGAAAATTCAACGGCACCACCGCCGCACCACAAGGGAGTGAAAACAAACCTAAAACCACAATATTGGACCATAAAACTAAAAAAACCCTATGAATGAATCCCTAAATCCTGAAAATTTGGACATTCATGAAATTTGGGATAAACCCTTAAGAAATTTAAGGATAAAGGAAGGAAACTCGCTAAATAGAAATATCTTGAAGTTCCTCCACCAAATCCCCCTTAAAAATTGTTTTCCAAGGGAGGTTGAGAGATCTTGGTGGTTTTCCATGGATGGTATACACGAAATGAGGATGAAATGGGTTCAATATGGTTTATTATAGATTGAAAAAATGGGTGTTGAAAACTAAATTTAATGACCGGGACATGGATGCATGGTTTTCTTAGACGATTTAATAAGTCATCCACCCAAACCGTGCACCCAGTTTTGTCCACTCAAATCCTATCCAATTCTATCCAAATTTAAGGGGGATAGGGGAAAACTTGGGGGGATGTTAGGAAAATAATAATATAGATAAAGGTACCATAAAAGAGGGGCATGAATGTGACAATTATACATATAAAATTTTCTAAAAGATAACATCACACTTATCGAAAATGATTCATATCAACTACTTTATACAAACAGATTCTATGTATCTTCATCAATAAAAGGGTATATATAAAATTTATTTTAATTTTATCTTCCCAATAAAATATTATGTGAGGTTTAATTTAAAACCCATATATCTCCACGATTTTATGAAAAAAATTTCTTCCTTACTTCTCTACAGTCAGGTATATCAAATTTCATTTGATAATATGGGAAAGAACAATATTAGTGATAAAAATTAATGATAATTTAAATAATAAGAAATTATATTACATAAATTGTCTACCATAATTAATATATTTCTGATTTATCAATAATTTTCCAATCATAAATAGAAAATATAACCTTTTTCAAAAGCATTCATTGAAACAAAAGTCTTAAATTATTATAAATTTAGACACCTAGGATTATAATTATTATCAAGATAAACATATATCCTCTAATACATCCTACATGCTATTGATAATTTTGTTAAATACGTGCTACCACATTTTCCATCCCTGGAAGCCTTCTTTGGTCCTTGGTATGTATATGGATCCTTCAAAGAAGGATGTGGAGGATCCTCCACTGTAGTATCATTAAAATCCACCTCATATTCTTAAGGTGACATAGCTATTTTATATGACATTATCCCACAAATCATATTAAAACATTAGTACATAAATATATAATTAATTTTTTTTATATAAATTTTTTTTTAAAATTTTAAATGATCGAATAAAATCTAAACTAAACTAAACAATCTTTTATTAATATTTGTTAATATAGTTCACCAAAATAATTACATCATTAATGGGGAATTTGTAAATACCCAGAAATTTCAAGGAAATTTTTATCTTAATTTTCATTGGAATTTTAAAAGAACGCAGTTTCTGATGATGCTTGATTCTGAGGCCCGGTGTGCTGGGAATCATTTTCCGAAGTTTAGCTCGGGTACGTTCTATGAACGAACGAGCGGGTTTTTCTAACTTTTGAACCAGTGCTCGTAATTGAAATCTGAGGGCCCCGATGAACTCGCAGCACCGATAATTTCTTAGGAACACCTTTTCTGGAGTTGTGTTTGCTCGGCTGTGGTTTAAAATTTTTGGGGTTAAGTTACGAAATAACATAAAGGTGGTGCGACAATTTATTTTATTTTTCTTAAAGCGGCTTAAACCTATGTTAAGCGGATAAGATGGGACCCACAATATACTACCCACTTGGTAGGATATTTGTGAGGTGGGGCCCACACAATCCCCACCATTTCTTTCTCTCTATGTAACGCACCCTCACCCCCCCTTTTTAATGAAGTCAAACCGTGTGTTTATTCTGGTTAAGAAACACCTCATTAAATTGGGCGGTTAAATCGTTACAATTAATTCATTGAATTAATTGTTCGTTTCGTTTCTTTTGAAATTCAAACGTGTCATGTATGTTAATAAAATAAGACAACTCTTATTTTAATTCTGTTGGAACTTGTGGCGTGGAGGGGGTTTGGAGGAAAGCGTTCTTCTTCGACGAAGAATGCAAAGAACACACCGATCTCCGACGAAGAATGCCAAATCCTCAGAAATCAACGATGCTCCTTCCGCGACGTTTCTTCCACGATGATCCTTCTCTTCCGCGACGATCCTCTTCTTCTGCGATGGTTAATTCCGCGACGAACTCTCATTCGACTACAACGTTGAGGTAGGGAATTATGTTTGAGAATAATTTAATTCCAGTGATTCTTTCTTTCTAAAGAAAACAAAGAACACGAATCAACTTATTACCTAGTTGATCCGTGAAGGTTTTCCTTACGGGTTGGGAATATTATGTTATGGGAATTTGTGGGGGTTTATTTTATTTTTGATCGTGATCTCATCTGTCGCCTTTCTTGGATTCGTTTTTTTTTGGGCCGCCTGTTATCATACTAACGGGAGGAGGTTGGACCGCATGAACACGGCCGACCCTCCTCCCCCCTTGTTTGTTCGAATTTGATGCAGCACATGAAAGGCAGCGCGGTGCCGTTGCACCGCGCAGAAACGAGAAAGAACGTGGCGAAGAAACGCGGCGCCGTTGAGGCCGAACGAAACTGCGGGCGGAGTCGAGGTCGCAGTGGCGATTCGAAGACCCCGCAGTTTGTTGTCGAAGGGCAGATCAATGGATGATGGTGAGCGGATTGGTGAGCGACGACAAATCCGGACGCACGGGCGATGTGAGGTTCTCACAGTGAAGGACGGGTCCTGGTAGGGCCTTTGTCGATGACAACACACAATTCCGACCACCGGAACCCGTCCAGGGGTCCGCGGAGAGGGCCGCCGACCTGCCCCGCCAGCACGGCGGCGCTGGCGGCAGGTGGAGGCGGCGCCCGGCGCGCCGCCGGAAGGAGCCTCCACGGCTGAAGCCGCGGCGGAAGGTCTCAGTCCCGCGCCCGCGCGGGACCAGAGGGAGCAGGACGCGGAAACCGGCCGCGTCTGCTGGCAAGGGCGGCCCCACGCGGCCCCACGGTCTCTCCACGCGGGGGCAGCACGCCCCCCGCTTCGCTCGGCCATAACGGCCGAGCCGACCCGCTGGCCACCCGGCAAGCGCCAGCCGAGTCACGCCCAGGCCGGGCCGCGCCGGCCGAGCCGGGTCGCGCCATCCGGGTCAGACCCGGACCCAGGTCGGGTCGACCTAAGGGGGGTTGGGCCGGGTCGGTCCGGGCCCAGACCCCCCATTTTCAGACCTCTTTCGGTCTTTTTCCCATATCTTTGACTATAGACATCCGATCGACGCACCGTCAGTTGCGTAGCAATCCTTGGATCGATACGGTCATTTCGGTATATTACACACAAGTTTTAGGAAAACTTTGAGTTTGGCCGGGTTGGTTCGGATACGAAACCAACCGGGCCCTCGGAGCGGAAACGCTTATATCTTGAGTTTCGGACGTCCGATTGACGTGCCGTCGACTTTGTTGGTTTCCTCTTAATAAGACGAAACTGTTGGCTTACTTCACTCGAGGTTTGGACGTCCTCGGAATGCGGTCGGGATGGTTTGCTCACGAAACCAACCGGGCCCCTGGAACGAAAAAGCCAATAACTCACAGACCAGACGTCCGATTGACACGTTGGCTTTCTCGTTGAATTCCTCTTGATGAGACGGAACTGTTGGCATACTTCACCTGAGTTTTAGATGTAGTTGGAGTATGGCCGGGTTGGATTGTACTCAAAATCCAACCGGGCCCCTGTAACGGAAAAGTTGATATCTTTCAGACCGGACATTCGTTTGACGAACCGTCAGCGGCATTGGTGATCACGTTGCGAAATGGTCCCTATGGGTATACCCTATAAGAGTTCGGGGTATAGTTGAGATACAACAGGGTTGGTTCGCACACGAAACCAACCAGGCCCCTGGGACGAAAAGGCTAATAACTCACATACCGGGCGTCCGATTGACGCGCCGTCTGTTGCGTTGAGACCCATATGACGAGGTGGTCCTTTGAGATATTTCTTCGTGGGACTTCTGATACTTGGAGTATCAACCTGTATCTCGTGGAGTGGACCCTCCCGGAGACGAGCATAAAGAGTACAGAGACCGTGTAGCTGGCCGTGACCGATGACTACTTGTCCGATTCGATTCGGAGTGACTAGCATAGCCTAGTGGGGAGCACTACTTTGTGAGGTGGCAGACCCATGGAGTAGGAGAACTACTGTGTGAGGTGGAAAACCTGCGGTATATGACAGTAGGAGTACCCTTGTAGGCTATGAGGGGGAGCACTACTGTGTGAGGTGGCAGACCCATGGCAGAGGAGCACTACTGTGTGAGGTGGTAGACCTGCAGTACTCGACAGGAGGAGTACCTCAGCAGTCTTAGGTTAGTGAGAAGTACCTCAGAGTTGTGACCGGATCACTGTACACTCCAGAGATGGACTCATCAACAGTTATGGTTTCGATTATGAAAATCCTGGTTTGAGCTGAATCTTTGACCTTTGTGTTTACCTCATAATTGAGAAGGGTCACTTGATAACTTAGGTATATGTATGGGAATATACCTGTGTAGTGGTTATCTGATGATTTCATAATCTTGTGTTTTCTCATGATTGAGATGGGTTACTTGATAACATAGGTATATGTATGGGCATATACCTAAGTAGAGGTTATCTATTGAGATCTACTTTGTGGTTATCCTTGTTGGTTTTAGTGAGACCTTGAGGGTATCAGGGTCCGTACTGAGTATCGTTATACTCACCCTTGCACGGGCTATGCCCGCACCTCGTTGTGTTGGTTGAAGACGACGGGCAGTGCTGACGGAGACCGAGTGTTCAATGACTGGACGGTACACGGAGGTGGACCACCCGACGAGCCAGTATCCGGAGGTGGACTTCATGGCGAGACGACACTCAGAGGGGGTTGACGAGCAAGAGGATTGAGGAGATGCGCTATTTGTACCTACCCTTCAGGTAAGATCTGTGGTGGACGATCCCGGAGCTGCGATATCTATACCTACCCTTCAGGTAGGATCCGTGGTGGACGATCCAGGAGCTGCGCTATCTATACCTACCCTTCAGGTAGGATCCGAGGAGGACGTGCTAGGAACTGCTTCCTTTCTTCCAGCTTCTGTCTTTTTCTGCTATACTTTTGTTCAGTTGTAGTTGTATTTCCAGTTGGGTTTGTATTCTGGCCCATTTACTTTTCAGTACTTTCTTTGTACTTAGTGTTTTACTTCCGCTTGTACTCTGTGGTGTTTTGTTAATTTTATAAAGGCAATGACTTCCCAGTTATCGGGATTTATGCCTTTCGTGATAGTCTCCCGCCCTTGGCCTATGGAAGGAGGGCATGGGGTAGTCACGACACGGGCCCCGAGGACGGGTCGTGAAAAATTGGTATCAGAAGAGTCAGTTCTACCGTAGAACTTATAACTCTAATATTTTCTTTCTGTGAAGCGATATTATTAAGAGTACCAATTGTGGTTTTCAGTTCAGGGAGTCCAGTGTTGGTGCGGGCGGCCGACGTATCCATACACTAGGACCATGACAACTGATTTTCGACTTTATGCACGAAAACACTGATTGTGTGTTTCTTTCCATAAGTTTTTAAAAGTAAGCTCAAACCAGGTCAGCTCACCAGGTATAATCGTATGACCGTGTCACGTTGTTTCTTTCAGGATGCCTTTTCACGAACGACCAGCTAGAGCCTAGAGGGATGTGCGTACTAACAGCCTGCTGAGCGACGAGGCTTCGGTATAGGGCCCTCTTGCAATTGAGGCACCTGTGGAGGCACCAGCGGTACTACCATACGTTGGGCCACTGATGTCACTAGCCCTAGCAGTAGGCGATTCACTACACTTGAGCGCACTTCACGAGTTCTATCGCTTGAGGCCACCTAGGTTCCGGGGAGAGACGGACCCGCAGACGGCTAAGGATTGGCTGGAGGCAATGGTGAGAGTCTTCAGGCTAGTGGGGACGCCTGCAGACCTCATGGTGATCTTTACTGCCAGCCTTCTTCAGGAAGCAGCAGGAAGGTGGTGGAGAAACTTGTTCCAGTTTTTCGACAGGATGACCATCACATTGGAATACTTCGAGACCTTCGTCAGGGTGGAGTTTGTACCAGTAGCTCTGCACACCGAGCGTGTATAGGAGCTTCTGCCTTTTCCGTAGGGTTTTTGATCAGTATCCGAGTCATCTATGTTCAGTAGACACATGATTCAGAGGTCTAAGAGGACCAGACTAGCAGGTGCGAGACCTCGGGTTATAGGATCCGTAGTGCGGGGCACCCGGGGTGGAGTCAGGGCCAGGCATCCCAGAAACGGACAGTGTTTCTCCTATGGAAGGAAGGGTCACATGGAACGTGACTGCCCGACTCCTCGCACAGTCGATCCGCAGGCATTGAAGGAGCCACTGAGCCAGAAGCAGTGGCGAGTGCTTGAGCAACAGCCAAGTAGTGGACAAGGCAGTAGAGCTCCGGGAGCAGGTGGACAGGAGCGGAACTAGTGGATATGTCCCTTGTACTTCTAGTTCCATGTTGCTGTTGTATTCATGTCTTTGTACTATGAGCTGCAATAATGAAAATACACTTATCTTTGTGATGTTTGCTTTCCTGTCCTTTTGTTTGGTTGATAATGAGTGGTCCCGATTAAGACTGTTGACTTTACCCTCACTTATATGATTTCTACTGGAGGAGACCCAGTGACCTCACACTGATGCCGACAGTGTGACTCGAACCTTGGAGGCGAGAGTGACAGTTGGATCTCATGGTAGATACATCGAGGCCTTAAGACATCATCCATGGAATGAATGAATCATTCATGTCATGATTGACAGTATTAGGCAATGGGCGTGGTTCGTCCATGGGATGAGACCGAGTTTCACTTTTCGGAAAAGGGGAAATTTTAGCAGCTCTTTCAGATCAAAGGAAAAGAAGGTGCAGATCATCCAGGAGTAGATGAAGACTGCACAGTGTAGTAAGAAACAGGAAACTGACACCAGTCTTAGAGGCTCGGGAATGTTAAATGTTTCAAGAAGTGGAAGCTTTAAAGAGAGATGAGTCTGCGAAGTAGAAAACGTGGAGGCAGAGCTAGGAGAGAAGTATGTGGTGGTGTACATTTTAACATAATACAATCACCCACCTTAGTTGTCCCCGCCAGGCTCAAGGAGCTGGAGGGCAGGAGAAGAGAGTAGCTGCTTGCGGTCAGGGAGAGTGACCCAATGGCTCTAAGAATGATTCAAGGGATAGTCTGTATCCACTACTAGCTGCCGTAGTAATATACGTCGATATTAATCATTCCTTCCTTCCACGAATCTTGTCCTAGACCTAGAGTTTTTGGTAAGCCGTAGACTTGACCCTTACGTCTGGAAATACCTTGGGAGAAGACTCGATAATCACACTTACACCGACAGTGTGGTCAGAACCTCTAGATGAAAGTTTTGGTTGGAATCTCTTGGTGGCAGCGTCGAGGCCTTAAGACGTTGGTTTGAGTATAGACTGGGAAATCACAGTTCATACACAAATTGATGGTATTTGGCAAAAAGTTTGTGGTTTAACTACGACGTCAAGATGGGTTTTCCTTGGTCGGTGAAAAGGAAACCGCAAGAAGCAAATGATAAACTCATGCAAAGGAGGGTTCGAACGATCAATCTTGAGTCGGTCAAACTTACCCTCGTGGCATTAGTCGTTTTGAGTTCCAGTTCTAAATAGGAATTAGAGACCTCTAGAGTTCGAGGATGACGATCACGTCCTTATACGGGTCTCACCTCAATGAGGATTACAGAGATGTGGCCAAGGCGGCAAGTTATCTCCGAGGTTCAGTGGACCTTCTTAGGTCCTCAGCTAGGTAGGTGGGGTGGTTTACCGATTGACCCATCAACCTCAGTTGCACCAGGTACACGGCGACTTCCACGTATCTCAACTGAGGAGATACGTGTGTGATCCTTCACATATCATCGACCATGGGGAGATGGACGATGGTGATGGGGTGTTTTTCACGGAGGTTCCAGTGGGGATCACGGATCGATAGGAGCGGGTCCTAAGAGGATTGTCGATTCCTCGGGAGCACTTTCACTAGCAGTACGGGAACCTCCAGGTAAGCACATGGGAGCGGAAGGCTCAGATGCATACTCAGTACCGCTTTTGTAACCCTAGTTTGTGTTAAAGCTTTACGAGGACGTAAAGCCCTGAGGTGGGAGTAATGTAAAGACCCAGAAATTTCAAGAAAATTTTATTCTTAATTTTCTTTGATATTTTACAAGAATGCAGTTTCTGAAAACGCCTGATTCTGAGGCCCGGTGTGCCCGGAATCATTTTCCGATGTTTAGCTCAGGTATGTTAAGTGAACGAACGAGCTGGTTTTTCTAACTTTTGAACCAGTGCTCGGAATTGAAATATGAGGGAACCGAGGAACTCATAGTGCTGGTAATTACTTAGAACACCTTTTCTGGAGTTGCATTTTCTCGGGTGGGGTTTAAAATTTTTGGGGTTAAGTTACGAAATAAAATAAAGGTGGTGCGACAATTTATTTTATGTTGCTTAAAGCCGCTTAAACCTATGTTAAGCGGATAATATGGGACCCACAATATCCTACCCACTTGGTAGGATATTGTTGAGGTGGGGCCCACAAGATCCCCACCATTTATTTCTCTCTATGTAACACACCCGCACCCCCCCTTTTAATGAAGTCAAACCGTGCATTTATTCTGGTTAAGAAACGCCTTATTAAATTGGGCAGTTAAATCGTTATAATTAATTCATTGAATTAATGGTTCGTTTCGTTTCATTTGAAATTCAAACCTGTCATGTGCGTTAATAAAATAAGACATCTCTTATTTTATTTCTGTTGTAACTTGTGGCATGGAGGGGATTTGGAGGAAAGCGTTCTTCTTCGACGAAGAACGCAGTGATCTCCGACGAAGAACGCCAAATCCTCGGAAATCAATGATGCTCCTTCCGCGACGTTTCTTCTGAGAAAATCCTTATCTTCCGCAATGATACTCTTCTTCCGCGACGGTTAATTCCACGACGAAATCTCATTCGACTACAACGTTGAGGTAGGGAATTTTTTTGAGAATAATTTTATTCCCATGATTCTTTCTTTCTAAATAAAACAAAGAACACAGATCAACTTATTACCTAGTTGATCCGCGAACGTTTTCCTTGTGGGTTGGGAATATTATGTTGCGAGAAGTTGTGGGGGTTTATTTTATTGTTAATCGTGATCTAATCTGTCGCCTTTCTTGGTTTCATTTTTTTGGGCCGCCTATTATCATATTAACGGGAGGAGGTTGGACCGCACGAACACAATCATCCCTCCTCCCCCATTGTTTGTTTGAATTTTTTGCGGCACATGAAAGGTAGCGTGGTGCCGTTGCACCACGAGGAAATGAGAAAGAATGCGGAAAAGAAGCGCAGCGCCGTCGCGCCGTGCCGTTGAGGCCGAACAAAACTGCGGGCGGAGTCGGGACACTGAGGTGATTCGCAGACCCTGCAGTTTGTTGTCGATGTGCGAATCGACGAACAATGGTGAGCGGATTAGTGGGTGATGAAATAGCCGGCCAAACGGGCGATGTGAGGTCCTCGCAGTGAAGGACGGGCCCCGGGAGGGCCTTTGGCGAAGACGACACGCAATTCCGACCACCAGAACTTGTCCGGAGGTCCGCGGAGCGGCCCGCTGGTGCGCCTCGCCAGCACGGCGGCAGGCGGCGGCAGCGCCCGGTGCGCCGCCGGAAGGAGCCTCCGCGGCTGAAGCCGCGACGGCATACCGCGGTCCCGCACCCGCGCGGGACCAGAGGGAGCAGGACGAGGCAACCAGCCGTGTCCGCCAGCAAGGGCGGCCACACGTGGGGCCGCGGTATCTCCACGCGGGGGCAGCGTACCCCCCCACTTCGCTCGGCCGTAACGGCCATGCCGAACCGCTGGCCACCTGGCGAGCGCCAGCCGAGTCGCGCCCAGGCCGAGCCGGGCCGCACCGGCCGGGCTGGGCCGCACCATTCGGGTCAGACCCGGGTCGGGTCGCCCCAGTTTGGGCCGACCTAGGGGGGTTGGGCCGGGTCGGTACGGGCCCAGACCCCCCATTTTCAGACCTCTTTCGGTCTTTTGCCCATATCTTGGGCTACAGACCTCCGATCGATGCACCGTCAGTTGTGTAGAAATCCTTGGATCGAGACGGTCGTTTCGGTATATTACACACAAGGTTTTAGAGAACTTTGAGTTCGGAAGGGTTGGTTCGGATACGAAACCAACCGGGCCCTCGGAGCGGAAACACTTATATCTTGAGTTCCGGACGTCCGATTGACGTGTCGTAGACTTTGTTGGATTACTCTTCATGAGGCGGAACTTTTGTATTACTCCGCTCAAGGTTTGGACGCTGTCGGAGTGCGGTCGGGTTGGTTCGCTCACGAAACCAACCGGGCCCCTCGAACGAAAAAGCCAATAACTCACAGACCGAGCATCCGATTGACGCGCCGTCTGTCTTGTTGAATTTCTCTGTATGAGACGGAACTTTTGGCATTCTTTTCCTGTGTTTTGGATGCAATTGGAGTATGGATGGGTTGGATTGTACCCGAAATCCAATCGGGCCCCTAGAACGGAAAAGCTGATATCTTTCAGACCAGGCGTCCGTTTGACGAACCGTCAGCGGCGTTGGTGATCACGTTGAGAAATGTTCCCTATCGGTATACTCTATGAGAGTTCAGGATATAGTTGAGATACGGCCAGGTTGGTTCACACATGAAACCAACCGGGCCCCTGGGATGAAAATGCTAATAACTCACAGACCGGGCGTCCGATTGACGCACCGTCTGTTGTGTTGAGACCCCTATGACGAGGCGGTCCTTTGAGATAATTCTTCGTGGGACTTGTGATACATGGATTATCGACCTGTAGCTCGTGGAGCGGACCCTCCCGGAGATGAGAATATAGAGTACGGAGACCGTGTAGCTGGCAGAGTGAGCTTAGAGATGAAAACTAGGGTCCATAATTGATGAAATTAAAAATGAGACCAAAAATATAAAGAAGATCGATGAAAGTCTTTTTTTAGAATAAAATTTTCCATAAGTTATATCATAAATACATAAAAAATTAAATATATATCTACTATTATATTCCCGATTTAGAAAATATGGCATTTTATGTTGTTTATTTAATAATAGAAGTAGATAACCTAATGAATTAATTTTTTACATCATCTAAAAATTTACTAACATAAAGAATTATTTATAACATTGGATTTTAGAAATAAAATTTATAAATGTGATATTAAAAACCATATTTTTAATAGTTTTATCCAATAAATAATAGACTATAGGATCAAATATATATGGGATGTTTCTCACCAGTTTCTTCAAAATAGTATTATAATTTTTAATCTCAATAAATCTAGGGATATTAATAAATATCTTATTGACTGGAGTAAAATAATCCTCAACATTTTCAACATCTACATTACTAATATCCTTTAATCTTCACCTAAATATTTATATGTTATCTTTATTCACATTTATAATACCTTTATAACTGTTTCTTTACTTTTCTGGCATCTCATTGATGGTCAAAATATTCATGAACATTGTAAACACAATTTATGATGAAGACATCTTCATTTTTCTATCAACTATCAAAATTTTCTTCTTAGTGAAGGCTATAGTGTAAAATTCAACAATTGGTAAAAATTCCATAGTAGTTGAATCACTAACCTCTAGTCTATGTTATAAAAGGATAGATATCATCCCACTCTTATTGGTATTTTAGTTCATTCCAACAAAATTTGGGTCACACCTGATGTTCACTAAATTTAAAATAAATATCACATAAAATCCCAAGTCAATATAGGTAACCAGTATTTTCTCTAATACCACTTATATATCATTGTAACTGGTTAGGGAAAACTGATAGGGGGAGAAGAGGGGTAAATTAATTTTACCCTTTTCAAAATTCATTTATTTGGAACTCACCATGATGGATGGATAGAGCCTAAATCCTATCAATATGAAATTAATAAACCTAACCACATATATAATATAAATAATGAACATATATCACATAAATATATTCATGGATCAAATATAAAATCCTACTCTTTGGATGATTGGTTTTTCATACCAATCACATAACAAACATTATATAAACTATCCATTACACAAATTACATTTTTGGATCAATAAAAATTAACTCCCAACATTCTCCTACTATGGATTAAAAATTTATATCTGAATTTTCATAAAACATACTATAAAGTTATGATCCAAAATATAATGGTGTCCATGTATTATTGTTGGGTTTTACATTACATGAAATGATCTCCCTTTATGAGAACACTGAATTACTCAGTCTTCTAATGTAACAAGTCATTATGAACTTTAAAAAATAATAGTAAGGAATAGATATTCAAGTATCAAAAACTCACATAAACACATTAATGATTTGGATTTTACTTACACTATAGAATATTTCTTCATGAATGAATTCTTCTCGTATCAATAAACTCCTCACTCTAGTCTTTTATTTCTACCAATTTGTTATTTTTGGACCCAAACCTATGTTTAGATTCATATTTTTTATCAATGAAAGTATCATATAGTATATATAGATTATTGGTAGATGATGAAGTCATATATTGTGGTTGTTTAGTGAGGGATTTATTTTTGTGGAGAAATGTAAAAAGAAATAATCTTGGTATAAGAATACTTCGAGGAACCATTATGGGATGAATAGATTAGATTTTATATTTAGTTGATAGAGTATTAAAATATGAAATTAGTGTCTGATAATATTTCTATAATTTTTTTTAATGATATGGTTCTATTATGTGAAGTAACTTATAAGGCATGAAAATTGAAAACACGTTATTTGGATGATGAAGATGAATGCCACAAAAGGATTCCCTTGTGGAATTCTTCTCTCCCAAAGTAGGTGTAGCATCCCAAAGTGATTTTTATAGTTGTAATGGGAGAAAATATATGATGGTGGGAATTTAAAGATATATTGTATAGAAGTTTATGTAATAATTTAAGCTATTTAATAATGGTACCACATTCTAGTAGTGATCAAAACTTTTGGGAATAAAATCTATGAAAACAAAAGTTTTTTTATATAAACCCATCTGGATCACACAATCAAATTAGTTCAAAATAATCCCTCGATGGTGTTTGGAATGTCATGTATAGTTGAAGTATTAACATGAAATGGTAAAATAGATCATGTAATGGGAGTTTCACTATAGATTATGGAAGCTTTATATGATCACATGATCATGATAATTTCAGTAGGAGTCTGTTAATATAAGTTACATGAAAGAGGAGATTAGTGACATAGTTTTCAAAACCACATATGAATGGAGAGACATGTGTTCATATGATGAAGTGGTCACATTAAGCACAAGTATATGAGTCATGTAATCACAATGAAGATAATTTCATCAAACTACTTATCCATCAGTTAGTGAAATGAATGAATGAACACATATTTTTAGATATTAAGGTTGTAGAAGTACACTATAAACATCCCAATGTTCACATCATTAAGGGTATCAATCATGTGTTAAATAAGAACGTGTTGAGATGATTTTGGGAGAAGGAGTGAGACTCTATATAAATTATATAAGGATTCAAATTCACACCACCATTCATGTAGAGGGGGTTGTCTGGATTGAATATATGTGAAGGGATTCATGTGAAGGAGTTAGGTGGAAGGATATACATAGAATAGTCATGAAATGTTGCTATGTGGAAATAGTTTCATAGAATTAGACACAAAATAAGACTTATATGATGTAGTTTTAGAGTTTCGACCACACAGTACATGTTAAAAAATTAGGGTTGTGTGCCTAAGGTTACAAGATCATGGTTATATTGTGAAATTTTATTCTAGTAATGTTATTCAAATTACCACGTGTTATTTTACGATAATACTAAGGATATTACTTTGTATAATAAATAATATTTTCTATGATAATTTTATGGAAATAAATAATGTTAAAAGAATAAATTGAGTTTCAAATCCTAGGGTTGAAGATGATGAAAAAATAAGATAATTTTCGTTTTGATTTTTCCACATTAGGAGAATTTGTTATACTATGATAATGTTATAAAAGGAAAAATAAATAACTCTCTCATTTAGGAGTAATGATTATCTAGAATATAATAAAATGTTAGTAGTTGGAAAAAGAAAAATAATTAATCAATTCTATAGTTATGATGTAATCATAATATAATTCTATATAAAGATATTATATCCTGCTCCATATGAATTGTAGAGTCCTAAATATCTATAAACTATGAAAGATCCTTCACTAAGGTAGTGTATGGAAGTGGAGAACTGGGAGTTACCTTTGGCTAAGGAGTGACCACACTACAAATAATCTAATTGTACAAATACTATCATGTAGGGACCATTACAAAAAACAAATATCCATTGAACTATATAAGATTAGTGGACTTTGGACAATCAATATGTCCCCTATATCTGCTACTTTGAATTATCCATTTTTGAAGAACCAATTATAATCTATGTATTTCTGCTTGATGTACATTCCTATATATTTTTATATGTTTTGGTTAATGTTATTACAGGAGTTACACATTGAATAGAGTTCTCACTAATAATGGAAGAAAATCCTAAAAAAAGTTAAATAGCCTAAATAAAAATTTTAATTTTACCATCACCTAGATTGACCCTCCCTCACATAGTGTCTTTTGTTCTAAGAAGTGGTATGTAAGAGAAAGGATTTATGATTATTTTTATCAGCATTGATGGTATGTTGAGGATTTGTTATCCCCTGCTTTGAGTCATTCATCTTGAAAGGGTAAGATAAGATACCCTAATAAGAAAAAATTTAAATTTCAAGTCAATAAATAAACATATAGATTTATTGATATCCAAGCTGATCTAAAAGGTGAAATTTAATAATTAGATATATAAAGATCAAGGAATCATAATATGGGTTAACTATTAAACTAATCTATTAAATATGTGGATGAACTTAAAGTAGATATGGACCAAATTGAGAAGATTTAACTGATCAATCCACTAGTTAGGTGAACTAAAATTAAAACACCGAGTTAATACTATTGATTTAAGAATCTGAAAAGGCGATTGAATGTTTAAATTCTTATGTTTATGAAAAAAAAACAACATGATTGAGAAACTTGGGGAAGAATCCATCATCACTAATTGAATAATTTTCATGCATATATATTATGATTATTATTATGGTTGGAAAAATGTTGGAGGCATTAGTAATCAAGATAAATACTTATGTATGATTATATCTCTAAAAAATAAGAAGAGTCAACAAAATCTAATAATCAATTTTAAGGAAGTGAGGGATGAAAAGAGTAAAATATCCATTCCATCCATAATGGAAGATCAATGTGAATTCATGCATGATGTGTTTTATGCAATAATTTAGCATCTATGCATAGATTATAAGAAGATGTATAGAATCTAGATAGCCTAAAATTTTTTATTAATATAAATTCATCACATTTAAAAGAACATAGTGGAATTCTTGAGGAAATTACCCAAGGAATCACAATGTATATGATCACAAAGAAGGACCTAAAGAAAAGTGTCATTTTACTCATGATTTTTTAGATATGATAAGAAAATATGAAAATTAAGTCTTTTATGCTCTAATGGAGAGGGGTTAATAACTAAAAAAAATAGAGGAATGATTAGATAGCATGAAAAAAGGTCAATTTGGGAAAGGGAAATGAGAAGGAAAAGTTTCCCTTTAGAGAAGCCTCTATAAATTTAGTATTTAAGTATCCAAATAATTAATCAACAAATAAAAGGAATGATACAACTAAATTTTAAAATATGCATATGAATCTGAAAAAATTGAAACTATAGACTCTTATAATAATGTATCAATGAAAATAAACAATTGTGGATGATTTAAGAACACTGTATGTATGTGTCTCAAATATTAAGTGATTAATTTAAAAAGAGAATAATAACCTCATATACACCGACATATCATGCAATAAATGTTGACATGTTTTATTTTTTAAGAAGATATATTTAATCTATACCATCTATAGAAATTTAGAAAGGGATTTTAGTAGAAAAAAAAATAATGTCACAAGGATGACATCTTCCACTATGAATTATGAGTAATTAATTTACACTGGATAAAACACTATTATGATTGATAAAAATATTAAAATATTTATGGAAAACAAGGATATAATCAAAATTATTTCTAATAACCAACTAGGTTATACTCACAAAAAATCTCATGGAAATTATTCAAACAAATAAGGAATAAAAATAGAGAATAAACTCAAGTTGTCAGCAATATTAATGTACAATCAATGGAAAAATCCCTTCGAGTGATAAAAGGTGAGGAGACTCATATGGATGAAAAATACTAAGAGTATGAAGAATGATTTGGTTGTTTCATAATTCCAAACACAAAGTGATAAGTAACTTCTAGGGAGAGATCCATCTAGTTGAGGAATAATATTGAGTAGAATACATGTTATACATCAATGAAGAAACCTTACACAAGTGGGTTTAATCCTACTATTGTGAAGAAGAAGAATCCAATAGACATTATACACCAAATAATGATTTCGATTATGTGGAATGTGTTATTAATCATATATCTAGATATGTGTTATTTCGATAGGATGATATAAAAACAATAAAAAACAATTATTCCTCTCTTTAAATAAAAAATAATCATAATTCAGTAAATCATTGTTTTAAATAAGTAATATGAAGAGAAATATGTGTATGTGGTGTAATGAAAAGAATCACTAGAGTGATGGTTTAGAGAAAAGATATAAGTAAAGTATTTTTCTGTCTTAAACATCCATAATATTTTATTTTAGGATTCTCATGATACCCCTATGCTGATATATAAATTTTTTTTCTAGAATATGTTAGATGTAATACATGCTTAAGGGGGATATACACTCAATGGGGTATGTATTTTATGAAAGGGAATATATTCCTAAGCTAAATGGTGATGAATGTGACATGATGAATCAAAATACATAAATTTTAGGAAGGTAGAATCAATAATATATTTAACAAAACTCTCTAATATTGAAAGGTGATTTTTGATGTTATATATTGTGAAAAAGGAGGAACAACAAATGAATAATATAATCTAAATACAAATAGGTTCCAAATCATGTTTTGAATGATCTAGTGGTTCCATGTCCTGTTGAATATTCAGAGGTTGTTATCAAACCTCAGTTCGAGGGGCAGAAGACCATCAAGAAATTATATATTAATGGTGAATCTGTATATTCTCGTATTTCATGTTCATATGTTTTGTTTTATCAATTTGGTATCATATAACTCTATTCATAATACCATTAATCCATTAAAATTCATCATCTATATGAATTAGTTTTAAAACCATTTAATGAGAAATTCATCATTTTAATCACATGGATGATTGGTATAAATAAATTATTTTATTTAATGATGAATTTATTCATGGAATGTTGGGTAGAATCATTCTAGGATGTTTAACCTTATCTGAAAAAAGAGTCACATAATGAATTGATGATCATTCATACCACGTGGTATCATGAGGTTATCTTTAAAATTTGATGTTAGTTGGCTTAACATGTTGTATCGATCACACACTTTTGGTTAATTTTTTACTCACTGATGGTTTAGTGTTAGTGTTATTGATATAAAAATATGATTTACAATATAAATAATGTTTTTATGATCTTATATATTAATTTAAGTGAGTGAAATGGATAACATCAGTGTCTTCTAGATTAAACTCTTATTCAATTAAATTATTTAAGAGTTATTAAGCTTAGAGGATTATTATATTACTCAATTACAAGTGGTAATCTCATTCACAAAAACGATTATCGATAGTACACAACTATAAATACAAAATAATGTATTATATCCAAAAACATGGTAAGAATAACTACGTTTCAATCATAATTTGATTAATTTATATGAAGGTAAAAGATATATCCCAATGGTTTTGGAGGTGCATTTACATATTTTCAATATATTGAAGATGATTTTAGATGTTAATATATGGTATCACATGGTTAGATAGGATGTTCATTAAAAAGGTGGATAATGTTCTCTTCATATATGATTCTATGAATTCTAATGAATAATATGTTCCCAACTTGTTTTTGATTTCCATTGAGAATATGATGGATATGGTTGGATAACTAAGTGAGAATAGGGCTATAGATAAAGGAAACCCTTTTAGATTTCTATGAGAAAGGTGGTGTTGAAACAAATGGTAGATATAATGAGTCCTTAAGTGATAGAGAGAGTAAATGTAAAATCTGGATTCCCATGGATTTTTACATTTTGATGTTGAAGGGGGAGGAAAATAAGGAATCATAAATCCAAATACAATAAATGTTTGGATTATCTATTAATGTATTACTTTATGATTGTATTGAAAAATATAAAGACGAAGAGTATTGGATCCAATCATACATTTTTTGTTTGATTTATTATCAATCGCAGTATCACACATTATGGATGAAGTACTGGTAAATGATGAATTAAAAGGTGGAGGTTGTACAGGCAATGGGGGCACTGTGTGTAGAAATGAAAATGGAAAAAATATTCATATCTCTATATATCGAGAACATTTTTTTTATTAATGGATCATATTTCATATCGATTGTATTGAGTTGTATTATATTAGAGTCGAGGTTGAGCATATGTCTATAAATTTTTAGCTGATATGGCCATGTTACAAGTACGTCTTGTAAGGTAGTCAATGCGAATATACTTTATCAGGATGGTGAAGATGAATGCAAAAAAATTATTCAAGTGTGGACTTATTCTTATCAGAATAAAGTGTATTGTCCTAAAGTGATTACTAGTGCTCTAAAGAGAGAAAATTCTTGAAGAATGGAAGTTAAAGGAAGATTTTATATATTTGTTAAATAACAAATGTTGTTTAATAATTATTTGGACTTCTAATTTCTTATATCAATTTTGGGATTAAAATCAGGATAAAATTTTTTTTGTAAACCATTTTGGATCTTCAAATCATGTGAGTTTAAAAGGATTAATTGAGGGTGTGTGGTGTATCCCGTATTGTTGAAGGAACCAATCAACATGGCCATATAAATCATTTATATGGAGTTACGCTCTAATTGAGGGAGTATTTATTTGATCTCCTATTCCTGATCATTCTACTAAGTATCTATTTATAATAGCTACATGATAATTAATATTTATAATGTAGTCATGAAAACCATGTATATAGGGATATAAATAAAATTTTAAGATGAAATGGTCTCATAGCTCATGAGAACTCGGTTTATATAAAGGTAAGGGGAATCAGCTACAAGGACCATCTATCTATGAATTAGTGGAATGGATGGATGATTGTATTTTTATAGATTATGGTGGTAGTAATACTATATAAATACCCCACTATACATTTTATTAGGTGAATTGATTAGGTGTTAATGAAAATTTGAAGAGGAATGATTTGGTTAGATTTTAAAAGATGTGTAGGAACCCAAACTTTTCGGAAGATGTATTGGGATCATTTATATGAACTATTTTTCCTTCTTTTGAGTAATTTTCATTTGGGTTTTATGTTGGGTTGTGTTTTGGTAAAACATGAGAAACATTTAAAGAAAGAGGTTTGTTCATGGTAGGTGCATAGTTAGAGAAAATTGTATGCCTTATCACAACAAACCGTGCAATCCTAGACAGAGGGGAATTGAATGGTTGTTGCATTGTTGGTCAAATCGTGCACCCTATTATAAGTAACCATGCACTCCAAAAATTGCAATTGCATGGTTCTGGATTACTTTTCGGGAAAATCATGTGCCTCTACCAAGCTAACCATGAGCGGGAATTAATTTCACCAGATTTTAATTTTTAAAATACCCCAATCCCTCAAAACTCAGGTATTTGTACCCCCATTCTACTGTAGGAGGTATTTCATGTTTTTGCAGATCTATAGACAAATTCCATGTCCACACGACCTTTTTTCATCACAATTTAAATCCTGGATAGGAGATTATAACCTATCCTCATATGTGAATCCTATCATGAATCTTCTCCCATTATTCCCTTATTCCTCTCACTTTATTTCAGTGATGTAATATACTGTTTTGATTAGAAATATATCCATTTGGTGATATCAATATCTATGACTCTAGATCTAGATCCAGATTTACATGATCTATATTTCTTTAATTTAGATATAGGGTTTTGAGATTAAGATCTAGATCAAGATCATTATTCCACTCAATTTTTGGGGATTTTCCATTGGGTGGTTATTCATTAAAAAATTGATGTTTGTGGTCAAATATTCAATTCCCATAATCATGATTTTGATACATGTATGAAAATTTTATAATTCCTATAATTCATTATCAATTGGAATTCTGAAATTGGTTTAATTAATGTAGCTAGTTTATTAATTGATGTATTGTATAAATTGATAATTAATTTGGGTATTAATTATTAGATTTATGTGATGTAGATTTAGATATTTAATTAGAGGGTTAATTATGATATTTTGGGATTTTGATGTAGATAATTAATTGGAGGTTTAATTATGGAATATGAAATTTTCTAAATTGAGAAAATTAATTGTGGAATTAATTATGTGATTTAGATAGTATTAATTGAGATAATTAATTTTGGGATTAATTATATGATATTAATATTATAGATTGAGATAATTAAATATAGAGTTAAATATGAATAATTGATATTAATAAGGATATAATTAATTCTAAAAATTAATTACGGTATTTGAGTTTGTGAATATTGAATAATTAGATTTTAAAATTAATTAATGGGTTTGAAATAATTAATAATATGGGGAATTAATTATGGAAAATTATGTGAAAAACTAATATATGAATTATCAATAGAAATTATGTGGATAAATAATTTTTTAATTAATTACGTGTCAAATAATGTTCACACTCTCATTTGAATGTGAATAAAAGAAAAAAATGGTTATTCTAATGTTTGATGTGTGAATAAGAACATGGTAATTCAACTATGAATTAAAGAATGAGAACATGGTCATTATAATGTGTGATATTTAAATGGTAACATGGTCATGAACGTATGATTTAAATAAGGAGAACATGGTCATTCTATTTTAGTGTAGTATGAATGGTAACATGAAATTCACATACAAATTAAAGAATAGTAAGAAAGGAACTCTGAGATATGACCTCAATTTGGAATAATTTTTACTCCAAGATGATCGGAAGCTTGTATTGAGAAATGATATACACATAGAATAAATTGATCTCTGTAATGAGATGAGGATGGTATTAAGATATGATATTAAAAGGGTACACTTCGAGATCTGTTATGAGCCAATGCTGGCATTGAGGTACGATTATTCTTAGGAACTCAGAGGTTAATCAGGTTTGGTAAAGAATAAATTATATTTTGATAACTATTTATATATAAATTGAACTTAATTATTTATACAAATGGATACATAATTATTGAATGGATATTATTTTAGACACAGTTGGTGGTGGCCTATGAAGTCAAACTCACACCCTACTCAGTCTTCCTGATCGGTACCCAGATAGACATTATTGTTGTAGGACAGGTTAAGGGAAGAGGACCTTTATTAGATGTCTAATGTGGGGATGGAGCTTGGATGATGGAACCAATAATGGTTTGGGACCCTCTTGGGATTCATTAGTGTCTTTGTTTTTTGATTACATTTTATTCCCGTGACACACACACTAGTATAAAATGTTTTCATCGTTAGATGGATATTCTATTTCCTTCTTTTGTTAACTCGAGATATTGATATTATTTATGCATATATATGATTACTCTATTTTTATTAATCTCCAATAGTGTATTAACTTTATAAAAGAGGGTATAGTATCCCCATAATCAATTACACATACCCTCACTGCTAGTCATCATCCTCTTATATATTATGAGTAGCGCTTGAGGTCAGGTGACCATCCAACTCAGGGTACCGTTGTGTGTCACCCAGGTTGAGATGTTACAAAGTGGTATAAGAGAGAAGTTTTATTTTATTTTTCATTTGTCTTACTATTTTGGAAATGTAAACAGTATACTAAGAAGAGTATAGGCTTGGACATGAGCTTGTGTATGGGAGTTTCAAACCCATGTATGGGGGAAAACCCATTTACACAGGGTGGGATTATTGTGATTTCTATTTGTTGTTATAGTTCAATATTAACTCACCATAGGAAACACAATTGTTTTATGATGCGAATTTTTTGGATATTTTCTAAGAATTGACTCGTGGTAGAGAATAGAACACGATTTGTGTCTACATGCATCATTATAATAACTCGTGACTATTTTTTGACATGCTTAATTTTACCCACACATGGGAAAATGAGTTCTAGGTAAGTAGTTGAACTTAAACATTTTTTTCGTACATGTGAAATTAAACATAAAATAGTGCCTAGTATGAAATTTTAAGCGTTTAAATTATGAAATGATGTGAAAAATTGGGTGTCTAAATGAGTAACATGATTAATGAGAATACCCTTTGAGAATGAATACCTAGCAATTAGATGGTTAAGGGTGGTAACTGCACCTCAATTTTGACTGCATGGTGAGGTTTGGGGAAATGACTTATTGTGATTATTCATCTTAAATATATGTGATAAATTTGTTTTATGAGTCCTAATATTTTTCTTTGTAATTTTATAGTTATTAATCCTTGATGATGATTATTTATAGGATGACTGGAGGACAGGTCTGGCAATGCTCTAGTAGTAGTGGAACCTGAGGAACTAATAGTGCCGAAAGAGGAAGCATGCGAGTAGTTTTTGGAGAACTTTTCTAAATTTATGCATTTTAGGGGAAGAGACCCTAGGTGGGTTGAGAATATCATGTATGACCTAACAATGGAATTTTTGTTGAAGAACCCTCCAAATTTCACCGAAGAGGTTGAAACTGAGGTAGTTCAGTTCTGGTTGATTCCATCAAGATGATACCAGACCATTTAGAGATTCCTTCTAAAAGGAGGGTCAAGTTGGATGCTTATATCATAAGAGTATTAGTGCAACACAGGTGGTAAATTCCAATGTGTACTGAAGAGACTGATGTTATGTAATGGGAGGACTTTTTATGGATGTTCTTGGAGAACTTCTACTAATAGATTTTGAGGTAGGATAATGAAGCATTGTTTATGCGACAGACTCAGTGGTGCAAGTCTATGATGGACTATGTTGAACGCTTTGTTGGCCTAAAACACTTTTATACAACATTGGAAGGAGATGATAAAATTATGGTGAGGAAGTTTTAGGATATACATAAGTGTGAGACTACATCTCATTAAGACATATTTACATTATTGAAGTTTGTTAGGGTGGTGGATCAGGCTCTCATGGATGAGGGTAACCTGAAGTAGGCTTCCTATGGGGGAAATATTATTGTTACATGATGATCAGGAGGGGAAAATAAAAGTGTATTATATTACTCTAGGAAAACATTATATAGGAAAGGGGAAAGACGAGTGGTCATACAGGAGGGTTGGTTACAAAGGACCATACGTGAGTGATCATTTTTCAATGTGGTAGGGCTCGACATTATTATAGGAACAATCCATGGCCACCATTAGTGTGATGGGATTGTAACAAGATAGGGAATATATTGAAGTTCTATGGGTCACAACAATAGACAGTCGGTGAGGATACAGTTAGTCAAAGTCAAAGTATGGGAAGGGGAACTTCTACACCTTTTCAAAATAGTAGTAGGAGGTATACAGGCTAAGGTGGTAGAGGCAGTTGATGATGTGATTCTCGTAATGAGCGATGATATTATCAAAGTGGTGCAACATCAGCCAACATCACAAGGAAGATGGGTGTGACAACTACGTTAAATGGAACCTACACTTGTGTATAACGAGTCTATCCCATCAACGGTGAGGTTTACTATTCTTGTAGAGTATATATTATGTAGTTCCCTATTTGATACTGGTGAATCTCATTCATTTATATCTATAAAAATAGTTAATGGTTGAGCATGATGATGGAGTTTGTGATTGGGGTTAAAACTATAGATACACCATTGGGAGTACAGTCTAGTGACATATGTATGTCAATGGGATGTGATATTGGTGTTAGAGAGTATCACATTCTATAGGATCCCTATATCCTTTAAATCCTAGACTTTGACCTAATTATGGGAATGGAATGGATAGTGGAATGTCATACCCACATTAATTGTTACCGTAGAAGAGTGAATTTAATGTCTCATAAGGGTTACAATTATATTCACTGTGGAGTGCGGGATATCCATGTAGGTTGAGTAGGGCCAATTATTCGGCAACTGGGATTGCTTACAACCTAGGTATCTAGTTTATTTATTAATGAAAATTTTATAAATAATGATATATTTATACTAGTGGTGGAACAATTTTAAGATGTTTTTCTTGAAGATTTATATGTGCTACAACTTGAGAGAGATGTTTAATGAAATTATGGTTTCATGTTGAGGGATAATCATGTATCTATTACATGGTATTAAATGGAACTGAAAGACGTTCAACAGCATAAGACTCATCTCTAGGAGTTGGAGGATATGGTATTTATCTAACTGAGGATGTCACCTTGGGGTTCACCTATGTTTTCGGAAAAGAATGATGAAGGGACTCTTGGCTTGTGTGTTGACTACCGAATGTTGAACCATATGACTATGAAGAACTAGTATACTCTTCCGCATATTGATAATATATTTATCTAGTTGGGAGTATCTTGTGTGTTCTCAAATATTTACTTGAGGTTGGGGAGTCATCATGTGAGAGCTTGGACATCCAATATATCAGCGAATACATTTTAAAATTAGGTATGGCCTATATGAGTTCATCATAATGCCTTTTGGGTTTAAGGATACACCAATACTGTTTGTGGACTTAATGAATATATTCATTAATCTATACCTAAATTGTATTTTTTTTTGTTTTTTAATGAAATCTTGGTGTACTCCAAGACTCATGACGATCATTCCCAACAACTTGACATCATCCTGATCACACTGAGAGAGCATCCACTATACATCAAGCTATCTGAGTGTTAGATTTTTATTGGTGATGTGCACTTCTTGGGAACATTATATTAGAGAAATGTGTGTCAATAGAGATAGAGAGGGTTTAGAAAATGGTTTCTTAGGACCATCCCAAGAATGTTTTCGATATCCGTAGATTTTTAGGGGTAGTAGAATATTATCATAGATTCATCTCGGAATTTTCCTATTTGGATGTGCCACTATTGGGCTTGACCAAAATGGGAATAATGTTTTATAGATTAGATGCACATGAGAGGGATTTCCAGTAGAAGAATAAGTGTTTAAAAACAACACCTATCTTGAACTTACCTAAACTAGGTGAGGAGTACATGGGGTATTGTGACACTTCTAGGATTGGAGATAGAGCTGTATTGATGTAGGGAGATTGAGTTCTGGAATATGGGTCTTAGCACCTAAGGAAACATGAACAAAAGAATCATACTCATGAATTCAAGTTAGAAATAATGGTCTATGAATTTATGTGTTGGTTTCATTATCTATGGGGTGAAAATTTTACTACGTATACGAACCATAAGATATTTAAGGGTATATTTTTGAAGATAGATTTGAATGTTCAGAATCTGGTATGAGTTGATTATATGAATTAATTCATGTTTGAGCTTTAATAAACACCCGGAAAGGGAAAACGTGTGGCTAATGCATTGATTAGGAAAATCAGACTCATGTAGTTCATGGGTCATGTTCTGAGTAGAAGACGATGACTTTACTGGATGAGATGCCCGTTGGGGTTTAGGAGAATCATGAGAAGATGACTCTAATGTTAGTTTTAGTGGATTATAAGTTTTTTAAATGGATTAGGGATAGTCAGTATAAGTATATAGAGTGTTTGACCTTGGTGTATGGTCTTGAAGGTGGGGAGTCTCTTTCAGAGTGGAGTATAGATAAGGATGACATCATCTATATCTGAAAACAGGTTGTTGTGCCTTCAATCCTACGAGAGGATCTAATGATGTAATTGCATGCCTCAATGTTAGAGGTAAATCAATGTGTACCCAAAATGTACCATGACATTTGATGAATTTTTTGGTGGGCGATCATAAAAATATAAGATAGCAGAGTTCATAACACGATGCTAAACCATTCAACATGTGAAAGCATAGAATCAATGTCCTGTAGGATTTCTGAAGTCATTTCTCATTATGGAAAGGAAGTGGGAATATGTGACAATTTAATTTTGTGTAGATATCCCAAATCATACAAAGTAGAATGAATCTATCTGGGTTATTTTGGATTGATTGATGAAGGAAACTCATTTCATGCCTATACGAGAGACTTTCTCAGTGGGGAAATTGGTAGTTTTTTATGTTTATCAAATAGTTCATCTTTACGGGGTGGCACAAAATATAGTTTCAGATCTCCAGTTATATTTAAATTAAAACTTGTATAAGGGCTTGTAGAATTACCCAGTACACCAGTATTACTATGTATGTCCATGTGAAGACTCGGAAATTCCATTTAATTTTTTTAATTAATTTGGAATTTTAAGCGTCCATGAAAATTGACGGTGCGTGATTCTGAGGCCTGGTGTGCCCAGAATGAATTTCCGAACATTTTTTTGGGTACGTTCAGTAAACGTACAAGCGGATTTTTGTAGCTTCTAAAACGATTCTCAGAATTGAAATCGGAGGGCACCGTTGAACACACAACGCTAGTATTTTCTTCACTTGACCTTCACCTCGACCATAGTAAGTCGAGGGCAGGAGTTAGTTTCTCACTTTCTCATGGAAGAATAAAAATAAATTTTTTTAACATTTTATTTTTATTAAAAACTCCCAGGTAAATGTTATAAAGGTGGGGACCTCTAGATTTTAAAACCACCCAATTTGAAATTAATGGTAGGGAGCACCCTAACCCTCTTAATGGGGGAGAAACCACTCAACTCCCCCATGGATTCTTTTCCTCCATTAATTTGAGCCATTTAAATTGACATTATTAAATAAACCAACATCCCATTTAATTTTTAGAGCCAACCAACAATTATTGAAATGTGTCAGTATTTTTAAATGTTCCAACATTAATAATCTACTTAATTTATATTAATAATATGGTAATTCCTCATTTTGTTGGAATTGGGGAAAATGTTGGCAAAGGGAGGTGCTTTGGAGAATCACGGAGAAACTCATCCTCCTATGAAGAATGAACTCGATAACGAGGAACATCGTCAACTACGATGAACCAATGAATGAGTCTGGGATCAGAGGAGTCTGGCGGGGGCAACGAACGTTGACCTCATCGAATTCCTTCTCGTGACAACATTAAATAACCTTCAAGGTAGGGTGGTTGTTTGAATTTTCTTCCCCTTACCCATTCTTGATAATTCATTATAAAATCATGAAGGTATTATTGCCGCTTGCTAACACTCTAATGCGGAGAGTGTAGGGATAAAAACATGGCCCGAACTCTCCACATATATTTTATTTAATAGTTGTGTTCTTTGTGAAGAAGGAGGATGGAAACCAACTTTGGTGTTGCATGAGAAAGGTGGCTGACACCACCACCGGCCGCGATGAAGGTGACAGCGCACCGGTGCCTCCCCGCAGCCTCTCTCTCTCGTGGCCTTCACAGCCCGCGACCTTCGCCCCTAGTGGCCTCTGTGGCATCACGGTGTCGCACCACCCATGGCCTCCTTCGCCCCACAGCCTCCGCTGCCTGCAGCCTACCACAACCCGCGACATTGTGATGAATGCCAACCTCACCGCCCCTGGCCTCCACCGCCCCACGGCCTCGCACCGCCCATGAACCCCGCCACCCCGCGGCCCCACATCGCCCGCGACCATCACCGCCCTGCATCGCCCACAACCACCGCCGCCCCGCATCGCTCGTGACCGTCGCCTCCCCGCGGCCCTGCGCGGCCCATGGCCCTAAAATTCCCATGGACACCACTGCCCTGTGGCCCCGCCCCACCCACAACCTCGCTTCGTCGGCGACATCGCACCGCCCGCAGCCTCCGCTGCCCCTGGCCCCCCCGCCTCGCGGCCTTGTGCCACCCCCGACCATCGCCCCCTTGTAGCCTGCACTACTCGCTGCCCCGCACCGACCATGGAATCCACCACCCTGTGGTCGAGCAACATCTGCGGCCTCTCATTGCCCAAGCTGGGCTGCCCAGCATGGGCGAGGCTGGACCCAGCAGGTCGGGCCCAGTCAGTCTGATCGGGTCGGACCGGACCTGGACCAGTTTCGACCGTATACTATCTTTTGGCCATAACATTGGCACTGAGAGTACGTTTGATGAACCGTCTACTGTGCCAGAAACCTTGGAGAGAGTATGTACTTTTGGTATAACTCACTTGAGATTTGGATAAAATTGGGGTATGGTCGGGTTGGATCGGACAAGAATCCAACTGGGCCCTCAGAACTAAAAGGATAATAACTTATAGACAGGGCATATCATTGAGGCATTGTCTGCTACGTTGATACCCATAATACGTGGAGGAACTTTTTGATACTTCTTCATGGGACTTCATTGAATTTGGATTATCAACCAATGGATTGAGAAGAGGAGCCTCCCGGAGACAACGAAGCATAGTTTGGGAACCCTATAGTTGGCTCTGACGTGAAGACTGAATAGTGATCCTTTGTTCATCAACATCGAGCGATCATGTGTAGGTCAGCAGTGAGCGATCCTTTGTGGGACATCACCTAGTGATCCTTTTTGGGTCCGCACCGAGCGATCCTATGTGGGTCTACACCAAGCGATCATGTCTGGGTCTACACCGATCGATCTAGCGTGGGTCAGCACCTAGTGATACTATGTGGGTCTGACAACATACTGGCAATGTACTAGGATCTATGTGGGTCTGACAATGTAATGATGATGTACTAGGATCTTCTATGGGTCTGACGAGGTTCCGACGATGTACTAAGATCATGTGTGGGTCTGATGACATACTGATGAGGTACTAGAATCCTATGTGGGTCTGACGATGTATTATGATCCTCCGTGGGTCTGATGATTATTAGGGATACTTCGTGGGTCTGCCTTTTAAGAGAGTATGATGATTCTGTAGTTACATATAATCATCTCTACTATAGTATCTAAGAAATTCATGGTGTGAGATGAGTTCGTACCTGAGCGGTACATTCCTTTGTGGCAATACCTTGGTGGTATTCTTCTGTGTGGCGTACTTGAGTGGTAATTACCATCTTGGTACTCCATCCTTTTTTTAATAGTTGAGATTTGGGATTTTGAGTTGGACTCTGTGTTTCCTCATGATTGAGATTGTTATACATGATAACTTAGGAATATGTTTGGGAACATACCTAAGTAGTGTTGTCCGTTTATTTCATGCCTTGTGGTTTATCCTTTTTGATTTTTGATACCATGAGGGTCTGAGGGTCCCTACTATGTATCGTTATACTCACCCAGGCATGGGCTATGCCAGCACCTTGTTGTGTTTGGTGGAGACGACAAACAGTACTGATCGAGGCTGAGGGTACCAGGGCTAGACGGGGCCCGGAGGTGGACCATCAGTGTGATGGTTCACAGAGGAGACGAGCAGATGTGGAGTGTTGAGGAGGGGATCTGTACCAAACCTTAAGGTATGAACCTCTTAAAACCCCAATATCTTCCTTTCTTTTTCATCAGTTGTATTGTATTTCAGTTGTACTTGTACTATTACTATTGGTATAGTATTCCAGACCCTTTTTACATTTAGCACTCATTTTTTATATAGTTGGCCTATGTTTGTTCTTACTGTGTACTTGGTTGCGTGTGTTTATGGGTTATAAAGGAAATGCCTTCCCAGTTATAGGGAATATGCCTTTTGGTGCTAGTCGCCAGCCCCTGACCTATGGAAGGCGGTCTTTGGGTAGAAATGGCACCAGGCCCGGGGAACAGGTCATGATAAATTGGTATCAGAGGAGTCGGTTCTACAATAGAACATAAGAATATGATATTTTAACAACAATACTGTTAATTTTAGTGAGTTTGATCATCAATTTATCGAATCCAGTATTGGTGTGGCGGCCGATGTATCCATACACCGGGACCCTTACTTATGATTTCTGACTCCGTGCACGAAAACACTGATTGTGTGTGTCTTTTCCAGAGTTTTCATTGTGATCCCTATGAGTCTGGTCACTAGGTATAATTTTTGACTCTGTCGCACTTGTATATTTTCAAGATGCATCCACTCAGATAGCTAGCTAGGGTTCTCGATGTAGTATGCACTGATATCCCACTAAGCGATGAGGCCTCGGTGCAAGGCCCCTTTCCAGCGGAAGCACCAGTGGTACCATTACCCGTTGGGCCACCAATACCACCGACACCAGCAGTAGATGGTGCACTCTGCTTTAGCTCATTTCACGAGTTCCAGTTCTAGAGGCCACCTAGGTTCTGGGGAGAGATGGACACAAAGGTGGTTGAGGATTGGTTGGAGGCTTTAGTGGGAGTTTTCTGACTTGTAGGGACACCAACAGATCTCATGGTGAACTTTGCTGCCATTCTTCTTCTGGAAGAAGTAGGAATATGGTGGAGCTTGATGCTCTAGGTTCACGATGAGATGAAATTTATCTGGGCAGACTTCAAGATCCTGTTTCGGGCATAGTTTATCCCAGCGACTCTTTGCATAGTGCGCATACATGAGCTAATTCATCTGCAACAGGGCATCATGACTGCAGCTCCGAACTCAACGCGGTTTACCGACCTCTCACGCTACTCCACTGATATGGTGAGGGACCCATTCATCAGGGCCCATACCATCATGTAGGTGCTCTGGAAAGTGATCAGGGCTTCAATGATTTCTCTTAGCATCCCAACAATGGCGGGGGTTTTTGAGCCTGTCCTCTAAGTGGAAAGTTTTCATACTGATCAGTCACTAGTAGTGAGACCCACCACCGGAGGTCATGTAACAAACTCTTCAATAGCTAGTAAAAGAAATATATCACAGAGGTCCAAGAGGACCAGACCTACAGGTGGACGATTGAATGATTTAGGGTCATTTGTACGGGGCACCTGAGGAAGATCCAATCATTCTAGGAGCGGGAAGTGTTACACATGCGGTGGGAAGGGTCACATGGCTCGTGACAGGCCGACCTTCTATAATGATGATTGGAAGACGGTCGAAGGACTACCCAGGCAGAGAGAGAGGTTTGATCGAGGTGGTATGCATGGATCATACGGACGTGGTAGAGGAGCAGGCCATGCAGCTGGCAGTGGATGATGATTCGAGATGTTACCGCCACCACCACTAGGTGTACCACCCCGATATGAGGGAGAAGGTGGATAGGGGAGAGCATAGATCCAGGCAGCTGAGGCCTACGACCATGGCACTATTGGGATGATACGAGGTATGATCTGTGTCTCCTCCACCATATATTCAGTACTTATAGACATAGGTTCTAGTCATTCTTTTATTTCCACTTCCCTCGTTCGGAGCATGGAGATTCTGATAGAGCCTTTGGATCGATACTTATGGAAAGAGACCACTACGAGATAGGATTTGACAATTATGCACTGGTGCCAGTAGTGTGAGATTACTCTAGGAGGCGAGAGTTTCAGTAGGGATCTCGTGGTAACAGCGTCGAGGCCTTACGACGTCATCTTGGTTATGGAATTGTTATCTACAGTCCATGCTCATGTAGACCGTATTAGGCAGAAAGTGTGGTGTGTCTACATGGATGGGACCAGGTTTACCTTCAACAATATGAAGGGAGCCTTTCTAGCATAGGATAGACATACTTGGATAAGAGTACCGCCAATCACTCATGTGATGGCTAGCATTGCCCTCGGAGCGGTTGATGTGGGGAGTCTGAGTTATCCAGTAGTGGTGGAGTAGTACGTGGATGTCTTCCCGGATGATGTTCAGAGTCAAACTCCTCATAGAGAGGTGGACTTTTACATTGACTTGTACCTCAATACATCACTGATATCTACACCAGCATATCGGATGGCTCCCTTAGAGCTTCGTGAGCTGTGGGTATAGCTAGAGGACTTGTAGAGGAAGGGATTCATTCGGCCCATTGTATCTCCTTGGGTAGCCCTGATTTTGTTCGCCAATAAGGTATATGGGATCTTGAGGCATTGTGTTGACTATCGGCACTAAAACCAGGTGACCGTGAAGAACAAATACCCACATCTGAGGATTTATGACCTCTTTGATTAGGTAAAAAGAGCAAAGTGGTTCTTGAATATAGACCTCAGATCAGGTTATCACCAACTTAGTGTATGAGACGAGGATGTGCAGAAGATGGATTTCAGATGTCGTTAAGGCCATTACAAGTTCTTGTTTATGCCATTAGGTGTAACCAACACACCAACAGTGTGCTTGGGACTCGTTAATAGGATCTTTCATCCATACCTTGATCTCTTTATAGTAGTCTTCATCGATGACATTCTGATCAACTCAGCTACTGAGGAGGAGCATGCCTATCATTTGCAGGTAGTACTAGACACACTCTGAGAGCACTAGATTTATGGTATGCTCTTGAAGTGCTAGTTTTGGATCCTAGAGGTTCGCTTTCGGGGACACGTCATCTCATAGGCTGGAGTTGTAGTGGATCCAGTGAAGATTGAGGAAGTACATTCTTGGGAGCCACCCAAGAGTGTGACAGAGGTATGAAGTTTTCTGGGTGTGGTCGGATACTACTGGATATTTGTGTCAGATTTCTACAGAGCTTCAGCACCACATTCAGCGTTGAAAAAGAAGGGGAAAACCTTTGGTAGTCAAAGAGTTGCCATCAGAGTTTTTAGGAGTTGAGGCATTGGCTGACTAGTGCCCCCATCTTGAGGCTTCCAGGGGAGGGCGTAGGGTACGTAGTCTACTGCGACACATCAGGGACCGGGCTCGGATGTGTCCTAATGCAGGATTGAGCGGTGATCACATATGGTTGTCGACAATTGAGACAACATGAGAAGAACTACGCTACCGATGACATGGATTTAGCAGTAGTGGTCTTCACCTTGAAGATGTGGCGACACTATCTGATTGGCGAATGCTTTACAGTCTACTAAGATCACAAGATTATCAGGTATATCTTATCCCAGAAAGACCTTTACCTGAGATAGAGACATTGTCTTGAGTTCCTCCAGGACCATGACTTCAAGATAGTCTATACTCTTGGGAAGGAAAATGTTGTAGCAGATGCACTCAACATGAGGTATAGTATACAGCTACTAGGTGATACTACAGAGCAGCTGACCGCTTTGCAGATATCCTTTGTGGATCAAGATGGAGTAGCTTTTCTTCATACTCTTACAGTCACTCCCCCACTTATTTAGTGAGATAGGGAGGTGCATTATGGGGACACTGACTGCGAGACGCGACGTGCTCAAATATCCATAGGATAGGCACCTGATGGATTTTCTGAAGGTGGGGAGCATGTCATCCTCTTCAGAGGACATACCGTGGTAGTAGTATATCTTTTTGAGGAAGTGTTGAGGGAGTTGCATGATTCCCCTCTAGCGGTACATCCAAAAGGTTCAAAGATGTTCCAGGATCTCCAAAAACATCACTGGTGGCCGGGAATGAAGAAAGTAGTAGCAAAGTTTGTCTCTCGGTGCCTCACTTGTTATCAAGTGAAAGAAGAGCATCCGGTACAAGAAAGCTTGGTTTAGCCTTTAGAGGTCCCGGAGTGGAAGTGGTATGGAATATCCATGGACGTAGTGACAGGACTTCAACGTACATCCAGGGGATATGACTCAATTTGGGTGATCATCGACTGACTCACCAAGTCGGCCCACTTTCTACCAATCAAATAACTGGGTACCACAGAGAGCTTGGGACGCATATATGTGCAAGAGATTGTGGGGTAACATAGAGTACCCTCAAGGACTGTCTCTTATCATGATGAAGGGTTCACTTACCAGATAAGTAAGGGATTTTGGGAGGCTTTCAGGACACAACTTCTTTTGACCACCAAATTCCATCCTAAGACGGATGGACAAACTGTGCGGACCATTCAAACCCTCGAGGACATGGTACATGCTTGCATCCTTGACTTCAGTCATGGCTGAGAGGATCACTTTCTTTTGGTGGAGTTTTCAAACAACAACATCTATCACTCCACCATTGGGATGGCACTTTTCGAGGCGTTTTACAGGCGACCTCGCAGATCACCTTTGTGCTAGACTGACCCTAGGGAGTCAACACTCATGGGACCAGAGATGGTATGAGCTACCACAGAGAAAGTGTAGATCAACCAGGAGCAGATGAAGACTGCACAGAATAGGCATAAGTCTTTTTCCGACCAGAGATAGAGACCTCTAGAGTTAAAGTATGGCTACCACGTCTTTATATGGGACTCACCTCGATATGGTTTACAAAGATTTGTCCGAGATGAAATGTTATCTCCGAGATTTATCAGAACCTTTTAGGTCCTCATAAGAGTGGGGAGGTGGCTTACCACCTAGAACTTCCCCCCGTCAGTTGCACCGGGTGCATGATGTCTTCCATGTATCCTAGCAGAGTAGATACATGCATGAAACTACTCACTTCATTGACCACAAGGAGCTGGACATCGACGATGGGGTGACGTTTTCGGAGGTTCCAGTAGATATTGTTGATCGATAGGAGCAGGTCCTTTGTGGGTGGTCGATACCTCTGGTTCATGTTCGCTAGCAGCACGGGAACTTCTAGGAGATCACATGGGATCGGGAGGCTCTGATGCATGCTCAGTACCCCCACGTGTTCCCTTAGTTTGAGTTGTGGTTTACGGAACGCAAAGACCTGAGGTAAGGAGAATGTAAAGACTCAGAAATTCCTTTTAATTGTTTTTAATTAAATGGGTATTTTATAATTCCCCCAAATTTAAGGCGTGTGATTCCAAGGCCCGGTGTGTCCAAAATGAATTTCCAAACATTTTTCTGGTACGTTCAGTAAATTTATGAGTGGGGTTTTTTATCTTTTGAACCGGGAATGGAATTGAAATCTGAGGGCACCGTTGAACTCGTAGCAGCAGTATTCACTTAAAGATACCTTCACCTCGACCATAGTAGGTTGAAGACATCTGCTAGTTTTTCACTTTTTCGTGGAAGAATAAAAATAAAATTATTTAAAATTTTAATTTTATTTGGAAATCCCAGGTGAATGTTATAAATGTGGGGACCACCATATTTTATAACCTCTAAATTTGAAATCAATACGGGGACCACACGAACCCTTTTAATGGGGGAGAAACCACTCAAATCACTATTAATTCATTTCCTCCATTTATTTTATCCATTTAAATTGATATAATTAAATATGACAACACCCCATTTAATTTTTAGATCCAACCAACAACTAATGAAATGTGTCATCATTTTTAATGGTGCTAACATTATTAATCTACTTAATTTAAATTAATATGTTGGCTACTCCTCATTTTTGTGGAATTGTGGAAATGGTTGGCAAATGGAGAAGCTTTGGAGATTTGTTGAAAAACTCATCCTCAAATGACGAATGCTCTCTCCCATGAGGAACGTCTACAACTATGAAGAATTGAAGAACGAGCCCCGGATCAGAGGTGTGTGCCGAGCGTGACGGACATCAACATCTTCAAATTCTTTCTCGCACCATCATCAACTATCCTTCGAGGTAGGGTGGTTGTTTGAATTTTCTTCCCCATACCCATTCTTGATAATTTATAATAAAATAAAGAAGGTATTATAGCCTCTTTCTACCGCTAAAACGAAGAGAGTGTGGGCCAACCAAACATGGCCCGACCTCTCTAAAAATCTTCTGCTTAAGTGTTGTGTTCTTCGCGATGGAGGAGGAGCGAATCCAACATCGGTGGATCATGAGAACAGTGGTCGGCACCACCGTTGGCTGCGAAAAAGGAGACGGCACAACGACACCGCCCCACGGCCTCTGCCACCTGTGGCTTCATGCCCCCGGCGTCGGCCGCGGCCCCGTGGCCTCCGCCGCCCGCGACCTCATGCCGCCCACAACCGTCGCCGCCCCGGGTCCTCCCACAGCATGCGGCCACCACTGCCTCGCAGCCCCACCCCGCCCCGCGGCCTCTGCCGCCTGGCAGCTTCGCACCAACCCCGGCCCCCGCCACCCCACAACCTCTACTGCCCAGTGGCCTTGCACCATCCACGACCTCCCGCTACCCAGGCCGGGCCAGACCCAGCAGGTCGGGCCGGGTCGACCCGAACTGGGTCGACCTAGGATGGGACGGGCTGACTAGGTCAGATTAGACCCGGACCAGATTCGACCCTATAGGGAATATTCCTTTTGGATCTAGTCGCCAGCCCCTGACCTATAGAAGGCGGGCTTGGGCTAGAAACGGCACCAGCCCCTGGGGACAGGTCATGACCAATTGGTATTAGAGGAGTCGGTTCTATAGTAGAACATAACAATCTGATCTTTTAATGACAGTAGTGTTATGTGTAGTGAGTTTTATCATCAATTTATGGGATCCAATATTGGTGTGGTGGCCGACGTATCCTTACATTGGGACCCTTACTTCTAATTTCTGATTCAGTGCACGAAAACACTGATTGTGTGTGTGTTTTACAGAGTTTTCATTGTGTTTCCTATGAGTCTAGTCACCAGGAATAACTTTTGACCGTGTCGCACCTGTTTCTTTTCAGGATTCCTCCACGCAGATAGCTATCTAGGGTTTTGGGTGTAGTATGCACTAAAATCCCACTAAGCGAGGAGGCCTCGGTGCAAGGCCCTTTCCCAGCGGAAGCACCAGTGGTACCATTACCCTTTGGTCCACCGATGCCACCGACACTAGCAGTAGATGGTGCATGCCGCATGAGCGCATTTCATGAGTTCCAGTGCTAGAGGTCACCTAGGTTCTGGGGAGAGATGGACACATAGGTGGTTGAGGATTGGTTGGAGGATTTAGTGTGAGATTTCTAACTGGTAGGGACACCCGCAGATCTCATGTTGATATTTGCCACCATTCTTCTACAGGAAGAAGTAGGCAGATGGTGGAGATTGATGATCCAGTTTCACGATGAGGTGACACTTATCTGGGAAGACTTCGAGACCCTAATTCGGGCATAGTTTGTCCCAGCGAATCTTCGCATAGTGCACATACATGAGCTAATTCCTCTACAACAGGGCATCATGACTGCACCTCCGTACTCAACGAGGTTTACCGACCTCTCACGCTACTCCACTTATATGGTGAGGGAACCATTCTTCAGGGCCCAAACCATCAAGTAGGTTCTCTGGAAAGAGATCAGGGCGTCGATGTTTTCTCTTAGCATCCCAACAGTTGTGGGGGTTTTAGAGCCATCCCTCTTAGTGGATAGTTTTCATACCGAGCAATCACCAGCAGTGAGACCCACCACCGGACGTCATGTAGCAGACTATTCCACATCTGCTATAAGACATATATCGTAGAGGTCCAAGAAGACCAGACCTACAGGTGGATGATTGCATGATTTAGGGTCGGTTGTACGGGGCACCCGAGGAAGATCCAATCATGTGAGGAGAGGGCAATGTTACACATGCGGTGGGCAGGGTCACATGGCTTGTGACTGTCTGACCTCCTCTAAGGATGATCCGAAGACGGTCTAAGGACTTTCTAGGCAGAGAGAGAAGATCGATCGAGGTGGTCCGCATGGATCAGACGGATGTAGTTGAGGAGAAGGTCATGCAGCTGGCGGTGGATGATGATTCGAGATGTTACCACCACCACCACCAGGTGGACCACCCCGATATGAGGGATCAGGTGGACAGGGGCGAGCTTAGCCCCAGGAAGCTGAGGCCTATGACCATGGAACTATTGGGATGATACGAGATATGATTTTTGTCTCTTCCACCATAGATGCAGTACTTATAGACATAGGTTCTAGTCATTATTTTATTTCCACTGCCCTTGTTCGAAGCATGGAGATTCTGATGGAGCCTTTGGCATGATCGTTATGGCTAGAGACCCCTACGAGAGAGGATTCGACAATTACGCACTGGTTCCAGTAGTGTGAGCATACTCTAGGAGGCGAGAGCTTCGGCTGGGATCTCCTGGTAACAGCGTCGAGGCCTTACGACGTCATCTTTGTAATGGAATTGTTATCTATAGTCCATGCTCAGATAGAAAATATTAGGAACAAAGTGTGGTGTGTCTGCATGGATGGGACAAGGCATACCTTCAACAATAAGAAGGGATCCTTTCCATCATAGGATAGACTTACCCGGAGAAGAGTACCACCGATCACTCATCAGATGGATAGCCTTGCCCTCGGAGCGGTTGTTGTGGGGAGTCTGAGTTATCCTGTAGTGGTGGAGTAGCAGGTGGATGTCTTCCCTGATGATGTTTCGAGTCTACCTCCTCGTATATAGGTGGACATTTACATTGACTTATACCTCAAGACGTCACTGATATCTACACCAGAATATCGGATGGCTCCCGTAGAGCTTTGTGAGCTGTGGGTACAGCTAGAGGACTTGTAGAGAAAGAGATTCATTCTTCCCAATGTATCTCCTTGGGTAGCCCTGATTTTGTTTTCCAATATGGTCAATGGGAGCTTGAGGCTTTGTGTTGACTATCCACACTAGAACCAGGTGACCGTGAAGAACAAATACCCACTTCCGAGGATTGATGACCTCTTTGATCTGCTAAAAGGAGCACAATGGTTTTCGAAGATAGACCTCAGATCAGGTTATCACCAGCTCAGTGTATGAGACGAGGATGTACAGAAGATGGATTTTAGATGTCGGTAAGGCCATTACAAGTTCTTGGTTATGCCATTAGGTATAACTAACACTCCATCAGTTTCCATGGGACTCATTAACATGATATTTCATCCATACCTTGATCGCTTTGTAGTAGTCTTCATCGACGATGTTCTGATCTACTCAGGTAATGATGAGGAGCATGCCTATCATTTGCAGGTAGTACTAGACACACTCTAAGAGCACCTGCTTTATGGTATGCTCTTGAAGTGCTAGTTTTGGATCTGAGAGGTTCACTTTCAGGGACACGTCATCTCATAGGCTAGAGTTGTAGTGGATATAGTGAATATTGAGGTAGTACATTCTTGGGAGCCACCCAAGAGTGTGACAGAGGTACGGAGTTTCCTGGGTGTGGTCAGATACTACTAGAGATTTGTGTTAGATTTCTCTAGAGCTGTAGCACCACATTCAGTGTGGACGAAAAAGGGGGAATCCTTTGTGTGGTTAGAGATTTTCCATCAGAGTTTTCAGGAGTTGAGGCATTGGCTGAAAAGTGACCTCATCTTGAGGCTTCCAGGGGAGGGTGTAGGGAACATAGTCTACTGTGACAAATCAGGGACCGGGCTCAGATGTGTCCTAATGCAGGAGCGAGTGGTGATCACATATGGTCCTTGACAGCTAAGATAGCATGAGAAGTACTACGCTACCAATGACATGGATTTAGAAGCAGTGGTCTTCGCCTTGAAGATTTGGCGAGACTATATGATTGTCGAACGCTTTACAGTATAATAAGATCACAAGAGTCTCAGGTATAACATATCTCAGAAAGACCTGAACCTGAGATAGAGACGTTGGCTTGAGTTCCCCCAGGACCATGACTATGAGATTGTCTATACTCTTGGGAAGGAAATATTTGTAGCAGATGCACTCAACATGAGGTATATTATACAGCTGCTAGGCGATTCTACAGAGCAGCTAGCCTCTTTGCAGATATCCTTTATGGATCATGATGGAGTAGCTTTTCATCAGACTCTTACAGTCACTCCCCCACTTCTTCAGTGAGTTAGGGAGGTGCATTATGGGGACACTGACTACGAGACACGACGTTCTCAGATATCCATAGGATAGGAACCTGATGGATTTTCTAAAGGTGGGGAGCACGTAATCCTCTTTAGAGGACACACCATGGTAGCAGAATCACCTCATGATGAAGTGTTGAGGGAGTTCCATGATTCCCCTCAAGAGGTACAACCAGAAGTAGTGAAGATGTACTAGGATCTCCGACAACATCACTGGTGGACGGTAATGAATAAAGTAGTAGAAGATTTTGTCTCTCAGTGCCTCACTTGTTAGCAAGTGAAGGAAGAGAATCAGGTACCAGCAGGCATGGTTTAGCATTTAGAGGTCCCAGTGTGGAAGTGGAATGGAATATCCATGGACTTCATGGCAGGACTTCAATGTAAATCCAGGGGATATGACTCAATTTCGATGATCGTCGACTGACTCATCAAGTCGGCCCACATTCTACTGATCAAAGAACAGGGTTCAGTAGAGAGCTTGGGATACCCTTATGTGAAAGATATTGTGGGGTTACATGGAGTACCCACGAGGATTGTCTCTGATCATGATGAAAATTTCACTTACCAGATATGGAAGGTATTTTAGGAGGCTTCCAGGATGCAATTTCATTTGACCACCAACTTCCATCCTATGAAGGATGGCCAAACTGTGTGGACCATTCAATCCCTTGAGGACATTCTACATGCTTTCATCCTTGACTTAGGTCGTGGATGAGAGGATCACTTTCCTTTGGAGGAGTTTTCATACAACAACATCTATCACTCCACAATTGGGATGACACCTTTCGAGGAGTTTTACGGGCGACCTTGAAGATCACCTATGTGATGGACTGACCCAAGGGAGTCAACACTCGTGGGACTAGAGATGGTACGAGCTCCCACAGAGAAAGTGTAGATCATCCAGGAGCCGATGAAGACTGCACAGAATTGGAAAAAGTCTTTTGCTGACCGGAGATGGAGACCTCTGGAGTAAAAGTATGGCTACCATGTCTTTCTATGGGACTCACCTCGATATGGTTTACTGAGATTTGTACGAGATGACATGTTATCTTTGAGGTTTATCAGACCCCTTTAGGTCCTCAGAAGAGTGGGCGAGGTGGAATACCACCTAGAACTTCCCCCCTTAGTTGCACCGGGTGCACGATGTCTTCCACGTATCCTAGCTGAGGAGATACGTGCACGAACCTTCTCACATCATCGACCAAAGGGAGCTGGACATCGACGATGGGGCGACGTTTTCAGAGGTTCCAGTAGAGATTTTTGATCGACAGGAGTAGGTCCTTCGTGGGAGTTCGATACCTCTGGTGTATTTTCAATAAAATCACGGGAACTTCTAGGAGATCACATGGGAGCGGGAGGCTCTTATGCATTCTCAGTACGCCCACGTGTTCCCTTAGTTTGATTTGTGGTTTACGGAACGCAAAGCCCTGAGGTAAGGAGAATGTAAATACCCAGAAATTCCATTTTATTGTTTTTAATTATATGATGATTTTATAATTCCCCAAAATTGAAGGCGTGTAATTCCAAGGCCCGGTGTGTCCGAAATGAATTTCCAAACTTTTTTCGGGTACGTTCAGTAAATGTATGAGCGGGTTTTTTTAACTTTTGAACCAGGGCATGGAATTGAAATCTGAGGGCACTGTTGAACTTGTAGAAGGAATATTCACATAAAGAGACCTTCACCTAGACCATAGTAGGTCGAAGGAAGATGCTAGTTTTTTCACTTTTTTGTTGAAGAATAAAAATATAATTGTTTAAAATTTTATTTTTATTTTGAAATCCCAAGTGAATGTTATAAATATGGGGACCACCATATTTTATAACCTCTGAATTTGAAATTAATACGGTGACCATATGAACCCTCTTAATGGGGGAGAAACCGCTCAAATCACCATTAATTCATTTCCTCCATTTATTTGAGCCAATAAAATTGATATAATTAAATATGACAACACCCCATTTAATTTTTAGATCCAACCAACAATTAATGAAATGTGTCAGCATTTTTAATGGTGCTAACATTATTATTCTACCTAATTTAAATTAATATGTTGGCTATTCCTCATTTTGGTGGAATTGTGGAAAGTATTGGCAAATGGATAATCTTTGGAGATTCGTTGAGAAACTCATCCTTCAATGAAGATTTCTCTATCCAATGAGGAATGTATTCAACTATGATGAATTGAAGAACAAGCCCCAGATCAGAGGTGTGTATCGGGCATGACGAACGTCGACATCTTCAAATTCTTTCTCACACCATCATCAACTAACCTTCAAGGTAGGGGGGTTGTTTGAATTTTATTCCCCTTACCCATTCCTGATAATTCTTTGTAAAATAAAGAGGGGATTATAGCCGCTAGCTACCGCTCAAACGCAGAGAGTACGTACATTCTAAACAATCATGGTCCGACATCTCTAAAAATCATCTGTTTAATTGTTGTGTTCTTTGAGATGGAGGAGGAGAGCAACCAACATCGATGGAGCACTAGAACAGCGGTCAGCACCAACGCCGTCCATGAAAAAGGCGATGGCACAACCACACTGCCCTGCGGCCTCTGCTGCCTGTGGCTTCGTGCCACCGGTGATGGCCGCCACCCTAGGGCCTCCGTCGCACGTGGCCTCACGCCGCCCGTGGCCGCCGCTGGCCCGTGGCCTCCGACCGCCCGTGGACACCGCCGCCCCCCATCCCCGCCCCGCCCCACAGCCTCCGCCTCCTGGCGGCTTCGCGCAGCCCCCAGAATCCGCCACCCCGCGGCCTCTACCGCCCAGCGGCCTTGCACCATCCACGACCTCTCGCTGCCCAGGCCGGGCCAGAACCAGCAGGTCGGGCCGGGTCAACCCGAACTGGGTTGTCCTCGGCTGGGATGGGCCGACCGGGTCGGACTAGACCCGGACCAGATTCGACCCTATACTCTCTTTTGGCCATAACATTGGCACCGAGCGTCTGTTTTACACACCGTCTGCGGCACCAGAAACCATGGGGCGAGACCATACGTTTGGTATATGTCACTTGAGATTTTGATAAAGTTGGGGTATGGTTGGGTTGGATCGAACCCGAATCCAACTGGGCCCTTGGAACTAAAAGGCTAATAACATATAGACCGGGCGTCTGATTGATGCATCGTATGTTGTGTTGAGACCCCTAGGACATGGAGGTCCTTTGGGTTACTTCTTGTTGGAACTTCATGGCAGTTGGAGTATCGAACAGTTTATTGAAGAGAGGACCCTCCTGGAGATGAGCATGCTTAGTGCTGGAAACCAGTAGCTGGCTGTGACATGAAGAAATAATAGCGATCCTGTGTACGTCATCACCGATCAATCCTGTGTGGGTCAGCACCGTGCGATCCTATGTGGGTTAGAACCGTGCGATTCTATTTGGATCAGTTCTGAGCGATCCTGTGTGGGTCAACACTGAGTGATCCTATGTGGGTCAGCGCTGAGCGATCCTGTGTGGGTCTGACGATTTACTGGAAATGTACTAGGGTCATGTGCGTGTCTGACGACGTATTGGAGATGTATAAGGATCCTGTTTGGGTCTGACGATGTACAAGCAATGTACTAGGATCATGTGTGGGTCTGACGAGGTACTGACGAGGTACTAGGATCCTGTGTGGGTTAGACGATGGACTACAATCCTCTGTGGGTCTGATGATGATTAGGGATCCTTCGTGGGTCTGCATCTTAATAGAGCAATATCATTCAATAGTTACATCTAATCATATCAACAATTGTACCTAAGAAATACCTGGTGTGAGATGAGTATGTACCTGAGCAGTACATTCCATTATGGTAATACCTTGGTGGTATTCTTCTGTGTGGCGTACCATAGTGGTACTTACCATCGTGGTACTCCATCCTTTTTGGAACAGTTGTTCTTTGGGATTTTGAGTTAGACTCTCTGTTTCCTCATGATTGAGATGGGTATACTTGATAACTTAGGTATATGTATGGGCATATCCCTAATTAGGGTTGTCAGTTGATTTCTTGCTTTGTGGTTTATCCTTAGTGGATTTTGTGAGACCAAGCGGGTCTCGGGGTCCCTACATAGTATCATTATACTCACCCCTGCATGGGCTATTCCCGCACCATGTTGTGTTTTTTGCAAGCGATATACAACGCTGATCGAGGATAAGGGTACTAGGGATAGGTGGGGCCAAGATGTGGACCATACGACATGAATATATGTAGAGGAGAAAAGTGGATGTGGAGGGTTGAGGAGGCGATCTGTACCTACCCTTCAGGTAGGAACCACGTAAGACTACCCAGTAGTTTCCTTTCTTTTTCTTCAGTTGTTTTGTATTTCAGTTGTACTTGTACTATTACTATTGAGATTGTATTTTGGACCCTTTTTTTCTTTCATCACTCTTTTTTCTATACATTTGACTTGTGTTCGTATCTTGTTGTGTGCTTGGTTGTGTGTGTTTATAGGTTATAAAGGAAATTCCTTCCCAGTTATAGAAAATATGCCTTTCGGTGCTAGATGTCTGCCCTTAGCCTATAGAAGGTGGGCTAGGGGATGTCTTGGCATGGGCCCCAGGGGACGGGTCATAACATTCCATCCACCAACAAATAGATATGTCACGACCCGTCCTCGGGGCCTGTGTCGTGACTACCCAAAGCCCGCCTTCCATAGGCTAGGGGCTGGTGACTAGCACCATGGGGTAAATCCCGGTAAAAGGGAAGGAATTGCCTTTGTAAAGTAAACCACAAACACCACAGAGTAAGCAGGAAGAAGTAAACACTATGTAAAAACTGGTACAACAGTAGGTGTGGAAAAGTAAGTGGGCCAGTATACAAACCCAAACTGAAAGTAAAGTACAACTGGAAAGGGAAAACAACAACTGAAAAGTAAAGATGCAACGTCAAGCTGTCCACTGGAAATCCCACCTGAAGGGTGGGTACAGATAGCCTCCACTGCTCCTCGGGTCCAACCGACCACCCCGAGTACGTCCCGCCCAGTGGTCCACCTCCAGGTATCATCCTGCTCCGCAAGCCTCAACCACGATCAGCGCTGTCCGTCGTCTGCAACCAACACAACGTAGTGTGGGCATAACCCATGTAGGGGTGAGTATAAGCTACTCAGTAGGGACCCCGAGACCCCCGAAGGTCTCCCAGAATCCACAAAGAATAATCTACAAAGAAAAGATACAATCACGAAGTAACATCCGACACTGCTTAGGTATATGCCCATACATATACCTAAGTCATCAATTCTCGTTCGGCTCCAACATCAGAGCCTTAGTACAACCCATTCCACACACGAAAGCAAAACGTAAATCCACACAGGATAGCACAACACAATCCACATAGGAAAGCAAAATAGGATTCAGCTCACACAGGTATACTTCTTTATATGACAATAAAGATGACCAGATATTGCCACTAACTCATCTAAGTCATCAGACCCACAAAGGATCGATAGATACTAACCCCCGAAATGACCCACAAAGGATCTGACCCTCAAAGTATCGATAGGTAACTAACCCCCGCAAAGACCCACACAGGATCTGTAGGCGCTGGCCCACACAGGACCGTTGAGCGCTAACCCACACAGGATCGAACCCACACAGGATCGGTAGCACTGATCCACAAAGGATCGCTGAGTGTTGTATTCGTCGTTGAATCCACTGAGAATCTCTGCACAGTCGTCGTCGAATCCACTGGGGATCTCTGCACAGTCGTCGTCATCGTCGCAGTCGCAGCCAGCTCTAGGTCTCCCGTACACAGCAAGCTCGTTCGGGAGGGTCCGCTCCACGAGTCGAGAGGCTGATACATCAACTGACACATATTCCAGATTTGATGTATCCAAAAGTTTTTTAACGTCAACAGGAACTCAATGTCGCAGACGGCGCGTCAATCGGACGCCCGGTCTGATAGTTATTGGCTTTTTCGTCCCAAGGGCCCGGTTGGTTTTTAAGTTAAAACCAACCCGACCATACTCCACCTACATCCAAACCTCAGACGGAGTAAGGCCAAAGATCTGTCTCACTTAGAGGAATCCAACCAAGTTGACGGCACGTCAATCGGACGTACGGAGCTCAAGTCATTAGTGTTTCTACTCCGAGGGCCCGGTTGGTTTCGTGTACGAACCAACCCGGCCGAACCCAAAGTACTCCAAAACCTTGAGTGCGATATACCGAAACGATCGTCTCGATCCAAGGATAGCATCGCCGCTGACAGCGTGTCGATCAGAGGCACATAGCTCATGACATAGGAAAAAGACCGAAAAGGTCTGAAAAAGGGGGGTCTGGGCCCGGACCGACCCGGCCCAACCCCCCCCCCCCCCGCGGGTCGGCCCGAACCGGGTCGACCCGACCCGGGTCCGGGTCCGACCCCACTGGGCGTGACCCGTCCCGGCTGGCGCGACCTGACCCGGCCCAGCCTGGGCCTGACCTGGCTGGCCGGTTGGCCAGCGGGTCAGCTCGGCTGTTACGGCTGAGCCGCGGGTGGGGGGCGCACTGCCCCCACGTGAGGAAGCCGCGACCCCGCGTGGAGCCGCCCTTGCCAGCAGACGTGGCAGTCGGTTGCGTCCCGTGCTCCTCCGTCGGTCCCGCACGGTCGCGAGACGACCGGCCCGCCGCCGCGGCTGAAGCCGCGGCGGGTCTCCACGGCGGCGCGCCGACGGTTTGCTCTGCGGACCACCGGACGAGTTCCGGTGGTCAGAAAATTACGCCGTCTTCACCAAAGGTCCTCCCGGGGTCTGTTCTTCACTGCGAGGACCCCGCGTCGCCCGTACAGCTTGCTTTGTCGACGTCCTCCATTTCACACATCAAGAACGAAAGGGGCGGTGGGTTCAGACTTGTTTGTTAGTCCGCATCCACCGCATTAGCAGTTTGAAAGTCTCAAAACAATTATTTAATCAACACCGCGGGTATAAATCACAAATATTTAAATAAAACAAACCCCTACCTTGTCGTAGTCGTCGAACGAGAGTTCTTCGCGGAATTGACAGTCGCGGAAGAAGAGGATAGTCGCGTCGTGGAAGGGCATCGCGTCGTCGCGGAACACGACGTCACATCGACGATCTCAAGCAGTTGATGATCAGAGATTGTTGTGGGGAAGAAACGTCGTGGAGGAAGCTACGCAGAAGGAGAATCATCGGCGTCACGGAACACGGCGTCGCGTCGTCATTCATCGAGGGTTCGGAATTTTTCGCGTTCTTCGCGTTCTTCGCGAAGGAGGATGAAGATCTCAAGCTTTAGAGTCTTCTCTATATCCTCTCAACGAGCAATCCTCAAGAAAGACATGCGTTGGTCTTATTTTATTAACATGCCAACAATTTGAAAAACAAGTTAAGAAACGAACCATTAATTCGGTGAATTAATGGTAACGTCTTAACAGTCAAATTAATAGGAGCGTTAAGAGTTTTAGAAAACATACCAGTTGACTTTCATTAAAGAGAAGTTTTCGCGGGTGCGTTACTTAGAGGAAAAGAAACGGTGGGGCTCGTGCGGTCCCCACATCACAAATATCTTACCAAGTGGGTAGGATATTTTGGATTTCACCCTATCCGCTTCAACTTAGCTTAAGTGGCTTTAAGTGGCTTTAAGTGAAATAAAATAAAGTTGTCGCACCACTTTATTTTATTTTCTTCACTTAACCCCCAAAAAATTAAAAACCACACCCGAGCAAAAACCACTCCAGAAAAGGCGTTTCTAAGAAAATACCGGTGCTGCGATTCCATCGGTGCCCTCAGAATTCGATTCTGAGCACTGGTTCAAATGTTAGAAAAACCCACTCGTCCGTTCACTAAACGTACCCAAGCCAAACTTCAGAAAATGATTCCAGGCACACCGGGCCTCGGAATCAGGTGCCGTCAGAAAATACATTCTTGTAAAATTCCAATGAAAAATAAGAAAAAAAAATCCTTGAATTTTACGGGTCTTTACATCACTCCCACATCAGGGATTTACGTCCCCATAAAGATACATCATAAACTAGGGAAACAAATGTGGGTACTGAGCACACATCTGAGCCTCCCACTCCCAAGTGCTCTCCTAGAGGTTCCTGTGCAGCCATCTGATGCGCACAAGAGGAATCGATTGTCCACATAGGACCCGCTTCTGTCGATCCTCGATCTCCACTGGGACCTCCCAAAAGTCACCCCATCATCAACATCTATCTCCCCATGGTCAATGATATGCGTCAGGTCGTGCACGTGTCTCCTCAACTGAGATACGTGGAAGACGTCGTGAAACCGGTGCAACTGAGGTGGTAGAGCCAGGCGATAAGCCACCTCGCCAATCCTGTTGAGGAACTGGAATGGCCCGATGAAGCGTGGAGACAACTTGCCGCCTCAGCCAAATCTCTATAATGCACATCGAGGTGAGACACGTAAGAAGACGTCGTCGCCATCGTCGAACTCTAGTGGCCTCCGCCTCCTGTCAGCATAAGACTTCTACCGGCTCTGAGCTGTCCTCATCCGCACCTGGATGACCTGGACCTTCTCTGTCGTGGCCTGGACCATCTCCGGTCCCACAAGTGCTGACTCCCCAGGGTATGTCCAGCACAAAGGAGATCTGCAAGGTCGAACGTTCAACGCCTTGTATGGTGCCATCCCGACGGTGGAGTGGTAGCTGTTGTTGTATGCAAACTCCACCAAGGGTAGGTGGTCCTCCCAGCTACGACCAAAGTCGAGGACACATGCGCGGAGCATGTCCTCGAGAGTCTGAATTGTCCTCTCTGTCTGACCATCCGTCTGAGGGTGAAAGGCGGTGCTAAGACGTAGCTGTGTCCCGAATGCCTCCTGCAACCCCTTCAAAAGCCGGGAAGTAAAGCGAGCATCTCGATCGGAGATGATAGATGATGGCACACTGTGAAGCCATACAATCTCCTGAACGTACAGATGTCCCAAGCTCTCCACTGAGCCCTACTCTCTGATGGGTAAGAAGTGAGCCGACTTGGTGAGTCGGTCGACAATCACCCAAATGGAGTCGTGACCTCTGGAAGTGCGTGGAAGTCCAGTCACGAAGTCCATAGATATCCCGTCCCACTTCCACTCCGGGACCTCCAAGGGCTGTACCAAGCCTGCTGGTACCTGATGCTCTACCTTCACCTGCTGGAAGGTGAGACATCGAGAAACAAACTCCGCCATAGCCTTCTTCATTCCTGGCCACCAGTGTTGTCGTCTGAGATCCTGGTACATCTTCGCCACTCCAGGATGTACCGCCAAAGGAGAAGTGTGAAACTCTCTCATCCCCTCCTCCCTTAAAGAAACTGGTACTAAGGTACGTCCTCTGAAAAGGATGTTGTGCTCTGCTCCAAAAGAGAACCCATTAGGTGCCTGTCCTGAGGATATCTGTGCACGCCGCATCTCATAGTCAGCGTCCCTATGATGTGCCTCTCTGACCCGCTGTAGTAGTGGAGGAGAGACTGTGAGTGACTGAAGGAAAGATGATCCATCTCTATCCACAAAGGATATCCGCAAAGCGGCTAGCTGCTATGTCTCCTCCTCGAGTAGATGAATAACCGTCCTCTTGCTGAGAGCATCGGCTACCACGTTCCCCTTCCCATGAGAATAGACTATCTCAAAGTCATAGTCCTGGAGGAACTCGAGCCATCGCCGCTGTCTCAGGTTCAGGTCCATCTGAGAAAATATGTACCTGAGACTCTGATGGTCAAAAAAGATTGTAAAGCGCTCGCCCATCAGATAGTGTCACCATGTCTTCAGATCGAAGACCACAACTTCTAACTCCAGGTCATGGGTAGCGTAGTTCTGCTCATGCGGCCTCAACTGACATGATAAATAGGCGATCACTGCTCGTTCCTAAATCATGACACATCTGAGTCCGGTCCCTGATGAATCGCAGTAGACTACGTACCCAACTCCCTCCTCTGGAAGCCTCAAGATAGGGGCTCTGGTCAATCTCTGTCTCAGCTCCTGGAAGCTCTGCTGACAACTGTCTGACCACACAAAGGGTTTCCCCTTTTTCTTAAGAGCTGAGAGTGGTGTCGTAACTCTGGAGTAGTCTAGAAAAAATCTCCGATAGCATCCAGCTATTCCCAAGAAACTCCGCACCTCCGTCATGCTCTTGGGTGGCTCCCAAGCTAGCACTGCCTCGATCTTCGTAGGATCCACTGCAACTCCCGCCTCAGAGATGACGTGTCCCAAGAAGTGGACCTCACATATCCAGAACTGACACTTCGAGAGCTTTCCATAAAGCTGGTTCTCTCAGAGTGTGTCTAGTACAACCCATAAGTGGTGGGCGTGCTCCTCCTCAGTCGTCGAGTATATCAAAATGTCGTCGATGAAGACCACGACAAATAGATTGAGGTACGGATAAAAGATCATATTCATGAGGCCCATGAACACCGCTAGAGCATTGGTTATGCAGAATGACATAACCAAGAACTCATAGTGGCCATACCGACATATGAAGGCCGTCTTCTCCATGTCCTCGTCCCGAACTCTAAGCTGATGATATCCTGACCTGAGGTCTATCTTCGAGAACCACCTTGCTCCATTGAGCTGATCGAAGAGGTCATCAATACTCAGTAGAGGATACTTTTTCCTCACATTCACCTGGTTCAGGCGACTATAGTCGACACAAAGTCGCAAGCTCCCGTCGGCCTTCTTGGTGAACAAAATCGGAGAAGCCCAGGGTGAAACACTTGGTCGGATGAATCCCTTTCCCTACAAGTCCTCCAACTGTACCCATAGCTCTCGAAGCTCAGTGGGGGCCATCTGATACGCTAGAGTCGATATCGGGGCTGTCCTGGGGTACATGTCAATATAAAAGTCTACCCCTCTATGAGGAGGTAGTCCTGGAACGTCGTCGGGAAAGACGTCCGTATACTGATCCACCAATGTAGGAAAACTAGGACTCCGCACGTCAAATGCTCCTAGGATGAGGCTAGCGAACTGATGAGTGATGGGCTATCCTCTCCTTTGCGGAAGTACATCCTATGCTGCAAAGGCTCCCTTCTCACCAGTGAAGGTGAACCTACTCCCGTCGGTGCGTACACATCGCACCTTACGCCTAATACAGTCAATCTGTGCATGGACTATAGATAACCAATCCATGCCCAAGATGACGTCGTAAGGCCTCGACGCCGCTACAAGAAGATCCCAGCCGAAGCTCTCGCCTCCTAGATTAAGCTCACACTACCGGCACTAGTGCGTAATCATCAAGTCTGCTCCCGTAGGAGTCTCTAGCTGTAAGGATCGAGCCAACGACTCTGTCAGAATCTCCAAGCTCCGAACAAGGGAAGCGACTATGAAAGAGTGACTCGCTCTTGTGTCTATAAGAACTACATCAAGGGTGGAATAGACACAGAAAGTACCTCGAATCATCTCGGGAGCACCGTGGTCGTAGGCCTCCGCTGCCTGGAGATGTGTCTGTCTCTGCCCGCCAGCTCCCTGTGGCCTGGGTGGACATCCTGGTGGTGGTGGTGGTAGAGCCTCAAAGCGTGACCCACCACCTGCTGCTCGGCCAGCTCCTCTGCCTCGTCCGCCTGCTCCCTGCGGACCGCCACAGTCGAACCTATGACTCTGCCTAGGTGGCCCCTCAACCGTCTGCTTCTCCTCGGAATGGTGGTTCGGGCAGTCACGAGCCATGTGGCCTTGCCCGTCGCATGTGTAGCACTACCTGCCTCTCGAAAGATAGACTCCACGCTATGTGCCCTGCACTGCTGAGCTAGTGTCCTAAGGTCGTCTGCGTGGGGGTCTGGTCTGCCTAGACCCATGAGTCATCCGTCGACTCCCTACCATAGAAGAATCTGCTCTGTGCCTCCCCGTGGTAGGTCTTGCTGCTGATGAAGGCACAACAAGGAAGCTCTCGGTCAAAAGGGCTCGCTCCAGTACTCCTGCCTGAGTCGGAATGTTGAGGGAGATCAGCGATGCCCTGATCTTATGTCTCAATCCCTACTCAAAGGTTAGGGCCCGGAAGAATGGGTCACATACCATGTCTGTCGAGTAGCGTGAGAGATCTGTAAATCTCGTTGAGTACTGGGTGACTGTCAAACTACCCTACCGCAGCTGAAGAGGCTTCTGGATGTGTACCGCACGGAGGGTGGCCGGGGCGAACTCTGAGCGGAAGAGGCTCTCAAAGTCTGTCCAGAGAAGAGATGCCTCATCCTGCACCTGGAGCATCAAGCTCCACCATCGGCCCGCTGCTGCGTGCAGTAGGCTCGCTGCGAGGATCACCATGAGGTCTACTGGTGTCCTCACTAATTGGAAAACTCGTACAACTGCCTCCAGCCAGTCCTCGGCTGCCTGGGGGTCCATCTCCCTGCGGAACCGGGGTGGTCACTGGCGCTGGAACTCATGTAGTGCACTAAGGTGACGTGCATCATCAGCAGCTGGGGCTGGAAGCATCAGTGGCTCTGCGGGTAGAGGTACCGCTAGTGCCTCTGCTGTCGAAGGTCCATGCACCGAGGCCTCGTCACTCGGTGGGCTGTTGTCACGCTCAACTCTCGGAACCCTAGCTGGCTGCCGTCATGGGGCCATCCTGAAAAGGAAACAGGTACACCGTGGTCAGAACAGTATACCTGGTGAGCTGACACAAAGTAATCAAAAAGAAAACTTGAAACACACATGCAATCAATGTTTTCCTGCATTAAGTCAGAAATCAGAAATCAGGGTCCTGGTGTTTGGATATGTCGGCCGCCGCACCAACACTGGACTCCCTAGACTAATAACCACACCCAATACGCTTAACATTATTTCTTCACATAGAAAAGATCAGATTCCCAAGGTTCTGCGGTAGAACCGAACTCCTTTGATACCAATTTGTCATGACCCGTCCTCGAGGCCCGTGCCGTAACTACCACAAGCCCACCTTCCATAGGCCAGGGGCTGGAAACTAGAACGAAGGAATAAATCCATGTAAAAGGGAAGGCATTGCCTTTGTAAAATAAACCACAAACACCACAGAGAAAGAAGGAAGAAGTAAACACTAAGTAAAAACTGGTATAATAGTAAGTGCAGAAAAGTAAGTGGGCCAGTATACAAACCCAAACTGAAAGTAAAGTACAACTGGAAAGAGAAAACAACGACTGAAAAGTAAATCCGCCACATCGAGCTATCCACTGGAAATCCCACCTGAAGCGTGGGTACAGATAGCCTCCACTACTCCTCGGGTCCAGCCGACTGCTCCGAGTACGTCTCGCCCAGTGGTCCACCTCCAGGTACCATCCTGCTCTGCAAGCCTCAACCACAATTAGCGTTGTCCGTCGTCTGCAACCAACACAACGTAGTGTGGGCATAGCCCATGCAGGGGTGAGTATAAGCTACTCAGTAGGGATCCCGAGACCCCCGAAGGTCTCCCAGAATCCACAAAGGATAATCAACAAAGGAAAGATACAATCATGAAGTAACATCCGACACTTCTTAGTTATATGCCCATACATATACCTAAGTCATCAATTCTCGTTCGGATCCAACATCCGAGCCCAAGTACAACCCAGTCCACACAGGAAAGAAAAACGTAAATCCACACAGGGTAACACAACACAATCCACATAGGAAAGAAAAACAGGATTCATCTCACACAGGTATACTTCATCATATGATGATAAAAATGACCAGATATTTCCATTGACTCATCTAAGTTGTCGGACCCACAAAGGATCGATAGATACTAACCCCCGCAATGACCCACAAAGGATCTGACCCTCAAAGGATCGATAGGTAACTAACCCCCGCAAAGACCCACACAGGATCGGACCCACACAGGATCTGTGGGCGCTGGCCCACACAGGACCGCTGAGCACTGACCCACACAGGATCAGACCCACACAGGATCGGTAGCACTGATCCACAAAGGATCGTTGAGTACTGTAGTCATCGTCGAATCCACTGAGGATCTCTGCACAGTCGTTGTCGAATCCACTGAGAATCTCTGCACAGTCGTCGTCGTCGTCGCAGTCGCAGCCAAATCTATGGTTCCCGCACATAGCAAGCTCATTCGGGAGGGTCGGCTCCACGAGCCGAGAGGCTGATACATCAACTGACACATAGTCCAGAGTTGATGTATCCAAAAGTTCCGTAATGTCAACAGGAACTCAACGTCGCAGATGGCACGTCAATCGGACGCCCGGTCTGAGAGTTATTGGCTTTTTCATCCCAGGGGCCCGGTTGGTTTTTAAGTTAAAACCAACCCGACCATACTCCACCTATGTCCAAACCTCGGGCGGATTAAGCCAAAATATCCTTCTCACTTAGAGGAATCCAACCAAATTGACGACACGTCAATCGGACGTCCGGAGCTCATGTCATGAGCGTTTCCGCTCCGAGGGCCCGGTTGGTTTCATGTACGAACCAACCCGGCCGAACCCAAAGTACTCCGAAATATTGACTGCAATAAACCGAAACGACCGTCTCGATCCAAGGATCGCATCGCCACTGACATAATGTCGATCGGAGGCCCGTATCTCAAGATACGGGCAAAAGACCGAAAACGTCCGAAAACGGGGGGTCTGGGCCCAGACCGACCCGGCCCAACCCCCCCCCCCCCCCCCCCCCCCGGGTCGACCCGACTCGGGTCCGTGTCCGACCCTGCCGGTGCGACCCGGCTGGCCTGTTGGCCAGCGGGTCGGCTCTGCTGTTACGATCGAGCAGCGGGCGGGGGGCGCGCTGCCCCCGCGTGAGGAAGCCGCGGCCCCATGTGGGGCCGCCCTTGCCCGCGGATGTGGCAGCCGGCTGCGTCCCGTGCTCCTCCGCCGGTCCCGCGTGGTCGCGGGATGGCCGGCCCGCCGCCGCGGCTGAAGCCGCGGCGACTATCCACGGTGGCGCACCGGCGGTTTGCTCCGCGGACCACCGGACGAGTTCCGGTGGTCGGAAAATTACGTCGTCATCGCCAACGGTCCTCCCGGGGTCCGTTCTTCACTGGGAGGACCCTGTGTCGCCCGTGCGGCCTGCTTTGTCGATGTCCGCCATTTCGCACATCAAGAACGAAAGGGGTGGTGGGTTCAGACTTGTTCGTTAGTCCGCACCCACCGCGTTAGCGGTTTAAAAGTCTCACAACAATTATTTAATCAACACCATGGGTATAAATCACAAAGATTTAAATAAAACAAACCCCTACCTCATCGTAGTCATCGAATGAGAGTTTTTCACGGAATTGACCGTCGCGGAAGATGATGATCGTTGCGTCGCGGAAGGGCGTCACATCGTCGCGGAACACGGCGTCGCGTCAACGATCTCAAGCAGTTGATAATCAGAGATTGTTGCGAGGAAGAAACGTCACGGAAGAAGCATCGCGGAAGGAGAATCGTCGGCGTCGTGGAACACGGCGTCGCGTCGTCGATCTCCGAGGGTTCGGCGTTCTTTGCGTTCTTCGCCTTCTTCACATTCTTCGTGTTCTTCGCGTTGTTCGCGTTCTTCGTGAAGGAGGATGAAGATCTCAAGCTTTAGAGTCTTCTCCAAATCCTCTCAACGAGCAATCCTCAAGAAAGACATGCGTTGTTATTATTTTATTAACATGCCAACAATTTGAAAAACAAGTTAAGAAACGAACCATTAATTCGGTGAATTAATGGTAACGTCTTAACTGTCTAATTAATAAGAGAGTTAAGAGTTTTAGAAAATGCACCAGTTGACTTTCATTGAAGATGAATTTTCGTGGGTGCGTTACTTAGAGGAAAAGAAACGGTGGGGCTCGTACGGGCACCACCTCACAAATATCCTACCAAGTGGGTATGATATTTTGGATTGCACCGTATCCGCTTCAACTTATCTTAAGTGGCATTAAGTGGCTTTATGTGAAATAAAATAAAGTTGTCGCACCACTTTATTTTATTTTCTTCACTTAACCCCCAAAAAATTAAAAACCACACCCGAGAAAACGCAACTCCAGAAAAGGAATTTCTAAGAAAATACTGGTGCAGTGATTCCATCGGTGCCCTCAGAATTCGGTTCTGAGCACTGGTTCAAAAGTTAGAAAAACCCGCTCGTCCGTTCACTGAACGTACCCGAGCCAAACTTCGGAAAATGAATCCGGGCACACCTAGCCTCGGAATCAAGGGCCGTCAGAAACTGCGTTCTTGTAAAATTCCTAAGAAAATTAAGAGAAAAATTTCCTTGAATTTTACGGGTCTTTACAAGATAGGATATTGGAACATACTATATAGGTGCATGAGGATATGTAGTCGGCATGTGTTCTGGACATTAGTGGGTCATGGGAGAAGATCTTGGATTTAGTGGATTTCTCCTATAGAAACATACAATAGGAAACTATACAGATGAAACCATAAAAGTATCATTATGGTATGTCATATAGAACATAGTTATGACGGATGGTGGATGGTTAGTTTTAGTTGTTGGGACCAAGTCTGTTAAATGAGACATTGAATTAGGTTCAACTGATTTGGAAGCAAATGGATTTTTCTTATAATAGACCAAAGTAGTATGATGATAGGCACCGATGAAACCTAATGTTTAAAAAGGAATGTCATATATTTCTTAAGCTGTACCTTAGATTGGATCACCATAGGATACAATTATTGTGCTTGTTGGTGCCCAAGATTGTCATACTATTTGAGATTTTAGGGAGAATTGGTTCGGTGGCAAACTAATTGGATATTTTTTAAAAAATAAAACAAAATGCAAGAAGTTTTCCATGTATCACAACATCAACAATATCACCCCTACACTTCTCATGTGATCAATGTGGTTGACTTTGAGTTGAGGTAGAGGAATCCTTTTAGGGGATTCCAATTTGTGTGTTGGATCATAGTGGAAACGTGTTGCAGGGAAATACCATACATATAATTCATGTTTTGTAGAAACATGTGCATATGTATGAGGAGAAATAATAAAGTCGATGAAGATATATGGGCTCATTGGTTTGATCTTTTTGTCCCATAATCTTAGAGATTCTTGGAAGTGAATCTCGAGGATGAGCTATTTTAAAATTGGGGGTATAGTATGCTAACCATTTATGGAGATGTCTCATGATCATTTATTGTTACTCTTTTTCCTTGTTTTGAGTTATTTTCATTTTGGTTTTACCATGGGGTGTGTGTTTTTGAATTGAGAGAAAACATAAAGGAATGATGATTTTGTATGGATGGCACACGGTTAGAGAAAACTACGCACCATTGGCCATCAAACCATGCAACCCTGGATATAGGGGAATTATATGGTTGGTGTGTGGTTTTTAAAACTGTGTTCCCTATTATAATTTACCATGAACCCCTAAAATAACATGTACATGGTTTAGGAACATGATTCAGTAATATTGTGTGCCTCTTTCAATCTAACCATTCATGATAATTAAGTTCACCATATTTTAATTTTTAAATTCCACCGAGCCTCTGAAACTAACTTATTTTACCATCCAGTTGACTTTAGGAGGATTATCACATTTTTTGAGATCTAATAACAAATTCCAATCCCTCCCATATGAGTTATTTGAAATTTGATTCCTCAATCGAAGGTCCACTCCTCTCCTGGTATGTGAATCTTATCATAGTTCTTCACTTATTATTTTTGAGTTCCTCTTATATTTTTTTTTCGATGTAATCCTCTATTTTTAATAGATTTTTATCTATTTAGTGATGTCTAGATCTATGATTATATATAAGATATTGATTTATAAGAACATTGTTTCATTAATCATGATTTATGTTTTTGAGATTCAGATCTAGATATACATCATTGTGCCACTCATTTTTTGGGGATTTCCATTGGGAAATTACTCTTTGATGAATTGGGGTAGGTGATCTAATATTAAATTCCAATTATTGTGATTTTGATACATGTATGCAAATTTTATAATTTCTATCATTCATTATCCATTGGAAATCTTAAATTAAGTTAATTAGTGGGGAAATTTTATTAATTTTAGTATAGTGGAAATATATAATTAATTTTGTAATTAATTATGAGATTTAGGGGATGTCGAATTAGATAATTAATTATAGGATTGAATATGTGATTTATGGATTATAATTTAGATAATTAATTTGAGAATTAATTATGAGATATTGAATTGGTTAAATTGAGATAATTAGCCATGTAATAATTTATTTCCTTTTGATATTATTAATTGAGATAATTAATTGTAGGATTAATTATTGGATATTGATATTATAGATAGAGACAATAAATTTTGGACTTAATTATGTATAATAGAGATTGATAATGAGAGAATTAATTCTAAAAATTAATTATGGGATTCGAGTTTGTGAATTTTGGTGAATTTGTTGTTAAAATTTATTAATGGGTTTAACATAAACAATTACTTGTTGAATTAATTAATTGAAATTAAGTGATAAAATAATTGAAGAATTATTAATGGAAATTATGTGGATAATTGATTTTCGAATTAATTATGTATTGATGAATGGTAACATGGTCATTCGAATGTGAATTAATGAGTGGGAATATGGCCATTCTGATGTGTGGTTTCTGAATGGGATCATGGTCCTTCAAGTGTGATTTAAATAATGGTAACATGGTTATTCTAATTTCTGATGTATGAATGGTAACATGGTCACTCAAGTATGAACTTAAGAATTAGGACATGGTCATTATATTATGTGTAGTATGAATGATAGCATGTAATTCTAGTACGAATTAAAGAATGTTATATAAGGAACTCTGAGATGTGACCTCACTAGGGAATACATCGGGCTCCATCATGAGACGAAGTAGGGATTGAGATATGATATCACTTATAATACGTTAGGCTCTAGAATGATCCAAACATTGTATTATGATATGATATTACATGGGAACACTTCTGGCTCCTGCATGATCGAAAGATGGTATCAAGGAATGAGTATTCATGGGAACATAAGTGTTAAAGTGGATAAGTAATGAATTAATAATAATGTGATAACTTTTTTACTTATTCATTAATCTTATTTGTTTTTACAACTTCATACACATTTTTTTTGAATGGAAACTATTTTATACACCATTTATGGTGGCCTATTAAGTCATACTCACACCCTACATGGGCTTCCGGATTGGAACCTTAGTAGACTTTATAGTTTTAGGGTGTGTGAATGTCATAGGTACTATGTTAGATGGTTGATTTGGGGATGGATCTTGGATGAGGGAACCCTATGTGGTTTGGGACCCATTTAGGACTCAGTGATTTCTTTATTTTCAGTTTTAATATTAGACACTTGACACTTACATTAGAATGAAATGTTTTCTTCTTTAGTTGGATATTGTATTTTCTTCTTTGATTATCCTAAGATATAGGTATATTTATGGTAATATATTTATTTTATAGTTTTAATTTATTTCTTCTGGTGTATTACTCTGGTAAAAGAGGGTACACTATCCACATGACAGACTTATTAGACCATTTCATCTAGTTATAGGCCTCTGACATATGAGGAGGCGCATTAGAGGTCATGTGTTCAATCAGATCGGGGTACCAGTGTGTGGAACCCGATTTGGGATGTTACAAGATGGGAAGAGGCTCTGTAAAAACTCCACTTTTAATAGGAATCATGGAATCATACATTTATAAGGATTTGAGTATATTGAAGATATGAATTTGTCCACATGTAGAGGAGTTTTAAAGAGGGATATATGAATAAGGGGTCATGTGAATTTTTTATTAGGATGCTGTTTCCCAGAATAATACAAACACTATTGATTCTGTGGAGTAATCTAAGTGTTTATCTCTTGTGGAATAGATTACGTGTTCGATGTTGCACCATCGGGGTTATGTGATCCATCTTTGGCACTAAACATTTTTTTGAGGAAACATTATTGAAATAATTAGGTTTTGTTATTATAAGATCCTTAGAAATCAAGGAATACAATAGATAATCTTGACAGTACTCAATCTATAGGGATTAGAAGCCTAAAAAGAATAATTTAATTATTACATCATGTTGTTAAATTTGAGGATATAATATGATAAAATTATTTTGAAATTATCATCTTTCTAATAAGTTGATCTAGTGTGACAGAATCGTGGATATAAATGTCTTAACTCTCTTATTGGTGATAGAAGATCATCTGGATTAAAAGAATAATTGACTAATATATACAAGATAAATAGTGCCTCAAATCAAGAGTTACGATGAAAGAAATGTCTAGTGTCAGAAATACATATACTATCAATATATATATCCATTTAAGAAAATTAATTATTATAAACTATGGAAGATCCATTGTTAAATTAGTGAACGAGAGTGAAGAAGATGGAGTATCTGTTGAGTAAGAAGTAACCCAACCCTAAATCTTCTAAGTTCAGTATACCTCACACGGGGTGGCTATGACTAAACTATTTATCCATATAACTTGTAAATAATGTTTAATTCTATCACATTAACAAATCATCAGTGTGTTCTCATAGGATGTATCCCTTTTTTAACCATGTAAAATCAATTTTTAATATGTATGATTTACTTTTCTTTAAATTATTTTTATGTTTAAGTGATTTATCATACAAGTGTAACAGGACAAACACAGTTCCTTCTAATGTGGGAAGAATCTCTAAATGAAATATAAGATGAGTTTATAAAATTTTTAATTTAACCATCATCCTCATTGACACACCCTCTCAGGGTGTCTCTAGTTGTAACATATATTGTTTCATATCAGGTTCATAGAAATTCTATAAATATAAATCTCCCCAAATTTCATTCTCATACAATATATATTTTCTCATAATAATATTATTTATATTATTTACATATATTAATAAATAAATTCAATCATATGAAGAGATGATATTTCCATATCATCCAAAATAATCATATAATCATCAAGGTCTTCATTTACACTACCATTAAGGATCATGTTTTAATTCATTATTTGATATTTTAATGTTGTGATCATATCTTATCCATATGTATCATAGCTATGAATTAATTTATATGATTTCTATCATGAGAATGACATCATGCAGTTAGAATGTGGATCATCAATTCACATCATGAACCCTTCATTTCTCATTTGAATCATCTTTAGATTGATTTAGTTTTTTCTAGAATGATGATTTTTTTCAATAACTGTGATGTTTAAATAGTGAAAATACATACTCTTACATTGTATGATTCTAAACATAATTCATCATAATGATTCATTCATATATTTCTCATTTTCATACTTCTCAAAAATAATCCACCTCAAACTTTTAAAGTATTTAATTATAATTTTTTTAATAGTTCATTGAAATATACATTATCTCAATTTAATGATAAATTACCCTTATATTATCAATAATACTCCTTATAAAAGACTATAATAACACTTAAATAGTCACAATGGAAGTATAAACGATCATTACGATCCTAGAAAACAAATTTTTGAACTTATAGGATAACCCTAACAAATTCTCAATGTAAGGATAAAAAATCATTATGTTATAAAAAATTACCCATAGAAGGCCAGGGATTCATGTTTATATAGAGGTATATTACTCATACTGACTTTTGAATGATCCTTATGTCGTTGAACATTATACTTACATGTGTAATTCTTATCCTTCCACGCCAGACATTATCCTTCATTCTTTTATCCATTCAAAGTAAAATTTTATTTTTTTTGTGTTCGGAAGTTATCCATCTATATTTATACACATAACTAATTGTCTATAATTGTATATGAATTACAAAATGTTATCCAACTCATCTCAAAACATCTATAGCTCACCATAAGGTATTATTAAACACTTCCGAAAATCCAAAAAAAAAACAATCCCGTGATATATTTAACTTTGATTAAAGTAGTCATAATGATCAATAAACTGTGGATTATTTCATCATATTCCATGATGGAATTCACCTTGTTAATCCTGATATTTATTATTCTACATAGAAAAAAATTCCAATATAACATTAATCATGTTGTAGATAATATGTATTTATCTTTAAAAACATTACTTTTGTACAAGAATCACTTCAATAATCATCCCCAATTAAAATCCACATTAATTTGTTAATATAGGTTCTTCAGGAAGTATCACTTCTCATCATAGTTTGTTTTATTTTTTATCTTATCAACTATGCTATCCAATTATAACTCACCATTGTGATACTTTTAAGGTTGAATCCTAAACAATCCTATAGTAATAACCAAATTACTTTACAAACCGATATATTTACCACTATCAGCTTCACTTATTAACAATAAGTACAAACATTCATGAAGTATTTACTATTCGCACGACACTAAAACTACTAACTCTAAACCTATAATCTAATATCATAAGACTATGGTCCAAAAATTTTCATAGAATCATTAGGAAAGAGGTATATAAGGACACTATTTTGGTTAAATCGCAAAACGTCCATCACCTAACCCATCTATAATTTAAAACAAGAAATATCCCCTCATGTGTAATTACAAAAAAAAATAATTTATATGAATTGTTACATAGTAGTCCATTAATTATAAATTTAAACTACTCATAATTAACCATACATATATGAATTCATACTATAATCCTCCATTTTTATTATTCCAATACCTTACATGTCACAATATGGCCCCATATGAATGACTATAAAATTCAAAATAATGTTTATTATAAAATGTCCAAAAATGTGACATGCCATTTTATGTGGGATTGATCTACTATGGTTGAAATTCCCTTCATATAGACACATACTAATCCCCTAAAATGGGCTTGATCCTAACTCCAAACCACCTAACTCCTCCATATATTGTAATAAATTCAAAAGATTCCATATTTATGACCACAAACCATAGTATAACAAAGAAATGGTGGAAAATGAAAAGAACCTATTTTTCATGTTCTCAATTAATTCATGTTATTAATAAATCCCTTTCACAACTAGGGTAACTAGGGTAATTACTAGAATTTATTTCACTTATGCATATTATATATAAAAGTTATTCATGGGCAAGGAAATAAGATCCACTATAACATTTGTTTAATTTTCATCAAATTGATTCTTATGCATATCCTATGTGAATTTAACATGTCGCAGTCCACACCACCAATGGATATACCAAAAATGATGATGTGGATGTTCAAGAACTAACAAAAAGGATGAACACTACAATAAATACACTAATTTAGGAAGCAATAAATTAATAATTCACTTCTTACATGTGATTTTTAATATTGGATTCCTTATTTTTGTTTACCCCTCAACACATTCTCACTTTAAACCAAATGGAATAATAAAAAAACACAACACAAGGTGACACATGTTTTAGTTAGGGTATGGTTAATCGTACAGAAACATTGGATGCTACACATCACTATCTAATGACACATAAGAATAATTATACTTATGTAATTACTACCATGACACCACTACCATGAAACATGCTACCAAAAACTCAATCCCACCATCAATAATTGTTAAACAACTTAAATTCTAGATACCTATATTGTAATATTATCTTCATACTAATACATTATAAACCAAACTTGTGGAGATAAATCCATGCTAGTCCTCACCCAAACAATAGTCTAGATGAGGGTAGGTGACCCCTATCACCACTTAAAATTAATTTGGGTGTTATAAGAAATAAAAAATAAAACATATATTACTTTCCATGAAGTTGTAGAAGATGAAATCTCTTATATATTAAATTATATAATGCAACCACACTATGGTGATCCTATCAAGAAAGGATATCACCACCACCATGCTGCCTTGACCACTTCATGAGAAATTATTTATTCTCTAAGAATGATAATTTATTCTAGATCGAATTTAAGGAGGTATATTTGAAATAGAAATCCTATAGAATATCCAATATTCATAGGGTTACTCTTTCCATACCCCTAACTAGAATTTCCAAATGATTAAATAAGGATGATTCCAAATCACCAATGATCCCTTTCATTTAGTCCTGATAAAAACCACTTCCATCCCTAGATATATTCTCATTAGTAAGGGAAAACAACTAATCATACTAAGTACTTCCATATAGTGATAGATCCAATGACTTTGGATATCATCCTCAAATCACACATTAGGGTGGACCTCCCTATGATGACTTTAATAATAACCATTAATGTATTACCCATGGTAAATATAAAAAATCCATAACCATAGTGGTCATACCCACGGTAAACTATAAAAAGGATAATCTAGGGTCCCCATTATGTTTCCCTTTAAAATAGGTTCTCCCAATGGAAAATAGGATACTTTCTTAGATATCTTCCTAAGGGTGAAGTAAAAGCAGGTTTTTATGGGTGGTATCCCCCATTTTTATAGTTAAAAATATCCTCCCCATAGCATGAAAACTATCAAATAGTGATAGCCTCCCCATTTTAATATATGAATAGTATATTACTTTGAAGATCACCCCTTGTGTATCAATTATAAATTTCCTCCCCATGTTGATGCGGAATGAAAAAAAATTACCCTCTAATAGTGTCTAAACAACTTGAAACCTTTTAGGTCCTCCTTAATTGGATTGTAGAGCCCAAGTTGATTAGGATACCCCCTAGGGGGGGGGGGGTTAAACAATGGAACCTATCTCTAAAAATTCATTCTTGAATTAAATAACATTAAATTTTAAAGATATATATCCCCTCAATATTTTCTCTCTCCCCCTCGTATAACATTAGGAATAAAATAATTCTTAGAATACAAGGTTTTCCATTGTTCAGACTCAACATATGGTCCAACTCATACAAGTTTTTTTCATGTTCTGAGACTAGTATTTAATCTATAATTAAAATATATTATAGGATATGTGTATTACACATCTTTAAATCTTATTACAATTATACAAGGCTAGTCTAATATAACTATAGTGAACATACTTGTACATGAAAAACACCTAGAAATATATATAGTGTTGTTTACCCTCATACTACTGTTATTTAAATTTTCTTCTTTCGAATTATTGAATAAAATATTCCAATTATATTTATATTCCCATACAAAAAATGTATTATATTATTCTAAAAGGAGTTCCACAAACTAAACATGTTCTTTACACAAGAAAGAATTTAAAATCCTCTCATGAATGTTCTTTAGGATGATATTATATGCTTGAGATCATTTATGGAAAAAAAGTATTTTTTCTCCACAATAGATAGAACCAAATATTTAGTAGATTAATCCCCTTATCTTGACCTCTATTTATGTAAAAAATTATATTGGCGGTCAATATTCACCAGTTTCACCCTCTTAGATAGTATATTGAATCGATTCTCTCTCATGCCTAATATTCCATATTTATTATTTTAATTTATTATATTTATAAATTGATAATAAATTGAAAATAATATTTTCTTAATTCTAACATAAATTCAATTAAGTATGGTCATAGAATTTTTTTTTAAAAAAAAGTAGTTTGAATATGTATAAGACGTTTTAATATTTCTTCACAAATATTGAATAAATTAATATGAATTTGAATTTAGATAAATCCAATGATTTCATAGGAAATTATTATAATATAATCTAATTTTAATTCAATACAAAATACACATTTACAACATAAATTGTTTGAGATTTTGATATTTGGAATCATGCCGTACGACAAGGAATCATTAGATACAATATAGGCTCACTCAATCATACTATATTAGTGAAACTTTGAATATTTACAAAACCAATAGAGAAATTTTGTAAACTTGATAAAATATATTTAATCATTTAAAATTATGAACCATCATAGATTCTAAACCATCAGATAATGGGAACTATCTACTTTAACAACATAACAATCTGTGCATAAGAAAGCTTTAGTACATTTTTATAAACTCATCCTTCTAGGATTCAGACTAAACATTTCAAGTGGGGTTAACCTTCAATGAAAATTTACTTTTATTATCTATTAATCCAGGAAATGAATATACCTCATAAAATCATCAAGACTAAGTTCCTTCTATACACCAAATAGTGTCTAATTTTTTTTTGAAATCTCTTGGTATCCTTAACAAACAAATTATAATATATGAAAAACACTTCCAAAATAGTATAAAACACCTAACACTGATGATTGAAAATAAAGACACATTTCTCCACAATCAAAATGTCACATTGATATTCACCTTGATATTTGTATTCAAACTCATGAAAATAATTCTTGAAACTCAAATTATCATTATATATGCACCTAATACTATCCTTTTCCATGTCAACTTCAACATCAAACAATAATAAATATTAGGGTGATATTTTTTAGGGGACATTAACACTTAGTGACATCAAAAAATTGTTTAAATGATATGAATGAACTCCCTCAGAATCCATGAATTAACTAATTCTAACTTGTCTATCTTTTCACCGAAACCATAGATTCTAAATGAAAAAAACAATGATAAACATTAAAAACTCTACTTTTGGACATATAATTTACCAAGACAAGAGTCAAGAACTATTTTTTTCACCTTGACAACACAATCCAAGGATCACTAGGGGTTCTTCCCAATATATCATAAGATATAAGTAAGGGTTGAACACACATATTTATATTGTATACCTAAAATTTATATTTTGGAATAAATGTAGTGATGGTATCATCAAATCTATCTTAAGTTAGAAGAAATTATATATTTAGATCTCAATTTTCCATTCTATATTTGATAAAATGAGCATTGATATTATTATATTTGGACCATGGTTATTTGAAATCAGTTTTTAGAGTGGTATATAGAACATTTATTATCATGTAAAATTATTTAATTTTTTCAATATTTACCCTTAAATCATCATGTTTCTCTTAATTAAAATAATCTACGTAAAAAAAATAGTAGTAGAAATATAATTATCCTTAATATATTGAATGTCCTTAAATTATTATTCATACAATTACATCCCTCATAAATATATCTGAATACGAAAAATCAACATAATTTAGAACTTATATCATCATAATCTCTCACCTAGATTATATCAGATAATATGAATTGCCTAAAATTATATCCCTTCTTATATCAAATATTATAACTCAATGTTATGTTGAATATTTAAGATTTTTTTAGAATCCATATAATGTGATTCCTTAGGATTACTTAGATATATAAGAAACAAACTCAAAACATTGTTAATTTCCAGTCTATGTACAATAATATATAGAATTCATTAAATCATGTTTTTAATTTTAATTTAATATAACTCTCAAATCTAGTATCCTTTGAGCATTATAGTACAACATGAATAAGTGTAGCCATTTGATTCGATTCCTACATCAAAAACATTTTAAACAGTTGTTTTTATTCGTCAATTTCAATATGAATGTTTTTCTTCTTATATAACATGTAATTGGAACAATTATCTTAGTTATCCAATCATTGAAATTTCCATAAAATGTTTCATTTATTCCAAAAACTCTTGAAAAGGACTATCGTGATCACCCAAATAATGATATCCTAAATATATAATATTACAATGAGTGTATCAAACATTGTTTCATTGATTTATAGGTTGTTTTCCAATTTTTCTTAGTAGAAACTAATTACATTTAAGTAATCATTTTCCATAAAATACCATTCCCTTTGGTCACATTTCAACCTGTATAATGCATAATTCAATTTTATTCATTTAGATATATCACTAGTAATATCAAAACCTTTTAGATTCTTAATGTATACATATTTTTCAATATAACTATTCAAAAAAGAAAAAAATTGGCATTTGTCTGATAAATATTACACTACACGTGAGTTATAATTTCAAGGAAACATGATAGGGAATCTAATATAAAAATATGTGAAAATATATCTTCAAATTTAACACCTTAAAACTAGGACAAACCATTTAATACAAGAAATAAACTATTTCTAAAAACCCTTCATTTCTCATTTACCTTATGCCCGAATACCCATCTAGTCCTAATTAAATTTTCTTTTGTAGGTCTTAAAATAAGGTCCCATGTTTAATTCTTATAAATTTGATCTTGCTCCTCATTCATGTATATAATCTATTAATCATGCTCAATTTCTTTAGTAATAGATTATTGATCAATTTTAGAGATTAAAGACATTTGGTTTTCACATCACATCTGTGTTTTATATTGAAATAGACAATTCCAATTTCCAATAATATTCTCTAATTCAACATACATTCTCATTGTTGTATATATCTATTTTATATTTTTCTTAGCCTCATACTTACCACAAATATAATCATATTTGACATTATCTATTCATTAAAATATTTCAAACATTACATTTATGATCTTATTAAAATCCAAATTATTCATTCAACTTGGTCATAAAAGAAGGATGTATTTAGAATACAAATTTTATGATTAGTTTCAATAAGTTTCACAAAATAACAGTCCAAAACTTTTTTAAACAATTTTATTCTAGTATCCATATCCATTCCCACTTTATATATATTGAAAAAATCCATTGTTTCATTGATCATCCCCATCCTTGAAATTTTAATTTTTAAAATGCGATGATTAACAAGTTTCGTGAAGTATTAATCTATGGGATTATAGTTGAATGAAATATGATAGGAATTCATATTGAATTTTAGTATATGAAGGAACCTATTTAGTATAGGTTCAACTATTTAAACAACTTCCCATCAATAAACTTTTGAGAAAGTTTTTTCTGTTAACAGTAATCACCCTATATAAACGTGGCCATCATTCTTCCTTTCAACTAATTCATTTCGCTGTGGTTTAAAATAATTTTTATATTAATTATTTATTCCAATTTTAATGATAGTATTTCAAATATATACACATTAATTCTTTCCCAATTACATTTTTTAAACTTTTAATGCACATCTCTAATTAATTATCAATTGTTATTTTGAATATTTTAAATATATCCACACCCTGATACTTTAATTTTATGAACGAATCATTGGTTATTTCAGTATAATCATCAGTAAGTGTGATGAAATGAAGATAAATTTATGGGGATATATGTATCACGAGACCAAAAAAATCTAAATTTTTTATAGGGACCTAGTTTTTTCATTGTAAGGCTTTGAAAAATTTCATCATATATTTTAAGAGGCTGGTGCTGAGACGACATGTAATTCCAAGGCCCAGAGTTCCAGAAATAAATTATAAAAAAATATTAAGTATATTTTATAGTATGAACACGATGGAAACATGATATATCTCAAACGGTATATTGGATCAGCAATCTGAAACCATGGTTGAGACTGAAGCATAGTTTTTACCTTATGCAAGGTATAACTTTTTTTGGCACAGGTCTTCTGTAGAAAAAGTCACGGAGGGTGTTTTTGTAAATAAAATAATTAAAATTAATTATTTTATCTTGTAATTTTTATAAAATAAATTTTTAGAGGGGACTTGGATTGAAAATATGAAAATTTTAATTGAGGTTGAATGGGGTATTTTACCTAAGTTCCACTTAAAATGAGAGGGCGTGAGAGTTTAAGATTCTCTGGCCTCTTAAGGTTTCCAATAAATTGGTTTTCAAGGGAAATGAACAATGGTTGGTTCATTTCTCCCATAGATACTGTTGAGATATCCTCCCCTCCTTCCAATGGTGAATCGATGTCGAATTATTTGAAGAGCATGAATAATCTTTATATCCATGTAGATCAGAGAAGAGTGAATGCAATGGCAGATCCAAAATCCAGGTAGGATCCTTATTTTGGATTCTTCATTCCCATATAGAGGTTTTTGACATAAAATTTGATTATTCATCAATTTTGTACATTAAATCTATTGTCGGTGGCCAAACTAACAATGACCATTGACTTTTAAATTTCTGGATCGCCCATTCTTCGCTATTCTTCCTTGATATTCATCATTCTTAGACGTTTACCTTTCGACATGCTGAAATGACATCCAGACGTCTAGTGCAGTATGGATCTATGAAGGCCATGATCCAAGGATTTTGGATATAAGATGATTTTGAGTTTCGGGTACAGGAGGAGGGGCCATTTTGAGAGGAAGCGTTGCCTACATTTCATTATGACGAAACGTGGAGAAATAGCAAGCGAAGCTCCCAGTAGTGTAGATCGTGATCTTTGGACCCCCCCCCCCCCCCCGATATTGTCTTAGAATCATTTTTCAAGAACTAGTGTATCCCTGGTGGTCTGTTGAAGGATAATCCGCATGTGGCGGCAGTCTGCATGGTGGCAGCGAAGCCTCACGGTAGTGGCGTTCCATGAGGAAGTGTGGGGGTGTGCATGTGGAAGCATAGAGCACTGGTGTGACAGGGAAGTGGAGCCATTGTGGGCCATGGTAGTTGGGTCATGCCAAAAATTTTGGATCAGGCCAGAGTGGGCTTGGTCATCAAATTTCAGATTCAAATCACCATAACTCTTAAATGGAGAATACATTTTGCATGTCGTTTGTGGAAACATGTTCTTAATATCAAGGGGAACCTTTTTAAGCTAGTTTGAGAATTTATATCTTAGGCATGTGGCTCGGGTCCCCAAAATTCATTAATAATAATAATTTTGATATTATGATTAAATATTTGACCTCTATAACTCCATCATATTACATCCAATTGTTTCATCATTAGTGGTGACGTGAATGAATTTATGATGGATGATTCGAGGCCAATTTTGGATTTGGTTTTCTAGTTCAAGGTTCTAGTCCATGAAACACCCAATAATAATAATAATAATAATAATAATACTGTTGTAGAATCTTTAATCTATCATAACTATTCCATACAACATTTAATTGGAGAGCCATCAGTGGCATTGTGACCCATCAATTGACCCATATGTTGCAAGACATATTTGAAGTGCTTAAATTGAAATCAAGGTGTTGGCCCCATGAAGCCCGATTCAGGTTTGGGGCAGTGAAATTGGACTTTTTTCCAAGTGATCGATTTGGAAAAATAAATATTAAATCTTGTATTCTTTCTCTTGAGGATTGAAATGGCATGATCCATATGATATGTTCTAGGATTTAGGTGTGGGCCCCAAGAAGCATTGTTCATATGTAATGCTGCAAAATGGAATTTCTACATCCAGATTCTGATTCAAGAGAATGAATAGTCGATCAAATGTGTTTTTTAAAAAGGATCGTGATGGTGTTATCCGTTAGTTTATCTGGAAACATATAAAGAGTCTATTCAGGTTGGCTACATTTAATCCTCTTTTGGACTTGTAAAGAGCATCGTGAGCTCTACAGACTTCTAGTAAGAGATTCCTATTACTATTGGAGTACACTGGAACACCTAGGGGTACTTGGCCATAGTTAAGTTCCCGAGTATGACTAGGTAAATGTCTAGGTGATGGGGTGGGGTTGCATGTTGTGTGGGCCCCACACGTGTTATATACCACTTTATGAATCTTTTACCAATCATATATCCTTCTTCTGATGTCATATTTTTGCCTACGAGTAGTATATCCTGAGTGTTGTTTCATGCAGAACATGATGGTGCCATACATAATAGCTTAAGAGATAATTTTTGAGATGTTATGGGTGTGATTCCTATCCAGGGCGATACCTGAGGACAGTAATATAGTTCCTCAATTCTTTCCAAGAGGTATCGTCCTATAGGTATGAACAAAGTAGTATAAAGATTACCCTCTAGTGTATTACCCTTCAGTGGGGCTAGGATGTGGCATTCACCTTTGAAAAATAGGGCTTACCCATCACCTGGGAAGGGAAATGGAATTCTCCTATAACACTTCCTGGCTTATCCTCCATTGTATTACCCTTCATCGAGGCTGTGTAGTGGAATTTTCCGATGAAAATTTTAGGCTTACCTTCTAGTTGGGTTGGGTTGTGGTATTCTCTGATGACCCATTTAGGCTTACCCTTGAGGTGGGATGTGTAGTGTCGTTCACTAATTAAACTTCCAAGATTACACTTCAGTGTATTACCCTTCAGCGAGGCAAAGAAGTGGTGTTTACTAATGGAAGTACCTATCATACACTCCAGTGGGGCTAGGAAGTGGGCTCTCAACCTTGATACATGATCTCATAGCTATGAGGACCAGTGAAGAGACATGTTTTGAAATACCATTAGACTCAAAAGAAATATTTCAGCATTTCCCATTGTGAAACATCATTGTGACATGACCTAAAACCATGTGGGTGAGGTAGAGCCACACAAACAAGATAGTATCAATGTGTAGTGATTGAGTTTCTATGACTTACGTGTTTAGGGTAAATATGACTGATGCTACGCATCGTTGGTGTAACACCCCAAGATTCTACGATACGCCTCTCTTTGAATAAGGCAATAGAGTGTGTTGTACACAACATCGAGTTCTAACACACCACAACCAATCAAACTAGCTGTTATGAATAGTAAAACCCACTTTTTGAAATTTATAAATTTTATTTTTCAAAATTGACTTCATTTTTGGATTCGGAATATCAAAATTATCCTAGGGTTATTTTTTGGTATTTTTCTAAAAAACTTCATTTTTTGATGAATAGTGAAACCACTAAGTGGTAGTTAAAAAACTGAATTTTTCATGAAACTTAATTTTACTGCATATGTGAGTGGAATTTTAAAAAACCAAGAGACACGGTTAATATCAAAGAGCAAAATGTGGTTCAATGAGATGAAAATAATTTTTGGTGAATAGTAAATTTTTACTTTTATTTACCACAGTTAAAAGATAATAGGGTAATTAAGGGTAAAAATGATATTAATATTAGCCTAACACATGTCCTAATTCTATTGGACAAGTGTATCTCGACCAAAAACAATCTATGTAATAAAATATTATCATTTAGGTCCACTTGGATTAGATTAGGACATTTATTATTATTTAATTCAAAGAAGAGTTAAAAGAGTTAAAATCAATGTTTATTTACTAAAACATTTTTAATATAGGGTTACACATAAGATAAATTAAGTTATAAATATTCATTAGAAATATAAAACGATTTCCTACATAATAATATTTTATTTATAATTTTTAGAAATTAAATATTTTAATTTATTTATGACACAATGATGATGCAGTCATTACCATAATAGTGAAAAATTAAAATAATTGATATTATAAATACCCAAATAAATATAATTTTAGTGTTTTTATGAATTAAACTAATTTTATAGGTTAATATGACATGTTATGAATTATTTAATTAGATTTTTTCTATTTAATCATTCTGTTATGATTTAAAAAAACAATTTTTCAAATAGTGTCAAACATGACATAAAGAGTTTTTAAAACAAATATTATATTATTAATTGATTTCAATTCCTCAAAATCTATGGATCGGGAAAGATACTTATATCATGATAGTTGTACCATTAATGGAGCACTTGGGGCTCTCTTTAAGGTATATAGTATGTTTATTAACTATATAATATAAAAATACAAAGTGACATGGTAAGTGTCAAACGAATTAATAAGAGTTAAAACTAAAAGATAAGGTTAATATAATGACCCAAACCTATATAAATTATATTGGTTGAGTGGTTTGAAACCCATACCCACATTAACCTCTAAATAATCCACTTTTCAGCCATTAGAAACCGAATATGAATTTATTATAAAATAATATTTCTAGCTTTTCCAAAGGAGCCCCTCCCCCCTTTATAAAAGGACACCACTTCTAACCAATTCTTAAAACCTTCAAAGCCTTTTTGTTCGGCCAAAACCTGCCCAAATACACTCTAAAATTCCCTCACTTCAACCTATAGGCCATAGTTTGATCATAAATCCAACCTAAGGATCCCTTTTTTTCAAATCAAAAGCAAGAACCTGAAGAAGAGGTAATGTTTTCACCACCCTCTTTCAAGTTCCTTTCTTCTTCAACTTATTCTTTCTTTGTTATTACCATTATAAAATAATAACTCCAGTATCTTATATATAATGTGATGTTATTGTAAATATGGTACAAACATATTCAGTATTCTATCCACCCTTTTAATGAAATGTCACCATATATGCGTACGTACGGCTTACCATCTCCATGTCGTGGTGTAATTGTTATTCAATAAATTATTATTTGGATGGGTATAATAATGATGTGTAATTCATGTAAATAATAAATATAACATGATAATGATTCTGTATATATGATATAACATCCAATTAAATATTATTTTAATATCAAAAGAATTATATTTTCGCTCGTGCGTACGTACGGACTACAGTCTCCACGAACGCAATCAGATTCATTCCCCATCGTAACCATTCAAGTCTAATTCTCATTTGTGGATTAATAATAGTATCTAAGGACTTGATATCATTATTTATATTATTAAAATTTATTTTTTAATAAAATCTTAGTATTATCATCGTTTTGGGTGTTAACTTACTCATTTTATTTTATATGTTTTGTTGCGTGAGATTCAAGCCATATTGCCACTATTAAATTTTGTGTGGTGTATGTAGTGCCCATAATCGTATTATTTGTGTAATACACATTAATTTATGTGTATTTAAATATTCATTGTATGATACCTCTTTCATGGGTTGTATGTTTCTTAAGGGTTTATTTCACAATCTATTCATTATCTGAGGTTGTTTATACATAATAATCTACTTGGACTTCTTTATCATCCACATCCACGTTTCTTAAAAATGTAATTCAAAACATTTTTTTACTATTTACTATAATATGGGTTAAATTAATTTATACCCTTTTTGACTTTTATAAGTGTTTTATAAAGGAATCTTTCCGTCATTTTCCAAACAAGGTCATTTTTAACCTTTTCGACAGAATTAAGGTAAGAATGTTTTTTAACTTATACGGCGGGTGCGACTATTTTCCACCATGATAAAATCGTCGAAGATTACCTTACTAGATTATAAGAATATTTTCAATGAAAATGTTTTATTTTATAGATATATGACTCTTAAATTATTTTAAAATATAAAGAGATATTTCTCTAAAAAGAGTTTTGATTTCATCTATTTCGACATCCTTTGATGGATTTTAAGCTTATTTGAAGTTGATTTATTATGATACAAAACTACTATATTGTATTGAAGGTTTTGTGATAAGTTTGACTGTGGATGTCTTATTTTTATACCATTTGTGGGTTATGGATGAAGTATTTAGATTTCGTATGCTAGTTTTAATACGAATTTTTATGTTATGTTTAAACCTTTTCATATGGAAATGCATTGGACTTAATATGTGACTGGTGGAGCCCGTTATAGCTCCTCGATGCATCGGTAGGTCTCATGAGAAAAACTAGTGTCTTGGCACAAGGGCTTGGAAAAAATCCTATTTTTAGTCTTGGCACGAGGCCTTGGCTATGTGGTTGTGATAGTCTGGAATTATGCATTCCATCATTATGAAAGTGGATATAGATATTGCATGTGATTATTCGATTTGTAGAATATCCATGTGAATAAGTAAATGGAATTATTTTATTTTATTTTTTCCATACAACGTTGAAGTTCAAGTTTAAAAGGCTTTTGTTTTAGTTATACATTTCCTTAAATGATTATTATTTTTTAAGAATGTTTCCGCTATATTGTTATCCTTACTGAGCATTTGATCTCACCCCTTTTCTATGTTTTATTCTTCCCAGGATGTGAAGAAGTAATTTATGAATGACCTGTTGGGATAGTATGAGGGGATAAGAGTGTGGAATATGGAGACTATGTTGTTGCATTTTTCATTTTTATGATGTAATGTAAAACTTTATGAATATATCTAGTGTTTCCAAGGCTACTAAACTAATCTGTCTTTCGAGATTTGATCTTTCTTGTGATGATGCCAATGTTATGTAATAATGCACCTACTCTGGGTAACTTGGGGTGGGGGGTTACAGTTGGTATCAGAGGGAGGTTTCGATCCTCCGACCTGTGGGTTATGTGCCCACCACGCTTCCCCTTGAAATCACAATCTTGGTGGCCTTTTTAACCACACTTGTAAGAGACTCCCATTCCTTTTAAGCAAGTACCAGGGTGTTTCTTCCCACATTTACTGCAGGTTGGATATTCAACATTTTCCTTCATCCCCTTATTTCCATTCCCAGATTGATAAGAAGATCTCTTCCTCCCTTGCTTTTCTTTAAAGTCATAAGACTTAAAAAATTCCTTTTCTGTCTTGATAGCACATGAGACAATGTCTTCATACGATAAGAAGGATTGGGAGACTAATGCTCTATGGATAAATGGTTTTAACCCATAAAATAAATGATCAATCTTACATCTTTGGTTACGTATATAATCTCCAACATACCTTTCTAACATTGTAAAGTTAGCCTCATACTTTGCGACATTCTCATCCTCCTTTTGTCTCAGACTCATAAATTGCCTTTCCATATCTGCTCGATGGTCACGAGGAAAGTATTTTTATAAAAAAATATCTTTGAACTCCCTCCATTCCATATTTGATACTTAATCCTCTTCCTTAATGTTTTGAATTAATGACCACCATTGATCAGCATCTCCAGTGAGGCGGTAAACTTCCATGATAACATTTTCTCATTCACTACTTCCCAAAGCCTGAAATATTTTCTATAGGGAACTTATCTATTTCTCAGCTAATAATGGATTTGTACTCCCATTGAATTTTGGTGTTTGCTGCCTCATGAAACGATCTGACATTGAACCTCCACGTTTTAGATCAGGGTGCTCCATACGGGTAAGGTTACTATTCATAACCTGAGTGAGTTGTCCCAGTATGGTGATTTGTTGATCACCACCAGTTGTATCACCAGCTCCACTATAATTGTCTTAAGTAGGAGGGAAATCTATGAATGGCCAGCACCTACAAGTACAACTGAGGTACGTAGTTTTATTGGTTTAGCTGGTTATTATCGACATTTCGTCCATAATTTTTCCCAGTTGGCTAACCCATTAATGAAGCTCACACGTAAAGGGGTTAAATTTGTTTGGACAAAAGAGTGTGAAGAATGTTTTGAAGAACTGAATTGAAGATTATTCAATTCTCTTATATTGACTCTAACATCGGGGAATGATGGGTTCGTTATTTATAGTGATGCATCGAAGAAAGGACATGGTTGTGTCCCTATGCAGAATGATAGGGTTATTGCCTATGCATCACGACAGTTGAAAATTCAGGAACAAAACTATCCTACTCATGATCTCTAGTTAGTAGCTGTGATATTTTCATTGAAGATATGGAGGCACTACCTCTATGGTGAAAATGTGAGATTTATACTGATCACAATAGTTTGAAGTATATTTTCTCACAAAAATCAATCAACATGAGGAAAAGGAGATGGCTTGAATTACTCAAGGATTATGATTGCATGATACACTACCACCCGGGGAAGGCAAACAAGGTGGCAGATGCTTTGAGTAGAAAAGATCATGGAGCTTTGAACATTATGAGAATTGAAAGGGATCCAATTTTCATGGATCTAGTGAAGATGTATGTGGGAATAACCAGGGAACTTGAAACATCAATTCTTTTTCAAATTTTTGCCAAAACATATTTATTAGAAAGGATTAAGAGTTCTCAGACTGATGATGAAGAATTTAAAAAGAAGATTAAAGATGTGAATGATGGGATATTGAGAGACTTTGTGTATGAAGAGGGAATTTTGAAATTCGGGAAGAGGATTTGTGTTCCTGATATACCTGATCTAAAAAGGGAATTTCTGGATGATGCTCATAGTTCTAATTACTATATACACCCTGGGAGAACCAAAATTTATAGAGATTTGAAGGAAGATTTTTGGTGGGATAACATGAAGAGAGAGATTGCTGATTTTGTGTCAAGATGTATGGTTTGTCAACAAGTGAAATCTGGAAGGCAATAGCCTTGAGGAGTCATGCAACCCCTTCCCATACCAGAGTGGAAATGGTACAATATTACGATGGACATTATCATGGGGCTACCAAAGAATCCTAGAAGGAACGATGCAATATGGGTCAATGTTGATCGTCTTACCAAGTCAGCACATTTTCTTGCTATTATAGAAGATTTACCTCTTGAACGACTAGCAAGACAATATATTAATGATGTTGTGAGACTTCATGGAGTACCCCTATCGATTGTTTCTGATTGTGATCCCCATTTTACTTCAAGATTCAAGAAACGTTTTCAGAAAGACTTGGATACTGAACTTCATTTGAGCATTGCATACCACCCTCAAACAGATGGACAATCAGAATGAACTATTCAAACCTTAGAAGACATGTTGAGATCCTTCTCACTTGGCTTTCAAGGTATGTGGGATCAATATTTACCACTGGTAAATTTTCCTATAACAATAGCTTCCATTCAAGTATTCATATGGCACCACATGAAGCATTATACAGAAAGAGATGTCTCACACCAACTTGTTGGGATGATGTCGGTGAAAGAAAACTTGTAGTCCCAGAACTGGTGGAGGAAACGATGGAAAAGGTGAAGGTAATCCAAAACCAGATCAAAACAGCTCATAGTAGGAAGAAGAGCTATGCTGATAATCGAAGGAAGGATTTGGAATTTCAAGTCGGTGATCATGCTTTCCTGAAGGTATCTCTATGGAAGGGAGTCATACGTTTTGGTAAGAAAGGTAAATTGTGTCCCAGGTACATCAGACCTTTCGAAATTCTAGAACGAATTGGGGTTGTAGCTTACCAATTGGCAATGCCGCCAAGTCTCTTCAAAGTTCACGATGTATTCCACGTATCTCTGTTGAGGAAATACATGTCTGACCCAACGCATGTACTCACCTATGAGGAATTAAAACTGGAAACTGATCTGTCTTATTGGGAGGAGACCGTTATGATTCTAGATACGAGAGAACAAGTACTGAGAAACTGGACGACTCATCTGGTAAAAGTCTTGTGGAGAAACCATAAGATGGAAGAGGCAACGTGGGAACCCGAGGAACTTGTGATGAAGAACCACCAGAGTCTTTTCATGCGGTATTATTCTAGAAATTTCGAGGACGAAATTATTTGAAGGAGAGGAGAATGTAACACACCAAGCTTCTACGGTACGATTCTCTTTGAATAATGCAATAGCGTGTGTTGTACGCAACATCGAGTTCTAACACACCACAACCAATCAAACTAGCCGTTATGAATAGTAATACCCAATTTTTGAAATTTATAAATTTAATTTTTCATAATGGACTTCATTTTTGGATTTGGAATATCGAAATTATCCTGGGGTTAATTTTTGGTATTTTTATGAAAAACATCATTTTTTGATGAATAGTAAAACCACTAAGTGGTAGTTAAAAAACTGAATTTTTCGTAAAACATAATTTTACCGCTTCTGTGAGTGGAATTTAGAAAATACGAGAGACATGGTTAATATCAAGGAGTAAAATGTGGTTCAATGAGATGAAAATAATTTTTGGTGAATATTAACTTTTTACTTTTATTTACCATGGTTAAAATTAAATAGGGTAATTAAGGGTAAAAATGATATTAATATTAACTTAACACAAGTACTAATTCTATTGGACACGTTTATATCGACCATAAACAACCTTAGTAATAAAATATTATCATTTAGGTCCACATGGATTAGATTAGGACATTTATTAATATTTTATTCAAAGAATAGTTAAAAGAGTTAAAATCATAGTTTATTTACTAAAACATTTTTAATATAGGGTTACACATAAGATAAATTCGATTATATATATTAATTAGAAATGTAAAAATATTTCCTACATAATGATATTTTATTTATAATTTTTATACATTAAATATTTTAATTTATTTATGACACAATGATGATGCATTAATTACCATAATAGTAAAAAATTAAAATAATTGATATTATAAATACCAAAATAAATACAATTTTAGACTTTTTATGAATTAAAATAATTTTATAGGTTAATATGACATTTTAGGAAATATTTAATTAACTTTTTTCGAAGTAATAATTCTGTTATAATTTTAAAAAAATCAATTTTCCGAATAGTGTCAAAGTTGACATAAAAGAGTTTTTAAAACAAATATTATATTATTAATTGATATTCAATTCCTAAAAATCTAAGGTTCGGCCAAGAGACTTATATAATGATATTTGTATCATTAATGGAGCACTTGGGGGTCTCTTGGAGGTATATAGTAAGTTTATTAACTATATAATATAAAAATACAAAGTGACATGGTAAGTGTCAAACTAATTAACTAAGAGTTAAAACTAAAAGTTAAGGATAATATAATCACCCAACATGTCTAAATTATATTGGTTGACTGGTTTTCGACCCATCCCCAACTTAAAATTTAAATAATCCACTTTGAAGCCATTAGAAACTGAATATGAATTTATTATAAAATAATATTTCTAGCTTTTCCAAAGGTGCCCGTCCCCCCTATAAAAGGACACCACTTCTACCCAATTCTTCACACCTTCAAATCCTTTTGGTTCAGCCAAACCCTGACCAAATACTCTCTAAAATTCCCTCACTTCAACCTAGAGGCATTATTTTGACCGCCCTCTTTCAAGTTCCTTTCTTCTTCAACTTCTTCTTTCATTGTTATTCCCATTCTAAAATAATAACTCTAGTATCTTATATATACTGTGATGTTATTATAAATATGGTACAAACATATTCATTATTCTATCCATCCTTTGAATGACATGTCACCATATGTGCGTACGTACGGCTTACCGTCTCCACGTAGTGGTGTAATTGTTATTCAGTAAATTATTATTTGTATGGGTATAATAATGATGTGTAATTCATGTAAATAATAAATATAACTTGATAATTATTCTGTATATATGATATAACATCCAATTATATATTATTTTAATATCAAAAGATTGATATTGTCACTCGTGCGTACGTACGGACTACCGTCTCCACGAACGCGATGAGATTCATTCTCCAGTGTATCCATTCAAGTATAATTCTCATTTGATGATTAATAATAGTATTTAAGGACTTTATATCATTTTGGATATTATTCAAATTTCTTTTTTGATAATATCTTTGTATTATCATCATTTCAGGTGTTAACTTACTCGTTTTCTTTTATATGTTTTGTTACGTGAGATTCATGCCATATTGACACTATTACCTTTTGTGTGGTGTATGTACAACCCATAATTGTATTATTTGTGTAATACACTTTAATTTATGTGTATTTACATATTCATTGTATGATACCTCTTTCATGGGTTGTATGTCTCGTAAGGTTTTATTTCGCAATCTCTTCATTATCCGAGGTTGTTTATACGTAATAATATATTGGGACTTTTTATCATCCACATCCATGTTTCTTAAAAATGTATTTCAAAACATTTTTTTTACTATTTACTAGAATATGGGTTAAATTAATTTATACCCTTGTTGAATTTTACAAGTGGTTTATAAAGTAAAAATTCCATTGTTTTCCAAACAAGGTCCTTTTTAACCTTTTCGACAGAATTAAGGTAAGAATGGTTTTTTTAACTTATATGGCGGGTGCAACTATTTTCCGCCGTGATAAAATCGTCGAAGCTTCCCTTACAAGATTATAAGAATATTTTCAAAGAAAATGTTTTATTTTATAGATATATTACTCTTAAATGATTTTAAAATAGAAAGATATATTTCATTAAAAAGAGTTTTGATTTCATCTATGTCAACATCCTTTGATGGATTTTAATCTTATTTGAAGTTGATTTATTATGATACAAAACATTTATATTGTATTGAAGGTTTTGTGATACGTTTGAATATGGATGTATTATTTTTATACCATTTGAGGTTTATGGATGAAGTATTTAGATTTCGTATGCTAGTTTTAATATGAATGTTTATGTTATGTTTAATCCTTTTCATATTGGAATGCATTGGACTTAATATGTGACGGGTGGAGCTCGCTATAGCTCCTTGATACATCAGTAGGTCTCATGAGACAAACTAGTGTCTTGGCACAATTCCTTGGCAAAATCCTATTTTCAGTCTTGGAATGAGGCCTTGGTTATGTGGTTGTGATAGTCTTGCATTATGCATTCCACAATTATGAAAGTGGTTATTGATATTTCATGTGATTATTCGATTTGTAGAATATCCATGTGAATATGTAAATGGAATTATTACATTTTATTTTTTCCATAATATGTTGAAGTTCATGTTTAAAAGGATTTTGTATTAGTTATACATTGCCTTAAATGTTTATTCTTATTTATGAAAGTTTCCACTATATTTTTATCCTTACTGGGCATTTCAGCTCACCCCTTTTCTATGTTTTATTATTCCCAGGATGTGAAGAAGTAATTTATGAATGACCTATAGGGATAGTATGATGGGATAAGAGTGTGGACTATGGAGACTATGTTGTTGTAGTTTTCATTTTTATGATGTAATTTAAAGCTTTATGAATATATCTAGTGTTTCTAAGGCTACTAAACTAATATGTCTTTCAAGATTTGATCTTTCTTGTGATCATGCCAATGTTATTTAATAATTCTTTGGCTTTGGGTAACCGGGGTTAGGGCATTACAGTTGGTATCAGAGGGAGGTTTCGATCCTCCGACCTGTGGGTTATGGGCCCACCACGCTTCCCCTTGCAATCATGAGCTTGTGGCCTTTTTCACCACACTTGTATGAGACTCCCATTCCTTTTAAGAAAGTACTGGGGTGTTTTTTCCCACATTTACTGTAGTTTGGATATTCAAATTTTCCCTTATTCCCCTTATTTCCATTCCCAGATTGATCAGCAGATCTCTTCTTCTCTTGCTTTGCTTTAAAGTCATAAGACTTAGAGAATTACTTTTCTGTCTTGATAGCACATGAGACAATGTCTTCATATGACGAGATGGATTGTGAGAATAATGCTCGATGGAGAAATGGTTTTAACCCATCAAATAAATGAACAATCTTACTTCTTGGGTTACGTTTATAATATCCAGCATACCTTTCTAACCTTGTAAAGTTATCCTCATACTTTGCGACATTATCATCCTCCTTTTGTCTCAAACTCGGAAATTGCCTTTCCATATCTGCTCGATGGTCCCGAGGAATGTATTTCTCTAAAAATAGATCTTTGAACTCCCTCCATTCCATATTTTATACTTCATCATCATCCTTCATGTTTTGAATTAATGACCACCATTGATCAGCATCTCCAGTGAGGCGGTAAACTGTCATGATAACCTTTTCCCTTTCACTACTTCCCAAAGCCTGAAATATTTTCTCTAGGGAACTTATCCATTTCTCATCTACTAATGGATTTGAAATCCCATTGAATATTGGTGGTTGCTGCCTCATGAAGTGATCTAACAGTGATCCTCCATGCTATGGATAAGGGTGCTCTATACGGGTAAGGTTATTATTCATAACCTGAGCGAGTTTTCCCAGTATGGTGATTAGTTGATTAGCACCAGTTGCATCACCAGCTCCACTATAATTATCTTGAGTAGGAGGGAAATCCAAGAATGGCCAGAACCTACAAGTATAACTGAGATACGTAGTTATATTGGTTTAGCTGGTTATTATCGACGTTTCTTCCATAATTTTTCCCGGTTGGCTAACCCATTAACGTTGCTCACACGTAAAGGGGATAAATTTGTTTGGACTAAAGAGTGTGAAGAATGTTTTAAAGAACCGAAGAGAAGTTTAGTAAATCCTCCTATTGACTCTACCATCGGGGAATGATGGGTTCGTTATTTATAGTGATGCATCGAAGAATGGACTTGGTTGTGTCCTTATGCAGAATGATAGGGTTATTGCCTATGCATCATGACAGTTGAAAATTCAGGAACAAAACTATCCTAATCATGATCTCTAGTTAGCAGCTGTGATCTTTTCTTTGAAGATATGGAGGCACTACCTCTATGGTGAAAAATGTGAGATTTATACTAATCACAATAGTTCGAAGTATATTTTATCACAAAAATAACTCAACATGAGGCAAAGAAGATGGCTTGAATTACTCTAGTATTATAATTGCACGATACACTACCACCTAGGGAAGGCAAACAAGTTGACAGATGCTTTGATCAGAAAAGATCATGGAGTTTTGAACAATATGAGAATTGAAAGGGATCCAATTTTCATGGATCCAGTGAAGATGGACATGGGAAAAACCAGGGAAGGTGAAACATCAATTACTTTTCAAATGGTTGCCACACTATCTTTAATATAAAGGATTAAGTGTTCTCAGACCGATGATGAAGAATTTAAAAAGAAGATTAAAGTTGTGAATGATGGGAGATTGAGAGACTTTGTGTATGAAGAAGGTATTTTGAAATTCGGGAAGAGGCTTTGTGTTCCCGATATACCTGATCTAAAAAGGGAATTTCTGGATGATGTTCATAGTTCCAATTTCTCTATAAACCATGGGAGCACCGAAATGTATACAGTTTTGAAGGAACATTTTTGGTGGGACAACATGAAGAGGGAGATTGCTGATTTTGTGTCAAGATGTATGGTTTTTGAACAAGTGAAAGCTGGAAGGAAATAGCCTGGAGGAGTCATGCAACCTATTCCCATACCAGAGTGGAAATGGGACAATATTACGATGGAATTTGTCATGGGGCTACCAAAGACTCCTAGAAGGAACGATGAAACATGGGTAATTATTGATCGTCTTACCAAGTCATCACATTTTCTTGATATAAGGGAAGATTTACCACTAGAACGACTAGCAAGACTATATATTAATGAAGTTGTGAGACTTCATGGAGTACACCTATCGATTGTTTCTGATTGTGATCCCCATTTTACGTCAAGATTCTGGAAAAGTATTCAGAATGCCTTGGATCCTGAACTTCATTTGAGCACTGCCTACCACCCTCAAACAGATGGACAATCAGAACGAACTATTCAAACCTTAGAAGGCATGTTGAGATAATGTTCACTTGATTTTCAGGGTATGTGGGATCAATATTTACCTCTGGTAGAATTTTACTATAAAAATAGCTTCTATTGGAGTATTCATATGGAACCATATGAAGAATTATACAGAAAGAGATGTCACACACCAACCTTTTGGGATGACGTTGGTGAAAGAAAACTTGTAGGCCTAGAACTGGTGGAGGAAATGATGGAAAAAGTGAAGGTAATCCAAAACCATATCAAAGCATCTCAAAGTATGCAGGAGAGTTATGCAGATAATTGAAGGAAGGATTTGGAATTTTAAGTCGGTGATCATGTTTTCCTGAAGGTATCTCCATGGAAGGGAGTCATACATTTTGGTATGAAAGTTAAATTGAGTCCCATGTACAACGGACCTTTCGAAATTCAAAAACGAATCGGGGTTGTATCTTAGCAATTGGAAATGCCGCCAAGTCTCTTCAATGTTCACGATGTGTTCCACATATCTCTGTTGAGGAAATACATGCCTGACCCAACGCATGTACTCACCTATGAGGAATTAGAACTAGAACCCGATATGTCTTATTGCGAAGATCCCGTCAAGAGTTTTGATACGAGAGAACAAGTACTGAGAAACCGGACGACTCGTCTGGTAAAAGTCCTGTGGAGAAACTATAAGATGGAAGAGGCAACATGGGAACCCAAGGAACTTATGATGAAGAAACACTCAAGGCTTTTCACGCGGTAGTATTCTAGAAATTTCAAGGACGCAATAATTTGAAGGAGAGTAGAATGTAACACCCCAAGCTTCTATGGTACACTTCACTTTGAATAATGCAATAGCGTGTGTTGTACGCAACATCACAACCAATCAAACTAGCCGTTATGAATTGTAATACCCACTTTTTGAAATTTATAAATTTTCTTTTTCTAAATGGACTTAATTTTTGGATTCGGAATATCGAAATTATCCTAGGGTGAATTTTTTGTATTTTACTGAAAAACATCATTTTCTGATGAATAGTGAAACCACTAAGTGGTAGTTAAAAAACTGAATTTTTGGTACAACATAATTTTACCACTTCTGCGAGTGGAATTTCGAAAATCCGAGAGACACGGTTAATATCAAAGAGTAAAACGTGGTTCAATGAGATGAAAATAATTTTTGGGGAATAGTAACTTTTTACTTTTATTTACCATGGTTAAAAGTAAATTGGGTAATTATGGGTAAAAATGATATTAATATTATCCTAAAACATGTCCTAATTCTATTGTACAAGTTTATCCCGACCAAAAATAACCTTAGGAATAAAATATTAACATTTAGGTTCACATGGATTAGATTAGGACATTTATTATTATTTTATTCAAAGAAGAGTTAAAAGTGTAAAAATCAACATTTATTTATTAAAACATTTTTAATATAGGTTTACACAGATAAATTCGATTATAAATATTCCATAGAAATATAAAAGGATTTCCTAAATAATTATATTTTATTTATAATTTTTAAACATTAAATAATTGAATTTATTTATGACACAATGATGATGCTGCAATTACTATAATAGTGAAAAATTAAAATAATTGATATTATAAATACCCAAATAAATATAATTTGAGACTTTTTATGAATTACACTAATTTTATAGGTTAATATTACATGTTAGGAACGATTTAATTAACTTTTTTCGAAGTAATCATTCTGTTATGATTTTCACAAAAATCAATTTTACAAATAGTGTCAGAATTGACATAAAAGAGTTGTTAAAACAAATATTATATTATTAATTGATATTCAATTCCAAAAAATATATGATTCGGAAAAGAGACTTATAACATGATAGGTTTGTCATTAATGGAGCACTTGGGGTCTCTTGGAGGTATATATTATGTTTATTAACTATATAATATAAAAATACAAAGTGACATGGTAAGTGTCAAACTAATTAACGAAGAGTTAAAACTAAAAGATAAGGTTAATATAATGACCCAAATCTGTCTAAATTCTATTGGTTGAGTGGTTTTAGACCCATCACCACCTTATACTTTAAATAATCCACTGTGGAGCCATTATAATCCTAATATAAATTTAGTATAAAATAATATTTCTATCTTTTCAAATGGTGCCTCTCCTCCCCCTTATAAAAGGACCCCACTTATAACCAATTCTTCACACCTTAAAAGCCTTTTTGTTGGGCCAAACCCTACCCAAATACTCTCTCAACTTCCCTCACATCAACCAAGAGGCCATAGTTTAATCAGGAAGCCAACCTAAGGATCCATTTTAATCAAATCAAAAGGTAGAACCCGAAGAAGAGGTAATGTTTTCACCACCCTCTTTCAAGTTCCTTACTTCTTCAAATTCTTCTTTTTTTGTTATTCCCATTCTAAAATAATAAATCCAGTATATTATATATACTGTGATGTTATTATAAATATGGTACAACCATATTCACTATTCTATCCATCCTTTGAATGACATGTCACCATATGTGCGTACGTACGGCTTACCGTCTCCACGTTGTGGTGTAATTGTTATTCAATAAATTATTATTTGTATGGGTATAATAATGATGAATAATTCATGAAAATAATAAATATAACATGATAATGAATCTCTATATATGATATACCATCGAATTATATATTATTTTAATATCAAAAGAATGATATTGTCGCTCCTGTGTACGTATGGACTACCGTCTCCACGAACGCGATGAGATTCATTCCCTATTGTATCCATTCAAATCTAATTATCATTTGATGATTAATAATATAATATAAAGACTTGATATAATTATGGATATGAATAAGATACAACCTATACATGACAAACTTGTCTTACATTACAAAACATATAAAAGAAAACGAGTAAGTTAACACTCGAAACAATGATAATACTAAGATATTATTAACAAATCTTTGTTAAATGATCATATATGATATCATATTAATGTATATGATTCTTGTATAATTTAATAACAATTTTTTCACCATTATAATGGAGGTTAACCTACCCTCAACCATGGAAAATTACAAGGTAAGGGGTTTTCATATCACTCTTTATTCCTGTGAGATTCTTGCCATATTGTCACTATTACATTTTGTGTGGTGTATGTACTACCCATAATTGTATTCTTTGTGTAATAAACTTTAATTTATGTGTATTTACATATTCATTGTATGATACCTCTTTCATGGGTTGTATGTTTCGTAAGGGTTTATTTCGCAATCTCTTCATTATCCGAGGTTTTTTATACGTAATAATCTACTAGGACTTCTTTATCATCCACATCCATGTTTCTTAAAAATGTATTTAAAAACACGTTTTTACTATTTACTAGAATATGGGTTAAAGTCATTTATACCCTTGTTGACTTTTATAAGTGGTTTATAAAGGAATCTTTCCGTCATTTTCCAAACAAGGTCCTTTTTAACCTTTTCGACAAAATTAAGGTAAGAATGTTTATTTAACATATACAGCGGGTGCGGCTATTTTCCGCAGTGATAAAATCGTCGAAGTTTCCCTTAAAAGATTATAAGAATATTTTCAAAGAAATTTTTTTATTTTATAGATATATGACTCTTAAATGATTTCAAAATAGAAAGAGATATTTCTCTAAAAAGAGTTTTGATTTCATCTATGTCAACATCGTTTGATGGATTTTAAGCTTATTTGAAGTTGAATTATTATGATACAAAACCTCTATATTGTATTGAAGGTTTTGTGATACGTTTGACTGTGGATGTATTATTTTTATACCATTCATGGTTTATGGTGAAAGTATTGACATTTTGTATGCTAGTTTTAATACGAATGTTTATGATATGTTTAAACCTATTCATATGAGGAATGCATTAGACCTAATAAGTGACGGGTGGAGCCCGTTATAGCTCCTTGATGCACCAGTAGGTCTCATGAGACAAACTAGTGTCTTGGAACAAGGCCTTGGAAAAATATTATTTGTAGTCTTGGCACGAGGCCTTGGCTATGTGGTTATGATTGTCTGGCATTATGCATTCCATCATTATGAAAGTGGTTATTGATATTGCATGTGATTATTCGATTAGTAGAATATCCATGTGAATAAGTAAATGGAATTATTTCATTTTATTTTTTCCATACTATGTTGAAGTTTATGTTTAAAAGGATTTTTTTTAGTTATACAATTCCTTAAATTTTTATTCTTATTTATGAAAGTTCCCGCTATATTTTATCCTTACTGGGCATTTGAGATCACCCCTTTTCTATGTTTTATTTTTCCCAGGATGTGATGAAGTAAATTATGAATGACCTGTAGGGATAGTATGAGGGGATAAGAGTGTGGACTATGGAGACTATGTTGTTGTAGTTTTCATTTTTATGATGTAATGTAAAACATTATGAATATATCTAGTGTTTCCAAGGCTACTAAACTAATCGATCTTTCGAGATTTGATCTCTCTTGTGATCATGCCAATGTTATGTATCAATGCACCGAGTCTGGGTAACTGGGGTCAGGGCGTTACAGTTAGTGGTTACTTTTAAAACTATTGGCAACTCATTTCATAGGATTAGTTGCATAATAGAGAATCTCTTACTCTATTGTTTGGTATTCTTGGGATGATCATGATTATATATATCCTATTTTTGTTCTTACTCCTTGTGTTTTGGTTACTCTCCATCCAGGAGTGGTGAAAATGCATGGGGGTATGGCATGTGCTTTCCATGTCTATATTCTAATGGTAGTATGAGTAAACTCTCTAACTAATGGTTGTGAAAACTCAACAATAAGTTAAAATTCCCACCGTTTCTAGCTCCTTGACTAAGGATAAGAGTACATAACTCTCTTATTGGGTTGAACTGCACTCCTTTTACTATACCATGTCTTATCTACTACATTCATTTTTCTGAGTATCTCTTACAGCTCCCCCTTATCGTTTTCAAGGTATCCTTCTATGTATTTTTATACTCATCCATGCATGGGGTTTTCCCATATGTGTGGTAACTTAAATATACAATAGTTATGTTGATCATGACTTTAGAGGATCTTAGGGATAAGGGTGCTTGGACTGCGTACAGTGGTCATATGGTGGGATCTTGAATCAGAGCTCTCTTAGCTATTTTACTCTCCAGTTACTTCCAGGCTATAGAACTTTTTCTTGTTGGAAGTGTGTTTTTTCCCTTTTTCCATTTAATTTACAATACAACACAAATAATTTTACTGTTTAGAGGTTAATGCATGTCTTTGGTTTTTATATAGTCGTTTTGTATCCTGTTTTCCTTTCCCATTGCACTTTTAAATTGAGTTGGATCCATGTGGTTGAATAGGTTCACATGAAAATGCCTCCCCATGTTTGTTGTGACATAGATGATAGTCACCACACCCTAGCCTATGATGGTGGGCTAGGGGTAGTTGCTGCTTGAGCCCTGGCATGGGTTGGGTCCGGACAAAGTGGTATCAGAGTTGGTTTGTTCTATAATACATTGTTCGAATAATCCCTAAAAATAAATTGTTTGGGTTTTAGTGAAACAATTTCAACGTGTATGGAGAGAGTATCTCAGTCAGGGAGTTTAGTGATGGTGCAATGACTGACATATCTATTCCCTAGGTCCCTAATTACCCACTAGTCAACTCGGCATGCAGAGACATCTATTATAAGGAACAATGGTACATGAATCATATAGTATTGAGTATTTGATTGTCCTTGTTGAGTCATCTATCCATAATTATTGATATATATGAATATATATATATATATATTCTCAATTTACTTTGGTTGTCCTTGATGGATATAGGATTCCTCCACGATGATAACCCGCCAGGATATAAGATCAGGTTCATGATGATGACTTTGTGACTGACTAGGCCACCGTTCAGGGTCCATCATGTGATCCCCTTCCTCCAGGTGGGAATATAGAAACACCTACACCTTTTGAGAAGTAATAAGTTCCATCAGGGTAGGATGAGGATGTTCACAGGTTGAGTTCAGTCCATGATTTCTAGTGCTAGAGACCTTTGTGGTTATGTGGTGAGCCAGATCCTTAGGAAGAATGAGATTGGCTCGTGTTGGTGGTTCACCTCTTAAAGATTTTTTGACACTGAATGATCAGATGGTTTCTTTGACAACAGGTATTTTCCACAGAGAGGATGGATATTGGTGGAGTTTTATTATTTATATACTCGATGAGTTAGAACTCTCATGGGATGACTTCCTACAACAGTTTGGTGAGGAGTAATAACCCGCCATCTTGAAATACGTTCGGATTCAATAGCTATTATATATTTGGTAGGGATGGATGATGGTGGAAGAGTACACTAATAGAGTAATAGACCTTAAATTATACTATATGGGCATGATCCATGATTTCTACTTCCATGAAAAAAAATTTGAGAATGGATTCGGTAGAGAATGTCATGCTATCATAATAACATTGTGCATCCCCACCTATTTCGGGGTGTTGAAGTATTCACTGGTGAAAGATAAATTTGTGTTAATGTGACACCAATTAGATGTACCTAGTAGAATGAATAATAGTTCTGAGACATCTATCATGTCTAGTAGATCTCAGTTGACAGGGCCTTATTACAGGAGGCCTTCCCATAACCAAACTCAGGTACATGTTCTGGGATAATGTAGAGCACTGAGGCATCCATTAGAGCGCTATTATTATTAATGTGTTGGTACATGTCACATGGAATGAAACATTCTGACTAGACGTGTAGAGATTTATTAGAATATGGTAGATGGACTTCCATAGCCGAGACAACACTGTGTTCTGGGGTCTCTCATGTGGGGATATGGTAGTCCCCAAGGAAGTGTTTCTAGAAGAATATCAGGAAGAACTATGGTTGGTGGAAGATGCTATGAAGTCCATCCACCACCACTTGATAGCCCACATCATGCTCAGGGAGTTGGCGGTGGGGGCCACATGAAGCTACATTCTATGGATGTTTATCATCCAGTATCACAGAGATGATTAGATATACACCTTGTGTCTTTTTTTTGCAGTAGATATTGTTAGACACTCGGTGAGGTTCTCTTTTTTCCATGCTTCTTTCTTGAGAGTTTACGGAGGTGATACATGGCAGCAGTGTAATCATGTGTCTTTGTTGTTCAAAATAGCTTTGAATGCACATGGAAGAGGGTTCTTTCACCGAAAATTATGTATTCTTGTGATGAAAAAAAAAATTTAGAGCAATTCAGTGCTGAAAAAAGAAGATAGTATTGTGGTGTGGTGGATGATTCCATCTAACTTGTGCTGTCTTGGAAGGGTTGTTCAGTTGATTTTTTCTTCTTGACCTGGTTTTGATTAGAATTCCACTAGTTGGTATGATAGATTGTGTGGTTTGTGGTCACTCTCATTCCAAGATAGGGAAATACATGTGGGGTATTCCATATTCTTTCTAGGTATAGCCTCCTACAGTTGGATGAGTTTACTCACCAACCTTGTTCGTAGGTACCATTGTGTTCTCTATGTCAACCACAATATAGTATTTACCAAGTACTGGTTGAGGTGATAAAAACCCCATTAATAGGAATGTGTGGATCACTATGTTTTGTTTTACGAAGCAGTCTTCACCCTGAGAATGTGGAGGCGCTACCCCTTGGGAGAACATTTTTTTGTTTACTCATACTAAGAGAGCCTCAGGTGCATCATCATTTAGAGAGACCTAAACTAGAGGTGGTGATTCTAGTTAAACATCCAATAAGACTATGACTTAAAGATAGTCTATACATATGAAAAGGGAAACATTGTTGTAGATACCCTTAGAAGGAAGTATCGAGCATTTAGGAACCCTGATCTTCTTTTCTGGTATGTCTTCCTTTTCTGGTCATTTTTTAGAAAAAGAGAATTTCTGGAAAAAATTTAAGTACAAGCCATATACATTATGAGTATACTCCGTGTACTTGGTTACGACAGGTATCTGTGTGCTATCCCTCTAACAGCCATGCATAGAACAATGTGGTGACCTAGAGACCACCAAAAGTGGGGTATGGAAAAGGCAAGTACATGATGTGTACTTCTAATGTACATGCCTTGTATGTTTTTTCATTAAATATACTTGGGTCACATCTAATCACCAGAAAGACCTATTTCTAGGTATGGTTCATGTGAGATAACCCGTACGACCAAAAATATTCTCCAAGCCCTCGAGTGAGCATCTTTTCTCCGAATCAATCACCACTGATTGTGTTGTGATCATCTAAGTAAGCTCTTCCTTCTGCTTGAGCTTCATTTCCTGATTCCTCATATTTCTCATGTTATCCTCTGTTGAACATTTTAGATGATTTTGTAGATCTACGGTGTTCTTGGGAGATTCATGTCTTGAGGATCACGTATAGAGATATTCCAACATTGAGGTAGATAGTTTGTGCCCTTTTGATGAAAGTATTTGAGTTATATGTGCAAAAGATCCCAATACCCTTGAATGAGGTATTGCGTGTTTACTGATTTAGCCCTGTTGTTTTCCTGTTATGCTTGTATGCTTGAATAGAGGTTAATTTAATGAGAATAGGGTTAATTTATATGCTTGGGAAGTGTTTAACCATTCATATTTTGTTTATGACAGTTTGGTATAGTTTTCCTGTTAGGATGCTGTTTTCTTTACACGCCTAGTATTGTAGGATGGAGTGATTTTCCATATCTGCCATACTATTATGCTCTAGATTGTTAGCCCAGTAGTTCTTGAGGTTTACTTTGGCCGATATTCTTTTCTATGATGGTTGACTTACACAGGGTAGTGATAAACTGGTGTAGTGGACCATAGGGAGAATAGATATAAGGGATTCCCCAGAGTGTCTGTTATTTATATCACGCTGTGATACCATAGGGGGAATTGACGTTGAGTGTTTCCATAGAGGGTCTATAGTTATGTTACAAGGCCACATGAGGAATTGTCTTTGACTGCTTCCTCATAGAGCCTATATATTCTGTTAAATGTATATAGGGGGAATTGACGTTGAGTGATTCCTCAGCGTTTCTTTATTCGTACATGGCCATAAGGGGAATTGATGTTGAGTGCTTCCTCAAAGAGCCTTTAGAAAAGCTAAAACAGAGTGGGTAGACTGTGTGTACTTTCCAGAGGGTTATTAGTGGTTTCTAGGTAGGACTAGAGGGGATAAGCTATGATTACATCCCAAAGTGTTACCTTTTTGTAATTATTTGTTTACATGCTCTGTGGAATTGAATGCTTTGAACTATAGGAATGTTTACTGTTGAGAACTTCCTTGTTTAATGCTTATTTTTCTTGTTGCCTGCCATATATATTCACTAACTATTAAGAATAGATCTCATGGTGGTTTCCTACTGGGATTTAGTCTCACACCATCTTTGGGCCATGCTTTTGGGCCCAAACAGATTATATTGTTGCAGGATTGGATAAGGTCAAGCACCCTTCGGCTTCGGGTACTTGACTTCTTGGAGTTGGAGAGCATGAGACCAAACATTGGATTGAAATGCTGTTGATTTGTTTACTGATTTTCTTATACATTGTTTTTTACTATATTTCCATCATTGTGAAATTTTTGGATGCTTTCCAAGACATATGTATCATTCATCATTTTTATATATGTGATGAAGTAGTTTATTTCTTCAGTCTTTCACTATTTCTTGTTTTTTGAAATTATTACTGCTTCCTTTATTGTTATCCGTTTATCTTCCACTGTGTTACTTTGCCAATGAGGGGATAGTTTCCCCACTATCACACTTAAGTCCCTCACTTGTATTCGGTAGCCTCTGGAATTAGGGGAAATTCTCTTGAGGCCATGTGACCAACCGGGTACGGGGAGCCTCTAGGCGGCTTCCAGAACCGGGATGTTACAAAGTGGTATCCAAGGAATTATTTTCTCTTGACTTACTCTTTGGAGCCTATAGATAGGGATCAGAAGGAATTGGTACTTGGTAATAATCTATGACTAATAGTAGCTAACCCATGTATAGGGAAAATCCAATCTACCTCGATTGTGGAAATTTATCTTGTTTTTCAATTTTACATTTGATTTGATTTTTACCTTGAGTGATTCACACGTTTTTTTTCTATTATTGATGATTTTATTGAGGTTCTATTTCTATAACAACCCGATTAGTTGAGGGCATTCCCTCTCGTGCATCATATAGGAACTTGTTTGAAATCACATGTCATACATTCTTTCTATTCCATTTAGGCCGCATTAGAGTTTTCATATTATTGTGATAGATGTTGTTCTAGATATGCATGTTGTTGTGATAGATTCCTTGAAAAAAACATCTATTGTTTGATGGGGTTGGTTGTGTAAGGTTTTGATTGAATGAACACCAAACATTGGTTCTTGAGGTGTTATGGGCCCTCATATATCAAAATTTGGCACATTATTGTTCGTTTTATTTTTTTTTGGGTTCCATAGTAGTTTATGAGGATTACAGTCCAAAAAAACCCATAATACACATTGTGTAATGTTGAAGACATGCCATGTGTTCTTCTTTTTGGTAAGAAATTGTTTTTATTAAGTGAACGTTGTGTACCATATGTACACTCTGTGTAGTCTCTAACCATGTCTTAGACAGTTCGGGTGGGGACTCAGGGTTAGGAATCCTTCATAGGACATGTTGTGTACCGTATTTACACTCCGTGTTGTAGAACTGTGTAACCGGCTGTGTCACTAACAACACAGGTTGGTGGAAATCCATTAGTTCACGCCCTGTCTGTATGGATCACACCATGTAGTGTGAACCGTGAATATAGTTGTTTCACTAATAACACGGGTTGGTGAATTGCATCTAGTACACGTCGTGTCTGGTACTAACACGTCCTATAGTCTTGTTCTAGGAGAACCTTTTTTCCTATCCGTGTGAGGGAACTCAGGCAGGGGAAGAGGATTCAAGTACATGTGGTGTGTAAGGAAAACACTCCATGTATTGGGTGTTACACGACCATTTTTCTTAGTGGTACATGCCTATGTTAAAGGAATATGGGAATAGACCATGTAGGCATTATACCAGCCTTGTATTCATGTTTTGAAAAACATGAATGCTTTCATTCTGTTGTTCCCTCCGTACTCTTCTAGTTTTCAATCCTTGACAATATTAATCTAAGGTGTGTACTTGACGTTGCAGAGTCATGACACCGATATTTCATCCGGTTGTATGCCCGTTACAGGGAAACGATCAGACACCGGACATGACTGATCAAGGAATTCCAGCAGATCCTCTAGTTGTGCCAGTCATGGCACCGACCATCATTCCAAACATTGGTGTTGATTCACAATTCCGAGAGGTCATCATGAGGTTCATGAATACATTCCAGGGAGTACAGCCTCATGACCCATTAACGAAAGAATTGACGTGGGTCTTTCAGTAGCAGCATCCTCCCACCTTCACATGGGAAAAAGGACCTCAAGCTGCAGAGTCGTGGCTAGAATCAACGCTGACTGTTTTTGAGAATTTGGAGATGCCTCTAGAGATGAGGTTCAATCTCACTATATATATGCTTCTAGAATCCGCCAAGAGTTGGTGGGAAGTGATCTCATAAGCGGGACACCAACATGATATGGCTAGGGAGGAGTTTCAGTGTACCTTTAACGATTACTTCTATTCGGACACTTCGAGGGCTGATAGAGCCTGAGAGTTCATGAGTTTGGAGCAGGGTACTCTTTTTGTTATTGAGTAATCTTCATGATTCACTGAGTTTCAATTATTTACAACCTTTCTAGGGGGTGATGGGTTGTTCTTGGCATGAAATTTTAAGGGTGGTCTCAGGCAGGAGATCCGGGATCAGGTGAACATCATTAGGTTGAATTCCATCACTTCTATAGTCATCCAGGAACAGTTCACAGAGCGTAATATGAGGGATTCTGGAGCTGTGGGCCTGGGTGATTCTGCATCCAGTGTTAGTGCTTCACCAGCTGATTGCAAGAAGCTCCACAGGAAGACAACATGTGGAGATCTGAGTAGGAGAGTTGTACCTTCAGGTATCCAGGTGTTATGCTACCAGTGTGGGATGGTCGAGAATACGAGGCCACATTGCCCGAGAGACACAGTGGAGTTCCGATCAGGAGGCAAGATGGGTCACCTTCAGCGTTTCTATCAGATATTTTAACAAGTGGCTGGTGACATGGGTTCTTCTATGACTCCTCATTCAGGAGAAGCGTCACAAGTTTCTCATCATTCTAGGAACTGAAGCTATTCTGGATGTTCAGGCTGAGGTGGATGTCGTGACCGTGGTATCCAGTCGCCAGGATTTCAGTGATTTCAAGGTGGATTAGCTCAGAGTGGTCATGCAAGGTCACAGGGCCGCGGTGAACGTCAAAATTTTGTATTGGAGAAGACCCAGTAGTAGCAGGATCCAGGACCCTCTACATTTCGAGTTACGATCTTAGTTGAATCGGTTTTTGCTTCTGCTCTTTTTGATAGAGGGGCTTCCAAATGATTTATATCTATTTCTAATGTGGAGAGTATTGGGTTCTATATCATTTCTTCTACTGATATCAAGATACTGGACACTCTGTTGGGGACTAGAATGGCTAGTGTGCGACAGTGCAAGGAGTTCCCTCTATATTTTGGTGGGTGTTACTTCTTATAGGACATTTTTATCCAAGAGATTATAGGCTATGTTGTCATTTTCGGAATGGACTGATTAGTTCCCTTCCAGGAAGACATTGACTGTTATCACTATAGGGTGAGTTTCACATCACCAGAAGGTTGATCATTTTTTCATAAAGGTGAACAGGATGTCCAGGCGAGCAGAGTAGGACCTGATCATCATGGGTTATGTGGAGTTACTGACCATATTTCTATTATATATCTGGATGAATAGGGTACATCACAGTTGGACTATCCTCCAGTGGTGGATCGTGGTAGATATGTCTTTCTAGATGACTTTTCAGGTTTGTCTCTGTAGAGTGAGGTAGACATTTCCATTGAGCTTGTTCCATGAGAAGCACTGGTGTCCATTCCTCCTTATAGGATGGCTACACCAGAGTTACAGGAGCCCAAGAAGCAGTTGGAGGAGTTGCAGGAAAAGGGTTTCATCCGACCCAGTACATCTCCTTGGGGTTCACCTATTCTGTTTGCAAAAAAGGAAGATGGTACCCTCATACTTTGTGTGGATTATTGATATCTAAACCAGTTGACGTTCATGAACTGATATCCCTTACCAAGGATTGAGGGTCTATTTGATCAGCTTTGAGGAGCCCGGGTTTTCCCGAAGATTGGATTGAGATCCAGTTATCATTAGTTTAACATTAGACCATCTTATATACCCCTCACAGCCTTCCGAAACAGGTATGGTAAATAAGAGTATGTGGTTATATTGTTCGGTCTTACAAACACACCTGGCTTTTTCATTGCACTGATGAATGGAGTGTTCCATCCTTACTTGGATTCATTAATGGTTGGCTTCGTGGATAATATCTTGGTGTACTCTCACACTCGACACGACCATGCTACCCATCTGGAGATTGTTTTGAGAACATAGAGAGAGCATCATTTTTATGTTAACCAATGAAAATGCCACTTTTTGATGGATCAGATTCACTTCTTGGGTCATGTTATCTCAAAGATATGACTATCAGAAGACCCATAGAAAGTGAGAGCAGTAGTTTCCTGGGAGCAGCTGAAGAACGTCTTTGAGGTGCGAAGTTTTCTAGGGCCGGTAGGGTACTATAAGAATTTCATACAGGAATTTTCAAACATAGTAGCACCATTGACGGGCTTGAATATTAAGTGTGAAAATTTCTTGGGGTAAAATTCTTGAGAGACAGCCTTTCATAAGCTGAAAAGGAGGTTGATTTCATCACTGATACTAGTCTTTCCAGAGCCAAGAATGATCTATGTTGTTTACTATGATGCTTCAGATATCGGTTTGGGAGATGTGCTTATGTTGGGGGAAGGAGTCGTTGTGTACGAGTCTCGGTTGTAGAGGCCACATGAGAGGAACTACTCGACACATGACATTGAGTTGGATGTTGTTGTTCATGCTTTATTTTGTTGGATATATTACCTTCTGGGATATCATTTCATGGTTTTCACCGACCACAAATGTCTCTGGTACATCTTCACTTAGTGTGATCTGAATTTGAGACAATGAAGGTGGGTTGAGTACCTTCAGTCCATTGACATAGAGCTTGCATACATGCCAGGGAAATGCAATGTAGTGGTTGATTTTTTGATAAGGAGGACTCAGATACAGGAAGTTCAGGAGTCATGTAGTGAGTAAAAGATTATGGAACTGTTCTCTAAGATATATTTGGTGGATCATGACAGACATGGGATAGCTTTTCTTTATTTTTTAGTTTTTACCTCTACTCTGCTTGATCGAGTGCAAATAAGGCATCTATCAAATTCCGAAGGCCTATCCCTATGGGAAAGCTTGTTAGGAGGGGACCCTATTTCTGGATGGACCATAGGTGAGGATGAGATCTTGCATTTATAGGGGCACGTATGGGTGCCAGAAGGAATACATGAGGAGATGATGTGGGACTTTAATTCCTTAGTTTGGAATGTTCATCCTGGAGTCACCAAGATGTATCGTGATTTTCACTGTCAGTGTTGGTGGCCAGGTATGAAGAGGGATATTGATGGTTTCATCATGAGGTGTTCCACCAGTCAGTAGGTGAAGGTGGAGCCTCAGTGACCAGTAGGGTTTTTCCACAGTTAGCCATTCCCGAGTGGAAGTGGAATGATGTTGCGATGGATTTCAAGATAGGTTTAATGAGGTCGAATCGAGGGAACGATGCTGTATGGGTTGTCATTGATAGACTCACGAATATTGATCACTTCTTTCCGATCAAGGATGCCTTCAGTTTTGATGAGATGGAATGGTTGGCATCCGTGATATTGTATATTTACATGGAGTTCCACACTCCATTGATTCAGATAGGGATATCTTATTTACTTCTCAGGTCTAGCAGGGGCTATCGAAGGCATTGGGTACACAAGTACTTTTGAGTAAATAATCCCACCCTCAGATAGATGGCTAGTCCGAGTGTATGATTCAGGTGGTTGAGAACGTATTTCGATCATGAATCCTTGATTTATGAGGTTTTTGGGAGAAGAAAATACCTCTTGTGGTGTTTTCCTACAACAATAGTTTTCAAGAAACTATTCAGATGGCACCTTATGAGAATTTTTATGGTAGACCATGCCAATCGCCATTATGTTTGCTAGAGGCAGGAGAGGCACCTATGTTAGGACCTCTTCTTGTCCATGATACCACAGAGAATATAGAGTTGATTCAGAAGCGAAAGGCTACTGCACAGTCTCGACAGAAGTCTTATGCTGATCAACAGAGATGACCTCTGGAGTTCGAGGTCGGGGATCAGGTTTTTCAACATTTCACACTGAGGATGGGACACAGAAGGATTAGAAGATAGGGTAATGTTTTGCTGAGGCATGTTGGGCCATTTGAGGTATTTGAGATAGTTGGACCGGTTTCCTATCAGTTACATTTACCTAAGAGGTAACAGGCTGTACACGACGTCTTCCATGTTTCATAGCTTTGAAAATACTTCTCAGAATTGTCTCACGTTTTCCCACCCGAGGAGGTTGAGTTAGAGGTAGATGTATCATCCGAGGAGCATCCTGTCCAGATTTTTTTTATCAAAGTATGAAGGTTCTCTATGGCCGGTCTTTTCCTCTGGTATGAGGGTTACGGCAAGACAGGCGAGTGTAGGACGAGACTTGGGAGAGGGAGGCTCATGTACGATCACTGTGGTGAGAGTTATTCTGCATTTCTTCTTCTACGCCACCTTATTAGGGAAATTCGGGGATTAATTTCTTTAAAGGGGGAAGTTTTTATGTACCTGGATCTTCTCTTTAGGTATGTTTTCCTTTTCGACTTGTCTTTGAGAAAAAGAGGAGTTTCTAGAAATTTTGTAAGTACATGCCGTGTACTTTATGAGTACACACAGTGTACATTATGAGCACACACTGTGTACTATGTTACCAGGGGTAGCCATGTTCTGGTCGTGTAGTGGTCGTGCACATGTCCATGTGGTGACCTAGAGACCACCTAAAGCGGAGTACAAAAAATTAATCTACACACCATGTACTTCTAAAGTACATTCCGTGTACTTTCTTTTTTTCATTAAACATATCGGGGTCAGGTCTAATCGCCAGAAAGCCCTACTTATATGTATGGTTCATCCAAGTGAACCTCTAGGACTGAGAATCTTATCTGAGCCCCCCCGAGTGAGAGTCTGTTCTCCGAATCTAACACCACCAACTACGTTGGGATCGTCTCGATATGCTCTTCATTCTTCTTGAGATTCATTTCCTGATTCCACATCTTTCTCAATTTATCCTCCGTTGAATCTTTTAGAAATTTTTGTATATCTAAAGTGTTCATGGACGATTCAAGTCTTGAGGATCACATATAGTGATCTCCCAACTCCGATGTAGTTGGTTTGTGTATTTCCGTTGAAGGTATATTAGTTAAATGTGAAAAAGTTCCCAATACCCTTGAATGGGGTATTGTGTGTTTACTAATTTAGCCATGTTGTTTTACTACTATTCTTGTATGCTTGAATAAGGGAAAATTGAATGATAATAGTGTTATTTTATATGCTAGGGAAGTGTTTACCCATGAATATTTTGTTTTTGACTGTTTGGCATAGTTTTCTTATTAGGTTGCTATTTTCATTCCATGCCTAGTATTGTAGGATGGATTGATTTTTCTTATCTTTTATGCTATTATGTTATAGACTATTAGACATGTAGTTCTTGAGGTTTACTTTTTTTGATACGCTTTTCATTTCTTTTTTACTTTCATAGGGTCGTGGGAACCTAGTGTAGTGGACCATTGGGAGAATGGACGTAAGGGATTCTATAGAGTGTTCGTTATTTTAATCACATTTTGAGACCATAGTGGAAATTGACGTTGAGTGCTTCCTCAAACGGTCGATAGTTACGTTACAAGGCCACATTGGTAATTGATGTTGAGTTCTTCCTTAGAGTGCCTGTAGTTTCCATTAAAAGACTATATGGGGGAATGGGTGGTGAGTGCTTCCTTAGAGAGTCTTTATTCATACTTTGCCATAGGGGGAATTGACGTAGACTGCTTCCTCAGAGAGCCTTTATAAAATCTAGACTAGATGGGTTAGACTATTTGTAATTCCCAGGGGTTGTTTGTGGTTGCTAGGTAGGAACAGAGGGGATAGGATGTGAGTACATCCCAAAGGGTTACACGTTTTTAATTATCTTTTTACTTACTCTGGGGAATTGAATGCTTTAAACTGTAGGAATGTTTATGGTTGAGTAATTCCGTGTTTACTACATCTTTTTCTTATTTCCTACCATATATATTCTTTGACCGTTACTCACATATCTATTTCTGGTTTCCTGCTAGGATTTAGTCTCACACCCTATTTGGGCTATGTTTTTTTATCCCAAATAGATTATTGTTGTAGGTATAGAAAAGGTCAAAAGCCCTTCTACTTCTAGTACATGACTGATTATAGCTGAAGAGAATGGGACCAAGATCTGTCTTGCGATGCTGTGGAGCTATTTACTATTTTTCTTATAATTTTTTTAGTACTATATTTTTAGAATTGTGACATATTGGGTTTCATTCCTAGACACATGTATCATGCATCATTTTTATATATGTGCTCTAGCTATATATTTCTTCAATCTTGCGTAGTTTCTTGTTGTTTTATATTATTAATGCTTCATCTATTGTTATCTATTTTTCTTCTCCTATGTTACTCTACCAATAAGGGAATAGTTTCCCCACTATCACACCCAAGGCCCTCGTTGCTATTCGGCAGCCTCTGGCATCAGGGGAAATGCATTTGAGGCCATGTCATCAACTGGGTACAGGGTGCGTCTAGGCAGCTTTCGGAACCGGGATGTTATAAGGCTCGCTTATTGTTGAAATATTTAGAGTACTTAGCTTCCCTACAGGTGACCCTAGTGGTGCAGGAGAGTTCAATGTTTATTCATTCACTAATGTCAACTCGATGGATTCTTGAACATGTGAAAGAGTCTCCATTTTGAGAAACTAGATGTGAGATCTTTCATGACTCAGATCTCAATAGGCAAGGTACCAAATGGATATTCTAATGTAGGGAATCATATGTACATGATCCATGGAAAAAAGTGGTCCCGGTTGTGATGTTGGAGTTCCAAAATTATCCCTTACCTGTACATACCTATGTGGAAAGGTGTATACGGATCTTAATTGGTTGTTTTGGTGGTCTAAGATGAGATGAAGTGTAATTGAGTTCCTCTCATGACACCTGACCTATCAGTAGGTTAAGGCTGAGAACTAATTTTCGGTGGGTTGTGAAGTCTCTTGGAATACCATAGGGGAAATGGGCGGAATATCCATCAACTTCATCATAGGGCTTCTAGGCACAATGAAGGGCCTTGACACCATCTGGGTAATAGTAGACCGACCCACAAAGTCAGTACGCTTCCTTAATACTAGGGAGCATGGTTTAGTGTACTGTTTGGGGAGGTTGTACGTATGGGAGATCATACACCTTCTAGGGGTACCCTCTATGTTTTTCTATATCTGTGACTCGTGGTCTTCATGTATATTTTGAAGAGGAATATAAGAGACATTTGATACCCAACTACAGATGAGTAAAACATTTTACCCCAATACAGTGGGTAGACCAAGCGCAATATCTAGGTGTTGGAGGATATGCTAAGGGATAACTTATTAGTTTTTGATACAGGAGACAAGTTTTCCCCAATGTTATTCCGGATGTTTTCAGATCATTCATAGGGTTAGAGCGGTTCCCTAGCACCTTTCCCTAACCCCATAGCATGATAAGGCAAACAATTGTTTCCACATATTGCAACTAAGGAGATACTTTCATGATCTTATTCACATAATTAACAAGACACAACATTACAAGGATGGGCCATCCCCATAGTTAGTATACTTTGGTAGCACAAAAAATTTGTATGTGTTTCCCTAGGATCATGAGATTTAGGTATGGGCTCACTATCCTGATTTGTTTCCCTGGATATTCTTTTTTAGGGATGAAAAGATTGAAGGAGGTAATGATGCCAATACCCGGTTTTTTAAATGTAAGACTTTCTAATATTTTTACATATATTTCCAGATCCATCTACTGAGATAGTGTAAAATTTCGAGGCCAGAGTTCCAGGAATAATATATACAAAAATATTATGTACATTTTAAACTGTAAAAGCAAAAAAATGGGATAAATCTCAAAAGGTAGGTCAAATAAGAAATCTGAGGCCACATTAGAGTCTGGAGCATGGTGATTAAACTCGGTGGGACATAACATTTCTTGGTGCGAACCTTGTGAAGAAAAATCCACAGAGCACATTTATTGTAAATAAAATAATTAAAATTAATTATTTTATCTCAAATGCTAAATCAAACAAATTTAAAATTGGGAATTAGAGTGGATATCTGATACCACTATTGAGTTCTGAATGAGGTGTTTTACCTATGTGTGACATAAAATAAGGGGGTACTGGAGTTTCATATTTTGTGCCTACTGGTGGATTCCAATAAATAACTATTTATGGGAAATGAGAAAGGGTTGTATCATTATCCCAAAGACACCAAATAGAGATCCTCCAATCCTTATAATGGTGAATCAATGTCAGAAAATTGGTGGATCATGATAAAAACCTCAGATCCGAGTAGATCAGAGTGTAGCGAACACAAAGAAAGAACCAAAATCTATGATGGATCCTTATTTCAGATTTTGATGTCCTCAATTGAAGTTTCTATTTCTGAAATTGATTATTTATTATGTCCACTATTTGAAATCATTTTCTGATGTCCAAAATAACAAAAACCATCGACTGTTTAATTTAAGAATAGTCTGTTCTTCATCGGTCTTCATAATTATTCATCATTCTTTATTGTTCTCCGATGTCTTCATTTTAACATGTTTAAAATACATCCATATGTCGAACAATGTATGGATAAACGAAGGTTATGATCCAGGGATTCATTATCTACATTGGTTTTTAGTTTCAGGTGTCGGAGTTGGCATGTTGGTGAGTGGATGTGATGCCTACATTTTTTCACTTCAAATGGTGGACTAAAAATTAAGCAGAGCATGTGGTAGTGTAGATCACGATTTTAGGATCCCCAATATGGTCATAGAATTGTTTTTCTAGAACAAGGGTGTCCTCGATGGTCCGATGAAGGATCATCGGCACATGGTGGTTGTCAGTAGCCGACAGCGGTCTGAGAGGTGGCAGTCAGCCATGAGGATGGTGGTGGAATGTAGCGAAACCTGTGGTGGTAGTAGGTTTAGGCGAGGCAGCTAGGCTGGGCCAAAGTAGCAAGATGGGGACGGAGTAGGCCAAGTCATCAGATTTCTTATCCAAATTACCATAACTCCTAAATGGAGCATCTGTTTGGCGTGCTGTCTCTGACCACAAGTTCCTATATTCAAGAAATACCTTTTGAATCTAGTATGAGAAGTTTATATCTCTAGCACATGGAATAGACCCCCAAAATGATCAAATAATAATAATAATAATAATAATAATAATAATAATAATATATTATCATTATTTTTTAATCTCTACCCCTTCGCAACTCTTACATACGACATCCCATAGATGCACCATTAGTGGTGACCTGACTATATATTTAAGGCAGCCAATTCAAGACCAATGATGGATTTTGTTTTCTAGTTCATTGGTTGGGTTCCTGAAATTCCCAATATTATTATTATTATTGTTGTGAAACATTTAATCTGTCGTAACTACTCTATACCACATCGGATTGGAGAGATTTTAGTGGCGACACAACCCAGAAATTGGGGGGGGGGGAGGGTTCAAGATTGATTTATAGCACATAAACTGAAACCAAGGCATGGGTCCCATGACTCCTAGTTCGGGTGTGGTGAGGAAAAATATGAATTTTCCACCATGTGTTTGATTTTGACAAATGAATAACCAATCCTGAGTTTTTCTATGAGGATCGAAATGATGGGATCTATGGGATGTGTTCCAAGATGGAGGCCTGGTCCCCATGAAGCACCATTCATGTGTAATGATATGAAATAATGTTTCTCCATTAGAAGTCTAATTTGGGGGAATGAATAGTCAATATTGTTCATTTTTCTACATGGATTGTGACAATGTGATCTGTTTGGTTATCCAGCACCATCTAAGGTTGATATTCACTAAATATATGTTTTCTTCCCTTTTGGACCATCACTGATCATCATGCGCTCATCAGCCCTATGGATATAGGTACCATGTACTCTGGGAGAACAATAGCATACCTAGGATAATTGATAATAGTTTATTAATTGGGTTTGTATAGGTACATGACCATGTGACGCGATAGGTTCAACCATCGTGTGGTCCCCCCATGTATCATTCACCACCTTACGAATCTTGTAACTCTCGCTTCTCCTTCTTCTGAACTTGTATTTTGGCCCGCAAGTAGCCTATCATGAGTGTTTTTCTGCATAGAATGAAATGGTACCCTTTATAGTGGCTTTCAAGATACGATGCAAGATGTTCCATGTGTGACACCTATTCGGGGAGATACATGATGAATGTAGTCTTGTTCCTAGATGATTTATAAGTGGTACCATCTATCAGGGATGTGAAGTGTAGTACTAGGATTACCCTCCAACATATTACAATTTAGTGGGCATGGGATGTGGAGTTCTCCTATGAAACATACGTTATTACAATCTACTAGTGCTAGGAAGTGGTGTTTACCTATAATTTTTCATCGAATACCCTCCAGCGTATTACGCTTCAGTGGGGAAGGGCAGTGACATTTGATGATTACACTTTCGTGCATACCCTCAAGTTTGGCAGGATAGTGGCATTCACCAATGACACTTTTAGGCTTACCCAAGAACATGGATGGGTTGTGGAATTCACAGATGACACTTCTAGGCTTATGATCCAGTGTATTATCCTTCTTCAATGTAACACCCCAAGAATTTACAAATATATTTTTTATAAAATGCATGGAACACTAAGTCTCTACAAACACCACATTGCTATATCATATCTAAGTAAACACAAATTTTCCACCTCTATTGTAACACCCTGACCCTAGTTACCTAGAGTCGGTGCATTATTTCAATACATTGGCATGAATACAAATAATCATTTCCTGAAGGACCGATCAGTTTAGTAGTCTTGGAAAATAGATTTCATAAATAAATGTTACATTACACTTTAAGACATACAAAACAACATAAATAACCCTTTATGAATGCCATTATTCACTTCGAATGACCTTGCATATCAATCACAATAAACTTCTTGGAATCCTGGTAAAAATAAAACATATAATGGGGTGAGCTCAAACACTCAGTAAGGGTATGCAATAAAGTGGAAACTTTCATAAATAAGCATAAACATTTAAGGCAATGTATAACTAAAACAAAAGCCTTTTAAACTCGACCTTCAACATAATATGGAAAAACTATATTGAAATAATCAATTTACTTATTCAGATTGATATTCTACTAGTCGAATAATCATATGCAACATCACTAACCACTTTCATAATGATGGAATGCATAATTCTAGACTATCATAACCACATAGTGAAGGCCTTGTGCCAAGAATACAAATAAGATTTTTTCAAGGCCTTGTGCCAAGACACTAGTTTGTATCATGAGACCTACGAATGCATCGAGGAGAAATAGCGGGCTCCACCCATCACTTATTAAGTCCAATGAATTCCTCATATGAATAGGTTTAAACATAACATAAACATTAGTAGTAAAACTAGCATACGAAATGTCAATACTTTATCCATAAACCATGAATGGTATAAAAATAACACATCAACAGTAAAAAATACCGCAAAACCGTCAATATAATTTGGAAGTATTGTATCATAATAAATCAACTTCAAATAAACTTAAAATCCATCAAAGGATGTTGACATAGATGAAATCAAAACTATTTGAGGGAAATATCACTTTTTTGAAATCTTTGAAAAGTCACACATTTATAAAGGAAGTAATTTGAAAAGATATTTTTGAATCAAAGTGTCCCATACCACTTTGAAACTATTTAAAAGAAATATCATTTCAAAACCTTCATGTCCATATAAATAAATCCTAAAAATCATTTTGAAAACATGGGCATTAATCAAAAAGATTTAGAAAGACAAATCTTTAAAAAATTTAAAATTCCGATATTGATAAAGTGTACCTTTCACAAAATCCTTAAAATATTCATTTTGAAAACATTTTTATGAAAAATGGACATGGATGATAAAAATGTCCCAGGAGATACTTACACATAAACAATCTCGGATAATAATGAGATTGAGGAATCAACCCTTACCAATTTGGTAACTTACGAAACATACACCCCATGAAAGAGGTATCATATAATGAATATGTAAATACACATAAATTAAAGTGTATTACACAAATAATATAATTATGGTCAGTACATACACCACACAAAAGGTAATATTTTCAATATGGTACGAATCTCACAGAAATAAGGAGTGAGATGAAAATCCATTACCTTGCACTTTCCTTTAGTAGAGGGTACATTTAACCTCTGGTATGAAGATATTAGTATGTTATTAAGGTATACCGGAACTATATTAATGTTTCTGATATCATAAATGATTCATTTATTAGTTTATACTACCCATTTAATAATAATTTACATGTTAAATTAATATTTCGGGTAATAATCGCTTGCTTTATTGTACATGTTTTAACTTGTTACTCTTGATTGTATCAATTAGATCAAGATTTATGTACTTTCAGAATATAAAACATGATTTATATATAATTTATACATAGAATATAAATATGTATAATAGACATATATATGAAATAAAGAACACCGTTTATGGAGACGGTACTCCGTACGTACGCATAAGCATTGTTTCTGTTTGCATATAGTGTTGATCTGAACTCAGTGAATAAGATATATGTAAGTAAATAAATACATACATACATATATATATATATACAGTATCATTATTATGTCATATATTATATACTTATTAGTAATATATATTTTTATAATCTTCGATGAATGGTGAAAGTGGAAATGAATCTCATCGCGTCGTGGAGACGGTAATCCGTACATACGCACGAGCGACAATATCATTTCCTTAAAGGAATGGAATTGGATGGTATATTAATCTTACAGAGATATTAGCATGTTATTTTCATTATTTATTTACATATTAATCATCTTTATATCCATCAAAATATCATAGTTTTGAATTACAAATTACACCATGACGTAGAGACGGTAAGCCGTACGTACACACTCATGGTGACATTATCATTCATAAGATGGATAGGATAATGAGTATATTTGTGCCATATTTATAATAACATCACAGTATATAGAATATACTGGAGTTATTATTTGATAACTTAAACAAAAAATAGAGAGTAAGTGGAAGAATACGAGAACTTGAAAGAGTGTGGTGAAATCATTACCTCTTCTTCGGGTTCCTGCTTTTTATTTGATCGAAAGGGTTCCTTAAGTAGGATTTCTGACCAAAGGAGGTCCTCTAGGATGAAGTGAGGGAATTTGAGAGGATATTTGGGTAGGGGTAGGCAGAGCTAAATGGCATAGAAGGTTTTAAATAGAGTGAAGGGTGATTTCCCTTTTATAAGAGGGGTGAGGGGTACCTTAGGAAAAACTTAAAATATTATTTTATAATAAATTAATATTAGGTTTATAATGGATCCATATTGATTTATTTCTATTATAAGGTGGTTATGGGTCGAAATAAACTCAACCAATAGGTTTTGGATAGGTTTGGGTCTCTTTATTAACCTTATCTTTTAGTTTTAACTCTTAGTTAATTAGTTTGACATTTACCATGTCTCTTTGTATTTTTATATTATATGGTTATGAAACATACTATAAACTTTTAATCGACTCCCAAGTGGTCCATTAATGATACAAATATCATGATATAAGTCCTCTGGCCAAACCTTAGATTTTTAAGAATATAATATCAATTAATAATATAATATTTGTTTTAAAAACTCTTTTATGTCAGTTTTGACACTATTGGGTATTTTGTTTTTGATAAATTCATAAAAAAATTATTACATGAAAACCAATTCATATAACCGATAACAATATGTCATAATAACCTAAAAAAGTATTGTAATTCATAAAAAGTCTCAAATTACATTTATTTGGGTATTTATAATATCAATTATCTTAATCTATCATTAATACAGTAATTACCACATCATCATTGTGTCATAAATGAATTAAATTATTTAATTTATAAAAATTATAAATAAAATTCCATTATGTGGGAATTTTTTTTATCTTTCTAATAAATATTTATAATCGAATTTATCTTATGTATAACCCTATATTAAAAATGTTTTAGTTATTAAACATTGATTTTAACTCTTTTAACTCTTCACTGAATTAAATAATAATAAATGTCCTAATCTAATCCAAGTGGACCAAAATGAAAATATTTTATTCCTAAGGTTGTTTTTGGTCGAGATACACTTTTCAAATATAATTAGGACATGTGTTAGTGTAATATTAATATCATTGTTACACTTAATTACTATATTTATTTTTAACAGTGGCAAATAAAAGTAAAAAGTTATTATTCACCAAAAATTATTTTTATCTTATTGAACCAAATTTTACTCCTTAATATTAACTGTGTCTCTCTGATTTTTGAAATTCCACTCACAGAAGCGGTAAAATTATGTTTTATGTGAATTTTCAAATTTTCCAATGAGATAGGTAAAAGACGGTGAAAAGTTCAATAAAAATTTTATATATCTAAAATTATTATAAACTAACTCCAATGAATTACGTTGAACATAAATAGGTATTATGTATCTATTTTTACCTAAAATAAATTTAAATAAAATAAATAATTAAATAAATAAAAAGTAGGTTTTAACCAATAACTCAGTGTTTTTCACTATTCATCAAAAATTGAATGTTTTAGAAAATAAAAAAAACTCACCCTAAGCTAATTTTGATATTCAAAATCCAAAAATGATGTCTATTTTACCAAATTCAAAACATAGAAGTTTCATTAATTAACTTAAAATTAATTCCCCTTGTCAAAATAAACAACGTGTTTTTAAGAAACAATAACTATCAGAAGATTGACACTTGTTTATGTATAATTTCAATGTGAAATTAATTCCAATGAAAAAAATTGGATTAAAGGGTAAAAATATAATCTAATTATACTCCCAAAAAAAATAAAATTTATAATTTAATACTATAAATTAATTTGATTAAAAAAGTTTGTTTCAGTTAAAATATAGTATTTTTCACTATTCACTCAGATATGAAAGTTATCAGAAAAACACCAAAAAATTATTGAAACTAAATTCATATGTCCCGATTCAAAATAAGAATTTTATTTTTTCAAACTGAATATATAAAAGTTTCAAATATTGGATTTAAAAATGGTTCTCCATTAAAAGGCGGTAAAATTGCATTATTTGAAAAATAATTCTTTTTTCTGAAAAAAATGAATTTGTTCTTACATTATGTCTAAGAAACTCATAATATGGATTCTAAAATTATAAGTATTATATAATGTTCAAAATTCAGTTAATATTATTCATAACCACTTTTGAACGGCTAGTTTGGTAAGTCGTGATGTGCTTGAACTCAGTGTTGCGTGTAGTGAATGTTATTGCATTACATTAAAGAAATAACGTACTATAAAATATTGGGGTGTTACATTCTCCCATCCTTCAATAAATTGCGTCCTCACAATTTTAAATTGTTCTTGAAAAATAAAAGGTTTAAAATAGAAAAATCAATTTTGGGAAAACCCACATCGGAAATTGGGTTAATACAATTTAGTCTTTATAAGAGGAAAAAGGGGAATGAAAAAGTCACCACAAAATTAGTTTTTTGGATAAGAGTACATTGGTAGAAATTATAGACACATAATTGGAGGAAAAATGTAAATATTTACAAGGAGTGATTGAGGTCATCAATCATAAACAATTGTAGAATTGTGGGACTCAAAGCTACCAATATATGATGATTTAAAATACCATCGTAAGGTATTAGGATAACACATTTTTGGTTTTAAGATGTCGTACCTAAAGTTTAAGAAATTATATCTTCATAGAATAAGAGAAGAATACATATATATATATATATATATATATATACTTGACAAGTAGAGTTTCATCCTTCAACTAATTCCTACCACTAACTCATCTTTCACTCCAAATGATTTAAAAAAACAAAATTATACAAACCAGTACATCACGCTGTCTAGTCGTAGGTGATACATGTTTATCACTCTTTGGTTGTGGGTTCTAGTCTCTTGGATTTTCCAGACACGATAGGTTGTCGTCCGACCTCCAAGTTGTCCTTTTTATGGCTATTCAAAAATAACCTTAACAATAGTATCCAATTTCAAACGTTATTCATTCCAGCCTTTAGAATTATCCGAAATACTTATATCCAAATTCTCATCCCAAAATTTATAAGGAAGTTACACATAATGATGTTCTTTTTTTCCAGGAAATAACATGTGAATGCCTTCATCCTGTATTCTTTTACAACATCGCGGCATTCTGAATTACCAAAATCAGACATCTCATATTCCAAAAACACTACCTCATTATCAGGACCATATTAAGGAAGTCACTTTTCTTAGAACCATATACTCTCAAAACCTCAATAAAATAGTACTGCAGTACAATCCTTATTTATCTCCATAATTCATGCAACCAGTATACTGTTGATACAACACTCAAATGAAATAATTCCATAATTACAACATAAGAACACTAGTCTTTCTTCTTCATCTCAGGTAGTATCATAACATGATTATTATCCAACAACATCATTTTTGGTATACTATTATGAATGCGATATTGATTTGGGTAGTGTCCCAACGCCTTGTAGATGAAGCATTTTACATTTGAAATCTTTTTCTTACCCTTGAAATCATGAACTTGGTGTCCTTTCCTCCATACATATACCAATTCCAATTACCTTCAAGAATTTACCAAGGTGATTCATTCCACATTTATCACATATTGGAAAATCCTTCATTCCATTATTCCCATTATCTATCTTTCTTTCTACCATCATTTTCTTCTATTTCTTCCCTTCAAAGCCATAGGATTCAGATAATTCTATACAGAACTTATTAACAAATGATACTATTTCTTCATATGTTGAGAATACATGGGAGACTATTTCCCTTCTAAATGATAGATTAATACAATGAAATATATGATCCTTATTACTTTTTGGATAATACTTATTGCTGGAGTTTACATTCCTTCTATTGGGCTCCATTTCTATAAAATGGAATACACTAGTTCAGTTTATGAATCACAATTCATAATTCCAAACATTTAAAATACCTAATGTAAATTGAACCGTTTATGGATATAATAGATAATCACAAAATTTTTTTCTTTGAGGAGGTATAAACTCACAAACACTTCATAGTGGTTTGTAAAGAAAATGATAATTATCCTAAGAATATCTTCTGGGAGTGTCGTAACCAAGAGTGCAGAAAGGTCCATTGTCTTTCACCATTTCCCGTTCGAGTCTTGATCAAAGAGGTGTTTTCGGGTTTTACCCCTAGGTACATTTGTGGTAGAGCTGCCTCTATCTGCTCATATCCAGACAGGGATGTATTTTCATGAAAAACTAATAAAATCACTACATTACCAAAATTCTAGGAAGTCCTTCTATAATAATCCTCAAAGTATATCTTAGGGTAATGTTCTCTATCAGAGATTATCTAAATCTAGTTTCCAAGGATATTTCTAAACTTCCTCTGATACCAACTGTAATGCCCCGACCCAAGTTACACAGAGTCGGTGCATTATTTTAATACATTGGCATGATTACAAGGAATCAAGTCTCAAAGGACTGATCGGTTTAGCAGTATTGGAAAATAGATTACATACATGAATGTTACATTACACATTAAGAGATAAGAAAACATAAACAATCCTTTATAAACACCATTATTCCCTTGTCTTAACCCTATATATCAATCACAATACACTTCTTGGAATCCTGGGAAAAATAAAACATAGAAATGGGTGAGCTCAAATGCTCAGTAAGGGTAATAAATACTGCGGAAACATTCATAAATAATCATAAACATTTAAGGCAATGTATAACTAAAACAAAAGCCTTTTAAACTTTAACTTCAGCATAATATGGAAAAAAATAAAATGAAATAATGTCATTTACATAATCACATGGATATTCTACTAGTTGAATAATCACAAGAAATATCACTAACCACTTTCATAATGATGGAATTCACAATGCCAGACTATCATAACAACATAGTCAAGGCCTTGTCGCAAGACTACAAATAAAAGTTTTCCAAGGCCTTGTTCCCAGACACTAGTTTGTCTCATTAGACCTACAGATGCATCGAGGAGCTATAGCAGGCTCTACCCATCAATTATTAAGTCCAATGCATTCCTCATATGAACAGGTTTAAACAGAACATAAACATTTGTATTAAGACAAGCATACGAAATGTCAATACTTTCTCTATAAACCATGAATGGTATAAAAATAACACATCGAGAGTAAAAAATATCACAAAACCTTCAATATAATATGGAAGTTTTGTATCATAATAAATCAATTTCAAATAAACATAAAATCCATCAAAGGATGTTGACATAGATGAAATCAAAACGATTTGAGGGAAATATCACTTTTTTGAAATCATTTAAAAGTCACACATTTATAAAGGAAGTAATTTAAAAAGATTTTTGAATCAAATTTTCCCATACCAATTTGAATCTTTTGAAAAGAAATATCATTTCAAAACATTCATGTCCATATAAATAAATCCTTACAATCATTTTGAAAACATGGACATTAATTAAAAAGGTTTAGAAAGATAAATCTTTAAAAAATTTAAAATAATTATATTAATAAAGAGTAACTTTCAAAAAATACTTAAATTATTCATTTTGAAAACATTGTTATGATAAATGGACATGGATGATAAAAATTTCCCAGTATATACTTACACATAAACAATCTCGGATAATAATGAGATTGAGGAATTAACCCTTACCAATTTGGTAACATACGAAACATACACCCCATGAAAGAGGTATCATACAATTAATATATAAATACACATAAATTAAAGTTTATTCCACAAAGAATACAATTATGGGCAGTACATACACCACACAAAAGGTAATAGTGGCAATATGGTACGAATCTCACGGAAATAAAGAGTGAGATGAAAACCCATTAACTTGCACTTACCTTTAGTAGAGGGTACATTTAACCTCCAGTATAAAGATATTAGTATGTTATTAAGGTATACCAGAACTATATTAATATTTATTATATCATACATGATTCATTTATTAGTTTATACTACCCATTTAATAATAATTTACATTTTAAATTAACATTTCGGTAAATAATCGCTTGCTTTATCGTACATGTTTTAACTTGTTACTCTTGATTGTATCAATTAGATCAAGATTTATGTACTTCCAGAATATACAACATGATTTATATATCATATATATTTAGAATATAAATACTTATAATAGAAATATATATAAAATAAAAAACACCGTTTATGGAGACGGTAGTCCGTACGTATGCATAAACGTTGTTTCCGTTTTCATATCGTATTGAACAGAACTAAGTGAATAAGATATATGTAAGTACATATATATATATATATATCCAGTAGAATTATTATGTCATATATTATATACTTATTAGTAATATATATTTTTATAATCATCGATGAATGGTGAAAGTGGAAATGAATCTCATCGCGTCGTGGAGACGGTAATCCGTACATACGCACGAGCGACAATATCATTTCCATAAAGGTGTGTAATTGAATGGAATATTAATTTTATAGAGATATTAGAATGTTATTTTCATTATTTATATACATATTACTCATCATTATATCCATCCAAAAAACATAGTGTTGAATTACAAATTACACCACGACGTGGAGACGGTAAGCCGTACATACACACTCATGGTGACATTATCATTCATAATATGGATAGGATAATGAATATAGTTGTGCCATATTTATAATAACATCACAGTATATAGAAGATACTGGAGTTATTATTTTATAATTTAAACAACAAATAAAGTGTAAGTGGAAGAATACGAGAACTTGAAAGAGGGTGGTGAAATCATTACCTCTTCTTCAGGTTCCTACTTTTGATTTGATCAAAAGGGTTCCATAAGTAGGCTTTATAACCAAAATAGGTCCTCTAATATGATGTGAGGGAAGTTGATAGGATATTTGGGTAGGGTTAGGCAGAGCCAAATGGATTAGAAGGTGTGAAATAGAGTGAAGGGGGAGTGCCCTTTTATAAGAGGGGTGAGGGGTACCTTAGGAAAAACTTAAAATATTATTTTATAATAAATTAATATTCGGTTTATAATGAATCCAAATTGATTTATTTCAAGGATAAGGTGGGTATGGATCTCAATCCACTCAAAATATAGGTTTTAGAAATGTTTGGGTCTCTTTATTAACCTTATCTTTTAGTTTTAACTCTTAGTTAATTAGTTTGACATTTACCGTGTCTCTTTGTATTTTTATATTATATGGTTAAGAAACTTACTATAGACTTCCAATATACCCCCACGTGGTCAATTAATTATACAACTATCATTATATAAGTCCTTTGGACAAACCTTAGATTTTGAGGAATATAATATCAATTAATAATATAATATTCGTTTTAAAAACACTCTTATGTCAATTTTGACACTATTGGGTATTTTGTTTTTGATAAATTCATAACAGAATTATTACATCAAAAACAATTCATATAACCAATAAAAAATTGTAATAATAACCTATAAATCTATTATAATTCATAAAAAGTCTCAAATTATATTTATTTGGGTATTTATAATATCATTTATCTTAATCTATCATTAATACGGTAATTACTACATCATCATTCTGTCATAAATGAATTAAATTATTTAATGTCTATAAATTATAAATAAAATACCATTATGTGCGAAATCTTTTTATCTTTCTAATAAATATTTATAATCGAATTTATCTTATGTATAAACCTATATTAAAAATGTTTTAGTTATTAAACATTGATTTTAACTCTTTTAACTCTTCTTAGAATTAAATAATAATAAATGTCCTAATCTAATCCAAGTGGACCTAAATGATAATATTTTATTTATAAGGTTGTTTTTGGTCTAGATACACTTTTACAATAGAATTATGACATGTGTTAGGGTAATATTAATATCATTGTTACCCTTAATTACCATATTTACTTTTAACCGTGGTAAATAAAAGTAAAAAGTTACTATTCACCAAAAATTATTTTTACCTTATTGAACCACATTTTACTCCTTGATATTAACCATTTCTCTTGGATTTTCACAATTCTAGTCCCAAAAGAGGTAAAATTATGTTTTATGTGAATTTTGAAATTCACCTAGGAGATAGGTAAAAGACGGTGAAAAGTTGAATAAAAGTTTTATATATCTAAAATTATTATAAACTGACTCCAATGAATTTCATTGAACTTATATAGGTATTATTTATCTATTTTTAACTAAAAAAATTAAATAAAATAGATAATTTAATAAATAAAAAAGTTGTTTTAACCAATAACTCAGTGTTTTTCACTATTCATTTAAAATTGAAAGTTTTCAGAAAAATACCAAAAATTCACCCTAAGCTAATTTTGATTTTCCGGATCCAAAAATGATGTCTATTTTAACAAATTCAAAACATAGAATTTTGATTAATTAATTTAAAAATAATTCTCGTTGTAAAAACAAATAGCGTGTTTTTAAGAAATAATAACTATGAAAAGATTGACACTTGTTTATGTATACTTTCAATGTGACATTAATTACAACGACCAACATTTGATTAAAGGGTAAAAATATAATCTATTTATACTTACAAAACATTAAAATTTATAATTCAACACTATAAATTAGTTTTCTTAGAAATGTTTTTTTCAGTTAAAATATAGTTTTTTTCACTATTCACCCAAATGTGAAAGTTATCAAAAAAACACCAAACATTTATTGAAACTAAATTATTATTTCCCGATTATAAAGAAGAAGTTTATTTTGTCAAATTAGATATATAAAAGTTTCAAATATTGGATTTAAAAATGGTTCGCCATTAAAAGGTGGTAAAATTGGATTATTTGAAAAATAATTCTTTTATCTGAAAAAAAATGAATTTGTTCATACATTATGTCTAAGAAACTCATAATATGGATTCGAATAGTAAAAGGATTATATAATGTTCAAAATTTTGTTAATACTATTCATAACCTCTTTTGAACAGCTAGTTTGGTAAGTCGTGAGGCACATGAACATAATGTTGCGTGTAGTGTAAGTTAATGCATTACATTGAAGAAATAATGTTCTATGAAATATTGGGGTGTTACATCTGTGATTTTTATTTCGAATAAGTGACATACACGGTAGTTTTCAGTAAGATATTTTGAGGCTCTAAGACAAACCTTATTTTTGATGAATAATAACATACTCTTATGAATAGTTACATACATTTATGAATTGTAATGAATAGTAAATTTGCCCAAAAAATTGAAACCTCGCCCATGAATGTATAAAGGAAATTTAGACATCTTAAAAGTGAAAAACAATCATAGTATAAGTAATTGTATTTTTTATTTCATAAATATTTTAATTAAAAATATATGATTAATTAAATAATTTAAAATGAAAATTTATTTTCCTATAATGTAGTCATAAATTGTTATTTATTTTTATTATTGTTATAAGATAATTTTATTGGACCATGATTAATCTTTCAAGGTGTTATAGAATGAGTTATATGTCGAAATTGGTTTTTTCTAATAAATTATCATTTTTCCTAAACATGAAATTAATTTTTCTAGAAATTTACTTCCAAAAAATGGGCTTCATTTCTGAATTCTATAAGATGAATAATGGTTATGGATAATTTTTGGTATTTTTTCTAAAAACATGATATTTTCTAGGAATAGTGAAATAGGGTAAAATATAGTATATACAAATTATCTGTTAAATACAATATTTATGACATCATGAGTGATATAAGGCCACATGGTTCAATATCAAATGTAGTTATAACGATTATGGGTCACATGAAACAACAATATTGGTTGTCTTTAGGGAAATAATAAAATAACGAATAAAATATTTAAAATTTACTTCTCTCATCCACTATAACCCCCCCCCCCCCACCCCCTCTTCTCCTCACTCCTCTAAGCCACGAAGCTCCTAAATGTACTTCCCAAATACCTTTCCCTAGTAACTCCCAAATTCCATGAAGATCTTGTTCTTTACAAAATACCAAAACCCATTCCCTTAAATAGATTCTCAATGAGGTGGATTCATGAGAAAAGTGCTCATTTTATTTCTTTCATTTGAATTTCAAGTTCCTTTCTATTGTTATCCTCTCCTCACCTCCTCTGTCCAAATGAAAATTATTACTCTAGTATCATCTATATACTAAAATTATATCATGTTAATGTAATAACCATCATCAAAATTCTTACTCTCTCCCTTTTATTGTATAAATGAAACCATCGTTCATGAGGTTCCAATTTACAACCTTTGTGGATGACGAGGTTTAATTCATCAATTTCTCCTTAATTACTGGTCATCAAACCATTTTAATGGTTGAAATATAATAAAATATATTCATTGTAACCTACTTAATATTCATCAATCAGTACACATACATATTATTAAATCGTAAGACCAAATTATTTCCTAATAGTCAAAATATCGCCAAAATAATCTAAGTGAATGTCATTAATATTTCCTCTAATGATTAATCCTAATTTCATGTAAAAAATGATATAAATGACACCTAACATATTTTAATGTTCACAAATTATTTTTAAATTCAATTCTGAATATTTACATGTAACGCCCCAACCCTATATACCTAGAGTCGGTGCATTATTACATAACATTGGCATGATCACAAGAGAGATCAAGTCTCGAAAGACCGATTAGTTTAGTAGCCTTGGAATAACTAGATACATTAATAAAGTTTACATTTCATCATAAAATGAAAAATACAACAGTATATTCTCCATAGTCCACACTGTTATCCCCTCATACTATCCCTGAAGGTCATTCATAAGTTACTTCTTCACATCCTGGGAAAAAATAAAACACAGAAAAGGGGTGAGATCAAATGCCCAGTAAGGATAACAATATAGAAGAAACATTCATAAATAAACATAAATATTTAGGGAAATGTATAACAAAAAGAAGTCTTTTAAACTTGAACTTCAACATAGTATGACAAAAATAAAATGAAATAATTCCATTTAATTATTCACATGGATATTCTACTAATCAAATAATCCCAGGTAATATCAATAACCACTTTCATAATGATGGAATGAATAATTCCAGACTATCATAACCACATAGCCAAGGCCTCATGCCATGACTAAAAATAAGATTTTTTCAAGGCCTTGTGCCAAGAAACTAGTTTGTCTCATGAGTCCTATCGATGCATCGAGGAGCTATATCGGCCTCCACCAATCACACATTAAGTCCAATGCATTCCTCATATGAACAGGTTTGAACATATAATAAAAATTCGTATTAAAACTAGCATACAAAATGTCAATACTTTCACCATAAACCATGAATGGTATAAAAATAACACATCCACACTCAAACATATCAAAAAACATTCAATAATATATGGATGTTTTGTATCATAATAATTAAACTTCAAATAAGCGTAAAATTCATCAAAGGATGTTGACATAGACGAAATCAAAACTATTGGAGAGGAATATATCTTTTTTTGAAATAATTTAAAAGTCACAAAATTATAAAATAAAACATTTACTTTGAAAATATTCTTATAATCTTATAAGGGAAGCTTCGACGATTTTATAACGGTGGAAAATATCCGCACCCGCCGTATAAGTTAAAAAAACATTTTTACCTTAATTCTGTCGAAAAGGTTAAAAAGGACCTTGTTTAGAAAACGACGGAAAGATTACTTTATAAAACACTTATAAAAGTCAAAAAGTGTATAAATGAATTTAACCCATATTCTAGTAAATAGTAAAAAAATGTTTTGAAATACATTTTTAAGAAACATGGATGTGGACGATAAAGAGGTCCCAGTAGATAATTACGTATAAACACCTCGGATAATGAAGAGATTGCGAAATAAACCCTTACGTTGTACTTTTCCTTGGTTGGGGGTAGGTTAGACTCCTGTATAATGGTGAAATAATTTTTATTAATTTATATAGGAATCATATAAATTATTATGTTATCATATATGATCTTTGAACATTGCTTTGTTAATAATATATTAGTATTATCGTTGTTTTGGGTGTTAACTTACTCGTTTTATTTTATATGTTTTGTTATGTAAGCCATTTTTTTCATGGATATGTTGTATAATATTCATATCCAGAATGATATTAGGTCCTTAAACATTATTTTTAAATCATCAAATGATAATTATACTTGAATTGATACGATGGAGAATGAATCTCATCGCGTTCGTGGAGAAGGTAGTCCGTACGTACACAAGAGCGATAATATCATTCTTTTGATATTAAAATAATATATAATTGGATGGTATATCATATTTACAAAATCATTATCATGTTATATTTATTATTTAAATTAATTACACATCATTATTATACCCATCCAAATAATAATTTATTGAATAACAATTACCCCACGACGTGGAGACGGTAAGCCGTACATACGCACGTATGGTGACATGTCATTCAAAGGATGGATAGAATACTGAATATGGTTGTACCATATTTATAATAACATCACAGTATATATAATATACTGTAGTTATTATTTTATAATTTTAATAACAATGAAGTAAGAAGTTGAAGAAGAAAGGAACATGAAAGAGGGTGGTGAAAACATTACCTCTTCTTCGAGTTCTTCCTATTAATTTGATCAAAAGGGATCTGTAGGTTGGATTTCTGATCAAACTAATTCCTCTAGGTTTAAGTAAGGGAAGTTGAGAGAGTATTTGGTAAGGGGTTGGCCGAGACAAAAGGCTTTTAATGTGTGAATTAGTGAGAAGGGGGAGTTCCCTTTTATAAGAGGGGTGAGGGGCACCTTTGGAAAATCTAGAAATATTATTATAATAAATTCATATTCGGTTTCTAATGGCTCTAAAGTGAATTATTTAAAGGTTAAGGTGGGTATGGGTAGAAAACCAATCAAAAAATATAATTTAGACTGTTTTTGGTCATTATATTAACCTTATCTTTTAGTTTTAACTCTTAGTTAATTATTTTGACACTTACCATGTCACTTTGTATTTTTATACTATATACCTCCAAGAGACCCCAAAGTGGTCCATTAATGATACACCTATCATGATATAAGTATCTTGGACGAACCTTAGATTTTTAGGAATTGAATATCAATTAATAATATAATATTTTCATTAAAAACAATTTTATGTCAATTTTGACACTATTTTGAAAATTGATTTTTGTGAAAATCAGAACAGAATGATTACTTAATAAAAGGTTAATTAAATCAATAATAACAAGTCATATTAACCTATAGAATTAGAATAATTCATAAAAAGTCTCAAATTATATTTATTTGGGTATTTATAATATCAATTATTTTAATTTTTCACTATTATAGTAATTACTGCATCATCATTATGTCATAAATAAATTAAATTATTTAATGTCTAAAAATTATAAATAAAATATTATTATGTATAAAATCATTTTATATTTCTAATGAACATTTATAATCTAATTTATCTTATGTTTAACCCTCTATTAAAAATGTTTTAGTTGTAAAACATTGATTTTAACTCTTTTAACACTTCTTTGAATTAAATAATAATAAATGTCCTAATCTAATCCAAGTGGACCAAAGAGGTTCATATTTTATTCCTAAGGTTGTTTTTGGTCGAATTAAGCTTATCCAATAGAATTAGGACATGTGTCAGGGTAATATTAATATCATTTTACCCTTAATTATCCTATTTACTTTTAACCATGGTAAATAAAAGTAAAGAGTTACTATTCACCAAAAATTATTTTCATCTCATTGAACAAAATTTTACTCCTTGATATTAACCGTGTCTCTCAGAATTTCAAAATTCCACTCACAGAAGTGGTAACATTAAGTTTATGAAAAATTCAGTTTTTTAACTACCACTTAGGGTTTCACTATTCATCAAAAAATGAAGTTTTTCAGAAAAATACCAAAAATTCACCCTAGGATGATTTCAATATTACGAATCCAAAAATAAAGTCCATTTTGAAAAATAAAATTTATAAATTTCAAAAAGTGTGTATTACTATTCATAATGGCTAGTTTGATTGGTTGTGGTGTGTTAGAACTCGATGTTGTGTACAACACAAGCTATTGAATTATTCAAAGAGAAGTATACCGTAGAAGCTTGGGGTGTTACATTCTCCCCTCCATCAAATAATTTCGTCCTCGAAATTCCTAGAATACTATCGCATGAAAAGACTCAGGTGGTTCTTCATCATATGTTCCTCAGGTTCCCACGTTCCCTCTTCCATCTTATGGTTTCTCCACAAGGCTTTTACCAGACGAGTCATCCAGTTTCTTAGTACTTGTTCTCTCGTATCAAGAATCTTGATTGGATCTTCACAAAAATACTGATCGGGTTCTAGTTCTAATTTCTCATAGGTGAGTACATGTGTTGGGTCAGGCATGTATTTCCTCAATAGTGATATGTAGAACACATCGTGAACTTTGGATAGACTTGGTGGCATTTCCAATTGGTAAGCTACAGCCCCAATTTGTTCTAGAATTTCGAGAGGTCCGATGTACCTGGGACTCAATTTACCTTTCTTACCAAAACGTATGACTCCCTTCCATGGAAATAGCTTCAGGAAAACATGATCACCGACTTGAAATTCCAAATCCTTCCTTCGATTATCGGCATAGCTCTTCTGCCTACTTTGAGCTTCTTTGATGTGATTTGAGATTACCTTCACCTTTTCCATCGTTTCCTCCACCACTTCTGGGCCTACAAGTTTTCTTTCACCAACTTCATCCCATCAGGTTGGTGTGCGGAATCTATTTCCATATAACGCTTCATATGGTTCCATATGAATACACGAATGGAATCTATTGTTATAGGAAAATTCTACCATAGGAAAATATTGATCCCACATACCCTGAAAGTCAAGTGAGAATGATGTCAACATGTCTTCTAAGGTTTGAATAGTTCGTTCTGATTGTCCATCTATTTGAGGGTGGTAGGCAGTGCTCAAATAAAGTTCAGTATCCAAGACTTTCTGAAGACTTTTCCAGAATCTTGATGTAAAATGGGGATCAAAATTAGAAACAATCGATAGGGGTACTCCATGAAGTCTCAAAACATCATTAATATATAGTCTTGCTAGTCATTCAAGTGGTAAATCTTCCCTTATAGCAAGAAAATGTGCAGACTTGGTAAGACGATCAATAATGACCCATATTGCATCGTTCCTTCTAGGAGTCTTTGGTAGCCCCATGTCAAAGTCAATCATAATATTCTCCCATTTCCACTCTGGCATGGGAAGAGGTTGCATGACTCCTCCAGGTTGTTGGCTTCCAGCTTTCACTTCTTAACAAACCATACATCTTGACACAAAATCAGCAATCTCCCTCTTCATGTTGTCCCACCAAAAATGTTCCTTCAAATCTCTATACATTTTGGTGCTCCCAGGGTGTATAGAGAAATTGGAACTATGAGAATCATACATCAATTCCCTTTTTAGATCAGGTATATCGAGAACACAATGTCTCTTCCCAAATTTCAGAATTTCTTCTTCATACACAAAGTGTCTCAATCTCCCATCATTCATAGCTTTAATCTTCTTTTGAAATTCTTCATCATCAGTCTGAGAACTCTTATTCCTTTCTAGTAAAGATGGTTTGACAACCATTTGAAAAAGCATTGATGTTTCACCTTCCCTGGTTATTCCCATGTCAATCTTTACTAGATCCATGAAAATTGGATCCCTTTAAATTCTCATATTGTTCAAAACTCCATGATATTTTCTGCTCAAAGCATCTGACACCTTATTTTCCTTCCCCGGGCGGTAGTGTATCGTGCAATCATAATCCTTGAGTAATTCAAGCCGTCTACTTTGCCTCATGTTTAGTTTTTTTGTGAGAAAATATACTTCAAACTCTTGTGATCAGTATAAATCTCACATTTTTCACCATAGATGTAGTGCCTCCATATTTTCAAAGAAAATATCATAGTTGCTAACTCAAGATCATGAGTAGGATAGTTTTGTTCCTGAATTTTTAAATGTCGTGATGTATAGGCAATAACCCTATCATTCTACATAAGGACACAACCATGTCCTTTCATAGATGCATCACTATAAATAACGAACCCATCATTCCCTGATGGTAGAGTCAATATAGGAGCAGTGAATAATCTTCTCTTTAGATCTTCAAAACATTCTTCACACTCTTTTGTCCAAAAAACTTTAACCTCTTTACATGTGATCTTTGTTAATGGGTTAGCCGACCGGGCAAAATTCTGGAGAAACATCGATAATAACTTGCTAAACCAATAAAACTATATACCTCAGTTATATTCGTCGGTGTAGGACATTCTTGGATTTCCTTGGTCCTAGAAGGATCAACAGAGATTCCATTTTTCGAGACAATATGGACAAGAAAATAAATCTCCAGAACCCAGAATTCACACTTGCTAAATTTCCCATATAATTCATGTCTTCTACGAGTCTTCAGGATAATGCACAAGTTATTTTCATGATATTTGTAGCTTTTGGAGTATACCAAGATATCATCAATAAATACCACTATAAAGTCATCAAGATATTCCTTGAAAACTCTGTTAATAAGATCCATGAATACAGAGGGTGCATTAGTCAATCCAAAAGGCATTACTGTAAACTCGTAATGCCCGTACCTGGTTCGAAATGATGTCTTCGGAATGTCTTCCTTCTTCACACACAACTGATGGTATCCAGATCGATGGTCAATCTTTGAAAAGTATTGATCTCCTTGTAGTTTGTCAAATAAATCATCAATGCGAGGTAGGGGATACTTTTTCTTTATTGTTATAACATTGATCTCCCTGTAGTCGATACATAACCTCATAGATCCATCTTTCTTTTTAATAAAAAGAACAGGGGCTCCCCATGGAGAAACACTAGGGAGAATAAATCCCTTATTACTCAATTCCACTATTTTTTTTCTTTAGTTCAACTAATTCTAAAGTGGCCATTCTATAAGAGGTCTTCAATATAGGCCTTGATCCAGGAATTAAATCAATGGAAAACTCAAATTCTCGTTCTGGAGGATGTCCAGGTAAATCTTCCGGAAACACATCTACATATTCTTTTACAACAGGTACATCCTATATTTGAACATTCCTTTCCTCACCCATAGTCAATTCATTCTCTTCCACCCCAATAATTGAATTTAGTTGAGCTACTGGGGGTGGTTCTGGATAATAATTAGGTGGTGATGATTCTTCTCTAAAGATAAGGTGTTCCTTATCATCATCATCAAAAATAGTAACATCTTTCTTCTTACAACAAATCTTAGTATCATGGTCCGAAAGCCAGTCTATACCGATGATTATATCAAACTCAATCATAGGTATGACGATGAGATCAACAGATAAAGAACATTTATGTGCTCTAATGGGGACTGATTCACAAAACTTTGTTGCAATGATACATCCCTTAAGAGATTTAACTGACAACTCCCTTGTTAAATCAAATTGGAAGTATCTAATTTTCTTAGCAAACTGGGAAGATATTAAACAATCCGATGATCCATAATCGAATAATGAATTTTCTAAACATGGGGAAACCATTAAATTACCTGCCACCAAGTCTTTCGGAGCTTCTACCCCAGCAGTAGTGATAGCATAAGCTTGGCCTTGATCCCTTGGCCTTTTCTGAGGTAAGTTCCCCTAACTCTTAGGAAATTCATTTTCATAATTTCTCATCTCCATGCAATTGTAGCATTTCATATCAGTAGCTTCCTTCTTCCCCTTGCAATCACGAGCTTGGTGGCCTTTTCACCACACTTGTAAGAGACTCCCATTCCTTTTAAGCAAGTACCGGGGTGTTTCTGCCCACATTTACTGCAGGTTGGATATTCAACTTTTCCCTTCTTACCCTTATTTCCATTCCCAGATTGATCAGCATATCTCTTCTTCTCTTGCTTTGCTTTAAAGTCATAAGACATAGAGAATTCCTTTTCTGTCTTGATAGCGCATGAGACAATGTCTTCATATGAAGAGAAGGATTGTGAGACTAATGATCGATGGAGAAATGGTATTAACCCATCAATGAAACGATCAATATTACTTCTTGGGTTACATATATAATTTCCAGTATACCTTGCTAACCTTGTAAAGATAGCCTCATACATTGCAACATTCTCATCCTCCTTCTGTCTCAGACTAAGAAATTTCCTTTCCATATCTGCTCGATGGTCATGAGAAAATTATTTTTGTATGAAAAGCTCTTTGAACTCTATCTAATCTATATTTGATACCTCATCATCTTCCTTCATGTTTTGATTCAATGACCACCATTGATCAGCATCTCCAGTGAAGAGGTAAACTACCATGAAAATTTTTTCCCTTTCACTACTCCCCAAAGCCTGAAATATTTTCTCTAGGGAACTTATCCATTGCTCAGCTACTAATGGATTTTTACTCCCATTGAATGTTGGTGTTTTCTACCTCATGAATTGATCTAACATTGATCCTCCACGCTGTGGATCAGGGTGCTCCATACGAGTAAGGTTATTATTCATAACCCGAGTGAGTTGTCCTAGTATGGTGATTAGTTGATCAGTACCAGTTGCATCACCAGCTCCACTATAATTATCTTGAGTAGGAGGGAAATACCTACATGGAGTACGTGCATTGATACAGTTTCCATTTGTTCCACTAGGTGACATTTCTAAATAATGACATAAACTAGATCAATTTATGAATCAAAATACATAATTCCATACTTATAAAACACTTCACATAAATTGAACTATTTATGAATATAATCCATAATCATAAAAATGTTTTCTTTGAAGATGTATATACTCATAAACCCTTCATAATGATTTGTAACGAAAATGAGACTTATCCTAAGCATATCCCCCAGGAGTGTCGTAACCAAGAGTGAAGCAAGGCCCGTTGTCGTGCACTAGTTCCCGTTCGAGTCTAGCTCAAAGCGGTGGTTTCAGGTTTTACCCCTAGGTACATCTGTGCCAGAGCTGCCTCTACCTGCTCGTATCCAGACGGGGATGTATTGCTCGGAAAGCTCACAAAATCTCTACAATACCAAAATTCTAGGAAGTTCTTCTATACTAATCCACAAAGTCCATCTTAATTCTATGTGCTCTAATCAGAGTTTATCTAAATCTAGCTTCCAAGGTTTGTACTAAACTTCATCTGATACAAACTATAACGCCTCAACCCTAGATACCCAGAGTCGGTGCATTATTACATAACATTGGCATGATCACAAGAAAGATCAAGTCTCGAGTGACCAATTAGTTTAGTTGTCTTAGAATAACTAGATCCATTAATAAATTTTACATTACATCATAAAATGAAAACTACAACAATATAGTCTCCATATTTTACACTCTTATCCCCTCATACTATCCCTGCAGGTCATTCATAAGTTACTTCTTCACATCCTGGAAAAAAATAAAACATAGAAAATGGGTGAGCTCAAATGCCCAGTAAGGATAATAATATAGAATAAACTTTCATAAATAAACATAAACATTTATGGAAATGTATAACTAAAACAAAATCCTTTTAATCATTAACTTCAACATAGTATGGCAAAAATAAAATGAAATAATTCCATTTAATTATTCACTTGGATATTCTACTAATCAAATAATCCCATGCAATATCAAAAACCACATTCATAATGATGGAATGAATAATGCCAGACTATCATAACCATATAGACATGGCCTCGTGACAAGACTACAAATAAATTTTGTCAAGGCCTTATGACAAGACACTGGTTTGTCTCATAAGACCTAACGATGCATCGATGAGTTATAGCGGGCTCCACCCGTCACATATTATGTCCAATGCATTCCACATATGAACATGTTTAAATATATCATAAACATTCATATTAAAACTAGCATACAAAATGTCAATACCTTCACCATAAACCATGAATGGTTTAAAAATAACACATCCACACTCAAACATATCACAAAACCTTCAATTATATATGGATGTTTTGTATCATAACAAATAAACTTCAAATAAGCTTAAAATCCATCAAAGGATGTTGACATAGATGAAATCATAACTATTTGATAGAAATATCTCTTTTTTTAAAATCATTTAAAAGTCACATAATTATAAAATAAAACATTTACTTTGAAAATATTCTTATAAGATTGTAAGGGAAGATTCGATGATTTTATAACGGTGGAAAATAGCTTCACCCGCAGTATAAGTTAAAAAAAACATTCTTACCTTAATTCTGTCAAAAAGGTTAAAAAGGACCTTGTTTGGAAAACGACGGAAATATTCCTTTACAAACCACTTATAAAAGTCAACAAGGGTATAAGTGACTTTAACCCATATTCTAGTAAATAGTAATAAAAAATGGTTTGAAATACATTTTTAAGAAACATGGATGTGGATGATAAAGAGGTCCCAGTAGATAATTATGTATAAACACCTCGGATAATGAAGAGATTGCGAAATAAACCCTTACCTTGTAATTTTCCTTGGTTGGGGGTAGGTTAACCTATTGTAAAATCGTGAAATAATTTTGATTAAATTATACAAGAATCATATATATTATTATGTTATCATATATGATCTTTTAACATTTCTTTGTTAATAATATCGTAGTATTATCGGCGTTTCGGGTGTTAACATAATCATTTTATTTTAAATATTTTGTTACATAAGCCATGTTTTTCATGGATAGGTTGTATATTATTCATATCCAAAATTATATCATGTCCTTAAACATTATTTTTAAATCATCAAATGATAATTATACTTGAATGGATACGATGGAGAATGAATCTCATCGCGTTCGTGGAGACGGTAGTCCGTACGTACGCATGAGCGGCAATATCATTCTTTTGATATTAAAATAATATATAATTAGATGGTATATCATATATAAAGAATCATTATCATTTTATATTTATTATTTATATGAATTACACATCATTATTATACCCATCCAAATAATAATTTATTGAATAACAATTAAACCACGACGTGGAGACGGTAAGCCGTACGTACACATGTACGGTGACATGTCATTCAAAGGATGGATAGAATACTGAATATGGTTGTACCATATTTATAATAACATCACAGTATATATAAGATACTGGAGTTATTATTTTTTAATGGTAATAACAAAGAAAAAAGAAGTTGAAGAAGAAAGGAACTTGAAAGAGGGTGGTGAAAACATTACCTCTTCTTCGGGTTCTTCCTTTTGATTTGATCAAAAGGGATCCTTAGGTTGGCTTTCTGATCAAACTAAGGCCTCTAGGATGAATTGTGGGATGTTGATAGAGTATTTGGGCAGGTATTGGCCGAACCAAAAGGATTTAAATGTGTGAATTAGTGAGAAGGGGGGGTGCCCTTTTATAAGAGGGGTGAGGGGCACCTTTGGAAATGCTAGAAATATTATTTTATTATAAATTCATATTCGATTTCTAATGGCTCCAAAGTGGATTATTTAAAATTTTAGGTGGGGCTGGATCGAAAACCACTAAACCAATAGAATTTAGACAGGTTTGGGTCATTATATTAACCTTATCTTTTAGTTTTAACTCTTAGTTAATTACTTTGACACTTACCATGTCACTTTGTATTTTTATATTATATAGTTAATAAACATATTATATACCTTCAAAAGACCCCCATGTGGTCCGTTAATGAAACACCTATCATGATATAAGTCTCTCAGCATAAAATTATATTTTTAGGAATTGAATATCAATTAATAATATAATATTTGTTTTAAAAACTCTTTTATGTCAATTTTGACACTATTTAGAAAATTGATTTTTGTAAAAATCATAACAGAATGATTACTTCTAAAAAAGTTAATTAAATAAATAAAAACATGTCATTTTAACCTAGAAAATTATTATAATTCATAAAAAGTCTCAAATTATATTTATTTCGGTATTTATAATATCAATTATTTTAATTTTTTACTATTATAGTAATTACTACAACATCATTGTTTCATAAATAAATTAAATTATTTAATGTCTAAAAATTATTAATAAAATATCATTATTTAGGAAATCTTTTTATCTTTCTAATTAGTATTTATAATCGTATTTATCTTATGTGTAACCCTATATTAAAAATGTTTTCGTTGTAAAAAATTGATTTTACCTCTTTTAACTATTCTTTGAATTAAATAATAATAAATGTCTTAAGCTTATCCATGTGGACCAAAAAGGTTCATATTTTATTCCTAAGGTTGTTTTTGGTCGAATTAAGCTTATCTAATAGAATTAGGACATGTGTCAGGGTAATATTAATATCATTTTTACCCTTAATTATCCTATTTACTTTTAACCATGGTAAATAAAAGTAAAAAGTTACTATTCACAAAAAATTATTTTCATCTCATTGAACCACATTTTACTCCTTGATATTAACTGTGTCTCTTGGATTTTTGAAATTCCACTCACAGAAGCGGTAAAATTAAGTTTTATGAAAAATTCATTTTTTTAACTACCACTTAGTGGTTTCACTATTCATCAAAAAATGATGTTTTTCAAAAAAATACCAAAAATTCACCCTAGGATAATTTCGATATTCTGAATCCAAAAAAGAAGTCCATTTTGAAAAATAAAATTTATAAATTTCAAAAAGTTGGTATTACTATTCATACCGGCTAGTTTGATTGGTTGTGGTGTGTTAGAACTCAATGGTGTGTACAACACACACTATTTCATTATTCAAAGAGAATTGTACCGTAGAAGTTTGGGGTGTTACATTACATCCATTCTACATGAACTCCATTAGATAAAAAGAAGTGAACTGATTATGAAAATCAATAAAACGAACACTCCAGAACAACCAAATTCAATTTTATAACTAACAAATAATGACATAGTGGGCTTAATAAAATCACTATAAACTAAAAAAACATTTAATAGGTAATTACTTAATTTATTGATGTATCTAATTTTATATTTCAGGACTTGATTTTCAATAGTGTAACACATTCGGACTTAAGGTTAGGGTTTTTTCATCTCACATCCATTTTTTTGAGATTTTCTGTATTCACTAATAATACTTGTGTATGGTGTATGTATAATTCCCAATGATGTAACATATCATGAATAAATTTATTTTAATGGTATTAAATGTATTATTTGAATATTATTAATTTTGGGGCTTACGAATCGATTGATTACAAAGTAGAAAGGGATTTCTACCCGAACCTCCATTTTCATTCAGATTAATCTTATTCTATACTTACCTCAATTAGATTCATAGTTATTATTATTTAATCAATAAAAAATCTGTTTTAATGTCCTATATATTTTTACCATCCATAATACTTCTTTATTTTAGAGATATTTACATATCTTAAAAGGATCATTGGAAAAATTTTATCCTGATAAACGAACCTGATTAAAGGGATATTTTCAAATTCATACCCATTTTAAAGTGTACACTAGAATTTATTTTAATCCACCATAATTTTTATAAAAACAATAATTTTATCATGACAAATGATATGGTATCATTTATTGATTTGTTATATCAAAAATATCTTTCCACATTAGAATTATCTTTAGTACTTACCATAAAATGTTCTAAAATGTTTTATTTCTAAAGAATCTTAACAACACTTTTTACCTGATTTCACATAAGTGGGACATCCTTTATGCCTAAAATATAATTTCAACATCATAGTATTTTATATTATTGGATATTAATTCTTGCAGTCAGATTTCATGGAAAATATAAATTTTTTTCAAAAAGAACATTTCATTCAAAATTAAAAAAGATTTTTCTCATCTCACATTAACTTTTATGAGATATATGCCTTGTTCACCACTTAATTCTTTATTTAGGTGTATGTACATAACTTCTTTATCTCATATAAAGAGTCTAATTATTATCATGATATTATATGTATAAAGCCCCAACCTTAAACCTTACTTAATATTGAATTAAATGAATAATTCACGTTGAGGATCTTTTCAGGTTTAGAGTTTTAGAGAATTAGAACATAACTATTACATCTCAAAAGATTACAAAGTAGTCACTTCTACTAAGTTTCCATAAATAAAAAAAAACTCTTAAAAGAAACATGTCTAGTTCCATGTTTTATATAGCATGACATTCCCTTGATCCCATCCTTGACCTTATTCCACATTATGTCCTGTGAAAAATATAAAAAAAAAACATGGGGTGAGCATAAAAAGCTTAGTAAGGGATACACAAAGAATGAAAACTGTTAGTTTTTCAAACATCAAGTAAACCATGTATACTCTATCAAAGTAATACCTTCACCTTCAGGAAGTAGTAAAAACTCTTCACTGAATAAAGTATCATTACTTACCTTTTTGTAACCAAAGGATTACCATAAAACCCATATACAGAACACATAACATATATAAATCTAACATGGGACATAAACATACTTAAGTGGAATAACCATACGGTCGACTTCCACACATATCACTTAATGGAATAGCCATACGGCCAATTTCCATACATACTTAATGGAATAGCCATACTGCCGACTTCCATACCCAATGCATTGGAGGTTATAACGTAACCACCCGTCCTGGTATTCATGGCACCACCCGTCATATGGTTTATCACGTAACCACCCGTCAAATGCCCAAGTACCAATATAAAATCATAAAACATAAAACCAATATAAAGTAATGATAACATTTCCACATTTCAATCACAATATATCATAATATAATCCTTTATCAAAACCATTTTCAATACCAAAATACATAAAAGAGTATATGATATTTATTTCATTTTAAAAACATTATGGCTTGTTTAGGAAGCCAAAGACCAAATAATACTCACGGCGGCGGAAAAGGTCGTTGTCACCGCGTACGTTAAAAAAACATTCCTTTTTGTCGTTTAGTAAAATGCTTCGTAGAAAAAGATTCCTTTTGTATAAAAGTAAAAAGTCAAAGGGTTTATACACCGTATAAAAGAATGTTGTGTATAAAATGAAATATGCCTCAATGAAAGGAGATTGAGACAAAGCCCCTTACCTCGGGTCCGACTTGACTCGATCGTTCTTTAACGTCCTGAATAATAAACTTGAGTTAATTTATACTTGATTAAGAACCTTTTTAAAGTTCATTATTCCTTTTATATCACTTATTGCATGTTATAAACATTATGTAACCATTTAAGTTAATAATGTTTGTTTTGTCCATATTTGGTTCTTAAGTCGAAAGTGGACTTCTTACAATTACATGTTGTTCGTGTGGTAAAAGGTTCTTTATATCCAGAATGACATTCCTGATTTGGATATCATATATATCATATATATCCAGCATATAGATGTATTTATAATATTACATAATCATTTAGAGGTAAGAAATGAAATGCACCGTTCATGGAGACGGTAAGCCGTACGTACGCATGAACGCTACTTTCATTTCTATTTCGTATTTTATAGAATGGAATCATAATGATATAAGAGTATATTATAATTACAGTATAATAACATATATAATATCATTAACTTTATCCTTTACACATCCCACATATGGTATTAACGAATCAAATCACTTTCAGGGGGCGGTAGTCCGCACTTCCTAAAATGAAGATATCGTGTTTACCCATAATGGAAACAATAATGGTATGCCATAAATGAAAAATACAGAAGCTTAAGGAAAGAATAAACATATTATATATCATATATAAAAATAGTGACATCATAATGGCCACCTTTGAAGGTGTTAAATGAGTATTGAACAATCATCGTTTCGGGAGGCAGAATTTCGCCATCCACGAAAACCGTATATTCTTTAACCATTTGATGTGGTTGTGTGAGAGTGTAGCTCGAATAAATCTTATAAAAACATCCTAGTATATTGAATATACTGGTGTTTTTAAAAAAGAAATAAATAAAAATATTTTAGGGGGTTGGAGAAGCAAAATAAAACAAATGAACAAGAGAGAATGAATTACCTTTAAAAGTGTAACTCCTTTTGATTTGAGCCTAAAGGCTTCCTTTGAAATGATTCTGCCCAAAGGGAATCCTCTAGGATGAGAAGAGGGGTTTGGAGAGAGTAAATGATCAGGGGATGGTCGAGACAAAGGCTTGAGGAGTGTGTGAAATGAGGTAGAGGTGGGGGCCTTTTATAAGAGGAGAGGAGGGGCACTTTTGGAAAGTAAAGAAATATTACTTTATTTGAAAACGAGTTTCGGATTTAAATGGTCCCACATTGATATAATTCTAGGATAAGGTGATAAGGCTTAGAAATATTCCCATCCTATAGGTTTTGGACATGTGTAGGTTTTAGATATTACATTATCTTTCCATTTTATTTAAATCATTAAATAATGAATTCATCGCTATATCATCATGATGTCATAAATAATTTAATTTATTTAAAGTCTAAAAATTATAAAACAATACTATGATGTATGAAATATTTTTAGCTTTCCAATTAATATTTATAATAAAAAATATGATCTTTATAACCCCATGTAAAAATTGTTTTCGTAAAACATATGATGTTTGTGTCATTTTTAATTTTACATTAAATAAAAATTTATTTATGTTATTTCCCAACCAAAGTGGCTCCATGGGGTCCCCATGTTGACCCATGGCTTGTCTTGGTCGTCCATGACACATCCAATGAGGGTAGGACATGTGTCAAGCTCATCTCATATTATTAAAACATTATTTTTACCTTAAACTACACTAATTACCACTAATCGCGATTAAAAACTTAATAAGTAACTATTCACCAAAAAATTATTTTAATCTCATTGAACCACATTTTAATTCTTAATGAAAACCATGTATGTCAGATTTTTTAAAATCAAAACACAATGATGGAAAAATTTCATTTAAACGGAAAATCAGTTTTTATAAGTACCACTTAGTGGTTTCACTATTCATCAAAAATTGAAGTTTTTCAGAAAATTACCAAAAATTCACCCTAAGCTATATTTGATATTACGAATTCAAAAATGAAGTCTATTTTACAAAATTCAAAACATATAAGTCACATTAATTAATTTAATAATTAATTCCCGTTGTCAGAGCAAATAACGTGTTTTTATGAAACAATAAGTATCAAAAGATTGACACTAGTTTAAGTCCGATTTCAAAGTGAAATTAATTCCAATGACCACTATTGGATTTAATGGTAAAAATAATTTCTAATTTCACTTTAAAACAAATTCAAAAGATAATCTAATCATATAAATAAATTAGATTAAAAATAGGTTTTGAATTAAAATACAACATTTTACACTATTCATTAAAAAATGAACTTTATCGGAAATGTACCAAAAATTTACACAAAGTAAATTTTGATGTCCCGATTCTGAAGAAGAGTTATTTTTGGTCCAATAGAATTTATAAGATTGATCAAAACTATATTTAATGACGGTTCACCATCAAAAGGTGATAAGTGAACCCTTAGTGAAAATTAGGGTATAAATGCCTAAAATTGAACTCTTTCCGTATTTTAAGCCTTTATCTTTTATTGGGTAAATGTAAAAACATTTAAAAACATATATAATCATATTTTAGTGATTTCTATCCATTCCCGCCAGTACAACGGCTACGTGTTAACTAACATTTAAAAAAATATTATTTTATTACTTGTGTGCAACGTAAGTTTTCAAAGAAACTCATCGTTGCGTATCGAGTACGCTATCGAACGTAGAAACCCCTTTTAATTAAAATTAATATTTAATTCGTAAATATTAATAAATATGAAAATTCTTTATTCTTTAATTACCTGGGATGTTACATCCTTCCCCCCTTTTGGGAATTGCGTCCTCGTAATTTTATTCACTTATCAAAATAAGTGGGGGTATTTATCCCTCATAGCATTTTCAGATTCCCACGTTGCCTCTTCAATCACATGGTTTTTCCACAAAACCTTTTCCTGATGAATCACCTTATTCCGTAACACCTGGTCCCTGTGGTCAAGAATCTGGACTGGTTGTTCTTCATAAGATAGGTTCTCCTCCATCTGAACTACATCTGGACTCAAAACATGAGATGGATCTGGCATATACTTCCTCAACATTGAAACATGAAAAACATTGTGTACCTTAGATAAACTCGGAGGTAAAGCCACTCGGTATGCAACTGATCCAACTCTCTCCAGAATTTCATATGGTCCAATAAACCTTGGACTCAGCTTTCCTTTCTTACCAAATCTCATCACACTTTTCCATGGAGAAACCTTGAGAAAAACATGATCACCTACCTCGAAAGATAGATCCTTCCTCCGGTTATCTGCAAAACTCTTCTGCCTGCTCTGAGCTGTTCTCATGTGCTTCTGAATCAACTGAACTTTTTCTGCAACCTCTTCTACCAATTCTAGTCCCATCAGCTTCCTTTCACCCACTTCATCCCAAAATGCTGGAGTTCGACACCGCTTCCCATATTATGCATCAAATGGTACCATCTGTATACTGGAATGAAAGCTGTTATTATAAGAAAACTCAACCAAAGAAAGATGTTGGTCCCAACTTCCTGATAATCCATCGAACAAGCTCGTAGCATATCCTCCAAGGTCTGAATTGTTCGTTCTGACTGCCCATCTGATTGAGGATGAAAAGCTGTACTAAAATTTAATTCAGTACCCAATGACTTCTGAAGGCCTTTCCAAAAGTTAGAAGTGAACCTGGGATCACGATCAGATACAATGGAGAGAGGAACTCCATGTAACCTGACTATATCTTTAAGATACAAACGGGAAAGTTGATCTAGGAAAAATTATCTTGTATATCAAGGAAATGAGTAGATTTGGTCAAGTGATCAACAACAACCCAGATTGCATTATTACCTCGAGATGTCTTCAGTAATCCCACAACAAAGTCCATGGATATATTCTCCCATTTCCACTCTGGCACTAGTAAAGGCTAAAGCATCCCTTTTTATAACTACATCTCTGCTTTAACCTGCTGACAAGTCAAACACTTCACAGTAAAACCAGCAATATCTCTTTTCATTCCTTCCCACCAATAATACTCCTGAAGATCTTTGTACATCTTAGTACTGCCAGGATGAACTGAAAACGGATAACTATGAGATTCACATAACAACTCTCTCTTCAACTGTGAATCACAAGGCACACAAAATCTCTTCCCAAATCTCAAAACGCAATCATTATCAATGTTGAATTCATGCAACTTACCTTTCTGAACCAGCTCTACCTTTTTCTGCAACCCACTGTCTTGCTTCTATGCTTGCTTGATTCTATCTGATAGAGATGATCTCACTGATACCTGAAACAAAACAGAAGAACATCCTGCACCAACAACTTCTATTCCAAAGTTCATCAAATCCTTAACCAAAGGATCACGTTCCAAATGCAACATTTCTAATGAAGCATTACTTTTTTGACTCAAAGCATCAGGCACTTTATTTTCTTTTCCCGGATGGTAATGAATTGTACATTCATAATCCTTGATTAATTCTAGCCATCTCCTTTGTCTCATGTTCAATTCTTTCTGAGTGAATATATACTTTAAACTTTTGTGATCGGTATATATTTCACACTTTACTCCATACAAATGATGCCTCCAAATTTTTAAAGCAAAAACAACAGCAGCTAATTCCAAATCATGTGTAGGGTAATTTACCTCATGATTTTTCAACTGTCGTGAAGAATAAGCAATTACCTGATCATTCTGCATTAGGACAGAACCAAGTCCTTTCAATGAAGCATCACTGTAGATAATAAACTCACCCTTCCTGGAAGGAAGTGCCAATACTGGAGCATTCACCAATCTTCTCTTCAACTCCTGAAAACAATCATCACATTCTTTTGTCCAGATAAACAAAACACACTTTCGAGTTAGCTTAGTCATTGGACTAGATAACCGTGAAAAATTTCTAACAAACCTTCGGTAATAGCCTACCAGACCAAGTAAACTACGAATCTCAGTTAAATTTGTGGGTCTTGGCCATTCTTCAACAACTTTTGTTTTAGTAGGATCAACAGTTATGCCATCTTTTGAAAGAATGTGACCAAGGAAAGAAATTTGTTGCAACCAAAACTCACACTTGCTGAATTTTCCATACAGTTTCTTTTCTTTTAAGGTTTGAAAGATAACCCTTAAATGTCTTTAATGCTCCTATTTACTTTTAGAAAACACCAAAATATCATCAATAAAAACAACCAATTTTTTTTCACCTGAGTGAACTGAGCCATCACTGCAACAAACTGTTTAGTTCTGATTCTGACCATCTCTGGATACTGATTTAAAAGGTCATTTCCCTCTATATGCCTTCCCAGAAAATTTGTTCTGTTTCCTCTATGGAAAACCATTCTTATCACAGAAATACCTTAGGTGAAGCAACATGGTAATCTTCAAATGCTATATCATTTCAAAAAAAATATTTTGGATAATCATTTAATAAAATTCTAACTCCTAAAGTTATCTAAACTGACCTCTGATACCAACTATAAAGCCCCGACCATAAACCTTACTTAATATTGAATTAAATGAATAATTTATGTTGAGGATCTTTTCAGGTTTAGAGTTTTAGAGAATTAGAAAATAACTATTACATCTCAAAAGATTACAATGTAGTCACTTCTACTAAGTTTCCATAAATAAAAAACTGTTAAAAGAAACATGTCTAGTTCCATGTTTTATATAGCATGAAATTCCCTTGATCCCATCCTTGACCTTATTCCACATTAAGTCCTGCGAAAAATATTTCAAAAAAAAACATGGGGTGAGCATAAAAAGCTCCGTAAGGGATACACAAAGAATGAAAACTGTTAGTTTTTCAAACATCAAGTAAACCATGTATACTCTATCAAAGTAATACCTTCACCTTCATGAAGTAGTAAAAACTCTTCACTGAATAAAGTATCATTACTTACCTTTTTGTAACAAAAGGATTACCATAAAACCCATATAAAGAACACATAACATATATAAAGGTAACTTGGGACATAAACCTACTTAAGTGGAATAACCATACGGTTGACTTCCACACATATCACTTAATGGAATAGCCATACGACCAATTTCCATACAGACTTAATGGAATATCCATACGGACGACTTCCATACCCAATGCATCAGAGGTTATAACGTAACCACCCGTCCTGGTATTCACGGCACAACCCGTCATATGGTTTATCACGTAACCACCCGTCAAATGTCCAAGTACCAATATAAAATCATAAAACATAAAACCAATATAAATGAATGATAAAATTTCCACATTTCAATCACAATATTTCATAATAGAATCCTTTATCAAAACCATTTTCAATACAAAAATACATAAAAGAGTATATGGTATTTATTTCATTTTAAAAACATTACGACTTGTTGAGGAAGCCAAAGACCAAATAATACTCGCGGCGGCGGAAAAGGTCGTTGTCACCGCATACGTTAAAAAACATTCCTTTTTGTCGTTTAGTAAAACGATTCGTAGAAAAATATTCCTTTTGTATAAAAGTAAAAGTAAAAGGGGTTTATACACCGTATAAAAGAAATTTTTGTATAAAACAAAATATGCCTCAATGAAAGGAGATTGAGACGAAGTCCCTTACCTCGGGCCCGACTTGACTCGATCGTTCTTTAACGTACTGAATAATAAACTTGAGTTAATTTATACTTGATTAAGAACCTTTTTAAAGTTAATTATTCCTTTTATATCACTTATTTCCATGTTATAAACATTATGTAACCATTTAAGTTAATAATGTTTGTTTTGTCAATATTTGGTTCTTAAGTCGAAAGTGGACTTCTTACAACTACATGTTGTTCGTGTGGTCAAAGGTTCTTTATATCTAGAATGACATTCCTGATTTGGATATCATATATATCATATATATCCAGAATATACATGTATTTATAATATTACATAATCATTTAGAGGTAAGAAATGAAATGCACCGTTCATGGAGACGGTAAGCCGTACGTACGCATGAACGCTACTTTCATTTATATTTCATATTTTATAGAATTGAATCATAATGATATAAGAGTATATTATAATTCCAGTATAATAAAATATATAATATCATTAACTTTATCCTTTACACATCCCACATATGGTATTAACGAATCCAATCACTTTCAGGGGGCGGTAGTCCGCACTTCCTAAAATGAAGATATCGTGTTTACCCATAATGGAAACAATAATGGTATGCCATAAATGAAAACTACAGAAGCTTAAGGAAAGAATAAACATATTATATATCATATATAAAAAATAGTGACATCATAATGGCCACCTTTGAAGGTGTTAAATGAGTATTGAACAATCATCGTTTCGGGAGCCAGAATTTCGCCATCCACGGAAACTGTATTTTCTTTAACCATTTGATGTAGTTGTGTGAGAGTGTAGCTCTAATAAATCTTATAACAACATCCTAGTATATTTAAGATACTGGTTTTGTTACAAAAGAAATAAATAAAAAGAGTTTAGGGGGTTGGAGAAGCAAAATAAAACAAATGAACAAGAGAGAATGAATTACCTTTAAAAGTGTAACTCCTTTTGATTTAAGCCTAAAGGCTTCCTTTGAAAGGATTCTTCCCAAAGGGAATCCACTAGGATGAGGAGAGGTATGTGGAGAGAGTAAATGGTCAGGGGATGGCCGATCCAAAGGCTTGAGGAGTGTGTGAAATGAGGTAGATGTGGGGGCCTTTTATAAGAGGAGAGGAGGGGCACTTTTGGAAAGTAAAGAAATATTACTTTATTTGAAAAAGAGTTTCGGATTTAAATGGACCCACATTGATATACTTCAAGGATAAGGTGACAAGGCTTCGAAATATTCTCATCCAATAGGTTTTGGACATGTGTAGGTTTTAGATATTACATTATCTTTCCATTTTATTTAAATCGTTAAATAATGAAGTCATCGCTGCATCATCATGATGTCATAAATAATTTAATTTATTTAAAGTATAAAAATTATAAAAAAATACTATGATGTTGGAAATCTTTTTATCTTTGTAATGACTATTTATAATAAAAAATCTTATCTTTATAACCCCATGTAAAAATTGTTTTCGTAAAACATATGATGTTTGTGTCATTTTTACTTTTACATTAAATAAAAAGTTATTCATGTCATTTCCCAACCAAAGTGGCTCCATGGGGTCCCCAAGTTGACTCATGGATTGTCTTGGTCGGCCATGACACACCAATGAGGGTAGGACATGTGTCAAGCTCATATCATATTATTAAAATATTATTTTTACCTTAAGCTACACTAATTACCACTAATCGAGATTAAAAACATAATAAGTTACTATTCACCAAAAAAAATTTAATCTCATTGAACCACATTTTACTTCTTAATGAAAACCATGTATGTCAGATTTTTGAAAATCAAAACCCAATGATGGAAAAATTTCATTTAAACGGAAAACCAGTTTTTATAAGTACCACTTAGTAGTTTCACTATTCATCAAAAATTGAAGTTTTTCAGAAAATTACCAAAAATTCACCCTAAGATATATTTGATATTACGAATTCAAAAATGAAGTCTATTTTAAAAAAATCAAAACATATAAGTCACATTAATTAATTTAATAATTAATTCGCGCTGTCAGACCAAATAGCGTGTTTTTATGAAACAATAAGTATCAAAAGATTGACACTAGTTTAAGTCCGATTTCAAATTGAAATTAATTCCAACGACCACTATTGGATTTAATGGTAAAAATATTTTCTAATTTCACTTTAAAACCAATTAAAAAGATAATCTAATCATATAAATAAATTAGATTAAAAAGAGGTTTTGAATTAAAACACAACATTTTATACTATTCATTAAAAAATGAACTTTATCGGAAAGGTACCAAAAATTTACACAAAGTAAATTTTGATGTCCTGATTCTAAAGAAGAGTTATTTTTGGTCCAATATAATTTATAAGATTGATCAAAACTATATTTAATGACGGCTCACCGTCAAAAGGTGATAAGTGAACCCTTAGTGAAAATTAGGGTATAAATGCCTAAAATTGAACTCTTTCCGTATTTTAAGCCTTTATCTTTTATTGGGTAAATGTAAAAACATTTAAAAACATATATAATCATATTTTAGTTATTTTTATCCATTCTTTCCAGTACAACGGCTATGTGTTAACTAAAATTTAAAATAATATTATTTTATTACTTGTGTGCAACGTAAGTTTTCAAAGAAACTCATCGTTGCGTATCGAGTACGCTATCAAACGTAGAAACCCCTTTTAATTAAAATTAATATTTAATTCGTAAATATTAATAAATATAAAAATTCTTTATTCTTTAATTACCTGGTATGTTACACTATGAGATTATGAATATAATTTTTCTAGGTGGTATGGAACACTATGAAATGTTTAAGTATTATTTCCATCAAGGATTTGTCAACGACCACAATTAAATGTATATTCATATATGTCAAAAAAACATTTATGAATATTTTACTTCATTGAGGTTTACCTCCTATGATACCATCCACCATTTTTTATTGAATGGTTTATGAATAGTTTGACTGTGGATAATCTATCTTAAAAACATTCACCAATTTACTAAGAGTGGTTAGTGTTTATGCTTAATGTTTGAGGAAAGTTAATTACATTTCATATATTAGTTTCAATATGAAATTATATGTTGTTTATGTTTATCCCAATTCATATTAGAAATGAATAGTACTTATTATTGGATGGGTGGGGCCTTCTACAACCCCTCGATGCATCGACATGTCTCATGAGACAAATAGACGTGAACTTGGCCGAGGTATTTCCCAACTTGATATATGATTTTAGCCGAGGCCTTGGAAATATGTTTTAGAATGTATGACATATGAACTTTCCCTCATTATGAAGCTAAAAATTCATATTTCTTGTGTTTATTCATCTTTTATTATTCCCATGATTATTTTTTAATATGGTTACACAACTCATATTCTTGCCATATTATTTTCATGTTTATTTTTAAAAGGCATGAGTTTTTAGTTAATAATAATATCTAATGTTTATGATTAATGATATCTTACAATGAATTTCTTACCCTTACTAATCATCTAATATCACACCTTTCTTATGTTTCTTTTTTTTCAATACATAAAGATGTTTTTAATGACTGAATTACATGCATAATCTTGGAGTGGTGGATGTTCCCAATGAATCTTATATGTTGAATTTATTTTCATGTTGTAATGTTGAACCTATGTACGTATCTGGTTTTTCAAAACTACTAAACTACTCGGTCCTTTAAGATTTTATTCATTGTAATCATTCTAATGTATTAAAATAATGCGCGATCTTCGGGATTCTGGGGTCGGGGCATTAGAGTTGGTATCAAAGCTTGTTTAGTAGAAAACCTGGAATCTAGATATAGAAAAAGTAGATTAGTGAACAAAACCCTAAGATAGTCTTTGGGGATATGAATACAAGGACATCCTACAATTTTTATTATGAATAGATTATGTGGTTTATCATGAAAATACAACCCTATTTGGATACCAACAAGTAGATTTTGATCTAGCATAGATGTATCTAGTGGTAAAACCCAAAAACACCACATTAAGATGGACTCAAATAAGAAATGGTGCATGAAAATGAGCCTTGTTCACTAATGGTATGACACACCCGGGGCACATGGTTTGGTAAATTCATAAGCTTATTACAAACAATTATGAAGTATTTGTGCCCCAAAGTAACCAATGTATATGGTTCTAGGATTTCTGATTCATAAATTTATGTTATGTGTTATTCAATGTTTAGATATATATAGAGTTCATAATTTTATGAGATAATATTTAATATGGAATTTCTTAAAAATGGTGCCTAGTAGAAGGAATGAGAACTTCACCAATGAAAGTGATTCGAAGAGTAATACAGATCATATCTTTGATGGTATTAAGCTATCATTTCAATGTAATATTGTCTCCCAAATATCCTCATAATATGAGTAAATAATATCATGTGTTTAAAAGGTATTTAAAGATTTCTCTGAGCCCTATGGATTCTAAGGGAAGAAAAATAAGAAGAGGATGGCAGGGAAAACATGGATAAATGGAATAAAGGAAAGATGTATTTTCCCACATGTGATAATTGTGGAAGGAAACACCTTGGAATATTCTTAAGAGGAAAAGGAGTTTTCTTTAAGTGTGCCAAAAAATCCCACTGTGATAACAATTTCAAGACAAGGAACGAATTTTCCTAAATTAAATTCTTCTACAATAAGTAAATGGGAAACTATGCGAATCAATGTCCCATGTTTCAAATGAAGATAACCCAAATGATGATTTTGGATAATTATCATGTTATGATGCTACTATATATGATATTGAATGATTAATATGACTAGTCAAGAATCATGTAATTTGAATATTTTTTTTGTAATGTATTGGTTATAATAATTATGAAATATATAAGGATTGTAATACATTACTATTTCATTTATGATTTTAGGTCATATGACTAATGGTACAAAGGAAAAGTGATTTATTAGAAAGTTAATATTTTTAGGAAAAAAACATGATGGGGAGAACGACAACCCTTAATATATATTTCTGATGTTGAGATAACGATGTTGAAATGATTGGTTCAGATGAGTAATGAAATCCTAGTAAAAAATTATTGACTTTTCTATAAGTGTTCTATGATATCATTGATTGGGTTACAACACTATTGGATTTATGGAATATGTCCAATTACATGTATATTACTTATTGAATATAGAAGAACTCAAGATTCTAATGTTATTTTTACAGTAATTCAAGTTATTACCATATTTCAAGAGGATACATGACGAAGTTATTCACATGTTTGGCATGTGAATTTTAGAGATTCTTATTGTTGATTAAGGGTTATTGATTAGTTAATCATGGAAATTTAGAGACCTTCATTATAATGAGTTGAATCATTATATTTTGGAATTTTTAACCATTTAAGAAATGGATTATGTTGTTCATTTTATGTGTTTTAGAATTTAATGTCACTGCATTATGGTATGATTATATTTCCATGACCATGTCGTCCAATAAGGATGTATTGTTTTGTAGAAACCGATGCATTTCCAATTATTATTATTAATTGTAAATTTTAACCATATTCTTGAGGTGGGTTTCCCATAAGATTATTTTCAAGTAACAATAATTTGCTTTCAATGTTCACTTACAAATTTTGAGGATGAGATTGTTGTGAGGGGATAATGTAACACCCCAAAAATTTAAAAAACGATTTATTATAGAATGCATTGAACACTATGTCTCAAAAAACACCACTTTGTTATAACCTATCCAAGTAAACATAATTTCTCCACCTCTGTTATTTGAATTTTGAAAAACTGACAAACACGTTAGCATTCAGAAATATATTCTGAGCCTGGTAAGACAAATATAATATTTGGTGAATGGTAACATACCCTTATGAATAGTAAGATACACTTATAAATAATAATGAATAGAAAGTTTCACATAAAAATTGAAACCTCTCCCATGATTATATAAATACAATTTAGACATCTTAAAAGTAAAAAAAACTATCATAGTATTAGTATTGGTATTTTTGTATGTAATAAATATTTTAATTACAAGTTTTTGATTAAATTAATAACTTAAAATGGAAATGTATTTTCATTAAATAAATCAAAAAAATTTATTTTATTGTCTTATGGTTATAAGATAATTTTATGAGACCTTGATTAATTTTTGAATGTTTTATAAAATGAGGTATAGTTTTAATTTTTTTCCAAATAAGTTATGATTTTAAATAAAAATGAAATTCAAAATATTTAGAAACTTATTTTCCAAAAATTGACTTAGTTTTATAATTATACACGTCAAATAATTTATGTGTTAATTTTTTTTATTTTTCTGGAAACCATGAATTTTTTATGAAGAGTGAAATATGGTAAAATACCATATATACAAACTATCAGTTAAATAAACCATATATGACATCATGAGTGATTTAAGGACACTTTGTTAGAGCTCACATGTACCTATTACTATTAGGGGTCAGATGAAACCATTATATTAGTTGTTGTGAGGGAATTAAGAAAATAATGAATAAAATTTTCAAAATTTACTCCTCTCCTCCACTATACCCCCCCCCCCCGCTCTCCCTCTTATCCTCACTACTATAAGCCTTGAATCTACTAACTATTCTACCAAAAAACCCTTCCCTAGTCACTACCAACGTCCAAGAATCTCTTGGTCTTTCCAAAATACGAAAACCCCTTCACTTAAATATATTCTCACCGAGGTGGATTCAAGAGGTGAATTCACATTTTGTTTCTTTCATTTTCATTTCACTTTCCATTATATTGTCATCCAATCCACTAAATATATGTCCAAATGACCATGATAAATCGAGAATCTTATATAAATTGGAATTATATCACATTAATGGATGAACAATCATCAATTTTCTTACTCTCTCCCTTTTATTGTATAAATGAAACCATCGTCTGTGAGGTTCCAATTTACAACCTTCGTGGACGAAAAAGTTACATTCTTAAATTTCTCCTTTATTACAGGTCATGTAACAATTTTTTTGGTTGAAAAAGATTAAAATATATTCTTTATAAAATAATTAATTTTCAGGAACTAGTATACATACATTTTATTAAATCATATGACCAAACTAGTACCAAATAATCAAAATACAACTAAAATAATCCATGTGAATATCATTAATATTTAATCTAATGATTCACCCTCATTACATGTAACCAAATGATATAAATGAAAATTAACACCTATCTGTTTTTATAAATAATGTGTAAATTCAATTTTGTGAATTTAAATCCATTCTACATGAAATCCATTACATAAAAGCAAGTGAACCGATTATGAAAATCAAGAAAACGAACACTCTAGAATGACGAAATTCAGTATAATAACTAATAAATAAAGAAATAATTAGTTTAATAAAATAAAGATGAACAAAATGAACTTTTAATAGGTTCTTAATTACATTACTAATAAGTATAATTTCATATTCCAAGATCTTATGTTCAAGAGTGGAACACATTCAGACTTAAGGTAAGGGTTTCTTCATCTCACTCCCATTTTTTGTGAGATTTTCCATATTCACTACTAATAATTGTGTATGGTGTATTCATATATTCCAATGATGTAACATATCATGAATATTTTTATTTTTAAGGAATTCACTGTATCATTTCAATAATATTAATTTTTGGACATACGAATCGATTGATTATAAAGTGGTAAGGGATTTCTACCCAAACCTCCAATTTCATTCGAGTTACTCTTATTAGCTCCTTACCTTAATTAATTTGTTATTTACTCCACATAAATTCTGTTTTAATGTCTTTTATATGTTTACCATTCCAAATATTATGTTACTTTATGGGGATTTACATTTTTTAAAATCCTCATTAGAAAATTTTATCCCGATAAACCAACAGGATTCAATAGATATTTTCAAATTCGTACCTGTTTTCAGGTGTACACCAATATATGTTTAAAACCACCATTATTTTTATAAAAACACTCATTTTTTCATTAAAAATTATAGTGGAAAATTTTTGGATTTCAAAGAACAATCATACCCTTCCTGCTTAAAATTCTCTTTAATACTTTCTTTAAAATGCTCCAAAATTCTTTGTTTTAAAGAATCTTAAGAGCTATTTTTACAAGATTTCACATCAATGGGACATCATTTATGCCTCAAAAATTTCAATGTCCTTTTATTTTTTATAATTTAATATTCATTCTTATAATCTGATTTCTTGGAAAATATAAATTATTTTCCAAAATAAGTCTTCCTTCAAAATAAAAAAGGAATTTTATCATCTCACGTTAACTTTTATGAGATATATGCCTTAATCACCACTTATTTCTCACTTTTGGTGTATGTACATCCATTTTTTATATCATATCAAGAGTATTGTTATTCATATGATATTCTAAGGTATTATTATTTGAATGTTTCAAGGTGGTATGTGACACTTTGGAATGTTTAAGGAATATTTCCCTTGAGGATTTTTCAATGTTCACATTTGAAAGTATCTTCATTTATGTGAAAAAAAATTGTTTAATATTTTAATTCATTGATTGTTATGCCCTATTTTATCATCCACCTTGTTTTATTGAATGGTTTATGATTATTTTGACTGTGGATTTTCTATCTTAAAACCATTCATGAAATTAATCTGAATGGTTAGTGTTTCTGCTAAATGTTCAATGAAAGTAATTTACATTTCATATATTAGTGTCAATATGAATTTATATGTTGTTTAAGTTTATCTCCATTTATACGAGGAATGCAATGGAATTTTTATGTGATAAGTGGGTCCTTCTACAACCCCTCGATGCATCGGTAGGTATCACAAGACAAGTCGATGTGGATATGGCTGAGGCCTTTCCCAATTTAATATATGGTTTTTGTCAAGGCCTTAATCATTTTTATAAATATTTGATGAAGAAATAACAGAATGTTTTATAATGACCAACATATGCATTTTCCCACATTATGAAGCTATAAATTCATAGTTCATGTGGTTATTAAACCAATAGAATAGCCATGATTATGTTTTATTATGGTAATATTTAATCAACTCATATTCTTGACATATTATTTTAATGTTTATTTTTAAAAGGTAAGTGTTTTTACTTATTAACCATGTATAATATTTTTCAACATGATATCTTCTAATGTATTTATAACCCTTACTGAGCATCTGAGCTCATCCATTTTTTATGTTTCATTTTTTTAGGTCATGAAGAGATTTTAATGACTGACTTGTAGGGATAATCTTGGAGTGGTGGATGTTCCCAATAAAACATATATGCTGAATTTCATTTAAATTTTTAATGTTTAACCAATGTATGTATTTGGTTTTTAGAAACTACTAAACTACTTTGTCCTTCGGGATTTTATTCTTTGTAATCTTGAAAATGTATCAAATTGATGCACTAGATCCGGGATTTTGGGTTCAGGGTGTTACATTCGGGGCTGGGAAATGGAGTTTTCCGATGGCAGTACAGAGCATACCCTCTAGCAGAGCTAAGAAGAAGGTTCTCAACCTTGAGACAAAATATCTTGGTACAGTGGAATAGTGACGAGACATGTTTTGGAATACCATTGGACTCATGAAAAAGATGGATACTTTTTCCATCAACACACATCCTTTTGATGTGACCCAAAACCATGCAGGTGAGATGGAGTCACTCAAAGTAGATAGTATCAAGGTGTACTGATTGATTCCCATTGGCTTCCATATTCAGGGTTGACGTGAGGGATACTGGGCATCGTTGGTTGTTACTTTTTGAACCATTGGAGACTCTTTTTTCGGGATGATCTATGATCTGAAGATCCCCTTACACTCTCATTTGGGATTCTTGGGTAGAGATTATATATATATATATATATCCTATTACAGTTCCCCTGACTTTGGATTTTCATACTCTCCTACTAGGAGAGGTTAAGAGGTGAGGGGTATACCAAATTCGATATATGCCTAGATTCTCATGGTTGGATGAATCTAATCTTCTCCTAAAGGTAGAAATGACTCAATTAGATGTTCATATTATCACTGTTTCTAGCTCCTTCAGTTTGTATGATCCTACAGTACTCTCTTGTTGGGTTGAGTTACACTTCCTTTACTGTACCTTGTCAAATCTACTGCTTTCCATTTTCTTGGGTACCACTTACAGCTCCTCCTTCATCATTTCAAAGAATCTTACTATGTACATTTATACTCACCCATGAATGTCCTTTCATGTACATGTCGTTCCTTATGCAGATGATAGACATTTTGAATGTGAATTCAGAAGAGATTAGGGATATCGTTTCTTGGACTTTGTATGAGGGACATAGCTTGGGATCCAGGAGCGGGGCTATCTTAACTATTTTTCCTTTCAGTTACTACCAGTTTGTGGCATTTTTTCTGGGTGGGCATTTATTTTTACCCTTTTTATTTCTAATTAACATACAACACCTATACTTGTTGTGTTTAGAGGTTGATGCATGTTTGGGGTTTATATATAACAGTTTTCTATTATTTCTTTTCCCTCTTCACTTTCATACTGAGTTGGCTCAGTTTGTTTGTATGGGTTCTTAGGAAAATGCATCCCCTAGTTTGTTATGCCTTTGATGATGGAGGCCATCCCTTGGCCTATATAGGTGAGCTTGGTGTAGTGGAAGCTTGATCCTCAGCATGGGTCGGGTCATGACATGAATCGATTCTAGAGTCTTGGTGGTCTACATTTTAACCATTTTATAATATCTTGGGTGATAATTGTTTTTTCTTGGATAAAAAAATTATTCCCTTTCTTGTTTCATGAGAGGAATGTCCCTCACCACATCTTTCATATAAATCATTCTCAAAAAACAATAAAAAATATTATCCAATGTTTTATTCTATGATTTTATTCTTTGGAAATTAGATATAAATAAATTTTCATGTCCCCAATTTAAATGTGATTTCAAAATAATCTTTCAACAATAATAATAATATTCATATGTTTTATTCTCTTGATTAGACAATTGTATCATCATAAATAAACTATTTTTCATCATGATAAGGACTACTCACACATAGAAAATTAAGTTTGATCGCATAAATAAACAATAAACTCATTAAATTTAATTTTTTATCTATATTTAATATGTTTTGATGCCATTAATTGATATAGATATTTTCTTCATAGAAATTAAAACACATTAATCATGTTATTATATTTTTTAAGATCATGATATTCCCAATCATGTGTTATAATAATCCTATATCAAGGATTCATTAATTTATTATTTTTCATTCATTCAAATAAACCTATGAAATATGTAACTTCCCATCCATGATTTTTAATTGAGGCTACTTTTTCGGGATTATTATGTTAAAGGCATAGAATTATGGAAATACACTATAATATATAGTGACCACATAGATCACATATTCCACATGTCTCTTCAAAACCTTAAAAAATATTATTAATTTTCAACATGGAGGGTATTTCAATCAAATCCCAATTCCTCGTACCATTTTTTCTCTTTCTTTTAGAGTTGACCCCCCATAATTTTATGCATAAAAGGTTCTATTGTGGAATCATATTATTCCAAGAAACCAACTTTTTCAGTCTGTAAAAACTATAATACTTGTATTAGTATTTGAATTCAATTGATCATTAAAACTAATTTGTTTTTATTTGAAAATAAAAATTCTATTTTGATTCAATGTCATCCATATTACACATATATATTGATGAAGCGTGCTTCTAAAAATTTCTCTCAACTCCCTTAACAATAATGATAATCTTATGAGCATTTTTTTCTGCCCAGGATTTTTTCAGAATTAATTTTGGAACATTAAATGTTAGTAATAAAAGATTTTATATTATTATATATAGAATTTATATATTTTAATTGAATTAATGGATAATATTTCTAAATATTTATTTTGTTCTCATCCCTAAATTTAGCAGCATTATTGCAATTATCCTTCTTATTTCAAAGTCTATTGTCAACTATAAGACACCATGGAATAACAATATTATGTTTTTCTTCTTGAGAAATAATATTCTTCTATAATCATTTTATAATGTTTTCTTCCTCATCCATGATCGCTTAGAGATGATTGGTCTAGTCAATAGAATCATATTCCCAAATGTAAAAAACATCCTTATATTTCTTCATCTTTTCTAACTCCTTCTGATGATATTTGACTTATATCTAGAATTGATAGTTCCTTTAAAGAGACAAGTCATGTTCTATCCTCAACATAGGAACCATATAGTTCTCATCTATTTATATTTAATTTTTAGTTCTTGAAGTATTTTATTTTCTGTCAATATATTCTGGGAAATTATTTCCTTTTCTAGAACGTTATTATTTAGAATCATTGCTAAATGAAGAGAATTAATTTTACCTTATACTCTGAATATATATTTTCTCATTTCATTTTATATTATTATACTGTAATTTTATCTTACATTTTTATGGGGAACCAACGATTTAGTCTTCTATGGGGATTTTTATCATCCTACACATCCTTAGGCTAAACAATTTTTTATATAGTCAATTAGATGTGTAGTGACCGATAACCCAACACTTGTAACATTTATGTGGGGGATTTCCCTTATATCCTCCTTTAACACTTTTCATATTTTTTTTAAATAAAATCCCTAACATCATTATCATTCTCACCACTATCATAATTATCATCTTAACGAATAAAATATTCATCTTTCTCTCATTGAATCTTTATATTATTAATTAATTTGAATGATATCTCATAATTAACCATTTTTTGGAAAACAAGAAGATTTCTCTTTTCATAATTAAAAATTGAAATATATTTTATCACATTCAATGGGGAGATATTCAGATGACACCTTTCTAGAAATATTTTAAAAACATGCAGATTATCACAAAACACTGTAATATGAATTACAATCTCATTCTCCGGGGTAATGAAATAATTATTTTTTTAAACATTTTCCATTCAAATTTATTTAAATTTTGTTATATACGTCAATATTCTAGCTTATTTTATTTTATCATTCTCATAATAATTTTTATCCAATTTTTATGAAATAACATTAATAGTTTTTTGAGTCTTGTTAGTATTTTGCATACTTTATTAGATACATATTCTAATATTTTATTCATTCATTTCATATATACATTGAATTTATCATTCCACAAATAGTTAACTGAGAATATCTTCCAAGATGTGGGAACCACATCGCCACTGAATCACTCACATCAAGGAGTTTTGATATTAGGTAAGATGGAATTCTACACTTTTAACCATGAACATTCATTCCATTAAAAAATTGAAGTCCTATATTATTCACTAATCTCATAGTATCATTTTCATTATCATTTAAATAAACTATCACAGAGAGAATATTGTTATCCATAATACCACTTGTAGTACTAAAGTTAATGGTAATTCCATGTGGGGGTTAATCAATGTCAGCTGTTATTAAAAATTCATTCTTGAAGTAAAACCATTTAACTTTTATAGGTTTAGATTAAATTTTTATATCATCACCATCATCTCAAATGAAATTATAAATATATGAATTCATAACAAATGATGACTTACATGGTTTGTCCTCAATATGAAATTTTACTTCGTTCATGGTTTGGTTCAAGATCCAATATTTATATTTCCACTATAAAAATTTTTATTTGAGCGGGGTAATGTACATCGATTACTCTTGTTAATATACACTAGGATAGAAACAATTTCGGTGTTCCTACCTTCCTTGATCTTGTAAAACAAGAAAAATTTAATGGGGTATTATTTTTCTTATCACCACATACAATTTAATAGACTCCACTCTGTAGGTTGAAATATATCTTTAGAATATATACAGAAACCTCAACATAAAAATTAAGTTCACTATAAAGGACCTCAAAATCCTATATATATTTAATGCATGAAGATACATGTCATATCATATCATTATGATTCATAAGGATGAGCTTTTTAGGTATGAAAACATGCATTCATAGTCGTGACCACTTTCCTCTATAGTGGAAAGACATTAATATTCAATAGATTTATCCTCTAAACCAATCCTATTTAAAAATAAAAAAACCAACTTTTGGTCGATATTTAGATGTTAAATTCGGTTTGATACAATATTTTATCAGTTCTTTCTAATTCTTGACCTCCCTTATTAATTTCAATAATTTCATCCTTTTATACGTACAAAATTATTAAAAAAAATTTCCCTATTTTTTATATGAAATCAATGAATTCTGGTAGGAGTATATGTCCCTAAAAAATATATTGTTGGATCAATATAATAGATTCCAATAATCCTTATAAGTCTAGTATTATTGAATTTGATATTTATTTCATATTTTCCATGGTTTATCCAGACAATATTCTCACAAAATATCTTATAAATTCTCTTAAAAATATGCATAACCATGTATTTCAAACAAGATGAGGATATTTATAAATGTTTTATATAGTAAAATATCATCTATAAAAACATAAATTCATTTAATATTACTAAGTTATGTAACTTTCCAACATTATGATAGCCTTATGAGATTCCCAGTTAAGCTTATGAAATTTTTTTATTTTTTTAAAATGGTGATCCTTTCTGAGATTCTAAAAATTTATATAATTTCATAATTTTAATTTCAAAACATAACTATACACCCATAAGTAAGATCCAAACATTTAACTAAAACTCATAATTCTATTAATTATAATTAACCTTCTAATTTAGGTTAACCTTCCAAGATAAGATCAACGTATTATATATTTTACCCATTCGTATACAATGAGCTTAATAAATATTCAATACATATACATTTCATTAAAATAAAAAAATGATGAATTCATATATAAAATATAATTTCCAAATCACTTCAAACATTCTCTAAAAAATAGTACACATATTTTAAAAAACATAATACTGATGGTTGAAAAACGTATAACTTTTACAAATATTAAAAGTGCACTTATATCTCCCCCTTTTGATTCTATGTCGACCACATGAAAATATTTCATGAAACTCTAATTATCATTAAAGATCCACCAAATATCACCCTTTAAAATTTGAATCAAAATTACATAAAAACATGTATGAGATCATTTTTTTGAGAGGGATCTATATCTCAATGAGAAACCAAATTAAATCAAGTGATAAGAATGATTTTTCCCTCAATCAATGCAGTCACCATTAAAAATTACTCCCTTTTTCATAGAAAATAGATCCAATGAATGAAAATATATATTGATGGAAATACCCCTCTTCCCCTTTGGAAATACACTTTTACAATAAATGTTTTGATATGATATTCAATGTCTTAGTGGGAGTTCATACGAAGGTGTTTTAAAGGGGATTATATGGCTGAAATGTAATGTTTAATACATTATTCATGCTCAATAGAATCATATATATATATATATATTCACTATATTTTAGATATTAGAGATTTTTAGTTTTCACAGCACAACATTCATCTGGTTTGAGTTAATATTTGTTTTATTTCTAATAATATTCTATGCCTCCACATGATTTATCAAATTATAATACTTTTTTTATAATTATCTGTCTTAAACCGGTCTCTATTTTTTATAGATTCAATATCATCATGTTTATCCACTATTTTAGCTATTTATTACAGCACTTCCTAGAATCCAACTTTTAATTTCAAACCATTTCAAAAAGAGTTGATGCATCTAGAATATTAATTTTAGGCCTATTTTAAATAATTTTCACAAAATAATATTTCACAATATTGTGAAGCCTCATGTTATAGTATTTCTATAGTTTTTTAATTGGTAGGTATCCTAATAATATTCCCTCTTTAGACTTTTTATCAAACTTCCCAACATTGAAATTTTAATTTATATAATGTAGGCATTACCAAACACTCTAGAGTAGTTCAAAATTTGAATATTTTTTTAAACAATTTCTTAAGAAATCATATTAGATATATTTCTAAGAATGAACCAATGTTATTTTAGAAATTTGTGAAAATAATATCCGAATAATAAAATATTTTGATCTTTTGTTCTACATGAATTTTTATTCCCATATCAACCATAATGTAATTCTCTCTCTCAGCAAAATTAATTTATTAAGGTGTATAATTTGTTCATAAACGATGCTAGATACCATATATTTCACAGTTATATTAAAATAATATTCTTTTGAACTCCTTCCACATTTAAAATTAATGTTTTTTGATGCATATCGTCAATTACTTCTCAACATCATTTTTAATGATTAAAAAAAATACAATATATAACAAATATTTTCTTACAAACACTACTTTTTTCATTATATGATTAATATTTTAAAATGTAGTGAAATAATGATCACCTTGACAAGATTATGTCTCATGGGTCCATGAAAATCCTAGTATATTAGTTCAAGATGCCTAGTGGTATTAATATCCCCATTTATGATTATATTGAGTGATTAATCCTTTTTGTAATGTATCAGAAATTTATTCCCTTTAACATTTGAGGTGAGAAAAGTCTATCACCACTTATTCCATAATAATATTTCTCAATATTCTATATTAAAGATGAATAAATATTGTATTCCATAACATGTTTACTTATTTTGAATTTAGATGGAAATATCGAGTCTCTAATTTCAAATAGATTTCCACTAGTCCACTCACTTCTTGTAATAATCACCCCATATATAATTCTATAATGAAACAATTATTTATTAAAATTTTTACTTTATTATAACCAACAAAAATATGACTCACACTTATAAAATTATATTTGATACCATTAAAATATACTACTTCCATTTGTTTTAAGTTTTTTGTCTTAATTTCTATTATTTCAATACATTTAATCCACAAATAGATTTCATTTCCATATTTCAGAACATCACCGACATGATCTTATTTATTTTTTTGGATCATGGTGTCCATTTTCATGTGTGATTAGAATCTATTATCAATTATCCACGAATTTTTATTTTTCATTCTTTGAGTGCTATCATAGAAATAAGTGACTTTTCACCCATGATTTTCATTTAATATATAAATCATTCAATAATATAATTTTTTTAACTAAGAATCATGGCTATAAACTAATATTTATTTTGACTTTACTGGTCATATCTCTAAAATATCTCTTTAAAACCATCAATCCTAATCTAAACTAGTACCATGGACGGTCTTTCACCCATATTACTTTTCTTCGTAACTTTATTAATTTTATATTCAGAGTAGCTCGCATAAAATTATTATCTTCAATTGTTACATGGGTTATAAATATAGTTCTGTTAAATATAATTCTTTTATATAAATTTTATGACACCAATAATACCATTTGAACCACTTTCATTCATGAAACTATTGAGTGTCAATTTGGGGATATTCCAGCTGATTAGATGCAATAATAACGATTTATCATATATTTTGATGATAATTGAAACCTTTGATTAATCTCAAATCCTTTATCTATAATTACCTTTTAATGGATTGTTTTAGCATAGGTTTTCCAAGAATTATATTTCATACTTACACTATTAGAAATATCATATGTGAAGTTTTCAGATATATTCTGTAAAAAGTTTACCCATATGGATGTATAATACTTCTCAACATTCTTTCATGACTCATAAGTAAATTCAAAAAATAATAGTATAGTCATCCATTATATTTCCAAGGTTATTATATATCATATAACACCTTTAATCAACCATAAAATGTTTTCCTTTCTTTTTCAAAATCTTCTTATCCAATTCCTCTATAAATTCTCCTTGATTAGTCAATTTCACATTGAGAAGATGAATTTTATCAATATGGTCATTTTCACTAATCTAAAAATCCTATACACCAATGTTAATATTTTTGAAAACCTTATTTTGATATTTATATTCATTCTTTGGTTAGACATTCCTTCCAAAACACACTTCATGTTATGTCCTCGTCTTGTGAAGTATTTAGTTCCCATATTCACTTTTTTTAATTATTGGACTATCATATTTATATGAAAATGTGACATTATTTTATTTTTTTTCTATGAAATTATTCTCAAGAATCTCTAATTTATTAATATCATTCTTCTTTTTATTTACCAAACATACTTATCTTAATCATTCTATGTTTTACTTTTTCTTCTTTCATATGATTTTTTTGGGACACTACAGATGATTTTATTTTTGATCTTCTCTGAGGATTACTTTAATCCACCTCATCGTTAGAATAAATATTTTCCTCTTTCCTTTTATACTTAAATACATTTTTTCTAATACCCAACAGTTAAATAATTCAATCGAGAGTTTGGCCATATATTTGTAATATAAAAGTAATAACATTTATATGGTTCTCATCACTCACAACATTTTTATTTTAATAACTAAATTATTGAACTTCAATATCAATAGTATTTCACTTATTCATGGTTTTGAGTCATATACATATTATCATTATTCATTAAAAATTGATTTTCTCACATTCCATAAATGAGAAATGTTTCAGATATCTCTTACAATGAAATATATTTAATCTATTCCAAATATGAGATCATAGAATGAAAAATATCTAGAAACTTTATCAATATCTTATTGAAAAAAATTTATCATCAAAATAATCTCTAAATACCCTATTGATACTTCAAATATCATCAAAAATGGTAATGAAATCATCCACCATTTCATTGTTAGCAATTAATATGTCTTGAAATATAGATCTACATATCTATCATTTAGTTACCTCTATCTTCAAAGTACAATCCTTAAAATTTTAATAGTTAACCCTCATATATTTATTAATATTATGCCCCATGACATTTTTGTATACATTATTATACCTTGATGATAATATAACATTCCTATCCATCCCATAAACCTCCAAATTTCTACTATTTTTAGGGGTCATAGGAGTATCCCTTTTATGTGGGTGGCCCACAATCACTTTATTCCTCACTTAATGACCATATGAATAAATGTAATGAAAATTTCAAAAACTCCTTGAATGGACATTATTCCATAATAAATTGATCACCACTACTATTCACAAAGCTCAAACAATCCATGTCTCAATATATTTATTAATGGATAATAGTGGGAAAACATTTAGTGCTAATTAAACTAGTTGACCCCATGTCAATTGGGATTCCAATAGGAGGGGTGAATAAATATAATTTATTTTTATAAATTTAATAACGAGTTAAAACTATATTTCGTTTTACCTTTTAGATCCAGTTAATATAGTCTCTATCTATCACCTTGTATATAATGAAAAATTAAAAACATGCACATTTCATAATGATTTTCAAGGTTCAACATCAATATGAGAACCTAATATTTTGAGGATGTAGTTGATTTCTAAGACATAAATTTGAACTATAATATTATTTATAATAAAGGGGTAGTGTATAACCTTGATTCATGTTAATATTTCCAACACTAGTAAAAAGTAATGGAAGATAGAATCTATGAACATATAATACCATAGAAACTATATATGGTGTTATTTACCCAAGTAACACCACCCTTAAAATATTATACACACTCTTGGATGAATTAGTTCCATAATACATATCCAATTTCTCCAACATCAAATATAATGTTTTCTTCATAATGGATCAAAATTACCAGTATTGATTGAAGGCATGAGAATTCCCATTGAATCCTTTCAACAATGTTCTTAATAATGTTCTTCTAGTGACTAAGAGCATGAATGTATAACTTTGATCTATTCATATTATACAAACACGTTTCAAATATTCAACCCATGAATCCTCTAGACACAAAATATTTATAAATCATGAATCATAGTACTAATCTATATTCACAAGTTTTTATATCTTCAATACTATATTCTACTAATTCTATCTAAAATTCAATCATCTATATTAATTTTAATTATTTATTCATCTTATATATTAAGAATTAATTTCAAATAATATTTCCATTATTTTCATAGAAATTCATGAATGTTCAATTAAATAAAATATCCTTAAATTTTTTTATTTAATCAGATGAATATGTTTTAATATTACTCAAAAATTAGGAATAAATAAATTTGAATTTGAAATCAAATTATATAAGTATTTATACATATATTATTATCAAAAAAATATATTTTTAATTATCAAATAATAGTTTTGGATCATAATTATTGAAAGATGTTGTGATATTTGAAAGCATTCAATACAAAAAAAGAATCATTTGATAAAAACTAGGTTCACTAAAAATTACTTTGTTGATGATCTTTATGAATTTATTAAATAATTCCATTATATTACTATAGTCCTCTAAAATATTGTTAACCATATGTAATTGTGAAAATTCAAATATTTTCTACCTTCTAAAAATGAAATCCTCTTATTTTATCATCCATTGCAGAATATGAACCTTACGATTTCACAAACTAACCTTCCATGCATAGAAAATTCTCATGAAGTTCTCATAAACACAACCTTTTGGGATTTAATATTACATTCTATGTGAGGATAACCTTTTGAGATAAGTCAACCTTCAAAGGTCTTTTAACCTTACAAATACTAGTACCCTATAGAATATTCATTACATATACATTTATAAAAAAATTAAAATATAAAAACATATTCAAATCACACTTCTAAATTCTCAATCACTTCGAACCCTCAAAAAAAATTGGTACATATTTCAAAACTTGTAATACTCATGTTTGAAAGGAAATGAAATATTTCCATAAATTCCAAGGGATATTTAATACCCCCTACTTTCTTATGTGAACCTCATGAAACTCTTTCTTGATACTCAAAATCTCATTAAATATAAATCTTATCACAACCTTTATTATGTGACAAGAAACTGAACACCACACCACTTATTAAAATAGGTTTTCGGGAGAATGCCTACTCTCAATTAGAATTAATATTTGGCTAAGTAAAATTATCTCATATTCAATCCATGTTCTCAAAACATCCAAATTTTCCTCAATTTAATAACAAAAACAAAAGTTTAACTTAAATATATAAATATTTAAATTAGTCTCCCCCTGAAAATATTATTTTAAAAGAAATGTGATGCGCATAGTATTCCCTCTTTTACAATATAGTCAAAGGCTCAATGGGGGTTCTTCCCAATGTCTCATAAGAATTACAAAATGGTAGAACCCTCATTTACATAATTAATACATAAAATCTATTTATGGTTATATAATCAATGAAGATATTAGTCAACTAGTTTTTGGTTGAAATAAATTCATGTTTTATTTATCCACTAGACACCCAATAATTAATAGAATAAAATATGATATTAATTTGATTGAAGCGTGAATGTTTCACTATATTTTTAAAAATATATAAAACCCTTTTATTATCAAATTAATTTCAGTGTGTTTTCACAATCACCTCCAACAATTCATCAGGATTATATTTATCCAAATAAGATATGTGCAGACACTAGTGGTATCTATATACTCATCCTATGTAATACTACATGTAATTGAATTTTAAATCCTAAAATTCCATCTCACATGGTTATATTTTAAGATGAAAATTCAACCAAAAGATGATCTTATGTCATAATAATTACTTACCTAGTCTATTTTAATAAATTGAGTCAAATTGAAATTATGTCACATCTAATGTAGAATCCTAAAACTCAGAGTTCCTTTGATATATATAATAATTCACTATGTATCAATAACATGTAATTCATTTGAATCTCTCTTAAATTTGGAATAGAATCTCACACCATAGAAAATGTCTTTTCAATATTCTATGATGTATAGTTATATTCCAATTATTTTTCAGAATTCACTTTGATTAACACTATAGCCAAAAACATCATTTAACAATTTTAGCCGCACATTAATTAGTATAGAAACTACCTTGGAGTCATACATATCTAACTTTTTTAGTAATTATTTGTATACTTATATTAGGATTGGAAAATAATATTGTATTCCAGTATAACTTATTAACTACGGAAGTATCTCTATTCTACAAAAAAAGGATTTCTTATACCGTTGTTTCATTTACTTGGAAAGCACTTGAAAATAACTCCCTTAATCACATGAAAATAATATCTCATCAATAAATACTATTATAATGATTCTATGTGACTTTATTTCATATATTTAACGGTTGTATCCAACATTTATCAAGGAAAAATTTATAACATTCATGAAATATTACAGCATTAAATATTAGTACCTTTGGGATTATTTTGAATCATATAAATACTTATTAAAATTTCAAACTTTTTATCTATTATTTTCAAGTGTAAAACATTAAGGTCTATCATTTTATAACAATTCTTTAATATCACCCATAATAAAGGTGGATTTGTTATGTAACTAAAACATTTGGTAATACCAATAACTTGTAACTAAAATGAATATTCTGATGGACTCCAATGTAACAATAAGTTTAAATGTAATGTAAAATTAAACTCCTTAAACATAAGAGAAACATTTTTATAAATATATGTTGTTGTTCCTGAAAAAACAATTTGATCATTTAAATTATATAAGATTTACCACTTAATACAGATAAAATATTTTCAACATGTTTTAAAACAATGTCCCAAATGAAATTTTTTCATAATTTAATCAGGCTCCTCATACATTTTCCAAACCCATTTTAATTATAATAAACATCATATAAATATATTTTCTCTAGTTGATATATTATAGAAGCTTATTTTTCATATGACAGAATTCATCTGGATTGTATAATATCTTTCTGACTTCCAGTAAATTTCTTTACATAAACATTAATTATCATATTATAATACATATATTTTCCATTTTCATAATTATAATCCTCATCAACCATAAGATATGAATATATATTTTCTTTTTAGGATACCTTTTTATCCTATAAATCAATATAATTATCATAATCATAGTTATTGTTTTCTAACAGACCATAAAAAATATTCCATCAAGAATAATTTATTTAGTCTTATTGTAAATATTTTTCTAATCATAATAGTATATAAAATAAAATAAAAATCCATTTTTCAAGAATCTATATAAATTTCCACTTTATTGGGTCCCATAAATAAACCTGATATATACTTTTCATCCATCTTCTCCAATTTTTACTTTTTAATTTTTATAACAATGTTACTAGAAAACACTTTGATGTAGTCCATTCAATATTCTATTTGTCCCACATGTCATAAAAAAAATATTATATTTCGGTATAACATTTCACTTATTTTTTATTTGGATATATATATATATAGATTCCATATAACAAATTATTAAAATATTTTGTTATGTCAGTATTATTTTTCTCATCAAAATAATTATCAAGTCCTCACACTCAGATACACCATTTTTTGGGTGTTGAAGGAGTGTTGTACTGATGTTGTATAATATTATTTTCAATATATGATTCAAATTATGTACTTTTGAGGTAATTCCCATTTCCAGGTGATTTTTTTATTCACAACGCAAATTATTTATCAACTATTTTTATGAATACTTTTATCAAATACAATTCATTAGATATTTGTTTTATGAACATCACATTTTTCATTTTAGTATAACGATCATTAAGAGTTACGAAATAAATTTTAACATGAGAGGATGTGAGTCTCATTGAATTATTGGTGTTCATTTCCTAAAACTATATTTTGTCTACTTTATGATTACCTGCATTCATTTTTTTAAATATTAATAATGTTTTTATTATATCATGATTTTTCTTCTATGTGAAATTTTATCAGATAATGTTCAAAGGGAATCTATCACACTAAATGTTCAATGTAGTTACCTATATTGATGCGAACCTAGAAGCTACATGATAATATTATTAAATAAAAGTTCAATAGCTAGATGAAATTATTTAATGGGATTAAAATGATTCAACCTATTATTGGGGAATATTCATACAAATTTCAGACACTTTCACATAGTGTACACCATCTAAAATCATTTTGGGTGGATATTATAAGAACATGTCCCACTAGAAGGAAATCTATCTTTATATGTGTCATTAGATGTTCATATCTCACACATGTTCAATGATCCTTATAATTTAAGACTATTATAATGGAATATTATGAGTCATGAAATTTGATTAATTGATGAATAAAATGATGACATATACTTTCAAGGTATTATAATATATTCAATACATCATGAAAATGATTGTTATAATGATTAATGGGAGAAAATAATTTCCATTTCCGATATTTTTTAGAAGTTGATATCTCAATCCCTTTGATGGAAATTGAAAATCCTTAATAAATCTATATCCATGGTGTTCTACATGATAAAAAATATTTTAATATAATTTATTTAAAGAGTTAATACACAATGGTTCACATTATATAATCCCCAAATATATTTATGCCTATAGTATTTGGGATATTAGGTAGACAACACATCAACTTGATAAATGGGTAAAAAACATTTGTAGAAAACATCCTTAAAATGAAAATATAATTTAATCTATATTTTTAAAACTACATGGTATATCTTATGTAAGTACATAATAAAGCAGTGGGATATAAATTCTAATAAGGTAAAAAAGCATCGAATAATGTAATTTAGTACATGTGAGCCAAGAGCCAAATCAACGTAACAAAAGAGGGGTGATAATCATAATCTTGAACAATAAATAATGTAATAACATGATAGGATAACGACATAATGGGAATGTGGATACAACCTTAAATATGAAATTAGAAACATAAGACATGTATAAACACTAATATTTCCTAACAGGGTGGAAAAAGTCCTAAAATGGATTAGTATTACTTCCTAATCTAATACACGATGTGTCATGAGACTAAAACATTACCCTATACATTAGATTGCTACCTGGGTGCAACCATAATTTCTATATCATGTAAATACATAAGTGTGCCACATGAATCATATATTATAATGTTTATTTTCATCAATTTTAATACCACGATCATTGAGTGTGGGTTATATAAATTGAATTCCAAAAAAAACTAAGTATAAGTATATCTAGTGGAAAACATTTTAGTGAAAATAACAATGGGTATTCATAACAAAAATGTTTGTCATTGAAATAATATAGGATAACTCCAACACCAAAACAGGGGTACGTAAATGTTCATGGGAAGGATTAAAGAAAAAAACATGGACCTCTAATCAATTATAAATCATAATTACAGTAAGATGGATATGTGAAATCCTATCCCAACATGAAAAAATGGAATACAAAGGGTGTAATATAAAGTACGTACTTGAATAAAATGATGGAGGGGACCCTTATCCTGATATGGTTCTTCTAAAAGCCTAATAAGTGATTCATAAGAGCAAGAAGGAACATAGGGATGTATATAGATAGATAACAGTAGTGTAATTTTTTGATATAATGGGTTTGAAGTGATTAGTAATGGGATTTTTGGTGGTTTAATATTCTAAAATGGAGGATAATTCTTCATTAATATTCAAACATAGTATTTGGTCTTTATATAATAAATTAATAAAATATGGTTATCACTACAATACAGCTTTTAGGAGACATTATCCTTGAGTGGTGTGTCCCATTACAATTTCAAATTGCTATGATTTATGGTATCGTGAGGAAGAGAAAGATCACATTTATAAAGAATATGTCAAAATTAGATACTTACTCAACATGTTTCATGATACATAGTCCCTCATTCACAAAAATTAGGTTATCCAATGTCTTCTAAATAGTGGTTAGGGGATACAATTTACCACGATCTCTTTGAACTAAATTGTACATTACTCCCTTTTCTAAACTCTTATTTTTTAAAAGGTATTCCACAAGAAACATCAGCATTCATGAAACTCACATTAATGAAATCATATTTTATGAAACATACTTCCATGATATATGACATTACCAAATCACAAAATCCCTCTTGTGTTAGTAAAGTAGCATACAATAAAAAAATTATTTGTAGAATATTTGGGAAATTTATCTATGACCATACAAACAAAAATAAATTAAGTTATAATTAATATTTTTTTTGATGAAATAATTTACTGAGGACACAATGATTACATTTAGAAATAGAATAACAATTGGGAAATATGTTTTTATTTATTTTCTAATTTAGGGGCTACGAGATATTTCTATTATCTTCCTTTCTATCAATAATTAAAAGATCAAGAGCTCTGAAAAATAGTTTCATGGGCATACTAGGGGATGGTCTTATTAACAATTTATTTTCCCTATATGGATTTAGTATGGATAATATTTTTAGTGTCCCTAATACCGAAATTTATATCTTGAGGGATTGGTCTAAATGATTTGATAATTTATATTGGTCAAGAAAAATTTCTTCTGTTCAAACATGGGGGGATATAATCAATTGAAGATCTTCACAATCCACAAATGGTGTAAGATAATAAATGATTTTTTTTCCTATCAATAAGGAATTTTGGGATCACTATTCCATAATATTCCAAGTATTCAACATGGATAGGATTCCAGGATGGTTATATATCATGGGATTTCATTCATGAAGAAATTCAACCAGTGAATGTAACATGATGTATTGCATACACTAAACCTATTAGGTATTTATATGGTATAATAGACATCCAATTTGCATATGAATCATTACCTAGACCTAATGCTATATTTTTATAGAAGATAGTGACTAAAAATAATCATAATTCCTTATGTATAATGGAGATATGATGATGTTGTCTTCGATTGATACCATATAAATGGGATTCTCATAATTTGTTTTATATACCATGAGTTCCCAACAATTTCCAATACCTAGGGGCTTATATTGAAGGAAACAATTCATTCAAGGTTGTTATTCAATTTAATTAAAATATACTACATTAGGCTCATCAAATATATCTAGATATTTCTTCTTTTTAGTTTCTAATCCTCTTTCATAGTATCCCCAAGTAAAAGATATTGGGGAGGCTAAAGAAATAACCCTGGGCAAAGTTTCATGAAAATACTAGTTCAAATTATGTTTTTCTAGAATATTGAAAATATATATGGTAGGGAATTAGTTTAAAGTGAAATATACTAGTTGTTTGTTAACCAACATTTCTAGTAGAATTCATTATTGGCCGACTAATTATTATCATATATTCACACAAGAAAGTGCTGGACAACACCATTATCATGGAGGTAGTGTAGGTATTGGAAACCACATCAAAAATTTTGTTACACGACTAGAAAATATCCATGAACTACTATGGTAAATCATGTGATGATATATTCCCATGAAATAATATATTCCCATTCTATTTATATATGAATTGGTTTCCACACATTTTGTGGGGAATAAATTCAAAAAAATTATCACCCTGATGTATACCACCATAAGTTTATCACTCGTTAATATTATAAAGCTTTATAAGATTCCCCAATATGAAATGGTATGATTTCCCAAAATTTACTCCATAAAAAACATTAACTTAATCCAATTTTCTATAGTAGCTAGAGATATTGATGATGATCTGTGGGAATGTATCGAGTAGTGTTCCTACCAAATATCCTTCCATGGCGGGGTTCTTAAGATGTTTATTAGTGATAATATATATTGAGAGTTATAAATCTCATAAAGGTTATCCCAATAATTCCATTATATTATATACCTTACAACATGCATATACACTATGGTTTTTTCATAGTTACACCCCATAATCAAATAGAACCTCTTGGGTATGCTTCCCCATGAGGTCTCCATAGAGAAAATTATGCTTCTTACAGTTGGTGTTCCAGTTAATCTCTTATAATACAATACATAGAGATGGTAGGTTGAATTTCCTAGGGTCATGTTATGGTATTTAGTGGTTTCAGAGGACATATTAGTGTATGGTGAGGAACAATGAGGAATAAGTAAATCCATTATCATAGGGTCCCATTAAGTAGGATAGTGATTTATTTTGGAGGTTGTTGAGGTTGTTTAGGGGGGACTAAGTTCTCATACCCAGCTCATGGATGAGTCTTATAGGGTAAAAACATTTGAAAATTGATAAATCCCATTCAAGATCACCCAAAAGTAAAGGGAGAGTACCAAGGATACATAATATAGGAATGGAATGGCACCAATTGAACATCTATGTAATCATACTGAGTTTCTAGAAGACTCCATTTTCGTAGTGATTTGGAAAATTTGGGACCATAATTTTCACACCTATATAGGTAAACATTGTGTATATAGATCATTTTTTGAGGTAATAATTTTTTGGACCTCAATATCACTATAGTGGAAGGTAGTTACATCAAGAATGAGTGTTCTTCCTATATCTAAAAGCTAGAATGTGTGGAACATTTTATAAGTGATTTTAATATTTTAAACCTAGTAGATACCTTATTTATGGAAGACAAAATGAATACCTTAAAGGTGTATCACCAATCTGGAAGGCACCATCCATGGAGGAAGAGCCTCAAGATTCTATTTACATAGACTTAAGGGGTGGTTTTGTAGGTTAGATATACTCATATAAAGAAAGGGAAGTAACACATCATTTGAAAACATTGATTATATCCAAACATATCAGGTAACACCCATACAATTATTATTTAGATAGGTTTCCCAATTACCTTCATTCCACTCAAACACTAAATTTTTACCTTATATTGGAGATGGTAAGTATGGAAAAAGATGATGGAACTTTTTCATCGGAAACTTCACAACAACAACTCTTAGATGAGGTCATGTAACAATAGGAGGGTCAATAGAGATCATTATATCCAAACTCCATCACCTTCATAATGGAATATAGGGTTATTATCCCAAATCATAACATATTAAAATGCTTGCTAGAATGGATTCACATTTTGGGAGCCTTGTCATCCCAATTCATTGGGATTTGAGATTTAAACCCAAACATTGTTTTATATTCAACCCATCCCCAAATGATTTGTTCATATTATTATTATTTTATCCAATACATTCTTTTGGGGTCAATTCAATGGTGGATGATAAGAATCTAACTGGATGTAATGTATCCCTAATAGTGGATTCATTTACACAAATACCTTTCTGAGGTGTGTTGGCTAACATAGAGGGTGATCCCATCTTGTCACAAAGAATTCCTACTATGTAGAGTCACATTTTTGAGGAATCAACTCATATGTGATCATTGATATTCATCTAATAGGTATTCAATATAGTTCATAATACTTTACCCCAATCATTTATAGTACTATTATGAATTTATACATTTACTAGCTTTTTATTTCGATGCTAATGTCCCCTTATATAGAGATGTGTAAATGTAGGTTGAATTCAAACCACAGAGTATATCCTTATTGTGGATAGTATTGAGGTTGTTCCAAACATGTTGGAAACTATAAATAAATTTTTTGTAGTATAGGAATAAAACCTTAAGGTTTTAATAATCTACGATTCTTTCAAAATACTTGGGTTGGACCATCATCCATTGTGGAAGTTGTGGGGGAATATCATAGTAAGACTCCAAAATGAATATTGCACCACCTTATAGTGAGGAGTCAATTAGGGAGTCCTCTGTAGATGGGGAAACTATAGGAGTAATATTGAGGAAAAAATGGACTAGGGAGGTTCCGCCATAATGGGATGTGGTTGAAAAATAATTCTCTTTAAATGTATGAATTTTGGGACATATATAACAACCCATATCTTTATAACAGATTAATTCAGGTTTTATTACACAATCGTACATAAAATATAACCTAAAAGATTAATAATTGTAGTTTATTCGGGAATTAAGAATATTACATAACAACATAAAATAAAAAATACACCATCTTTAATAAAAACCTCTTTAACATGTTAATTATATTCAATCATACTTAAAAAATAATAGGATAACATATAGATATACATAGAAAAGAGGTGAGCGATAAATAATGTAAAGGTAGTAACCATGGTATAATATGAAGAAGGAAATAAATTATAGAAATTAGGAAAATCAATAAGACATAAAATGCATGAGAATTACAAACATGACCAATTTGACATGATATGGATTGATTATAATAACGACGAGAAGAGAAATGTGGTATCCAATTGACACATTGCATCATAAACATAGGTCAATCCTGTATGCCGAGAAAAAATAATGGAAAAAAAATCTAGTGAAGGATTATTTTCACTCTCTGATCTCATTATTGACATCTCATGAGACTAAAACATTACCCAATTCATTGTAGCACTCTACATTTCCAGATCATTATTATGTGTGTTGCATGGATCAAATAAAATAGAACCATTTTTCATCAAATTTTATACAAAGATCAATTATTTTGGATTAATTGCATGTAATTTCAAAATAAATTAATAATAATTTCAGAAATGTGCACATTGTTGATCGGAATTGGGTATAGGTATTCACTATGCAATTAACTGGGATGTAAAATCAAGGTGACAATTTTGCAGGAAAATGATAGTGTATAAATGTTTATAAAAGGGTACTATGAGAGTGGTATAGGTATCTCATTTTTTAAAAATCATATATTAAAAAATGGGGATATGGATGAAAATATACCAACATTTGTAATTTGAGAATAGGGATAAAAGAAAATCACGATACTTGAATAAATTAGAGAAAGAAAAAATAATTACCTTGAGAGTGTGATTCAATATTCTTGGGAGTAGATTCGTGAGAGTATTTGGGAACCTTGGGAGGACTCTAGATAGGATAAGTTATTATAAGAACATGATAAAAATAATTTTAGTTATGATAAATGGGTGTTTGGATGGGTTTATATAAAAAATGGGTGGGTAATTATTTATTATTTATCAAAAAAATATTTGGAATCTATATAATATAATAAAATAAAAACCAAAAACAATACCATGGTTTTTCCCATGGATTCTTCTTAATGAAGGTGGATTTCATTATTTTATCTTTCCATCAGACATACATATTTAAATACAATTTTTGGCGATATGGAGGTGATTCATAATATTAAATAAATGGTTTTAGAACCTTAAAATATATTATAGGTTTTTGAGGATTCATAAAGTCTTTAAAAATTAATAAAATAAACATAAAATAAAATTGTTTTAAATTTAAAAAACATATTTAGTGATGGATACTCTTTATATTATTTATTAATCAAATTTGGGTCATTACGATGTCATTATACTCACTGCATATTTATACAATATTTATTTTTTAATTGAATAATGAATTGTATAATAAAAATATGAAAATATCATCATCAGATAATTTTTAAAATATGATTCAAAAAATATAGTTTATTTATTCATATAATTTTATAAATATGTGAACATTTCCTTTTAAAATATGAAACGACATTTATTGGGTAATGTTGGGTTTTTTTTCCAATAACAGTTTTGAACCCTTAAAAAATTACATTTGACTTCATAAATTTTATATGATCCTTTATATATAATAAAAATTAATAAATAAAATTATTTTAATAATATATTTTCTATTTCAATAATACATCAATTCATCAAAATAAATATCTTAATTGAAATTCAATGCTAATTAAAAATAAAATTTGTGTTTTGTTGTATAAAATTTAAAATCATTTATAAAGTGATGATTTTAAAATATAAGAACATTATCCTATTGAAAAAAATAAAATATTCATATTTTATGGTATTGAAACATATTCCATGAATACACTGTCAAAAACCCTATGAGTAAGGCATGAAATGATGATACTTTCATGGGTTCATTCATTATATGTGGTTTGGTTTGTGGTCTCGATGAGATTCAACATAACCCATAAATGTTTGCCCTCATGCTTATATTGTTGGGTCTTGTATTCATAATGGTAAAATACTAGAGATGTTATCTCCCTAAAAAGCTCTGATAAATGGGATACATAGGGTACAATTATACTGGTTGAGGTCATCACTTCCATTGTATATGTGAATTGGATTTGTTAAAACAATATATTTATATTAATCATATAACCATTTTTCAATGGCTATATTATCAATGGTAATGAATCTTAATAGACTAATAAATTTAAAAGGATAAAATAAAACAATATATGATCTTTTTATTTCTATAACCATATTATATAATAATATATTTTTAAAATCACCTGGGGATATTTATTAATAAGAATATGGATCATTAAATTATTCAACCTTTTAGAAATTTTGAAATAAAATTTTTCAATTCTCATACTAAAACATGTTATGGTAACTCTATTTCATCAATTTCTCTAGTTCCTAAGTCTCTTATTTAAAAATTTGGTTTCTACACAACACTTTTACTATATGAATTATCTAATTTCATAGACCTTTTTCATTATGATCAAAATATTCATCATATCCTTTTTCTATAAGGGATCATTATCCAACCGTACATTCTCTTTATTGATTAATTTTTAGGGGTCTGGTATGTACTTCCACAAGAGGGATACATGGAATACATCATGTACATGTTATAGGTTAGGTGATATTTTATTTCCATAATCCACAGCTCTAACACGATCATGGATTTCAATGGGACAGATGTATCTTGGAATAATCCTTCCTTTCTTCCAAAATCTCATGACTTTCTTCTAGAGATATATGTAATATAATACCACGTTTCCAACATAAAACTATGTGTTTCATCGATGATTTTTATCTTAGCACTTTTTTTGGCTCTGATAATTTATCTTTTGTTACTGGATGGTCATTTAATTTTCTACCATTTCCTCAACCATTTAAGGATTTTGGAATCTCCTTCACCAAATCCATCCCTGCATGTAGGTTTCCTACACCACTTCCCATAAAAGGCTTCATTGGGGGCCATTTGGAGGCTTTAGTGGAAAATATTATTTTATGATAACTGAACCATAAGATTATTTTGACCCCATCCTCCATCGAATTCAATTGAGAATGATCTAAACATGTCGTAATATGTCTAGATAGTCCGCTCATATTTGTCATCAGTTTGAAGGAGATATGTCATGATATAGTTAAACTTGTTATTTAGGGTTTGTTGGTGACTCTTATAGAACATATATCTAAATCATAGATCTTGATTGAAGACATTAAATATTGGTGTTCCAAGTAGCCTCACCACGTCTCTAATGTATAACCTTGAAAGTTGATTGAGTGATAAGTCCTCTATAATTGCAATGAAGTGAGAAATCATTATTAGATGATCCACTACAACCAATATAGCACTATTTCTTCCTGATGACATCAGAAGACCAGTGATAAATTCTATTTTTATTTTTTCTGATTTCCTTGTAGTTATGGGTATTTTTTTTCATCATCCCCATGTATTTTTTCCTTACCCCCTTCAAATTATAACATACAAGACATCTCAACATATATTTCATGATCTCCTTCTTCACTTTTTCCCAAAAATAGCAATCTCAGAGATCTTGATACATATTTTTACTTCCTGGATGGATAGAGAATTTGAACTATGTGCATCATTCATAATTTCATTTAACTCATGATTTTATGGTTCACATATTCTTGACCTTAATCCCACAACTCTTTCTTCATTGTCATTGAGCATTGAGGATTTCTATTTTTAGAGCATCCAATTTTTTTGAACTATCACATAAACTCTTCGAGAATCCATCATCTTATCTTGAGGTGATGGTTGAGAAATTATATCTAAATGGATTTCCAATTTTCCTTCCTTTATGATTCCTCTAACCGTCCTTTTTTAGTCTAATAATATTGGATCCTTCTCAATTAACATCAATGATAATAATATTTTATACTTTCTTTATAGATAATCATTCTCCTTATTCTCCTTTCTATGATAGTAGTTGATTGAGAAGTCATAGTACTTAATCAGCTCTAACCATCGTTGTTGGTGCATATTTATCTCTTTCTATGTTCATATACAAGTGAGGCTCTTGTGATTCGTATATATTTCACACTTCTCTAAAAAGAGATGATGTGACCATATTTTCAAAATGTAAGATCACTACATCCAACTTTGTATCAGGTGTTGGGTAGTTTTGTTATGTGAAAACTAATCTAACTTGAATAATATGTTATCAAATTTTCATTCTAAATTTACACATAGACTAATCCATTCTTCAAACGATCATTGAATACCAAAAAAATAACACCACTTGAGAGTAGGTCAAGTATGGGTGTTGGGATAGGCCTACATTTCAAATCCATGAAGCTCCCCTTACCTTCATAATTCCAAGAAAACATGACTCCCATCCAATTTATCTTGTTTATATGTTTTTACAATCATGATAAATTTATTACAAGTTGAATATTATACCCATCTAATCTAAGGAAACAATAGATATTTGTTTTAAATTTTTTCCTTGTCCATCCTTATATTACATCAATTTTTTAAGGGTCCCTTGATAACCCATTTCTTGTGATATTATTCCATAAAAAAAATAAATCCTTCAACCATAACTCGAATTTACTTTACATTTCATAAATATTCTCTTTTCATAAGGTCTTTATCATAGTGCTCTTATGCTCCTCATACACCTCCATTATTTTAGTGTATATTATAATATCATCTGTAAAGGTGAACAAATTTTTTTGAAGCTAATATCTAAATAATATATTCATAAATTCCATAAATGTTACTGGAGAAATATCAAGTCCAAATAACATTACTATGAAATCATAGTTCTCATACCTTGTACAAAAAAAGTCTTGGGGACATCCACCTTCTTCAACATAACATATTAATATCTAGGACATAGACTCGCCTTGGAGTGGTATTGTTCTCTATGTAACTGATAGAACAATTCAACAATCAATGGAATATGATACTAGTTCTTTATCATGATTTTATTGAGATCATGATAATCCGTGAAAAGGCATATTGACCCATTCATCTTCATGAAAAAGAGGACTGCTACACCCCAAGCTGAAGCACATGGTCGTGGGAGACATTTATCTAGATTCTACAATAGTTATTTCTTAAAGACCTCAATTTCCTCAAAAACCATTCTATATTAGTTATTGGATAATAGTGATTCCCCAAGTATAATATATTTTGAAAATTTAACCTATCGTCTAGGTGGAAGACAATGAAATTACTTATGAAACTAATATGTGTATTCCCTCACAATGGTCATGTCTTCAAGGATAATCCCTTCAGTAGACTCAATAATTTGAGCAAGATATTCTTTCTTGAATGGAAATAATATCTATGCCTGAGAATTGGTACTTAATAATATTCATCCTTTTCCTTTCAATTATATATAATTGGTTGTTTTATTCACTAAACAGATATGATTTCATTCTCACAAAACTTTTTTTTTGCCCTATACAGGTAATGGAAATCCATATCTAGAATTTTATAAAATTCTCCCAGATGGATTATGACAAGGTTATCTAGGAATTTCATCTCATAAATGTTGATTTGGGAGGAGTAATAGTCATATTATTCAATAATTTAAACATTTTTAATTTTCCCAAATAGATCTACATCCCTGATTTTTTGGGGCATTTGAATAGTTCTAAAAAACAATAATGATATGAAGGAATGCATACCCCTTTAATTAAAATGTAAATTTTCTATTCTATAATGAATAACTAGAGACTATGTCACCACTTCATTATCAAGATCCACCTCTGCAGCTATGAAGGAAAAATATTTCCCTTCGGCACTTAGAGGTTGTTGGTAGTCTCTAAATAGCCATTGATTAGTGCATTGGTTTGAAAGTGGCTCGTTCCCTTACAATTTAATAAATAAACAGTGTGTTGTGGTTTGATCATATATTTACTCTCCACCAATTCATTATTTGGTTTCTCTTTTCAGAAGTCACTATCTATGTGTCCTTCGTTCCTTTACCTAAATCATTTATTTTTTTTACCTCAAAAAATTTTTAGGGTTCTTCTCTCTTCACCATTAACAAGTGGGATATCAAATTTTTCGGGCACAGTTATATTTCCCCATTGAACCTATAGAATTAAACTCCAAATTCCAATTATTTTCACTATGATACCCTTGATATTGACTAATATCCATTTCAACATTGTGGGTACATAGTCTAATATTCTAATAGCTATCAAATCTCATATTTCCGAGGATTTTCATAGACTCGGTTTTATGCCACCAAAGATGTGTTCAACCTTGTATTTGGGGGTAACTAAAAGTTGAGAGATGTATCATTGAATCCTTCTATTGGTTTCCTTATACACACTGATAGATTCATTTCTAATTTTTTATAGGTAATGTAAACCCCTTCTAAATTTATGTTAGACAGTGGAAGGAAAATATTTATAAAAAAACATTTTTCCAAATTCCATTTGAATTGTTGATTTGATCTCTTATGAAGACATTATATTTTTATCAATGTTCACCACTGATCATATTCTCCTTCAAGTTAATAAATATTTAGTGGAAACTTCTCTTATTAATAACATTTAAGGTTATATTAGATATTCTTAATGGTGTTTATCAATTGTTCCATGATTAAGGGATTAGATGATCCATGGAAATTCAGAGGCCATTGTCCTAGAATGGACTCAATTTTAGCTTTTTCTTTCATAGGGAGATTAGGGAGATCCTACTGATGCATTTTTCTATTCAAAACATGAGTCATCTAAGATAGTATCACCATTAAGTTCATGATTCCCACAACCACCAGGTTTGGAATCTCACTCAGGTAGTCACCACATTGCCTCTCACCTTGGTTGTTTACCCAATTCCTCATATTTCCATCCATTTTCTATAATAACAGGCATAATTATTTATAAATATTTTTAAACTGTTAAACAAAAAAATTAAAATTCAATGATATTTAATTGATAAATTATAAACTATATTTACTTCATTAACTTATAAATTTGTAGGCCTCAATCTATGCTATCTATGATCTATTACCTAATGTAGAATATTATGTGAATTTTTTATCCCTTAATAATGTTTTATAATGATTTTCTGAATTTTAAAATGAATATAACTTGGTAGTTTCAATCTAGGAGTAAAAAATACAACCTAGAAGATCGATAAGTCTTGTGTCATTGGGAATTAGTTGCATTACTGTTTCGTAGTTCCTTGAAACGTGTGTTCTAGATAAAAAATCATTGTTTCCAGGAAGTTTCAATTGGATTTATTCATGGAACCAAAAAAATTCAACAGTTATTTATCGAAATAGTACCTACATTAAAAATGTAGACATTAGTTATGTTTTTAACTTTACGATACTTAAGAACGTGCATTGGTCGAGAGGATGGGAGGTCGGACTCATCAAAACTCATTTGGGGGGAATTATTGTCTACTGGGGGACTATGTTTTTAAAATTAAAATATTTTCATGAATCTTTATTGATTCACCAAGTATATCATAAGTATAACTTGGAATTTATAATCACTTATTAACATGTGTGAAACATTAAATTCATTGGTATGTATACAAGGTTATTCATTATTGGAAATATCTGTATGTATTAGAGGTTTTCCATCAATGGAATTCTCTAATATACTGATTAGAGAATCTTTTAATCATCATTGTGATTATACTAGTTTTTAAGACACTTAGCATGGAACTCTAGAATTTATTTTCATCCAGGGAGACGAATGTTTGTTTTGATCTTTGGATTGTTCCCGTAAAATGGGCTACCAACACATCCTTGTGAAAGGAATAAAAACCATCATAGATTGTTGTCCCTTAATAGGATACATGATAACTTTTAAGGTCATGTGATAAGGACCACTAAGAATAAGGTGCTTAGTTTAAACTTAGTGTAGGACTTATGCTAAAGCAGCCCAAGGAATTTGGAAGGGATATTGGTTTCCAAGTAAGATCATACCCTGTTGGGAAAATAGCCCAAAGAGAATCGGGTTGATTTCCAGTGTTAGGTTTGAACCTCAGGGAGTCTTCTTATGTATCCCATATTAATGGGAATCAAATCCCACATAGTTCGATAAATATTATAGGAGAGTATAGTCCTCTGAGATAGATTAGTTTGTGCTTACTTCCTGAAAAAAATGCTTTGATTATTGAATTTGGGGCTTACTTCATAAGGAGGATTCCCAAATCGGGGGAATTTGGGTTGGATTCCTAAGGAGAATATCAAATGAGCTCAAGCCCTAAAATAGCTCCCTACATATCCTAGTGTGAACATGAATCTGAGTTCTCATAGTTCCTTACAATGAGTGTTTATGAAGATGTTGTAACCATCATGTATCTCTAATCCCACATGAGTCATGCTCAGTGGGAGAAACAAGATGATGTGGAAGACTTAACAATGATACTTTATACTTTTCCTCCTCCGCTGATGGAAGAGGGTGTGTCGATCATAGAAGAGGCTGAGGCGGTGATCCTTCCCTATGTTCTATTTACATTGGACAAGGGTCCATTGTAAGGAGGAAGGGATGAAGGTGAGGGGCTTATACCAGGATGGATGCCCTTTTGGGGTTGGCTGGGGCTTACTCTTATAGAGGATGCCCATTTGAAATTGGTTCGGGCTTACTCCTTCCTAAGGAAGATACCCATTTGAGATTGGTTGGGTCTTACTCATACTGAAGATGCACATATTAGATTGGATGTGGCTTACTCATAAGGAGGATGCCCATTTGAGATTGGTTGGGGATTACTCCTAAGGAGGATTCCCATTTGAGATTGGTTGGGGATTACTCCATTGGAGGATTCCCATTTGAGATTGGTTGGGTCTTACTCCTAAAGAGAATTCCCATTTGAGATTGGATGTGGCTAACTCCTTTGGTGGATTCCCATTTGAGAATGGTTTGGGATTACTCCTAAGTAGGATGCCAAATTGAGATTGGATGGGGATTACTCCAAAGGAGGATTCCCATTTGAGATTGGATGGGGCGTACTCCTAAGGAGGATTCCCAATTGAGATTGGTTGGTGCTTACTCCAAAGGAGGATGCTCCTTTGATATTGGTTGGGGCTTACTCCTAAGGAGGATGCCCATTTTGGATTTCATGGAGATTTCTCCTAAGGAGGATTACCATTTAAAAGTTTTTGGGGCTAACTCCTAAGGAGGATGCCCATTTGAGGTTTAACCTATCATAGAAGTCAGGTGATGAGGTTTGAGAAGTTTTATGAGGATTGTATTGACTCAAGGTACTCGATTAATCCATACGTATATTCCAATCCCATAACATTCAAATGGAATCAAGATGAGTAAGTCACCTCCATGCACTTCATTGAGTGTGATGGAGTGTCTCAGATCATGGTATTCCAAGGTTGGAAGTATGGAAGCATAAAGGGTGAAATGTCAAATTCCCTCAAACTTATTTGAAATGTTCACGGTGCGAGTCTCCATTTTCCATGGGGGTCAGTGATGGAAGCAATGGGACCAGCCCGAAGGGCAGAGAACACAACCCGACACTGACCCAATGTAGGGGAGTTGGGGAACAGCCCCCGCTCTATAGACTGTTGGTGTCAGGCAGGTGCTCCGCCAAGGTGCATCGCGTTGGTCCTCCGCATATCTCCCTAGCGGAAGTACTTCGTGCAGGTGTATCACACAGGTGCTCCTCGTAGGTGCGCCGCACATGTTCTTAGCACAGGTGCTCTGTGCAGGTGCTCCACGCAAGTGCAGCCCCAAGGTGCTCTATGTAGGTGCTCTGCACAACTTCAGAAGTTCTAGAACCTGATGGTACTTTGAACCACTTTTTCCCCTTTAATTCACTTTTCTCTCATGTTTTAGAGAGCTACCTGAGAAAATTTGTGGGATCTTGGTGAAATAGCTACGCAATGGGAGCATTTAGACTTATTCAACTTTTTTCGTCTCTGAAATGGGGAGCTGAAGGGTCCTATTTATAGGAAAGTGGGGATCTGGTTGAAGGGATTTTGTCTCTGTAGGTCCTCCTTATAGGGGTGTAGAAATTATTCTTCCACGCAGGTCCTCTGGGTAGGGTGGTAGAAATTATTCTTCCACGCAGGTCCTCCGCGCAGGTCCTTCGCGTTGGTCCTCCATGTATCTCTTCTGGATGAAATTTTATACATCTTCTGTGTGACAAAAAACTTTTGATCTGTAAGACTGTTTGGGATTCGCGAAAAATCAAATTAAAGATCTTGAAGGTATATAAACTTCTTAATATGGTAAATATAGCAAGTCCTCTCTGATGAAACTTTAAAATTGAATTTAATGTGCCAACACCTTTTCATCAGTAATCTTATAAATCCACTATCTACTTCTGGATGGGGAATCATTCCAATTATCCATTGGGTATGGAGTGGTATTTTGAAATATAAAATTCTAGCATGTATCTTCTTAATTAATTGTGAAAACATCTTTAAACATACTTGACATTTTTTGTCTATGTGAGAAGGTTATCTTCACTCTATAGAAAATTGAATGGAACACATTTCCTGGTGTCAACAATTACATAAAAAAATATTAAATATGTTATCTTAATTTAAAACCACCAAAACATGTTCATAATATTCAATCATACATAAAATTGAATTGCATTACTTGGGGACATACAAAAGAAAAGGGTGAGCATTAAAAAATTGTAATTGAATAAACATGGAGTTAAATGAATAATTTAATACATGTTAGACAATTGGAATATCAATGTGACATAAAAGGGGTGATAATTGTAAACATGAGTAGGGGGACATGATATAGCATGATAACCATCAAGGAAACATGATAAATGTAGAATAAGTATAAAACTTTGAATCATAAACATAGTTAAAGGAAAAATTACAAAACATAATGATGATATAATTACCATTATGAATTAGGTTAACTCCCTAATCACTTTCACGACATATCATGAGACTAAACAATAACCCAATGTACTATTGTGGTATGTAATTTAGGGTTCACCTTTCACTTTCATTTTATTCTAATGCATTAGTGTACCACATAGATCATAAAAGATGGAATAATTTTTCATAACTTTTCATTCAAAGATCAAGGTATGTGGAATAAATACATTAATGTCCCCAATTAAATAAGATAATTTTCATAATGGGGAACACCCTTGACATGAATTGGGAATGAGTATTCACTACACAATTTATGGGCATGGAAAATGGAGGTAAATTTTCAACAGCATAAAAGGGGTGTATAAATGTTCATAGAATTATTTATTGAGTGTTTAATTGGTATCTCATAAACTAGGCATCACAAGTGCAGTAAGGGGGATATGGATGAAAGTATCTTAAAATTTGGAATTAGATAAAATCGGCATAAGATAATGAAGATACTTTAATTAAGAGGAGAAAGAATGGACCCTTACATTGAGAGTGTGATTTCAAATGACATGGAGGAGCCTATTGATTGTTTAGGGGAACCTTGGGAGGACTCTATAAAGGGTAGAGATGAGTAAAGAAATTATATAATGCTTTTTAGTGCATTTAAATGATATCTTGGATGAATTTGTATTTGAAATGAGTGGGGAGATATTTATCATTTCTCAATCATTGGGTTTGGAATATATTTAATAAAATAACCATAACCACTAACATTCCCATGGTTTTACCTATGGTTTCTACCAAAGAGATGTGTTTTTAATTATTTTATCATTTCAAGGGTCTAAATTAATGAAATATTCACCAAGGTGATGTGGAGGTTAGTCATACTCTTAAATAAATTACTTTAAAACGTTCAAATATATTATAGGTTTTTGAGGATTTCTAAAGGCAATATAAAATTAATAAAATTAAAAAGAATCACATTTTTTAAAGGAAAACATAGATATAGAAATTGATATTGTCTATATTATTTGTTAAATCACTTTTGGTTCACTATGATGGCATTATACATACTGTATATTTATAAAATATTTCATTATTACCCAAAAAATCGATAGACTTATAATACTATGAAAAATATCACATTGGATAATTTTAAAATTTTCATTATAAAAATAATATTTATTTTATCCAAATATTTTTATAAATATGTGAATTTTAAATTTTAAATAATGATTGGTATTTATTGAGAAATGATGGGTTTTTTGATAATATCTATTTTTGAAAACATATAAAAATTTCTTTTGGCTTTGTAAAGATTATATGATCATTAATATATAATTAAAATTATTTTATAATAATATATCATTAAAATATTTTTAATTTTAAAAATACAATATTTTTTCAAAATAATCTTCTAAATTGAAATTGTCTTCTAATTAAAAATACAATTTTCTTTTTATTGTTTAAATATACAAGTCATTTAAAATGAATTGATAAGTAGAAAAATTGAACATTATTATATTGAAAATAAAATTTAGATATTAATATTATTTTTGACTTGAAACGTAACCCTTTAATACACCCTAAAATTACATAAGAGTAATTTGTGTGATAGTGAGTCCTTCATGGGTGGTTCAGTGTACATGGTTTGTGTCATGATCTCATGGAGCTTGAGATTCTCCTATAAAAAACTTTTCATATAAATAATTTAATGGATCTCATCTTTGTATTGGTCAAGGGAAAATTCTAGAGATTTTATCTCCCTTGGAAGATCTGATAAATGTGCTTCATGGGATGTGATTCTATAAGTTGAGGTCATTACTTCCTTTTTCTATGTTAATTGGATTTGTTAAAACCCTATATTTATACTAATCATATGGTCACTATTCCCTAACTATATTATCAATGGAAAAAAATCTTAATTTTTTTTAAATATGATTGGATATAATAAAACCAAAGACGTTCAAGTGTTATTTATAAACCTATTACTTAATAATAAATTTAATAAAATATCAAGGGGCTTGCATTGATAAAAATTCATATAATTTAAACATGTAAATAAAATTTGGAATAGATCTCAACATACTTCTACATTAAGTTGATCCGGATACCAATCTATTAGTGGTCTTCAAGAAGTAGGAATAAAATATTGAGGATGTGAGTGAATTGGGATCAGATGTGGATAAGGAGCAACATATGATACATCTGAAGGAAAGGGAAAACATTTAGAGATTTAGTAAACATACAACGGAACACATGATTAAGAACTAAATATAATATCTTTTTCACTATTTGGAGAACCTAGTGACCAGTATAGTTTACAATTTTAAAATTCATGTACATTCCACAAATCTAAACAATGATAATGTATTTCTATTATAGTGATTGTTCAACTCCTCTAACTATGAATCAATTGAGGAAGGTGAAATGTCTCTCCTTGAATCTGAGGAGGATCTCACCCAACTACAAGAGTATGAACACTATTTGTAATAAATTTTAAACATGAACCAGGAAACCATTATCCACCAATAACAACAAATGGAAATGATTCATACTAATTTCGTATAGGAAAATTCTTGGGAAGTTGAAAGAAAGTATGAACAAAGTTGGATTAAGGTGTGGGTGATTGATATATTCATGTAGGATCTGGTGAGCTGGCTAGTATAACTAGGTAGTTGTAGTTCATGGACTCTTCAATTTAGATGATGTTAGAATATGAATAATTGATGGATATGGTTTATCCATGGGATAATTTTTTTTCAAATAAGAACATTAATGAAGTGGATGAGACCTATATTTTTCTATCATGTAATAAGAATATAACATCGTCTCATTTCCTTATGTTTGTGTTTTTTTATTTTTCATATCAATATCATTAAAGGATCGATCAACTAATGATCTTTAAGACTATTTGAGGTATTCTCAGTTTGAGAAAAAATAGTTAGTATAATTTTTCTCAATAACATTTTTTTGTGTGATATGGGTATATGAGTTGGGGTCGGAATATTGGATTAAAAATCATGACTGAACCCTTAAGTAAAGGGGAAAATGATTTTCTGGGTTTCCAAAATTTTTCTTTCATTATTGATATGCATCATTAAAAGAGTATAATTCCATTGTTGTTTGATGTACACTTGATAAAACGGGATGATTGAATTAATAAATTATAACAAAATGTGTTCAAATAGACATTATAGGGGGTAAAATAGGGTGAGGATGAATTTTTTACTAAATTAAAAACAAGTGACTCTTTATAATTCTATTTTAAATGATTCCTTTGATAAATGAATCTTAGAGTCATGGTAGTCCATTAGAGAGATTGTGTCATTGATGACATGGGTGCCCTTTGGAGATAGACTACTCCTATGGTTTATGTACCAATGATGGGAGAATATATTTTGGAGTATTCCACATTCACACTAGGTGTGACAAACTATGAATTTATGTTATATCTTCCTATATAAAAATTTAATTTCATTGACAATTTGTTTTATTGGAAATACTAAGTTTAAACGAAAAGTGATATATTATTGGTTTTTTATTTTATAAGTTTTTAATTATCACCTTGAAATTGGATTGGTGTGTTTGAATAGAACTAAATATATTAAAAAAATTATTTTTATCATATGTGTAAAATGAATTCATTGGTTTTTAATAGGATAAATATTAAAATAAAAACATTATAAGGTAAAGATATATGTTTTCATCAAAATTGTTCCAATATGTATAATATGTTTTTATATTTATAAATTAACAAATCTATATTGATAAATAATTTTATCTAAACTTTTATATTATATATTAAATAGTAAAATTTTACATTTATATATTTTTTATGGGGAAATTAATTAAGGTAAGCTTCGATTTATGTTTAAAAACACATTTTTTCTAAAAACCAGTTTGTTGCGTTCTTAAAAGTTATTTTAAATGAATTTAAATCAATTCAAAAATATTAATCATTTGAATTGGATTCCATATTTGGATTGAAAATACTTAATATTATCCATAATGTTCAACATACATTTATCTTAAATGGTTCATCATTTTGAATATTAATTGAGGTAAAATTTCATTACCACTGTAAATGAAAAATGGCATTATTGAGGGGTTAAACTAAATAAATAATGATTAAAATTACCAAAATATGTCTCCATCCAATCGACTGATGATATTTCAACACAATCTCAACCTAGATTTTATATTGATCAATTTTGGATTCACATACCTATGAGACTTACATTAAAATATTTTAAAATTGATAATAATTACAAGTGTGGAACTCCCCCATTAATAAAAGGGAACCCCATATACTCTATTTTTTACACCTATTGAGACCATTAAACCTACCAAAACCAAATAAATTATATTCTTAAAATTCCCTATACCCATCCTAAATTTTCTTCACTTTATAAAATGATAACCAATGGGTCTTAAAGAAGATATTCAATGGTGATTTTTCAGAGAAGAGGTATAAGTTGTTACATATATTATTCCATTTAGATTCATCATAAAAATTATCTAAATATAATGTATCCATATTATCATAATGAATCCATTATAATAAATATATTTATATTTTGTTATTATTATGGAATAACCATTTCATACCTCCTTTACCCCTAATGGGAAAAGAATGTATCACTCATGTGTATGCGTTGACTTCCAGCTACATGTAGATATTTAATTAATTTTACATCACTATTATTAATTATTGGATTTTAAATTGTATTAAATGCTTAAATATTATATTTTGGACATAATTACGATTCAATAATTATAATATCTTACCTTTATTCATATCTTATTCCTGTTGGAAAATGATAATGTCCCTCATTAGTAAAAGTGGACTACCACCTCTATCAGGAGATGTGATTCATTTTTCATGATTTATTTATATGAGTAATTGTAAAAGTATATATGTTGAATAAATATGAAACTTATGTCCTGATTAATATTATAAATGTAACAAAACCTTAATCAAGGTTTAAGTACCATAATCCTCGATCCCAAACATGTATGGATAAGAGACTAGTTTTCATAGGAATATTCATATTAATTGAGATATTATAATTAAAATTTTAATTATAAATTATAAATAATTCAAACATATTATGTTATGTACTAATATGGTTTTATAATATATTTATAAAAAAATATATACTTATGAAATATTATATTTTAATTTGTGTGAAGTAATATGGGATTAGAGTTAAGGGTTTAAGTTACAATATAATTTTTTTAGAATGTCTATGCTAAATTTTAATTGTAATATTTCATTGATATTATACTTTAAAACATATTTATTTTCTTATACAATGTTTATACCTAAAATTTTTATTTATTATTTCCCTTTTCACCACACTAGTACTTCAAATGATCAAGAAAATGTTTAAAATGAATGGTCAACCTTATTTCCTCCTCAGTTAATGAATGCTTCATTTAGTATCCATGATCATCATAAAAATTTATAGAATTTTTTAAATATTCATGAAATGGTTAAAAAAGTTTATTTTCATTACTATTAGAACTATTTTCAAATTTTAAATGAATTCTTTAATGAATCATCTTCAAGAAAAAGAAATTTTTACCTTTTCAGAATGTTTAAAAATAATATTATATTTTAATGTAATTATTATGAACATTTTTTCCAATAGTTACGTACACTATCTACTTTAGAACACGGTTTACATATTTCCATGGTTTTGTTTGATCCAAATAAATTTCCTAATATTCTAGGAATTTTTAGTCAAAATGATATGAAATGAAAACATTATTTTTCTCATGTTTTCAATGAAATTATTGATTTTTCTGTTAATAGTATTTAAAATTTAGGTCAATATAATTTATCAATTGTTATGATTCCCTATTGATGTAATTATATGATTTCATCCTCATTATTTATATATGTGTTATGATGATAATTATTTAAGGTTAATTCTATGAAAATAATCTATTTACCATGCGTTAATTATGTTATGATGATTCCACTATAAAAACCATTTTTCCATGGTAAATTCAATGATGAAATGAGGAAATTCAAATAATACTCATTTTCTTTACATGATTTACGATATGATTATATGATAAGGATTTTATATTATTTTCAGACACATCTATATGGTTTCTATTATGTGACGTGTGGTAACAAAATTATATACCTCCAATGAATTAGTTAATGATGGATATATGATGACATAATAAGGACATGTATAGGGAGTGAACAATTTTTAGTAAGTGTCTTTTTCCACTGTAATATTCATTGGAGTGATCCATGATTATGGAAATGATGGAATGGAGAGTGAACCATGTCCACTATGATAACTTAGGAAGCAATCCTTGACCAAGGACATGATTTTATATGACTATATGTCTCTTACATACTTATGTCGAATTCATAAAATATGTTCTCATGGATCATTGTAGATTATTTATGATTCTTCGCGCTTAAATCATGTCTATTTTGATATGATAAAGACTTATGTCATGATTTTTAATTGATGATATTTGACTGATTAGGTATGATTATTGTAATCTACAATCATGTTATCTTACATATATTCTTATCTTACGCTCATTTATGATCACAGAATAATATCTATTATTCTCACCCATATTGAGAATACGAGTTTTCCACTTCTTATGTTTCCTTTCCCCAATTTATAAAGAAGTATTTTAAGAATGGAATGTCATGGATATGTACTATATGAGAATAATATTATGTGAGATATGTAAGATATTTGATGAAATAATATGGTTTTGTGTATGTAATACACATACACTAAATCTGTATAGTTTTAGTAAATTTATTGTTATGAGATACATTGAATATTCATCCAGAATGATGTAGTTTATATGTATTAAATTATTCGGTCATGTTAGAAGGTATCGGAGTATGGTTTAGTAATTTTCACAGGCTAAATAAGAAATATTTATTGAAAAAATGGGGATAATTCTAAGAATATGATAATATACTAAGTCTTTGGTAAATAATATATTATGTGTCTTTCCTAGAAAATAAATCATCATTGGGAAACAGGAATGTGGATGTGGTTTTGGCCCAAATCCAACTATAGGTAACAAATAAGAAAGTGGTGGAAAATTTATTAACTTGATCCTCATCAGAGTGTGAGGAGAAGGCCTAAGATTTCACACCTAGTAAGAAACTCCTTGGAGATTTGATTGGTATATCTCCCATTTTCTATATAAACCATTACGAAGGATTCGATTAGATGATAATAACGAATAACCTATATTAATCCTAAGCTTCATATATATAAAATAACTATTGTGATTCAAATATCATATGAATTATTTTTCTTATTTTTTTTTAATTACTATTATTTTTATTTCCCACACTATTATTTTTGGTCATATATAATGATTGGACCAAGGATGAATCAGGTTAAAGCTGAATGTGAAAAGATGTGAAATTACAATCCTTAGGATAAACTAATTGAATTAGGAACTCAGATTAAAGGATTATGGTTTTGATAAAAAAATTATCACTTGAAATGAATTGTAACAGGAATAATCTTAGACATAAAAATGGACAAAGGATGGAATTTTTCACTAGGGAGTATTTTATGGGATAACATACACCTTCCATTAGTGGTTCTATTAGTCTGCCTATAACTGAGAAATGGATCAATGTTATCGAAAATATACCCTCATTTCTATAAATCTCATAAAATGATAACGATAATTTAGACATGTATTATCTTGAAGGTGATGTTATTCAGCATTAAACTATTTTATAGAATACAAGGTAAGAGGAATAAATTGACTCTATAACCAAGAAGGAGTATGAGAAGGTATTTTTCAATGAGTTTTTTCCTAAAATATTCACATGGAAATGTAAAGGTGATTTCTATAACTAAATTGTATTAATTATGAGCCCAATAGTATATATCAGTAAATTTTTACAAGATATGAAAGGTATTATTCTATTTTTATCATTGATTCTCAAAGAGATATTGACTTATTATTTATTTTTTAGAGGCAATGTCTTCAAAATGAATTGTATATAACTAACTTTAGTAGCTATAAATAAAATGTTTAATGTGAATTAATTATTGAAATGGATTTTCAATACTAATAGTTTTCTCATGGTATTGGGAGAATATAAATGGTTGAATTGTAAGTAAATAATATTAATAATAAAGATGGGAGAAAGAAAACCAATCATACTTCAAGATATAAGTTTGGAACGAAGTAGGGAGGAAATTTTATTATGAGGTTTGATATGTTTTTGTGTTTGTAATAGATGACCATCTAGAAAAATAATAGCTAAGAGATGTGAATAGACATGCCAGTCAATGAAATGGTGAAAAAGTTCTACCAAATTGTTTACTCACTCTCTAATGATTTATTTACAAGGAATATAGAAGTAATTCAAATTATTTTCAGAGTATAAGGGTTAGTGATGATAATAAATGTCAACAAAAATCTTATTATATATGTAAAAGGGATACATCATAAGAACACAATTGATGAACATGGTTTTGAGAATGAAGTGGTAAAAGGTACAGTTACCATCCACTCAATAACAATAAAGTTTTTACTTGATTCATGATATAACCACACTTTTATATTTAAATAATTTTTTATGGGTATCCCATCACCACCTCAATGATTATATGTTTAATTATAATTAAAATCATCTAATATAATTATGATTGAATATCATGTGGATATATATTTTCTGATAGATTTTTTTTGGAATTTACTTCTTACACATCTTGTGATGCTTCCACTAGTAACATTTTTTATGATTGTTAGAGTGGAATAGTTATATCTTTATATATTATTTCAATTTTTTATGAAGGAAGGTCTTATTTGATATTGTGAATAAACTTATGATTATCTTTCACTGTGATGTTAAATACGAGCTTCAAAAAGAATTTATTTCTATTATAAGGTCTTGTTAAATATTAATGAGGGATATTTATCTTAAATGGTTTGGGAGAAAACCATCATCGATGATCTGCCTATTTTTAAATATTATGAATATTTATTTCCAACCAACATTATAATTCTTCCCCAAGGATATGAAGTTTAGTTTTCAATATAAATCATACTTATTGCTAATACTATTTCAAAGACTCCATATAAAATGGATTTTATTGAGTTTTAGGTATTAAAGATGAAACTCTTTGTGAATCATGAAGTGGGATTCATATTCAGTAGTACAACACCAAATGGTGAAACCGTTCTTTTTGTTAAGATGAAAATTGGTCTATTCATCTTTTCAATTGACTATTGAGAACTTAACCTAATCACAATGAAGAAAAAGTATCATCAACAACATATTGATAAATTCTCTAATCATGTTCATTGTTCTCAATACTTTTCAAATAATGACTATCATTAGGAATATCATTGATTGGGATTCAATATGAATTATATAATAAAGATAACCTTTTTAAAAAGGTATTATCATTATTAATTTATATTAATTCTATTTGGAATAACAAATTCTCTCATTATATTCTTTGATTTAAAGAATAAAGTCTATAAAGATTACATGGATTAGTATGTGGTAGTCTTTATTTATGATATTTTTATATATTCTAAGATTAAGGATGTGTATGAAAATTATTTAATGATTTTGTTAAATGCCATAAAGAATGATAAGTTTATTTCTGACTTTAGTATGAAATATATTTTGTTACAAAAAGTTCCTTTCATGGTTTATACAATCTCATCTGAAGGTATGTGAGTGGATATTTCAAAGATTCTTGTTATTGAGAAATGTCCTTAACCTATAACATGAACTGAGACTCATTTTTTAAATAGGTTATATGGATGTTAATGGTTCTTTTTTGGTATTTTTCATGGATGTTTAATCAGATAACCATGTTGACTCAGAAGGAATCTATGTTCCTTTTGATATATTACTATGAAGAAAATGTGATGGAGTTGAAAGGAAGATTAGTTATTTCACCAATGCCTATAATATGCTACAATAGAGATGAATTTTCAATCTATGTGGATTCATCAAATAGTTGATAGTGATGTGTTCTCATTCATAATGATATGGTGATAGCATAATCCTCAATCAAAAATTAAATTCATAATAAAAATTACCCAACTTTTGTTTTAGAGTTGGAGGTAGAGTTTTTCTAAATGAAAATACATAGTAGTTTTAATAATGGTGAAAGATAAGATATATATACTTACCATAAAATATTTATTTATATATTCATATAAAAAGATTTTAAGAAAATCAAAATGGGATTCTTTAGAATTAATTTTATATTATGGGTATTCCATACACTTCAACCATGGGAAGGAGAACAAGATGGATGGTTGTTTGAGACAGAAGTATCATACTAGTCTATCCATAATGAGGATTTATAAGAATCAATATTTATATATTGGAAGAATATGAAACTTAATATCATGATGATATATAATTTATCATATAATTATCACATTAATTTTCAACAAGAAATTCATGTGATTATTAAAGAGTCATAGAGGGAGGATGAGGAACTCTAGAAGAAGGTGAGAAATGTTAATAATTTCAACCATGATTTTTATGGAAAGATAAGGTTCCTCAACCAACTATGTATCCCATCAATAACAGTCCTGAATAAGGATATTATGGATGAGGATTTTATTTAATCATTGTGTATTAATCCTTAAATTCTGACGTTATAGAGATATAAAAATCATATATTTTTTGTGGGATAACATGATAAGGAATATTTCAGAGTATTTATCATTATGTATTGTATTTCAAAAACATATTTCATCAAGATAGATGTATACGGGTTTATAAAAACCATTTCTCATCCAATAATTGAAATGGAAAGACAATACAATGTATTTTTCCATAAAACACCCTAAAATATCTAATAGGTACAATACTATTTGGGTTATAGTAAATTTCCTTCAAATTTCATATCATTTCATTATAATAAGAGATGATCTTTGTCTTCATCTTATTTATAGGATATACATCTGAGAAGTGGTTTGATTCTATAGAGTACTGCATTATATTTTATCTAGTTAGGAACTAAGGCCTACCTCGATTTCTCAAGAACTCTCCATCTTGAATTAAATCTGAAGATTAAATTTTCCATTTATATCATCCTCAGTGAGATGGTTATTCTGGTAAGTCCATAATAATCCTTAATGATATGTTTAGAATATTTTATATTGATTCCAAAGGTTTTTGTGATAAATATACCTTAATTTAGTTGAGATTTTATATAACAATATCATTAACATGAGAATTAAGATGGATCATTATAAATAAATCTCTTGAATGAAGTGTATAACTCCAACGTACTAGGATAAATATAGAAAATGAGATATATTGAAACGTATCCTTGATGTTTAAATATCATATAAGGTTATATTCATTAAAAAGAACCCAAAGGTCTCCCATATTAGATAGAAAATGTATATTGATGGTCATCAGAGAGATCTGGTGTTCAATGCAGATGAAAAGGCATTCCTATTAATATATCATTTGAAAAAGGTTATAAAATTAGTAAAAAAGAGCACGATGAGCCCTAGATATATTGAACCCTTCAAAACAATCGATCATATTCGGGTGGCTTCTTATCTTGTGGGGGTTCCACCAAATCTCTCAGATGTTTATGATGTGTTCCATGAATCTCTCTTAAAAAACTACATACATAAACCGTCATTTACCCATAACTCAATGTTCACAGCACTAGAGAATTATATATTTTGTGAGAAAAAATAATAGATATTATGGATAAAAAAGATAACATTTTTTAAAATATGACCACTCAGCTAGTCAATGTTTTATTGGGAAATCATAAAATTAATTATGCTACTTGGGAAACAAGAAATTTGATGAGGTAAAAGTATCCTCAGTAGTATTTAATGAAGGGACATAATATTAAAGGAATTCATATTATAATGGGGTAGATTATAAGACCAAAATATTTTATTATATATTTCTCTTTAAATAAATATAACTTCAATGATATCTTTCTTTGCATACAACATAGACTTTAAAAAAGATTTTTCTTGTGTTTTGACATTTATTTAAAATTAATTTATAAAAATTATTGAAATTGAATCTTTTAAATTCTATTACATATATGAAAAGAAATTAATTTATATTATTTAATAATTTCAACTTATGTTTTGGTATTTATTTATATTAATTTAAGTAAAAATACATTACTACTGTAAATGTTAAAATGGGCTAATGAGGTGTTAAACTAAAGTAATAATGGTAAAAGGAACCTAAATACTTATCTAAATATTATTTTAATAATAATTTTATATGATTTATCATTCTATATTTTTCATTTATCCAATTTTGATTCAATTTCCCATCAGATTCACATTATTATATTGTAATATTCATAATAATTACAATTGTGCCACTCACCTCACTTATAAATGGGATCACCCACTCATCTATTATCCACACCAAAGAAGAACATTACCATGGAAACAAATATCCAAATATCATTTAAACATCCCTATAAAATTCTGAGATATCCTTCTCATCTTAAAATACAAACCAAAGGGGCCTTAAAAAGATTCAAATGTGGTGTCTCAAAGAATAAATATATGTTCTTACTGATATAGTTCAAGTTTTATTATTATTATATATCCAATAAATGTATTCTATACATACTAACATAATAAATCTATTATCAGTAATATAAATAGATTTTATTATTATTATGGAATAATAATTTTCTACATCCTTTACATCAACTGTGGAATAAATGTATCTCTCATGCATGTGTGTGGACTACCGCCTCCTCATAGTGATATGATTCGTTTCCCATAACCATAGTCCATGGATAGGTATTATAATGGATGTAATTTTTATATATGATATTTATTACATAATTATTCTTATAAAATAATAATATATTATTTAACTTATTACCATTACATCAATTGTAAAATGATAATGTCACTTGTGTGTATGTGGGGGCTTCCACCTTTCAGAAGCGATGCAATATTTTTTTCATCACAATTTTATATTAATAATTATAAAATTGTATATGATGAATAATAATGATATATATTTCATTATTACTATTATGGGTATTATGAAACCATCCCCAAGGTGGATGTACGAGAACCATCAAACTAGAACATGAATGAAAAATCACCAGTTTCTATAAATAATGTTCATTTTAATGGAAAACAAATTAATAATAGAATACTTCCAAACTATAAAAAAAATTACACATTTTAATGTATGTATGAATAATGATATATAATTTATGTATATTAAAAATATATTTATTGTACAAAACTTTTGAATTCATATGAAACAAGACCAGACTTTTGGTAAGGGTTTGTATTACAATATCATTTCTTTTTTGGATTATCTATGGTAGATTTATATTAAGGGAAATTATATGGATAGTATACATTAAAAACCATATATTTTATTCATAAAAATATATTTCATGAATATTTATATATTATTAAAATTGTATTCCCTTAGGTACAAAAAATTGTCGGCAAAATGTTTTTCAATAGGGTCAACCATATTTCTCCTCTTATTATTGAATTTTTTATTCCATAATCATTTTATTTAAATATTTTTATGGATTTTTTAAGATTAAAAGATATATTTTTCAAAAATTATTATTTTAATTATCTATTAAATTATTTATAATTTTTAAATGGAATATTTTTAAATAAATGTTCACTGAACAAGTCATTTTTTCCATTTTTTATGTGTCCATAGAATATTCTCTTCTAATGTATTTGTTATGACTGGATTTTCCTAGAACCTTGAATACACTTTTATTTTAATATTTCATTATGCATTTTCATGTATATTATTTGATAAAATTATTTTTTCAATATTTTTGTAATGCTATGATAAAATGTTATCAAAATAAAAATATATTTTTCTCATGTTTTCAAAGAATTGTTTGAATATTATTTAAATATTAATTTTACTTCTAAGTTAATAATTTTATACTGATTTTTATGTTTTATAGGGGAAATTATTTTATCATTCCATCCACTATCAACCTTCATATGGCTTATTGGGTTTACTATTTTAGAATTATTCTTTGAAACTCATTTTCTTCTCATGGGTTAATTATGTTATGATGAACCCATTATGAAACCCAATACTTTTCTTTAGGTTTTGCTATAATGATATGATGAAATTATTGTGAAATTAATTTATATTCCATGGTTTATGAAATGATTATATGATTAATATTTATTGATCTTGTGGAAGATATATTTTTGGTTTTCATTATGTGATAGGTGGTCCATAAATTATATAGCTGTGAAATGTATTGCGTATATATGGATATCATATGATATTTTAAGGAATGAACATGGGAGTGACCCCAAATCCGTGAGGGACTCTTTCTACTATGATTTTTCTAGGGGAAACTTGACTAATGAAATTATGGTATGGGGAGTGACTGAAATCCACTATGAGAGCATTGGTAAGGATCCCTAACTATAAAAACGATTTTCTATGTTTCTGTGTATTATAAAAACAAATGTATTATTCTTATGATATGTTTTCATGGAGAAACATTGATAATTGATTATTCTGCACACTTACGACTTATATATTTTGTTATGAAATGGACTTCCTCCATGATTTACTATTACTGATATTTAACTAATTTTTTATGATCATTGGATGTTATGATCATGATCTCAGAATTGTTTGAGTATCTTATGCTTACCTGTGACCATTGGTTAATATATCTTAAGTTAACCCATATTTAAAATCTCATCTCACCCATTCTTATGTTTCATTTCACAAATTTAAGAAGAATTGTTTTAATTTCGGTATGTCTCATAGGTTTACTATGTGATAAAAAAATTATGGGATATATTGAATATAATTCATGAAATAAGGTGAATATGTATCTAATATCCAAATACACTAAAAAAAATTCAGTTCGAGGGAATTTTATATTATCATATATATTGAATATTCATCTAAATTTATATAATATATAAGTATGAAATGCTTAGGGTGCCTCTATGGGGGGATCATTTGGACATGATAGTGGAAATAAATCCAAATGATGGAACAAAATGTATATTTTTGTGACTAATATTTGATAAAAAAAGTATATGTTATCTTAAGTTAATTTCATAGTGTGTCAATAATATCATCAATGTATGGAAAATAGACTGAGATCATGAAAGATAATGTCGATATATTCACATGTTATCCATTTTGGGACCTAATAAAGAGATATTCGATCATTATTTAGGGAGGATCGTTCTAGACCATAATATATTTCATATTATAAGGTTGCATATCATTGAATAGGAAAAATGATTTTCATGGATTGAACTCACATGTATATTTTTTTTAGATAATGTCACCAAGAACAATTCATAGTTCACATCTAAATGGATAAACACACTATGGTGTTTAACATCATGTGGTGAGGGTACTGTTTCTTCATAGTTTATTGAAATAATGTAGAGATAAATGAATTTCCTTTATGTGGGTCACTTGAAGGGGTAACATAATTTCAAAATAGTGGACATGATTACTATTATATACTAGAGGAAAATTATAGTTGGGCCCCAAGTAAGAGAACTAGGTCCATTATATATCCATAAAGAATGGGAATCCAAAACTCATTGCTTTAGGGAGATTTATTTTCAGAAAACCAATGCGATTAAATGTTTTTGTACCCTTATAGATGGAAATAAATAATTTATTGTTTAATATAGTGGCATTAAACACATAGATAAATATCATATATTGAGGATATGGACCTTTTTCCAACAATTATTGAACAACATGATCATGTTACAAAATGTAACCAATTATTAACCCAAAACATCACATGATTTAATATTAGTGTTAAAAACAATGGGTTTTTGGGAATTTATTTTTATCACCTGACAGTTATTTATTATCACTAATGGGTCAAATCTACAGTATGAAACCAACATCCATGATTGTGCCTATGCATACTGGACTAGTTTAGAACCTGCAACATATATCTTTAACATATTTACATGATTTCACCTAAGGAAATAATACATATGGGGCATAAAAATTGATTTTAACTAGGGTAATATAGGAAAGAATATAAATATATTATTTGGAATATTGTTCCAATATGGTAGAAAATAGAATTTGAACTATTTACCTCTTTTAAAAGGGGGTTCTATTTACTTGTTGACAGAAATGGGCACTGATTTGGGGATGAAAATTGACTGGAGTTCAAATATCGACACCTCAAAATAATATCAAAGAAAAATGTGGGATTCATATCCAATATGGGTTTGGGAAATTGTATTTATGTTCCATTTACCAAATGGGTGTCCTTTTTGAATTAATTATTAATGGAGGTAAAATCACAATGGGGCATATTTTTAAAATGGATGAAATTGGTATTATCATGGAGAGTTGGATAACTTATAGGATAAAAAACTATTTTCTAAGTAAACCAATGGGTAATTTTGATGCTAAAAATAATTTCATTGGGCATTGGGTTGGTATGATAAGAATGAATCCCAGTTGTGAATGTGAATATAGCTTAATCATTGTGTAGGGAGAATGGTTAAAAGGTTATGGATGTATGGATCGAACTAGAAAGGGGGTGATAATATTCCAGGAAAGGAAAAAAACAACAATACATTAATAGATATTCCAATTATATAATAGATTATCCCACTTTGGAGGGAACATAAACTAAGTTTAAATGTGTCAGATCTTGTGTAGGGTCCTCTACAATTTTATAGTTTGAACCACAAGATTTGGTCCATTAATGGTAATGCAATGAGGTCAAAGGTGAACATGGTTTAATGTCATGTTCCTTGGACCATTCAGTGGTTCTTTTAATAATCTTGATACCATGAACATTATATGCCTTTTAGGTTCATAAATTTGGGTCTAAAGGTGTTGTGGATTCCAAAATAGTGATATAGACAATTTTAAAAAAACATGATGTGAATGACTTTTGTTATGATGTAAGTACACAAAATATGGAATGTAACCTATGGCCATCATGAATTGATAATGATAAAGGAAACTAACATATACTACAACACAATTTTATTGGAATTTGTGAATTGTGTAATTGGTTTGTGTTTCTATGCATGAAATATTACAAACAAGAGATGTACTAGACTCTGATATATGATAGAGTAAATTGTGATGTTGTAGCTATAATAAGGTATAGACACTCCAATGTCACTATGTAGCCTATTTAATGAGAATCAAGGAACACATAGTTATATAGGATGGAATAGTATGAGATAAGTTCCATGAAGTTGGGGGTTTCAACATGAATGAAGAATAACATTTCACTTAGCTTGGTATCTTATTATTGGGATTCTAAACATGTATTTTAACTTCATATAGTGGGGAAATTATACATTGCATTTTTTGTCATGCAATAAGGATGTTTATTGAATATTTTTACATCATACAGTGAGTATGACTTCCATGAAATCAAATAAAACGTGAAAATGAAATTGAACATGAAATATAACATCTTACACCATGGATGAGGAACATGGAAACCTCCCTCAAATAAGGAATTATATGAGTAATTTTACTAATCAAATTTACCTTATGGGATCTAAGAAATACCCCAATGATAATTCAGTCTATACTTGATGTTAAAAAAAGTAATTGAATATAATTTGAGAATTTGATGGAGTAGTAGTGAGGGTATTGATGTGTAGACACGAATGTTGTGTTGTATATTATGATAAATATTTCAATGATAGAGAAACCATTTTGATTCTATATTGAGGAAAATAATTTAGTATTTTAGTTACGTGATAGAGTGTGTAGAATAAAAATATGCATGTTAAAATAAATTTAAGACCAATAAAATTTCATGAGTGTAAATCATGGACTCAAACATTCAAATTAATAGTTGTACAGTGGCCATGAAAATTGAAAGACTATTTCAAAATAGGGGTCTAATTACTAAGGTTTCAGGAATGGGTAAAACTAGTTGAGGTTGATAATTGACCATGTAAAAACACATGTTCTATCAAATTATCACCAAATCCCCCATTATTTGTATATTAGTGGATTCTATTAAAAAATTAATTATTTTTGGGGATTCAAAACTATTAGGGTATAATGATGGTCTATTAAGGGAAAGGGGTAAGATTTTGCCCTACATTTTTTTGTTCTCGTGTATTGGTAATTTCAGAGGGGTGAAATTTTCTAAATCAAGGGTTTTTATATGACACTCGAAGGGTATATATTATGGTTATAGTGCTTAGACCCTTGGTTTATTGAGGGTTGATATCATATGTCTTTCTACAATGGCTTACATCCGTCCAATATTGGCGCCTTTATAAAACAAATTGTTTATATTGGCACTAAATTCCATGATGAAGGGGATTGGAATGTGATTATTGGTCTAAAATAAGGGCCCATACATGACTTTTTTTACCTTATATGGGAATCAAGATAGGAATTGTTATAGAAGGTGGTGTAGTGAACCACTATTCCAAATGAGGGGTAGTATTATAGTAGGCCTCTTCCATCAAAATAGAAGGGGTAGAATATTCTTTTATATGAGGGTTCCATTGTTGATATTAAATTTAAATTTTCTAAAAAAAATATCAACCATATACTTTTTTTATACAACTAGATCAATTCCATATAATTTAACACCATATTAAAATTATTTCGGGGAATCATTCTAGCTTGAAGTCATCCTGATGAGGGGAAAGAGTGTACAATTATTTGATGAGATTTATTTTAAGTTTATAGCTATCCCCAAGATAGTATAATTGGGTTTTCTACATGTCTTATTAAATGGAAATCATTCCACACATTTTCCTACAAGAAAACGAGATTGGAGACCTATATAAAGGGTATTTTCACTAGAATGACCTAATAATGTGTTTCACGATTTAATATCACTTGAAAAAAATAAACATATAGTTTAATTTTATATAGTGAGTGTGTGTCCATTATAATTTACATTCATGTGGGAACGATTCAGGATGTTCTCATTAAGGTTATGTGATTAGGGGCAAACATGAGAAAATGAGGTGGAATATGTTGCATTAAGGCCAAGAAGGAAATACCTTATGTGAAGATAAATCCTTACACAATAATCTATAACGTCAAGAATTGATTAAAAAAGATTATGGTCACGGTTCTTGGTCTACTACGATCAAAATATTAGTGGCCATATTACTTAGAAAATGTGTGGTTCCTCTTATGTTCTTGAAACTATGACAAAAATTAATATTCTTAGATGAGGATAATGATCATGCAGTTTAATATCACATATCACAAATGATGATAATTTTTCTATTATAAATATTTGAAGGGTTTCTGATCTATGAGGTAGACAATTAAAATTGGACTATAAATTTTTTTAATTTTTGTATGGTTATAGGATGGTATTTATGGATGTCACTACATAACTATAAGAGTGTGACTCAAGACACATATCGTTCTCAGAAATAGTGAGTTGTGATACCTCCACTAAGAAGGGGGATATATATATATATATTATGATATTATTTGGGGATTGGAATTATGGTATAAATATCATGATGGGGAATACATATGGATCCCAATGTAAGTGATATGTCTCAAGCATTAGGATAGATAAATATAAAAATTGGGGGTGGAAATTGATGGGTTGACAACAAAATGGGAATTAGTCTCCTATTGTGAAGATTAAAGTGTCACATAATTTAACATCATATAGAGGGTGTGCTTATAACACAATTTATCATAATTATATGGGCACATGTTCAAAAAAATTTAAATTTATGGGGGTTAGACTCATGCGTTCCATGTAGATAAATGTATTTTTGTAATCATGGGATGCTTCCTAGTTTGAGTTTTTACAGTTATGAAAATATGTTACTATTTAATGTATTTATTTAGTAACATTGTATTAGTGTGGGTTCTAACACATTTCTCACCCATGAATTCGAATGAGTACTCACTATTGGAGTACTCTTTATGTATCACAAAGTGGCTCTCCCATTTAGGATGTAAATTTTGTAAATTCTAACCTAATATAATGGGTGATATTAGAATCAATTTCAAGTCACAATAGATTAATAAACCAAGAAAAAAATTGTTGAATTCTCAAACTACTCAATTTTGATAGATCTAGAGGTTTATGATGGAAGGATCTTATTCTTAATAAGGGATTGCTACTGAGTGGGGTGATATTTAGAGAACTAGCTCAATGTCAATTAATCAACAACAACCATTCAAGGAAAAGTTAAATTTTTCATAAAAGATATAAATTCATCTCTCCCATACACTGAGTAATATGAGGTTTCTTTTTATAAGGTCCAATTTTTGGTATAATATTCCAAAAAGGAATTAGAGATCATATCAGGACTACTCATATTTTTTTAAAATGGAATCATTTTCTGTAGATTACATGAAGAGAAATTATTAAATCCCTTTCTTTTTTCATTCACATGCATATTATAGTCGGGGGTATAGTTTTAACTGATGTGATACATTGAACTAATATTCTTTAAATTGAAATCCAAATGTTTATGCATTTTTATGTTAAAATAGTGTGAGAGATTAGACACTAGAAGTTGACGTGGAATTTTCTAAATGTAATTGTGGATATTGTCCTCATTTACATCAAAGGGATTGCCTCAACCCACTTCTATAAGAAGTATGTGTAAGTAAATATGAACATAAACTGTTGGGTTTCCATTGGAGGGTAGGATCCCTTAATATTGAATCCCCATATAGTGAAATACTATGAGTACCTTATACTGTGAATAGGATTTAGGGGTTTGTTCATGAAGTGGTTCAGAACATGACATGATATATACGTAATGGTGAGTTCCATGAAGTTGTGTATAATATTAGGATAATAATAGCCTAATATTTTAATTGGGTGTGAGTTATTCAATCCAATTTATTATTCTCCACAGTCCCCTATATTGACTTCTTATAAGATCTATGAGACTACATTCTATGAATAAATCATAGGAGGATCTTGAAATAGATTTTCTTATGGAAATCATTCTGAGATTTGGGACCAACATAAAGGGTTATGTTCACTACCATTGTATAGATTCATTCATTTTAATCCATATCTTTTATTAATTCCCTTTTCTAGAGGTATTCTAGCAGTGGAGTTTTCTATACTAGTGCTTATTTTAGTTTTATAGCATTGTGGATCTTTCATGAGAAGGATCATCCTGAGTAGAGATGGTATTATGGTACCTCACTTTCTAGATCTACATTTCTAAGGAATCTAAGAACATTACCCACCATTGCGTGACATGGATGATCATGTCATCCTAATCGCAATTAAGAATGGAAACAGTTATGATTTCTAAATTTTATACCCATTCCTTTTAGATTATATGATTATGAGACAAGTTGTTTTCATATAAGAATTAAAAAATTTATTCACATGTGCAGTTTAGTAAAAGGATAATCTTATACATCATCATGGGATATTAACCATTTATTATTATCATAACCGGCTCATAACATCCCATTTCATGCATCATGTGAACATAAATCACAATGGATAGTTTGAGACCAGTGATTAGATTTTGGTATTTAACCTCAATTTTTGTGCACCCCTCTTTGAGAGGAAGGAGTATGAAATATATGATTTATATGTAGTGATAAACCTAATTCAAAGGAAAAAATTGATCATAGGGTTTTTAATCACTTTCTTAGTTTTTATTTTAAATTCATTTATAATTTTCACCTCCCGGTATGGAACTTGATCAATGAAGAGAATGGTTTCATTATAGGGATCATCATCCAAAGTATCACCCCACAATTTAGATGAGCGGAGAATAATTTTTCCATTTATTTCCCTTTATTATATTTCTTAGGATTGAACAAGATATCAAATTAATGAAGTGTCACTACCCACTATGATAGACACCCGATTTCTATGGATTGGTTGAGGATGTACTTTGTAGGATCTATGTGGGAGACAAACATGAATTCATAGTTCATAAAATAGTTGTATATATTTTTCGTAGAAAGCCATAGATAAATTAGTTTTTCACAATGGGTTATTATCAAAGGCACGTATCAATCAACATATGGCTATGATAGTTCAACTTATTCACATTATATAACTATTATTCCACTCCATAAGTGAAATGTAAAATTTCTCTGGAGTTATCACATAGAGAGTGAGAATATTTTTATTAATTGTTTTTATCAACACTAGAGGGTGGAGTTTTTACTTATTGGTTCTATTGAATGTAGTATAACCCTCTTCATCACATCAGTAAGATATAAACATTTATTTATAAATATGGATAAGGATATTCACATGGCCTCTATATTAGTTAAAAATCGTTAACTACTGTCCATGATCCATTGGATGCCTCTCGGACATCATAAATTTTGTGGTTGAGTCATGTCAATAATGGACTAGATTTTATTTATGTCAATCTCTAGTATTCTGTATCAAACTATAAAGCCAAGGAACATCACTAATGTGACACATGATGCATAAATATAGAGGTTTATCTTGATATTAAATGTCTGGATCATAATAAACACTTGATCTAAATCACTGATATAGTCTACTCACTAGTGGGCCATAACCACCAAGTCATATGCATAGCTCACAACTATATTCCCTTTTAGGGGTTTGAAGATGTGATCCATTGTCCACTATTTAGTTTCATTGATATTCTTTTTGATGAAGGGAATTACCTAGAATTTGAATTGTCTCAATTGTCCCCTAATTTTTGTGGCCTCTCAATCATATAGGGACATTCTGATATCATTTTGAATTTAGTTTCCATCCATAAAGAGGAGTTCTATATAGATAATTTTGACATCAATCATAATCAAATTAAATGGGATAAAAAATTATCCTTTAGTAAATTATAGTCAATATATCATTATTCTATATAGACACTAGTTAGTCAATTATGATTTATAAATGAAATGGTGTGGGTCAACTACTTAGGTTACTAAACGTCCATGATGATGTTAGCTTTAATAAACATATAAATATAATCCATGACTAAGGCATTGTTGGTGGCATTCATTCTTAATGGATAAATCTTATAACCATAGTTACTATCTATTAAAACATGGTGATGGATGATTATTTGAGGACTAATTTCGGTAATTCAATTATAATTCCATGAAAAAATGTGATGATTGTGTTTTATGAAAATGGCATGTTTCTCTTTCTTATCAAACTGATTTGGGACATCCATGATTTTGAAGTTATCTTACACCAGTTTAATAATAGTGGTTGTGATAGCTACGTCAAATAAAGGTCAAGGGACATCTATATCCTCATCATAAGATTCTAGAATACTATAAGTATAATAGTTCACCTTAGGTTCATGTGGTGGAATGATATCATATTTTATGGTATTTGACTCCTCATGGATAACTTCCTAGCTTCTTAAATTTATTGAGAATATATTTATGGATGTTTCAAATCATTTTTCATTTGGACTTTTATTGGGATTCAACTTAACCATATAAAAACATTATGGCCTGATTGAACAATTGTTTTTAAAATATGACACTTTAGGACACAAGAGATAGATTAAAATCACTGGTCACCAAAAGGACGGTTTTTAAAGCACTATAAGAGGTTTTTGTTATCATAATCCCTATTTTTCTTGGATATGAGTAGTTGGTTGTTTTAGTACACTAATTTATGGTTTTCAAATTGATGTTGTTTATACGGAAGAGGTTTTTTTCCTCCAAGTCAGTGATAGGAAACAACAAACTATCCTTAAATTCATCCTACGATTTTATTGTGGTGGTGGACTAGTCATTTGGACCATTGACCTGATCAGACTCGTCGACATGGGAATATTGACATCTAACTTGTAGTACTCATAAATGAGGTAGTCGATATCAAGTGAGCTGAACGGCGTAGGATTTCCATGTAGGATTCCTACAATACAATTAAGTTAGTACTTCAGGAACTAGTGACAAAATATGGGTCTACAACATGCAAATATAAACATATTATATTTAGAATCGTGTTGAATTTGATATACTGTGTGACAAAAAAGAATTTTTTACTATAAAAGATATCCCAAAACTAGGTATTTGTATGTATTTTTAATTCTCTTATCATATCCTTTCATCAATAGTGTAAGAGGCTATATTTGTTTTGCTGAATCCATGTAGATGGATCATTTGGGTTGGTATGACATTACATTAATATCGGTTTTTTCACCAAGAACTAATTATTTTCAATGTCATTGATTATGCCTATGAGGTATAGTGGGAATATATGCCTCTGTATGATTATGTCTTCTTCTCTATAGGATAAGGTGGTATTATTTTTTAATTCCTGAAATTCACCCCAATTCATATAGTAAATCTTGTAAGTACTCGCTTCAGTCTTGAACTATATAGCCCTCTTCTAGGATTAAATGGTGGCCTCTCAATTTTGCATTGATAAAATATGGGAATAATGGATAAATAGACAAACTGGGATGTCATAAAAATTATTAATGCATCATAAATCTTGTTCAATGCACATTTTCATTTCAATGTTTTCATTTATTAACTACGAGTGTAGAGCTTCATATCATAGAGAATAAAGGGACTAGTAGGGATTTACCTAGATTATATTAGAAATTATGTGGTCATGAAATATACAAGAGATACACCAACCAAATGGGGATCCATGTAATGATAAGGAATATATATCAACAAAAACTTCATTATATGAATGAAGTAATGTCTACCTTCTTATATAATTGGAATTAACATAAGTATTTGGGTTGAGATTTTGATTAAATTTCTTTCTCGGTGGTTGCTTACTTTTTGATTGATATCCTTGTTATAGAACATCATGGGGTGTGGGTGATTTTACTCTCCCCTGGATTGAAGACAATGTTACACCAAAAAATTATATTTATAGAGGAATATTACATCCCATCATAAGATTTTTTTTCTATTTTTTAGTGAACATGGTCCAATACGGGGGGCATAAATTCATCGAGAGTGAAAAAAAGATTAGAAACTGGAAAGGTTTCTTCTGTACCCAAATGAATTCAACATCTTCCCATATAAGTGATAGAGGGCTAGAAATATAATGAGGTTCTTAAATGGGATAAATTTTCTAGAGTAGGCATTGATAGATTCAACTGAGCATGAATGATACCATGTGCTCCAAAAACCATTATCTGTGTTAATCAATTATTAAAAATTCATGAACATCAGTTTGAGAACTAATATCAATCTATGGTGTCCTAAATTTCATCATAGGAAGAAAATATTGAATTAAAAATTTTCATAGGATTACCCAGCTTCACTTTTGTGTGATATACCACATTGTAGAGATCATCATTGAATATAATTCACTCAAATATATTTTATCTCATGAAACCGTGGTTGAGTAGGTAACTGGTATTATCATTAATTTATAATTATTTAACCTTTATTCCCTATAGAATCTTGAGCATATTATTCTCCAATACACATTGAAGGAAGACAAGAACCTAATCAATTTTGATAGTGTGTGCCATGTTCTATTGATAACAAATTTTCTTGTGTTTTTTACCTTATGAGAACCTAAATGTGTATTTACATATCAAACTGGCATTGTTCATGTCCTATTTTACTGGTAAACATAGAATCAAATAGATTTAGGGGCTATATATTAGATCATCAAAGTTGTAGATTTTCAAGAAGGCATTCAGTGTGGTAGAAGAGTCATCAAAAGAGGTCACTAGTTGGACTACTTCATGTATTTTTAGAGAATATAATACATATATTTTTACTAATAATAAAAACAAAAATTGTCCATAGAGATAGTATTTGTATCTAAATCAACCATAAAATTTGGAAAAAAAATCCTAATAACTATTGTTAGGGATATTAGCCTTTAAGAGACTACATCATGTTATTGAACTATGAAAATAATTTAAAATCCAATTTATGTTTTTTATTATTTCATTTGGAATGAATAGTCACACTTTTCTATGGTATGTTCAAGATAAATTAGTAGAGGAAATTATGATGGACTGATTCCTAGCTACTGGTTTATTTTTGGGGGGAGGGTTGGTTTACCAAATGAATTTAGGTCCTCCGAGTGTCTTCCTAAATCACCAAATATTCATGCTTTTGACTACTCTAAGGTACTTAATATCAGACCACATAGATAGAAAACATTCTCTAGGTAATTATATAGGACCCTTGTGTTGTTGAATAATGATAATATTAGGATTATAAATTATATCATTGGAGGTACATAGTCTATAAAACATAGATACATTTTCTAAATAGGCTAGGTAGGTTCTCATTGGGCCACTATTTCATCAATGTATGTAGTTAAGGAATTTATGATACTATTTTGTGAAACATTATCATTTTTTTGTGTGTTAGTTGAATCAATCATGAATTCACTCAACTATAATCTAGATGATGAGATTCATATATATCTAATATAGAGTGAGATGCATTGAATACTAGTCATATAATATCATTTCTCAGTCCTTCGCTCTAAATTATGGTTGGATGGGTGAGAATCCCAAGGAAGTGTGGCTTAGGAGGAATTGTGATAGGATCATCTGGAGCATCATTTTGGTTAGTTCAATATCTTCATTGGAGTTTTGTATTACGCTTTCTATACATATTTAACTCCTTTATTATTGTAGTGATCATGGAATTTATAGTGGTTGGATCACCAAATTCTTTCAATATAAAGACTCCACACTCCTATACTTTTATTTGGGGTTCAGTGATCAATATGGAGAGGCATAGAATGTAGAGGGGCCTATACAAAATAATTTAAGAATATTTAGGAAAATTTTAATATTTTCCTATAATAATGTAGAGGGCCCCATAAAATTTATGTTGAGGATGGAGGGCCACATATGTCATCAGGAGGGAATAATTTAAGATTTTGGTAATAATGATTGTGAGGGGAAATTATCATGGAAATATAATACCCTCATAAAAATAAATTCCTAAGAAGATACAATTATTTAATGAACTAGAATGGTATCATAAATCCTTCAGTGCACACCTTTCAGAATGATTAACGATTCCCAATTGAATCAAGTAGATAGGGAAATGAGAGTATTGTAGGTCTTACTATTTGAAACTATTTATCAAGTGTCAAAAGATATTTGAGGCTACCAGGCCATAAAAATTGTTTACAGCTAATATGATGAAATTTCACCCAAAAGATTAATTAGAGATATGTTACATGATTTTACAACATAATATCATGAATGTTAAATTGTGGGGTTTTATGGGGATATAATATATCAAACAATTGGTTTGTATCCATGTAATCCCAAAAATCACCAACATTGACATCATCCTTCTCAGAGGGTTATGATTTACAACACTCACTTTGAGCACCAAAATTTCATTTATATAAGGTTGTAGAAGAAATTGAAGAAAGGCATTTGGGTGTCGTACAATCAATGGTATGATTTGAGTCTTTATGTGATTAGCCCCCAACATAATTAATATTCTGGTGTCTTTTTCAGGATTAATAATAATTACCATGTAGGTGGTAGACCCATTTAATTAGGATGAGAAGGTGTTTTATTACATAGATAACTCACTAGGTATTAATATTCATTTGGAGGTTCCATCTAATACGACAATGTCTCTACAATATATATAGTGGATTAATATGGGAGAAATGTTGATGTAGCCACTAGTGTTGGAGATAATGTCACAAATATTTTATGATAGGAGTAGAGAATAATCTTTATTCAAAGATAACTATATAGGACTCTTGAGACCCTTTTCAACTTAGTTTCATGTATAAACATTATAATACATTTTGGTGTTTTCCCTATAATGATTTTAGTGGTATTTTTTTGGCCTCATTATCCAAAACCTCTGCAAGCTAAGATTCTAGAATTTCAAGATCATCCATGTGATGGCATACCCTATGGATTTTCCAAGATAATTATGGGAATTTTTTAGTTTCATTCTGATAGGTAAAATAAGGAGTCATCTCATGGGAATTGACTATAGAGACTCGATGATACACTCTATGATTATTGGGGGAAACTTTAGGGATTGGTATAGACAACCTATTATTCTGAGAAAACTATTGGGGTCTCGATCACATCATAGTGGAACAATCCAAAAAACATATTGGATGAATCCACAATGGGTGTGTCAATGTCTAACAAGTAATTTTTTTCAATTGTATATAAAAAATATATGATGGTATACCACCAATGTCAATGCTGAAGAAAAAAAACATGGTGAGTAATAATTGGAGAAAACTCTTCTTTCTTAGTTGTTGGATAAATTTATCTAGAAAAAAAGTGTCATGAATTGGAAGGATTATTCATCACTGACTCTCAAGTAATTCCCATGTTTGTGTTACCATAGTATCTCTCTATCTCTTCATTATTGTGGACGTTTAGATATATGAATTCTATAGAGTGACTCTCAAAACATTTTATAGTGGTAACTGGGGGGATTTTACCCAATATCTCTTATTCTGAATGGGATTGCATCTTGGATGAATGTTTTTTATTCTAAAAGGATATCTCATGAGTGGGATTTTATTCCCTCCCACTCGTAGTGGATAAGGTGTTAATTAATAAATCTCATCTGGATCTCCTCTATCAAGGAAGGTGGTAAACGATACCCAAAATACAATGGCATAAATTTGTTTTGGGGAAAGACATGAGGGTCCTCAATAGATGAGGAAGAATTAATATACACGAATTTTATGTGTGTAATATAGTTTTAGGTTGTAAAAGAAATATATTTTCACTACAAGAATTGGGTGAGAGAGCACTATATATCAGGTGGTTCATCATTTTCAAAATATAAACATGTGGTATTATAGTTTACAGATGTTCATACAAAACCCTTATATTATAATATTTTCAATTTCACGGACAACCATTATTGGAATCGTGAGTATCCAACCAACCATGTTCTTTATTTATTGTTCAATTAGATTGATGCTATATCAACTATTAGTATTACCTAGAAATATTTTTAAGGGCCCAACACTAGTCATTATAAAACTATTTTAGGGGAAGGGATAAACACCCAATTAATTTTTCCTCAATAGGTTCCCACGATGTTTCTCATATTATCAATATTATAGGAGAATGTCTTAAAATTGATTTCACCATTTTGGTTGGTAAAGCTCATAGGAGGGATTGTGAAAGTCTATTTTCACATCAGTTGGGTCCAATGAACTTCTTTTTCATAATATAAAATGAGAAGATATTCGCAACAAATTTACAATTATTTCTTCTAACTCTTTCTATAAAAACCTATTGGGTGCAACGTTCAGCACCTAGTATAGTTCTAATCATGGTCATGTATTCTTACATTCCAAATTTGGGTTTCTTTATACCGCTAGTTTAATGTTATTGGATCCTCTATCAAAATAGGATATGAGATTTTGACCATTGCATCCATTAATTACACAGAGTTCATTTTAATTAATGTGTTTCCCTCAGAGATTTAATACATTCTCATAAATCCCGTCATGATATTATCTTCATGTGGACATCAGTTAATTACACTATATTCCAAATTTACAGTGTGGTCACCTTATCATTGGATAGGATGAGTATTGTCTTGGGAAATGTGGGCATAAATAGGACATATAAGTGTAAGATATTGGGTTCCTCTCAAGTCAATATACAAAGGAATCTAATGATCATTATTTGAGTGAGAAATAGGTGAATATAAGGATTTTATATATCCATACATAGGGAAACTAGGGAATCCGAATCTCAGCACATATGGTGGAAGGGAATTAATATTAGGCCCAACCCCAAAGGAAATGTAAGGGGGTTTTGATTCCCATCACATAGGATTCCCTTGCTTATCTCATAGGGAATACCATGATCCTCACATGAGGTGTCCTGATATTGTCACAGAGGACTGAAAAATCACATGCTCAGCACATAAGTAAAGGTATACGAGATATCATGATCATTATATCATCTTGTCATTATAGATGAATGGAAAATCTCTTACTCATCAAACCAAGTATTTGGGTATATTTTTATAGGAATTATCAATATCATCTCATTGGAGATAGTGGATTAAAATCATCACATTGTTTCCAACTGATAAGGTTTACCCAAGTTTTTTAGATGGGATTATTGTTCTCATTATAGAAGATAATTTTACCTATTACTCATGAGCATCACATGAGGGTGTCTTGTTCTTATCACATGAGTTTTCTAAGGCTTAATAAATAGGCCCTCCAGGTATCATAATCTTGTAGGGAGTTAATCAAATTTATTCTCTTCCCATAAGTACATACAAATGTTTAACATGCAGTGGGTGCACTCTCTATTTAGATTCTAGTGGTTAATATGAATCCCAAAATGATTATATGTCATATTAAGAACACCATTTCTTAATTGAGGCGGGTTGTTGTGGTGTTGGATAATTGATATCATCCTAGGTGAATGACCTATAATATCTCATGCTATTCACATGAGTTATCCTAAGAAAATCACATAGGGGTACTGGTATTATTGAGAATTTGTGATTGGAAAACAAGGGAATAATCTTGTATATCTTACTAGAAATACGAATCAATACACATAGAGTTTATGGTTCATATAAAAGGGTTACATGAATTGTAAAAACCTTTCAGTTTAACATCTTGTAGTAAGGTCACTCATGTCCCAAATAGAGAGTCAATTAGGGTAATAATGGGCCTTATATATGAAGATATCTAGATATGAATAACCATGTAAGTGACTCACGTTAAACCTATAATAGTTGGGGATTTTACCCAATAGTAGGCCCAAGAGATGATAAGGAGATTGAAGATAATTAGGGGGGAATCTAAATGTTTTCTTGTGGATCTTGTCAAGACAAATTTATAGTTTCGTCTTTTATAGGTGCATTGGATGAATCCCAATATGATTTTTATGCCTGAGATAATTATTCAATTAGGTTTGGAGGACTTTGTGAGAAGAATAAGTGTATTGAAAACCCTTCTTACACTTGGAAACATCATGATCTTGGGATTCCTAGTTCATGATTGATGTAACGGCTCTAAATATCAATGTGAATGATACCATTCTTGCATATGGATTATATCATGAACAATGATTAGTTGGGAATGATATTGTCTCGTGATTCTTTAAATTTGGAACAATTATTTTTGGAATGATGAATAATTCAAATTGAATTCCATGAAATATATTCTAGTTGAGTTTGGTATTGTGTGAAACAAGGATACATGTGATGGTCCGATGATTCCTCAACTATCAAAAGAGTATGTTTTGTAGAATGACGTCTTTAAATGGGTAACCATAATATCAAAAAATAATTATTTCAAAGAATTAATATCTCTGATTTTTATACCTCTAGATTTTATTCCCAAAATGATGGAATGATGGGATATTTATAATTCTATTGGATTGAAAAACCCGAAATCTTCTGTATGAGTTATCATATTTTGAAACTATAGAATTACATAATGATTCAATTTATGAACTAATGAAAATTAGAATCCTGTTAACATAGGTGGTATACTATCATGAGATGTAATCTAGAGTGTATGGATCTATGGGATCTATTGGTTAATCGGTTTATGTTTTAATGAAACTATATGTTCCCTGAATTTTTACCATTTTCCCTATAACTCATTTTGACCTCCATTTTACCTCTCGATTCTATTATGACATATTTATTAGTTCCACAGATGCATATTTCTAGTTTCAAATGAAATATTCACCTATAATATTATGTTAGTGGTTATTTCCCATTCATATATGAAATTAAAAACGATAACTAATTCACATGTATATACATTATTATGATCATAATCCATTCAACCAATTTCAAATTTTGTTTATGTCCTATTGGACTAAGACATTTTATAGTGATGACCCTTTCACAAGTATATTTTATTAAGGTGTTGATAACCCTTTAAAAGATACTCCTTTAGTAGTGGTAATGTAATGTTAACCCATTTCATACATTTAATTATATGAAATTCTTTGTTATCCAATTTTAAATTGGAAGGGATAATGGCTCGTTCACATTTCTTATTTGTGTTTTAAATTTGGGAGTAACCTTCCCTTTTACATTAGAAAAATTAGGTGTATATAATTATAGGGATGGAAATTGAGTATTAAATGTGATAATATGAGATACAGTTTCTATTGTTTTCTATCAAATTCTATTTCACATTAATCCAAATATTAAAGGATTTATGGAGAGACACTATTTGAGGTGGTACATTGAGTATTATTTCTCACTTTTTGTACATGCACCTTGGATTACATGTTGATTTTTGGAAAAGGGTTATTGGTTAGGAAAAGGGACCAATGGTTTTCAGGTGTGGATGATATTAGGTATATTTGTGAGAAATGTCGATGTGTATCCTTAAACTATGATTTTAAAATTATCTCAATATATTATATATTTTTTATTAGTTTTGTATGTGATTATACCACAGATTGATCTTAAAATTTTTGTTTCCACTGTATGACATTATATTTGGTTTATATTAAGATATAACTTGTAATTTGTTTCATTATTTTTTATTTATATATGTTATATCTAAATTTTAATATTATGAAATATGATTTATTATAACTCAGCTATTGATTTTTTTTATTTTAGATGGTGTAGTGTCCCAATTGTATTCATCAACCGTTATTGTGAGTTATGTACATTAGGAATATGAGGATGCACATTGGTGGTTAGGTTTTACCCCTTAGTCAACACCCTTTGATAATTATGCAATGGATAAACTACAATCAATCCATTAAGGTACTGATTTATAAAATGGGAGATCATTGGTAAAGGATGATGTGATTTTGATTATATTTGTGATAACAGTATTTTCTATTATAGTAAATATATAAATTTAAATCAAACATATATATATATATATTGGGATTTAAGAAGTGGTGAAGTTTTTTATTTGTCTGTAAAGGTTTTTATGTGGATTGAATTTTTTTTCGGGTTTGGAAGCTATTATATGTAATGGTATGATATATATGTTGTACTCTTAACTGAAATATGTTGTGGTATGTTTTTTTAAAATTCCATCTGAAAGATCAACAATATATAAATGAATGATGATAATTGTTTTTTTAAAATACCCATTCACCATAAGCAAGAAAAACAACCTCATGATCTAATGATATTAGTCAATATAATTGGATAAGATTTGTGGGGCCTCATTAAGCGAAATGGTTGTTCTTTACATCATGTTGAGGATTAAATTCAGTGAATTGTACAACATCATGTTGAATCCATTGTAGTCATTGTTTATTCCACTAAAATACATTCTTCACCAAACGATGATAAAGAATAGGTAATGGTTCTATTTAGAGAACAAAATGTAGTTAATTTATCAAAATTTATCATAATTAGTTATAGATTTAAATTAAATTCAAATAAATTCAGTGATCTATGGAAAAATAATGGTGTCACCTCACATTGTCATATATTGGATGAAAGTGAAAATTCATGTGTTTTTACTAATTTGTCATTGTTTATACCACATGGGTTACTAAATACTAATCCTTAACATGAGAAAATTATATACATGGTGCATATAAGTTCATGAGTGACTCAATGGATACATTTTATGATGTTAAAGTTGATTGTTGTATGGGGTATTGGAATTTAAAATTAAATTCCAAAATTCCATAAAATAATGGATTAATGATTTTTCATATGTGTAAATGGACTGACTAAAAGAAATAGTGTGATTGAAATTAGATAATATAGAAAAAATAAGTCACTAAGGAAATTGAAAATAGTTTTATTTTTAAAAAAAAATTATATATTTTATTTTATCCATATAAAATAATGATTTATGAAATATGTGAAGAGTATTAAAAAATAATCAGTTTCATTTTTTGTTAGTGACTTTTTAATTATAAGGTATTTATTTAAAATTTGATATCCATTATTAAATGAAAAACAAGGATGTTAAGTTATCTAGATTATGTTCTTGGTAACCCATCATTACCACACATCACGAAGAGTCATACTATATTGTATGGGATCAAATTTTTTTATCAAAAGATAATTTTTCATATATGAGTAAATAAAATATCTATGACTGTTGAAACACATTTGAAAATAAAATATATTTTATTAATTGGTTATTACATTCCAATTCATCAATAATGTTTTTCTGAATACTTAAAATTTCACATCATTTATCTATCTTTTGGTATTAGAAATATTCTAAAGAAATTAATTAAAAAAATTATCATTTTTAGTTTAGTTTAGTATTTATGAAGAAATATTAAATATATTTTTTATAACCATCCTAACTAGTGATGAAGTTTGAAACGTTAATAGTCATAGAAAAAATTAATCAATGATTTTACACCCATTTTCAATGTATATTTAGAATTGTAAATCACTACATTAGTAGTCATATTTTTTTTACGATTAGTATATGGGTATTTTACAACATTCCTTCAATGATACCATGGCCACATAATGTTTTATTAAATGTTATCTAGGTTTTTTGTGGACGTAGGTTCTAGATTTTAATAAACCTTAGGGATAATATTAATATAATTAATAAATGAGTATTTATAATTATTAATAGTAACAAAATATAGAATTTTGGTTTACTAAACACTAATACACTTTTCCTCATTGGGTATGTAAGTAGTGATAACTATAATTTATTGTTATAATCTAGTTTTTTAGGGTACAATGTAGATACTAGATAAATAAAAAATATTTATATTAATGGATGTCCAATTAATGTTATCATAGACTATCTGTTAGTAAAATCATTCATCATAGTCAAGAGGATAATCACTAAAAAATACAGTGTTTGAAAAGAATAAAAATATTAATTAAATGAATGTTAGTGAGACTGATGAAAAACTTCAATAATGGAATTCCAAATTTTTAGACATTTTTATACTTTAGGAGTAAATAATTGATTATTTATTCACTGGAATTAATTTCATTATGATCCTTGTTATTATTTTTTGAGTGTGTTTTGAATATTTAATGATTTTACAGATGATACATTATATATTTTTGGAAATGTTTTATGTGAATTTATCATCACATGAATATCAAAATCAGGATAACTTTCCACTAGACTACTTGTTTAGTGTGTTTGTTGAGGCCTTAATTAATTATAAGACTTTTAAGTAGTTCAAGGAAGGAATTGTAAATTGAATATTATATAGGGATATTAAATTAATGTTTGATATGGTATTTTCACATATCTTAATAAGTGTCTGAAAAGGAAATGGTAGATGTAGTGGTAAACTAACTTTGATGCACTTCAACTCTGGAGGTATTAATAATTATGTTAAAAATTTTATAATGGTGATTGATATAGATAATGGAGATGAAGATTTTCATAAATTAATTGTTCAAGGAAGAATACATTAAAATTCAATTTGAATAACTCTCCTTATAAACAAATAGAATTTAACCTTTCCAAACTGAAAAAAGATTGTGATTTATGAATGTTGAGGACAATGTATTTGATGAGAGAGAAAGTGAATAATGTTTGTCACTTAGTTATAGTGGGGTGAAATTTATTATTACCAATATAAATAAAGAGGAGTTATCAAGTAATATGGATAATATTGAAAAGGGAATTTAATTAATGATGATTCTATAATTAAAGTATTATATTAATAAAAGTTAAAAATTTTAGAAAGAGTTTAACATGTTAGGAATGATATCACAAGTTCCAAGTGTGGTTAGGAACATGTAACAAAAAATATTTGAAAATTTGATTTCTGAAAATGAAAAATTGAAGGTGATAAGTGATTTGGGGAGAAAAAAAATTGAAATTAAAAATAATTTTTTCAAACTATTGTTAATGTTTGAAGACCCATGGAAGACGATAATTTTAATTTTTTTTAAAAGAAGTGCCTGTAGTTTTTCACAATTCAGTTCCATAAAATAGACCACTAATTTATGTACATAATTTAATGATTTTTAATCTTGTATTACATTTATTTATCAATAAAAACTACCATTAAATGTTTAATTTTATAAAGGATTCCACAATCTCGTGTTCTTGTTCACTCAGAATTTTTTATTTCGGGTTTCATCCATAGATAGATACCACTGATACAACCTCTATCTTTTATCACAATATTGTATTATAATCTACCTTCACTAACTAATCTCATATTTATTGTGATAACACAAAATGATTTTATGGTTATCTTCTCAAATATTTTATCATGCATCTTTTTTCTTTATTAACCTGTCAAATTTTTACTTTTTTATTTATGGATTTTGATTATATTTTTTGGATGTTTTTTTAGAAATAATTCCATTCTTACTCTTTTTTTTATACCTATTGAGTTTTATTCATCTATAATAATTACCACCACCATATATCAATGTTTCCAAATTTGGAACTATGTATTTTGTAGCACCCATCAAGTCACATGTGTGTATGTTTTTTTATATTTTTTTAATTATATATTTATTTTGTTCTCAACAGTTAGAGGTATAAAATATTTCATACAATGTAGAATAATAGTGTTTTCATTATTATTACACGGTTAATTCTAACTTTGTATCCAAATCATGCATTAGGGGTGTTCCTTTTTTAGGGGGTTTTGTAGTTAGTACAATGTTATCAAAACCATATAGGAACTCCATGTAACAATATGGATTAGTTTGACTCATGAGGTTGACTCATGGTGTTGGAGCATTATTATTAAAAAATGTGTATTGAGCCCTAATAAATAACTCATGTATGAGGGGGTTCATTCTAGTGGATCATATTGAGTTATTTAATAGTTAACCTAGCCAATCTGTATACCCATATGGTCTTCCTTGTTTACCGAAAGATGTAAAAATAAGTTCTTACCCTTATCAATGTTAACATTCTATATACCTCAAGAATACTAATATGTTAAATATAATGCATCCTAGTCGTGGAAACCTATTACTTAACCCCTCTAATTGAGATTAAATTTGAGAATGGTATATTTTTTCCTTGTAATCCCATTATTACTCCTTGATTTCATTTACACTGTACTTATTTTATTTATTCTAATATTTTCATAAAGTTATCATTCAATTATAATATATTGTGGATAAATCCATGGTCAGGATGGATTTATAGATTGATTTGTTTAGATTTGTTGGCTTTCATGAATTACTTATTCTGGGTTCTTGTAGTATAAATTAAGGTGAAACATCTCTAATGTATTTGTGGTAGGTATTTCCTTATTAAAAATTTTATTTATAATAAATCATGATGAATTAAAGTCTAATGTTTATTTCACGTTATAATAATTTGGAATATGATATTTATATAATATTGGACAAAATATTTCTATAATTCTGAGGCATAGTACAATATTCATTAAATTTCAATGATGGTTTTATTTAAAATAAATTATTTTTTTACGATATTTTCTTGGATAAAAATTTATAAATATAGGATTGTTATGTTTCGGTAAGTTTTACATCATAAAATGGGGAGTTTTTAGTCTATGGAAGTGTTTTTGTGGCCTCATTAAATGATTATGACTATTATTTCAGATAATTATACATCATATGGATTTTATATTATGTCAGAAATTGTTTTGAATAATTGATTCAATGTTTCTATGTACTAAATTAAATCAAAGGACCCATTTAGCATATTATGAAATAGAATTTCAATGGGTATTACTACAACCCTATTGGGGAATATTAGTTATATTATTTCATGTTTGTAGATATTTTCTTATTTATTGATAATTGATTGATTTTGGTTTATATAAGAAGGAGATAATCATTAAAGGGGGTGCTATAGGTGTGATGGAGTGTTCATATAGTGATATGTTAGTTTTATTGTTCTATTTATCTTGTTATTGAAAGATAAGGAAAGTGTTCTACCTAAATTATCTAATATCATGGTGGACCAAGGGTTAATAAGTAGGAAATCAAAAGAAAAGTGTTATGATAGTTGAAATTATGCACTAAATATTCTCACATAGTTGAGATTCACCATGGATTTTTGGAGTACCCATAAGGAGGGTATTGAGAACCATTAGAGATAGGAGTTATTGCATCATAAACCATGTGTACATATGTTCTTACCAAGGCATATTTATATATTATCCTATTAGTCCCGAAGGTGATTCCCCATGATGAGTATTATGTGTTTTTGTTTTTAATGGATTATTTATCTTATAAGTTACATGATTTTAGGATTTATCCATACACTTGATATAAAGATTGATCTATTTATGTGATTCATGTTATAAAATTAAACTTTTATTTAATTACTTACCTTTATATTTTATTGTCCTTGGAGATCATTTGTGGGGTTGTTTCATCACATTGATCATATTCAGAGGAGTGTGTAATGGTTTTAAATAAAAAAAGGTGGTGATTTTTTATAAACTCTAATGTATTGATAAAAAATTTATGATATATATTTTGTCACTTTTTTAAGTGCCACGATTTTCATAAGTATATTTTATAAAGAAAACATGAATTTATGATAAGAGTTTTCAAAATGATATGTATTTCATAATGGAATCATGGATGTATTTATTGTTTTAATATCATGGAAATTTTACTAAACTTCATTATTACTCATTATGATCAAACTAGTTTTATTTTTTTCTATCACACAATTATTGACATGGAATCTTGGTGGTTTCTTTCATTGAATTGGATCTCACCCTATATAATCCCCATGGTGGTTATGTAGTCATATTTTTTTTATAAATTTGGGATGTTTTAGGCTTCCATGTTGGCCTCTAATTTGTAAGAGGATCGATTTTGATACTCAATTGAATAATATAGTCACATGGTGGTAGCTTGTTAAGTATCTCTAGATTGTTTGTGTATTTCTGGAAATTTTCACATTGGCCATTTCATCTTTATTTGTTTCAGTTTATTCCACTTCATTGATTCTAAATATTGAATATATCTTTGTAAATTTTTCATTTTAATTTATTTTTAAAATATTAATATTATATATATATGTTGTGCCTCCATTGGTTAGATAATATTTTAGAGTTTTAGATTTTTATTACATGACTATCAAATATATATATTCTTCATGTTCGATTCCCAAAAAGAACCCATGTTATATATTTTTGGAATTTGTGTTTGAAATCATTCATGATGGTCGTTTCATTGTACACTAAAAACATTTTAGGAACCTATTTTCATTGGTGACATTCTATTTGGCTTATAGTGGTGAGGTATGGATGATGGGGTTGTGAAAACTAGGCATATTTTTTGGATAATAGAAACCTATAACTGTATTTATTTCGGGGTTTAGTGTCAGAGTATTGATGAGACTCTTAGAGCATGAGAAGTATGTACGAGTGAATGTTTAGACAATTCTTCATTGTGTCAAGCCTCTATTTTCAATGGGTAGTTGAGAAATGTGTTTTGAATATATCATTTATAACTAGTTTTTATTAATATGATTTTATATTTTTTTAGTGATAGGTGAATTTGGAAGATAGTAATAATTTTTTTACGAATTACTAGTTTTGTGTTGAAATAATGGAAATCTAAGGGTATATGGTCAGAATGAATGGCCTTTCAAACTATGATCATATATAGTAAACATTTTTGGATGACATATATTGGCACCCACACATTTATCATAATGTCAAACAAAGTATAGGATTAAACTAGTGCTAGTATTATAAGCCTAAAAACATTTTTTAGCCTTTTCATATCTAAGATAACACTTGTGGATATTGTTACATGTTTATGACAAAATAAGTGGGTTATTTATTTATTTAAATTTATTAAAAAAATAACTTAATGTATTGGAAGTAAGAAATTATTAGGGGTTTTATGTTCTAAAATAATAATTATTACTAATTTTAAAAATATAATTAGTGATTTAAAATTATAATAAAAATATTATAATGTTGAACTCCACATTTTTTGTAACTTTATTCTTATTTTCATAAATGTGTTTTAATGATTCTATTAGGTTATTTTAAATAAAAATATGATGTTTTTTATATTTTTTATGTAAATGTGTTCCTTTATTGTTCGTTTTATGGTATGTATCGACATGTATATTTAAATCATATAATGAAATTAAATAAATTATGATTCATACTTTTTTTTATCATTTTTCATAAATACATGGATTTTATTTGTATTAGTATTTAAAGTTGTTTTTGGGATGTTTTAGAATATTATAGAAAATAAATTATTAATAAGTCTAGATATTAATTCATCAAAAATTAACATTTAAGATAGTCACCCTATAGATCTTGTATTTTTATTATTTGTCTCCAACTCTACCTAGAATACTAATAGAGTAGCCTTATTTTGTTTATCTCAAATCATGGATCATATATTGTAATTTTTAAATCGATATCTACTGGTCTTATATAGTGATCAAGGACCTTATTTGGTTTTTTTGTAGCTAGGTATTGTCAAATAAATCATCTATTCTCAATAAACACTTGAAAAGTATACGGTAAAGTAAAACAATGTCTTATTTAAAGTATCTGGCCTTGAGTAGTGAATGGTCATTTTCCATGACCAACCATTTAAAATAATTTTTGGGAACCATTCAAGGATTTATTCATACAATTTTATTATCCTGAATAGGTGAGGATAGTTATGTCATGAAAAATATTAGTTGTTTATCAAGGTAATTTGAAGTTTCCCATGATAAACATATATAAATAATTCAATGTAACCATGGTTTAATTATTACATACCACAAATAATCCTGCAATGTAAGGACCTAATGGATTAGTTTCTTGAGGGATAGAAACATAATAAAACTTATTTCATAAGATGATAAAATTTCTCCATAAAATAGACCCCCTCATAGATATTCCATTATACATAATTATCTAGAAAACCTTGAATAGGGAAGACATAAGAAGGGTAAACATATCGAAATTACATTAATGTATAAATTATAGGAATACGAGAAAACATGATCAGGGGAGAAGTATCATATTAAAAAGAATATAGGAAAATAATAGTTTTCACAAGTTTTCATAGAACTACATGTAATCTAAAATGAATAAACTTATTCCACATTAATTGAGAGTGAGACAATTAACATGACTATTTCCCTCGGAATTCGGGGATGACCTCCTAGATGGGAGATTCAAACGTTCCGATCGGTTTCTAACGGGTTTGTTCGTAGAACCGGAAACATCTAATGATTCCACATCCATTTGGACCTACTTTCAAAAGGTAGGCGCTCATTAGCTTGTGGACTGATGAGGCTTAAGAATTTACATTGGTCGAGAGGATGGGAGGTCAGACTCATCACACCTTTTTGAGGGGAATTATTGTCTATTATGGGACTCTCTTTATAGATTTAAGTTATGTTCGTGAATCCTTATTACATTACCAAGTATAAAATGAGATTTCCTTCAGTTTTGACAATCAATGACTAAATATGTAAGAAATTTAGAGAATATTTTATATGTATTTGAGGTTATTCATCAATAGAGAATAATCTATATCTATTTAGAGATTCTTGGTCAATGGTATCCTTCAAAAAACATTTATATAAAAGTTTATTGGTCATTATGATGACCAGGATGGTTTTAAGGCCACTCAGTGGGGCACTTTATGTTTATTGTCATTCAGAAGGACATGAATTATTTCAGAGTTGGGATCAAACCTGTAGATGGGCTACCAATGTATCCTTTGTTTTGGAAAAGGAATCATAACCCACATAGTTCGAATAAGGGAGTATAACGTTAATGATTGATGGTTCAAAGAAGGATTTCATAATTACCTTTACCCCTTAAGCTCACGTGAGTCATTCTCGGTTTGAGAAACAAGAGGTATTGGTAATAAAATAGACAATTGGGCCATGAAAGATGTAATCATAAGAAATGGTTTGGGGCTTATGTATGTATGACTGCCCAGAAAAATGAAGGTTAGGATTTACTTTAGGGAGAAAATCCAGGAACAGGGTCCATAAAGGTATATGTGCTTCATAGAGATTTGAATACTCTAACTTGGGACGTATTCCTGAAAAGGAAACCCAAATTAGGAGAGGATTGATAACTGGGTTTTACTCCTGAGATGGAATCCAAGATCAAACGTAAATTAGGACTGGTTAAAGAGAAATTAAGGGACTTGGGGCTTACTCCTGAAAAGGAAGCCCAAAATTTATGACTGGGACTTATTCCTAAAAAGGAGGCCTAGGTTAGGGGACTAGGGGCTTACTCCTAAAAAGGAGATCCAAAATTATGACTGGGACTTATTTTTGAAAAGAAGACCCACGTTAAGGGATTATTACTAGGACTTATTCCTGAAAAGGAGGCCCAGGTTAAAGGATTATGACTAAGACATATTCCTGAAAAGGAGGCCCAGGTTAAGGGATTATGACTAGGACTTATTCCTGAAAAGGAGGCCCAGGTTAAGGGTTAAGGTTAGGGGCTTACTCCTGAGGAGGATGCCCAAATTAGAGGACTTATGACTGGGGATTATTCCTGAAAAGGAGACCCAGGTTAAGGATTCTCTCATCTTAAAGGATGAGGTTGAATGAATGAACTCTCCATATTTAGTGACATACAGATATTTAAATCACTAGGTTTTGAGAGATATTCCACAGAATTCCTTTCAGATAAGGAAGTCAAATCAAGAAATCATGCCATAAATGTCTTTAAAGAGTGTCTTGAAGACTGAATCTTAAATAGGAAAGGAGTAATGGCTTAAGAAGGGTAAAATGGGCAAGATGGGTACCCAAAAAGGAAGGGGCATGCAAGTCTTGGAAGACGCGCAAGTATTGCGTGGGCATGCAAGTATTGGTCGCGCAGGTATATCTACGCGACATGTGTGGGGTACATGCGCGATGTTCAACCATCATTGAAATACTTGGGTGACTCTTTATTAAAGCCTTTAGAATCCTCTTGAGTTTCTTCCAGAAAAGAGACGCGCAAGTTCTATCGTAGGAGTAAGGCGGTGCGCAAGTGTAACCACTTCCCTTAAGTGCTGGCCACTCAGGCGCACAAGTGTTGATGAGTTTCAACACTTAGGCCTTCCTCCATCTCTTTAGATCTTCCGTTCTAGGTAAGAAATTACCTTAGAAGTGTTCCGGAAGCATTGAGAAGAGACTTGGGTGTCGGGAGCTTCAATCCGAGTTTCTGGAAAAAGATATTTTTTGAATGCGGGGCCCACATGGTCTATTTATAGGCAGGAGAAGATCCCAGGAGGTTACCGGGCGGTTATCAATTAGGTCGCGCAAGTCACCTGCGCGCCAAGGTGCGTCGTGCAAGTCCACTTGCGCGACCATGAGGAAACTTGCGCGGCCTATGGGAAAAGTTTTCTTTTTTCATCCCTTTGTCGATTTTTGATGTTTCTTCAAAGGATGAATCACTTTGGACTAAGTTATTTCCCTTTTTTCAGTCGTTAGACTCTGTGATGGAAAGGAGTGTCAACAAAAGTCCCCCCTCAGAGTTGGATCTGGAGAGAAAAGAGGATTTGACTCTGAGGTGAAAATAAAAACAAGAAATCTGGCAGTTTAAAGTCATGCATGTCGGACATAAAGGGGATAATGTTTAAGGTCGAAATAGCTTTGACCAAAATGGATTAGAATTGACTCAATTCCTTGACAACTCATCTGAAAACATAGTACCATACTCAAGTATGAGGGAAAATATGTAAGCTATGACTTAAGAATATTTGAATCTGAGGAATGATATGAAAGAGAGCTAAAAGGAATTAGAAGAAGTAGTTTCCAAGAATGAAGTTAATATTATTTAACAAAACCCGTTAGGGGATTGAATTATGCAGGGCCACCTAAGGGCATTGGCTGCATGGTCAAATAAATAGCATCTTTCGGCTGACAAGTCTGTTATGTGGACTGTTTATGCAAGGCCACCTTTGGGCACGTGATGCATAGTCAGTCAAAAGAACTCTCAGAAATTTACTTTCCTAGTGATAAAAGCCAGTGAAAGTTTATGGAGATTCAAATTTTCTAAAGTATAGAGTTTGTTGTATAGAAAGAGGTACTTGAATATGGAGAAGATATTTCCGAACAAGAATATCGAAGAATTGAATAAATATCACTCCTATGAAGGTCTGACCCAAACGTAGGGAAAGAGAATATGGAGAGTATAAACCATAGATTTGAATACTTTCAGATCATGAAAAAGGACATGGGACAAATATGTTAAGGATGGTTATTTTTCTGCAGATCCCTACATACTGTCATTTAAGACAAATAAGGACAAAAGAGAAATTCTTCCCAAGAATGAAGTTACCATTATCCAACAAACCCATTAGGGGGTTGAATTATGAAGGGCCACCTAAGGACATTGGCTGCATAGTAAAATAAATAGTATCCTTCGGCTGACAAGTCTGTTATGTAGACTGTTTATGCAAGGCCACCTATGGGCACGTACTACATAGTCAGGCAAAAGAATTCTCAGAAGTTTGACATTTTTGTGACTAAAAGTCATGAAAAGGGTTATGAATATCTGAAAATATTAAAGGTTAGTATTATAACACATAAATATGGGTGTTGTCCAATGTATATAGAAATACATAGGTCAATGATAACCATAAGCATGTTGTGGCTGGGTCCTGAATTGAAATTTTGGACTTCACTACGTATCTCATAAGAATGAGAATCAAGCCATACGTAGTTCTTGAAATGCAGTTTAACGTCGTGCAGGACGAAAGTATGAGAGATCTTAGTTTAGGGTCATAGAGTTTGGACCATAATAATGAATACACAGTGTGTGTTTTCATGAGTACTTTTCATCCAAGGGACTGAAAGTGAAATTTGGGGTTAGGCCCAAAAGACTTGGGGCTGGATTCGAGGGATACTCAAACGTTCCTACGTATCCCATAAGGATGGGAATCAAGCCTACGTAGTTCTAGAAATACCCTTTGTACAAATTTGGTTCGTACATGTAAAGAGTGAAAGGGGACTTTAGTGCAATGATGGTTTAACCCGAGATAAAAAGTTTAGGCATTACCATGTATGCACGTAGTCTTTTGAAATGAAACATGATTGAAAAATCAATGTAAATAATGGTTCCCTCTCAAATGAGGAAATCAAAGAGTATTGTAGTTTATTGTCATACCGGACAAAAGTGTTGTATAGTTTAATGTCGTATAACAAGGACGAATGTGAACCAATGTAAAGATATTGATTCTAGGGGCGGTTTCACGAATCAACATCATATGAGATGGCGGTGAACTGATGTGAAGAGATTGGTTTTGGGATTGAACCTTGGGAGGTTGCCTACATACCCACCCTGGAAGGAAAGGATCAAATTCTGTGTAGTTCAATTAAAGAATGAATTAATGATCAAGTTGTTCTTGGGGAAACTGACCTAAAAAATGTTGTTGGGACTTTCACATGGTTAGCGGCCCAAAGAGAGTGTTATGGTTGAGGTTTTCTCTAAGCTCACGTGAGTCATACTCGTTGTGAGAAACCAGAGGTAGCAACAAACATAACGTTGCACAGTTTAATGTCATGTAGCAGGGAAAATATGAAGGGACTATGCAGTTTAAAGTCTTGCAGTTAGGACTATTGGTGCTGCACAGTTTAGTGTAATGTAGCAGGTAAAAAGTACAGTTTAATGTCATGTAGGACGTATCACGAACTTTCTGTACAGTTTAGCATCATGTAGTTAGGACGATGGGGACAATACAGTTTAACATCATGTTCGACGAAAGGGGGGGGGGGACTATGCAGTTTAATGTCATGCAGTGAGGACAATAGAGTGCACCATTTTAATGTCATGTTGGACGCATTGGGGATTTTTTCCACAATTTAACGTCATGTTGGACGAAAAAGGGACGATACAGTTTAGCATCATGTTGGACGAAAGTGCGAATAGTTTAAGGACATATGCATAGACCGTGGATGGTGCAGTTTAAGGTCATACAGGACCTTTGATGCTTATGTAGTTTAACGTCTTTCCAGATGTAAGGAACTTTTATACAGTTTAGCGTCATGTAGTTAGGACATCACAATTTAACGTCTTGTTGGACGAAAGGGACTTGAAAACAGTTTAGGGTCATATGCATGGACCGTTGAAGATGCATTTTAAGGACATACATGACCTAGTTGCAGTTTAACGTCATACTGGACCATTTAGGGAATTTTGTTTTCATAGTTTAACGTCATGTGGGACGAAGTTGTAGTTTAAGGTCATATTGGACCATTGTTGTATAGTTTAACGTCATATAGTAAGGGCGAACTGGTGCCGCACAGTTTAGTGTCATGTTGCAGGGACATATTGTGAATAGTTTAAGGTCATACTGGACCAAGGGGGAGTTTATGGTCATACTGGACCATTGCTGTATAGTTTAACGTCATATAGCAAGGACGAACTGGTGCCGCACAGTTTAGTGTCATGTTGCGGGGACATCTTGTGAATAGTTTAAGGTCATACTGGACCAAGGAAGAGTTTAAGGTCATACTGGACCATTGCTGTATAGTTTAACGTCATATAGCAAGGACGAACTGGTGCCGCACAGTTTAGTGTCATGTTGCGGGGACATCTTGTGAATCGTTTAAGGTTATACTAGACCAAGGAGGAGTTTAAGGTCATACTGGACCATTGTTGTATAGTTTAACGTCATATAGCAAGGATGAACAGGTTCCGCACCGTTTAGTGTCATGTTGCGGGGACATCTTGTGAATATTTTGTAGTTTATACAAAATATTTCTTCAAAAATCTGGCATTAGTTGGAGTAGTAATGAGTTCTCCATCCATCGAGATTAATGAATAAGCTCCATTGGAGTAGACCCTATGTATTGAATAAGGTCCTTCCCATTTTGGCTCAAACATGGGAGGTTTCTTTCCTGGTATCATTGGAGTTCTGATAACTAATACCAATTCTCCCTGAATGAATGAACAAAGATGGACTTTTTTGTTAAAATCTCGTGCTATTCGATTCTGATATATTTCCAAGTGGTGCAAAGTGCACAATCATTTCTCATCTAACCGTTCCAATTCATTCAATCGCTTTTGGGATTCCTCATCTCTAGATAACTGATCACAAATGGCTACTCTGAGTGAGGGAAATTGAATTTCAATTGGCAAGACTGCTTCTATTCCATGTACCAACTAATATGGAGTTGACCGCGTTGCATTGCGGGTGGTAGTTCGATAAGCCCATAAATCATGAAAGAGTTTATCAGGCCATGACCTCTTATATTTATCCTCCATCTTTTGAAGTATATTTGAAAAAGTATTCTTAAAGGCTTCTATTTGGCCATTGTCCGCCGCATGATACCGAGATGAATGGTTGGATTTAATGTTGTATTCTTGATATAATTTCTTCACCTTAGAAGAACAGAAGATGGTGTCGTTGTCTGTCAATATGGTATGAGGGACACCAAATCTAGTAATGATGTTAGACTTGATGAAGCTAACAATTCATTTAGAACTGAATTCTTTGAGAGGTACTACCTCTGCCCATTTGGAAAAGAAATCAGTATCAGTAAGAATGTACTTAAACTGCTTGGTCGTAGCTGAAGGGTAAGGTCCCACCACATCCATTCCCCATGTGGAAAATGGCCACGAGTATTTAGTTGTATGAAGAAACTCTGGAGGTTGATGAATGAAGTTGGCATGTACCTGACATGAATGACACTTCTTTGTGAAATTAACACAATCTTGTATCATTGAAGGCCAAAAGTATCCAAGCCTTCGAATTTGATCAGACAATCTATGTCCAGACTGGTGGGCACCACAGACTCCTGCATGCACTTCTTTCATGACAGCCATTGTCTCTTCACCATCAATGCACCTGAAGAGAACTCCATCAAAACCACATTTGTAGATAATTTTCTCTAGGTGGTTTGGGATATCATAAAGAGTAAAATTGACCACATGTCGACAGATTTGTTCTTTATCGGCTCTATCAGGTTGAAGTGTTCCATTTTAAAGGTATTCCCGGATAGGTGACATCCATCCTGTAGTATGACCACACGGTTCTGGAATGGGACTAATTTCATTAATTTCCTCTGTTCTGGCTTGAACATAAGGTGAAATTGCATGATGGAGGGCAATACTGATGGTTGTCTCGTCCCGATTTGGATCTGCTAGAGCTGTGGCTATATTAGCCAGCGCATCAGCTTGAGCATTTTATGATCTTAGGACATAAGAAAATGTCGGTTCTGAAGGGAATTCCACCATTAACTCTCTGACGTAATCATACAAAGGGATTAATTCTTCTTTTCTGATGGCATAATCCCCATTGACTTGTTTGATTACTAGGTTTGAATCACCTTTCACCTTTAAGTGATTCACTTGTGCTTGAAGCGCTAACTCCAAGCCTGTGATAAGAGCTTGGTATTCGGATTCATTATTGGTACCACCTTCACAAAATAAAAAGGAATAAGGTAACACTTCCTTATCTGGAGAAATGATTACAATTCCTAAACCAACTTTGTTGAATTTAGGATTTTCCATTTTCTTCCCTGTTGGACTTCTGGAAGCACCATCAAAATACATTTCCCATGTTTGAGGACTCTCTTGAATAGAGAAAACTTCCTCATCAGGGAGTTCAATATCTGAAGATGTGTCTTCTACTGAAGGATGTTCAGCTAGGAAATCAGCCAGAGATTGGCCTTTTATTGCCTTTTGAGATACATAATGAATGTCGAACTGCTGCAAAATAACTGCCCACCTTGCTAGAGGTCCTGTAAGAATTGGACGACTAAGGTTGAATTTGAGCGGATTATTGCGAGATACCAATTGAACCTCAGGATGTTGCAGGTAGTGTCTCAGTTTCTGAACTGCAAAGATTAATGCCAGGAAGCACTTCTCAATACTTGAATACCGGGTTTCTGCTTCAAGCATAGTTCTACTGAGATAGTAGAGGCTATTTTCATTCCCAGCATCATTATTTTGAGAAAGAAAGGCACCCAATGATCGCTCTAGAGCTGTCACATAGAGGATAAGTGGTCTTCCTTCAACAGGTGGCATGAGTACTGGTGGACTTAAGAGGTATTTCTTGAGAACATCAAACGCTTCTTGACATTCTTCAGTCCACTGGTAAGTGACTCCTTTTTTCAATAATTTGGTAAAGGGTAAACATTTGCCTGCCAAATTGGCGATAAAATGCCGAATATAGGCTAAGTGTCCTTGAAGTCCTCTTAATTCTTTCAAATTCTGAGGAGGTGACATACCATGGATTGACTTGGTATTCTCATGATCGACTTCAATACCACGATGGCGTACAACAAAGCCGAGTAATTTTTCTTGAGGTTACCCCAAAAGCACATTTTAAGGGGTTCATCTTCAAATTATGTTGTCGAAGCTTGTGGAATATTACTTCCAAATCAGCCAAGTGATTAGAAAGTTGTTTGTATTTAACCACAAAATCGTCTACATAGCATTCAAAAAACTTCCCTAAGAATGGTTTGAAGATACGATGCATGGAGCGTTGATATGTTGCACCTGCATTCTTTAAACCAAAGGGCATCACCCGGTAACAAAACACAACTTGAGGGGCTCTGAAGGCTGTAGATTCCTCATCTTCTGGGGCCATTCGGATCTGATTATATCAGTAATATCCTTCCATGAAGGAAAGTACTTCATAGACAGCCATCGCATCAATTAAGAGTTCTGTAATCGGAACTGGGAAATCATCTTTAGGACAATACCGATTAGGATCTCTGAAATCGATGCAAACCCTAATTTGTCTATTCTTCTTCTTTGCAGGGACAATATTAGCCAACCACTTGGGATACTGAAATTCTCTGATGAATTTATCTTTGATAAGCTTATCCACTTCAGCTTCAATTTTGGAAGCATAAGTTGGGTGTGTTATTCTCGCGGCTTGCTTAAATCCTCGATGTTCTTTTGGTAAACCCAAATGATGAGTAGTAACATCAGGATCAAGCCCAGGCATTTCGGTATAGTTCCAAGAAAAAATATCTTTATTTTTCTTTAGAAAAGAAATATACATCTCTTTCTCTTCAAGGGTCATGGCCGCACTAATTAAAGTGGGGCGTGGATCTTTCTCTGTACCCAAATTTATTTCTCTGAGTTCATCCACAGTGGTAGAGATACCCTCTTCAAATACTGGAGGAGCATCTCTAAGATCTTCCTCTTCCTCTTCATCATGTGCTATTTCTTTTGTTTCTACTTGCATAGTAGATGACAAAACAAAATTATCATGATCAGAAGAGATGTCAAAATTTGCACATTTTGAAGCAGAAGCTTCCATTTCCGACCCTATTGACGATAAAGGGCCTTCTTTGGGACATAAAGAGGAGATGATGGAATGAGAATTGACATCATTATTCACCTCTGATATTTCTATAACTTCTTCTGGCCTGATTGGAGAACTATAGACCTGTTGGATTTCAGCAGATGAAATGAAAACGTCACTACTTGTGTTTTCATCACTGTTTGGTGGGTTACCAATTTCTCCCATGTTGTCTGGCTCAATTGTCGTAATTGACATTATGGATCTTTCCATAAGATTATTTTGATTTGGGCCTATTTTTTCAATTTTACTGATAGGTAACACATAATCTATACTCACATGTGTAAATGGATTTATTGGAATCTTCTCCAAACCATATTGAGCATTAACTTTGGTAATTTCCTTTATTGTAGATTTCTCTCTTCCCTTCATGTGATAAAATTATGCCTCAATGTATTGAGACTCACATGTCTTGAACGGGGCCTTATCACCATATAATATTCCAACATGACCATTGAAACAGTATTTGAGACATTGATGATATGATGAAGGGATAGTCGCATGCTGATGTAGCCAGGGTCTTCCAAGAAAGATGTTGAAAGTTGAGTCTTGATCAACAATCATGAAATCCGAATTGGATACAAAATCTCCAAACTGAGTTCTGAGTGTAACTTCGCCCAGTGGTTCTTGTTCATTTTTATCATATCCTTGTAACATCATGGTAGAAGGAGATAAATCAGATTCCGTGAGGCCCAATCGACGAAGTGTACGAATGGGAATGAGGTTGACTCCTGAACCATTGTCAATGAAAACACTTCGGATATCTACACCATTAACTTTTCCAGATAAGTACAGAGGTTTTATGTGCCCATGCACAACATCATCTTCATCTTTATCAGTAAAATATATCACTACATGGCATTCTGCAGCATTATTCTCTATGTGATATACTTCAGCTGCAGCTATTTCAGCTTCAAATTCCTGAGGACTTGACAAAGCTTCGATGAGTGTTTCCTGAAGATCTTTTGACAGATTCAAAGCATCCAAAATTGATAACTTGGATGGTACTTGGGCCAAGTGTTTCAATATATCATACTTTTGATCAAGAGGTCTGCGTTTCCCAACAGGAATATGCGGTTTAGCAGGTACCTTGGAAGCAGATGCTTTGGAAGCTGATGCACCTTGTATTGGGATAGAAGTTGGCAACATCCTTGGTTTTTGAAGATTAAACCGATTAGATCCATTTACATTCTGAGATAAAGAAGATTGAACCTTCAATCGATCTTCTAAAATAACTGTGCCAAGACTAAGTTCGCTATTAGCAGAAGAACCTGCTTGTTCTTTTTGAGCTCGCTGAAGGGATCTACCACGAGTTTCTACTGCATACACAGTGCTAGCAGAGGTAGAATTGGAGTAGTGGCTTCGGAAAGATCCATGTCTTCCCCTGTAACCTAAACCTCTGGAAATTCCTCGGATTCCCTTATTTGATACAGGGAATTCAGGCTCATCAAAATTAAAATTATGACTAGAATACGGATCTGTTAATTGAATCATATTAACAGAACCGAAGATTAACTCTTCGTCTAATAAAGACTCTGCCTGACTAGCCTGTTTAGGCTGTTCTGTTTGATGGGGCGGTGCCCGTGGCTTTGAAGTAGATGGCATAAAGTCTGCCAGAGTCAAAGACAATTTAGGATTTGACACATACTCATCTTCTTCTGATTCTTTTTCCTTCTTTGAATCAAACCATTTCTTTGAGGACTTTCCCTCTGACGAAGAGGGTTTTACCGCAATATTCATCTAAGAAGATACAATTGGTTTCTTTAATTGTGTTCGCAAAATGGCATGAGTCCGATTGATTGTATTTATGACCATCCAATCATCATACTTCTGTGCATTTTTGCTTTTGAATTCTTTCCATTCTCCTTCCTCCTCTGGAACTGTAGTAGTAACACATGCTACCTGAGTCGAAGAACCTTTCAACTTGACTTGTCCCAATTCAACCATCTTTTGCAGGAGGTATTTGAAGACAAAACACTCCTGGATGGGATGCCCCAACATTTGATGAAAGGGAAAATAATTCGGACGGTCTTCATCTCCTTCTTTGTTTGGCCTCTTGGGCACTGGTAATTGAACCAAATTATTTTCCAAAGTTGAAATGAAGTAACCAGGAACTTGCTAATTTTGGAAAGAGTATGTTTTACTCTTCAAATCCTCAAATTGTTTTCATCGTTGATCTCTTTGATTAATTGGACGAAATGGCCTTTGTTGTTGGAATTCAGGAGGCAGAGCCCTTTGAGAAGATGAAGGTTTTGAAGTAGAAATAGGTACAGGCGCTTGTTTAAGCATAACTGTAGCAGTTTCCTCTTTACCCATTCTCCTTCCCAGAGTTGATGGAATTACACGAGATTTAGCCTTATCCTATATAAGGGAATCTTCAATCTGCTGAGCGATTGAAGTAAGGTCTCGATACCCTCCTGTGTATTTCATAGGGATCAATGGCGTGCGTAATTCATCATACAAATTTGCCACACAGATTGGCAATAGCTCTTCCTGAGGGAGTGCTAAACTCAGGGAATATGTTAATCCCTTCCAGCGAGCAATGAAATCAGAGACTCTTTCATTATCCCTTTGCTTTCAGTTTGTAAGATCGAAAACTGTCGTTTTTGGCAAAGTTGAGCTAAAATTAAGAAGGAATTTTTGGCGAAGATCCTCCCATCTGATAATTGACCAGGATTGCAAGCTTGTATACAAGACAAAAGCTGGTCCTTGCAAGGTTCGCATGAAGCATCCGAGTTTCACTGCTTCTTGATGCTCTGGAGTTCCCATCATAGGATCACAACAAGACACGTAATGCGTCAAATTTTGTTCAGGGTCTCCTGATCCATTTAAAGTATGGAAAACAGGGTTTCCAAAACTGGATGGTGGAGAAATTTAATCTACCCATTCAGGATAAACTTTCTTTTCTGCTTGAACTTGCGCCCATTTCCCTTCCATATTTTCTAACTGAGTTGTTAATGAATCAATATTAGTTATTAACTTTTGAGAAACATTAGGTTGAATTTGGTCTTGGGTAGGTGCAATGAATGGAGCTTGGACAGATGTGGTGATTGGTGCTGCAACTGGTGGTAGCACTGTCAACCGTTGTTGCGTTTGACCCATAGGATTAGACCTCTGAGGGTGTACTGATAAAGGAGGATATTCCTGATCCATCTCAGTAGCTGCAACAAATTCCTTCGGCTGTCGGACTTCAGCATTCTTAAGAAGAAGACTACTATGAAGTAGTTCTGCATTCAACCTTCTTAATTCTTTCATTTCTTCCTCCTGTTGTGTAAACCTTTGCTCTAATGAGAGAGATTGACCTTCTCCAGAAGAAGGATATGTAACCTGATTCTTTTCCCTCCCTTTGTTGGATACTTTTTGGAGAGAAGGAAGTGGATTACCTAGGTTCTGAGTAATCCTTTGACTTCGTGTACGCACACCTTCTTCATTTGTATCGGTGCGTACATATTCTTGAGCAGGACGCTCTTCATCTGAGTCCCCTGAGTGAGTCTCCACTGGTGTATTAGCAACAACGGCATTGATGACATTGATTGATGCATAATGCATCAAATCCCTTCTATCAACATTTCTATGATATTGTCTTCTTTCATGTCTTTGATGAGAAATTTCCTTTTGTTGATTTAATCCTTTAGGAACTTCTTGATGAGCTATAACTTGGAGGGAATCTCCTGATAATTTGTCTCTTCATTCCTCTTGGGGCTTCTTCCCCAATAGAGAAAAGACCGATATTTTCTGAGAAGGGGATTGATGATTTGAAAGAGTCCCCAGTCTCGTAAACTGGGGACGTTCCTACTGCTTCCGCTCAACTCCTCGAATCCCATTTGTTGACTCTGAGGGTTGGGTTAAAGGAGTCCCTAGTCTGGAAAGCTGGGGTGGCTCTTGAAATACTATGTCTGAGACCTTCTTAAAAGATCTCTTGATATTGTGAATCTTAGTTCGGAAATTAGCTGGATGCATTAACCTGTATCCACTTTTATCACCTGGTTTAACAGACTATTGGATGATTTCCGAAACTTCTGTCATTTGATGATGTGTTTTCTCCATACGAGAGGCTTGTGCAATATTCTCGCCTGCTTGATGTAGGATCAATTCAAAAACTTATTCTCTATATGCTTGATTTTGAGAGGAACTAGTTGAATCCTGTTCTTGAGCAAGCTTTTGATTATGAACAAAGCCCATTGACTATGGCCGGCCATGGGAAATAACATTGCATGAGACCATTTTCGACGGGCTTTGCTGACTGGAAAGCACTGTGAAATGTAGTGCTCCGTGAACAACCCATCCTCTGATATGAACACCAGATGGAGCATTGGCAATTAACTGACGCAATTTTCTTAGCGCGCCAAGGCATGAATGTTGAAGGGTTCTCTGTTTCTTTTCAGCATTCGGATACCGAGAGACTGATAGAGATGCCAAATCAATCTGACGTTGTAGCCATTATATTATCTTAAGATGATTTTCATATTCATCATAAGATAATACCTTCTTCATCAATTGAAAAATAGTTTTCCATATGTTGAGACGAATATCATGGATTCCATCTTCCATCAACATATTTGGAACGTCATACTGGGAGTCAGCCAAAGGCCAAAACATGACTGGTACCTCATTTTTCGCCAGTTTTTCCTCATGTTCAGTGTTTCCTCTTCATCATTAAATGAAGATTCTTCTACCTTTTTTGACCAGAGTTGGTGTTTCCTTGTTGCTTCATCGGATTCAACAATATTGGTAGAGAGATCATTGATCAAACTAGAAGATTCATGACTTAGGGGTGGTTCGGAGAATGACCTACACCCTGGGCTATCTTCTGATTGAGAAAGTATTTCACTTGCTAGAGATAAAGAATCAGACATGACTGCTTTCTCATTTGCAAGTGCCTCAAGATAAGAGGGCTTTCTCGGCACTACATTGTCCACTGGAGTATTTTCCAGGCAATGTGAATCACTACTGAAGAGAGGACTTTCGTCGCGAAATTCATAATCATGGGGAGGACCACCATAATGGGTTACAGAAAAAGATGAGATCTCTTGCTCCTTGGTCTTCTGACCACACAGAGGGTTCCTGTGGCTCTCATCTGAAGATGAAACTTCAAGATTGACCGAATTGTCACGAAACAAGCCTTCATGAGGAAGTGTCTGTTGAAGACCTTCAGAATTAATGTTCCCGTTATTGCGAACTGAGGCAGTAGAATCTTGAATTCCAACAGATAGATGTCTAAGGGCTTCAAGAACTCCAGCATCGAGCAAGGCCTTGTTACAGATTGGCCTTTGGTCTCCAGACTGTGCTGGGAGGATCTTTTTCTTAGATGCCTTCTTACTTGCTTTGGAAACCACTTGTTGAGGAAAGTGGTTGCTCTGAGCAGGTGTATGTGCCTGATCAGGAAAGGTGGTCAGGTTAGGATGATGATCTCCACTCAAATCAGGTGTATGTTCCTGACTTGGTTGTCCGTATGATATGGGGGAGTATGCCCCATAACCCTCTTGGACTGGAAAAGATGTGTGTGTCTGTTCCAGAGTGAATCGTTGATGTGTCACTCCACTGCTAGGGATAGATTTATGTGTCTTTCCCTAAGATGATGCTGAAGCTGTTATGATATCCTGGAAAGCATCCAGAATATGAGCAGGAATTTGCTTCTGCTCTTTCACCATTGACAAAGTATGCTTGGTGACTTCAGCTGCCAGAACGGGGATATACGTTCATTCCGGGCTTGGAGTAGGAGTATGTTCCTGCTCATGTCCTCCTTTTCCTGTCAGTGAATCCTGACAGTACTCATGTTTGGAGTCAGAGAGTTGAGTCTTCCTTCTGTTTGTCGTCGGAGCTTTCCGACTGACTTCTCTGTGCGCTACCAAGCGAGACTGTTGGTAGGCTTGATTAGTACTAGAAAGTGTATGTGCCTGCTGATTACACTTCGCCAAACGCGGTTGACGAGATCCATCATATGTAGTCAGGCGAGTCTGCTGACTAACTGATGATGTATATGCAGGTGTATGTTCCTACCTATAGTACTCCGCCGGAATTGCCTGGTGGGATTGGCTTGATGCTGCCAGACGAGTCTGCTGGACAACGGAATTAAAACGGACAGGTGTGTGTGCTTGCTCGTTGTTCTCTACCAAGTTAGGTTGGTAGACTTCTCCGGAGATGGAAGGGATGAAAACCTTCCCATTGTTAACCGGATTCCGTCTCTGGCGGTTCGTCTTGCCTGCTAGGGTTCGAGGAACCTGAGCCGAATGCCTGGAGTCGGTACCCTCACCATGTTCAGGGCACACTGCCGCACGAGTCTGGCGGCGATTGTTGATGGGATCCCTCGGGAAGGACTCTTGCCTTTTTGAATTAAGGCCCTGAGGGACCTTCTCATTCACTTCCTCAGAGTAAGGGAGCGAATGGAAATTGTGTTCCAGGGATAACGACCCGAAACGGTTGGAGATGGTAGTCAGCACCGCCTGCCTCTTGATCATTGGTCGTCGTTGTCCGGACGACCAGTGTGAGTTGTTCACTTGGAGGGCCTGTCGGGCAGCCTCCAGAGTTGGGATGGTACCGTGTTGACGGTACTCCTTAACCAGCGCATTTGATACCCAGCGTTGAAGACGCTGAGTGTGATATCATCCTCAGAGCGGATGACGATCCAGTAGGAATAGCAGCAGTGGTATTTGCAGCAGCAGTATTCACAGGTGTGATTTTGAGAGCAGCCATTATGAAAATACAGAAGATCTTGGAAAAGAGTGCCTGTTTGATATAACAGATGTAATCAAGATAAATTCAGTTACTTCATCCTTTGGATGAGCACACATGTCAATGATTGTTTTTGTTATCCCTCTTATTTTGTTTTAAATAGGGTCTTAACAAATAGGTAAAATATCATTTTAACTTGGTTAAGGATTCACGTCGGGTTCACCATTTTTTGTTTCCCTCAGAATTTGGGGATGACCTCCTGGATGGGAGATTCAAACGTTCTGATCGGTTTCTAACAGGTTTGTTCATAGAACTGGAAACATCCAATGATTCTACATCCATTTGGACCTACTTTCCAAAGGTAGGCACTCATTAGCTTGTGGACTGATGAGGCTTAGGAATTTTCATTGGTCAAGAGGATGGGAGGTCGGACTCATCACACCTTTTTAATGGGAATTATTGTCTATTCCGGGACTCTCTTTATAGATTTAAGTTATGTTCATGAATCCTTATTACATTACCAAATATAAAATGAGCTTTCCTTCTGTTTTGACAATCAATGATTAAATATGTAAGAAATTTAGAGAATATTTTATATGTATTTGAGGTTCTTCATCAATAGAGAATCATATATATCTATTTAGAGATTCTTGGTCAATGGTATCCTTCAAAAAACATTTATATAAAAGTTTCTTGGTCATTATGATGACCAGGATGGTTTTAATGCCACTCAGTGGGGCACTTGAAGTTTATTGTCATTCAGAAGGACATGAATTATTTCAGAGTTGGGATTGAACCCGTAGATGGGCTACCTACGTATCCTTTGTTTTGAAAAAGGAATCAGAACCCACGTAGTTCGAATAAGGGATTATAATGTTTATGATTGATCGCTCAAAGAAGGATGTCATAATTAATTTTACCGTCTAAGCTCACATGAGTCATGCTCGGTGTGAGAAACAAGAGGTATTGGTAATAAGATAGACAATTGGGCCATGAAAGATGTAATCATAAGAAATGGTCTGGGGCATATGTATGTATGACTGCCCAGATAAATGAAGGTTAGGATTTACTTTAGGGAGAAAATCCAGGAACAGGGTCCATAAAGGTATATGTGCTTCATGGAGATTTGAATACTCTAACTTGGGACTTATTCCTAAAATGGAAACCCAAATTATGAGAGGATTGATAATTGGGTTTTACTCTTGAGAAGGAATCCCAGATCAAACATAAATTAGGACTGGTTGAAGAGAAATTAAGGGACTTTGGGCTTAATCCTGAAAAGGAAGCCCAAAATTTATGACTGGGACTTATTCCTAAAAAGGAGGCCCAGGTTAGGGGACTTGGGGCTTACTCCTGAAAAGGAGACCCAAAATTATGACTGGGACTTATTCCTGAAAAGAAGACCCAGGTTAAGGGATTATGTCTAGGACTTATTCCTGAAAAGGATGCCCAGGTTAAGGGATTATGATTAGGACTTATTCCTGAAAAGGAGGCCCGGGTTAAGGGATTATGACTAGGACTTATTCCTAAAAAGGAGGCCCAGGTTAAGGATTAAGGTTTGGGGCTTACTCCTGAGGAGGATGCCAAAATTAGAGGACTTATGACTGGGGATTATTCCTGAAAAGGATACCCAGGTTAAGGATTCTCTCATCTTAATGGATGAGGTTGAATGAATGAAATCTCCATATTTAGTGACATAAAGATATTTAAATCACTAGGTTTTGAGAGATATTCCACAAAATTCCTTTCAAATAAGGAAGTCAAATCAAGAAATCATGCCATAAATGGATTTGAAGAGTGTCTTGAAGACTGAATCTTAAATAGGAAAGGAGTAATGGCTTAAGAAGGGTAAAATGGGAAAGTTGGGTACCCCAAAATGAAGGGGCGCGCAAGTCTTGGAAGACGCGCAAGTATTGCGTGGGCGCGCAAGTATATCTGCGCGACATGTGTGGGGTACTTGCGCGATGTTCAACCATCATTGAAATACTTGGGTGACTCTTTATTAAACCCTTTAGAATCCTCTTGAGGTTCTTCCAGAAAAGAGACGCGCAAGTTCTATCGAAGGAGTAAGGCGGCGCGCAAGTGTGACCACTTCCATTAAGGGCTGGCCACTCAGGCGCGCAAGTGTTGATGAGTTTCAACACTTAGGCCTTCCTCTCTCTCTTTAGATCATCCGTTCTAGGTAAGAAATTACCTTAGAAGTGTTCCAGAAGCTTTGAGAAGAGACTTGGGCGTCGGGAGCTTCAATCCGAGTTTCTGGAAAAAGATCTTTTTTGAATGCGGGGCCCACATGGTCTATTTATAGGCAGGAGAATACCCCAGGCGGTTATCGATTAGGTCGCGCAAGTCACTTGCGCGCCAAGGTGCGTCGTGCAAGTCAACTTGTGTGACCATGAGGAAACTTGCGCGGCCTATGGGCAAAGTTTTCTTTGTTCATCCCTTTGACGATTTTTGATGTTTCTTCAAAGGATGAATCACTTTGGACTAAGGTATTTCCCTTTTTTCAGTCATTAGACTCTGTGACGGAAAGGAGCGTCAACAATGACCCAAGGGGAATAATCATAGGAATAAAAAATAATGTCATTAAACAATTCATATTGAGTAAATAGGATGCAAAAAATAAGCATAGAAAATCTTATGAACCAAGCATCCCACATCAAATTCATTGAACGACTAGTGAACCAAGCATCATTCATCACATTTACCAAAAAAATTGAACTATGTTTTCTGCATCATGTTCACACAAATGTTTTGAACATAGATGTGGGGACCCAACTCCAGAAAACAAGATGTCGATGCCTCCTGAACATGATGTGTAGTTTTGAAATAAAAATATGAACCGAGAGAACACATCACGTCCCATAAAAAGTAACGTGTTCGGTTCTAGCTCTTGGAAACCAGCAACTTTGGGGATGTTTCATATGATAAAAGAAGTTACCTGAAAAATTTAAATCAAAACATAGGGTGAGCATAATAATTCCCAGTAAGGATTTTTACAATAATCCAATGTAACTTTTGAAAACATTCATTAAAACTCTCCATAGAACATTCTCTTAAGGAAAATTGTAACACATGTAACATAACATAATAGTGCTCAATCAATATTTTCAACGAATACATGAATCAATCCTGACATTTTTCAAAGGAGTAATAAATGTCATCCTAAACCAGTGTGACATATGATTATTTAAGTACAAATTAAACAGTTATGATTAATACATAATCAGTGTTGCGCTTGAAGGAAACAACTTCAATTCATATGTTGGTTACTATCTTACTGAGTGATAAACACAAATCATGCAGTAACCCTTTACTTTTGACATCAATATGAACTTGATTAAAAAACATAGGGAAAAGAGTAGTGAATGAATAGGAATGTCATTCTGAAAAGAACTTGTAACTTAACATGAATATATGGCTTCGACATTTCATTTAGAAATTCATGAATATATCACCAAGTCCATCCCCAAGGTTTCATGAAATTATCAAGGTTATTCACCAAGGTATCATAAAACTTGTCATCGCTAGAGGTTGATTCTTTACCCAATGCATTGGAGCGCTCTCAGGACTCACCCTTAATATATATTTGCTTACATGTGAGCCACATTCACAAAACTCTACTTAAAGGAGGTTGTATATTCAAGATGTCCCATACCACCTTGAATAATTCATTCATTTTCATATTACCCAAGGTGTCCCATACCACTTTGGGTAACTTGATTCTTGGATAATTATTATGATGTGTCATATGCATGTTGGATGATCAATGATATGGACAAGGAAAACCCATTATACAATTGGTCTACAAACACATGACATGACAGATAACATTACAAACATGGAATAATTAATCAAAAGAAGTAATGGTTTAGTAAAAATTTTATGTACAAAAGACAATTACTAAACCACATCAAATGGTAGATGAAAAGCGGTTGTTACATGAAATAATAAAGTGATACTCTTTAAAATTCTTGCTTCATGGAAATTAAATACATAGATACTTGTAATTAAATATTCTTATAAACATGGCACTGAACATGAAAATATGCTAAATCATAAATGTGATTAACATACAATAATAATTGTATCAAATTCATTATGTGTTAGAATTTCATACGAGCATAACACTAATTAAAAATCCATTTATTTTCTAATACATTTGGGTCAAGTCGGAGTATATACCTTTGACATTCAATGCGGTTAATAATATTGAACTTACATTAACAAATCCCATTAGTGTACACTTAGATACAAAAATACAAAATAGCAAAGGAAAACACTAAAATCCTACATGTATTAAAATATTAACAACCCTTACTTGAAATTAGGGTTTCAAATATAAATCATTAAAACACATACATAAATTATGATATATACAAGAAGTGTATATATGGGTTTTCTCATAAATTAATCATGGTCAACTAAATCTCTTAAAATCGGAAAACCTCTAACCCTCAATCATTTATTTGGCAGGAACCAAACCATATAGGGTTTATTATATATATATGAAACCATATTTACATAAATTTAAGAAAACTGGTATATTAAACTATAACGTAACTATACATAAACCAGAATCTTAATTCGCACCTAGAAAATTATTTAAGGGTTATTATTCAAGTATTAAAAATAATAAATGATTTTATTGGAAAACATATATGTATAAATAATTATACACATAATAATACAAATTTATAGAAAGATTTTTTCACATATAAAATAGACTCGAAACAAACTTTATAAGTGTATAAATCTCAGTATATGATGTTGATTATTTGTAACCCTTAACAAAATAGTTTGGATTGGTATTATATATATATATGTAAATACACCCAATTATAAACATGTATAATTTCAGTTTTTCTTAATGAAACATTTTGAAAGAAACCCTACATAGTCTAAATGATTAATTTCCCATAACCACACATCAAATAACTCCATGAAAAAACCTTATTACATGGAGGGTTTTAGAAGTATATATGTGTATATAATTATATTGAAAAACTTTATAAACATGATATAAAAATAGAGTTTGTAAAAAAAGAATAACTGAAAGTAAATCATTATTCATGTATAAATTTCATAAACAATAATCTGGAAAACATTCACGGAGAGGCTCGATGTAGAAACATGTTTGTATATACCTATATTTATATATTTGTATATAGTATATTAATCTTATATATAGAACCACTTATTTTAGGTTTTTTTTGTAAAACTAAAAACTTTAAAATAGAACCCTTACATTTGTATCCATGCAGGTAAGCACCCTTAAAACCTTCTATTTAAAATGATGGGTTTTCATGATATGTATATACATGTAAACATAAACCATATGTATACATATATATACCAAGGTATAAGGATGGGTTTGGAAAAAACATGAAAATACAGCACCCTTATAGTGACTGCAGATGATGATCAGATCAAAGGGAACTCGCTGGTTTGCTGGGGAGATCGAGAGGAGTTCGAGAGCAAGAGGAAGTCCGTGAGGGGGAGGGGTTTAAGTAGAGGCCTAAGTGCACATAATGAGACTCGAACCAAGAGGTAGTCTGGTATGAGGGGGACAAGAATACAGTTCCCTAGGAGGTGGGGTGTGCAAGAGTCAAGGGGAGAAGTGGAAATGAGGGCGACAATGGCATCCTCGGGTGAACCAGAGCACTCGAGCGGATTGCGACGTGAGGAAGAAGAAGAAAATGAACGAACATCTTGGATTGATCAAGATAGATCGAATGGTTGTGAGTGAAGTGAGAGATGAGACCACGATATTTAAATGAATCGACGACTAGGATTTAATAGTTTATGGATAAGATGGTTACGGTGAGATGCGGGTGTTCGCGCAGCTTCGATCGCGCGGACAGTTCCGATCAATTGCAAGATGCGATGAATGACTCGGATCGCGCGACACCGGAAATTCAGCATCCCACATTGAAATGAAACAAAGAAGGGGCACAACTTATAAGCCAGAGCGCGTTGCTCTCATGGCAATGACACAAGCGCCCACTCTATGAGGCCTTATACACTGGCCCCTGTGGGCCTTGGCCAAACCTCACGTACCGCGGGCCGCGGGCCATAGACATGGGCCCACGCGCGACCTGGCCGAAGCTCTGCTCGGCTCATAATAAGCTAAGTCGCACCAAGCGTGCACTACTCAGGAGCCTGTGACCCTGATGGCCACTACCTCAACAGTCATTGGGACTTGGTCTTGGCCTTGAGGGATGCCCCCGGCTGGCCGGGTCCCTCTAAGTTTTTATTAAAACTTTATTTGAGAAAAATTGAAATGTCAGAAAATATGGAAACAGAATGGTTTAATTTAAAAAATATATGAAATACTAATAGTTAAAAATTAAATTTTTATAAACATGTATGAGTTTTAAGAACTTACATCTTTTAAAATCTAAAATCCAATTTATAACCTACTCTACCATTTCATTTAAAAGATAAATAGTTTTCCCTAATTATAAAAACATAGTTTTAAAGATCTAACAAAATATATTTTTCAATAATAATTAAAGGTATATGATTATAATATACTTTTTAAACATGACATTCGAAGCATTTAGAAGGTGCTAAAATACTCGGTTTTAATCCATTTGGATTTTGTAAAATCAATTAGGTTCCTTTATAAGAGTAATCTTTTATTTTAAAATTATGATATTTGAAAATATAATTCAAATCATTTGAACATTTTAACATACTTGAAATAGCATAAGGTTATATAAACCATGTTTTTATAAAAAGATAATCTTTAAAAACCCAACGGTTATATATATTTAACAGTCATAATTTCTAGAGGACTCCTATAAAAATAGCGGGGTAGGGTGTTTCAAACTCAAGGTAACCAAAGAAGATGGTTCTCCCAATCACACTGATGATCAACATAGTATTCGTGATTATAGTGGTGATGCTTTTTGCTTTAGATGACTCGAAATATCTCGTTTGCATACTGGGCCTCATTGTGGTGATTGGGGGAATTCCAGTAGTTCTAAAAGGGTTTTTAATAGGTATTTTTGGTTAGTGTGATTACTCTTTTCATCTCAGTGTATTGTAAACGCTATGATGTTCTTAATTAAATAAAAGACTTATGTTTAACATTTAAATTTTTGTTTGGTTTCAAAAAAAGTGTATTCATAGTATCATTATTATAAGATACCCAAAATTCGGGGTGTTACATTATTCCCCCCTTCAGAAAATGGTGCCCTCGCATTTTAATTCACAAACGTTCTCTGATGTTCTCACCATAACCCGCATCGTAGAGGATACTCATGTGCGTTCAATGGAAAACCAAAATTGGTTCTCAACTCCTCTAGTTCCCTAATCTAGATACACTTCGGGCAGAAGGGGTTGAACTCGTGCACCGAACAATCGAGCTTCCAGTGGGAGGCTCGAACGGTTCAATGTTTGGAAATGTCCATATGGACCAAAATACGAAGAACTCGCTGAATTATGAATCTTTCAAGAACATCTATGTTATAGACGTTGTCGTATAGGCTAACGCTGAGGAGTTGGTACATGTAGGTCGCACAACTGTTTCTGTCTAAATCACCCTATTGAAATGTTACTATGGCCGTGTAGTTCTTGCCTAGGGTGAAACACACGAAGGGCCCTTCATGGTATTTTACTCTCTTCTTACGCTCAGCCAATTGTGCTAAGCCTATGTGGTAGAAGATGGAATCATTCCCTTGATAGGTGCGGAGAATCTCCAGACCATTTTTTACCTCAATCAATTTCTTGCACGTTCCTCAGAGGATTGCGAAGGGATTATACCCATCTTCATAGGTTTTGATTGTGATAATCTCTAGGATCTCAGTAATAAGAGATAACATGTGGGTTTGTCCTTCCATCTTAAAGTTTAAGACATGAGTTCAATCACATGACATCCATCCAAAAGTATAAACAAAGTAAAGACAGGTATGGAAAAAAAATATTTCAATAAAACATAATTTTATCACTAAACATAAGTGCCTGAGTTTCCCCTAATGACCTACTACACAAACTCCACACAGAGAAAAAAAAATTCTTATCTCCTCAAACTAAAAACAGGCTAAGCATTCCGGGTTAAACTCATGGGGGCACCTGTGACGTCTCTTGAGTATAGAATGAGGGGTATGAAGTTGGGAGACTTCAAAATACACTTTTTTTCTACAAGACAGTTGGGTGGACTCATCTTCTAACATTAAGATGTCCAAAAAATGGCCCAAGAAGACGTATTTCAAGATTTGACAAATATAGGCCGCTCGGAGGTCACCGACGACAGCAGTTTCTTGAAAAGTGTTGAGGGCCATAAAGTCAAAGTCCTCACCTACCATTAACTCCTAGAAAAGTACATCATGGTACCTTCCCCGACGTACATAGGAGGGGAATCGGGTCATAATCATAAGGAGGTAATCCAATCCTAACCCCCAGTGTAGTCGAAGCACCCGTGGTGAGTTTGACACATCGTACAGGTGTTTGCATATCATGAAGATATGGGCATAGTTTAGAAAAGTCTCTTGGCTATCAAAAGACACAATGGTATCTAGGGCCACATTGGGGGGACAAAAAATATTAGTAACTTCATTTTACATATGAAAATTATGAAAACTCCTTTTTAGTAATGCTGAAGTATATTTTTATTTGTTTCAGTTATAGCTTTCCAGAGTTATCCAAACCGAACCCTCTGATACAAACTATGGGAACCCGACTCCGGAAAACCAGGAGTGGGTTCCTCTTAAACGTGATGTTTCATTTTGAAATAAAAACATGCACTGATAAACACACATCACGTCCCATACAGAGGATCGAGTTTGATTCAGGCTCTGGGAAATCGGCAACTTCAGGGATGTTTCATATGATAAAATCTGTTACCTGAAAATTATAAATCAAAACGTTGGTTGACCATAAGAATTCCCAGTAAGGGGTTTTAAAATATAACAAAGTAACTTTTGAAGTAATTCTTTAAAAATACCCATAGAACCTTCTATTAAGTAAAAATATAACACATGTTACATAACATAAAAGTGCTCAATCAAGAATTTCAAGGAATACATGAATCAATTATGACATTTTTCAAAGGAGTAATAAAGTTCATCCTAAACAAGTATGATATATGATTTTTTAAGCACAAATTAAAAAGTTAAGAGTGATACATAATAAGATTTTTGTGTAAAGAAATCAACTTCAATTAATAAATTGGTTACTATCGTACTGGTTGATAAACACAAATCATGCCCTAAAACATTACTTGTGACATCAAGGTGAACTTGATAAAAAAACCTAGGGATAAGAGTAGTGAAAGAATAGGAATATCATTTTGAAAAGAACCCGTAACATAACTTGAATATGTGTCTTCAACATTTCATTTAGACATTCATGAACATATCACCAAGGTCCCTCCCCAAGGTGTCATGAAATTACCAAGGTTATTCACTAAGGTATCGTAAAACTTGTCATCTCTAGAGATTGATTCTTTAACCAATGAATTGGAGGGCTATGAGGGCGCACCCTTAATATGTCTTCACTTACATGTGAGCCATATAGACCATACATTACTTAAATGGGGTTGTATATTCAAGATGTCCCATACCACCTTGAATAATTCATTCATTTTCATATTACCCAAGGTGTCCCATACCACATTTGATAATTTGATTCTTGTTTCATTATTATGATGTGTCATATGCATGTAGGATGATCTATCAAATGGAAAAGGAAAAACGATTATAAAATTGGTCTAAAAACACATGACATGATAGATAACATTACAAACATGGGTTAATTAATCTATAGAAGGCATAGTTTAGTAAACATTATTTGTAGAATGGAAAATTACTAAACCACATCAAATGGTAGATGAAAAGGGGTTGTTACATGAAATGATAAAGTGATACTCTTTAAAATTATTACTTCATGGATATAAATTACATAGATATTTTTTATTAAATATTCTTATAAACATGGAAATTAACATGAAAATAGGCTAAATCATAAACGTGATTAACCTACAGTAAAAATTGTTGAAAATTCATTATGTGTTAAAATTTCATATGAGCATAACATGATTTACAAATCTGTTTATTTTCTAATACATTTGGGTCATGTTAGAGTATATCCCTTTCACATTAAACGTGGTTAATAATACTAAAATTACTTTAATCAATCCCATTAGAGTACACTTAGATACAATAATACAAAATAGCATAGAAAAACACTAAAATCCTATATTTATTAAAATATTAACAACCATTACTTGAAATTAGGGTTTCAAATATAAATCTTAAAAATGCATACATACATAACGATATATACACAAGTGTATCTATGGGTTTTCTCATAAATTAATCATGGTTTACTAAATCTCTTAAAATCTGAAAACCTATAACCCTCAATCATTAATTTGGAAAGAACCAAACCATATTGGGTTTATTATATATATATGAAACCATATTTACATCAATTTATGAAAACTGATATTTTAGACTATAACATAACTATACATAAACCAAAAGCCTAATTATCACCTAGAATATTATTTAACTGTTAGTATTCAAATCTTAAAAAACAAAAATGATTGTATTGGAAAACATATATGTATAAATAATTCTACACATAGTAATACAAAGTTTATAAAAATATTTTTGCACATATAAAATAGATTCGAAAAATACATTATAAGTATATAAACCTCTGTATATCATGCTGATTATTTGGAACCATTAATAAAATATTCTGGATTGGGATTATATATATATGAAAATACGCCTGATTATACACATGTATATTTTGGGTTTTTCTTAATGAAACATTTATTAAGAAACCATACATAGTCAAAACGATTACTTACCCCTAACTACATATCAAAGAACTCCCTGGAAAAACTTATTACATGGAGGGTTTTCTAATTATTAATGTGTGTATATATATATATTGAAAAAATTTATAAACATGATATAAAAATAGGGTTTCTAAAAAATAATAACCGAAAGTAAATCATTATTCACGTATAAACTTCATAAACAATAATCTGGAAAACATTCACGGAGAAGCTCGAAGTAGAAACATGTTTGTATATACATATATTTTTATATGTTAATATTGTATATTAATCGTATATACAGAACCTCTCATTTTAGGTTTTTTTGTAAAACTAAAACCTTCAAAATAGAACCCTTACATTTGTAGCCATGCAGGTAATCACCTTAGAAACCCTCTATCTAAAACGAAGGGTTTGAATTGTATATATATACATATAAACATAAATTGTATGTATACATATATATATACCGAGGTGGAAGGATGGGTTTGGAAAAAACATGAAAATACTACACCCTTACAGTGACTGCAGAGGATTATCGGATAAAAGGGAACTCGCTGGTAATCTAGGGAGATCAACAGGAGTTCGGGAGCAAGAGGAATTCCTCGAGGGTGAGGGGTTTAAGTATAGGCTTCAGTACACTTAATGAGACTTGACCCAAGAGGTAGGACCATACGAGGGGGATGAGACTATAGTGCCCTAGGTGGTGGGGTGTGCAAAAGTCAAGGGGATCATTGGAAATGAGAGTAACATTGGCATCCTCAGGTGAACTAGAGCACTGGAGTGGATTGCGGCGTGAGGAAGAAGAAGAAAATGAACGAATATCTTGGATTGATCAAGCCCGGTCGAATGGATGGGAGTGAATTGAGATATGGGACCATGGTATTTAAAAGAATCGATGGCCTAGATTTAATCGTTTAAGGATCAGAGGGTTACGGTGAGACGCGGGTGTTCACGCAGCATCGATCACGCGGATGGTTTCAATTGATTACGAGATGCGATGAACGGATCAGATCGCACGAAACCGGAAATTCAGTGTCCCACATTGAAGAAAAACAAATAAGGGGTGCAGATTATAAGCCAGAGTGAGTTGTTCTCATGGAAATGATACAAGAACCCACTCCATGGGGCCTTATACATGGGCCTCTATGAGACTTGGCCAAACCTCACGCACCGCGTGCCACGAGCCTTAGACATGGGCCCATGCGCGACCTGGCCGAAGCTCTGCTCGGCACATAATAAGCTGGGCCGCACCAAGAATCCACTACTCGGGAGCCTATGACCCTGATGGCTGCTGCCTCAGGTTTCACTGGGACTCGTTCTTGGCCATGAGGGCATGGCCCCAGGGCTTCCCTCGGCTGGTCGGGTCCCTCTAAGTTTTTAATAAAAATTTATTTGAGAAAAATAAAAATGTTAGAAAATTTGGAAACATAATAGTTTCATTTAAAAAAATATTCAATACTAATAGTTAAAAATTGAATTTGTATAAACTTTTATTAGTTTTAAGAACTTATAACTTTTAAAATCTAAAATATAATTTATAACATAGTCTACCATTTGATTTAAATGATAAATAGTTTTTCCTAATTCAAAATACATAGTTTTAAAATCTAACAAAATATATTTTTCAATAATCATTAATGGTATATGATTATCAGATACTATTTAAATATAACATTAAAAACATTTATAAGGTGCTAAAATAATAGGTTTTCAACCATTTATATTTTGTAAAATAAATTAGGTTCCTTACATAGAGTAATATTTTTTTAAAATTATGATATTTGAAAATATAATTCAAATCTATTGAACATTTTAACATACTTGAAAAAACATAAGGTTGTAGAAACCAAGTTTTTATAAAAAGATACTCCTTAAAAACCCAATGGTCATATATATATATATAACGATCATAATTTCTAAAGGAACCCTATAAAAACAGCGGGGTAGGGTGTTTCAAACTCAAGGTAACCAAAGAAGATGGTTCTCCCAATCCCACTGATGATCAGCACAATATTCATGATTACAGTGGTGATGTTTTTTTTCATTAGTTGACTAAAAGGATCTCCTTTACATACTGGTCCTCATTGTGTTGATTGGGGGTCTTACAGTAGTTTTAATAGGGTTTTTAATAGGTATTTTTGGTTATTGTGATTACTCTTTTCATTTCAGTGTATTTTAAATGCTACAATGTTCTTAATTAAATAAAGAGCCTTTTGTTTGTCCTTTAAATTTTTGTTTGATTAAGAGGACTTCAACAAAAGTGTATGCATAGTATCATTATTATAAGATACTCAAAATTTGGGGGGTTATAATAGAATTCTTCATAACATTTATATATCTAAATATTGACTAAATTTTCTGACTATATCGTCAAAGATTATACAAATGAACATTGATCCCTACATCACATTCACATAACCATTCATTATATTATGTGATATGAAACTATAACCAGTGCATTTTATGGGGATATTATACCTCACTCATCCATAATCCATACATATTTTTTCCACATTAAATCAACCATATCACATATTATAAAGAACTAAGAGAAAGAAAAAATTATCTTGTAAATTTTGTAAATGTTATCACCAAAATGGAAATCAAATTATTAATGGTTTATTACCATTTCTCAATCACTCAAAAATAGTTGTCCATAAGATATTTTATAGGGTGATTGGGAAAAATTATTTTCATGGAGAAAAATCGAATAATTATAAAGTGGAAAACAAATTTGATTCCTTAAAATATTTTTTAAAACATATTTCTAATTATAGTAAAATAATATGTTCTGCCTCAAAATCACAAGTCATTTTTCATAAAAGGAGAAGTAAACACTTTTAAAAATCATTACATATTAAATTAATATTAAATAACAGATCCTTAAAAAAATATAAATACATCTTGTAGCTATGAAATCTCTCTAAAATATTTTACTTTTAAAATAAATATCAAATAGTTGAGTCTTAAAAAAGATATAAATACATTAAATAAGTGATAAGAAAACATTTTGAAAACATTAAAATTTAAACAAATATATACAAATTAAAACTTTAATAATATATAATTATTATATAATGTATATGTGTAGTGGAAGATTAAACATTTTTATTAAGAAAATATGGAAATCCATTTTAATATTTTTATATACCATTGTTGAAAACTCACATTAGGAAAAGAGGTGAAAAAATGTCCCTTTCAAAAGTGGTCATGAAAAAAGGAAGGTAAGATGTATAAATATATATTTGGGTTTCAAAATAAGAAGAAAATATATTTTTTGGAATAAATAACATGGAAATGGGGGGAAATTTATCTTTAATAGATACAAAATTTTTCCTTATAAACCATTCACTTTTACGAGACTGAATTCCCTTGAGAAAATATCATTTAGTTAAAATCATCATTTTAAATAGAGATAAAATATGAAATATATTAGGAAATTGGAATTATAATAATATATTAACCTTTGAGGAATTATTCTAAAGGAATATTATTTTATCTCAAAGAATGAAATTTTATATAAATCTAGTCCCTTATGGATATCATAATTTATAAAGAAAGTGACATTTAGAAGGGGTTTTATATGGTGGATATGTAAATAAATAGAATAAATAAATATAAAATAAAACATAATAGAATATAAGAGAATAATATACCCAAATTATGTAAAATAAGATCATTAAGAACAATCATAACTCCATAAAGGTGACTTAAGTTATGAAAACCATTACACCATCCTTATATTATCAACTAAAAACCAATAAAAGGTATAACATGGGATGGATTTTAAATTCCACCAGATTACATAAAATTTAATGAAAAAATAAATCCATGCTCATTATATACACTATAAAAATATATGCATGAAAAATACCAATCACGTATCAATGAAATGAAATTGAGATCCAAGAACACATACCTTAGGTCATGATTCGCTATGTTCATGTGGATAACATATAGATAAACCAAATTAGGTTTATTATAAACATTATTAATAAAATTTTACATCTTTATTTTTTCTTCTATTGTATATTAATTATCATATGTTCTTTATTTATTAAATAGTTTTTTCTTGTGACATTTTCTTGAGGTGGTTCAATGGATTTATTTAAAACATCCACAGTATATTGATCATGGTAAATTATGTTGTAAAATACCTTAAAAATCCCCCTAATAGTTTTTTATTATATATTTCAGTATTATATTATCATAAAATATATACTAATCAAAATTATTTCTGAAATGGACTCAAAACAATATTGTTTCCTCGAGAACTTCATTTAAGGTGTTTAAGTTTACAATGATTGATTATTATTGGTATCACTTATAGAATATCTAATATTATATTTAAATAAAATTAAAATTTTAACATATTTCATTAATATATATATATATATATATTAAATAAAATTTTATATTCATCCAATTGGGAAATAAAAAAATATATCACATGCCATTCATGGAGGCTATTTTCTGAATATACACATGATGACCACTGCAATTTTTGAATGGTTTTGGTGGAATTTAATAAGGGATATTACATTATTATATTAAACATTCAGCATAAAAATAATAATGATTTCATAATTCATTCATTTATTATAATTTGATATAGGGGATAAGAAAGAAAACAATTAAGATTGCATGTTTGAGAACATTAATTCTCCATTTTGAAGATCTCCCATCGATAACTCTTAAAGCTCCATATATTTGACTTTTGGAAATGAATAATGATTCTAGGACATGGGTATAGGGTTTATGTGTTACTAGGGTATAATTTTGATATACATAAGTCTATTTAATGGGTAGATAAAGATGGTGTAATTTATCTCTTTTTATTAGTGATGGAAATGGAACTTCTGTAAATACTCAATAAATATTCAGGGATGGAATTACACTACTAAACAGTCATGGGTAAAAGTGGGAAATATTGATTTTAGTGGTGAGCGATGTTCTACTAAACATTTACCACTCATTTTTATAATTTATTTTTTTCATTTTTCAAGTATTTTACAACTATATTTTTATTTTTTATTGTTTTCATTTTTTCCATGGCAACCAGTTTTTACCTCAAAAATTGAAATTTCATTAAAAATATAATGTAGCCCTTATAATGAATTTTTTATTTTTTCAGACAAATTTTTTGATCTATATAATGTAGTCATATTTTAAATAACAAAAAACAATCTTTTAAATTAAAAAAATAAATATATAGAATTAATGTTGTGCAGAAAAAGTGTACCCTTTGACATTGTGTTTCTTAATTATTATATAATATTAATAACTAATCAACTTATCAGAAATATATTTTTATATATGTCTAAAAATGAAATCTAAATCATTATATAAAATTTAACAATTTAATATATTATATTAAAATTATACAACATTAATAAAATAATTCTTTCTAAATAACCCCTTCACCATTGTCATGGTCATTTACATTAATATAATAAATCAAACACTAATGAATAAAAATTAACTTTGAATCATTATATAATATGAAATTTTTTTTCTAAAATATAAAATCATTTTTTTATATATAATTTCTATTAGTTATGAAAATTAATTTTTATTATTAGTGAAAAAAACAATTTTTAGATAAAAGTATTAATTACATTTCCAAAACAATAAATATGGGATTAAAAAATTAAACATTGTATTTACAAATATACTATTTTAAATTATAGATATATACTTTTATACATTGTTTTTGACGCTTTCGCTGGGGCGCACGCACATCCGTCACGCCGAGGATGCATTGATGTTACCCTGCATTCCCACTTTCCAATGGCGGGCGGCATGCACTCCTTATTCAGGGAAGTATGCTTCTTGATCGAAATGGGATGATGGGATGTTAGTTCTTCATTCCAAGGATTCCTCCTCGAAGCTCGTCACCTAGTCCGGGTCTCCCTCATAAATTTAAAACGTAATTTGTGAAGCTCTTCTCGGCGCCATATCTTCATGGAAACCAGTTAATTATACCGCTTCTTTCAGGACCTTCCAAGGGGTCCGGTCAGGCCAACAACCTTCAGTTTGGAGAGCATCTATGTTGGCGCATCACTGGCGTGTCATGACGCTGGGGATTGGCATGTCTTTCATCTGTCTCTTATTATAGGGATTCTCAAGGGCGAAGAAGCCCGATGAATCCCAAATCAAATGTAGGGAAATGCAAGCCATATGCATGTATTTGTGGTTTTCCTCAGCTTCCCATGTTTAACACTGGGTATGTCATAAGTTTAACATCTAACAGAGATGGATCAGACAGATCGGAACACTAGATAGAGTGGATCAGATTTAAGAACCCCCCTGGAGGGAACAGTGATGTTGGGGCCAGCACGTGGGCGGCTTCCCAAATGCTGTTGAGGGGAACGGAGAATAAAATGTCATGATCCCACTGTGATGTTGCGGACTGGGTAAGAATCAGGATGGATGGTGGCTTTGGGCTAGGTTCTCGAAGATACTTCCTACGTATCTCTATGGCAGGGAATCAAAGTCCGCGTAGTTTGATGATACAGTGGGACACCTGAAGTGGTGACCCATGAGAATGAACGCGTGGATCCAGAGGAAGTGGAACCTCCGGGTTAGGGGATGAGCTTCCCGAGACACGTGGGATCGAGGGAGAGATTAGGATGAGACATTAGTGATGGTCTTGAGACTCGTGGAGGCCTCCTACATATCCCTGTGGCAGGGAATCAAAGTCTTTATAGTTCATGTGGAGGATAAAGTTTAATGTCATGCGGGAGGAGAACGAGTCTTACACTCTGAGGAGGCCCAAGGTGGCGGGGCTTGAACCTTGTGGAGGCTTCCTACGTACCATTCCTTAGTATAGATCAAAGCCCAGTTCGTTCAGGACGGATGGGCCTTACGCTCTGAGACAACCCAAGGTGGTGGGGATTGAACCTCGTGGAGGCTTCCTATGTACCATGCCTTAGCATAGATCAAAGTCCACGTAGTTCGAGTATAGATTTTAACGTCATGCGGGATGAGGGCATGTGAGGCTTACTCTCTAAGGTGGCCTAAGGTATGTCATGGTCGGTGCTCACTCTAAGATCACAAGAGTCATGCTCGGTGTGAGAATCAAGAGGTAGCAGAGAACTGACGATCACATCGCGAAGGATGCGTTCGTGGGAAGTGAAAATGGGATTACGCATTGTGCGGCCCATTGTGTTGGGACTTACTCAGGGATGGAGGACCATGGGAGAAAAAGTGCAGCGGGAGAGGGATTTGGCACCCAGTAAGAGAGGAGGGTCCTCGTTCCCTATCACGCCCTCCACTAGCCTTGGAACCGAGGAAGTGAGGAGGAGTAGGGGTGCTTCCTCCTGGAAGGAAGGATAAGGGCTTACACCAAGGTGGCTTACCTTCCCCACAGACAAACGCCACTCCAATAAATCACCCCCTGTGAGGGATGATCCCATCCCCATGGAGATGAGTGGGCATGGAGAATGTTCGAGGCAGGGGGACCCTGCGTGCGAGGCACGGGGCTAGGTCACAGTTTAATGTCATGTGTTGAGGATGAGGTGCTTGGTAGTTTAATTTCCTACAGCTCGGAAGAGGTGGGATTCTCAGGACCCCTAGGACTGACATAACTGGTACCCTCTACTCCTTGTGGGAGGGGAGGCATCGGCAGGGCCGTACTGAAGGGGTGTCTCGGAACGCACCATCGAGGATTCCACATTAGTGTGGCTATGTGAAGAATCAATATCCTTTAGTGTGCCTATGTGAAGAAGCATGAGTGAGAGTAACATAATGGGAAGGATTGTCCAAGGGACATTGAAGTTACTTTGTACAATCCTAGAAGGTCTTACGGGAAAACCATGTATGATGCGGATTCCCGGGGTGCAGAAGACACCCGTGAATGGAACCCAGAAGGAGGGCATCAGGCATTCACGTAAGAGGGCACCGAGGGAGCACTGAGGTGATGGGCACTGGGATATTGCACTCAACCCTTGGGGCTTGCGCAAAATAAGGGGGAAGGGCGTGAAAAGCCCTGGTTTATCCTGAAATCAGTGTTGCTTGCGCAAAATAGGGAGATGAGATTTTGTGCGCGACCTGAAGGGATTGCGAGAAATGGAAGGGATTGCACGCCAAGGATGGGATTGCGCACAGTGGAAGGGGTGTGCGCACAAAGGAAGGATTGTGTGTAGCTTGGCTGAATTTCATTCCCTATAAAGGTTTGCACACAAGGGGAAATCCCCGAAGGGGTTGGAGTTTATTCTAAGCCATGGGGATCTCAAGCGAAGTTGGATCCAGGGGCGACTTGGCGCGAAGAATAACCATACCTGAAGGCCATATTGCGCGCGCGTGGAATTCCGATTACGTGCATGAGTGGTGGTTCAAATTCTTTAGTCCCGAAAAGGAAGGGTGTCACTGTAACACCCCGAGATTTTATGAAAAATATTCTTTTTAATTTCATTAATATCTGGTGTTGTATGCTACACCAAAAGGAGCTTGAACAACACGCATCCCTGACTTGCCTTGAATTACATGCAATCACGACCTTCCCCGATAGCGTGTGTAGTACGCAATACCAAGTTTCACTAAATGAGATGTTATTATAATATTATTATGAACTAGCCATTATGAATAGTAATACCCACTTTTTGAAATTTTATAAATTTTATCATTCAAAATGGTCTTCATTTTTGGATTTAGAATATCAAAATTATCTTAGGGTGAAATTTTGGTACTTTTTGGATAACTTTCATATTCTGATGAATAGTGAAAATTACTAAATTTTAATTAAAAACAACTTTTTTAATCGAAATAATTAATAGTGATAAATTATTAATTTGATTAGTTTTAAAGTATATTTAGTATATATTTTTACAATTTAATACAATTTTGGTCATTGGATGTAATTTCACATTTAAATCAGACATAAACAAGTGTCAATCTTTTCATAGTTATTATCTCTTAAGAACACGCTATTTGTTTTGACGGCAGGAATTAATTTTTATATTAATTAATGAAACTGATATGTTTTTAATTTGGTAAAATAGACATCATTTTTGAACTCATAATATCAAATATATCTTAGGCCTAATTTTTGGTATTTTTCTTGAAACTTTCATTTTTTGATGAATAGTGAAACCACTAAGTTGTAGTTAAAAAACGGAATTTTTCATAAAACTTAATTTTACCGCTTCTATGAGTGGAATTTAGAAAATCCGAGAGACCCGGTTAATATCAAGGACTATAATGTGGTTCAATGAGATGAAAATAATTTTTTATGTATAGTAACTTTTTACTTTTTTTACCACCATTAAATGTAAATAGGGTAATTAAGGGTAAAAATGATATTATTATTACCCTAACACATGTCCTAATTCTATTGTACAAGTTTAATTCGGCCAAAAACAACCTTAGGAATACAATATGACCATTTAGGCACACTTGGATTAGATTAGGACAATTATTATTAATTTATTTAAAGAAGGGTTAAAATAGTTAAAATCAATGTTTAATAACTAAATAATTTGTAATATAGGGTTATACATAAGATACATTCGACTATAAATATTCCATTGAAGGATAAAAAGATTTCAAATATAATGGTATTTTATTTGTAATTTTTAGACTTAAAATAATTTAATTTATTATGACACAATGATGATGTAGTAAATATCTTATTAATGAAATATTGACATAATTGATGTTATAAATACCCAAATAAATATAATTTGAGACTTTTTATGAATTAAAATAATTTTATATGTTAATATGACATTTTGGTATTTATTTAATTAACTTTATTAGAACAAATCATTCTGTTATTATTTTCAAAAAAAAATCAATTACCAAATAGTGTCAAAATTGACATACAATAGTTTTTAAAACAAATATTATATTATTAATTGTTATTAAATTCCTAAAAACCTAAGGTTCGGCCAAGATACTTATATCATGATAGGTGTTTCATTAATTGACCACTTGGGGGTTTCTTGGATGTATATGGTATGCTTATTAACTATATAATATAAAAATTCAAAGTGACATGGTAAATGTCAATCTAATTAACTAAGAGTTAAAACTAAACGTTATGGTTAATATAATGACCTAAACGTGTCCAAATTCTATTGGATGGGAGGATTTATACCCCTACCCACCTTATATTATAAATAAATCAATTTTGAGCTATTAAAAAATGAATATGGCTTTATAATAAAATAATATTTTTAGTTATTTCCAAAGGTGCCCCTCTCCTCCCTTATAAAAGGGCACCTCCTCCCTCTCTTCCTTACACCACATTGAGCCATCACTCTCAGCCAACCCCTGATAATTTCTCTTCTCCACTTCCCTATAAACACCCTAGAGGTCCTGGTATTCTTTAAAGACCAATTTTAGTGCCCTAAGAGGAGGTCTCAAAGAGGCGCTTCAAAGAAGAGGTAATGTCCGTTACCGATTCTTTCAACTTTATTTCTTATTCCACTTCTTCTTATTAGGTTGTTTCATTATGAAGTAATAACATAAATATCAATCATATACTGATATGTTATTATAAGTATTAAACAACCCTGTTTCACCATCTATCCATCCTACGGAAAACGAAATCACCGCGCATGCGTACGTACGGAATACCATCTCCACGCCGTGGTGTAATCTATTTTCCACCACCACCTTACTTGGATGGGTATAATGGTGTATATAATAACTATATATGATTATTGTAAAGTGATATTGATTCTGTAATAGTATACATACAATCCAATAAAATTCCATGATCATGGGAATGATATCGTCGCTCGTGCGTACGTACGGAATACCGTCTCCACGACGCGATGAGATTCATTCTCAATGATTAACCATTCTTAAATGATTATAAAGTATATATAATAAGTAATCATGAAATAAACGACATAATAATGATACTGGATTTATATATATATATATATATATATTTATTTATTTATGTCATCCAATTAATTCCACTCAATTCAATGAGGAAACTAAATCAACGTTCATGCGTACGTACGGCCTACCGTATCCATGAACGGTGTATTTCTTTCCATTTATCGATCTATTATATATATGTATATTCTGAATATATATTATATATAAATAATGTTTTATATTCTGGAATAAATTAATCATTATCTACGTAATCATATGAATAATTACAAGTCAAAACACGGACGATAAATGAAACAATTTTACCCAAAATGCTCTTTAACATGGAATTTACAGAAGAACGGGTAATATAAAGTCATAATTGAACCATATATGATATCATAACAATGAATATGATTCTGTAATAAGTCAATGACATTATTTAAATCATTATAAATGAGGTTCGGATATGTACGAAGAATATCGGACCTAAGGTAAGGGATAATTTTTCAAATCTCATTTTTATCCGAGATTGCTTATTCGTAAGTATTTACTGGGGTTATTTATATCATCCATGTCCATGTTTTATAAAAGTGTTTTCATGTATTTATAATTTTCTTTTTACCCATTTTTGACTTTTACTACATTGAATGTAAGGAATATTTCTTTTGTTTACGTTACGAGGTACTATTCTGACTTTTCCTGCAAAAGTACGAGAAGAATGTTTTTCTAACTTATACGGAACGAATGGATTTTTATGGTTTTATAAACCCTTATTTTCATGAAACTTCCTCTAAAATATTTCATGAATATTTTAAAAAAATCTCTTTCTTTTAAAATTTCATGACATTTTGTGAATAGAATGTGATTTTGAAGAAGAAAGGATATTTTCCTCACGAATTCATTTCAAGTGTTTTATCAAAACCATTTTTCATCTAAGATGACATTATTTCATATGTGTCTGTTTCAAGTATCATGTATCTATGATTTTCATGGTTTTAATTCTCCTATGATTAAATTATATCCATTTGTTTTATATGGATTATGTTATGATGGGATGATGTTTATGAAACCCATTTTTTTTTGGGTTATGATGAATGTTTTAAGTTTATTTTGTGGAACAAGTAAGAGTGATTTTATTATGAGATGGGTGGGACCTATATCTCCCTCCAATGCATTGGGTAAATATTTATATCTCATGAGATAGACATGGCTGGAACGGTATGTTAATCTGGTTCAGTATTACAGGACTGAAACGAGGAGTGAACTCGATTCAGAAAGGGATTTTGTCCACTAAGATGGTCTTGGAAACAATGCCTTAGCTACTATGGAAATAATTACGTGTTCTTAATGGTTTTTCCACAATTACATGTTTTATTCCCATGCTATTTTATCATGATTAATGTTTCTTTATGATCTATGCCTTACGTACTTCTATGATTTATGTCATTGCTCATGATTTTGATGTTTAAATACTATGTTCTTGTTTTTATGTTCAAATGTATATGGTATGTTTTATTTTATCCATGCTTACCCTTACTGAGCATTTGAGCTCATCCTTTTTATGTTTTATTTTCCCCTAGGATTAAAAGAAAGGTGTTAGGTAAGGAAACAAAAAATGGAATATCTTTATGGGAGATGTTAAAGATCTTTCACCACGATTAGAAGATTACGTTCCATGTTTCCAAAGACACTAAACTATTACGATCCTTGTGTGTCTGTTTTTTTTATGTATTAAGTATTCCACAAAAGTAATGTAATATCTATGTACATCAAGATTCGGGTCTCTACAGTCACATTCTATTTATAGGCATCATACAACATGGAATATAGGGGTGCACGAAATAATTGTGTGATGGAGGCGGCAGTGCGGAAAGCCTACCGCGTGGGGCGGAGGCACGAAATAATTTCGTGTCGGTGCCAGGACACTTCACGAATCTCGGTACTTTCTACGCGGGACAAATTTTTTCAGGCACTTCATCTTTTTTTTCTACCCAACACCTCCGTGCCCTTCGAATCGGGCCTCCGGGTCTGGATATGACTTCTCTTTTTCATTTCAGAAAATTCTCCAACACTTACACACTTTTCAGCGTCAACAAATTCCCCCACTCGGAATTGGATCGGTGAGGGGTCACAATGATTGGATTTTGAGGGAAACGCCAAAATGCAGGGCTTCATGGCCCACCTGCATGCAAAAATTATGAGAGGCATGCAAAACTCAGCCAAGCATGGAATAAGATTTCCCCACGGGCGTGGAACCCAGGATTCACGTATAAAAGCATCCATGGGACCCATTCTCTGTTTTAATTTTCTCATGTGATATTCTTTGAGATCCCGTGCACGAAATTGATTCTTCTCTTGCGCGAAAAACCACTTGACGACACATAATCCCATTGAGATTTGGTGAGATTTTTCATGAAAACTGATGACTTTTCACACCATAGCTGGAAATTTCATGCAGCCCGCTGATTTTTCGTGCCAGTCTCTCAGATTTCGCGCCAAACTCCCAGATTTTGCGCAACACCCCCAAACATAGTTAGAAGAAGATGCCCGCAAAACAGGCTGGTGAGGGGGAGGCGGCTGCCAAATGAGATGAGATGGCTGCGAACTCGGAGGTTTGTGGTGCAAAGAGGGTTGTATCCGATAACCAAACCATCTTCAACATGCTAACCCCCGCCCAGAAAGAGTACGCCTTGTCTAAAAATCCGCGGTTGTGGGACTTCAGCATTCTGGAGGAGGTTCCCCTACCAGGTTTCGAGGTTGGTACACCACGATCATGGGTGACCCGCGAAGACATCCTTCCTCAATACAACATCACCAACAATAGTCTTTTTTCCAGAGAAACAAGGCATATGGACGTCTACATCTTGAATCCTAGGACTAGGAACGTTTCTGGGGTTGATCATGTTGTAGAGAGCTCATCGGCCCTCTATGCGAGCACTTTCCGTCAGAGCATCACTGACGAGACCAAGGGTTGGCTGCAAGACAGGGATCTACAGTCTGGAGGAAACTTCACTAGAGAGAGGGCCTGGGCATACTGGGTTTCCCCACATGTGACAAATTTGGGGTCGAGCTGTGGCACATTAGTTTGTTCGAGGCGGTGTGGACAACGCAGTTCCACTTCTACCAGCAGCTTATGCTTGGGCTGGAGCTATTCACCATGTGGTCCCCTGATACCAACACATTCCTTCTTCACCATTGGGAAGTCGGCATCAGTCTCTGGGATATCCACTACATCGGAGGCATCCCTTTTGAGGGCCATCAGTACGATGAGTTCCTCCCGCTGATGAACATCTGGGGTGACAAGTCTCGAACCCCCATACTGACGTGGCACCTGCTGGAGTTGTCCAAGGAGAAGCTGACGATCAATGTCTTCCTGGAGGACATATCTTACAAGGACTGGTTAAACCTGTTCATGGAGATAGATCCAAAGGTCAGGATGCTAGGGTGGGGAAAATGATGTCCAACTGCTGTTCAGAGGAGCAAGAGCGGATCCTACTAGAGGATCCTGGAGGTGGGGCAATACCAATCATGGGACTACAACATCAATGATGTCTGGGACCGAAATGTCTGGTACGCTATATTCCTCACCACATTCCTAAGAAGATGGCTCTTTCCAGTGTGGGATGTAAGGATGGGTGTCCGACCAGTGACTCTGGTGAGGGCGGGCATCATGGCTGCCTACAAGAGGTTCAACCTAGGGGTCCCTATGCTTGCCCGGATGTGCGCCATATTAGGACACATCTAGAGGGGGGGATATCCAAGGAAAATATGTGGCCCCTTCCAAATCATCCATGGTTGGGTTTCAGCTCACTGCGGCGGCTACACCTTCCCAAATTCCATCTGTCCTCCGGGCAATGGCCTGCGACACTCTCAGCTGAATATTTTTAGGGTCATGTAGATGACGCTCAATGAGTAGGTAGTACGGATCGGGATTGGTAATCATTCCAACTTTACCTTTAGTCAATTACCCACCCCAACTGGTCAGTTGATAGATAATGTACAAGGATCACTAGAGCATAAGGATTACTTCCAGAGCATCAGAGGCGGGATGCTTTTGGGCCAGATTGATGGGAAGATTTTCTGCGAGCTTTATGTTCCATCCAAGATCGCTAGGTAGTTTGGATTCCTCCCACTAATGTCGAAGAGATAATACAAAGATGTCTAAGAGGAGAGGTATCCCTGTGTTCTTCGTCAGCTGTGGGTGATGTTCACAACCTACAACTCCAGTGACATCATCACTTTTCCTCTCAACAGAGTCAACACTAGCCTCTCGACCGAGTATGCTGAACATTGGACCATATAATACCCTGATGAGCTTCTACGGAAGCAAGTCCGGCAGCTCAAAGTCACCATTGAGGAACCTCGGCAATGAGAGAGCAGGCAGGGTGACGCTAGAGGAGGAGGAACAAAAGCACCTTAGGAAACGGGGCCTGTACAGGCCGGGACCTCAGCAGCGGGGGCATCGCATGGCGTGGTGATTCCCTCATTTCCTGAAGAAGGTGGGTCCCATGAAGCGGCCATAGAAATTCCGAGGATGAAAATAATATACTTGCTTCAACCTTCCCTGGATGTCGTCTTCACTGCAGTATGGTCATCTTGGATAACCTTGCGGTTGTCAATGAGTGTTGAATCCATCTAGTATAAAATAGTGCGAGATGAGATCCAAATACAGGAAGTTCAGCTTGTTCGAGTTGCCGACAGAGTGATATTCCATCGACGGCATGCATACCTGATGGTCATGGACACATATGCACGTCAACGGGGTCTGCATGTGGAGCCACCTCTCTTGGTGAAGGTGCTGCTCAGCCAGGAGCATGATCCATATAGGATTTCTCCAGGGGAAGATGAAAATGATGAGGAGTTGGAGAGCGGCGAGGCAGGAGAGAATGCAGAAGGGGAAGGGGAAGGTGAAGGGGAAGGTGAAGGAGAAGGATAAGGAGAAGGATAAGCGGATCCCAAAGGTGAAGGGTCACAGGGGGCGTCCCAACAAGGGAGTCTCCGTTAGAGCGGTGAGATCATCAGCTCTGAAGTAGACATAACTGAGATACTCAGGGTATAATTCAACACTTTTCTATACTTCTCCTTTTGTTCACTTTCCTTTCAACCCTTAATCCACTTCCTTATCTTGTGCAGGAGCACACTGGTGCTGGGACAGATCAGGAGCCCCCAATCGGAGGAGGAGGAGTTCCAATCAAACAAGGCAGGGCACCAGAGCTCATTATCAAGCTAAAAGGTTCTGAGGGGTCCCCCACCATGACATCTCCCATAGCAGATATAGCGTTAGAGTCTGATTCCTTGGGTTTCTATAAGTTCCTTGCCTCGTTATTGGCACTCACTGTCGAGGGACCCAACTGATCATGGTGGTCCGTATCTGTACAGTGATCACAGCATTGGAGGCTCATCGGGCTGCTGATCCTGGACCATCCATGAGCATGTCGATGGAAAATATGACACCCCATCCCGAACATTCCTCTAAAACTGAGTTGGCTTCGACAATTGGTGAGCAGGGAGTGGCGAACACCAGTGGTGTTGCTATCAGAGTAGGGCTGGAAGTTGACAAGGGTGCAACCAAGATCGCAGAGAGAGTGGGAGGTCACCCAGATGCTGGAGTGCCCATTACCCTAAGAGGAATCTCTGAGGAAGACCCTACTGCTCCCCTATTGGTTGTCTTCCCTATCTATCGGCCCACGAATCCCAAAGAAATTGCAATTCAGCTTCATAAGCGGTCGAGGAGAGTCGGATGACACGACACAGGGGATAGAAGTGCATCCGACGTTTCCTCAATCATCACCAGGCAGAATGGATGAAGAGGATTGGGTCACTCAACACCTGGTTGCACTTCCTATGTGCTAGAGGGGAAGATGCTCAACGTCTTCACCTCACTGTCCAGGAAAAAATGGATGAGAAGATGCGTGAGATCAGTCAGTGCGCCAATGTCATCCGGTGCTTGGAAGAGTCGGGGAGTACCCGATCATTTCTGAGGGTGGAGCAGGAGGTTCAAATCCTCAAGGAACATGCGAAAGAGCAGGAGAAATTCATCGCAAACTGATCTGATCTCATGGAGTAGCTGAGGGACCAGCTGGAAGACGCCCAAGAACAACTCGTAGAAGTGAGTCACCAGATAACCGAGCTCCAAGATGAACAAGTGCGGGCCTGGTCCATGGTCAGCGAGTTGTGCCTTATGGCCACTAATAAGGTAAGGGTCTTCAGGGGATGGGAGGAAGTATTGGGGGACACCAGTGAAAAGGTGGTGGCATTGTAGAGATCTATCAAAGCAGCCGACCCTTAGGGGCCCTATTTTGGCGACACCCATACACTTGTCCCATTTTTACAGATTCTTGTTCTATTGAACTATATGTATAGATAGATTTACTTACATGCCTCGTTACATAACATACTTGTCCCTTTGGTTTTACTTTCTCAACCATAATCCCAAAATAAATAGCAATCCATCACTAAGCTCACGTGGGTTGTGAGAAGCAAAGGTGTCATGTTCTATCACTTCGTTTGATTGTGGGAGCGTCAACCAAGCATCGATCATTCAAAATTCGAACCCAGATTTCAGTGGAGAAGAGGTAGGCCCATCCAAAGAAAGAGGACCTCAGACCAATCAATATATATTCTTCTCAATGTACTCTAGCGCTCGAACGGGGAAATTCTAGGGGCATTGGAATCAGTATGAACATAGGGGAATGAAAAATGAGAATGACGTAACGCAAATTCGGAACATTATGGGAGGGGCGTTGTAATGAAGGACGACTGTTGATCGTGTTTGAAACACAATGTTCTTATTGCATTAGCCTGAAATGGGGACAATAACGATGGTCAATCGCTGAACATGTTCGCAACACGGTACCTAACTCAAATATTGTTGATCTGTCTTTTGGAACGTTGGCCCAGGATAGTAGGTGGACCGTAGATAGAGGTTCCATACTATTAGGGGGTCCCTTAATATGTGATCAATTATCCAGAACGTTGTCCCATGATATCAGGTGGACCGTATGTCGAGCATCTATACTGTTGGGGGGTCCCCTCGTATAGGAAAGAGGATGAGGATCTGAATAAAGGGGAATGAAAATCATGGAATGGGAAGTGGTCGTTTGTTCAAGCAGAATACAACGCTCCCAAGATTACTCCACCGTGGTGTAATCACATTAGGCAGATGCATCAATCTGATCATGGATCATCCCTACTTTTAGACAGGACCTCCCTGGTGAGGGAACTGTTGCTTCCCAATGACATTACGGGGTATACCGAACTTGTTCGAGGCAAATGATTCAGTTAGAAAACTCCCTGAGAAGTTAGGCCAAGGGGCATATTGTGAGGAGGGAGAGGATTTGGTGATCCCTAGGGCTAGACCCGAGAAAAAAATGTCTGGGCGTTCCTATGTATCTCATAAGGATGAGAATCCTACCGTACGTAGTTCTGGAATGGGTCTTAGTTTATGGTCTTATAACTCGGACTAGGGGCTGGTAAGGAAGGAAGGAGACACATGGTAAGGTGATTATAATTCCCGATATGAATGGGGACATGATTCCTAGTCGCCATGTGTTCCCTGGGGAAGTGTTCCAGTCAAGGGACCGAACCCGATTGTTAGGTTGGGCCCGCGGGGAAGTGCCCGGGTGCTCATACGTATCTCATTAAGATGAGAATAAATCCATACGTAGTTCTTGGGGGTTAGAATGGCATGGTAAGGTACCAGTGCAAAGGATGAAAGAGACATGCGGGTCTAGCCCTCGCACCAAAAGAAACAACATTTGATGTATCGTGTTTGTCCTTTAAGGTGAATGGTTTTTCTTTTGTGGAGTGACTGATCTGGGGTAGAAATTCTTGGAATCTCCACAATAATCAATCCATATACGGGCATTTAAAAATGGTGTGGTAAATGACTGATACCCAACGTGATGTCCCCTATGATGAGGTTATCACAATACAGTGTCGTTTTTCGTCGTGCGGCTGGGATGATATCATCACAGTTTATGGTCATGTGGAAGGACCAAACAGTAATGTTTAAAGTCGTATGGCTTGGAAATGGGGGAATGTGAATGACGAGAGAAATCATAAACCATGCGAATGAGGATGTGGTCCACATCATCACCGTGCGCGATTCCGGGAGAGGAGCATCAGGCCAGAAGTCCAATGAGGATCAAAGGATAAGGGGAAGGAGATGCTAGCTTCTAGTTGAACTGGACCCGAAATGTAATTTTCGGGTGACCCCACATATCCCACGAGGATGAGGTTCAATATGAGCATGGCTCTTAGAGAATATCCCAGCTTATGGTCTTAGCGCTCGGATCGTGGGAGCCCCGAGAGATGCCGTATTGCAGCTTTGTCTTCCTGACGTGCGGAGGTGCACTGAGGGGTAGTGAAAATAGTGTCAAGATTCCACCGGGACATGATGTGGGTGGAACATAATGTGAATCATGAAATCAAAATTCAAGGCACGAAGGGGCTGTCATGACGACGAAGGATTACTACTGACCATGTTCGCAACACAGCAACCTGTCACCTTAGCCTGAAATAGGGACAAACAAATGAGCATCGACCACTGACCATTTCGTAAAGTGGGATTTTTATCAATTTGTTGTCTGAAACCCTCATGGGAATTGGCTTGTAATGGTAGGAGAGAACTTAGGCATGTTATCAATGCCGTTCTTGGGGGTCCCTTTGGGTGTGAAAGATAACGGGGGCCCAAATGAAGGGAGACATGAATCTTGACAAGTAGAAGGAACTTGCCTAAGTTGCAACTGACACTCCAGGTCCTAGACCAGAGTAATCATAGGCTCATTGGAAAACCACTGCAAAGGGTTGAGGGGATCAATTTGAGAGTGGCCGAGAGATGGCGGATTCCTGGGAGAAGGGGGGGCATGGCGCCGAAAACCATGTACCACACCTATATATCCCCCTCATGGAGAGGGACAAGTCGAGGGGCCTAGATTACTGGGAGATCATGGGATCTCTACGATATGGGGCTGGACCTGAAATCTAAATATTCAGGCGGTCCTACGTATCCCATATGGTTGGGAATCAAGCCATACATAGTTCTTGAAGATACAGTTTAACGTTATGTAGGATGACATACAGTTTAACGTCACGTGGGATGAGCAGTTTAAGGTCATGCAGGACCATAGGATAGTTTAAGGTCATGGAGGACCATGATCCAGTTTAAGGTCAAGGATGACTATCATGCAGTTTAAGGTCATGCATGACCATCCAGTTTTAGGTTGTGCAGGACCATGATCCAGTTTAAGGTCATGGAGAACCATCATGCAGTTTAAGGTCATGAAAGACCCTCCAGTTTAAGGTCGTGCAGGACCATGATTCAGTTTAAGGTCATGGAGGACCATCATGCAGTTTAAGGTCATGCAAGACCTTCCAATTTAAGGTCACGTAGGACCATGATCCTGTTTAAGTTCATGGAGGACCATCATGCAGTTTAAGGTCATGCATCAAAGTGATCCAGTTTATGGTCATGGAGGACCATCATTCTTAGGCAAAGTATTTCTTGAGGAATTCGGCATTGGTGGGAGGAGTTATATGCTCACCATCCATGTTTACCAAAGAGTATGCTCTATTGGGATATACCTTATGAACAATGAATGTTCCGTCCCACTTGGGCTGCAACTTGGCTGGTTTCTTGCCAGGGATCATTGGTGCCCTGAGTGCTAATACCAAATCGCCTTATAGGTAAGAGCGGAGGATAACATTCTTGTTGAAAGCTCGATCCATCCTTCTCGGATGCCTTTATAGGTTGTGTAGAGCACGAAGCCTATTCACATCCAGTGCTTCAAATTCAGCTAGACGGATTTCATCCACTCTATCTTGCGCTTGCTAGTCATATACTATTGTGAGCAAAGAGAACAATTCAATATCTATTGGCAGGATAGCATCCGTTCCTTACACCAGGGAATATGGGGTCACCTAGGTGGAATTACGAGTCATCGTCCAGTAAGCCCAGAGGGCGTTGGGGAGCTTATCCATCCAACTCTTCTTGTTCTAACCAACCATTTTCTGTAGAATTTTAGATGGGGATTTATTAAATGCCTCAATCTATCCATTTTCTTGCATGTGATAGCGGGAGGTATGGTTGGAGTGAATTTTGTACTTGGCGTACAATTTCTTTATCTCGGCTACCCGTAAGTTGGTGCCGTTATCGGTGAGGATAGCGTGAGATTCCCCAAATCGATAGATGATATTGGAACTCAGAAATTAGGCGATAGAACGGGCCTTGACTTCCTTGAGAATAATTGCCTCTGCCCACTTGGAAATGAAATATGTAGTGGTCAGGATGAATCGACATTCGCGATCCATTACTAGTGGGTATGGTCCTAAAACATCTAACCCCCATACTGAAAAGGGCCAAGAGTACTTGGTAGTGTAAAGAGACTCTGGTGGCTGATGCACAATGTTAGCATGAACTTGTCATGCTTTCCACCACTTGGATAACTCGATGCTGTTGTGGAACATGGATGGCCAAAAATTCCTTAGTCTCTGAATCTGGTAAGACAGTTTTGGTCCAGCCTGATGGGCACCACAGGAACCAGCGTGAACCTCTTGCATGACCTGTGGAATCTCTACTCCTTGGATGAAACAGAGGAGAACACCATCAAATCTGCACTTATATAGGGTCCCCACAAGGCTGGTACCACTCTATAGAGTAAATTTCAGTGTGTGGCGTCGGATTTTCTCGCGCTCGGCCCAGTCTCATGGAAGATTATCGTGTTGGAGGTATTCGACGAAGGGTGTCCTCCAATCAACAATTATTTCAATTACCGCATATAGAATACCCGGGGAACCTAACATAGGGGCACATGGGGTAAGATGGTTTGCCTGTGGGACATCAACATCCTCTGGGGTGATAGTAGAAATGACTCTCCGGTGTGCCACGTGGATAATCAGATCATTATGATCGGGCTCTACAAGCGACGCGGCCAGGCTGGCCAGAGCATCTGCTCGACCATTCTGTGATCGAGGTACGTGGATAACCTCTAGCCGAGAAGGGAACAAGGCCATTAGTTGGAGAGTGCGTTTGAACAACGGTATGAGATCTGGCTTCCTGAAAAAATTGTTGACATTAACCTACTTGATGACTAGCTCAGAATCCCCTTTGACATGCAAATGAGGCACGTCGATATCAAGGGCCAACTCAAGACTAGTGATGAGGGCCTGATACTCTACTTCATTTTTGGTGTAGCCTTCTGGAAAAAGGAATGAGTATGGTCAAATGGCTTGCGCTGGGGTGATGAAGATGACACCCAGGCCCACTCTTTTGAGCCTAGGATCGTTGAGCCTCCTACCGGTGGGGATCCGGGAGGCACCGTCAAAGTGCATTTTACCACATGGGACGTTATGGTCTACCAAGAGGATTTCCTCATCGGGAAAATCTAGGTCCAGGGACTGGTCCGAGGGGTTGGATGGGCAGATAGAAAGTTTTCTAATTCCTTCCCCTTAATAGCCTTCTGGGGCACAAACCTGATGTCAAACTACAGGAGGATCACCGCCCACCGTGCTAGTCGGCCAGTCAACATGGGGCGATTTGGAATGTACTTCAGTGGGTCTACCCGAGAGACTAGTTGTGCTTCGTGGTGCTGCAGGTAATGCTGTAATTTCTGCACAGCAAATACAAGCACAAGGCAGCTCTTCTCTATGCAGGAGTATCTGGTTTCTATATTGAGGAGCATGCGGCTGAGGTAGTAGAGGTTGTTCTCCATCCCCTCATTATTCTTCTGGGCGAGAAGGGAACCGATGGATCGTTCCAGGGCAGTGCCATAGAGAATCAGCGGCTTCCCGGAGATGGGTGGCATCAAGACCGGAGGATGGAGAAAATATTGCTTTATTTCCTCAAGGTATTCTGGAACTCCTTATTCCACTCATAAGTGGTGCCCTTCTTCATGATCTGGGAAAAGGTCTTACACTTGCTAGCCAAATTCGTAATGAATCGGCATATGTATGTATGTTGGCCTTGAAAACCTCAAAACTTCCGAATATTGCTCAGGGGAGGCATCTAGATGATGGCCTTTATCTTCTCCGGTTCAATATCGAAGCCTCGGTACCTGACAAAAAATCCATGGAATTTCCCGGAGGTGACCCCGAAGCCACACTTCAACGGGTTCATCTTCAGGTGGTAGGAACGGAGGAAACCGAACACTTTCTCAAGGTCCTTGAGATGGTCCAGGAGCTGGCAAGATTTTACCACTAGGTCATCCACATATCATTCCACCAATGTTCCCAGGGTTGGATCGAATATGCGGTGCATGACCCGCTGATAGGTGGCACCTTCATTGTTTAGGATGAAGGGAATAACCTGGTAACAGAAAGTACCTTGAGGTGCCCTGAAAGCTGTAGACTACTCATCATCGGGGGCCATCTAGATCTAATTATATCCAGAGTATCCATCCCTGAAGGAGAGGGCTTAGAACCCTGCTGTAGCATCGATCAACAGTTCTGTCATTGGAAGGGGAATATCATCCTTCAGACAGTGGCGGTTGAGATCCCGGAAGTCGATGAAAACTCTAATCTTCCCATTATTCTTACTGACTAGCACAATGTTGGCTAGACACTTGGGATACTGGGCCTCCTTGATGAAGTTGGCTCTGATGAGCTTGTCAACTTCGGCCTCGACCATGGAACCGTCAGACGGATGCATCTTTCTGGCAGGTTTCTTAACTAGTGATGGATTGTCGGGAGACCGAGGCTGTGGATGACTACCTAAGGATCTAGTCATGGAATCTCGTTGTAACTCCAGGAAAATACATCACAGTGTTGTTTGAGGAATTCCACGTACCACTGCTACTCCTCAGGGGACATAGTGGAGCTGATAAATATAGGTCTCAGATCTGCCTCCCTACCGAGGTTCACCTGTACCAACTCATCGACCGTGGCTGAGACACCTTCCTCAAAGGTATGGGGAGCATCCTCCATATCTTCTTTTTCACTTATTGAGGGATATTCTATGGGGGATGATTCTTTTGAGCTACCGAACCCTAAAGGGTGGCTCCTACCATCTTGTGTGGCCGTGGTCATTGCATCCGGGAACTCTGGTGTTGTTGAGACCATAACTATGAAGGATGTCGACCCGATCCCATCTGGTCTCTGGCCCAAGGGGACATTCTTGATAATATCAAAGTAGTAGTGGTGTGTCGGCTTGAGCCGACTTATTCCAGCCCAGTGAAACAAAGAAGTATGATGTACTGTCGTTTCCATGTTCGGGATGTCTCGATACCTAACAGGAGTGGGAGACGCCGGGATCACTGGAGCTTTGTTCGTATAAGAATACAAAGTGATCTTCTGAAGATGCCTAGATTTGGGAGCATGATTTTTCCTTGTCATAGAAATAAAAAATAATTTCCCCATATCGAGGGTCGTGGCCTCCAACTAATGAATCAGGAAGACATAGGCATCATTCAGGCCTACCCATGGGTCGGTCGTAGCGGCAACGGGCTCATCTTCGCTTGCCTGGACTTGTTTATCATTGCTCTTGTAATAACCAGCATCCATGTAGTAGGATTCTAAAGGGGCGAATGGAGATGGATAACCTTGGAGTACTCCTACTCGACCATTAAGGGAGTTCTTGAGTCATTGTTGATACGATGAGGGGACCAACACGTGCAGATGGTGCTATGTCCTACCCATCAATTCATTGTATATGGTGTCCTGGGAGGCAACCATAAACATGGTGCTGGAAATTAGGCCACTGAACTGCGTCTTTAGTCGGATCTTGCAGACCAGTTTCTGCACTTTCATGTCATATCCCTGGATCCTCAAATCAGAGGGAGTCAGGTCATCTTCAGATAACCCTAGATTTCGCAATGTCCGCGTCGGGATGAGGTTGATCCTGAAGCTGGTGTCAATGAGACAGTGGTGAACCTCCACACCGTTAAATTGGCCGATGATGTACAACATGTGGATGTTCCCCTATATGTGTGAGACTTCATCCCCTCCCGAGAATTATATGACGTCCTGGAATTCGGCATCCTCAACTGCTTCAGCATGGAAGGTCTCTGAAGTTTCTATCTCTGTCTAAAACTAGAGGGCGCTCCTTAAAGCCCCAGCGAGTTCTTCGCGCATATCTAGCGATAGGCAAAGGGATTCAAGGATGGATAACCTCACTGGGATTCCTGCGAGGTTCTTCATAACATCATACTTCTGTGCCAGGCACAAAATTCTTCTTCCGGGAGGCCGCTCGACGATTGGAGGCATGCTGGACCCTATCGGTTAGACTAGTGACTGACTGGTATTGGGTATATCGTGCTATTTACTATTTGAATCTCGGAAGGTCACTGTCGGATGAGGATCGGGTGAATGAGATCAGCATGTATTGGGGTGAAGCTGGTCGTTGTATGGCCGAAGTGGCTCTGCCTGATCCAGTAGCCCAAACGGTGGTGGAGGTGGACCTATCGACACTGGATGAAGAGGCCGTGCATGCTGATTTCTACGCTGGACCTACTGTCTGGTCTCAGTGGCATGCATGGTGTAGAGACCCGAAGCTTATCGTACATGGACATTACATTACTTTTTCGGAATACTTAGTACATAACAAAAAAACACACACACAAGGATCGTAATAGTTTAGTGTCTTTGGAAACTCGGAACGTAATCTTCTAATCGTGGTGAAAGATCTTCAATATCTCCCATAGAGATCTTCCTTTTTTTTTTACCTAAAACCTTTCTTTATATCCTGGGGAAAATAAAACATAAAAGGGTGAGCTCAAATTCTTAGTAAGGGTAAACAAAAGAAAAATCAACCACATCATATTCATAAGAACATAACTTTTGGAAATCTTAACCTGCAAAAGAGAGCATAATTTCATAACATGGGATAAATCATGGCAGTGAAATGTAATCACAATAATCATAACATAAAACATGAAACATTTTGGAATACACACATAATCATAGAGAATCATTTCTTGGTAGTCAAGACTCATTGCCAAGACTATCTTAGTGGACAAAGTCCCTTTTTGAACCGAGTCACCCTCGTTTCAGTCCTGTTTCACTGAACCTGTATAACCTACCGTTCCAGCCATGTATATCTCATGAGATATAAAATCTTTACCCAATGCATTGGAGGGAGATATAGGTCCCACCCATGTTATAATGAATCCTTTCTTATGTGTTCCACATAATCATAAATCATACATCATCACATAACACATGTAACAAAAATGGGATTCTTGAAACATCATGACATCATAAAACAAATCATATAAGGTAAATGACTTCATAAAAATAATTCCCTCAAAACATAATCAAATAAATGTAATAATAGGGATAAAAATAGAACCCTTTATTATCTTAGATGGAAAATAATTTTGATAAAACACTTGAACTCCATTCTTGAGGAAAATATCCTTTCTTCTTCAAAAACATTTTTCCTTTCTTAACATGTCATACAAATTTAAACTAAAAGAAGTTGATTAAAAATAAACTTGAAAACTTGTAAAGGAAGCTTCTTGGAAATAATGTTTTAAAAATCCATTCATGCCATATAAGTTAAAAAAACATTCTTCGTACTTTTTTCGGAAAAGTCAAAAAGTACCTCGTACAAAAAATGACAAAAGATTCCTTTCATATCTTTTACTAAAAACACACCGTAGGGTAAAATTGGATATAAACTATCGTAGATGGATGGAAATAATATTAAATATTGAGGGAACATGGATGTAGATGATAAAATACACCCCAGTAATTACCAAAGTAAAAACAATCTCGGATAAAAGTGAGATTGTGATATTTCCCCTTACCGTAGGTCTGACTTGCTTTGTAAGTGTCCGAACCTCCTCTTCTTTGAAACGCCTCTTTGAATCCTCCACTTAGGGAACTAAGATTGGTCTTTGAAGAAGACCAGGACCTCTAGGATTATTCTAGGGAAGTGGAGAAGGGATTTTGGCAGGGTTTGGCCGAGCTTGAGTGCTCAAATTTGTGTGAGGAGGAGGGGGAGGAGGTGTCCTTTTATAAGGGAGGAGAGGGGCACCTTAGGAATATCTCAAAATATTATTTTATATTAAAGTCAAAATCGGTTTATAATGGTTCCAAAGGGTCTTATTTCGAAGCTAAAGTGCGTATGGGTCGAAATAATCTCATCCAATAGAATTTAGACAAGTTTAGGTTCCTATTTTAACCTTATCATTTAGATTTAACATTAAGTTAAATAATTTTACTTTTACCGTGTCTTCTTGTGTTCTTACACTATAAGGTTAATAAACTTTCTATAAGAATCCAAACGAACCCCAAATTGTTTATCATTAATATATATATCCTTATCTAAGTCATTTGCCCGATCCTTAGATTTTTAGGAATAAAATAACAATTAATAATAGAATATTTGTTTTAAAAACTATTTTATGTCAATTTTGACACTATTTAGTAATTGATTTTTGTGAAAATCATAAAAGAATTATAAGTTAGAAAAACGTTAATTAAAACAACAATAACATGTCATATTAAACTAGAAAATTAGTTTAAGTCATAAAAAGTCTCAAATTATATTTATTTGAGTATTTATAACATCAATTATGTCAATATTTCATTAATAAGATAATTACTGCATCATCGTTGTGTCAAAAATAAATTAAATTATTTAAGGTCTAAAAATTACAAATAAAATACAATTATTTATTAAATATTTTTAGCTTTCTAATGAATATTTACAATCGAATTTATCTTATGTATAACCCTATATTAAAAATGTTTTAGTAAATAAACTTTGATTTTAACTCTTTTAACTCTTCTTGAATTAAATAATAATAAATGTCCTAATCTAATCCAAGTGGGCCTAAATGGTCTTATTTTATTCCTAAGTTTGTTTTTGGTCGAAATACACTTGTCCAATAGGATTAGGACATGTTTTAGGGTAATATTAATATCATTTTTACCCTTAATTACCCTATTTACTTTTAATCGTGGTAAATAAAAGTAAAAAGTTACTGTTCACCAAAAATTATTTTCATCTCTTTGAACCACATTTTACTTACTGACATCAACCATGTCTCTCGGATTTTTGAAATTCCATTCACAGAAGCGGTAAAATTAAGATTTATGAAAAAAATAATTTTTTTAACTACCACTTAGTAGTTTCACTATTCATCAAAAATTGAAGTTTTTCATAAAAAAGCCAAAATTTCACCCTCAGCTATAATTGATATTCCGAATTCAAAAATGATTTCTATTTTTCAAAATTCCCAACATATAATTTACATTAATAAATTTTATAATTAATTTCCGTTGTCACAACAAATAGCGTGTTTTTAAGAGATAATAACTATCAAAAGATTGACACTTGTTTATAACTGGTTTAAATGTGAAATTACATCCAATGACCAACATTGTATTAAATTGTAAAAATATATTCTAAATATTCTTTAAAACCACTCAAATTAATAATTTATCACTATTAATTATTTCGATTAAAAAAGTTTTTTTTAATTAAAATTTAGTAATTTTCACTATTCATCAAAATATGAAAGTTATCCGAAAATCACCAAAATTTCACCTTATGCTAAATTCGATACTCCGAATCCATAAATGAAGTCCATTTTGAAAAATACAATTTACAAAATTTCAAAAAGTGGTTATTACTATTCATAACGGCTAGTTTTAATAATATTTTAATAGCATATCGTTGTTTAGTGAAACTTGGTGTTGCGTACAACACACGCTATCATGGAAGGTCGCGATTTCATGTAATTCAAGCTAGGTCAGAGATGTGTGTTGTGAAAGCTCCTTTTGGTGTAGCATATAACACAAGACATTAATGAAATTAAAATGAATATTTTTCATAAAATCTCGGGGTGTTACATTCTACCCCCCTTAAAATGAATTTCGCCCTCGAAATTCGTCGGGGTTATAAATGGTTTACTATTCGAAAGTTTCTTTAATCGAAACCCACATCGTAAAAAGGAATACCAAAACCAATCTTTAAAAACCAAAGCATGAAACGTAATGGTTACCCAAATAAACTAATCACTGGGTTTCCACATAGGTGAAAATATGGATATGGAAGAGAAATCTAACCATCATGTTCCGATGGAGAGTGGTATAGAACATGGCTATGGAAAATCTAACAATCACAAATCCATAAATTTGTGACGATCTAAGGTACCATCTGATTAATCAGATATAAGAGCACTAGGACAACATTTTTGGTTTTCAAGATCGTTTCCCTAAAGTTGAATAATTTAAATTAGAATAAATACTTACTTTATTTTGGTACAATATCACTGTTGTTCGTGCCTTGAACAATTTCCACTTCATCACTTAAATAAATGAAGTTGAATTTGTTATTCGTGAAGTGTTAGCAGATCATGTGATAGAATGGCAGGTCATTCCATCTGTCTCAATCAAAAGGTTAGGAAAAGTTATTAAATATACATAAGTCATTCTATAGTGAGATTAATCATATATGGTTCCTAAAATGGACTTAAACATCATATATCATACTGCTTAATATAATAAAACTAGTTTCTACTAAACAGGGACTTCCTGTAGGCCAGTGGTAGGTGATAAAGGCCAGTCGCACTTCGGTTGTGGGTTCGATTCCCACAGCCTTGTCCGACGCAATGGGTTGTCGCCCGTCCTGCAGGTTGTCCTTTTTCTAAAACTTTATTACTATAACATCCCATCAATAATATCGAAAAACAAACAATAAAAACTTATGTCCAACATAATCCATTCCAATCTTTAGGCTTATCCATAATACTTCAGTCCACTCTCATAATATAGTAAAAATGATTACCAGAGATTTAATACCATCATTGATCCCCATATATCATAAGATATGTGTTGTTGGTCACATTCCAAACATTCAAAGGCCTTAATAATGTATTCTCTTGAATACCCATTGAACCTTAGTGAAAACATGAATGCAGTTAAAAGTTAACACTTTCCACATACCAAAATCCTCAAAATTCTATATCCTCAAACCATGATATCACTTAGTCCTTATATCAATCATGAGCTCATGAATACTGTTAAACATTTCATTTTCTCGTGTTCCCTTCATTATGAGCATATCATCTTATTTCCAAAAATATCTCAATCACTTTGAATACCACATTAGACCAATATATAAATATTCCAATACTCCATGATACAACATTATTTTGGAATCCCATTACATAAACACTTAATCATTCCACCACATTGTTGTCATATTCAACATCGCCAATGGTGATCTCATGTGACTTCCCTTTGTCCTTTGCCTTAAGTGGTTGTTCATGTCGATCATCACTAACCCTTGGATTAGGGCATTTATTAGCATAATGCCCCATTTCCTTGCACATGAAGCATTGAAGTGTAGTAGGTTCATTCTATGTATCCCTTCCTTTGTTTGCATCATTATACATCTTTTTCCCATCATTGCGGCATTCAAATGTCCGATGACCTTCCTTTCCACATTTGAAACATTTACTTGTCCCTTTAAGACAATCTCCACCATGCTTCTTTCCACACTTTGAGCATAAGGAAACATTCATCTTGTTTTCACCATTATTATGCGATTTCTCCTTGAACTCCATATTTCGTTTCTTGTCAAAACTATGAGATGGATAAGTAATACCAACTACCATTTCTACCTTGATAGCACAACGCACAATTTCTTCATAGCTACTGAAGTCTCTTATAGCTAATGCCCTTCGAAGACTTGGTTTTAAGCCACTAAAAAATCGATCAACTTTACTTTCAGGTTGGATGATAATGCCAGATGCATACCTTGCAAGACTTGTAAAATTCACTTCATATATACCAACAGATTCATCATCCTTCTGCTTCAGCTCAAGATATTCCTTTTCCGTCTTTGTTCTAAGAATACGAGGGAAATACTTACTGAAAAACATGTTCTTGAACTCGTCCCATTCCATGGACTCAATTTCATCTCTTGGCCTCGTATTCCTGATAAGATTCCACCATTGATCAGCTTCACCTTCCAAACAATATACTGCTAAGATGACTTTATCATGTTCAGAACATTGAAGAACTGAAAATATCTTTTCAGTGGTACTGATCCATTGTTCAGCAACAAGTGGATCGGAAGACCCACTGAAAGAAGGTGGACGTTGCCTCATGAAGGACTCAATAGAATATTGTTCCCTTCTCTACTCATTTGGAAGTCCAGAATGATTCATAGCTTGTGTAAGTATAGAAATAATATTTTTCACTCCATCTCCCATAACATTTGTTTGTTCAGGAGGACAATCATTGCATTGTCCATTGCATTGATCAACACAGTTCCTTCGGGTTCCAGCCATCGTCTAAAACCCAAAAAGAATAGTGTGAGAGGCAAAAATCATGCTAGAGAAAACAACATAATAATGGGGGAGTACCTTCAATATCTAACATCTTAGGTTTAATTCTATGATCGTTAGCGTAATTATAGTACTATAACCTATACGTATACTTAACCTTATGGACATCCCTAGACATACCTTTGAAATATCTCTAGGGATCTCACTAAAGTTCTCGCATCCTAGTTTCCAAAGTTTGACTAAACATTTCCTTTGATACCAACTGTAGAGACCCGAAGCTTATCGTACATGGAAATTACATTACTTTTGCGGAATACTTAGTACATAACAAAAAAACACACACACAAGGATCGTAATAGTTTAGTGTCTTTGGAAACTCGGAACGTAATCTTCTAATCGTGGTGAAAGATCTTCAATATCTCCCATAAAGATCTTCCCTTTTTTTTACCTAAAACCTTTCTTTATATCCTGGGGAAAAGAAAACATAAAATGGTGAGCTCAAATGCTCAGTAAGGGTAAAAAAAAGAAAAATAAATCACATCATATTCATAAGAACATAACTTTTGGAAATCTTAACCTGCAAAAGAGAGCATAATTTCATAACATGGGATAAATCATGACAGTGAAATGTAATCACAATAATCATAACTTAAAACATGAAACATTGTGGAATACACACATAATCATAGAGAATCATTTCTTGTTAGCCAAGACTCATTTCCAAGACTATCTTAGTGGACAAAGTCCCTTTCTGAACCGAGTCACCCTCGTTTCAGTCCTGTTTCACTGAACCGGTATAACCTACTGTTCCAGCCACGTCTATCTCATGAGATATAAAATCTTTACCCAATGCATTGGAGGAAGATATAGGTCCCACCAATCTTATAATGAATCCTTTCTTATGTGTTCCACATAATCATAAATCATACATCATCGCATAACACATGTATCAAAAATGGGATTCTTGAAACATCATGACATCATAAAAAAAATCATATAAGGTAAATGACTTCATAAAAATAATTCCCTCAAAACATAATCAAATCAATGTAATAATAGGGATAAAAACAGAACCCTTTATAATCTTAGATGGAAAATAATTTTGATAAAACACTTGAACTCCATTCATGAGGAAAATATCCGTTCTTCTTAAAAAACATTATTCCTTTCTTAACATGTCATACAAATTTAAACTAAAAGAAGTTGATTAAAAATAAACTTGAAAACTTGTAAAGTAAGCTTCTTGGAAATAATGTTTTAAAAATCCATTCATGCCGTATAAGTTAAAAAAAACATTATTCGTACTTTTGTCGGAAAAGTCAAAAAGTACCTCGTACGAAAAATGACAAAAGATTCCTTTCATATCTTTTACTAAAAACACACCGAAGGGTAAAATTGGATATAAACTATTGTAGAAGGATGGAAATAATATTAAATATTGAGGGAACATGGATGTGGATGATAAAATACACCCCAGTAATTACCAAAGTAAAAACAATCTCGGATAAAAGTGAGATTGTGATATTTTCCCTTACCTTAGGTCCGACTTGATTTGTAAGTGTCCGAACCTCCTCTTCTTTGAAACGACTCTTTGAATCCTCCACTTAGGGAACTAAGATTGGTCTTTGAAGAATACAAGGACCTCTAGAATTATTATAGGGAAGTGGAGAAGGGATTTTGGCAGGGGTTGGTCGAGCTTGAGTGCTCAAATTGGTGTGAGGAGGAGGGGGAAGAGGTGTCCTTTTATAAGGGAGGAGAGGGGCACCTTAGGAATATCTCAAAATATTATTTTATATTAAAGCCAAAATAGGTTTATAATGGTTCCAAAGGGTCTTATTTCGAATCTAATGTGGGGATGGGTCGAAATAATCTCATCCAATAGAATTTAGACAAGTTTAGGTTCCTATTTTAACCTTATCATTTAGATTTAACATTAAGTTAAATAATTTTACTTTTACTGTGTCTTCTTGTGTTCTTACCCTATAAGGTTAATAAACTTACTATAAGAAGACAAAAGAACCCCAAATTGTTTATTATTAATATATATATCCTTATCTAAGTCATTTGGCCAAACCTTAGATTTTTAGGAATAAAATAACAATAAATAATATAATATTTGTTTTAAAAACTATTTTAGGTCAATTTTGACACTATTTAGTAATTGATTATTGTGAAAATCATAACAGAATGATAAGTTCAAAAAAAGTTAATTAAATCAACAATAACATGTCATATTAACCTAGAAAATTAGTGTAAGTCATAAAAAGTCTCAAATTATATTTATTTGAGTATTTATAACATCAATTATGTCAATATTTCATTAATAAGATAATTACTGCATCATCGTTGTGTCATAAATAAATTAAATTATTTAATGTCTAAAAATTACAAATAAAATACCATTATGTAGTAAATCGTTTTAGATTTCTAATGAATATTTACAATCGAATTTATCTTATGTATAACCCTATATTAAAAATGTTTTAGTAAATAAACTTTGATTTTAACTCTTTTAACTCTTCTTGAATTAAATAATAATAAATGTCCTAATCTAATCCAAGTGGGCCTAAATGGTCATATTTTATTCCAAAGTTTGTTTTTGGTCGAAATAAACTTGTCCAATAGGATTAGGACATGTGTTAGGGTAATATTAATATCATTTTTACCCTTAATTACCCTATTTACTTTTAACCGTGGTAAATAAAAGTAAAAAGGTACTATTCACCAAAAATTATTTTCATCTCATTGAACCACATTTTACTTACTGAAATCAACCGTGTCTCTCGGATTTTTGAAATTCCATTCACAGAAGTGGTAAAATTAAGATTTATGAAAAAATTAATTTTTTTAACTACCACTTAGTAGTTTCACTATTCATCAAAAATTGAAGTTTTTCAGAAAAAAGCCAAAATTTCACCCTCAGCTATAATTGATATTCTGAATTCAAAAATGATTTATATTTTACAAAATTCCCAACATATAAGTTGCATTAATTAATTTTATAATTAATTTCCGTTGTCACAACAAATAGCGTGTTTTTAAGAGATAATAACTATCAAAAGATTGACACTTGTTTATAACTGGTTTAAATGTGAAATTACATCCAATGACCAACATTGTATTAAATTGTAAAAATATATTCTAAATATACTTTAAAACCACTCAAATTAATAATTTATCACTATTAATTATTTCGATTAAAAAAGTTGTTTTTAATTAAAATTTAGTAATTTTCACTATTCATCAAAATATGAAAGTTATCCGAAAATCACCAAAATTTAACCTTAGGCTAAATTCGATACTCCGAATCCATAAATGAAGTCCATTTTGAAAAATAAAATTTACAAAATTTCAAAAAGTGGTTATTACTATTCATAACTGCTAGTTTTAATAATATTTTAATAGGATATCGTTGTTTAGTGAAACTTGGTGTTGCGTACAACACACGCTATCATGGAAGGTTGCGATTTCGTGTAATTCAAGCCAGGTCAGAGATGTGTGTTGTGAAAGCTCCTTTTGGTGTAGCGTATAACACAAGACATTAATGAAATTAAAAAGAATATTTTTCATAAAATCTCGGGGTGTTACACATGGCCTGGCTGGAGGTGCCAACTGACATGCCTCGGTGACTGATATGGTTGTGGTTCCATAGAGATTGGCGTCAGCTGGGGACATTGGGGAGGTTCTCCTGCCGCTCCCCCTCGTCGGGAGTCATATATATTTACCAACTTGACGGTGTTAACCGAAGTGTACTCTTGACTGTCACTTGATGAATCATCCACCACTGGGTGGATTCTGGTGGGAATTCCCATCTCCATGGGCATAAAGTCTCCGAGTGTGCGAGATGATGATGGCCTTGGTGGGGTGTGTTTCTTCTTCTTGAGCCGCAGATGCTTTCTCTTCTGGGAAGAGGCCGACTGAGATGATGTTATAGAAATGGTGGCCACAGATCTTGAAGACTCTGGCTGATTCAGGTGTGCCCAAATAATTCCATGGGTGTGGTCGCCCATCCTGCGATCCATCCAGTCATTATACTTATGGGACCCGCGGTCAGGAACCTGCTTCCATCCATCTTTAGCATCGGTACTGCTATCTGATCTCAGAAAGACACCCACTACTTGTGTCGGGGCTGGGCCCAACCTGACTATGTTGTTTTCAATATGGTCTTGGGGAAAATCCTTGAACACATATAATTTCATGATGTTGTGCCCCAGGATTCGGTGATAAGGGCAGTAGTTGGCATGATCAGTGAGATGTGCCTCTTCTGGTTTCCAGCACTCAGGAAGTCACACAATTATTTACTCTAAGGTGTTGCAGAAGTAGTCAAGGACCTGATCCTCGTCGAATGAGTAGGTATTATTCCTTCTATTAGGAAAGGGGGCTCTAAGATCCTGACCCTAATGAGGGGACAGAGGAGACTTCTGAGGAGGCGGAACTTGATTATCCCACATAGGTGGTGGTGGATCGTTACTTAGGGGTGCCTACCGATTCTGGGGCAGGCGCTGCTGGGCTAGTGGTTGTGCCCATGGTGGAGGGCCTATGCGGGGCAGTGGGGCTGGTGCTAATGATAGATTTTTTTGCTGCCTGAGGGCCTCTACATGGGCCACGACGGCGGGCTCAGCTATGGAATCTCTCCTTACTGGAATTGCATGGGGCAGCAGGCGTGCCTGACTAGCCTGTTGCAGAGCTTCCTCGAGGTGGTGGTCCATATTGGAGAAGTCTCGAAACCCTCCAGGATAATTCTGAATGATCAGGGAGGGATCCAGTTCCGTCTTGACATTCCCCATGCACATCGTTAGTAATTGCTCCCGAGTCACTGGAATGTCAAGGGAGTACGTGAGCCCCCTCTACCGGGCGATGAAGTCAGCAACTCTTTCATCAGGCCTCTGGTTGCACCTGAAGAGGTCTAGGATGTTCACCTTCTAGGTGGTAGAGCTGAACGCAAAGGAAATGTCTGGGAAGGTCCTTCCATCTTGCCACAGATCCAATGGGGAGCTGGCTATAGCAAACGAATGTCGGACCCTCCAGTGTCTGAAAAAAGAAACGGAGCTTGGCGGCCTCTGGCTGTGCCTAGGTCCCTAACATAGGTCCACATCTTGAGTAAAGTGGGCTAGGTGCTGTAGTAGGTCCCCAATCCCATTAAAGGGGGATAAAGTGGGATTCCCAAATCCCGGGGGTGCGGACATGTCATTCACCCACACTGGGTATAATTTTCCATCAGCTAGGATAGCCACCTGTCACTTTTCAAATGCTTCTAAGCAGGAAATGAGCACCACCATCGGATCTTCTGGATGGGGGTCCCGGTCCTGGATGAGATCTCTAACCCCGAGTGCATTTCCAGGCTCTTTAATGTTATAGCCGAGCTTAGCAGTTCACGAAGAGGCTGGTGGAGCGACCCTTGGGGTGACCGGAGGAGCTCGAGAGGGGTTCCTCGGATTGTCACGCAATTCGGGACGGTTCGGCGAGACATACCGCACCATCTTGCCATGAGCTCTGGCTTCTTCCCTGTTAGAGAATGCGGCATGATCAAGGTTTCCTAGGAGAATATCGCCAAGGGGTAGTTGTTCCTGTCCCTCCTTACCCTATTGTCCCGACCTAGGATCACCGGTCCCGGGTTGTCTCTCGGCAATGCGTTCAGCCAGAAGTTCATCGACTAAATTCTTCTGCTCAGCAAGCTGTTTGTGCATCATGGCCTTCTCGGGGTCCTCTTCCATCTTCTGCACTGAGGCCGACGGGTCAGAGTGCTTGACAGCCCCATCATTCTCTTTTCATTTACAAACATTTCGGTTCAGTACCAATGCTTCGGTGGGTGGAGGGAGGCCTAGGAGGTTCCTCTACTGGCGAGTAATCCTTCTGGATGGGTCCCATGGCATTACATCTTTAGGGGGGAGGCCCCCATTGAGAAGTCCCAGCTCATTCGACTCCCCTGTTAGATTGGTCATGTTGACTACAACTCTTCTCGGAGGCATGTCATCACTATCACCTAGTGAGTCGGTCTACCGGAGAATCTCACTGAAGAGAAGGGAAACATATTTCCCCCAGCCATAGAAATGCGCGTGGGGGTAGCCTCCTTGATAACTTTGTGGAGTACCTAGAAACTATGAACACACTGTTGTTGGAGGGCCATGTGTTGGCTAGGTGACTCAGGGTGCTGGACTGCAGGGAGTGTAGCCAGGAAAACCAGACGGCATTGTTCGCCAATGTCTTCTAGGTGCTCTTGGATCCCGGGATAGGTCACCCTCCGGTGGAAAATATGGAGGTGAGTCACCTAGAGGGTCTAGCGGAAACATTCAAACTCCTCCGGGGTGAGCGATTCTGGCGTATCAATGTTTGACCCTGCGACTGGCCAAAACTTCTCAGGGAAGTGGCCTGTTGTGAGGATGGTCCAGAAGCTCCTCAGCTTAGATCCATAGTCTGTCCTTTCATTTCCCCACTCATCAGCTGAGGGTGGCTAAGGAAATGGCAGTGACGCTGAGGCAGGCCGCTAGGCTGGTGGGATGGCCGGCGGAGAATATGGCGAGCGAGCTGATTGGCTGTCGAATCATGGGTTGTCCTCTGAAGGTTGCAATGACCTGGCCGCCATATCACGATAATATGGACCGGCGACCAGGGCTCCTGACGCAACATTAGCACCTTCTTAGGGTGATTCATGTCGCGGTTCTCCCTCCATTGACCCCCAAAATAGCTCTGTGGGAAAGGGTGCTTCTGGAGGTGATGGAGATGACTGTGTGGTCGGCCCCTAGGAACATGCCCGAGTCTCGTCCCCCTGGTTATACCATCGGAGGGAAATAGGGATCTTGTGGATCTCGCATTCCGGGAGCACGAGGCTGATGCGCCTCATTCCTACCCCAACCCTTGACCCAAAGGCCAGAGTGGAGGGCTCCTGCACTGAATCGTACTCCGCCTCAGAGTCTGAGAAGCGGACTGGACTGATTCTTGTACGGCCTTCCCTATGATTCCTCTTGTGGTGGTGGCGACCTGCTCTCCTGAACCTGGATTGTTCTTCAGGGTAGAGCTAATTTTCGACATGGGGTCCTCTAGCCGTGCTAATGTTGGGGCGGAGAGGGTTTCCACCCGAGGAAGCCTTGGTACGGGGAGCACATGGACAAATTTCAAAAGGGACACGAGGAGGACATCGGTGTTGGGCATTGGTGAAGTGGGGTTGGAATCCACCTCTTCGATTGTTGGGGCGAGGAGGACCTTCTCCTATTATCATAGGGACCTGAGGAGGACCTCTATGTTGGAGAGTGACCAGACATGCAATGTCTCCATACTCACGGCCCACGACAGGGGGAGTGACCCTGTACCCAGTTTAGTGAGCACATGAGAGACCCCCACACGGAGTGTTGCTTTAATGGGGAAGACCCTTACATGGGTTGAAGGCGGCATGGGGTAGACCTCCAAGCCAAGGTTGGAAGTAGGAAAGGCCCACACCTTCTGTAGTGGTGGTGCGGTTTGAGCCCCCGCGCTGGGCAGCACTGCTGTGAATTGGTCTAGAACGGCCATCGCCTGTGCCAGTGACTGGGAGAGTTGAACAAACCTGTCCATGAGGCGGTTGGGGCCTCGATCCGGGTCGGTCGTGTAGCTTCCCCTGCTCAAAATATGTAGTGAGTTGGTGATAGGATTCAGCGGTGGTGCGAGCCACATTGGTCGCTGACGTTGACACCCCATGGCAGGCATCAACTTCTTCTCGTGCCTAACGCTGGTGTCAGGATAGGTGGACTGGAGTCGGTGGTTCAGACGCGTAGCTATCCTGCTCCATGGCTCGGTGAACTAGGCGGCAGCGCTGATGCAGCCCGGTGGGGGCCCTCGCTGGGATCCCTTGATGCGAGAATCCGATTGGGCCAACTCGGATATCCCCTTCTTCATCGGCATAGGGGATGGAGCTTTCAATGAGCTCCGGGGAAAAGCACTTGAAGTGATTGAATGTTGGGGTGGGGAGAAGCGGCTCCCTGAACGACCTTTGTGGGCAGCATGGATGGTGAGGCACAACTGCCTAAATATCTAGGCATGCCATATCCTTATTGGGGATGACCCCCTCTTCCTCGTACATACGTACAAGGTCATTGATTACCCTTCGCTGGATGATCTCTGATGGGGAGAGGGGGCGTGGGTTCCCAACAGTCGTGGCAGTCACAGCCATTGTGGAAGAGGCAAAACCAAGCGGGGAAGCCCCGTTGATATTGCCCATGCCCCTGTGTTGGTGTGCAGGTGATAGAGCTTTAGATGCAACAACATGATTCTTGAATGTAGGGAGATGAACTCATTAACACTGCAATAAAAAGGAATCGATAACCAGTTCCCCAGCGCAGTTCCTTCTCCCGTGTTTGGAAAGAGGGATCCATGCTGACAACATCGCAGAACGGAATGCTCAATGTCCTGACTATCCCAACTTTTTGCAAGTTTCTCGTCAGGCCTGTTTGGTGGGACCTGGTACCGGATGATGAGGTGAGACAACATGCTTATCCATTGATGTCCTGAACGCTACTAGCCTCCAAGCTGAGGAGAGGAGATTCACGTCGGGTTCAACATTTTCCGTTTGCGATGCTTTTTACGGGGCGCACACGCATCCATCACACAGAGGATTCACTATTGTTACCCTGCATTCCGGATTTCCAAAGGTGGGCGACATCTGCTCCCTATTCAGGGACATCTACTCCTTGATTGAAACAAGATGATGGGATGTCGGTTCTTCATTCCGTGGATTCCTCCTCAGAGATCATCACCTTGTCTGGGTCTCCCTCATAGATTTAAAACATAATTCGTGAAGCTCTTATTAGTGCTATATCTTCATGGACACCAGTTAATTACACAGCTTATGTCTCGAACATCCAAGTGGTCCAGTCAAGGCAGCAACCTTCGGTTAGAAGAGTATCCATGTTGTGGAATCCTTGGCGTGTCTTGAAGCTAGGGATTGGCAAGTCTTTCCTCTATCCCTTATTATAGGGCTTCTCTAGGGCGCAGAAGCCCAAGGCATCCCACATCGAATGCGGGGAATTTCATGACATAGGCATGTATCTATGGTTTTACTTAGCTTCCCATGTTTAACACAGGGTAAGCCGCAAGTTTAACGTACATCGAAGATGGATCAGACTGATCGGAACACTAGCTAGAGTGGATCAATTTGAAGAACCCCCCCCCTGTAGGGAACACCGATGTGGGGGCTAGCACGTGGGTGGATTCCCGAATGCTGTGGAGGGTAATGGAGAATGAAATGTCATGACCCCACTAGGATGTGGAGGCACATGTAATAATTAAGTTGGATGGTGGACTTGGGCATGAGTCTCGAAGGGACTTCCTACATATCCCCGTGGAAGGGAATCAATGTCCTCATAGTTCTATGATACAATGGGACAACTGAAGAGGCGACCCGTGATAATGAATGCATGGATGGGACCCAGAGGAAGTAGAACCTTCGGGTTAGGGCATGAGCTTCCTGAGACATGTGGGATCGAGGGAGAGATTAGGATGAGACATGAGTGATGGGATTGATCCTCTTGTAGGCCTCCTACGTATCCCTGTGGCGGGAAATCAAAGTCTTTATAGTTTAGGTGCTGGATATAGTTTAACGTCATGCAGGATGAGAACATGGATTACACTATGAGGCGGCCCATGGTGGTGGGGCTTGAACCTTGTAGAGGCCTCCTACGTACCGTGCCTTAGAAACGATTAATGTCCCCGTAGTTCGGGATGGATGGGGATTACACTATGAGACTGCTCAAGGTGGTGGGGCTTGAACCTTGTGGAAGCTTCCTACGTACCATGCCTTGGCCCGGATCAAAGTCCCTATAGATTGGGTATACAGTTTAACGTGATGCGGGACAAGGGAATTTGGGGCTTACGCTCTGAGGCGGCCGAAGGTGTGTCATGGTTAGTGCTCAATCTATACTCACGGGAGTCATGCTCGGTGTGAGAAACAAGTGGTAGCAATGACCTGAGAATCATGTCATGAAGGGTGCATAAATGCGAAGTGAAAAGGGGCATACACGTTGAGCGGCCCATGGTGTCGGGACTTACTTCAGGATTGAGGCCTGAGGGTGAAAAAGCGCAGTGGGAGAAGGATTTGGCTCTCGGGAAGAGAGGAGGGGCCCTATTCCCAATCAGGCCCTCCGCTAGCCTTGGCACCGAGGATGTGAGGAAGAGCAGGGGTGCTTCCTCCTTGAAGCAAGGATAGGGGCTTACACCAAGGTGGCTGCCCTTTCCCACAGACAAACTATAGTCCAATAAATCCCCACATGTGAGGGATGATCCCATCCTACTGGAGATGAATGGGCATGAATAATTTTTGAGGCGGGGGGACCCTGTGTGCAATGAACGTGGCGAGGTCACAATTTAACGTCATGTGTTGAGGATGAGGTGCTTGGTAGTTTAACTTCCTAAAGCTCAGACGAGGTGGGTTGGTCCGCACCCCTAGGACTTACATAACTAGTACCCTATGCTCCTTGTGGGAGAGAAGGTATCAGAAAGGCCGTAATGAGGGGGTTTTGCAGAGCGAACCATCGAGGGGTTCACATTATGGTGGATATTCGAAGAAGAAATAGCCGTTACAGTGCCTATGTGAAGAAGCATGAGGCGGAGCAATGCAACGGGAAGGATTGTACAAGGTAATTTGAAGTTACTTTGTACAAGACTAGAAGGTCATATTGGAAAACTATATATGATGCAGATGAATGGGGTGCACAAGACACCCATGAATGCCACCCAGAAGAAGGGAATTAGGTGTTTGTGCAAGAGGGCGCCCATGGAGCACCATGGTGAAGGGCACCGGGAGATTTCACGCAACCATTGGGGCTTGCGGGAAATAAGGGGGTCCAATGTGAAAAGCCCCGGGTTGGCATGAAATTAGTGTTTCTTGCGCGAAATAGGGAGATGAGGGTTTTCCAAAGACTTGATGGGATTGTGCGCAAAGGAAGGGATTTCACGACAAGGAAGGTATTGCGAGCAGCAGAAAGGGTGTGCGTGCAAAGGAAGGATTGCACGCAGCATGGCCGGCTTGCGCACCCCGAAAAGGTTTGCGTGCAAGGGGAAGACCCCGAAGGGGTTGGAGTTTAGTCTATGCCCTGGGGATCTCGTCTGAAGGCAGATCCTAGGGCGACTTGGCGCGAAGAAGAACCATAACTGAAGGCCATATTGCGCACACGCGGAATGCCGATTACGCGCACGAGAGGTTGTTCGAATTCTTCATCCCCGAATAGAAAGGGGTCACCATATATTTATAGGCATTCGGCGGCATGGAATATAGGGCTGCATGAAATAATTGTGTGATGGAGGCGGTGGCGAGAAAGGCCAACCGTGCGGGGTGCGGGTGCAAAATTATTTTGTGTCGGCGCCAGGACTCTTCACGAATCCTGGTACTTTCCACGCGGGATTTCTTTTTTCTCGCACTTCATCTTTTTTCCCACAGAGCACCTCCAGGCCCTCCGGACTGGGCCTCCGGGTCCAGATATTACTTCGTTTTTTCATTTCGGAACTTTCTCTAGAACTTACGCACTTTTCGGCGTCTACATACATAAAATTCATTAAAATCATATAATCTATTATTGTATTATGATTATGTCACAAAATTTATGGAACTATAAAATTATGTATTTTCCACTATCCACCTAAAAATAAATTATTTTTTGAAAAATATAATGAAGTCACTATAAACTAATTTTGAGAAGATAAATTAAAAGATGACTTCTTAAAAATTATAATTTTAAATTTTATAAATTTTGAATTTATATGAAAATACAATATAAAAATAGAAACTTTTTATATTGAAGAATTTCATTTTGAAACATTAGGTGTTCTTAATCCTATTTTTTATGAATTTCTAATTGATTAAAATCTATATATTTATTACATGTTTTATTATCATTATGATTTCTTAATAATATTCATATAATATGTCATGGATGGTTTTAGTTCGACATTGCATGAAAAATAAACAATTAATACAATATTTAAATAAAGGAAAATATATTTTTATATTTCATGGTTTTATATTCTTCAAAATTTAGTATATTGTGTAGTAAAAAAATTAATTATATTCTACTAATAATAATATAAAATTATATCTAAATTATATACATGACTCAAGATATAACATCTAATGTGATCAAACCATTATTTCTTAATAATGACTATGTAATATTTCCATTTTATCATAATATGTATATGTTAATATTTCCAAAACTTTATTCCATATATATATATAAATATATTTTTTTAGTTGTTTTTCTAGAAATAAATTCCATATATTCATTTTAATGATCTTGTTTGTTACGAAATATTAAATCCCTACTGATTATGATAATATATAATAAACTCAGAATAAATAATCATATGAATATAAAAATTAAATCTTAATATGTCCTCTCCAATGAAACATTCATTTTAACATATGATACATTTGTTTTGTCTATTATATACATTGTTCAACTTATCCCTCATTCATTTTAACAAATTTCTTCATGGTCATATTCATATTTGATTCTATAACATGACTAGTTTTATATTATATTTTTAAATTTTATTTTTATTATTATAAATGGTACATAAAGAGAATGTGAATCACCAATGAATATCCCTCCATGAGTGTTTTTATTTTTGTATAGCCTTAATCCCACTCATTGTGAATTGAGTAAATATTATGTTTTTACTCAAACAACATTTTTCAGTGTGATTTCCATTATGTACCTATATTCCATAACACAATCTACTTGTCAGTATCTTGAAAATGTGGAATTTTTTGGAAACTATATAATCGATACATTTTCATATTTTAATTATGTTATCTTATTCATAGTCTTATCCCAGGATTTTCATTAAATTTATATTCTCCAAATATTCAAATATAACTAAAGTAATCCTAAATATAATTAATCATTTCTCCGATATAAACTAATATATCAGAGACCAGCACTCTCAATCTAGGTTCTAAAAAATTAAGTCAACATTATATTTGTATCAAAGTTAGAAGAACCTATCATAAATTTATATCATTTCCATAAATTTACTATTACACCTCATAGTAATCACACAATATCAAGAATATAAGGATTAGAGTCTTTAAGGATTAGGTACATAAGAAACTTATTTTATTATACTTGTGAGCATTTATCTATAATAAAACAATAAAATAATCCCTGATTTAATTCTCATATGTTTCACTTATCATCATATCATGGGGAATGGATTCTTAATAAAGGGGTTAGATCAAACACCCAATAAAGGAAAAATTGTCATCATGGAATCAGGGGGAAGATCATAAACATATGAGATAACATCAATAGGTCCCAGTGATGTGGAGGGGTTGAATAAGGTTGGATGAATATTACTTTTCTTAAAATTTAATCGAATTATAATTATCATAGATATAAATATAGTAAATTGTGAATAAGAAAATAAATCATTGAACACATGATGATATTTATAGTTTTTAGATCACCAATATCCTAGTATACTTTTTAGTATTCTCTAATTGGAGATAAGAATGATGTTTATTATAACTCAATTTTGTAAGGGAGTGATAAACCTATCATAGAAAAACCTTTTTATCTCTTGGTAGTATTACCGTAACTTTCTTTTAGGAGAGTTACAACCCATCTAAATTTGTATAGGATGAAAACCCCACCATAATTTGGTCTCGGATTCACAACCTGCATTCCTTTGGAAAATTATGTAATATCCTTTTAATATTTATTTTTTATGGGGATTGATTAAACTGTCTCTTGAAGCACAAAAATATTATAGAAAGATACAACAATGAAAAACCCTAAACAATAAAGAACAATACTTGATCAAATTAAAATTAATATTGATGCAGCTCAATACCTTCAATAACTTTAGTAGTATATGATCAAATTGTGATATCCTTAATGATCACACCAATAGAAATATATTCGCCATATGGTTTTAGTACTTCAAAATAATGCCCCAGTAATTGTTGAAGTATTATTTTTGTTTCTTCTCAATCTATAACTATATATTAATAAACTATTTCTAGTTTATTTTATGACTTCCCTACATGTTTTTATTCCAAAATCTAATCAAGTGTCATTAAATCATATGATAATATTGAGTTATAAAAGAGTATCTTGATAAAAAATCATATAATTCAAATGTAGGAAATAATAAACATAGATTAATATTTTTTACCTATATTTTTAATTATTGTTCTATTTATCTATGATTTATTTTTCTCTTTTATTCCTATATAAAATAAATTTGTAATACTTATTAAATAACTGTTAATATAAATATGTACATTACAAAAAAGAAAAATATTGGAAATATTAAATAAACATCTTGTATGTTGAAATATCAAATAGTTACTAAAATTTAGTTCATAACACAAATATTTTTTATGATTTTAAATAAATAATTATATATATAATTTTTCAAATAAAACATAAAATTATATTTTAACAATATATAATCATTTATTATTGTAATAATATATTAAAGAATCATAAAATTTAGCAATTATTATAATTATTTTATCTGATGGTAGCATATATATGTTTTTTTATCGATGGTAGAAAATGCTTCCTACTAATAATATTTTATTATTATGACCATTGGAGTGATAATAATACTAAAATAAGATGATACAACAAGTTATGCATTTATATAGTTAGTTGTGTAGTGCTACTGTATGTCATGAGGTGCTTCCATCTGTTCAAGATGGGTTTCTACTGTTAGTTCAAGAGTTGTCACTGCAATTAGTTATTAATGTGTTTATAATGGTTCTAAGGATGCTACTGTTAGTCATTGGATTAATACTACTATTGATCAATAGATGGTTAGAACCATAATAATAATAGGATGATTAAAAGTATTAATAAAATTTATACCACCAGTCGAAAATAAGGGAATTTAATATCTAGGGTAATGGTAAAATATATTCAATATAGGGTGAGTAAAGGTATCTTGTATGCATGCATAAAGGTATGATCATTTTCTAATACACGTGTAAAGGTATGATCTACAATTAAATACTTGAATAAATGTATGTTGTAATGCTAGGTATTGGTAAAGTTAATTGTGGAGAGGCTATTTAAGGATAAATTTTACACTATGTAATGTTTAAGGATCGGATATATGCACTATGTAAAGGTATTATAGATCTATGTAAAATTAAAGAATTAATTACATAAGTTATTTAAAGTTAAATTACATTCCATATACAAAACATATAGGTACATTATATAAAATTTAATGGAAAATGGAAATTCCTTAAGCACGTGTAAGCGTACTCTGAAACCTAATTAAGGATAAACCGATGTTTAAAATACTTGTCTAAGGGTGAACCTAGTTTTAAAATACATAAATAAGGGTACACTAATACTTTTTTTGGGTAAACTGATATTTTTAAGGCTTGTGTAAGGGTATATAAATGTTACATAATGGTAACTCATAAATTTTAGGACTAATTTAAGGGAACATGATACTTTTTTAGAGGTAAAAGTAATCCTTTGAACTACTTCTGTAAAGGCAATAAAATGATATGTAAAGGTAAATCTAAGTGTATAAACTCAAGTAAGGGTAGAAATAATCTACATAATGGTAAAAAATACTTATATAAAGGTAAAAATAAATACTTAGAAATTTTTTTAAAAACATTAAATATGTTTTAAATGAATATAAAATAATTACATAATAATAAAATATATGTAATGAATAAATTGATAGAATAAATAAATTAAATTATTAATAATTAAATAATTTTCAATAAAGATTTTTTAAATGGTGGAATTTTATATTCAAAAACACAATTATAAAAATATGATATAATATATATTTAAAACATTAAAAAAACAATATACCATTTTTATTAATTATAAAACCAAAACTAGACTTTTGATTGAACAAATTCTAAATTTTCTCCCCAGTTTAGAAATTTATCAAAAATAAAAAATATTATTAAAAAAACGTCCCCATATTGAAATTTATAATTTTTTTAATCTATATAATCTTCTACTATTAAAAACATAATTTTCACCCCCAATATTAGAAAACAATAGATAACTCACCAAAATTTCATGATGTCATAACACATATATTATAAAAATAATACAACAGATATCAAAATCAAAAAGATATAATCACCATTAAATCATGTTCATGCAATAATTTATTAAACATCACATAATGTAATAGTTTAGAAAATATTTCATCAAGTTTATTTTTTGTTGGAACAAATTCCATAATGTTATCTCCATTATTGACATGGTCCATTAAAAAATAAATCTACCATTACTATTTTTTTCTGAGAATACTATAACGTATTTTTAGAGATTGAAATAACATATGTATTACCATATTATATAGTAATTTTTTTCTAAATTAACATTTATATTAGATATAATATGATTTATCCAATAAAATGGGGCATAATAATTTATTGCAGCAATGTACACAGTGTCTACTATGAGAAATTAAATTGATAATTTCTCTTTTGGAAACCCATGAAATTTAATATTTCTGAGTAAGTGACACATGCCTAATGTGTTTTCCCTATCAATTCTAAAAATTGAAAAATTAGATTCAGGATATGGTAACAAATTAAAAAATTATGATTGGAGTAAAATAAAATACTATTAATAGTACCTTAAACACATAATAGTGTTATTTTAAAAGACTTTAAATCACCTTATTTTGGATTTGACTAATATCATTCAATATTTTTCTAGACTTTTCCAAATCCAATTTAAAATTAGTTCCCATTGGGATTCTCATATTTTTTCAGGAATAAGGATTTCTTTTTTTATAAAATCATTTATGACTTGATTAGATTTATAAAAATTCAATATTTTTTTCTAAAATATGACGACTCAGGAAAAATTACAATTCATTCATTAGGCTCATATCAAATTCATTTATCATTAATTTGGAAAATTCTCTTATAGGAATATCATTGGTATGTCCAAATACATTACCATTAATATATATTTTAACAATTAAAATGTCTTTAGAAAAGTTATTTATAAATAAATTTGGATCAACATTTCCATGGTCAAATTAATTTTTCAATTGACATGTAGATATTTTATAATACCAAGCTCCTGGATCATTAATTATACAATAAAAATCATAAGAGAGTTAAAAAAATGATTTTAAATTTGTCATTTTTGAAACCCAACATCTGATAAACATAATGTAAGAACCCTTTTCTTCCTTTCAGGTATGGATATTTCTTTTTCAGTTAATACTTATTAAATGGGGGAAATAGGTTGAGGGCTTTCTATAGTCCAGTTACATGACATGACTAGGGACTACACGCTGTCTAATTTTATGTACATGTTATGTATATTGGGTTACACACTATGTAATCCCTGTACAGGGAAATGTAATGGTCTGGAAAGGAATTGTAAGGTCCTGGCGTGTAGTCTCAAGTACACGCAATGTACATTTTTTTAATTATTATGTCGGGTAGTAGAATTATTTTTTTAGATGAACAGAAATGAACCCCTTTGATGTGTTGTACACCTAGGAAATCCAAATAGGAAATTGCCTCCATTTTCGTTGTCTAACTCTCTATTCGAACACTATAGGATCCATTGAAATCCCCTCGGTGAGTGCATGATTTGCCTTTAGCTTTTGTTCTTTATTTAGTCTATCGATTGATTTATATAAGATAGAGTGCTTTTCAATTTTTCTTGATCTATCTAGTTCTAGGTTCAATCAAAGCCTGATTCTAGATGAGCTGAGTCATATGAGTACGAGGTAGGGGTCTCGAGCCTTTCATTGATTGTCGAGTCAATTATACATGTCAGAGTGTTGAATGTCCACATTTATGGTGTTTATGGATTAAATAATAAACAATATTATTTTCTATTAATGAATAAATAATTAATTAGATGATTTTGAAGCTTGTTTAGGGATGTGAAACTTGATTTAGGGAAACACCATTTGTGTGTTTTCCCTGGAATTGCCGTTAGGAAGATAATTCCTATGAGGATTGATGAAAACCCCATTTATTGGGTGGTTAAAAATGTATTACTAATTATAAGATTTTCCCACGTGAGATACCTGTTACGTTAAGCCTTGTAAATTTTTTAATTTCATAACAGGATTTTTATATTTTTGTCCCTATGAGTTTTCCTTCTCTGGCCATGTAATTGTTTAAATTATGTCTGTTGGTTATTATGTAAATTGTTCCAATGTGGGTTTATTATGTTAAATACTTGTGATGGTTTAATTCACATGTGTTTCTTTTGAAATGGAATGTTTAAATGAATTATATGGTAGAAAAGGGATAACTAGCAATGGCTGGGCAACTGCCTTAGTTAAAAGACAATGTCGGGCACTTGTGCCTATTTTCAACTTTTATACCTTGGGTGAAACATTTTCTATGTTAAAGGATATTGGATGGGCTCAATATATTTATAATTTAAATTCCATGATCAAGCTCTGAATATGGTGGTTGGGATCATTGGGGATTATTTTATAAATTTCGAACAAACCTAGAATCCATTGACGAATACCTAGGTCGGGCTCCATTGTAAAATGACTAAATGACTATTATTTCACCAGTTGATGCTTACCTTTATACGGGGGTCATTGGGTCTAAGACCAACCTCAAGACAATTATATAATTCAAGAAACATGAATAATGAGATGGATGAATTATGAAGCATATTACATGCCAAAGCACTAGCATGGATTCATTGTACATGTATACTTATGTACAATGTCTTCCAAGACAAAAATTGTGATTGGTTTTGAGTAACCATAGTTTTCATCTATCGCTATTGTACACTACATGTTATATATATCCATTGACATACTGGAAAAGACCATGGGTGTTTCCCAAATTGTATTTATCCTAACACCCTATTTGGGTCTTTCATATATGCCCAAATAGATTATATGATAGTAGATGTTGATCAGGGAAAGTTCCCTACTATAGGTACTTGATGTGATGCTTGAGAGTAGAAGAGCATGGGACTAAGCTGAGGCTTGTGATTCTTCCTAGTCTCATTTTTTATTTTATTTTCGTCGAGACATATTATATATATTATTAAAGTATACATGTTTTGTATTATTTCTTAGAACATATAACATGATGAATCATTATTTGTATAGAACGATGACTAGTTATTTATCTTATCAGTCTTCTGCTATTTATTTCAGTTGTATGTTGTTTACTTCATATGGTATAGTATTTTCAATTATTCCATTCTGTACACTCTTCCAATGAAGACATATTTTCCCAAATATCACACCTAAGGACCACAATACCAGTTGGTAGCCTTTGGCATTGGGGGAAATGCACTAAAGGCCATGTGAGAAACTAGGTACGAGGAACTAGTTGACTCGACTTCAGATTCAGGGAAAAAAAAGTTTTGTTAAAGGATTTTTTTTCTTGTTTTCATTATTATTTATCAATGAGAAAAAGAGATGGATATTAAAGGGACTTGGAACTAAGATATTGTTGGGAGTAGATACCCCACGCATAGGGTAAATCAAAATTACCTTGAATGGAATTGTAATTTTTGGATTTTGATCTAGTATAGTTGATTTGATTTCACCATTGGGTGACACACATGTTGTGTTCTGTTATTATTTATATTATTTTGGTTCTATTTTGTTTTAACCCAATGAGATGAGGGTATTCCATCTCATGCAATAAATAGTAACATGTAAAAAATCGCATGCCATGCATTCTTTCCATACCATTTAGAGAGCATTACGATTGCATGTTGTTGTGGTAGATTTTGTGCTATACAGAAATAATATTGAGATAGGTACACTAATAGATATGCTTGATGTTGTGATACATGTATTAGTATGTGTTATGGTTGAATTGGAAGGACACTAAACATTGGTTCTTGAGGAGTATGGGCCCTCTTGGATCGAAATTTGGTGGATCATGTTTCATCCATGGGATATAAATTTTGTTATTATGTGCTATATGTGATTCCAAAAATTGATTCGTGGGGAGTATGGGACCACATAAACAATAATTTTCCACAATGATTAGTTACTTTTCAAAAATAGGTGTATTGGGTAATTTCTAGAGGCTAACTATCTAGAAACCAAAAAAACACGACATGTGATGCTTTTAACACACGCCATGTGTTCTTCAGTTTGAGAGGAGAAGAACATTTTAAGTACACACCATGTATACTGAGTACAAATCCATGTGGTTTTTGACTTTGTATCTGGCCGAGTGAGGGAGAACTCAGGTTGTTTGTTTTTTGGTTAGTGCACACCGTGTATGGTTGATACACACTGTGTAGTTCTACTTAGGCAGAACTGGTATAACTCTGGCCATGCTGAAGTAAATTTACATGATAGATAACATGAGTACATGCCATGTACCTGGGTTGTTTACATTCCCATTCCAGTGAATTACATGCCTAGGTAGAATCTTGTGTGTGAACGCCATGTAGTTTTTCTACATGCCATGAACACCTATAATGGTCACCCTCATGGGTTTATTCTGTTGTTTAGTTCTTTCACTTTTGAACTAATAACCTCTATGATCTGGAATTGAGGTGTGTGCCTGACCATGCAGAGTCATGCCCACACAACGACCTCCAGTTGTGCTCTAGAATAGTGAAATGATCATACCTTGGAGGTGGTATGCCATGACCTACAAATGGACCCTCCAGTCATGCCAGTAGTAGAAATAACTATTATATCAGTCATAGGTGTGGATTGACTTTTCCTTGAAGGAATTATGATGTTCATGAAAACCTTTCCGTGAGCACCACAGTCGTCCACGTCTATGAAAAACTAACATAAGTGTTCATCATTAGTAGCCACCCACATTTTCTAGGGAAAGTGGGCCAAAGGTTGCTGATTTAGGGCTAGAGGCCATGTTATTGATCATCGAGCATCTAAAAACACCTCTTGAGAGGAGGGTCAAGATTTTGACTTAAATTCTTTGTGATTCCGATAAGAGGTAGTGGAATGTAACCACACAGATAGAGAATCAGCAGGACATGGAATGGGATGACATTCATACAATATTCTATGACTACATCAATCTTGAGATATCGAGAGATGACAAGGCCCATGCCTTTAGGCATCTGTAGTAGAGATCTCGGTAATGCCCCGACCCCAGTTACCCAGAGTCGGTGCATTATTGTGTAGCATTGGCATGATCACAAAAGATCAGCTCTCAAAAGACCGATTAGTTTAGTAGCCTTGGAAACACTAGATACATTCATAAGTCTTACATTACATCATAAAGTAAAACAAAACTACAACATCTTCTCTTCGTATCCCCTTATATTATCCCTACAGGTCATTCATAATATACTTCTTCACATCCTGGAAAACATTAAAACATTGAAAGGGGTGAGCTCAGATGCTCAGTAAGGATAACAATATAGTGGAAGCTTTTATAAATAAACATTAACATTTAAGGCAATGTATAACTAAAACAAAATCCTTTTAAACATGAACTTTAACATAATATGGAAAAAGTAAAATGAAATAATTCCATTTACTTACTCATGTGGATATTCAACTAGTCTAATAATCACATGAAATATCAATAACAACTTTCATAATGATGGAATGCATAAGGTCATTCTACCATAACCACGTAGCCAAGGCTTCGTGCCAAGACTACAAATAAGATTTTGTCTAGGCCTCGTGCCAAGACACTAGTTTTCCTCATGAGACCTACTGATGCATCGAGGAGCTGTATCAGGCACCACCCGTCACTTATTAAGTCAAATGCATTCCTCGTATGAATAGGTTTAAATATATCGTAAACCATAACATTATTGTATCACATAAAACATGCATAAAGGAAGCATAACATTTCCACATTTCAATCACAAGATATCAATACAACACATTGATATAATAAAAACACTTTCAAAACCATTTTCAATACCAAAATAAAATAAAGCTAAAACTTTGTATTTATTTTTCATTAAAAAAGTTATGGCTTGTTGAGGAAGCCGAAACACAAATAATGGTCACGGCGGCGGAAAAGTTGTTGTCGCCGCCTATGTAAGACAAAAAAATTCCTTTTTTCGTTTAGTAAAACTCTTTGTAAAAAAATATTCCTTTTTGAATAAATGTCAAAGTCAAAGGGGTTTATACACCGTATAAAAGAAAGTTGTGTATAAAACAAAATATGCCTCAATGAAAGGAGATTGAGACAAAGACCCTTACAAAGATCATTTTTTTAAAATAAAGTAGATATATTATGTGTATTCACTATAAGTACATATAAATAAAGTACAAATACAAGATAGGACATAATAATATCATGACATAATTTTAAAGTAAGAGATTAACCCAAAGAATAGATATTGGGTTAAGAAGTTCCCTTACCTCGTGTCCGACTTGACTCGAATGCTCTTTAACCTATTGAATAATAAACTAGAGTTAATCTCTACCTGCTTAAGAACCTTTTTCAAGTTAATTATTCCTTTTATATCACTTATTACCATGTTATGAACATTATGTAATTATTTAAGTTAATAACTGTCGTTTTGTCGATCTTATGTACCTGAGTCAAAAATAAACTTCTTATAATTACACTTTGTTCATGTGGTAAAATATCCATTATATCCATAATTATATTCATGATATAGATATCATATATCTCATATATATCCAGTACATACATGCATTTATAATATTCCATAACGTTTAGAGGTAAGAAATGAAATGCACCGTTCATGGAGACGGTAAGCCGTACGTACGCATGAACGCTACTTTCATTTCTATTTTGTATTTAATTAAATCATAATGATATAAAGGTATATTATAATTACAGTATAATATCATATATAATATCATTTACTCCATCCTTTATACATCGCACATATGGAATTAACGATTCAAATCACTTTGAGGGGGTGGTAGTCCGCACTTCCTAAAATGAAAATATCGCGTTTACCCATAATGGAAACAATAAAGGTATGCAATAAATGAAAAATACAGAACCTTAAGTAAAAAATAAACATATTATATATCATATATAAATATAGTTACATCTTAATGTCCACCTTTGAAGGTGTTATATGAGTGTTGAACAATCGTCGTTTCATGAGGTAAAAATTCGCCATCCACAGAAACAGTATGTTCTTTAACCATTAGATGTAGTCGTGTGTACGTGTATCTAGAATACTTATTATAACAACACCCTAGTATATTTATGATATAGGTGTTGTTACAAAAGAAATGAATAAAAAGAGTTTAGGGGGTTGGATAATCAAAATAAAACAAAATAACATAAGAGAAGACATTACCTTAAAATCGGGTAACTCTTTTGATTTGAGCCAAAGGCTTCCTTGGGAAGAATTATGCCCAATGTGAGGCTTCTAGGAGTAAGGGAGGGAAGTTAGGAGAGTATTTGGGCAGAGGTTGTCCGAGCAAAAATGCTTTGATAGTGTGAGTAAGGTGGTAGTGGTGGGGGCCTTTTATAAGTGGAGAGGAGGGGCACTCTTGGAAAGTAATTAAATGTTACTTTATTATACAATGCTTTTCGGACTCTAAAGGTAACACACTTATATAATTCGAGTCTAAGGTGTTAATGGTTCGAAATCTACTCAACCAATAGGTTTTTTACAAGTGTAATTCTTATATTGTACATTATCTTTTCATTTTATTTAAATCATTAATTAATGAGGTAATCACTGCATCATCATGGTGTCATAAATAATTTAATTTATTTAATGTCTAAAAATTATAAAACAAATATCATGATATAGGAAATCTTTTTAGATTTCTAATGAATATTTATAGTAAAAAATATGACTTTTATAACCCCATTTAAAATTTGTTTTTGTAAAACAACTTATGTTTGTGACATTTTTATTTTAACATTAAATAAAAGTTATCTATGTCATTTTCCTACCAAAGTGGCTCCATGGGGTCCCCAAGTTGACCCATGGATTTTATTGGTCGGCCATGACACATCCAATAGTGGTAGGACAAGTGTAAAGGTATTTTCATATTTGATAATATCATTTTTACCTTAAATTTCACTAATTACCTTTAATCGCGATTAATTAAACTTAAAAGTTACTATTCACCAAAAAAATTATTTTAATCCCATTGAACCAAATTTTACTTCCTAAGGACAACCATGTATGTCAGATTTTTGAAAATCAAATCACATAAGTGGTAATATTTCATTTAGATGAAAAATCATTTATTTAACAACCACTTAGTGGTTTCACTATTCATCAAAAATTGAAGTTTTTCAGAACAATGCCAAAATTTCACCCTAAGCTATAATTGATATTCCAAATTCAAAAATGATTTCTATTTTAAAAAATTCCAAACATATAAGTTTCATTAATTAATTTTGTAATTAATCCCCGCTTTCACAACAAATAGCGTGTTTTTAAGAAACAATATATATCAAAAGATTGACAATTGTTTATGTCTAATTTCAAAGTGAAATTAATTATAATCATCATCATTGGATAAAATGGTAAAAATATATTCTAATTATATTTTAAAACCAATCAATAGTATAATTTATTACTATAAATTATTTTGATTAAAAAAGTTGTTTTTAAGTATTCTTCACTATTCATAAAAAATTGGAAGTTCTCATAAAATTACAAAAATTTCAACTTAGGATAACATTGATATTCCGAATACAAAAACGTAGTCCATTTGGAAAGATAAAATTTATAAAAGTTTAAAAAGTAGGTATTACTATTCATAACGGCTACTTTGATTGGTTGTGGTGTGTGTTAGAACTCGAAGTTTCTTACAACACACGCTATTGTATTATTCAAAGAGAAGTGTACCGTGGAAGCTTGGAGTGTTACATTCTCCCCTCCTTCAAATAATTTCATCCTCGAAATTTCATATAGTATCACTGTATAAAATGAATCGGGTGATTCTTCATCATATGTTCCTCGGGTTCCCACGTTGCCTCCTCCATCTTATGGTTTCTCCATAGAACTTTTACCAGAAGAGTCGTCCGGTTTCTCATCACTTGTTCTCTTGTATCATGAATCCTGACGGGCTCTTCGCAATAAGACAGGTCGAGTTCCAGTTCTAATTCCGCATAGGTGAGTACATGTGTTGGGCCAGGCATGTATTTTCTCAACAGTGATACGTGGAATACATCATGAACTTTGGAGAGACTTGGCGGCATTGCCAAATGGTAAGCTATAGCCCCAATTCGTTCTAGAATTTCGAAGGGTCGGATGTAACTGGGACTCAATTTACCCTTCTTACTGAAACATATAACTCCCTTCCATGGTGATACCTTTAAGAAAACATGATCTCCTGCCTGAAACTCCAAATCCTTCCTTCGAATGTCAACATAGCTCTTATGCCTACATTGAGCTGCTTTGATGTGGTTTTGTATTACCTTCACCTTTTCCATCATTTCCTCCACCAGTTCTGAGCCTACAAGTTTTCTTTCACCAACTTCATCCCAACAGGTTGGTGTGTGACATCTCTTTCTGTATAATGCTTCATATGGTGCCATCTGAATACTTGAATGGAAGCTATTGTTATAGGAAAATTCTACCAGAGGTAAATATTGATCCCACATTCCTTGAAAGTCATGTGAGCATGATCTCAACATGTCTTCTATGGTTTGAATAGTTCTTTCTGATTGTCTGTCTGTTTGAGGGTGGTAAGCAGTGCTCAAATGAAGTTCATTATCCAAGGCCTTCTGAAGACTTTTCTGGAATCTTGATGTAAATCAGGGATCATGATCCAAGACAATCGACAGGGGTACTCCATGAAGTCTCACAACTTTATTAATATATAGTCTTGCTATATGTTCAAGTGACAGATCTTCCCTTATAGAAAGAAAATGTGCTGACTTGGTGAGATGATCAACAATGACCCATATTTCGTCATTCCTTCTAAGGGTCTTTGGTAATCCCATGACAAATTCCATCATAATATTATCCCATTTCCACTCAGGTATGGGAAGAGGTTGCAATACTCCACCAGGCTGTTGCCTTCCATCTTTCACTTGTTGGAAAACCATACACCTTGACACAAAATCGGCAATCTCCCTTTTCATGTTGTCCCACCAAAAATTTCCCTTTAAATCTCTATACATTTTAGTGATCCCTTGGTGTATAGAGAAATTGGAACTATGAGCATCATCCAACAATTCCCTCTTTATATCAGGTACATCGGGAACACAAAGTCTCCTCCCAAATTTCAAAATTCCATCTTCATAAACAAAGTCACTCAACCGCCCATCATTCACAACATTAATCTTATTTTTCCACACTTCATCATCAGACTGAGAACTCTTTATCCTTTCTAGTAAAGATGGTTTAGAAACCATTTGAAAAAGTTTTGATGTTTCACCCTCCATGGTTATTCCCATATCCATCTTTACTAGATCCATGAAAACAGGATCCCTTTCCACTCTCATCATGTTCAAAACTCCATGATCTTCTCTACCCAAAGAATCTGCAACCTTATTTTCCTTCCCTGGGTGGTAGTGTATCGTGCAATCATAATCCTTGAGTAGTTCAAGCCATCGTCTTTGCCTCATGTTGAGTTCTTTTTGTGAGAAAATATATTTCAAACTCTTGTGATCGGTATATATATCACAATTTTCACCATATAGATAATGTCTCCATATCTTCAAGGAAATTATTACAACAGCTAACTCGAGATCATGAGTAGGATAGTTCTGCTCATGAATTTTTAGCTGTCATGATGCATAGGCAATAAACCAATCATTCTTCATAAGGACACAACCAAGTCCTTTCATTGATGAATCACTATAAATAACGAACCCATCATTTCCTGATGGTAGAGTCAATATATGAGAATTGACTAATCTTCTCTTCAGTTATTCCAAAAAATTTTCACACTCTTTTGTCCAAACAAATTTAACCCCTTTACGTGTGAGATTAGTTAATGGGTTAGCCAATCGGGCAAAATTCTGGAAAACATGTTGATAATAACCTGCCAAACCAATAAAGCTACGTACCTCAGTTATACTCGTCAGTGCTGGCCATTCTTGGATTGCCTTGGTCTTATAAGGATCAACGGAAATTCCATCGTTAGAGACAATATGGACAAGAAAAGAAATCTCCTGAAGCCAGAATTCACACTTGCTAAACTTCCCATATAATTCATGCCTTCTAAGAGTCTTAAAGATAACAGGCAAGTGATTTTCATGATTTTTGTAGCTTTTGGAGTATACCAAGATATCATCAATAAACACCACTACAAAATCATCAATATATTCCTTGAAAACTCTATTCATTAGATCCATGAATACAGAGGGTGCATTAGTTAATCCGAAAGGCATTACTGTAAACTCGTAATGCCCATATCTTGTTCGAAATGCTGTCTTCGGAATGTCATCCTTCTTCACACACAACTGATGGTATCCAAATCGAAGGTCAGTCTTTGAAAAGTATTGATCTCCATGCAATTGGTCAAATAAATCATCAATGCGAGGTAGGGGATACTTGTTCGTTATTGTTATAGCATTGATCTCCCTGTATTCAATGCACAACCTCATAGATCCATCTTTCTTCTTAACAAAAAGGACAGGGGCTCCCCAAGGAGAAACACTAGGGCGAATAAATCCCTTATTACTCAATTTCTCTAGTTGTTTCTTTAGTTCAACTAATTCCACGGTGGCCATCCTATAAGGGGTCTTTGATATGGGCCTTGATCCAGGAATTAAATCAATGGAAAACTCAACTTCTCGATCTGGAGGATGTCCAGGTAAATATTCCGGAAACACATATACATATTCTTTCACAATAGGTACATACTCTATTTGAACATTCCTTTCCTTGACATTAGTCATTTCATTCTCTTCCTCCCCAATAATTGAATTTAGTTGAGATAATTGGGGTGGATCTAAATAAGAATTAAGTGGTGATGATTCTACTCTTAAAATAAGGTGTTCCTTATCATCGTCATAAAAAATCATAAACTCCTTCTTCTTACTATAAATCATTGCATCATAGTCCAAAAGCCAATCCATACTGAGTATTATATAAAACTGAATCATAGGTATGACAATGAGATCAACGGATAAAGAACAGTTATATGCTCTAATGGGGACTGATTCACAAAACTTTTTTGCAATAATACTTCCCTTAGGAGTTTTGACTGACAATTCTCTTGTTAAATAAAATTGGAAATATCTAATTTTCTTAGCAAATTGGAAAGATATGAAACAATGTGATGACCCAGAATCAAAAAATTCATTTTCTAAACTTGAGGAAACCATTAAATAACCTGCCACCACGTCTTTCGGAGCTTCAACCTCAGCAGTAGTGATAGCATAATCTTGGCCTTGATCCCTTGGCCTCTTCTGAGTTAAGTTCCCCTGACGCTTAGGGCATTCATTTTCATAATGCCCCATCTCTCTACAATTATAGCATTCCACATTAACAGCAACTTTATTTCCCTTGTAATCATGAGCTTGGTGGCCTTTTTCACCACACTTCTAACATACTCACATTCCCATCAAGCAAGTACCGGGGTGTTTCTTTCCACATTTACTGCAGGACTGATATTCAACTCTTCCCTTCTTCCCCTTATTTCCATTTCCATATTGATCAGTAGATCTCTTCTTTTCGTGCTTTGCTTTAAAGTCATGAGACTTAGAGAATTTCTTTTCCGTCTTGATAGCACACGAGACAATATCTTCGTATGACGAGAAGGTTTTTTAGACTAATTCTTGATGGAGAAATGGTTTTAACCCATCAAAGAAACGATCAATCTTACTTATTGGGTTACGTATATAATCTGCAGCATGTCTCGCCAACCTTGTAAAGTTAGCCTCATACTTTGCGACATTCTCATCCTCCTTCTGCCTCAGACTCAGAAATTGTCTTTCCATATCTGATCGATGGTCATGCGGAAAGTATTTTTCTATGAAAATTTCCTTAAACTCCCTCCAATACATACTTGATACTTCTACATCTTCCTTTGTGTTTTGAATCAGTGACCACCATTGATCGGCATCTCCAGTGAGGCGGTAAAATTCCATGACAACCTTCTCCCTTTCGCTACTCCCCAAGGCGTGGAATATTTTCTCTAAGGAGTTTATCCATTTCTAAGATAATAATGGATTTTTACCCCATTAAATATTGGAGGTTTTTGCCTCATGACGCGGTCTAACATTGATCCTCCTCGTTGCGGATCAGGGTGATCCATACGAGTAAAGTTATTATTCATAACCTGAGTGAGTTGTCCCAGTATAGTAATAAGTTGATCAGCACCAGTTGTATCTCCATCTCCATAATAATTATCTTGAGTAGGAGGGCAATCCCTACACGGATTGCGTGCATTGATACAGTTTCCATTCCTTCCACTAGGCGCCATTTCTAAACAATGGCACAAACTAGATTAGTGTATGAATCAAAATACATAATTCTATACTTATAAAATACTTAACATAAATTGAACTATTTATGGATATAATCCATAATCATAAAAAAATTTCTTTGAGGAAGTATATACGCATAACCCTTCATAGTGGTTTATAAAGAAAACGAGAATTATCCTAAGAATATCCCTCGGGAGTGTCGTAACCAATAGTGCAACAAGGCCCGTTGTCGTGCACCAGTTCCGGTTCAAGTCTAGATCAAAGCGGTGTTTTCGGGTTTTACCCCTAGGTACATCTGTTCCAGATCCACCTCTACTTGCTCGTATCCAGACAGGGATGTATTGCTTGGAAAACTCACAAAATCTCTATAATACCAAAATTCTAAGAAGTTCTTCTATACTAATCCTCAAAGTCTATCTTTGGGCTATGTTATCTAATCAGAGTTTATCAAAATATAGATTCCAAGGTTAGTACTAAACTTCCTCTGATACCAATTGTAACGCCCCGACCCCAGTTACCCAGAGTCGGTGCATTATTGCGTAGCATTGGCATGATCACAAAAGATCAAGTCTCGAAATACCGATTAGTTTAGTATCCTTGGAAACACTAGATACATTCATAAGTCTTACATTACATCATAAATTAAAACAAAACTACAACATATTCTCTTCATATCCCCTTATATTATCCCTGCAGGTCATTCATAATATACTTCTTCACATCCTGGAAAAAATTAAAACATTGAAAGGGATGAGCTCAGATGCTCAGTAAGGATAACAATATAGCGGAATCTTTCATAAATAAAAATTAACATTTAAGGGAATGTATAACTAAAACAAAAGCCTTTTAAACTTGAACTTTAGCATAATATGGAAAAAGTAAAATGAAATAATTCCATTTATTTACTCACATGGATATTCTACTAGTTGAATAATCACATGAAATATCAATAACCACTTTCATAATGATGGAATGCATAATGAAAGACTATCATAACCACGTAGCCAAAGCCTCGTGCCAAGACTACAAATAAGATTTTGTCAAGGCCTCGTGCCAAGACACTAGTTTGTCTCATGAGACCTACCAATTCATCGAGGAGTTGTAGCGGGCTACACCCATCACTTATTAAGTCCAATGCATTCCTCATATGAATAGGTTTAAAAATATCATAAACTATAACATAATCGTATCACATAAAACATTCATAAAGGAAGCATAACATTTCCACATTTCAATCACAAGATATCAATACAACACATTGATATAATAAAAACACTTTCAAAACCATTTTCAATACCAAAATAAAAGAAAGTTTAAATTTTGTATTTATTTTTCATTAAAAAAAAGTTATGGCTTGTAGAGGAAGCCGAATAACAAATATTGGTCACGGCAGCGGAGAAGTCGTTGTCACCGCATACGTAAGACAAAAACATTCGTTTTGTCATTTAGTAAAACGATTTGTAAAAAAATACTCCTTTTTGAATAAAAGTCAATTTCAATGGGGTTTGTACGCCGTATAAAAGAAAGTTCTGTATAAAACAAAATATGCCTCAATGAAAGGAGATTGAGATGAAGACCCTTACAAAGATCATTTTTTTAAATAATGTAGATCTATTATGTGTATTCACTATAATAACACATAAATAAAGTACAAATACAAGATAGGACATAATAATATCATGACATAATTTTAAAGTAGGAGATTAACCCAAAGAATAGAAATTGGGTAAAGAAGTTCCCTTACCTCGTGTCCGACTTGACTCGACCGCTCTTTAACCTCCTGAATAATAAACTAGAGTTCATATCTACCTGCTTAAGAACCTTTTTCAAGTTCATTATTCCTTTTATATCACTTATTACCATGTTATGAACATTATGTAATTATTTAAGTTAATAACTGTCATTTTATCGATCTTAGGTACTTGAGTCAAAAATAAACTTCTTATAATTACACTTTGTTCATGTGGTAAAATATACATTATATCCATAATTATATTCATGATATAGATATAATATATCTCATATATATCCATTATATACATGCATTTATAATATTCCATAACGTTTAGAGGTAAGAAATGAAATGCACCGTTCATGGAGACGGTAAGCCGTACGAACGCATGAACACTACTTTCATTTCTATTTCGTATTTAATTAAATAATAATGATATAATGGTATATTATAATTCTAGTATAATATCATATATAATATCATTTACTCCATCCTTTATACATCCCACATATTTCATTAACGATTCAAATCACATTGAGGGGGCGGTAGTCCGCACTTTCTAAAATTAAAATATCGCGTTTACCCATAATGGAAATAATAAAGGTATGCCATAAATAAAAAATAAAGAATCTTAAGTAAAACATAAACATATTATATATCATATATAAATAGAGTTACATCTTAATGGCCACCTTTGAAGGTGTTATATGAGTGTTGAACAATCATCGTTTCGTGAGGCAGAAATTCACCATCCACAGAAATAGTATGTTCTTTAACCATTAGATGTAGGTGTGTGTAATTGTAGCTTGACTAATTCTTATAAAAACATCATATTATATTGATTATACTGGTGTTGTTACAAAATAAATGAATAAAAAGAGTTTAGTGGGTTGGATAAGAAAAATAAAACAAAATAACATAAGAGAAGACATTACCTTAAAATCGGGTAACTCTTTTGATTTGAGCCAAAGGCTTCCTTGGGAAGAATTCTGCCCAAAGTGAGGCTTCTATGAGTAAGGGAGGGAATTTGGGATAGTATTTGGGCAGAGTTTGGCCGAGCCAAAAGGCTTTGATAGTGTGAGAAAGGTGGTAGTGGTGGGGGCCTTTTATAAGTGGAGAGGAGGGCCACTCTTGGAAAGTAATGAAATGTTACTTTATTATACAATGATTTTAGGATTCTAAAGGTCCCAAACTTATATAATTCGAGTCTAAGGTGATAAGGGTTTTAAATATACTCATCCAATAGGTTTTTGACAAGTGTATGTCTTAGAGTTTACGTTATCTTTTCATTTTATTTAAATCGTTAATTAATGAGGTAATCGATGCGTCGTCATGGTGTCATAAATAATTTAATTTATTTAATGTCTTAAAATTATAAAAAAACTATCATGGTCTAGGAAATATTTTTATATTTCTAATGAATATTTATAGTAAAAAATATGACTTCTATAACCCCATTTAAAAATTGTTTTAGTAAAACAACTTATGTTTGTGACATTTTTATTTTAACTTTAATTAAAAGTTATCTATGTCATTTTCCTACCAAAGTGGCTCCATGGGGTACCCAAGTAGACCCATGGTTATTCTTGGTCGTCCATGACACATCAAATAGGGGTAGGACAAGTGTAAAGGTATTTTCATATTTTTATAATATCATTTTTACCTTAAATTTCACTAATTACCTTTAATCGCGATTAATTAATCTAAAAAGTTACTATTCACCAAAAAATTATTTTAATCCCATTGAACCACATTTTACTTCCTAATGAAAACAATGTAAGTCGGAATTTTGAAAATCAAATCACAAAAGTGGTAATATTTCATTTAAATGAAAAATCAGTTATTTAACTACCACTTAGTGGTTTCACTATTCATCAAAAATTGAAGTTTTTCAGAACAATGCCAAAATTTCACTCTAAGCTATAATTGATATTCCAAATTCAAAAATGATTTCTATTTTAAAAAATTCCAAACATATAATTTGCATTAATTAATTTTATAATTAATTCCCGCTTTCACAACAAATAGCGTGTTTTTAAGAAACAATATATATCAAAATATTGACAACTGTTTTTGTCTAATTTCAAAGTGAAATTAATTATAATCATCATCATTGGATAAAATGGTAAAAATATATTCTAATTATACATTAAAACCACTCAATAGTATAATTTATTACTATAAATTATTTTTATTAAAAAAGTTGTTTTTATGTATTCTTCACTATTCATAAAAAAATGGAAGTTCTCAGAAAATTAAAAAAATTTCAACTTAGGATAACATTGATATTCAAAATACAAAAACAAAGTCCATTTGGAAAGATAAAATTTATAAAATTTCAAAAATTAGTTATTACTATTCATAACGGCTACTTTGATTGGTTGTGGTGTGTGTTAGAACTCGAAGTTGCGTACAACACACACTACTATATTATTAAAAGATAAGTGTATCGTGGAAGCTTGGGGTGTTAAAATCTCTATTAGTTATGTATAATTATACCCATTTTATTGATCTATATTTCTTCATACCTAATCTGATGGGTGATGATCTGCCAGAGGCTAGGTGATTCGAGGATGGTCTCTGGTATGACATCCTCTCATAGGTGAATATCCTTCAACTAAATATTGTATCTTCTATAGTGAAATAGTCCCTAATTACCAAGTTGAATTATATGGAATCTAAAAGAGAATGATAGGGTCGTTCGGTACTAAGATCTCATGTTGTTTAGACCGATATCAGGAAGCGTCGTCTGGAGCTTTGAGTCAGAAATTCTAGTAATAATAAAGTATCATTTTGTAGCCAAGAGAGGTGCTTCCGGTGTGGAATAATATGGAGTACTAAACCACAGTGACCGATGGACCCAATTAACAACCAATATTGAGGAAATAAAGGAAATTTATAACATTTCTTTAGGATGTTTCCACCAGGATGTAGTGAGAGTGGGTCTGCACAAGCTCCACATTCAGGGGAAGGGTAAGCAGCTTATCAGCAGTCAGGGAACTAGAAAATGTTAGGACACTTAGACTGACGTGGTGGTCATGGCTGAGGTAGCTTGACTCTAGGATTTCAGTGATAGTTGGGAGGGTCATCTCAGGGTATCCCGTAACTGTCTTAGGGTGGTTGAACATGTTATACTAATGCAATGCATCAGACCTCGTAGGAGAAGGCTCTCAGTCATTCTATAGTCAGAGTTAATATTATAGTCTTCTCTATTTTATATTCAGCACTCTTTGATATAGGGTATTCAGATAGTTTCATATATATATCCACTGTGGAGATCCAAAGTCTCCAGTTTATTACTTCAGATGATGTTATGAAACTAGACACTCTGTTAGGGATTTGAATGGAAGGTGTGTGATAGTGCAAGGAGTGCCCCATTAAAATAGGTGGGTTTCACTTCATTTAGGATCTCTATTTCATTGAGATAACATACTTTTATGTCATCCTCAAAATGGTCTGGTTTGTCTCTTTTCAAGCCTTTGTAAATTTCTCTCACTATCGGGTGAATTTATGTCACCATAGGGAATATCATTTCTACACTAGGGTGAATGGGATGTCTAGGTGAGTCAAGATGGACCAGAGCATCATGGTTTGAGTGGGATGACAAAATAAATTTAGATTTTATATCTGGATGACTAGGGGACACATTAGATAGATTTTCCTCCAGTGGATGATCATTTCATGGATATCTACCCCTACGAATTTTCAGGTTTACATTTTTTAGAGAAGTAGAGTTCTCTATCGAGATAGTACCAGGAGCTGAACAGGTATCCATTCCTCCTTATATGATGGCTACAATGGATTTTCAATAGTGTAAGAGGCAGGTTTAGGACTTAGAGTCTATGGGTTTCATCCGACCCAGTACATCTCCTTGGTTTTCACATATCCTTTTTGCAAAAATGGCCAATTGTACCCTCATTCTATATATGGATTGTCAAAAGAAAAATCAGTTGATGGTTAAGAACTTGTTTCCTCCATAATGGATAGATTATATATTTGGCTTGATCTCTGTAGCTCATGTTTTCTCAATGATTGATTTGAGATCCTTTTATAATCATGTGCATGTTATATCATCAGACAGAACTCACATAGCCTTTCCAAGCAGGTATGGGCTGTATGAGTGTTTTTTCATGACAATCGGTCTCATGAACAAAACAATAATCATTATTTCACTTATGAACCTAGTGTTACATACTAATATATAATCATTCATGATGGTTTTTCTGGTTTATATCTTGGTGTATTGTTATAATCGATATGACTATGCCACCTTTCTTGAGATCATTTGGATTATAATGAGAGAGCATGAGTGATATTCTATGCTCACAAAGTGCCACTTCTGGATGGATCATATTAACTTCTAGAGTATCATTAGCTTGGAGAAAAGAATATTAGTGGACCTAGTGAAATTTACAGTAGTAGTTACCTAGGAGCATCCCAAGAAAGTCGTTGAGGTACATAATTTTCTAGGGATGGTTGGTTATAACTAGAATTTCCTACAATACTTCTCATTCATAGAATCGTTGATGAATAGCATGAAAAATAAGGGTGTGAAGAACGTATGGTCAGATTCATGTGAGATGGAATTTCAAGAGTTGAAATAGAGATAATCATCATCACTAATAATGTTTTTTCCAGAGTTGAACAGGAGTTATAGTGTGTATTGCTACGCAGCAGGTATTGGGCTCGGAGTAGTGCTTATGTAGGGGGATAGAGTCATTGTGTATGAGTCCCGGTAGTTGTGGCCGCATGAAATGAACTACCCAAAAAATGATCTTGAATTATGTGTGGTTCTTCATGCCTTGAATTGTTTGATATATTACTTATTGGGGGAGTGCTTGGTGATACACACAGAACGAAAATGTCTCAAGTACTTCTTTACTAATTGTGATCAAGATACGAGGTAGTGAAGGTGGATGGAATACCTTCAGTCCTTCAACATCGAGCTTACCTAAATGCCAAGAAAATTCCATGATGTGGTTGATGCACAGAGAAGGAGGACTCAAATATAGGCAGTGTAGAAAACCTGTAGCGATTGGGAGTTTATGGAGTTGTTTTCTGAGGTTCACTTGGATGTGTACGATGGTCAGGCACAGACATTCCTTGCATCCTTATCTTTTACCTCTACATTAATCGAAATTGTAATGATGAGGTTGCTATCAGATTATGCAGGCCTAGTTATATAGGATAGTATGTTAGGTGAGGACCCTAATCCTAGTTGGACTATAAGAAAGGATAAGGTTTTTCGGTTATAGGGATGCATATCAGTTTTAGAAGACATGTGCGAGGAGCTGATGTGAGATTTTCATGATACGGTTTGGGAAGTGCATCATGGTGTCACAAAGATGTATCCGGATTTACACTATTAGTACTAGTGTCCATTTATAAAGAGAGAGGTATCTAGGTTTTTTATGAGTTGTTCCACCTATCAGCAGGTGAAGGCAGAACACCAAATAATAGGACTTTTTTAGCAGCTTCGCCTTCATGAGTGGAAATGGAATAGCATCATGATGTATTTTTTGATAAGAATACAATGGTTACCCCATGGTAATTAGGAAATATGGGTTTTGATTGACTGGTTTATAAAGGTTTCATATTTCCTTCCGATCTGGAAAACCATCAATGTTGATGAGCATGGGTGGTTGTACATCAAGAAATTTTACAACTATACAGGTTTCCTCAATCTATCATTTCATATATGGATTCCCATTTTACATCTCATTTCCTACAAGGGAAATAGATGGATTTTGTTTCACAGGTGCTTATGAGCACATCATACCACCCTCAGACAAATGAACAGTCAGAATGCACGATTCAAGTGCTAGAGGACATGCTTTGAGCATACATCCTAGATTTTAGGGGTTCCTGGGAGGCACACATACCTCTTACTAAGTTATCTTAAAACAATAGATTCTAGAATACTATTTATATAGCTCCATTTGAGGATTTATAAGGTAGGCCTTGTGTATTTCAACTATGTTGGATAGAGGCAGGAGAGGAAGCGATGTCGGGACCTTGTCTTGTTGAGGAAGTCACTGAGCATGATCAGTTGATTTGATAGTAGATGGATACTACCTAGTCTCATCATAAATCATATTTCTATCACCATAGACAACCATGGGTGTTAAAGGTTGAGAACATGTTTCCCTACGTGTTGCACTGAGGATGGGACACAATAGAATTAGAATATAGGGTAAGCTTTCGTCGAGGTATGTCGGTCCGCTTGAGATTCTAGAGAAGGTCAGTCCAATTGCCTATATATTGCAGTTACATCAGTGGTACAGTTCTATGAATGATGTCTTCCAATTTTCCCAGTTGGGGCATTACTTTTTGGACTCATCTCACACCATTCATCCTGATGAAGTGGAGTTGTAGGAAGATGTTCCCTTTGAGGAGAATCCCACTCGTATTATGGATGGTTTCATGAAGGTTATATGTGGTCAATATATTCCTTTGGCATATATGTTATAGAATCATGGACGAGTGGAGGACGATACATGGGAGAGGGAGGATGACATACGATCACATTGGCTGGAGTTGTTCTCAATTATTTCTTTATCACCCTTGAAAGGGTAATTTAGGGATGAATTTCTTTAAGGGGAGAAGTATGTAAGAACCCAGTTCTTTGATTGATGCATCGTTCATTACTTTTAAGTTTATACTTGATTAAATTGTGGGAAAGAGGTCAAGGGTTGGATGCATGGATGTTATATGATGTTACAAGGGACTACATGTTGTGTACTTTTATGTACATGTTATGTATGGAGGGATACATGCCATGTAATCCTAGAACACGACCATGTAATGTCCTAGCTAGGAATTGTACGGACATTTCATGTAGTCTCAATTACACACCATGCACTTTTTTTAATTATTATGTTGGGTCACAGAGTCATTTTTTCAGAAAAACATTAATGATCCCCCATCAATGTGCAGTGTATCCAAGAAATCCGAACATAAAGTTTCCAATTGTTTCGTCATAGGATGCCCAATTTGAACACCATGAGATCCATTAAAACCCCCTAGTGAGTGCTCGATTCCTTTTTAGCCTTTATTCCCAATTTTTTCTCCCGATTTATTTTTCAATGGTTGATCATTTTTTCTAATTTTTTAGATCTATTCCATTATAGGTAGATTCAAATCATTATAATCGACGAGGAGAGTCATACAAGTATGAGGTAAGTGGTATTGTTCCTTTCGTTGATTGTTGAGTCCATTATATATGTCTAAGTTCTATGACCCCGCTATTAGGGTGTCGTGTAATTTAATAATAACAAATTTTATTTCCTATTGATGATTAGGTAATTAATTAGAAGATTTGAAATCAAGTTTAGTGTTTTGAACCGTGATTTAGGGCCACCCCATGGGTGTGCTTTCCCTTGAATGGTTGTTGGGATATGAATTCCTATGAGGCATAACATGAACACCTTATATGGGTTGTTAAAAATTTATTACTAATTATATTATTTTCCCATGTGATATAATTGTACTCTATGCCTTCTAAATGTTTAAATTGTATAATAGGCTAGTTATATGTTTTTCCCGTATGAGTAAACCTAGTTTGGACATATAATAGTTTAGTTTACATGTGTTTATTTTTATGTAAATTATTCCCATCAGATTGGATTGTGTTAAATACATGTGATTGTTTTATTCACATGAATTTATTTTTAGATGGAATGTGTAATTTAATTAAATGACAAAAATAAATAATTAGAAATCAGTGAGTCGCAGGTTTGGTTAAAAGACATGGTCAGACTCATGAGACTAATTTCACCATATATAACTTGGGTGAACCATTGTCTTAGCTAAAAGACAATGGTTAGGATAAATATTTTAATTATTTGAAGGTTGTGACCAAGCCACCAATAGGGTTTTCAGGCTCATTGAGGCTTATTTTAAAATTTTCAAGTGAAACAAGGATCTTTTGAGGGATACCCATGTCAGGCTCTTTTGGAAAATCATTAAAAGAATATTATTTATTGAGCTGATGGATACCTTTATATTGGGGTGGAGGTAATTGATACAAGGATGGACCTTGAGAGTTTTATATAATTCATGGAAGTTCAATAATGAGACGTATGACTAAGAATGTGTGTTCCAAACCAATGCACATTTTTGGATTCAGTGTGCACTTATACAAGTTTACATTGTCTTCTGCGAGATATATTGTGGTTGATATTGAGTACCCATTGTTTACTACATTCACTATAGTACATTTACTTGTATATATATCCACTAAAACATTGTCATATACCATGGGTGGTTGCCTAATAGGATTTAGTCTCACACCATATTTGGGTCATGCTATTGGGCCAAAACATATTATATGATTGCAGGTATTGATCAGTGAAAGTGTCGTGCTATAGGTACTTGATGTACTGATTGGAGTAGAAGATAATTGGACCGAGCCAAGTCTTGCAGTGCTTATTAGTCACTTTTTTGTATTTTTTTCTTTGAGAGATATATTTTTCATTATTACAGTGTAAATGTTTTGGATGCTTTCTCAGAACATATAACATGATGCATCATTATTTGTATGGAATGTGGCTGGGTTATTTATCTTATCATTATTCCACTGTTTAGTTATGTTGTAGGTTGTTTACTTCTCCTGATATTGTATTATTAATTATTCTGATGTGTTACACTCTGCCAATGAGTTAATATTTTCATCTCTATAACACATATGGCCCTCGCTACCAGTTGATATCATCTAGAATTTGGGAAAATGTTCTTGAGGCCATGTGGACAACAGAGTTTGGGGAACCAGTTGAGTGTCATCTAGATCTGGGACGTTACACATATTCCTCTTCAAATATTATTCCATTTAAAAAATAAATTGTTTAAATCCATTTAATATGATTTAAAATTGTGATAACATTCAAAATATAATCGAATCCAAATATATTCTATTCTTATAACTCATGAAAATTAATGTAAAAAATATACACCTTCTTCTTATAATATACATAAGAAAATATTCTAGCCACATTTCTCACTATATTAACAGACATATCTATTTTATATCAAAAATACTTTCAGTTATAATAAATTGTTTACTATTAGAAAATTCAACAAAATTACATAATTTCTTTATTCAAAATTGATTAAATTAATCAGAAATAGAATTTATCCAATTTGTGTGATTCTATGATTCTTTAACATTTATAGGCATGAAATTAGTAATGAGAGTAGAATTAGTACAAAAAACTAAAAAAATCATGTTCTTATTATAGATTCAACATTTCTTATTATAATTTCTATAGAATGATCTCTATGAGTTTTACAATACAAAGAATTATATTAACAATATATTTTCTACCACTCAACTGATGGATTATCCTTTTTAGGTTTAACTTCACCAAAATTGACCTCTTTAAATTCATTATCAGGATAATTAGAATATACGTTTTATTTTTCAATAGTTTCAATGAATATTAAATCCATAGATTCCTCTATTGTCATGTTTTAATGTTTCCAATCATATGTTTCTTTTTTTAAAATTCTGAAGGGTTTTTTTACATGGGTCTAATATAAAATATTTTTAACATATGGAATCATTTATTAATTGATTCATCCCACAAATATTTTAGTAAATTTAATTCATTTATAATAGTTCTTTCCATTTCATTAATTGTTTTATTTTTCCTCTTTATAATGTAATTTTGAGGTGGTTTTCTAGTGGAAGAAAAATTATAGAAGTATCCATTATGATTAAAAAATATCTACTAATCTAAGTTAAATTTTCCCTCCATTATCACATCTAATTAATGTTATTAAATAAACATTATGATTTTGAATATGTTTTTAGAGATAAATCTTCTTTTTTAGGGTTTCATTTTTTGGAGATAGCATATGAGTCTAAGTCAATCTACAAAAACTTGTACAATTTCAAACACATATTTCCCAATTCCTAACTAAGTAGTTCTCATGTGTTGAAATAAATCAAGATGAATTGGATCACAACATATATTTATATTGACAATATTAACAAATCAAAAGGTCTATCTGTGTTTTTTCCAATTAAATTGGAATCACCCAAAAAATACATAAATTCTTTATACATTGGAATTTCCTGAACATTTCCATGTTCTTATGAATTATAAAATTTTAAAAGATGAACATGTCCTAACCGTCTATGAAAAATAATATGCTCCTTTTCTATATCTTTTAAAAATTATACATTATTTGGTTTTGTTTTCAAAAATATATTGCCTATATATTTTAATTTCTATTAATATAGACAAAAATAGAATTATATTTTTAAGAAATAAATTTATTTTATTCAAACATTACACACATTCTATAATTTAAATAGTATGAGATACAAAATAATTTTTTCTTCTAATCCCACTATATACAGTTATTTAGAAATTACAATAGAATTGAATATTTATAATTCCCTAAAACCATTTTCATTTACATTATAGTTGTCACTGAAAGTGATAATGCCTCCATAAAATGAATTAAAAATATAAAAAAGTTAGAATGATCACAATTCTACTTCATGGAAGAAATTTTTTCCCCATAAAAAATATCCTTGGAACACTTTATAAAATGTTATTTTAAACAAATAAGTAGATAATTTGTTTGGTACCCAAGATATATTCATTCCAACTATCATAGTGGTAAAACATTTAGGAACCCGTACTGATTTAATGAATTTATTATATGGTAAACTAGAATATTTATTATTAAAAATATAATTCTCAGTATAGTATAATTATTTAGTAAATAATAATGATTTTTTTAAAAATTCAATTTCATATTACATTTAAATCTTGTAACACATAATAAATTCCATTTACTTCTTTTAAAAAACCTAATTCAGTACAGTTTTGGAATCTGACTATTATATCCAATTACAGTTTTATCTTCATTGGGATTTCTCATAGTGATAATCTTATCAACTTTTTCATTTCTGTGATTAATAATAGGAAATGATGATTTTATTCTTAAAATTTTACTTTTTATATTTTCTTTCAATTTTTGAATAACTTCTAGGTCATCGAAATTTTCTTATTTGAAAATGTTCTTGTATTTTTAAATGTATTATTTTCATGTTTTAGATTCTTATATTATATTTCAATTTTATATAAACCATTACAAACTAACATACATATCAATTCTAGATATTCAATATTTTTTTATAGAATTTGTTTTTATTTACATTTTTTTTCTTTATAAGTTTATAAGATATAACATTTTTTATCATCTATATTACCCAAAGTCAAAACATTGAGTTTTTTATTTTCTTCGATATTTTTTTATTTTCTCTTTGTATATCTCTGCATAGTTCATCCATTCTCTAAATATCCTTTTCATACGTTCCATTCGGTTCTATTAATTATTTGACATTAGTTTCAATATCAAACTCATAATCTATAACATAATCATAACCATTTATTACCTCATTCATTGTTATTTCCCTCAACAATTGTTTGGATACTTATTTTCCCCTCTTAGAATAATCACTACTCATGTTTGGATCCTCTATAAAACTCCATCTAGCATCCTATGCATGTTCTAACTACTTGTATTTTTTTCTTTTACAACCTACTCAATTTTTTTCAATATGATATGATATATATATTTTTCTATACTCATAGCATATTAATTTTTAAATATTTTATTTCCAACCATTTTCATTCTATCATTATTTTTTTCATCCTTTTGATGATCTCTTCTATATTTCTTCTTTTAGACTCTATTTCATTTAATGTGATTATATACACATTTTAGAAAATTTATTGTCCTTTCATTATTAATTTTCTACCAATAATAATTAGATGAATTAACAGAAGCATTTATAATCAATTTTAATTCAATATCATTCCTTTTTTCATGTTATTAAATATTATCATTCTTTAACTCTATCTTGTATTGAAGAAGTGATCCTTCCAGTTCATCCATTAAATATTCATTGAAATAATTTATTTATTAAATTTAAAACTACATTGTGTTCCACATTTGAGGTAGGTATTGAATTATTTATTTAATAATAACATTATTCTTCATGGTCTCCTAGAGTGCTACCATGCTTACAATTTTATTGATTTCATTGTACATCTCATTGATTCTCTCTTAAAAATTCATTCTGACTTCATGAAACTCATCCATTTGAATTCCCATCATGCTTCTTTGAAACATATAAATTCCTTGATGAGTGAATTCTATAGGCCTCTATATGTTAGAATTATTTTTACATGATATTATATGGATATACATATTACATAAGAAGAATAATAAAAAAATTTATAACATTACTGTTTAGAACATATAGTTTTGATTAATTTATAATTTTATTTTCAAAATCTTCATTATTAAATTCTTTTTTTCTAACATGATATCACAAAATTAATGATATATGTTTTTTTAATACACACATCTGATCTATCCAGTATACATAATTAGTTCCATTGAGATGGGATGGTATGATGGATTCAGTAACACAAATATGTGTCTTTACATAACATAGTAGTGGGTCATTCATTAGATTATTATTTTAAGGATTATGATATTTAAAAAAATATAATAAATCAATTTTAGTAAACCCCTTAAGGGGAACCATACACTGATACCATTTTTTTATCAAGAAAATTATAGATTAAAAATATACTAAATAATGTCCAATATCTGATATCAATTGTTAGGTTATAGTGAGGTGGATGGTTTCAATAGAGGGGGTGAATAATCCTTTTATACGAATGACAATAAATTTTTACATTCAATTTAGTAAACTTATAAAATTTTGTAGGAGAAAACAGAACAAAGAACACATGTTGTTTTTATTAGATATCGGTTCACTAAGAACCTAACCATCACAACTCGATGAAACACTACTATTTACTAGGGCTATGATTTTCAAGGGTGTGATAAACCTATTACAAACATACATTTTCCACACCATGTAGTATAACACTAAGTTATATTTACAGGAGTCACAAACCACGTGAGTTTTTATAGGTGACACAAGACACATGACTTTTTCAAGGATACAAAACCTAATATTTCTTCTAAAATAAGGGGAATAACCTATAAAGAAAATTTTATGATGGGAAAACAATTAACAAAATCTTGATGAAAAAATAGAATATATAAAGACACAATAATGAAAAACCTAAAAAATAGATATTGAGAATACGACACTAAAAATAGATACAACTCAAGAACTTCGATCACATCAATAGTATACAATAAAATGATAAAGCCCTTCATTATTTTAGTAATTTAACAATAGTTATAATAGGGTTTCAGTTCTTTCCAAAAAAATTATAAATATTTTAATATTTTGTAAGTGTATTCCCTCTATATTATGCTATATAAATAATATCTTTTAAGATTATTTCATCAAAATCCCCATTTATTTAATTTCAATGGATAATTTTGTGTAATTAACATCAATTTTATTCATGATTTATGAAGGGTATTCTACATAATTAATCATATATACCATGTTATAAAATAATAAACTTATAATAATATCATTTACCAGTAATTAAACTTTTCGTGCTCATTATCAGATAGTTATCGTGCTCTTTAATTCCAACATGAAATAATATATAAATAATCTAATATTATAATTAATAAATATATATATAATATAATAAAAATATGAATATATTGAATACACATATATTAGATTAAAATATAAAAATAACCACTAAAACAGATTATCGTAACTCAAATATTGTTGGATTATTTCAATAAAGAAATTATATAGAAAAATATTTAATGATGCATAAAATTATTACTTGTTAAATATAATAAACTAATATTAATATAATAGAAAAAAATTCTTCATTATATTAATAAATAATAGTAATTAGATTATCTGATGGTAGAAGATGTATATTTTTAACTAATAGTCGAAAAAGATTATTACAATTGTTTATCTTCTACCACTACTTTTAGAGTAATTATATTACTAGAATAAGATGATACCACTGGTCATTTGGTTATAAATTTAGTTGTTTGGTGATACCTCTAGTTGTTAGGTTCTTCCATTTGTTCATGATAAGCTACTACCATTAGTTCAAGAGTGGTTCCCACTACGAGTTATGAAAGAGAAACTATTGGTTGTGAGAATTATACAATTAGTATGACAGTGTTGCATCATATTCACCTGAAGATTTATACCCATTGAACAATAGGTTTTGTACCTCAAGTTATAATAGTGCTACTACTAGTACAAAATATTGGAATTTTATGTCAAACATAAGTGTAAAATGTATTACAGTTAGGCTATGTAAAGGTAACTCGTATATATGCATAATGGTATGATAATTTTATACATTATACATGATCATAACATCCAAAATTAACTACATGTATAAAGGTATGTTCACTCACATCAAATAAGGAAAATTGAATTGAATATAGGCAATGTAAGGGTAGACTATACAAAGTGCATTGTTTAATCATAAAATATATGTATTCTGTAATGGAATTTTGTCTTTGTGTAAAGGTAAATTATGATTTACATATTTTTTTAAAGGTAAATAACTTTACTTATGCTCGATATAATGGTATATTCTATGATACCTAAAGGAAAATGGAAATTCCATAAGTGTACATAAGGGTTCTATGGTGGTCGTCTGAGATAAAACCAATGTTTGTAATACATACATATGGGTAAACCTAATTTTAAAATACATTTGTAATGGTACAACAATAATTTTATAAGGGTAGCCTGATATTTATAAGGCATATATAAGGGTATTTTAAAGTTACGTATGGGTAAATCAATGATTTTAAGGCTTACATATGGGTACATCATACTTCCATAAAGGCTGGACAAGCCTTCAAACTACTTTTGTAATGCTAATACAAAGATATGTAAGGGTAGATCTAATTCTGAAAAAACACATGTTAGGGTATGAATAATCTATATAAGGGTTACCTAAATGTAAAATAAATTCATATAAATATCTATAAACACTTGAAATCTATTTTACAAAAATTAAATATTAAAATAATAGTAAAAAAATATTAATATTATTGATAAAGTTTCATTTCATTATTTATTAATAATTAAATTATTATAAAAAATATTGTTTAAATGATGGAAATTTCAATTCTAAAATAAAAAAAAATAAATTATAATTACAATAATAAATCTCTCATCACTAACAAACATGAGAAGGGGAGAAATATCTTATTAAAAATAAAAATTAATAATTATATTTTATCCCATTGTTTTATATAAGTACATGTAATCTCTTATGAGAAAACAAATCTCATGGGGAGAATGTGTGAGATAATAAACATTATTCATGTGAAATGAACATATTCATACAAAAATATAGTATTTCACTAAAACTAATCATAAAAAGGACTTACGACAAAAATAAAAGAATAAAAAATTTTGTATACCAAGATATTGGCATCACGTTCAATCAAAAACCTAAGAATAAATCTTCATGCATCATGTTCACCCAGAAAAACATGGGAACAATGATTATTATAACACATTCAAAAAAATTGAACAAATATTACTGTATCATTTTAACATAATAAACATGTGAATAAATATTCTCATATCACATTCAAAGAAAAAAATCAAAATAAAGCTACGTACATCATGTTCAAACAATAAACAGTTCAACAATAAATTTTTCATCACATTTACTCAAAAACATGAGAGAAAATATTTATTTATCACATTAACTAAACAATTCATCGACTCTTTTGAAATGAAACCATAACCAATGCATTGGGGGTAATATTTTACACCAACATTAAATCATCCAAACCTATGTATACCATATGAAATAAATAATTCATCATATTATAAAGCAACCATGGAATGGAAATTGGGTTTTATAACATTTCCAGAAGGTATCACCAAATTTGACCTAAAGAATGTAAATAGTTTACAACCAATGCTCCAGCTCCCATAAAGACTATTTTTTAAGTAATATTATAGGGTTATTCATGAAAATTAATTTCTAATTAATTAAATCCTTTAAATATTATATGTAAATTGGAAGTTAAACATTAAAGGAGGTTTTAGAAAAAAAATATCGTTATTATAAAATATGATGTTATAGGATTCTTTCCTAAGTTAATTTTTTTTAAGGTGATGTTAAATGTTTTGAAAAAACATTAATTTAAAATGGAATCTTAAATATTGGATCATTTAAAAATTTCTGCTTCATAAATGTGATGTTATATCATTTTTAAAACATTTTTTTAAAAGAAATATTAGTTGGTGGATCCTTGAAAAGGGCATAGAGACATAAAAATAGTTATGTGAATGAATTTTTAAAACAATTCCTTTTAATATAATTTTTAATAATTGAGCCTTGAAAAATACAAAAATCTTTTATTATAGAAATTTTGTACAAAAGATAATAATTTTTCTTATGAAAGGATAGAAAAATATTTTAAAATTTTAAATTACCTTTTTTAGACAACCACTTCATAAAAATATGATGTAAAATTTTCTTTAAAAAAGTGATCATATAAAATCGAAAAATCAAATGAGTAAACACATATGTTTATTTAAATATAATAATGTAAAAAAATTGGGAATAATTAATATGGAAATAGTGGAATAAATTTCATTAAAAGAGTTGATATTTTAAAAAAAATGATTCACATTAATGAGAGATAAATTCCAACTATAATATCTTTAAGATAAAAACATCATTTTACAGAAATTGAATTTATGATATATGTTATTAAATAGTAAATAATGTAATGTATTAAACATAGAATAATGACTATTATGGAATAATATTTTTACTCAAAGAAAGAAATTTTGTTAACTGAAACCCTTAAGAATATAAAATTTGAAAAATAAATAGACATTTAGAAGGAGTTTCTTTAGTAGATATTTAAAAACCTATAAAAAATAAAAAATAATTCATAATATAATTAATGTTAATAATGATGGTAAATTATATGAAATAAGTTAAAAAGAAACAATCTTAACTCAATGAATGTGAAGTGAGCTTAAAAAACCCTTACATCAATGTATCTTTTGAATTAAAAATACCTTAAATATAGAACATGAGATGAATTTTTAAATCCCTTGTATTTAATGAAAATATTTAATAAAACAAATCAATGTAAAATATGTACAACATAAAAATAAATGAGCAGTAAATATGAATCATAAAAAAATGAAACAAATTGAGATCCCAAAAACTGATACCTTAGGTCATGATTCACTCTTCTCATGCACCTAAAATCCTAAAAAAATAAAATAAAATAATAAAAAATATTATTATTGTTTTTTTCTATTTATATTTGATTTTATATAGAATATAAATTACCATGTTTAATTTATTAATTAAATGGTTTTTGAGAAGGACGGTTACTTGAGGTGGTTCAGTGAATTTCAATTAAATGTAGTGTATTTAAAATAGACTAATGTGTTATATAATATATTCATAATATCTATAATTTTATAGAATTGTGTCTTTTATTATAAAATTAGTTAAAATAAATATAGTTCCACAGGTTTCCACACAACAAACTAAAAGTATGAAATGTTCGCAGATATGTTAATATAATGTATTTAAGTCAACTACAGCCATTTATTATTTATATCATTTATATATTTTATAATAAATTCCATTCATAATATTAATATTCTCATAAATATTCTTATATTAAATAGTATTTTAAATCCATCCATGTTAGGTTTTGAAGATAAATAAATCACATTGTTCACAGAAGAGGTAATCTACACCTATGCATGAAAATAGCTTCCTTTTCTAAATTGTTTTGGATGAAGTTAAAAAGTGATATTACATTAGAATATTATAAATTTATAATATAAATAATATATATTTTATCATAATATAATATATTATAAATTACGTTAGTGTTATAATAAGAGAATAATTAAGATAGCTATGTGGAAAACACTACCTCTCCCTTTGGATTTTCTCCCTTAGGTAAAACCTTATGACTCAATGGATTTTTTTTCTTTAATACCTGGTCTTCTGGGGCATGATTATAGGGTTGATGATAGACTAATACATTGTTTTACTGATATATGGCATTTTAATGGGTTGAGAAAAGTGGTGGAAGTGATATATATTTATAAGTGTAGAAAATAGATGATTTGTAAATACTCATTATTTTATAAATGATGGAATGAAACTACTAAAGGTTAAATGGATCAAAATTTGGGAAAATAATTATTTTTGGGTATACCTAATTTTGATAAATCCTCAAATATGTATTTTTAATAATTTTTTATGTTGTCCGGAGTGATTATCTCTAGAAGGGGGGAATTGAGTACCCAATAAAAATTAGGTAAAAAATAGATTAAGTAAAATCCCCCAACTAATTTAAATATGTCCCAGTTTACCAAAATATTAGTTTCATATAAGTTTTTAAATTTTAAAATATTTATAAAATGATTGATTAAGTCTCCAGTAAAAATAATAATAAATATTATTTTATCCTTTGAAATCAATTTACATAATTAAGATAATTTATAAAGACTAATTAAGACAAACTATAAAATTTAGTGGTTTTGTTTAAGAATTAAATTCAAATTTAGTTTAAAGAATACCGATAGACAAACACAAAATGGAAATTAATTACAAGAGTTTTGATCTCAATATGATACTTATTCCTCTCTACTGGGAAATCTCCCACTACCATGAAGTTTATATAAAATAAATATTTGATCAAAGACCTAGATTGGGTTTTACAATAGTATACCAACTGTCTAGACCACACAGGTCCCATCAATAATTTTTATGGTTCTAAACAAAATAAACAAATGATCACACAATACATCTACCATACTTATAATGGTACAAGAAGATAGAATAGTATAAGAAAAGATATCAAGTTTCTTCTAGTATAACTAGGACACAATGTACGTGTGATAAAACAGAGCATACACACACTGATCATAAATATAAAATATAAATAAGAAATAATAAAAATAAGGGTGTAGAAGAATTGGTGTTTCTCTCTATTTCAGTATTTATAGATTGTGACTCTTTGAAAATGAGTTGAACTGAGGCTCGAGTCATGTTTTTGAAATATTATGTAGAATAGAGTGTCATAGACACTTATTCTTGACTATAGTAAGGCACTAAATGTATGTTATGATTCGGATTGCTTAATAGAGTGTAAATGTATAAGATCTCTTCAAATTCATACAATATTATCTTTCCCTCAAGAATGTGACTTTTTGTTTCAATTTTTTTATTCTCTTTACTTCACTTTATACTGTAGTATATCCTATGGAGTCTAATTTTACACTTCTTTAATCAGAATCAGGAATAGACACATCATTTGGATATAATGAATCCTAATTCATAGAGTTGACACATCCTATAATGAAGCTCAAAAATATTTTATGAAACAATCATTAAAATAACATTAAAAATTAAATTCAATAATATATCTATTTTTTCAAATTAACTAACCATGATATATAAATTAATAGTCGATGTGAGTCCTGGAATGGTCACTTTTTTGCAGTGTATATGTCTTCTGGTGTGACCCTATTGTTGTGAAAATGGTGATGTGACAATAGTGATGTGACCCTAGAGATGTGTTCTTCGAACGATGACTCAATAGTGGTAGTTCATCCTTCTGGTGGTGACTCCTATGATGGTTGGTCAAGCCAGTGTTGAATCCTAGATTTCAACATTTACATTTCAATGTTATGGCATATCTGATGGTGAATCATTCCATACTTCAATAAAATTATAGTCTGGTCCGGACTGATAGGTGTTGGTGATTCTTTCAACACTTAGTTGATTTTTGATATCATTCGTGAGTCATCATTGGTAGTGACTCATCCTCAATGATGATCCATTGAACTGGTGGTGACTCATCCTTAGGAAAAATTCTCAACTTGTGTCATATTAAAAAATGCTAACATATACACATAAAACTGATTATTGTAATTATAAATATGATTTTTTGCCATTAAAACAAGGGATTAAGTCACATTAACAAAAGTTCCCAAAATCTCCCCCTTTTGATGATCACAAGTCATGGTAGTTTATATACAAGGCATCAAACGGAACATCAAATATTTTAGTAAGAAACATTAATACTAAAAACCATAAAAACAACTGCCACCTATAATATTCATCCAGTATCGATTCTCCCCATTTGATGGCTATCAAGATGGTATATGTAGATAAAAAAAAGTATTGAATTTGAAGAAAATGAGGTATTCATTAAGATAATATAAAATGCATAAAACTATATGAAAACAAAAAAAGTGGATAAAAAATATCATCCCTATCAAATACATTGTCTGATATCAATGCTCGTTAGTCTTGAATGATGGGTTCGTATGTGTTGTTACATTATACATGTTTTAGGAAGAAGAAATAGTGAGAAAGGGATCAACATGAAAAATTTTTGGAGCATAAGGAGGTTGAGGTAGAGTTGACATAACACCAGGTAGAGAACAAGTCTCTCAAGTAAATATGGGTCTTAGCTGCCAAAGAAATTTATTAGGAAATAAGGATTGGAGTTGGAATTGGGCTATCAACGGTGATATAGGGTCTTATTTTACTACTAGATGAAGAGATTATTCAACCGGATGTGTCGGGTTGGATATCATGAGAATGGATTCATGAGCTACAACTTCTGTAATATGCACATGGAGGAAGGGTTTTATAAGGTAGATGAAATCCAAAATTATCATCCCATCTATATAAATTTAAATGAAAAAGTAGTCTTCACTTATATAAAATGATGATGTTCTGTATTTGTATATTTTACCTACCTTATATGGTCACTTAAGGCTAGTGAAACCTGATGCATTCACATATTGTTTATCCAAAAACATGAAATAGATATTAAACTCATTTTTAGTGAAAATACTTGACAGATAACACATGATTTCCTCACATATTGTCTCTCAATCTGATTTCATATCATTGAAATATTATTTAATCATAAATTAATTTTTATCAATATGGTGCTCAATATTTCTAGAACATTCTAGAGGCATGGAAGATGCAATACCTGAAGAAACATTTATCATACAATTTATTTCCACTATTAAAACTGATCTTATCTTGTTTATATCAAGTGAGGTATGTGGAGCATTAGAGGTGGAAGGAGCTAAAGGAAAACATGCCAATAACTCTAAAAACATTATATATAGATTCAATAAAAGAATATCTCATTTATTCCATAATAGATATCATACACTCTATCTCATTAGAAAACCTTATATTTTCAATTTCCACCTCTTGTACATGATGCGTCATTCTTGGATTCATGTGTTTTTTGTCCAACTCAAAAACATAACTAGAATCTTTATCACCTAACTATATAGTCAAAGGGGGTTTTAATAAACAATCTTATATCTAATAAAAACTATCTTTTTTAAGAACATAAATCATCACTAGTCTAAGAATCTATTAGAAATGAAAGAGAAACATGAGTAGGCAAAAAAATAGAAGGTATACCAGATGATTCAATGGTATTGAAAGTATCTCGAAATGAAGATACACCATTATTCATTGGACTATAATCCTCATCTATTCAAAATTATTCTAAATCCAATTTTAAATATCAATGAAATACCTCAAACTCGTCAAAATAGGTTCTATCAACTTTGAATAAGATTTAACAAAAGTATTAACATAAAATTCCAAAGCTAGAGGAACATTCACATTAGGATTAACAAGGGAAGGTAGGACAAGTAACTCACCATCATTTCCTTCCTTATCCTCTATGTCACTAGTGGAAGGAGTAACATCCAACTACACATCAACTAAATATGGAATTCTAGCAGGTTCACTACTGAACTTTTCATTAGTAGGTGTCTCAAAAGATCTCTTTTCATCATCAAAATAATCTAAATGCTTATCCTCCCTCTGATCAGCCACATGGTACTCAATAGCTGAAAAAACTATCATCTTCTCAACAATATATTGATCAAAATATTTCTAATCACTGGTGGAAGATACAACATCATATTATGAAACAAACTCAAAACATGGAGATTTAACATTCCTCAATTACAACTTTATTCTCTTTTCTATGAGTTCGATCAACAACTTCATCAGAACTATGACTATTGTAAGACACACGAGGATAATTATCAAGATATAGGCATGTATAAACTTTATTAAGAAGAAAATGGAAACTAGGGCCCTTAGGTCTATCATAAATATCATGTCCATCATTTTCCCCATTTATATTTATATCTTCATCATCTTCACTCACTGTAGTTTCATCTTATATATCTTTTCATTCTCATTCACCTTCGTTTACCTCTTCTTATTAATTCTCTTATTCTTCCATAGGAATCCCACCATTTTCATTTTCATTAGTTGTCCTGGAAGAACATTTAAATTTCCCTTCTTCATTAGTTTCTTCCTCGCTATCCTCTTTAAGTAGTTTTTCTAAATAGAAGGTCTCCTTAGAGGACTCAGTTAACCATAAGTGATACCTAGAGATCACTATGGTAACTCAGGTCATTACCCTCACCCAATGAGAATTTTTCTTTTCATATATAAGAAAATTATATTCATCCTCATTTTTAGAATCTGAATATTCCACAAACTCATCTGGCCCTATGTTATGATTAACAAGATTTCTGGGTATCGTAGGATTTTCCATATCTCTAAACTCATCCAAATTCCCCTCATTATCAAATACCCATTTCCTCTTGAATGGGTTCCAAATGATATTCATTCTTCTAAATATCACCCTAGTGATACAGAAACCCCCAAATTTTATATAATTTTGTTCAATTTCATCAATTAGTCGATTTTATTTCAATATAGCTAAAAGTAACATTTGATAAATTATGTAATTTGACCTAAAAGAAGGTCTAGTCATATCCATTATGTGTGATGTAATAAATATAAAAAGGTTGATCTTGTTTCATCTTTTCATAAGGCACAAAAATAAGTATATTGATATGATAAAGTGTAAAATTCAACTTTTCTCAAACATAACATTTTCAATATAAACTAAAATAGCTGCCTTCACTCCACATCTAATTCTGAAGAAATCACCCTTCTAGTAATCAAATCACCAATTAGCTCTACTAATGCATCTTTATAAATAATGAGCATTAGGTATAGTTCTTTGATAATCCTTAAGGAAACTTTCATGTGGCACCATCATACAATTTTCCCAATTTTCTAAAGACAACTCAATTATATGTCCTATAACACTACATATAGCCCAATTCCCATCAACTACTTCAAAATAAAACTCATCACACTTGTAAAACTCATAAACCAACTTTGGATAAAATGGGCTCTTATAAAAATACCACTCTATCCATCCTTGACTTAGAAGAACATTATGTACTAAATAATTACTTGAAACTAACAATTCGTCTAGAACTTATTATTCTAGTACAATAACACTTTTTAAAAGATCAGGGTTAACTAGTGTTGCATTAACAGGACAACTCACCTCTCCTTTAAACATAATTGATTAATCTTTCTCATATATCGAAGATACTATAGTATGTTTCACTCATTCAATGGATCTCAACGTGGTTGTTTTGGTTAAAGGTGAGAGGAAAGGCCTATGGTTGGGAGGTAAAGGTTTGTGAATGATTTGATGTGAGAGAGTAAAACATGCACAAAAATAATACAATTATATAATTCATATTATCTAGAGATTTAAATATTTTTTAAAAAAAATTGGTGTAAAAATTAGAGTTGAGCCATAAATATAAAATAAACAATGAAAAATAATAAAACTCTATATTCAAGAACTGATAAATACAAAACATTTAGTATTCCATGAGAATTAAATAGTGATAATTATAAAGGTGAAACGTCCATTGGTAAGAAGTCCAGTGATGACATACCCAGTGGTGAGAAATACCTAAAGGAAAGACATACTCAATAGTGAGATATACCCAACAGCGAGACAAACCCAATGGTGAATCTTAGGGAATTAAACATAATCAAAATTGATCAAACCTAATTCATTTTTTATTTAATTCATTCTCTCAAAATTTAATGTCTTATAAAATATATAAGCAAGATGATGTTCTATACTAGTGTATTTAAGTGTGATATTAACTTTTTGAAATTGATGACTCCTGAAGTAATGTCTTACATCTATATGATTTGTTCTATAATGTGATAAAGGATTGTTAGAAATATTTAGAGCAATTTTTTTGTCAAAATATATAGGAAAACATCGGAATTGATATCCATATTCTTTTAATGTGTGTTTCATCCACAAAACCAATACATAGAAACAACCTGCATCTATGTAGTAATCTTTAGTAGTTGATTATGAAATAAAATTTTAGTTCATACTACACCAGGATACTAATGACTTTCCTTAAAGTATAATGTACCAAAGGTTATTTTTCTCTCTAACATTCATAAAAAAAATAACCATCTGAATAACTAACTAAATCAAATTATTTTCCACCTGGTTAAAACAATCATAAATTAATTGTATATTTTAGGTATTTTAAAATTAGTTTTATCGAAATTATGTGTGAATATTTTTTATATTCTTGAAAATGATTACACATACACACAATAATCATTATTTTAGGTCGATTAGTATTTAAGTAAAAGAGGACTTAAAATCATACCTTTGAAAATGGTTTGATCCACTAGTATCCCAGCTTCATCAAGATCATATTTGTTGGTAGTACTCATATGAGTATCACTACTCTTAGTGCTATCAAAGATAAAACATTTTAAAAGATCTTTTTTATATTTTCTTTCATTTAAAAAGAACCATTCATTATTTTGAAAAACACATAAACAAATAAAGAATTTGTTTTCTCCCGTTAAAGACATTAAAAATTCATTTTCCATGATTTTTTATAACTAAGTACATAAATAATTTCTTGAATATCCAAAAATAATATCATCTACATAAATTTTCTCTAGTAAAATATCTCTAGAAATAATTTTTAAAAAAGTGGTATGATCATCTATACCTTTTGAATGTGTTTTGGAAATAAGAAAAGTGTTGATCCATTCAAACCAAGCTCTAGGGGATCTCTTTAATCTATATAAATCCTTTGTTAATTTGTAAACATGATTTCAAAAATGAGGATTTTACAAACCACAAGGTTGTTATAAAAATACATCCTCAACTCTATACCCATCTAAGAATGATTTATCAACATCCATTTGATAACGTCTAAAATATAGATGTGTTGCATGGGAGTGAAATAGTCTAATGGATTCAATTGAAGATATCAATGGTAAGGTAACATCATAATCAATTACTTCTTTGTGACAATAACATAATTCATCTAGTCAATATGTGTTTTCTACAATTGTTCTGGTTTCATCTTCCTTGTTTATACACACACATTTAGTTCCTATAATCTTAGTGTCCTTTCCTGTATCAACATATTCCCATACATTGTTTTTTTTTTGAAATTTACTTAATTATTCTTGAATTCCCATTACCCAAAATTCATTATAAGTCGCTTCCTTAATGATCTTAGGTTATAGATGAAAAAGGAAATCTTGATGTTCATCAAGAATTATAAGAGAATATCTAGTCTATGTACCTCTATCTTAATCTCCAAATATAACATCCAAAGGATGATACTTATGGGTTTTAATAGATTTATAAAATGTAGGGCTGGTTAGTTCAGTTTCTTATACAAGTTTGGGATTCAGAAGTTATGTAATTAATTTAGAACTTGAAAATTTTTCTAACCGTTTATTAGTAGAATCAGTAGGTTTTTATTTTATGTTTAGAGAAGATAAATCATCCTCAAGGATTTTTAAAGGCGTCTTAGGCTTAGGTGGATCTGTCCCATAAAAATTTTCAAGAACAAATACTTCAATAGGGTAGGTCCTTTTATTAAAAACTCTACAGTATTTAGTGTAAATTTAATATCATAGAAAAATTCCTTCATCACCCATAGAGGAATATTTTCCAAGATTACCCATAATGTTAAGAATAAAGACATTGAAAATAAAAAATCTAAATTACATTACCTTATTAATTTTGTTATTCCAAAACTCATAAGGTTTCTTCTTCAAGATATGTCTAATATAAAAATATTTTTATAAAATAACATGTTGTATTCACATCCCCTTTCTAAAAATATACTATTAGTTTATATCAATTTATTATATTCCTTGTAATTTCATGAAGAGTTTCATTTTTTATCTCAACAACTCCATTTTGTTGAGGGCTCCTAAGAGCTTAGAATTCATTACTATATCCATTTTTTGAACAGATATATTCAAATTCATTGTTTTTAACCTCATGGATAGGATCACGTCATAGGTTCTTAAGCCAATGTCCACTTAAATTCAATAAAAAATGTATAATTATTGGTAAAATAATAACAGGAATCACTTTTGGTCACTAAAATTAACATCCAAGTATACCTAGAAAAGTCATTTTCTTATATATAGAAATAGTGAGTCTCATTTAGACTAGAAACTATAGAAGGTCCAAACAAATCTATATGTACCAAATCTACAGGTTGAGAAGTTGAAACTTATATCATTAATTTAAAAGAAATCTGGTGATGTTTCTATTATTGATAGGTGTTACAAAATTTTTCATTTGGGAACTCTTGTTTGGGTAGATCCTTGGCTAACAATTTCATAGTAAGCTTCCTAATTTAGTGAATTTAACACTTTCAAATTCTCTTATTCCAAATAAAATATTCATTTTAAAAGGCACTCAAGCTGGAAAAATTTCAATAAATTAATGAATTAATATCAACTGTATAAACATTTTCATTTCATAAACCCAAAAAAACTAATGAATATTTAGAATCCTGAACATTACATGAATAATTCTAAAATTTATCATGAAACCCATCATCAAAAAATTGTGAGATTCTAAACACATTGTAATTTACTCCATGAACCAACAGTAATTTTGTAATTAAAAGAGAATTATTGTCACCAATCTGGGCTAGGATAATGATTTTCCCTTTATCATTATCGTCCATGGTGACTTTCCCACGAACGACCATTTTTAGGTTCTAGAAGATATAATTTTCTTCTATCATATTCCATAAAAAATTACTATCAATGTCCTATAGTCTTTTATAGTTGGTCTTCAAATAGTTTTCCTGCAAAACAGAAATTATACAAGAAATGAATTTGGTACCACGATTTTCATGGGTCTAGAAGTGTTATTAATCAAGGATTTAGGAACATAAATTTTATTAAATAAATATCTTACAAACATTCTATAAAATGTTTAAAATAAACACTATATTCTATCCTTAAGAAATAAATATTACTGAAATTTTTATATCTTTAATTTGGATAAAATCTGCTCTTTACTACACTTCTTTGTCCAAATTTGTATCATATAACTATAACATATTTTTGTACAACATGTTTACATAAAATCAATGTAATAGTTTCCCTTACATTGGTAAATATTTCCAAATAATTCTTCAATTATTCATGTGAATGTTTATGTTTTGTGTTATCCTTTAGAAACTGAGCATTTTTCTCTATTTCAACAGATAATTCCAATTTTACATAGGCAGATAAATCATGTCGTCTCTTAGGAAATTTTCAATTATCCTTATCTTCAATGAAATTTTCCTATAGAATCATGAAATATAAACACATACCTACATGAGACAAGTCATTATATTTACATTCATTCTTAGCATTATCTGTGTTAAGAAAATATAATTCATTAGAAATAGTAGTTAACTCAGAGAAATTATTCATGAAGAACAAGTTGGATCTGTCAGATTTGGTTCATTTGATGAATGAAAATCACTTAAGGTATACTCATAATCACTCAAAGAGTAATTCATTGAATTAATATACCTTCGGTCCGTGTCATCATATTTCTTTTTTTGTTTTATCATTGGATATTCTTCTTTTAGGGGTACTATTCTTTGTCATTCAAATTATGTAATCTAACATGTGATATAATTATTCATCTTCTATCTATTCTAGTTTCCTTTTCCAAAATCCATTCATTTGTATCAAGAATTTCTTTAAAAACTTCTATTTAAATTAAAATATCTAAACCATACAGCCAGGTGGGCCATCTTCTCATCACATCCCATAGGAAACTCACTCTCACATGAAATTGTGGTCTTTATCTTTTCTATTACCTTTTATCATTGTTAGGAATTGGTAGTCATGAAGGATAATAATTTTCTTTTTTTATTATCATCTTTTTCTCAATTGAATTTCTATTACTCTTTGTACATCATCATCTTACAAATCAGTTATTTAATAGGATGTTTTTCTATATTAAACGAATCTGTTGTTGGAAATAATATTCCTCCCCATCCTTATAGAAGTCATCTTGTTAGTCTCATTATTTGTTTCTTATCAGACACTAGATTTCAAGGAAAGATCATTATGTTGACAATTTCATTAAAACTAAGATATATTTAAAAAATTAGTAAATCATGGTTCATTTTAATAGAATCGTAATTGAGAATAAATTTATCTAATATCATTTCCTTTCCATTGGTTGTTTTCTACATTTAAAATAGATAATTTATCCCAACTCTAAAAATCAGTTTTACTAGAATAAATTCTGTTGAATTACTCATCGTCTAAAGAATAGTACAAGGATTTCATGACTTTACATTTATAATTATAGGTGATATTAGTAGCTTCAAACCAATAATATCTTAGAGACTTAAGAAACTCATACTTTTCATCAGTAGTAGACCAAATATAAAAACCAATAATTTATATATGTAGTTTCATTTAGAACTTCAATTGAGCATAATTGTTTCCATTGAAAAATAAAGGACATTTAGTATCAAAACCATCTGTTCTATTATTGGGAAAAAATACATCAAGGATTCCTCTTGGTATGTTTTGTATGTGGTTGTGTTTTTTGAAAAATCCAAATGAATGCAAATGAGTATGGTTGGTATTTTCCAGAGACATGTTTTTAAGGTGGCGCATTTTCCCAGTGTTTTCAAAATTTTATTACCTCAAAATCAGGATTTTGATTCTAGAAAAGGAAACATTTATTCATAGGAGTGAATGGTATGATGAATGTAGAATAAAAATGGAAAAAGGTGACAATCATGTACCACAATTCATGGATCACATACCATGTTCTGGGAATGGAATGAGGAGCGGTAGGAACGTTATGCCAGAGAGATTTGTGAAATTGAAAATGGTTCACGATGAAATATGATTTGGTATGAAGATGGGTTGAAGTCGGTGGTGGAGAATGACTATATATGAGAAAAGGTGGTATGAAGAGTGTGAATGAAAAGAGGTTTGTCGGTATCTTGCAGTTTGCAGTGGCAGAAGGATCAGTAAGCGGTGAAGACTAGATTGAAGATTAGGTAAATCATGCTTTAGAGGATTTTGAAGATATCTTGGCCTATATAAGAATATATAATCCCACCAATTACATTAGATAATGGAAATAACTATATAAAATATTTTTTCTCAGGGAATTTAGCATAGTCTAAAGGACGTTTGTAAGGGATAATCCTATGACGTAAAACATGGTTCTTGCTAAAGAAATATGGTTGAAGGATTTAAGCGGAGAGTTGTAACCCACATAGAACTCAGTATGAGGAGGAGGAATATCTAGTACGTGCAAGGGAGAATTACTCAAGAGATACACAAAGGAGGAAATATGGTATGTAGAAGTGAAGACTATCTATGAATAGAGAACATTTCGTAGATAGGAGGGGTTTTCCAGAGGAGGTTCGCGGAATCAGTATGTGGTAGAGGTACGCGATTGCGAAGGCGGAGGAAGTCTGTGGATGAAGGGTAGTTCACAGTAGTGGAAGTAGTATGTGGAGGAGGTGTTCCACGTACCAAACCCAGTACATAGTATATGGAAGAGGAAGGTGGTTATTGAAACACATAAGGAATCATGAAAAGTCTTAAATTCCATTTGCGAAAGGATTTTATGGTACGTAGCAGTACCCAGGAAGGAGGAATTCATCTGCGGGTGAAAAAGAATCATCAACAAAACCTCTACCTATAGTTGAGGATGCTCGAATTAATGAAAATGAGGGGAACTACATTTCCATAAATTGTATTTGACATACAACTCAATAAACACTTATTGTATTACATTCCCAGAGTATTGAGTGCAGGAATAGAAAGACAGTGACCCTTCCCACCAGTAGTGATCCAGAGAAAAAGCTATAGGGAGTGACCCTTGGGAATGAAGTTATATGACCATAAAAATTGTAAACGAAGTAAGCCTGGCCATTGAAGATCTAGTCTAAATAGTGTACTCATTATTGGTAGAGATCCTTAGTGAATTTGGAATGTCGACACATTGTCATTGAATGCTCCTTGGACGTAGCCTAGTGATGGTGAACCCAGTAAAAATTGTTTTTTCCTATGCATGATTTCATATCTGTTCATGTATTTTTGTGGGAGGAAGAGAGAATTGAGTTTTTATAACAATGAAAAAAGATCCGAATGGGAAAAAGGTTTTATCTATTATACCCTGATTCACCCCTTCTATTTGGGTATTAGACCTAGTGTACCTAACACTGATATTAGAGGAAAAGGTTAAAACTCAATGATTCTCTCTTAAGAAAAAGATAAGGAGGTGATCAATCACAAAGGAATTCTTATCTTTGACAGAATATAATTTTAACTATGGAATAATTGAATGAATACATACTATCAATCAGTAGGGATGGGTGTCTTAACAGTTTCAATGCATGTAATTTTTACTTACATTAATAGTGGTGCATTATAAGAAGCAAAATATGGTAATTGGTTATTGTTGCTAAAGGGATCTATAAACTAGGGGAGCCCTATCAAATGAATTTTATATGAAGTTTATGTCTTGTAAAACATCACATGAAATGTGGAAAAAATTATTGAACATTTTTGGAGGCATCACAAAAGTCTATAAAACAATGCTTCAGATTCTATGGAACAAGTATGAGGACCTCAGAATGAACCCCAGTGAGGATGTCAATGTATTCATCGATAGGATTAATATTATTGTGGAAGACATATAGGGTCTTGGAGAGGTAATTTATGTCATAAGGATTGTGAAATTTAACATGATGAAACTTCCATCACAGTTTAATCTGAACATTTCATTTTTTGAAGACAAAGAACCAAAAGATCTGCCAGTAGATAACCTACATAGTACCCTTTAAGCATATGAAATGAGAAACGATGGAAATGATGCAGTGGAAAAGGGAATGACTGAGGAAGTGGAATTCATGGTCAGGAAGCATATATCTATTTAATATACAACATATTTTGACAATATTGATGATTTCATGTCATTTCTCTCCTCAAATATTCAATGTAGAAAAGGTAAGTTCAAAGGAAATATCCATTTTCATTCTTTCGATGTGGAAAGATTGGGAATTTAGTGGAAAAGTTTCATAAGAAGTTTGATGATGAATATGAGGAAAATTATGAAACACTCCAAAAGAAGTATTTATCAAATATGAACTGGAGGAGAAGTACTGGGAGAAAGTTCTACAAAAAAAGAATCTTCTTTTAGAAGAGGATGAATGTTCAGAATAATCGGAGGCAGAAGTGTTGGAGGACTACAAGGATCAAAAAATATTTTATTTAGTGGATGTTTTCAAAAATTTATTAGTCATAAAATAATGTGACAATAAAAAATGAGAATTATTAGGAAGAGTTGATCATTATGATGAATTTGATGTTCCCTTGGATAGGTTGATATTTTGAGAGCTAAATAAACGAAATCTAACAAAGTTGTTCGTGATGCCAAACTCTTTTTGCAGTAGTAAGAAGAAGGGAATTACGAGTTCAATGAAAAAATAGAAAAGGTGATGTCTTCAGTGCAAGAAAGTTCTAAAAAGGTGGTTGAGTAAAAACACCAAATTGAATAATAGAAAATTGAAATTGATAGTTTGACTGAAGCTGGAAAGGATCAAATCAAACGTATCGAAAAACTATGAGAGAAAGTTTCAAATATTTAAAGAACAATTGAAGATCAGGAAAAACTATTAAATATTGATTTGAAATTAGTAAATAAGATCAAACATGAAATATAGAAGACGAGATTTGAGTAGAGTGGTCCATCAGAACAAAAGTAACAATCAATTATGTAGGATAAGGTCAGTATGGGGATTGAACTAAAATATAAATTAGTTATGGTTCAAGTCAGACCACAAAAACCAACTCTGCAATTGAATATTGATTTGTGTATGAACTAGAAATAGAAGATTAATAGGAACCAAGGCACATCTAGTGGTTCATCATTATAACATAAGAATGTGTCTCACATAATATTTTATTATTTTGGTAAGATAGGACACTCTCAAAATGTATGTTACATTGAAAATAGGTACCGAATGGAACAAGACCAACAAAGGTGGTATTATTGAGCACAAAATTATAGGTCATCATTTTATTGTCATTATTTTAGGTTTAAATGACTTGGACATATGGAAAGATATTACACATCTACAATGCAGATGAATGTATTGAGGTAGACTGAATATGTTCGAATAAAGTATCCAAAATTTTCTTGAAAATAAATGAAAATTCAAAATTTATTCGCAGCTTGGAAAGTTGAAGATGGATAGTCATATACTGAGATAGATCAAGATTATCATTCCATATTAGATATAAAGTAAAATACTTGGGTCAAGAAGAAAATTAAAGAAAAGGTAGTGGTTGCTGAAATTGTGTTCAAGGAATCTGATCTCACTGGGATATGGATCTTTGATAGTGGTGCACATCCCACATCACGAGAAATAAATAACTAGTGAATAGAATCGGGTATGATAAATAGATTATCCTATGAATTTTTAATGATGGGTTCTTGAAAATTATTTATTCAAAAAAATCCTTGTTTGGAGGAAAATACATGAGATAAGTTGATGTATTGATTGTTGAGGGACTTAGTCACAACTTTATTAGTGTCATTCAATTGTGTGACTTAGGGAATGTCATAAGCTTTTCCAATAAATTATGAATCATCAAGGTAAAGGATGGTGTTTTTGTGTTTCAGGGAAAACATATGAAATGGAATATCTATCTCGTGTGTGGACAAGAAGACACGTGCTTTCTGTCTAAGGATGAAGAAAACAAGTTATGGCATAAGCGTCTTGGCCATATAATCCATGGTTCTTTTGAAGATCTTGTAAAATATGATGTTTCTCAAAACCTCCCTAGATTATAAGGTGATTGTACTCATACGTGAGATGTCTCTCAACAAGGGAAGATCATTAGAAAGGCATATAAGCCAAATGACACAAATTAAACAAGATTGGTTGAGTTGGTTCGTATTGATGTGTGTGGGCCAATTTTGCAAAGGGCTATATATGGGAGGAGATATTATGCTCTCATCATTGATTTCTATAGAGAAACGGAATGGGAATCAATTATCACATAGAAATAAGAAGTGCTCAGTTGAATTTCAAGATATCTAAGGGAATGTGAGAATATTCTTGGTCAGAAAATATGGACGATTCGAATAGATAATTGACCAAAATTCACAAATAGAAAAGTGGATGATTATCTTGAGAATCATGGGATAATATATAAGGTTTCTGCAGTAAGAACTCCATAATAGAATGAGGTAGTTGAGAGATGAAATTGAATTGTGAACATCCTGGAAAGAACAATGCTAATTGAAAATGACATTCTAGAGATATTTTGGAAATAAGAAATAAAGGCAAAAGTATACTCTTCAAACAGATCATTACATTTTCCAAAAGTGGATAAGTCTCTATATAAGTTATGGAATTGAAATAAGTCTTCATTGAAGTACTTTTGAATATTTGGATGTAAATGTTTCATTCCTAATAAGAAGAAACATTGGAAATTTTAATCACATGTGGATGAAAGGATATTTCTTGGCTACTCAAAGAAAGGAAAAGGGTATTAAAGATTCAATATTAAGTGTGGAAAGTTATTTGAAATTCAGGATGTATCTACGGTGTAAAATGAAAAGAATATTCATAAAATACATGATCAAAATCAGAATTATATTGACTCAGAGATGAAGAGATCTAGTGATTCTCAAGCTCTAGAGGTTGATTTAGAAGAAGAATCAGATGTTGGGAACATATTAAAGTCTTCATAAAAGCTTTCATGAAGTATCTGAATATGAGAGTTGGGTTCAAGAAATGAATTAAGAGTATGACCAAATTAAGAAAAATCATACATGGTAAATTTTTTTGAGTCCAGCATACAAGAATGTTATTAGGAAAATGTGGTTATTTCGCAAGAAAATGAATGAATATGGTGTTTTCATTCAAAACAATGCAATACTTGTGTTCAAGGGGTACTCTTAGATAGAGGATATTTATTTTGATGAGACATTTTCACCCACTCCATGGCCGGAGAGGATCATATTATTCTTGGCCATTGTAGTGCAGAAAAATAAGTTTAAGGATTTTCATATGGATGTCAATTAAGCTTTTCTGAATGGAGTTCTGGAAGAAGAAGTCTAAATTGAGAAAATAGATTTTTTTTCTTCTTCATGAATATGATAAAAGAGTTGTTCAGCTAATGAAGGCTTCATATGTTTGGAAGGTAGCACCAAGAGAATGTAATTCAAGGCTTGTTCAATTTCTAATCAAACCCAGTTTCTAGCATGGTGGAGTTGATTAAAATATGTATTTAAACAATGGAAATAGTCAAAGGATGATGGTGCTAGTTTATGTTGATGAAATAATCTTTGGAGGATCAGATAAAGAGAAATAGAGACAGTTTTATGATTTCATTAAGAGTGAGTTTGAAATTTCAATGATTTACGAGCTGACATTTTTTCTCAGCCTACAAGTGACGTAAGGAAGGGATGTAACATTAATTTCTCAATCTAAATATGAAAAAATGGTTTTGAGAATATTTGGAATGGATAATTCCAAAGAGATGTAGACGCCAGTTGCTACCCAGTTGAAACTATAATGGGATGATGAATTTAAGATATTTAATACCACATAATATTGGAAAATCATTGGATGTTTATGGTATCTTACAACGGCATGGTTTGATATTGTATTTTCCATGTTCCATGCATCCAGGTATCAAATAAATCCAAAGGAGAGCCTCATGACTGCAGTAAAATTAATTCTTCAGTATATCGAGGGAACTATGGATTTGGAATGAATATATAATGAAAAATCTCATCTAGAGTTATTGGGATATATAGATACAGATAGGGATGGTCATAAAAATTATAAGAAATAATCAACTGGAGTTTTATTTTAACTTGGAGGGTTGTGAATTTATTGGTTGAGAAAGACAGAAGATTGTATTTTATTGGGAACTGTAGAACCAGAACAAATTGAGGCTAGTAAATCCTACACATAGTTAATATTTGATGAAGTAGAAACTTTAAGATATGGGAGTTGAAATGAAATCTCCAATCATAATCCATTGTGTTAATTCAAGTGCTATAAATCTGAGAAAAAATATTTTCCATCACTCAAGAACAAAGGACATTGAAATAAAATATCATTTTGACAAGGAGAAAGTGGTACAATGTCTTTTAAATTTGGAGTATGTGACTACAAAACAACAAGTTTCCGATATTATTACAAAGGACTTGCCCAAAAAATAATTTGAAAGGCATCTACTGGTTCTGGGAGATCAGTCGACTTCCCAAACATGGAAAAGTTTAAGTGTCAGTCCCCCTCTTCCAAAGGTATGATGTGTCTTTACCTAATTTCATGATTTGTGTTCTTTACCCTGTTGCATACAACATTGACATTCCCTTAGGCTTCGCTGACAAAGGGGGAGAAAGTGTGACTATTCTAGAGGGAGAATAAAAAATGGGAGAATATTCTAAGGGGAGTAGTGAGACAGGGGTAGGTGAAGTTATGTTGAAGCTATTGGAGGAGCTATAACGTAGTAGCAGAATAAAATTTGATGATTCTAGAAGTGATCGATCAATTATTACATACCACGACTTCTGGGGATCATGATGAAATCAGTTCATTGGTATCACTATGGTTTCAGCAATTGGTTATGATCAATGGAGTGATTCATTGACGAACATTGCATTATACACTTTTTTCTCACATAGAGCATGGATCATGGGAGCTTAGAGTATGTGTTTAGTAAATCCTTTATTGCTATATTTATCACATAATGAAAATGGTGGTTGAAATTGAATGGGGTATAATTGATGTATCATAATGTGCATAGTTTTTATAAGAACATTTGTCAAGAAACCCAAAGGGGGAGATTGTTTGGAAAAATCCCTCAAGGAGTCCCCAAAATATTTTATTGGAAGTGGTTGTAAGAGGACCTTATACTTTGTAAAGGCAGTGAGCCTGGTCATAGAAAATCTACCTCGAACATTGTACACATTATTACCAGCGAGCCTTAGTGAATTTTGTACATTGACACATTATCGTTGTATGCTCCTTGGAAGAATCCCAGTGAGGGTGATCCAAGTAAAAAACATTGTTTCCTATGCATGATTTCATGTCATTCCATATATTGTTATGGGTGATAATTGAGTGTTGTCTAACAAAGAAAAAAATCCAAATGGGAGAATTTTTTAATCAGTTATACCTTGATTCACCCCCCCCCCCTCTCAGGGTATTCGACCTAGTAGACCTAGTAGCTATAGAAATTTAATGAAATAAATATAAAAGTAAAATAAATTTTAGATATTTATAGAAAAAATAAAATTATAGTCAAAATGTTTTGAAATTTTTTTATTCAAAAGCACAAATCCATTGATACCAAATTTTGTTCAGGGTGAGTATCTCAAGAGGGGGGGTGAATTGGCTACCCAAAAAGTTTTTTAAAGAGGGATTTAAGTAAGATCACCCAAACAAATTAAATATGTCATAGATTTCAAAAAATTCAATTTGATATAAGCTTAAATTTTTTAAAATATTTCTCAAATTATTAGAGAGGTCTCAGGTAAAAAAAATTACAATATTATTTTACCCATTGAAATAAATTTACTTCATTTAATCTTCAATAAATAATGATTGAGATAAAAAAATCATAGTTTTTGTTGTGTTTTAGGTTTAAAAACGATTCAGTTTAATGAAAATAGATAAAAAACGCACATTAGAAATTAAATATACTAGGTTTAGTATCAAGATGAGACTTAGTCCGCTCCACATGGATATCACCTACTGCCAAGCAGTTTATATAAAACAAACTTTTTATCCACAACCTGGATCATGTTTTATAATATTACACCAACATCACATACCACATTGGTCCTCTTTTATGGTTTTTGTGGGAGTAAAAAATAATCAACAAGTCACAAAATATTTATACCATAGTTATCATGGGATAAGTTTATAAAATTATATAAAATAATATACCTAGTATCTTTCAGTTTAAAAAGAAGATATTATGTGTTTTTTTAAATAGAGTAACACACATTGTCTGTAAATATAAAATAAAAAAACACATCGATAAAGGTTTAAAAGAATATGTGTTAATGTGTATGTCAGGTTGTAAAGCTTGTGACTCATTGTAAATGAGGTTAACTGAGGCTTGAGTCATATTTGAGAAAAAATTATGTATAATAGGGTGTTGTAGACTCTTGTTCTTGACTATAGGAAGGCACAACCACTATGATATGCTTTGGCTTCCACTTTCAATATTAGACATGTTATATCTCTTCAAATTCATATAATATTCTCTATCTCTAAATCAGGTGATTTTTTTTTCTATTTTTGTTCTTCTCTTCACCTCATTCTATAATCTCATATATCCAAGGAAGCATTCTTTCACACTTTTTTAATTTTCTACATGCATGGAAAGTTCAACAGGATATTCTGCATCAACATACACAAATATTAATGATAATTTAATGAAATAATATATTATTTTAAGAAAAAAATCAACAAATTAACATTATAACTTTAATTCAACAATATAGCAATCGGAGATAGTAAATTAAATAAGATAAATAAAGTAATAGTGGTGGTGAGTCATGGAACGGTGACTCTTGGGCGACGTCTAAGTCTGGCAGTGTGAAACTAGAGTTGTGTCCTTTGAATCATGACTCATCTAGAATTAGTTCATCCTTCTAGTGGTGACACATCTAAAGGTTGGTTTTGATGGAAGTGCCTCATACATTTCCAAATTTACTGTTCAGCGGTATGATATAGATGAAGATGATTTGTTACATACTTTACAAAAATTTTATTATGGTGGTGAAACCTTGGTGATGGTGATCCTTTAGACACTTACATAATTTTGGATCTCAGTATTGAATCATCCTTTGACATTAATCAACCTCAATGGTGACTCCTTGAAATAGAAGTGACTCATCCTTGGGAAAACATCACCACCTTTCTCATATTATACAATGATAACAGAATGATATAAACCGATTATTATCAATATAAATATGATTATGTGTTCTCTAAACAAATACTATGGTCACCTGAAAAATCGTTCCAACATTTTAAATATGTTTTATGTCTTTGACAATTGATTTATATATTTTATGATTTTTTTAAACATAGTAACTATTATTTATGCTAGTAATTTATGTTTTGTTAAAGATATAAGGTAACAATTATTAACAAATTTTTATGCTCTAAACATAAAATTAAGCCCCCTATAATAAAATTAAATTTATAAATAAGTTATAGTTACGTTTTATTTAAAACGATTCAACATATTAAAAACTATTTCTTATAAAAATTGTTCATTAGAAAATTGAGTGTTCTTAATCATATATAATGTTAATTAACAGTAAAATAAGTGATAATATAATTTTATATATGTGTAAACGTCACATAAAAGTCATTATATAAAATATATAATATTAATTTATTATATAAAAATTACATATTATTAACAAAATAATTCTTCTAAAGATCCCCCTTCACCATTATCATTCTTAATAACTTCAATGACAATAACCATACTTTTATACTTAAAAATAAAATTTATATTATTATATAAAATGAACATATAGATCTAAAATATAAAATATATTTTTTTTATTTAATTTCATCACATTAGGAAAATTAATTTTAATATAATTAAATAAAATCATCTTTTTGAGTAAAGTATTATTTATGTTTCTAAAACATTAAACTTTGGTATTATAAATTCAATAATGTTTCTTTTAAATATCTAATTTTTTTATAAGTATATATTATTTATCAAATAATGGTTTCAAAAAAAATAATTTATTCTTAAAATATAGTATATAAATAGAAAATAGTTGTATTGAGAAATCCCCATTTAATACTTTAGTTTTTCTTAATCTTATTTTATTTTCATTTATAATTGATTAAAAAATGTTTATTTAAAATATATTTTATTACTATTCAATTTTATTACTAATATTCATCTTATATGTCATGGATTTCTTAAATGTGGTGTTTTCTGTGAAGCAATCAATTGATATAATTTTTATTTTAATTAAAATTTATTCTATAGTCCCAATGTGTTACACCCCCCACCCTTAAGTAATTTATTCATTAATGATTTTTTATCTCATACAAATATTAATAGATAAGGGTATCTAAATGATAGACATGTATCAAAAATATAACTTTTAAAGAGAAAAAAAACTATTTCTCTCAAGTAAAACTATGTAACATAACTTTAACCACATGATAGATATATATTAAGATTGTCATCAATTTATTACAATTATCTCTATGTATCTACACCCGATAAGTTTTGCGAGACATACCTTCCACATTATAATTTTCAAGATCTTATTCCTACCCAGTATAAAAAAGATAATTATTTTGATAAAATCAAATAAAATAAAAGAAAATGATTATATGAATATGTCAAATCAATTATAATATGACTTCTATAATGAAACCATAATTTCAACATCTGAAAAATTTGGCTCCTGTATGACATAAATGGATCTTCATATCCCTTGATTAGTTTAACCTAGGTTTTCCAAAATCATATTCCAATTTTGTTCTCTAACCAAACATGATATAAATTATATCATAAAATTCCATTTAGATCCTTACAAATGGTCTCTAGAAAGACAATGAATCACTAAATCATATCCCATATGATTTTATATCCACGTGAGAAATATTAGGAAAACAAATCATATACTAAGTGATGTTTAATTTCATACTCAACCATCATTTTTAGGGTGATTCCCCCAAGGAAAATTTGTGCCATAGCTGCATCCATTGTCCAGTATCCAGAAAAGTTATATTTTTTAGGAAATCACATACAATAAACCTAAAAAAAATTATGTATGATTTCTTATACTCATACATATCACTTATATTATACATAGGGTTTTCACAATGGTTCTATATTCAAAATCCTCCAAAATAATTAAACCGTTATCTAGAACGAACATATTTTCCCTAGACATTCAAACCAGGTTATATTCTAAAGAACATTATCAAAACATTTTATTTAATACAATTTGAGATGAACCTATATTTTTTATCTTTTTTTCTGAAATTCAAACATTACCACTCATAATAATTGGATAATCCTAAGAATGGAAGGTGTAGTTTATTTGTGGATCAACTTCACAAGAAACATATTTAATGATACCTTCGAACATTTATCCATTTTTAGAGAATAATAGAATCTATTCTTGAGATCTCATTGTTTGCACTCATGTTCCTAATAGAGGAAATGGAAACATAACAAAGGGGTTAGCTCGAAGGCTTGTAAGGAAACAATTATTGATGTTTTATGAATGATTAAATAATAATAAAATTAAAAAAATGAGAGGGTGGAAAAAATATAATTAAAAATAAAATAGAATAAATAATTTACTTTCACATGTTATTCTATTAGGTTATGTAATATCAAATGAAAGTACATATTCCATTTCAAAATAATTTGAAACAAAAAAAATGATCAAAGGGTCATAACATAGGAAATCAAAAAAAAAGGATTTTCATTAAAACATTTCAAAATAATGGATTATGGAAAAACCATAAGTGTAGAAAATATTTTAAACAAATATAAATGAATCAAGTATAATGAACCACATATTAACTAATATTCTTGCATCAGTTTAATCAAATAATCATGGGATCAAAGCATGCTGCATCATGTTTACACACAAAAAAAATTCAACAAAGATTCTTGGATCAGGTTCATAGAAAAAACTGGTGGAAAAATATGTATTCATCACATCCACTATCAAAATAATACAAAAAAGATAAATTTATTAGGTTCATATAAAAACATGTGAAAAATTATTCCCACATCACATTCACTCAAGAAACTTGTGAGAAAATATTCGAACATCAAATTCAAGAAACAATTTATCATATCATGTAATATGAAATTGTAACTAATGAATTGGGGGTGATATAGAAACCCACACATAAATAACTCATATATATGTGTGCCACATGAAATTATTGATTTATTAAATCATAAAAAATCCATGGAATAAAAATATATTTCTAACATTTAGAGATAATGTCACTAATGTTTACCTTTAGAATGTCAAGGTTGATACGAAATTTTCAATCACCTAAAAAGAGTATTTCATAGAACATTTAGAGGATTATTAATAAAAAATTGTTTCCATGGAAATAAATCCTATAAATATAAGGAGTAAATTGGATGTGAAATAATATAAGTTATTTTAGAAAATGATTTCATCATTCCCCTAAAATATAATTCTACAACTCAAATTTAAATTTAGTTTTTAAAAATGTTAATGTGTATTTTTTAAAAAATAAATACTTTTAAAAGGAATATTAATTAATGGATCTATCCAAAAGACATAAATCCCTCAAAAATATATATTCAAAACTTTTCCAAATAATTTACTTTTAAAATTATTCATAAATAGTGGTGCCCTAATAACACGTATGTACTTCAAATAGATGATGTCAAAACATTCTGAATAATTTTAAATTTTAAATTACAATTTAATAATGTATCCTTTATACAAATATATATGGTATAAATAAATAAAATGTGTAGTGTTGTATAATGTTTTTTTATAAAGGATGAAAATCCTTTTATATATTTTGAAATAGTTTTTATGTAACCCTATATCATAAAAAGAGTTAGGAAAATTACCTTTGAAAATTAGTCATAGAAAATATAAACATAACATGATTAATAGCATAATTACATTTAAACATAATATGTGAAAATATATTTTTTAAAAATGAGCATGGAAATGGAGGAAAATCACTTTAAAGGGGATGCAATTTTTTCATAAAATGTTTTCACTTTTATGAGAATGAAATTAATCAAGGAAGAATATTTGAGTTAAAGTCATCCTATTATCCATATAGAAATTTGGAAATATCGTATCAAATATTAAATTGAAAAATATTATAAACAAATAATAATTATACTTAGGGAATAATATTTTAACTCGATGAAGTGAAATCTGAGTCAACCAAATCCATTGAAGATATCATAATTCATGAAGTAAGAGACATTTAGAAGGGGTTTTATAGGGTAGAAATGCCAAAAAAATAAATAAACATAAAGAAACTTATAATTAATTTATATATAATAATGTACCTGACATATGTTATTTATTTTTATGAATAATTATCATAACTAAATAAATTATAATTGAGTTGACAAAACCCTAACATCAACTTTATCTTTCGAAATGAAAACCCATGAAAGTTATAACATGAGTTGGATTTTTAAATAATATATATTTTCTGGAAAATAATAATTAAATATATAGCTATAAATTATATATAGAAATAATATAAAATAGTGGTGAATATGAATCATATCATATTGAAACAAGGTCGATAATAAAAAACCCTTACCTTATGCCCTGATTTTCTTGGCTTGTTCACCTAACATCATGAACAATAAAATTAATTTTAATGAAAAAATTATATTTAAACAAATTTCCAATATATTTAATTTTAAATGATCTATTAAATATTATAGGTTATTTATTTATTAAGAAAAAATTCTTATATTTATTACAGGAGGTGTTTCTGTCGATTTCACCAAACCATCCATAGTATATTGATCGTAGTAAATTGTGTTATAAAATAGAGTCATAATTTCCCAAATAATATACTTTTATGAATTTTATTATTTCATTGTCACAAAATATTTATGGTAATATTGGTTCTTCCACAATGGACTCAAATTAATATTAGTTCCTTCATATTCTCATTTAAGGTGGTTATGTTTACTATGAATATTTGTCATTGATATCACCTATTGACTATCCAATTTTATATTTAAATAGTATTAATAGTTTCATAAATATTACCATTATATATTAAAAATATTTATAAATTCCCCCTTCATTGGTGATGAAGAAAAATATAACACGTCATTTATGGAGGCGTTAGTTCGCACTTACACATAATGACGTCTTCATTTTTCAAATGATTTTAGATGAATATAAAAAGGGATATTAAATTAGTATATTAACATTGAAAAATATAAAAAATAATAATATCATATATTAATGGATTATAATTGATATTAGGGGTAGAATATTAAATGAATTGAGAGATCTGGGTTGAAACCATTATCTCTCCATTTTGAGTTTCTCCCATGGGTAACATCATAAGGCTCCGTAGATAGATATTTTGGAATGAAAAAGGATTCTATAAGATTGGTAGATGATTGAATATATAATAGGAATGAGTTTTTAAAGGGATAATGATTTTAAATATGTGAATAATAGGGGTGGAAGTGATCTCTATTTATAAGTGAACAAAATAGTATTTTTGAAAATACCAATTACTCTTTCAATTATCAAATGACTCCATTCAAGGATCAATGGCATACAAATGTGAAATAATAAATTATGGGGTGATATTAGGTTGAAAAATACTCAAAACCCCACTTTCACACATGTCTTAGACATTTTTAATGTCTTTTATTGTATTATATTTATTTCATTTTACCATTTTGGTTTTTACCCAGGAAACAATTTTTTACCCTAGCAATTTGTATTTCTTTAAAAACCCAAGGAAAATATTGTTACCAAATTTAGATTGTCTAAAACTCAATTTAAAATTCTTATTATATAAATTAATATATAAATAATATTCAATTATTTTTTAAATTGAAATATATTATATTTAGAAAAAATGTTTTTTAAAGATATGTTATTTTCCTTATTAAGTGTTATAAATATTATATAAAATTTAGTTTTAGTTAAATGAGTAGTAATATATTTATATATAAGGATAAAATCATATCAATGTTATTATATTTAATATACAAGTTTAATTTCATACATAAAAATTACAAATCATTAATAAAACAATTCTTTTAAATTAACACTTTCGTCGTTATCAAGGTCATTAGCTATAATATTAGTAATAATACATTTATTAATAATAATGAAATTAAACTTATTTAAATATATTAAAATGTTCATCTAAAATATTAAATAAAATTTTTAAGATAAAATTTCTAAAACTAAAAATAATAATTTTTCATATAAGAGATTAAAATAATTTAGTACAGTAATACTTAATTTTTCAAAATTTTAAACATGGGTTTTATAAATAAACAATTTATTTTTAACATCGTATTTACATTATTAAAATATATTAATTATAGAAAAAAATTTAAAATCATATAACTCAATCTTGTATAATCATAATGTCAGAAAAATGATGGTATTATAAAAATATATCTTTTTTCAATATTCAACTAAAATTATTTATTTTGGAAAAATATAAAAAAATTTAATATAATAAAAAAAATTCATGTTGAATTAATCAATTAATTTCAATTTAATAAAATAATATTCCAAGATTTATAAATTTTTAGTTGAAATCGAAATAGAATAAAAAAATGAAACTTTTTATAATAAAAAAGGTACTATTTATACAATATGTGTTCTTAATCTTATATTGTATGGTTCTTAAAATGATTATAATCATTTTTCTTACTAGTTGTTTTATTTTTATTAAATTTTATTAACAATATTTACTTATTATATTGTGGTTCATTTTAGTTAGGTATTTATTTTTAAACAATAGATCTATATAATGTTTATTTAAATGAAAATATATTATGAAGTCCCAAGGTGTTATATTGTTAGACATTAAACAATATTTTCTTAAAAACTATCTTATAAAATAATTTGATTTATTTAACTTGAAATCCCCTTGATGTTGATTCAAATAGTTATTTTCAGTAGAATATTCATTAGAAATTATTTTTAATGATTCTTATTTTGATGCATCAAATCAAAATGGTCTATAATGGTTGTAAATTTTGAAGTCACTATTTAGTGGATAATATTTAAAATATATTTTTTCAAATCAATATATTCTCATTAATTATCACACTATTCCAATATCTTGGATTTGTTTCATTAAATAATTCCACAGGGATCATGCTTGATATTAAAACCCCAGTTTCATGAAATTTGTTTGGAACCATATTGAAATTTAATAAGTTTATATATATTATTATATTTCAAATAATCATTATCATATATACTTTATTTACACATTTGATGAATTTTAAGTAAAAGATACCATATTCCAGTGTGATATAATTATTATCATCACTAAAATAAAACCCAATATCTTAGTAACATATAAGGTAGTAATCATGTCTAGAAGTCATACCAATTCTTTGATATATTCTCAATGGTAATTTTTTTGTAATTTCATCACACTTCCCCTTATATAATTTTTGAAAAACACATTAGATTCATAGATAAAATAATATTATTATGAATAAAATGATTTATCATGATATAAAAAACAATATACTTTTCAATGGTAGTACCCATACATTAATATGTTCCCCTATTAAATAGATGGGAAGAAAAAAATGATCAGTACCATACTAATCAAACTTAAAGAATATAACATTTTATAATTAAATGTCTATTAATAGTGAGCATGAAAATAATTCTTTTTATATTTCTAGAACTTGTATATAAGCCATGAAATAAATTACTTATTATTTATGATTAGAATTATTTAATTGATGATTATATAAGTATAAATCTCTTTTATAAACTCGGTAATTAAAATTTATAAATATAGTTTTCATTATATTAATTATCTCATAATGTGTTTTATTTAATGATGGAATAGTTTTTGTTTCAATGGTTATATTATAGTCCACAAGGAATCCCCCAATAGAATTTTTTTACCAATAAATGGCTGCGAATACACATTTCAATTTCATAAAGGGTAGAATTTCTACATTCATCAATTTCATTTTTGTAAGAGAATATAGAGTATTTTATTAATATTTAATTCCATATTTACCCTGAATCAATGAAAATGTCATATTTTTTTATCAAATTCATAAAATAAACAATTATATTATCATCTCAATTCATGTTTTCCTATACTGAAATTTTTTTTTTTTACATTAATGAAAAGAAATTTAAAATGATAAAAAAATAAAGAGAATTAGATTCCTCATGAAGAAGATGTGTCTTAAAAAATAAATTATAAAGTTAGTTAAATAATATTATCCTATAATAAAATAATGTGTGACATTTATATATATCTATCATTATGAATATCATTCAATACATCTATTATCCACACTAAACTTTTATTCTAAAGATAGCAAAATATAACTCAATAAGAAAATATAATTTTAATAATTTATCAATCAATGGTAAATGAATATGAAGTCGTTGTTTGTGTCACAATTTTTTTTATTTTCATCAATTATTCTTTGTTTAATTAAAATAATTAAACTAAAATGTGTACAAATAAAATGAAAAAGGGTTTGATCACTAAATATGACTCAATATCATACACCAATTTAATTGTATATGATATAGATTTTCCATTGATAAATTATAATATTAGTAAAAATAATGTAATATACAAATACAAATAAAATTCCACTTTCAAGGAAAAACACTCATTACGTGAATATATATACAATCTAAATTAAAGATATAACTCCCATGTCCAATATTTAATAATTGGATATATTAATCACTATAATATAGGGACCAACATAAGTTTATTTCATTGGTCTTATGAACCACTCTATTGAATTTGAAACATGAATAATTTCATATTAGTCTATCTATAAAGTATTGTGAGGAATATCGATCACCTTTAATTAAAAAGAAGCCAAACCTACGATTATACAACTAAAAAATTATTAGATTGAAGGATATGAATATGAATCAGTTTATGATTGTACATCATTTAGTGTTTTAAATTTCATTCAATGAAATTTTATTTTTAATCATTGACTATGGTTTCTCTTTCCATAATTTCATTTACTAGAATGATAAAATGTATTACTATCCCTTTCAAGAACATTATAACTCGAAAAATAATATGTTAATTAAAATTTATGTTGTTATCCTTTCATCGTTGAATATTTCTCTTGACTGAAAATATAATAAATCCCCACAATAGTCCACACATCATTTTTAAGTTATATATAAGGTCCTTAAAGTGCCATATTGAGAATAAAAATTCCTTAAAATGATCTAAATATAATAATTTTCACAAATATTATCCTTAATGGGTTTGAACATTTTACTATATTTATTTTCTCATAACAGTAATACCATTATTTTTATAATTTTCAATCAATGAAATTATTTTTGCATTTTAAACCATGTCCAAAGTTATAAAAGCATCCCCAAGTAAGTTCAAAAAATACTTAGGATCTATTAGTTTTTTGAATGATTTGACTAATATAATTTTCCATGTTATACATAATCTATTATAAATACTAAACTAGGATTCCTCTTACCCTACGTGTCACCACCACCTGCCTCCACGTATCCTTCAATTTTATTTCCCTCCAGCTTTCCGTCCTCCCTCCCACGACCCAATCGGGCTCCCCCCCCCCCCCCGCTCATTATCCTCATATCCCTCTAAATTAGGGTTCCTTCCTTATGAATTCCTTCGACCATGAGGCTTCCTTTGACATTTCTCCCCTCTTTTTTAGTAGCTCCGGCAACAGAAACTGGTCTTCCCACCCGCATGTTGTGTCTCCTTCCAATCTGGTTTTGGGTTTCGAGGTACCAGGCTGATTCGACATAAAACTTCGATACACTCTGCCTCTTTTTAGTCGCACCTCCCATGTCTTCATTCGGTGACCGGTGCGATTTATACTCTTACCTCCATATCACGGTTTTGTTCTACCGGGTGTCTTTGACGAAGGGAAACGAAACAGTAGTCCGCCTCTTCGCTACACCGTCCGTATTGATTTGTCCAGGTTCTGATTCTTTATACGCAAGATTTTTTCGTTGAATAGATGTTCAGATAACTCCATTCTACCATATGATGTCTGAATCACATCTTCTAATATTTATTTTCACGTATATGTTGTCTCATTTTTCACATCAGTATGCAACTTCAATTCATGTATGGGTACCTTTTACTTCATTACATTACATTCATATTACAGATTTGCTTGTATATTTTTAGTCTAATATATACTTGTTTCTATGATGGTGCTTTGACTATGGTTAATTGAAATAATAGGACAATGCTTCATGAGGTTTACAAATTATTTACCACCACTCTTGCATCCATCATCACTGTATAAATATTCCACGATATCCATATGAGGAATTCGTTGTAACTTTTTTGGATATGTGTTCCCGTGGTTCATTCAACTAAATGTAAATAACTTTACACTGCTTATCTAATGGTAACTTTTAGTGGATTATGTGACATTCAATTTGAAATTTTTATTTCATATTTTCTGTAAAATCATTATATGTTTATTTGATGTTGGTATAAGTGTGGTTTATTAAAATCAAATAATAGTGGTTATTCAGGTTTACATAATATTTAGTCGTGATTCCTTCTGTCTTCACTACATATATATTCGTCAATATCCATTGAATGTATTCACTCAAACTGATTGGCAGATGTGTTCCCATACAACTTCATTTTTAATTGAATATGCTATTTTCAAATGATTCAATTTTTTATAGTATATACATGCTTTTTAAATGTTTTTATAAGTGTCGTTTAGTAAAATTAAAGGACATTTCTTATCTATGGGTACCACTTACTACATGATGTGACAATAAATTATGAGATTTCATTGTATATTTTCTATGTAATGTATATATGTTTCTTCGACGTTGGTATAACTGTGGTTCATTGAAATCATAGTACATTTCTTATTCATGTTTACAGATTACATAGTCGCAATTCCATCAATCTTCACTGCATAAATGTTCCTCAATATCCATCCAAGGTATTCATTCAAACTGTTTTGCAGATGTGTTACCGTACATCATTATTTTTATTTGAATATTCTCATTTCTGTATAAAATAGATATGCATCATTCGTGTTGGTTTAAGTGTTGTTCAGTAAAATCACAGTACACCACAAATTTACATTTACAATATATATCATATAGAATTAAAACATGAATTCTTCATCAATTGTCTTATAAATATATTTTAAATTGAATGTACATACCCATAATCATATTTTCATTGATTCTAAAACATGACAATTCAACATAAAGAAAACAAAACAAAGATGCAAACACCGTCAGCATCGAGAGATGCAAGGTTGAAAAGGAGACTTCATATGAGAGAATGACAGATAGGTAAAACAGTGTGGTATTTCGTTGAAAACATTCCATAAAATTATTGAATTATAGGTTCGTAACTTTACAGGAAAATCACCCAACAGCTCCCATCAACTATGTTCTACTACAACATTTTATTTTGTGCCATTGAATTCTGACATGATCAGAGGAGCACACATACCAGTTTAACCTATACATACTAATGGTCAGTACTTTTTAATTTTACCAACATTTTTAGATAGAGTAAATATATTAAATGTGAATAAACTCATCTGCTTTTCCCATTTTACATTTGAACAGTCAGTGGCTCTAGATAATGAATCTTCGTCTTCAATTACTATTAAAACAAGCCTTAGAAAATGTATTGGTAACCATATAAACTGTACTTAAATTATGTAACCGAGAATTCCAATCATAAATTTCATCTAATCATTACACTTTTGTTTATGTACTATCTATTCACCAAAGGAGGATCAGACATTTCATTGTCACCTTTATCTTTGAACGGTGAGTTATATTAAGCTTTCTAAGAATAGTGACTAAATATATTTCTTTTACTATGTCGTAACATTTTATAATTTATCAAATATTAACTATCATTGAAAGATAATCAGGGATGTGGATCTTAATCAACAAGATCTGTGCCCAGCAGAAAGAGAAAGCATATATTATCATCTAATGAATAAAATTATGACCCCTCTAATATCTACTCTGTCAGTGTATTTTTGTGAACCAATTCCCATTTTTCTCAAATTTATTGAATATTTAAACTATATTTTCATTACATTTGTTAGGTGTAACAACTGAAGGAAATATTCCCAATTACCCTTATCGTGACACATTATCAATGTAAGCACATATCATGCCTTCAAATTCTTTTCAATTATCACATAGTGTAATTTTTTGTATACTATGTTTAAAACAAATACTAGTTTACTTCTTTGACTACTGGTAATGAAGTTTATTTTCCCGAAACAAGTGTGTTGTATATTCTAATCATGCTGTATTCTTTTTTTGTATCTATATATATATATATCTCCAATCATTCAGTATATCAAAGTAATTTGAATGCATAATTTACCCATAAAAAATATGTTTCATCTACATTGAGTCATGTCATTTCAGAAAGAGATGTAACAACTGGTGAAATCAATTCTAGATTTACTCATCGAAGAGACTATTCAGGTGTGACCTACTATATAATCATTTGTTACTATACAGGTATTTCGTATGCATTTTATTACTAACTAATTGAATATACTGGTGCAGAAAGAATTTAACTACTTCACCATGCAGAAAATGAAGGTCAGTGTATTATTTTTACCTTTTGATAGAATTTTATTCAAGTCATCATAGTTTAAAACCACTTTATACGTGGATCTTCATCAACAAGATCTGTGCTCGGTAGCAAGAGAAAAAAAATATCATCATCTAATGAAGAAAATTATGACCCCTCTGGTATCTACTCCATCAGCGTATTTTTGTGAATAGAATCACATTTTTTCTCATATGTATTGAATAGTTAAAATACATTTGCATTACTTTTTTTAGGTGTAACGATTGATGGAAAAATTCGCAATTACCCTTCTCATGACTCATTATCAGAGTAAGCACATATCATGCCTTCAAATGCTTTTCAATTATCACATAGTGTAATTTGTTTCATACTATGATTAAAACAGATACTATTTTACTTCTTGAATAATGGTAACAAATCTTATTTTCTCGACAAAGGTGTGTTGTATATTATAATCATGCTTTATTATTTTTTTAATATATAGATATATATCTCTAATCATTTGGTATTTCAAAGTAATTTGAATTCATAATTTACACTTTAAAAATATGTGTCATCTACATTGAGTCATGTCATTTCAGAAAGAGATGTAACAACTAGTGAAATCAATGCTAGATTTACTCATCGAAGAGACTATTCAGGTTTGACCTACTATATAATCATTTGATAATAAACAGGTATTTCATATACATTTTCTTACTGAATAAATGAAAATACTGCTGTAGAAAGAATGCAACTACTTCACCTTGCGGAAAATGCAGGTCACTGTATTATTTTCACCTTTTACTAGAATGTTATTTAATTCATCACAGTTTAACACCACTTTATAATGCCAGGTTTATTAACAATATTCATTTAACCATTATAATGAGACATTACCAAGCGTGCAACATATACCAAATTGTGGGTTTTCTATGGTGTTTCATTTTATATTTCTCCCATGAAACCAAAATATAGAACCACAGTATTGGAAATCATTAGAGTGATCTTCACTATTGAAATATTTTACTGGTGTGCAATGGTTAAATGAATGATGTTAATAAACATGGCATTATAAAGTGGTAAAGTCTCTTTTCAATTACTACCATCCGGTCATCCATAACATCAAACATTAGTCTTCAATAAAAACTCTATGGAGGCAAGATAATTCCTAGAATATATGAATATTTACAACTATATGTTTGCATTCACATCAATAAATGATAAATTAAAATACAAGACAGAAAATAATGATTGATATGTTCTGTAGATAGGAATGGTAATACGATATCAGGTGTTTGTATCTTCTAATTTCTTTTCTGTCATGTGAGTTAGTTTATTCTTCCTTTATTACCTATCAACTGTCACTTTATGTATTTCGGTGCTAGTGGGAGAAGGGGAAGTGAAGGGAGTTCGTTCCTGGTGGGGGATGGTGGGAAAGGTTCTGGGCAAGGAGCATGGGCCTGGTTGGGTTGTTGCTGGGCAGGAGGGAGGATGAGTTGGAAGGGGGAGGTGCTGGGATGCGGTCGCAGCAGAGGCAGCTAAGGTGGGAGGGGAGGAAAGGGGTTGGTTATAGGGGTGTAGGGGAGGGGCTGGGAATGGGTGGGGTGGTGATGGGTAGAAGGGATGAGGAGTTGGAAGGGGGGATGGGCCTGGTGGCAGTGGAGCTGGGCAGCGGGGCGAGCCTATATAATTTTTTTAATCAAGTTTCTACTTATTACATTAGTGACTTAAATATATGGATGGTCAACATGCATATGCATTTGGTGTTTGTTATATACATTTTGTTGGTCGTTGATATTGAAATATTTTCACTTATCCATTAATTTTAGGATTCCCCTATTTTAACTTTTGTGTGCAGGTTCAATAGAAACATGGGGTGGGGGACTATTGTAAGGAAATCCATACAGATATTCAAGGTACGTTCTTATGTAATGTAATGAAATACATTTTTATTGTCTCATTGGATGGTTTATATGAATTAAATTACACAACACATAAAGATTGGATATCTTAGAATTGATTATTTGACTACTAAAACCAATCTGGTGAGGTTATTGTTGATATTCTCTTATGCATATTTCATATTTGAAAGAAGATATTGCAGTGTGTCATTGTCACTAAAAGGCAACAACTTATAATCTATTCAGTACTCTGTTCTACATTTAAATAATGCACATGTATTTATGACCCTGCAAGACTACCACCATTTAGCTAGACCTTAGGGATTTGATTTGGGTATGTTTCTTACTCTGTTTTAGTTCAGTTCATGTGTTGAGTCCATGTTGTGTTCTATTTCAGTTTAGTTCCTAATTTGGGGAATTTCATTGTTATTTTTCATTTCACTTCATGAGACTATCCTTATTTCCATTATTTTATTCTGCTCAAAATGTACTGTTTTACAGGTGAAAATTTAGCACAGAGTACTGGGCAGTGGAGGGAGGAGGAAGGGAGACAATGAGGGGGGAGGAAAGGGTCGGAAAATATTTTGGTTAGTGGGCAGGGGAGGGGAGGGTAGGGGATGGTTAGGTTGGAGGGGAGGGGAGGGGAGGGGAGGGGAGGATGAGGGCAGAGGGGAGGGGGTTGCTGGGGGAAGAGGTTGGGCAGGGGAGGGGGCTAGGCAGGTTGGTGGGGAGGGGAGGGGAGGGGAGGATGAGGGCAGTGGGGAGGGAGCTACTGGGGGCAGAGGTTGGGAAGTGGGTAGTGGTGGGGGAAGGGGATGGGCAGGGGGAGGCTGATGTAGGAGGGGAGCTTCGGGGATTGGGTGGAAGACAGGCAGAGGAGGGGGAAGGGGAGTGGTAGAGCTGGGTAGGGGGTAGGAGTAGGTGCTGGAAAATTGGGGGGGTGACAAGCTGGCCAGATTAACCACTTTTTCTATTTCAATTACTATTGGTTTTTCTATCATTTCAATTAGTAGTGATTTTTCATTTTCACATTAATAATTGTTTTCATTTAATTTTTATCAAGCTTCTTTTCATAGATGACTACTATAAATAAATAATCCATTTTTATGACATTTTATTTTCTCTTCACTACATTACACAGGTTTTTTTCATAGTAATATTTCTCATTTACTCACATTAATGTCTAATTATATATTGTAGGGATCAATATAACAGTCCACAAACATGACAAACTGCAACTCTACATCAATGACACATAGTAGTACTTGGAGGCTGTTGACTGCACATTCTGTTGACATGAACTGTAACCTAATCTGCACACCCACTGTTGATGAAAATCATGGTTCCTGTAATTGTTTTCAAACATGAATCTGCTACTTAAAGTGTATTTATGTTCTCTTATCATGATTAAATGACATTCTGTAGTTCTACTTCAAAGGTGACATGAAAATGACAACTAATGTCTGTATCCAGTTTCAAGTTCCCTTACCATGAATCTGTTTTACTGTTTACCTATTTCATGTATCTATAAATGAGATTTTCATACTTCATTTCTATGAATAGATTTATAATTTAAATACATTATTTATTAATTTCCATTGATCACTTCTCATATTACTAATGCATTTTTTAGTTCATATTTCATTTATGATGCCTTACGTATGCATGGACGATATACTAGTTTATATTAAACACATCTTGTTTCAGTTCCCCAACTTTTCGTTGTATTCATTTTCAGCTATAGGGGACACATATGTATAATAATAGTTTTTGGATTATATCAAATATAAGTATATATTTAAATTAAGAAAATAAATATTTCAATATTATTTATAATTCTAAATATTTTACCCATTTTTTCCCTGAATATAATATAAAATGATTTCATCATGTTGAATGAATAAAAGAATCATATAATTTTAATAATATTTAATTGGTTTAAATAAGTGATTATAAATTCATAGTTCCAATGTTATTTTGAAAATTAATTTATCTATTAGAGTCCCATATTACAATCCTAGATCATAATAAATTATATATATAATGAAATTTTATAAAAATACTATATTAATGTAAATATAATTTTTATAAGGAATTCAATAAATCATTAAAATAAGTTTAAATAAAATCCTTCAAATTAATAAAAAATTAATCCTACTATAATTTTTAAATAATAAATATTTATTACTAATGAAAAATATATAACCATATTACACTAAATGATTGATTAGAATATAAACGATATGTGAGTTCATGATTATAAAATAAAATCCAAAATTAAATATTAAAAAATATGGATAAATTAACAGATATGTTATAAGATGGAGTACTACCTTTATTTTCCTAAAAATATATTATAAAGAGGATTATTATTTAGAAGCATTTTTTAGGATTCACCCTTAATGTATCATAGATATCATGTGATGTAATTCTATTATATATATATATATATATAATTTTTTATAATATGTAAATCTTCGATGGGGTTTTTTCATTGAATTTTTTAAAAAGTATTAAATGAAAATGTATTGAAATATTTTACCCAATTTTTAAAAATTTAATTTTTCTTATGTTCAATTGAAAGTGTAAATTTTTAATAGCATGGAATATATGTTTTGTAATTATATTTTGAACCAACCCATATGTTACATAGTTTTCATTATTCATATATATATTTTAGTGTTACTTTTGGATTCATTTTTTATTTTTGAAAATGAAATATCTTATGGGGGTTCCTTGATATCATTTTTGTAATCATTAAAATTGGAAAAGGAAAAAACTTTGTGGTGTGCTATGATACATTTTAATGATGTAGATAATCGACCATCTTTTGTTTGGTCGTAAATTTTTTATCATGTCCTACTTTATTTAGGTTAAAAATACATATTTTCAGAATATAAAATCTATTTGGTCAATGTTTTAAGAATTAATGTGAACAATTATCCATTTGAATTTTTTCTGTTACATATATTTAATGACATGTAACTTTCAAGGAAATTTTTTTCTTAAATTCTTTGGGATTTTACGAGTATACAGTTTTTGACGGCACCTGATTCTGAGGCCCGGTGTGCCCGGAATCAATTTCTGAAGTTTAGCTCGGGTACGTTCAGTGAACGAATAACTGGGTTTTTCTATCTTTTGAACCAGTGCTCGAAATTGAAATCTGAGGGCACCGATGAAACCGCAGCATCAGTAATTTCTTAAGAGGACCTTTACCGAAGATGTGTTTTCTCGGGAGGAGTTGTTAAAAATTGTCGATTGATAAAGATTTGAATTAAAATTGTCGAACCATTTTTATTCTTATCCATGTGGATATATCCTACTTGGGGTAGTTGGGGTGGGACCCACAAGCACCTAACTACCGATGTGAGGATATTTGTGAGGTGGGTCCAACATAATTCCCACCCCTTCACATTCCATAAAACTCCTCTAACCACTCTTAATTTTTTTGTAACTCATCTTAACTTGTGAAACCTATCCACTTCCTCTCTCTCTCTCCCTCATTAAACTTGCCAACATATCACTTCATTATTTAGACAAATCATGGTTTAATTAGTTATGTGATTTGGTTTTTGAATTTTGTAATTTTAAATGCATGGAATGGATTAATAAAATCAGGAGAAGCATTATTTTATTTTATTTTGGTGGTATTGTTGTGTTGAGAGAAAGGGAAAAGAGTTCTTGAGTCTTGAAGAACATCATCACCATTGCTGAAGAACGCCAAGACTCCGATGAAGAACATCGACTCAGCGACCCCGGATTCTCCTTCCTTTTCCTCCTCCACGGAAAAGAAGGAAATAACAACGCGGGAATTCACAAACGACGTCACGCTTTGTTCTCACCGTGATAAAAAGAAGAGACGCCACTTCCTCCTCGGACGCTCTCTGTGGATGTCTATGAAACCTCACCACGTGACGTCGTCAACAGGGATGCCGACATTCGTCATCATTTGTTGAGGTGGGGGTTAAGTTCAATTTTAATGTGTTAAAATTATGCTTTCTTTTGTCGTTGAACATCCTCATATACATTGGCCGCTTGTTATCAAAATAATGGGAGGAGATCGGACCGCACGAACACGGCCAATTATCCTCCTCGCTTTCTTGTTTGATCAATGTTGACGTTTGAGGTGAAGGCGTCGTGGTGCCATTACACCGCGTGGAAATGAATAAGACAGCGGCCGGAGCGGGCCGCGGTGGTGGTGCGTCGCGCCGTCGCGCCATGCTGGAGAAACCAAGGGAGGCCACGGCCAGAGCGGGCCGCAGCTGGAGCAGGCCACAGCGGAGGGGCGCAGCGCCGTCGTGCCGCGCCGGTCAAAGTAGGGTCGTGGCCTAAGTCCACGGTCGTCACCAGCAGGGGCGGCCGACCAAGCCGGCCGCCAGCGCTCCAGGAGGCGGGAGCCCCGTGGGTCCCGCGGTAGCTCATAACCGGCCGGCCTTAATTTTCGGCCGTTACCCGAAGCAGGGGGGTGTCAACCCCCCCCCCCCCCCCCCTCTTGACCTGCCTAGGGCGGACCCCACCAGGGGGCCGCCATTTCCGAAACAAAGGGGGTCGCGCCCCCTTCGTACCCTATTCGGCCGAAAGCCGAGCCGCGGCCGGCTTTCGAGCTGGATAGCAGGTCGCGCGAGCCGGGCTGCCTGCGCCGGGCTGGAACAGGCCACGCCCAATGGGGAGGGACCCGGACCCGGGTCGGGTCGACCTTTTTCGGGCCAACCCATGGGGTATTGGGTTGGGTCGGACCGGGCCCAGACCCCCTTTTTCGGACCAAGTTCATTAAAACGCCCATATCATGGGCTATGGACCTCCGATCGACGCACCATCAGTTGCGTAGGGATCCTTGGATCAAGCCGGTCATTTAGGTATATTAAACTCGAGGTTTATTAGAAAGTTTGTGTATGGACAGGTTGGATCGAACCCGAAACCAACCGGGCCCTTGGAGCAGAAACACTTATAACTTATCGAGCGGTTGTCCGAATGACGTGTCGTCAATTACGTTGAATTAATCTTAGAGATATGGTTCTTTTGGATTACTCCAATATAGGTTTGGAAGAAACTGGAGTATGGTCGGGTTGGTTTTAGCTTAAAAACCAACAGGGCCCCTGCGACAGAAAAGCCAATATCTCTCAGACCGGGTGTCCGATTGACACGCTATCTATCGTGTTGAGTTCCTATTGACAAGACGGAACTTTTTGATACATCAACTCTGGACTTCATGACAGTTGATGTATCAACATCTTGTCTCATGGAGCGGACCGTCCCAGAATCGAGCTTGCTGTGTGGGGGAACCCTAGAGCTGGCTGCGACTGTGAAGACGATGGCGACTTTACTTGGATCCTACGTGGCTTCGGCAGCGAGGATGACTGTACTTGGATCCTCCGTGGTTTCGGCAGCGATGATGACTATACTTGGATCATAGGTGGGTTCGGCAGCAATGGTTACTGTACTTGGATCCTACGTGGGTTCGGCAGCAAGGACTTATGTACTTAGATCCTACGTGGGATCGGCAGAGGAGATGATTCAAAGGCTACATCTAATCATCTCCACCCCTCTTCGTGAGTAGTATACCTGTGTGAGATGCGTCTTGACTTTCAATAATTATCTTTGATATGATTGTTTACTTTCCGGTGTAAACTGAGTTGTACTTTCCTGTGTGGACTGAGTTATACTTTAATGTGTGGACTAGGTTGATCTTGGGCTCGGAAGATGGAGTCGAACTGGAATTGATGACTTAGGTATATGTAGGGGAATATACCTAAGTAGTGTTGGTTGATACATCGTGTTGGCCTTATTCCTTTGTGGATTCTGGGAGGCCTTCGGGGGTCTCAGGGTCCCTACTGAGTATTGTATACTCACCCCTGCATGGGCTATGCCTACACTACATTGTGTTGGATGCAGACGACGGACATCATTGATCATGGTGGAGGCTTGTGGAGCGGGATGACATCCAGATGTGGAATATCAAGAGGGATGTACACGGAGTGGACAGACAGATTCGAGGAGCTAAGGAGACCATATGTACCCACTCTTCAGGTGGGGTATCCAGAGGACGTCTTGCTGGTTGCTGCTTTACTTTTCAGCTGTTGTACTTTAATTTCCTTAGTTGTACTTTACTTTCAGTTGGGTTTGTATACTGGCCCATTTACTTTCAAGCACTAACTTTTGTACTCAGTTTACATAGTGTTTACTTATGCTTGCGTACACTATTGTGATTGTATTCTTATATAAAGTCAATACCTTCCCTTTTATCAAGATTTACGCCTTTGGTGCTAGTCGCCAGCCCCTAGCCTAAGGAAGGCGGGCTTGGGGTAGTCGCGAAACGGGCCCTGAGGACAGGTCATGACAAATTGGTATCAGAGGAGTCAGTTCTACCGCAGAAATTAGGAATATGATAATTTCTTCTTTGTGAAGTAATAGTTTTATGGGTATTGAGTGTGGTTATCAGTCTAGAGAGTCCAGTGTTAGTGCGGCGGCTGACGTATCCATACACCAGGACCCTGACGTCTGATTTCCGACTCAGTGTACAAAAATATTGATTGCATGTGTGATTTTAAAAGTTTTCATTGTGATTACATTGTGTCAGCTCACCAGGTATACTTTTTTAACCATGGATCACCTATTTATTTTCATTATGTCCCCATGATGTCAGTCATCTAGGGTTCTAATCATTGTGCGAGATAGCAGCCCACCAAGTGACGAGGCATCGGTACAGGGCCCCATTATAGCAGAGGCACCAATGGTACCTCTACCACCAAGCCACCTATGCCACCAACCCTTGCAGCTGAGAGTGCACGTCGCCTGAGTGTACTGTATGAGTTTTAGTGTCAGAGACTACCCAGGTTCCACAGAGAGACGAACCCTCAGGTAGCCTAGGATTTGTTGGAGGCTATTGTCCAAGTCTTCAGATTGGTAGGGACACCAGCAGATCTTATGGTGATCCTTGTGGCGATTCTCATACACACAACAGCAAGTAGATGGTGGAGCATGATGCTTTAGGTGCACGAGGAGGATTCAATACTTGGGATGGACTTCGAGAGCCTCTTTTGTTTAGAGTTCATTCCAGCCACCCTCTGTGCGGTGCACATCCAGGAGTTACTACAGCTGTGGCACGACACCATGATAATAGCCCAGTACTCAGCGATATTTACTGATATCTCATGTTACTCCACGAACATGGTACGAGACCCATTCTTCTGGGCCCGGACCTTCGAGCAGGGACTAAGGCATGAGATCAAAGAATCTATGATCTCCCTTAGCATTCCGACATAGGAAGGAGTACTGGAGCGAGCCCTTCATGTGGACATCTTTTCTTACTGATCCTACACGAGCAGTGAGACCTACCATAGGGCGACGCATAGCGGAGTCTTCTACAGAAGGTAATAGACAGATGTCACAAAGGCCCAAGTGGACCAGACCATCAGGTGGGTGACCTCAGGATACTAGTTCAGAGGTGTGGGGCAGACGCAGCAGAGCCAATCATACATGAGGCAGACAGTGTTATGCATGCGGCGGGCTGGGCCACATGGCTCGTGACTGCCCAACCCGCCATGAAGAGGAGCAGCAGACGGTTGAGGGACCACTAGGGAAGAGGCAGAGGTTCGAACGTGGCGGTCCGCAGGGAGTAGGCGGATGAGGTAGAGGAGCTAGCCAAGCAGCAGGTGGTGGACGACGCTTCGAGGCTCTAATACCACCACCACCAGGAGGTCCACCCCGACCAAAGGGAGCTGGTGGACATAGGCAGTCTCAGCTTCAGGCAGTAGAGGCTTATGACCACGACGCACCTCAAATGATTAGAGGTACTATATATGTCTACTACACCCAATCTGCAGTTCTTAAAGACACATGAGTGATTCATTCTTTCATTTCTGCTTCCCTTGTTCGGAGATCGGAGATTCCGACAGAGCCGTTGGCTCGATCCTTACGGCTAGAAACTCCTACGGGAGCAGACTCGATGATTACGCACTTGTGCCAGTAGTGTGAGCTTACTCTAGGAAGAAATACCTTCGGGTGGGTTCTTCTTGTAGTGGAATCGAGGCCTTACGACATTATCTTGGGCATGGATTGGTTATCTACGATCCATGCTCAGATCGAATGTATTAGGCGCAAAGTGCGGTGTGTCCGCACATATGGGAGCAGGTTCACCTTCACCGGTTAGAAGGGGTCCTTTGTAGCGCAGGATAGACTCACACAGACGAGAGGACAACCGATCACCCATCAGTTTGATAATCTCATCCTAGGATCAGTTAATGTGCCGACTCCGAGTTTTCCTATTGTGGTTGATCAGTATGCGAACGTTTTTCCTGACAACGTTCCAGGACTACCTTTTAGCAGAGAGGTAGACTTCTATATTAACCTATACCCTAGGACAACACTGATATCTACTCCAGCATATCGGATGGATCCTCCAGAGCTTCGTGAGATACAGGTACAGCTGGAGGACTTACAAGGCAAAGGATTCATCTGACCTAGTGTTTCACCCTGCGCTTCCCCGATTTTGATCACCAAGAAGGCGGACGGGAGCTTGCAACTATGTGTCGATTACCGTCACCTGAATTAGGTGAGTATAAAGAACAAGTATCCAATTTCAAGGATATATGACCTCTTTGATCATCTCAAAGGAGCACAATGGTTCTCGAAGATAGACCTCAGTTCAGGCTGTCATCAGCTTAGAGTTCAAGACAAGGATGTACAGACGATGACCTTCAGGTGTCGGTATGGCCACAATGAGTTCTTGGTTATGCCTTTCAGTGTAACCAACACTCCATCAGTGTTCATGAGTCTCATGAACAGGATATTCTAGCCTTAACTCGACCTATTTTTCATAGTATTCATTAACGACATACTGATTTACTCGACTACTCAGGAGGAGCACGCCTACCACTTGCGGTTTGTACTGGATACAATCCAAGAGCCCCAGATTTATGGTAAGCTCTCAAAGTGTTAGTTCTGTATTCGAGAGGTCCACTTCTTGGGGCACGTCATCTCTGAGGCGGGAGTTACAGTGGATCCTGCAAAGATCGAGGCAGTGCTATCTTGGGAGTCACCCAAGAGCGTGACGGAGGTGCGGAGTTTCCTAGGTCTGGCTGGGTACTATCGGAAATTTGTGCCAGACTTCTCCAGAGTTTCAGCACCATTTTCAACATTGACGAAGAAAGGGAAACCCTTCATGTGGTCATATAGATGTCAGTAGAGCTTCCATGAGATGAGACGTAGATTGACCAGTGCACCCATCTTGAGGCTACCAGAGGAGAGAGTAGGGTACGTAGTTTACTACGATTCATCAAGGACTGGACTCAGGTGTGTCCTGATACAGGAGCGGGCAATGATCACCTATGGATCATGACAGTTGAGGAAGCATGAGCAGAACTACGCTACACATGACTTGGAGTTACTAGCAGTGGTCTTCGCCTTGAAGATGTGGTGACATCATCTAATGGGCGAGCGCTTTATGGTCTACTCTAACTACCAGAGTCTCAGGTATATCTTCTCACAGAAGGACTGAAACCTGAGATAGTGGCGATGGATCGAGTTCCTTCAGGACTACGACTTTGAGACATTCTATACTCCTGGGAAGGGGAACCTAGTAGCTGATGCTCTCAGCAGGAGGTCGGGAATCCAACTATTTGGAGAGGCGACAGAGCAGCTAGCCACGTTGCAGATATCTATCATGGATAGAGATGGGGAAGCCTTTCTACAGTCGCACACAATCACTCCTCCACTACTTCAGTGGTTCAGAGATGCATAGCGTGGTGATGTTGACTGTGAGATGCGATGTGCAAAAATATCCACAGGACAACCACCTGATGGATTTTCTATAGGAGGAGAGCGCAACGTCCTTTTCATAGGATGTATCATGGTACCAATTTCATTACATGAGGAGGTGATGAGGGAGTTTCACACTTCCCTATTGGTAGTACTTCCAGGAGTAGAAAAGATGTACCAGGATCTCAGACGACAGCACTAGTGGCCACGTATGAATAAGGATGTGGAGGAGTTTGTTTCACGATTCCTCACCTGCCAGTAGGTGAAGGCATAGCACCAGGTACCGGAAGGCTTGGTACAACCCTTGGAGGTCCCGGAGTGGATGTGGGATGTGATATCTATGAATTTCGTGAAAGGGATTCCACATACTTCTAGAGGACAAAACTCCATCTGGGTGATCGTAGACCAACACACCAAGTCAGCCCACTTTCTACCTATGAGAGTGCAGGGCTCAGTGGAGAGCTTGGGATGCCTCTACATTTAGGAGATCATACGACTTCATGGTGTTCCATTGTCTATCGTCTCCGATCGAGATGCTCGCTTTACTTCCTGGCTTTTGAAGGGGTTGAAGGAGGAATTTGGGATGCAGCTACGCCTGAGTACCGCCTTTCACCCTCAGATGGATGGTCAGATAGAGAGGATCGTTCATACTCTCGAGGAAATGCTCAGTGCATGTGTCCTTGACTTCGGTCGCAGTTGGAAGGATTACCTACCCTTGGTGGAATCTACGTACAACAATAGCTACCACTCCACCATCGGGATGGCACCATACGAGGCATTGTACGACTGACCCTGCAGATCACCTCTGTACTGAACCAACCCTGGGGAGTCAGCACTTGTAGGAGCAGAGATGGTCTAGGCCACGACGGAGAAGGTACAGATCATCCAGGAGAGGATGAGGACTGTGCATAGCTGACAGAAGTCCTATGCTAATAGGAAGAGCAGACCACTAGAGTTCGAGGATGGAGACCGCGTTTTCTTACGGGTCTCACCTCGACATGGATTACGGAGATTTGGCTGGGGTGTCAAGTTATCTTCGTGCTTCATCAGACCATTTCAGGTTCTCAGTAGGATAGGCGAGGTGTCTTATCGCCTGGAACTTCCACCTCAGTTGCACCGGGTGCACGACATCTCCCACGTATCTCAACTTAGGAGATACATGCACAACCCGATGCATATCATTGATCATGGGGAGCTAGACATAGATGACGTGGAAACATTTGCGGAGGTCCCGGTGGAGATCGAGGATCGACAGGAGCGAGTCCCAGGTGGACGGTCGATTCCTCTAGTGCGCATCAGGTGGCAGCACGGGAACCTCTAGGAGAGCACATGGGAGCGGGAGGCTCAGATGCGTGCACAGTACTCTAATTTGTTTCCCTAGTTTATGATGTATCTTTACGGGGATGTAAATCCCTGAGGTGGGAGTGATGTAAAGATCCGTAAATTTCAAGGATTTTTTTTTAAATTCTTGGGATTTTACGAGTACACAGTTTCTAATAGCACCTGATTCCAAGGCCCGGTGTGCCCAGAATCAATATCCGAAGTATAGATTGGGTGCGTTCTGTGAACAAACGATCGGGTTTTTCTAACTTTTGAACCGGGGCTCGGAATTGAAATCTGAGGGAACCGATGAAACCGTAGCGATAGTAATTGCTTAAGAGGACTTTTACCGAAGATGCGTTTTCTCGGGAGGAGTTGTTAAAAATTGTGGATTAATAAAGAATTGAATTAAAATTGTGGAAATTTATTTATTCTTATCCAAGTTGTTATATCCTACAAGGGGTAGTTGGGGTGGGACCCACTAGCCCCTAACTACCCATGTGAGGATATTTGTGAGGTGGGGCCCACATGAGCCCCAAACCTTCACATTCCTTAAAAATCCTCTAACCCATCTTATTTTTTTTATAACTCATCCAAACCTGTGAAACCTATCCTCTTCCTCTCTCTCTATCCCTCATTAAACTTTCCAATATATCACTTCATTAATTAAGCAACTCAGGGGTTAATTAATTAAGTAATTTGGTTTTTGAATTTTGTAATTTGAAATTCATGGTATGGACTAATAAAATAAGGAGAAGCCTTATTTTATTTTGTTTTGGTGGGCTTGTTGTGTTGAGAGAAAGGGAAGAGAGTTCTTGAGTCTTGATGAAAATCATCTCCTTTGTTGAAGAACGCCAAGACTCCGATGAATAACATCGACTCGACGACCCCAGATTCTTCTTCCTTTTCCTACTCTGCAGCAATGAAGGAAACAACGATGCGGGAATTCTCCAACAACGTCACACTTTGTTCTCACCATGATAAAAAGAGGAGACTCCACTTCCTCCTTGGATGCTCTCCATTGACGTCTATGAAACCTCACCACATGACGCTATCAACCGCAACACCAACATTCGTCATTGTTTGTTGAGGTAGGGGTTAAGTTCAATTTTAATGAATTAAAATTGTTCTTTTTTTGTAGTTGAACATCCTAGTATACATTGGCCGCTTGTTATCCAAATAATGGGAGGAGATCGGACCGCACGAACACGGCCGATTCTCCTCCCCGCTTTATTTTTTGATCAACGTTGGAGTTTGAGGCGAAGGTGGTGTGGTGTCATTGCATCGTGCGGAAACAAAGAGGACCGTAGCCGGAGCGGGATGCGGTGGTGGTGTGTGGCGCCATTGCGCCATGCCGGTGAGACCGAAGGGACCGCGGGAGGAGTGGGCTGCAGTGGAGGTGCGTGGCACCGTCGCGCCACGCTGGAGAAACTAAGGGAGGTCGCGGCTGGAGCGGTCCGCGATGGAGGGGCGCGGCACTGTCACACCACGCCGGTTGAAGAATGGTCACGGAGGTCACCAGCAGGGGCGGCCGGCCAAGACGGGCACCGGTGCTCCAGGAGGCGGGATCCCCGCAGCTCCCGTGGTAGCTCACAATCGGCCAACCATAATGGTCGGCCGTTACTCGAAACAGGGGGGTGTGAAACCCACCCCCCCCCCTTGACCTTCCTAGGGTAGACCCCACTAGGGGGAATCCATTTCCAAAACAAATGGGGTCGCGCCCCCTTCGCATCCCACATGGCCGAAAGCCGAGCCACGGCCGGCTTCCGAGCCGGATGGCAGGCCGCGCAGGCTGGGCCGCCCACCCCGGGCTAGGCCGCCCTCGCCGGGTCGGGCCTCCAGCGCCTGGACGAGCTGCCAGTGTCGGGCCGGGCCGCGCCAGCCTGGCCAGGCCCCGCCCAATCGGGTCGGCCCGGACCCGGGTCCGGTCGACCCAGTTCGGGCCAACCCAGGGGGTATTGGGCTGGGTCAGACCGGGCCCAGACCAAATATTTTCGGACTAGGTTCGTTCAAACGCCACTATCATGGGATACAGACCTCAGATCGACGCACAGTCAGTTGTGTAGGGATCCTTGGATCAAGACAGTAATTTCTATATACTAAACATGAGGTTTCTGAAATGCTTGTGTATGGCCTGGTTGGTTCGAACCCGAAACCAACCGGGCCCTTGGAGCGGAAACGCTTATAACTTATCGATCAGACGTCCAAATGATGTGTCATCCATTACTTTGAATTCCTCTTAGTGAGATAGTTCTTTTGGATTACTCCACTTGAGCTTTGGACACAGCTAGAGTATGGTCAGGTCGGTTTTAACATAAAAACCAACCAGGCCTCAGGGACGGAAAAGCCAATATCTCTCAGACCGGGCGTCCGATTGACGCTCCGTCTATCGTATTGAGTTCCTATTTACGAGACGGAACATTGTGATACATCAACTCTGGACTTTGTGAGATTTTATTTATCGAACTCTTGGCTCATGGAGTGGACCCTCCCAGAATCCAGCATGCTGTGTGTGAGAACCCTAGAGCTGGCTGCGACTGCGACGACGATGGCGATTGTACTTGGATCCTACGTGGGTTTGGCAGCGAGGAAGACTGTACTTGGATCCTCCGTGGGTTCATCTATTGTACTTTAATTTTCATAGTTTTATTGTACTTTCAGTTGGGTTTGTATACTGGCCCATTTACTTTCCAACACTTACTTTTGTACTCAGTTTACTTAGTGTTTACATCAGCTTGTGTACTCTATTGTGATTGTCTTCTTATATAATGGAAATTCCTTCCCTTTTATCAGGATTTACGCCTTTGGTGAAAGTCGTCAGCCCCTGGCCTAAGGAAGTTGGGCTTAGGTTAGTCACGACATGGGCCCCGAGGATGGGTCGTGACAATATATGCCATAAATTCCCATTTCATTGATCTTGATTCATCAATATATTTTGCAAATTATGTTGAATGTTTTCTATTATGAATTTTTAATTGAAATTGATGTTTTATATTTATTTGTTAAAATAATATTCCATATAGTTGATTAATATTCTATATGTTTTTTAATAAAACTAATTTGATTGAATTTTTTTGTTTTGTCATAATTTGTTTATATAATTCAAGATCATGGATGATAACATGGTGGTTCCAAGTATTCCTAAAAAACTGTAGATATAAAATATTTAAATTGTTTATATTGGACATAAAGGATGAAAATTCATGAGATTGAGAGTTATAGAGACTATTATATTTAATATGAGAATGGAAAAGATAATAATTTAAAGAAGTTTATATAATGAAGTATAATATTTTTAGAGGGTTGAAGTATTACATATACATTTGGTAGTTTCCATTTTATAATGGTTTCCAGATAAAGTATATTAATAATGAAGAGTGGGAAAATCATAGTATGTTCATAAGAAATATACAGTGGAGGTTGTGGTGCATAAAGTTTGTGAGCATAGGATTATATAAATATCAGAGGAATTCCTGATATCATTGTGTGAGCTTATTACACAATCAAAAAATTGAAACAATTCATGATGAAATATGAACATCATCTACTTGATTACTGCTTGATATTGATCATATTCGACCGTGGACTCAGATGGCCTGACAATGGGATTTTGATAATAAACCAACTCTAGTGGTTAGGCCATATTCTATCAAACACATATAAAACTAAGAATAATGTTCATGTCATGTACTAAAGGTAATGTGGGATATACATCGAATGAACATTGCAATTTGAAGATATGTCTACTATTATGCATTCAAAAAAATTAGATATATTTTCATGTACTTGTAGGGGAAGGTGCACTGCATGGGGACAACTCGCATGAACCTAAAAAAAATATGGGTATTTTGTCTCAGATAATATTTTGATAATCAATAAAAACAAAATAGTAAATAACAACATGAGGATTTTATGTTCCATTGTCCATTTTTGACATAATGTTCATGCCAAGATCACTAGACACAAACATGAAATATTTCACAAAAAATTAAATAGGATACAAAATACAATAGAAAACATTTTGGGCTAGATTCAAAAATGTAACTTCAAAAAAACTCATTCATTAAAAATAAAAAAGGGGAGAATAAATAATAAACATAAAAATAATTAATTATGTAGGGGGTACTGATATATTCCTCTTGTTTAATTTAATTTTTCTGGATACCAATGGATATGAAGTGTCTAATCTGTTTTTCCACATATAAGTTACTCACCAATTCTTATTGGTTCATTGAATAGAGCCAAACATCTTCAATATGGATGGATTTTAATCCCTCACTACACCAAAAATAGATCACTAGAAGAACCAATGGTAAGAGGATGGGATCAAGACCATAATTTATTTGACCAAATTTTTTTTCCAGGTGTAGGATTTCAGTAGAGGAGAAACAGTAGAACAACTATGGGGTGTCCAAATGAATTGAATACCAGAATTTGAATGTATAGTGGTAAACTATCCCCAGAAACACCCTTGTACATAAAAATAATATATCAAACCAAAACACTACATGCATAGGGAGCCAAACAGTTGAGATAAAGAAACCATAGAAACCCCAAGCCATATAGTTGACTAGGATTAAAAATGTGGTAGCACAATACATTTCTAGAAAAAAATTAGCGGATTGATAACTCAAAAGGCATAGAACAATGGACAAAATAGGCATATCAATCATAGTGGCCCAAACAATAGTCCCATGCTGAAACCCAATAGCCCAATGCAAAATAGGTCCATTATATAAAAAATATTTTCAAAATATAAATAATCCATGTAGTTTTCATGAATTTATAACATATTTATTAATGATAGACTATAAAAAAATTCAATATGAAAACACTAGAATTCACAAATATCCACCATTTTCAAATGAAATTGGTGATGTTTGTTGACCTATGTTAATTAAATAAGAACCAAATCCAATATATCTAAAGAGTATTTATTTTTTTATAATACAACAAATTTGTTCAATTTATCTACCATGTTATCATCTTTATGAATCTTATTGACACATACGGTTCTTGATTCAAAAACATATTTAATTAAGTGTAATCAAATATCTATTGTGTGTGGATTTATCATGGAATATCACTTTTTTGGATCAATGTAACATAGTTTAAATATAAATACAGTCTATAAAAATAAAATCAAAGTGATTATGTTTGGAAACCCAATCCATGAGGTATAAATCTTTCTTTATAACCTCATCTATTGTAATGAATTATTATATGGTTTTCAAAAGAGTACACACATATTTCATAATACATTTCTAGGATAGGTAAAATACAAAAGTAGTGAGTATACGCTTTGTCAATGAATATTTAATGTCGATGTTACCTGGATAGTTTGAATCTACATATCAAATAATCATTTCAGTAGTATCTATGTTTTAATAGTAACATAAAGATTAATATGAATTTTATGATAACTATCAAAGAATCCATTTTAGGGAATTACAATGTGGCTTCCCTAGATTGGCCATTAATTCACTAATTGTGTAGATTGAAAAGTCAAAATTACGTATAGTGCATATTTTAGAGTACATGACATTGCCAACAGTATTAGGATGGGGTATTTTATACATATAATCTATATTAATACCCACAATGGGTACTTGTGTTATAGAAAGCATAAAATGGTGTGAAAATGGTAAAATAACTATAGATTAAAAAATGTACCTTTTAATAACATACATAACATAATAATGTTTGGAAAGACATAATAGTTTATTAGTTCTATCCCTAACAATTACTACAAGGAGACTTTGATTATCTTCCCCTTAGTCCTTAATTTTAAAAACACCTATTAATTATGATTTAACATCGATATTAAGCTTCATGCTATAATATATGATAATAAATAAATTAACATATAAAATAAGGTAATCAATAATATTTTTGTTCTTCTTGAAATAAACACAAACATTATATTATCTCCTTGTGTAATGCTTATTAAGACTAATATAATCATTCAGCTTAATCCATTTTATAAAATAATGTTTTAAACCATAAAATGATTTATTTAACATGGTAATTTTTTTTATTTAAATTATTTATAAATCCAAAATGAGGTTTTATAAATTACTTCTCATTAATGACACCTTTAAAGAATGATATTTTCACATCTACTTGTTCAATGTGAAAATCATTATATGAATCCTATGTAAGAAGTATCCTTATAGAATAATTCATTGTAGGTCGTGAAAATATTTTAGAATATTATATTCCCTCAATTTGGAGAAACCCCATAGAAACTAGTCATGCTTTAAATTTGACTATATTTTTAGTAATTTTATCCTCCTTTAATTTATAAATCCACTTACAAAAAATTACATTGGAATTGGGATGTTTACAAATTATGGAAATTTTTACATTTTTATTTATTTAGGGGATTTCTTCATTAATGGAAGATATCCACTATTTATAATCTCTACAATTGATAGCTTGCTTATAGGATTGAGGATCAATATATATAAAATCTCGGGAAACATGAAATGAAATTGAATCCAAATCATATTTATTAAGACAATAAACTGGTTTAGGGACCTTTATATCTCTATTATATATCAAATAGTATGAAAAATTATTATTAGAAGGTACTCTTTCGGTATCTTAATCAGAAATAGAATTGGATTCAGTTTGGGTAATAGGTTATGATCATGTTGAGTAGGCTGAATAGAAGCCACATATTAATTTAATATTTAATAATTATTAGCCCCACCAATGTATGTGTCATATCTACTTGGATCGAAATATTTAGATTTAGGATAATAGTATACTTAAAACACCACATTTAAACTAATTATAAATTTTTGGTAACTGGTTTTATCAAGCCAAAATTCTTATCCTTCGACACCTTCGGGGTACCTAGAAAAATTACCCTTAAGAGCTCGAGGTTCATCTTTATCAGTCATGAAATTGGAATTTTTAGTGCATAAATAGATTATTTGGTAATTATAAGATTATTTTATATTATTAAAAATTCCATCTAGGTATTTAAAGGTATTATTAGAGGATGATCGCCTATTTATAAGAACTAATTACATGTTTGTAGCTTCTATCCATAGATATTTTGGGAGACCTAAACATAAAATCATGCTTTAGACTCCCTTGAGAATAAACCTATTCATTTTTTATCAAGTTCATTCAGTTCTATTTTTCCTTAATAGTATTGATCCATATAATGTACATGAATTTGATAAACAAAATTAAATAAATAAAGAGGTATTATAATATATTATCAGTTCCCATAGTTTTTGTTTTCTTCCCAACCTAATTTTCAACGACAATTTCCAGGTCTGGAAGGTTCCAAAAACATTATATTTTTTCTAAAGTTTGTAAATAAAATCATTTCTACATAATTCATCTATAAATGTAATGAAACAAAGATCCTACAAAAATAGAGGTTGTCCTTCAAGGTCCCAATAAATAATAATGAATATATTCTACAAGGAAACTAGGTATAAATATATACCTATTAAATCTAACTCTGTTAAATATTCCAATTACCAAATATTTATGAAAAAAGGTAACTGCATTTAATATTGTATAGGAACCCATTCTTTTTAAGTTCCTAAATGCCCTTAGATCATACATGACCCAATATTCTATTCCATAACAATGTGTTATCAATATTAGTTACATACAAACTACCCAGCTGTTTAAATTGGGTCCTTCCATTTAAGATATAATTTTCATTGATAGGGGAACCCATGATGATAGTTCTAGGGCCTTTGGATAATTTAATATAACCTAATTCACCCCATGAATTGAGGCACTTTGGTCTGGAATTCCTATAGATGTTAGGAATATATGAAGGGCAAGAACCAATCTAACATCTAAAAAATATAGAATGGATGTTCATTGAGTTCTATAAAAATCAAACCTATATGTATGTCTTAACAACATCTATTATTTCCTAAAATTTCATCTCCTTCTACAATTTCTACCAAATCAGTAGTAGAGTCCCTAGAGGGACACATATAAAAGGACAAACTAGAATAAAAAACATACACAAGGCTGGGTTCATGGATAGATAAATTCAACACTTCAGCAGTGTCATAACTAGAATCCACTAAAAGGGATCCGTTAGTAGGTTCCTTAGTCTCAAGGTTTTGTTTTAGTATTATAAACTCAGGTTTAGTGTGCTCAAGCTTGAAAAAGTGGAAGAAAAAATTTCTCTCTGGACATGGACTTGGGTTGTTTATTTATATTTGGTTTATCCTTACTATACTCATTCTTCATACCACTATAATATAATCTACATCTTCAGAAAAATATCATAGAATAACCATTTACTATAGGGTTAGAATACAATTTATTACAGAAATATGAATATTTAACATCGTATATGGTTATCGAGTCATGGTTATACATTATTTTCACTACTGAGGTAATATATGCATTATCTAATGTGGTTAATAAATCATGGTTAGATTTTAATCATCTATATTCATATTTATTTTTGTTAAATCAAGAATTATTTTATTCAATTATTCTAAATGGTGTTTTATTTAAACACCATATTTCATATTAAATATGAACATGTGTTGTTTTTTATAAATTATACCAAAAACATAAGATTTCATACACAATTTCTATAGTTTTTTATATATAAAATTAGATTTGTTTTCTAAATAAACTTATCTGAGAACATTATTTCCCGCAGAAAGAAGTCATGAATTATGGGCCATAACAAGAACATTAAAACATATGTCATGCTAAATTTTAGAGGTTCCTTCAATATAAAATTGGGTAATAATATGTTTCTTAGGGCCATATAAGGCATCAATTAACCCTTGTTGAATAAGAAGGGATCTCATCATAATTAACCATAAATTGAAATCCTTATCACTATTGAATTTTTCAATTTCAACACTATTTTTTTATGTTTTCCTAATGATTTGGATACTAATTTGTCAGTGTCAATGAAATTTTATGCCACCAATAAATTTCCATGAACAATAGATATTAATGAGTATAAAATTATGTCTTTCAATAAAAATAATATTTCAGGTTACATGGATTTAAATTATAAACATGAAATGGTGAGTGTTGAATTCAGAGAAAATTATAATGTGGAACTAAAAAAACTAAATTGAAACAAGAAAAAAATAAAACAAGAGGAAAACCCAAATAGGGTATGATACCAGTTTGTAAGGGAAATTGAACTACATGAAGATAGTTCACATGAACCTGAAAAGGATTTATGCAAATTGTGTTACACTAAATTAATCAATTATTAAAAAGAATAAATTAGTAACTAAAAACATGATTGATTTACATGATTTAGACTGTTTAAGGAATACATGAAATATAAGAACTCCACCCACTCAATGGATTTATTAATCATAGTGTTAAACATTATTCATGATTCATTCCAGCATTATGATGATTGAAAATACAAGAAATGATGTTCATACATCCACTTTTAATGAAATTAAATGAGGTAAAAAGAACATACATTCATGGACATATTTAATACTATCTGGGTATCCTAATCTATTCTTATTCACAAAATCAATAAGTTAAATCTTCTAGGGATTCACAGTGCCTGATATTCTGAGTCTCATATCACGAACTCAACATTTCTTCTCAGTTCATTGAATAAAACTACACATGTTCATCGAGGAAGGATCGTTGTCAAAAAACCTACTAGAAAAGGTTCACCTGAGTCACCAATATTGAGATGGTAGGATTAGAACTATAGTTTATTTGAACCAAAAAAGTTATCCATGAATAGGGTTTCACAATAGGTGAAACGAGGCTACAATCAGAAGGTATCCAAATGGGTTGAATGTTAGAATCCAAACATGAAATTGTCTTCAATCCCCTACCATTCTATTTCACCATAAAATATGATATCAAACCATTATAATCCACACATAGATATAAAAACATCCAATCAAAATTGACTAATGAGTTCCCAAATAATGTGGTTGGCATGGATTTAAAATAAGGAAATGTAACCGACACCCAGAAACAGTTATTTACCAGATTGTTGACTCACTATGAGAAAGCTGATAAATGGCACACGAAGGTCGTCCACAGTAGCACGAAAAATCTTCCCCCATGGAATCCCAGAACCCCATCAAAGAATAGGTCCAACACATAAAAATATTTTTCAATAGAAAAAATTACAACTTTTTTCATTCATGTATAAATGAATTATAAATAGAATATTATAAATAATGGAAATTGAATATGATAAAACCTAAATATAAAATGTATAAATGCATGAAATAAATTAAGAAAATTCAAAGGATCAGGAATGTGTATTTTATCACATGCATGTGAGTACCCATATTGATGGAGGAATATGATTATATGAATCATTAACCTATTAAACAGTAATGTCATATTATTTTTTAAATACCTTAAACTGAAATTTTGTTTAGAGATATAAAAATATGCTATGGAATGAAATTTCAACAACATAAAAGGTGGTGTAGGATACACTATTATAAATATTGAGGACCTCTATACAAAATGGAAAATTGAAATAGTGAAAAATAATATGTTAGATAGTATTATTATCATGTGGGACTTCATTAATTTAATTCTTACACAAATCAATTCCATGAAGTAAGAATGAGGTAACACTGTAAGAAAAGATCAATCATGGGGAGAAATTTGTAATGTGAAGATGATAATGTATCACTACAAAACATATAAATAAGTGGAAATAAATAAATCACTATGTGAGGTCGTTATGTGAGGAAACCATGCTAGAATCTATATGAAGAGGATGAGTATGTGAGGATAGATAGTTCGTGAATAAACATTACAATGCATTCATGAAGCTTTCATGAATGGCTATGCATACATGTTCATTGAAAGATAAAACGATTATATGAAAAGACTCCATGATAATACTCATATGAAGTTGAAGCATATATATCATGATGTTGAGAGGTTGATACACCATGAATAGTGCATAATACATAGTTGTGACTTATGGGGGTATGATAATATAGGAATTGTGACACTAAATTAAACCATATTCAGATTAAGTGAAACTGCACTAAAAAATACATATACATGAAGTGAATAAAGGTTCATTCATAGAATATGTACAGACCTTGGGGTTTCTATGAGGTTATAACACCATGGATTATATAGCATGAAAACTTCTCTGTGATGAAAGTTGTATATATAAAATAATCCATGTGACTTCCAGAAATATGAGTAATTGGTGGATATCTACACATAGGTGATGGGGACACTACCCATTCTCCTCTCCAAGAAAGATACATGAGACATATATTAATGGAATGTGTTAGTAAAAGTCCCAATGTCAAACCTTTTTAATAAAGTATTTAGCCAACATCTTTAATCCTGATTTTTTTATAAATGTGTTTCAGACCCACTCACTTGATTAGGCATGCGATCGGGCATGGTATATATTGAACAGTGATGAGATCCTTCATTTAATAAAAAATACCTTATTATAATCCCTTTTGGTGGAGATTCTATACTAGACCGATCATTTCTGGTCCAACTCATAATCCCCTTTGGGGATACATCCTAAAAAAATTCTTGACAGGAGGAGTAATTCATCCAAGATTATATATTATCCACCACTCACTGCATAAACTGATGTGGCATTGGGTTTTCAACCAAAAATGTTCCCCTCATACTAAATACCATACAATTGATCCATCCCATCAATGATAATCCATATGAACCAAATCATGTTGTACATTCACAACCCTTTCTCTATTCAATGGGACAGGTCTCCTACCTAATGCCATCAGGAAAAGTTTTGAAATAAGGAACCACAATCAATCCACATTCTCCAAACCAATCCATCATTATAATTCTCAAACTACTTTTTTGCCACCCACATCACCCATGGGCTACACATTGTCTCTAAAACAACTATTTAGGGAGATTACTTACTAGCCTATTCCATCTAGGCCCAACACTTAAGCTCTTCTAGGGTTCCATCCTAAAACCAATAGGTGATAGGATGATTATTCCATCCATGATTATATATTATCCACCGCTCATTGTAAAAACTGGAGTGGGATGAATTTTCATCCAAAAATTAAGGTGGAGTAAATGGATTGGTCCCATGATAATAAGTCAATAGTGGAAAAATAATGTGTGCATCTTTATCAAAAATGAAATAGTAGAAGTAATATAAATAAAAAAAATTATCACATATATTTTAATATGGAAAATAACTCATGTGGAGAGGATTAAAAATCCATAAGTAAATTTTTAGAATTCCACTTAGAATTATAGTCTAAAAATCCTTGTGAAATCATAAAACAGAAAATTTAAAAATAATTTTTAAATATAGGGAAAAACCCCACACCTAATCCACCTCTTCCTTTTCTATAATAATCATCCATGAAAAAACATCCCCACTTGGATATCAAAAATGAACACACGACATCATTGTATCACCACAAATATTCCATTTCACAATCTTCTTTTTCATTTATTACAACTACCCAAAACCAAAAACCAATACATCATATATATCTATATTAGCAGTTTTATACTTTCTCCCATATCTTCTAAAGTGGAGCTATATATCCCCCTTTTATAGGCCAATAAATTTACCATGTAAATCCATTTTTTAAAAAAATTAAGATTAAATATCCTGTCAAGAGAAATCAAAACTAATAGATGTATTCAATTTTAAAATTATCAAACAAGATATAATCATTAAATTTAAATAACTTATGTGGAACTGTAATAATATACCCCTTCAGCCTTTCTTAAAATGATATTTCATCCAACAAACTCAGCTAGAATGAAAACTGATTGTTATCACACTAATTATTACCCCCTTTAGAAAATATGAAATAACCCTTTTCTGGATTTGATAGAAATATGATAACTCCCTCTCCAAAATAAATCTAAATACCAAATTCTTCATTGTGCATGTGTATTTTATCAACATAAATATAATTGAACCAACAACCTTTTTCTCCCCCATAATGGTGACCTCTAGATAAATAGGATTTCCTATAGAAACTAATTCCCCCATCTCTTCAACATCCTCTAAGTAGTATGTAACTATCAACACCTTAAATTTATCTTTTATTTAAATTCATTCTTCACTAATGGATCTCTATAAATAAAATTAATTCTGTGTAAGACCCTAAAAAGCTTACCTAACCTACATTGACATCCAAAACTTTATCTTCCAAGTCACCGGTCTTTGAATTTTTCTCAATGATATTATGTTCATCAAAAATAGTTAAATCCTATTCACAATTACATTCATCACATCAACAAAAACCTTCAAATCAAGCCTATAATGTTTTTCAACCATTCTTACTAACACATATACCATCGATCCCCTAGATAATGACCATATTACTTGACCAAAAAAAGATAAAATCCCGTCATCCAACTTAATAGTCTATTTATTGAAGTGAAATGTGGTGGTGATATTATTATATGAATCATTTAACATTTCAAAGAGAGAAAAAATATTTATCTTATTATTGCATTTCAATAAGTACCATATTAACATTTTCATTGATCTTGACAACCATCAAAGATACCTATGTCAAATGGTTGGTTAACTAGACCATATGGTTTCATAAATATCTGTTCCTTAACTTTTTCAAATGATACCATTGATTCTTTAAATATAAACATTTTTTGTGAGAGTTCCATTTATATTTTCTTTCAAGATTAACCTGTATCCCCCTTCAATATTTTATATTTATCACCTCCCACGAAGTAATATTACCTAGTTACATATAATTCATTATTGTCACAAACTCTCTCATATCATTACAATCACCATCTCTCATATTTTCTAGATTATATGTTTGATTCTTAAATAAAATCATTATCTTCTAATGATCTAAAATATTTGTAATTAATTACTTTCGATGATTAAAATCATTATTTCCTTTAAAAATGTTGATTTAAGAAGAAATATTTTAGCGTGAATAAGCCATATCAAATCAGTAAAAAGCATGGATTAATCCCTATAATACATTTTTTCTTCGAGGAAATGGATTGGTTTAAGAATAATAATTCAATTTTAATAAAATATGGTTTCAATATCTAATGAAAACAGAATCATAGAAATTAAAGTAGGAAATAAATTTAGATGCATATTTTAGGATGGAAAAAACCACTGATGTTGATACTTAAAAGGACATGGGGTAACTTCTATAATTCCATTAATAATAATAGAGTCGATAAAATCTAAGAGAAATCTCTAAACATGAATTAAATAGAGAGCATAGAAAACCAGTGTGAAAAAATACACTCTAATATGCACATTCTATTACTCAGATAATTATCTATGACAAAATGTTACCCCATAAAGATAAAAAATTGAACATGTTGTGCCCATATAGAAACAAAAATAATCTCTTTCGTAACCTTATTTTCAATTCCATGTGAATTCCCATTCCCAAAACCACCACCACCCATATATCTACATGAGTCATCGCCTAATTTCTCCCATATCTTCTGATGCAGCACTGTGCATCCACCCTTTTTGGAAGCCCAAGGAAACTTATGTAATAACATGTTATGAAAAAAAATATAAAATCTCCTCAAAAGATAAATCAAAACATTATATTGGGATTCCATTTTATAATTTAAAAGAAGATATTATTTTTAATTTTTAATAAATCACGACGAACAATAACAATAACTCATGTGAGAAAGCCATACATACTAATTTTATCAATGTGAAGGAATTATTTGACCTCTGATTGATAGATTTTGATACTGATGCACATAAATGTTGTTTTTTAACTCTCAAACATCCCTCAAGTGGCCAGGATCCCTCCACATACCACACCTAATTTCACCCACCTACTGTGGGGAACAAAGTCATCGAACATTTCATATAATTACTAGGATAACTCTTCCATCCTCACACACCCAGAATGAAGGAGCATGGAGATAATAGAGGCACAAAAGTATAGATTTGATTAACTCCCCTCGAGGTGGATACAAGGGTATTATCCATTTAAGAGAACAAATATAAGGGAAATTTGGTAGGTAAAGGGGTCAAGACCTTCCTCCCTAAATGGTAACCTTACCCATGAATCTCTACCATCACTGATATGTGAGTAATTTCCAATGAATTTTGACTCCATTAGTGGGGGTTCAAGCATTGGATAATTAAAATAGTCCTTACACCTAGTATAATACCTAGATACCCCATGTTCTTAATAAAAATCATGTGATGGGTATTGGTTCCACTACATACCTTCAAAATGGGACGGTTGCTTCTCTTGTGCCACCACCCTCATCTCATCCATGTGTCTAGATGAGTGATATCTAAAATAATGTCAAGGCCCCCAATACCCAAGGTCAAATCATTTTGAATTCCATATTTCATGACTCTACCAAAACCACCATACTCATTAAATCATAGACTAGTAACTACCAAACACCCATTTTATAATATATTCTCTTTATAAAATGAGTCTATAAGTCATACATCCAAATAGGTGGAATCCAAGAAGGAATAACGATCAGGGATTACCTTGATAACGGGGATCCTGATTGGGAATAAACTGAAGCAGTCTCTCCTAGATCAATGATGGTCTTATTTCTATCACATGAGTCTAGAAACATAGTGAATCCCTCCTAGATTAAACCCAATTACTTCTTATATAAATCCATAAACATCATGCCTAACTATTTCATACCCCATTCTGGCATATAAATGATCAGTAATATGTATGGTTGTGGATCCGTTTCAGGAATAACTCCCAAGATGGTTCTCGTTGAGGATTCCAACCAACACGATTCCTCATCAAGATAATGAAGTATAAAGAGTCTTGGATAGCATCAGTTAGTAAATTCATTCAAATATAACATATAATTCTCATACAAACATTATTTACCACATATATCCTCTTGTTTATTACACCAATCATGAATAAGGTGAGATATGGGTTGATATTGAAATTTTCACCACAAAAATTTCCCCTTAGGCCCCCTATCAATTGTAAGCTCCATCCCAATATTTTCAGGGTAGCCTCATATGCATAAGAATCACTCAATCCTCTATTCATATACCTTTTGTGGCCCAAATATCATCCACATCATAATATTAAAATTCATGTCCAACATACTTATCACATTATGTTAAACTGTGTTACAAATCCTTACTACTTGATAATAATGATCATGGTACGATATTTTCACCTTAAACTATATATTTTAAGAAACATAGTATTTGATTTATATTTTTATGGGATATTTTTTATTCCCCATTAAGGTTCAAACCCAAAATCATCTATCTTCTCTTTACCCCAATCTGGGAATATCATTGATATAATCACCACCTCACTTGGGGGGGGGTTATGTTCAACATAGGCGCTTTATCATATAACCCGTATAAGATATTTTTTTGTGGGGACCTTCCTCGTATAGCCACATACCTTATGATATCAACCCATCCTCATTGACCATATCCCCGTCATGTTTAATGATGAAGTTTCACTCTTTCTTAAGTCTCACATAAACATTTTCTAAGAATATTTTGCTTAGTTATCCTTAACACATGATGTTAAATAGCATGGATCGATCTTTTCCACATGTACAGAAATAATTTATTTTGACATGTTATGTGGTATCGAACTGTATGAGTTCTAATTCCATTCACATGGATATGTAGGTGGACCTATTTGTGGGTCTGATTCAGACTCCATATGAATCATCATACATCATGATCATGTTGGATTTGGTGTCCTAGAACCAACTCTTTTTACATTGATTACATAATAATTTAATGAATTTAAATATTAAACATCTTATTACATATTTTTATTCTTCTACATGACTATAATTTAATAATTTACTAGAGCATTTGTCTCATTAATAAGGTTATTGAAGTTCATTTCTATGTGGAGAACCTTGAAGTACTATGACATAATTCCTAAATATAATTCTATAGTTGCATGGGATACTGTGATGGGACAAAAAGTATACAGACCATCATGTGTGAGTACTCATAAGAAGATGATACTTTTTCTCATGAAGTTCACATTTGGTAATCTCCGAGATGGGAGATTTTGAGAACAGACCCTCCAGTTATAGTTCGTCGTATTTTGGTGTCATCAGATATTCCTTTCTTCTAGCATGTGTACTGGTCCATGTAATTCAATATTATCATTAATACATAACATTAATCACAGACATAGATTTTGGGATAAAAAACATCACACCATATATTGGTGGGAAGTTGGGTATGTTGGGTGCATCACGAATGACATGTTGTTAATGGATAAGTCGAAGAAGGATTTGTCTCTTCTATTTGTGGAAGTTCATATCTATAACCATTGATTGAAATATAACTCTCACCTAGTATTCCATGGCCATGGTTTAATGATAAGTTTATTTATGGTATTCAAATAATGACATATCAAGAATATAGGTTGATGACACTATCATTAAACCTACATGATGATATATAATGACAAAGGGATAATATTACATAGTGATAATTAGTATGTGGATGTCATCCTACAAACATTAAGTTATATCACTTTGGATCCTTGACCCGTTGCTAGATTGTATTCTTGCACTTTCGGAAATATCACCTAATGCCATTGAGAAAAAATACTAGATGGTCACACACTTAGTTTTTCTATTTGTATCATCTAAATTCTATTTGAATTTAATAAATGGAATAAATATCATTATCAAGACTGATGAGTAATTTCATTCAATATAAATTGTTCTCATAAATTAAATAAATATTAATTCACCAGATTGTCAATAATATATATTTATATATTTTATTGATCATTAAATGAATATTTAATTAATAGTTTTCAATTAAAAATAATTATTTAAGAGAATAAAATATATTATTATAGAGTTAAGTAAATGGATGAGAAATTTGAGTGTAACAAGAGTGTATTCATTGATAAATTAATTATTTACAAGCCGATGAATAATTATTATACAGTTGGTTCAAGAAATAATTATAATACCATTATCATTATGTGGCATGATATTTCCTTTATGGTTCTGTTTTTAAAAAGTTTTCACCCCCGAATAATTGTTCTGTTATTTTTATCATGTGGCATGGGATTTCTAAAACAGTTATAAATGTATTTAATTTTTCTTCTGCTATTAAATATTGTAACTGAAACCCAATTTCAATTAATAGGAATGTAAATCTATTGTTCCAAACCCTAGTGAATTGAGAATTGTTGATCCAGACATTTTCTCTCTCGAATCCTCTCAGTTGTCCCTCGCAAGAACTATGTATTTTCTTCAAGACTGAAGAATGATAAATCAAGAATGATTAACACAAGACATTCCCTTCACTGCACTAGAAATTGGAGAATGAGTGGAATTTTTTAGTGACAGTTGGAGCACATGTGGATCACCGCTACAGGTATTTAACCTTGGATCCTCATGAGAACAATGAAGAAAATCTGGAAGGGTCATTATAGATGATCAACGATCATCAAGTAAGAATGTACCAATGGCCCAGGTATTTAATTTCTTAAAAAATTAATAAATTAATTATAAACATGGTGTTCAAGATCCTCTTTCTGGAATTTGGTGATAATAATATTTTTGTCTAATTGTTTTAATCTAATCCGTGGATACTGGCATTCATCATCATAGTAATCCCTGATTGGTCATTGATTATGGAAAAAGAAAAGTTGGTCCCTCCCATCTGGTGCGCTTCCATTTAATCTGGATCATACTATTCAATGAAAAAATCTACAGATCCTAGTTTTGTGGCTTGGAAACATAGTGTCCCATAGACCTACATGACTATGTAATAATAAGATAAAGATAAGGAACTTTTGACACATGAAGAATGAAAAAAATGAGATTCATCTAATATATAATAACAATTAGTTACATACCCTAATATATGATCACTAGAACGAGGGTTAACATTCTTGTATTGGGACTTAGGAAAGATTCATGAAGATGACTTAAATATAAAATAGATTCTTGAAGTAAAATAGAATTCCCCCCAAATAGGGTGTGATGAGCTTTACCTTCTATCGTCTAAACCAATGTGAGTTCCTTATGTTTCATTTATAAGAAACCCAAAAACCACCAACCTTTGGAAAGTATGTCCATAGTGAAACCTCTTTTCATGGATGTGGGAGTCATTGGGTGTTTTAAATTTCATGAATAAACCCCATTTGTAACCCTCTAAAATTGGAGCATTGACCCAATGTGAATTTTTTGTATCCATGCACGACCTTCACAATAGATCATCAGACCACCTTATTCTAGGTGGAATGAAAAATAGTCAACACAACATCAATCATTCAATAACCAATGTTCTATCAGGTTTTCCGCACGTTGAATCATATTTATATGTTTATTCTTTGAAATCCAAAATGGTGAACCTAACATGAATCATTTTATAACCAAAATAAAATCAAGGTTTCCAAAATTATGGCTATTTTGTTTGATATATTTTATGAAATTAGAAATACTGAAAAAAATGTGAATCATCCAGTAATAAAAAATATTTGGTTTTCCCCCACATCATGGAATTTTTTATGAATTCTTCAAAAATAAAAATGGTGAACCTGATATGAATGTTTCGCCTATAAAAACAATTTTGGGAATATTAACCTTCTTGTATTGTAGAGATAATTTGTATTATTATTTTTGTTTCTTTGTCTCTGGAAAGGTATCACATCTCAAGAGATCTCTTCAATTCAAAAAAAAATCATCATAGTCAATAAAGTGGTCAACTTCCCAGAATAACACGAGTTTTGTGCCCCCCACCCAAAGGAGTGAAACATCACCTGCTCATCATCTTTCGTACCATTTGTAAAATTAGATAGTGAGGGAGTATCATCATAACATTACCATCCTGGCCTTAGAGGATTCATGTGAGGGTCTCCTAGTGTTGAAGCCTGTAATCCTATCTCATCTAGGGATTTATGAAATGAATCCAATAATGAAAATCCCCAACCCCAACAACATTGTGATCCTACCCCTATATCAGGATAAAAAATTATTTCTATATCATTGGATGGTTGTTAAAAAGTTGACCATGCCCTTTTTTCATCTTAGGTGATACCCAAGAGTGCATCTCATAGCTAGTGATGTTAAATTCGTGTAACATCCACCCCCCCCCCCCCCCATTTGCCTATTGAGGGAACCACCAAGAATATTGTTTTCTTGGTAATTTTGACTCTGGCATATATAAATTATTTTCAAGAATATAGTGTTTCAGACACCATATATTGTACTCATATACCCACTTCCACTGCATAATCTCACTGACATACTATGGTATAAACCAATGAGTATGTTCATTTCATTATTTTTACATAGTAAATGTACTAATTTACTCTGGTAGCATTCGAAGGGAAAGTGCATAATCTCACCCCTATACATAACGCCAATCTGCATATCCTGTAAGAATAGGGAGGATAGATATTGATGTATATTACTACTTCCATTGAAGGCCTTTTCTAGCATATCCTGATGAAAGTAAATATGTAGGATAATATCCCAACTAAAACCCTTATAAACATTCAATTTATTATTGAATATGTAGAGGAAATTCACCCCCATATTCTTAAAATCACATATGATTATGAACATATCCAAATTTCTACTTTAGGAGCTATGTGTGAGCACGTTTAACATGATAAAAAATATTATTCATAGAAAGAAAAGTTTCTTTTTCCAAATCATGAATATTATCCGAATATTTCAATAAAATGCAAGGCCAAGGGTAACGATAATATTTATACTCTAACTGGCGTGCACCAGAATATTCCAATAACAATCATATGGAAGACACATATTACCTTTAAAGACCAATTATATAGTTCATAGACTACTGAAATAAATATAGAAATTCCTTCCCAGTCTGAAGGGATCAATCAGTATATTCAAATGGAATATAAGGGACAAGACTATATTCTATCCCAGTGCCAAAGTCCTTATTAACATCCTCCAACAATAATATAGCACTCATCTATGAAAGCTCATATCCCATATAATCATTATTTTTTCATGAAGAGAGTATATAAAAGATAATCTAACCAATAATGTATAACATCCAAAATAGTGTATGTATTTCTGTATTGATTGGTACTAATACACTCATGAAACTAAAAATACTATCTTTGGAGGCCCAATACTCTTTCAAATCTTCATAAAAACTAAAGATCTACCTCAACAGTTTAGTTTCTCCTTGTTATACTCAAATTAGTAGTCCTAGAGGCCCTCCCTAGAACATATGTCATAATGTTCTTCCCTGGGACCACAAAAGTATTAGTCACGATAATTCTCTTCACAATTCTTGGTGTGACAATCCTCCTCCAAACCTGAAGATAAGATGTCTATAATAGAACCACCTAACAAACATAGTAATTATTTACTGTGTGGGTCCTCCTCATAGTAATAGTTGGTCATGATTAAAAGTCCCACCCTTATTGAATATACCCTGAGTGAACCCTCATAATGGGAAACTCTTGAAGGATTGGGACTAATAAAATTCATGAAATATTGGGAAACTCATGGTACACTACCTCCATTAGCCAAAGGGAACCCTTCCCTCTCAGATAAATCATGATGAAATAAACTAAAATGGATTGATCAAATGGGTGATGTCCCCCCTAAGATGGAAAATATGGTTTGGATATGTGGGATCATTTAGCCAATAACAACCTCTTGACTATGTTTGGTCACATAATCACTCCTCATTTTTGAATCCTATATATGTTCAATCAGGAATTCATACAATATCTATTCCAAAACAAATGGGAAATCATTAATTAGATAAAGGTTAATCTCCCCTATTATCTATGATTTAAAAACAATCACCACAAAAAGATAAAGATTTATTGTGAGGTAAACCATGATAGTTTCTATGTAACACAAAATATGGGATTAGAAAAGAGCTATGAGAGATTATAGTATGCTTTCCTCCATAAAATAGTGTCACTCTAGTAAGTAATCCCTAATTTCGTTTCTGGCTTACATATTCCATAACGGGGTGAGTATGGAACATTGCACATCACTTCATTCTCAGTTCAGCAGAGTCCCCCAAATATGTAATCCTAAATTTTCATTACCGGAGGAGAGTTTTTATGCCATAAACATTCACACACTACGATATTAATTCAAAAAACAATCAGATATCTGAGGTATAAAAATGTAACAACCAGAGAGATTGCTTTATTTATGGGATCTTGATCCAATATCCTAGATATATTTAGAAAACATATCAATTGAGAAAAAAAATTTCACTTTCCTTGGAGAGTGTCATTGTGGAATGTTTCTCACCCTCTAAGTATGAACTAAACACATCACCTTTTTTACTGAACATACATCAATTTGAGAATGTTACATTGGAAGCCTTTATGGTGACTATTCAGGAGCAAACTCATCCCATAAGGATGGATAAATTTTTAACATAGACACCAACCCTTGGGAAAAAATACTCATTTTTATTAGAAGAAATAAAATGATCATCTACGTTAACATCATCCCACAAGGTTGATGGAATTTATTACACAATCTCCACCCCTATATTCATTGAATCCATAGGGTTTTAAGAAGATATCGTTGACAGTTATAAGTTAGCACCAGACTATAGGGATGGGAGAATGATTATCATAACCATCACCTCTAGATACATAAATCCCATATCAGGTTTAATAATCATTTTCAAGAGCTCACCATTGGTCACATACCTTAGGGAATAGGGGAATTAATATCATATCCTCCAATAAAATTATTATTTTCTATGTTGGGAAGTGATTTTTGACTTCAGGCTCCCCAAACATTCCTACCCCCATCCAACACACCATAAGCATTTATGGGATGTTCAAAGAGGTTGTATGGAGATTCCATTAGCATCACCATTCACAGATCAAAGCTTTTGGAACATCCAATAAAGATGATAAAACCCGGCATGGGTCATAAGCTGAAATGGTCCATTGAAAACGAGCATAGGGAGAAGATTTCAATATTACCTTTTAAGATGTTATGGGAAATTAAGCATCACTATACTACTCAGATGATGATGAAGTTATTACTACTCCGTAATATGACTATTTGAATTTTACCATTCTAAATCCATTATATAAAATATACTGAGATAAGGACATTATATCCCTCAATAGGGAATGAATTTCTTGAGATTTGAGTTACAATGAAACATTGGTTTGGGCATCAGTACACTAAATCAGTGGAAAACACAAAATAGGGAACCTCCATATAAAATCATGGTTATTCATTATTGAAAAGATCATTTTGATTTTGAATTCAAATATTTTTAATAGTCCATTTATGACTTAAACCCACAAAGCGTGCCTTAGGGAAAGCTGTTTTGTCCTTGGAGGTAAATGATAAAGGGGTTGGAGCATGGAAACATGCCAAATGCTCAAATTGAATATAAATACACAGATTATATTAAATACCCAACATGTATTGTTTAGTCAAAACCTTTTTCACAATGTTTAATGGATTTCTTAGTAGAGGGAAAACCTGATAATTACATAGAATGTAAACTTTACACACTATTTAATTCCCAGTGTTGATTTTTTGAAAAGGAGTCAAGGAGTCCTATTTTTACAAAAGATCACACATCACTTTTCTCTCTCATAAACAAGATACATTTAAGAAGCTCTCTTTTGATCCTAAACCTAGGATTTTATCCCATATTACTATTCACACTATGATTTAAGCATTTTCTTTTACATTGGATAGCTATAGTTAATCTCTTCAGTCCTTTGGCTCCCTTCAAATTTCTTCTTCCTATCAACAATGTTATTTTATTGTGGTATCTTATGCCATATTTTTTGGGTGTCCGTTAATTATTTCATTTTCTTCTAATACTTTTCAAACTAAGCATTGATGTTGGAAATGTTTTCTATTATATTCATAAGGTTTTTTTTCTATGACTTATCCCTAAATGTCTTTCCATTTATGAGTTGTTTTCAATGTGCACACGCAGGTTTCACCAAGAGTTTCCATTTAAAATCAATCTGATTTAATTTTAATTATATAGATTGTATTCCAAAGCATTATTGATACATCTTTATGTAATTGAAGGTTATGACCAAAATAAGGACCACATGTTTAGTGTGTGTTCCTTATTTATGTGTTTTGACCTAAATTGTGATTAATTGGGACACTGCATGGGTCTATTCCACTTGAACATTGTCAAGGTAAGTGCTTCAATTTATTAAAAAAATTGTAAATTATTAAACGATATGTATATATATATATCACTTTGGACTTGGATAAAATAATTGAATATATAATTGGTTTGATTTCCTCAATATAAATTTTCATTCTTAATGAAATGTGATGGAAGGAACCAGATAAGTAATTATAAATTTTATTGATTGTGGTTGCATATCCTTGTTTTAGAATGTCATTTTTAATGAATAGTAAAGCTGTAATACTATTTAATGATTATTTAGAATGATTATTATAGGGACTAAGATTGAAAATTATATAAATGAAAATAGTATGCATTTTTTACATATATAATACGTTTTCATTTTTATAGGAATAGTCAAACTTGAGCCAGCTTTGGATTCCAAAGGAAATTCCTTGAGAAATGGGAACACGTAATTCTAATTAATTACATTGTTTACTATGGGAGATAAACACCATAGAATCTGTTCATTGTATTATTCTGTGAATGCCACATCATTATGGTGATGATTCACTTGACATATTTCCTTGATATTATAATTCCTTGGTTATCCTCATTGGATTCAACAGGATGTCTTCAGACATGAAAAACCACGGATTCCCCCCACGTCCGAAGCCATTCATACCCCATAATCACTTTGGATTGTATCTATAGGCTTGGTTAGAATTTTTATACAGTAATTCCTTGGGAATTACCCTTAGATTACACTTGATCCCTTATAGACAGACAACATGGGTTACTTCTATGAGTTGGCCCAATACCTAAGGTTAAGGATTCCTTAATTATGCCTTGAATCATCACTTATTATTATTATTATTATATATTACAGTGATTTTGAAATATACATGGGTTCAATCCATTTAAATTTAATCATGAATTAATTAATTAAATGGTTACATGTTCATACACCTGCTGATATTGAAGCAAGTATGAGATATTAATGTTTATCAATGCTTTAATTTTATATATAACTGCACAATACGATGTTTATATTCCCTAACTAGATTGTATAGGTGTTTTTGGTTGTTTCCTTTGAGATTTATCTCACACACTATCTAGACCGTTGTTGGAACTCGGGAATATTATATGATATCAGTTGTAGACAAGGGGAATCACCGCACATTGGACACATGAATTTTCTTATTTATGATGGGATCTTAGTAGTAGATGACTAGGCCAATACTAAGGATATTGGGATGGTTTTTCCTGTTTTGATTCTATTTTTTAGTATATATTGTATTTTCTTCTTGCTTCCATTTATGCAGTTTTTTCCTTTTCTTGAGGCATTACATCACATAATATTTTCATATATGGTTCATTTTATAAATTTTGATGATTATTTACTCCTTGGAGGCTTATTAGTTTTTCTTATATCGTACTTTTTATTATGCTTCCATTGGTTTTTAATATATTATCTCCGTTGTTCTCTACTCTGATATGAGTTCATAGCTTCCCCATGGACACTCCCTAGGTAATCACTAATAGCTGGAAGCCTCTGGCATATAATGAGGCTTTCATGAGGCCATGTGACCAACCATGTTCAGTTACTCATAAGTGAACTGGGTCTAGGACATCCCAATCTGTTATCATAGGTTTATTTTTTCCTGTCTTACTGTTTGGGAAATTTAGACACGGTATTAAAAAAATTTCGAAACTTGGTTATAAGATGTTCTTTGGAGTATTTAATCCACATTTTGGGTAAACACCATGTTTCCTTAGAATGAGAAATTTTTATTCTATATTTCTCATATTATGGTTAATATACATTCACTGTTAAGTGATGCACATGACATGTGGTATTTTTTATCATTAATAGATATTTTACTGTAGCCCGACATGGAAAGTAGAATTGTTACATGCAACATTATATGAACCTAGGAATTAATATGTCATGGATATTCCATGCCATATATGGGAATTGTATTACATTCATTTCATGTATTTCATGTGATTGTTAAGTGTTTATGAATTTCGATATATGTATATGTCACTAAAATATTCTGTAGAAAAAGGAAATTGGTAGTTTAAAATGTCAGCATCAACCTAAATGGTGTTTTCCGTTATAGATTGATGGTGGAATCAAAAAAAAATCATATTTCAACCCATGTAATCATTCAAGTCCTAGATACATATGTTGGAATTTGACTATGATTATATGCCAAAAATTTTGAATTTATATGGGGTATATGACCTTATAAAATTGAAAGGGTGATTATTCATAATTGATCCATCATATCATACCCATTACATTATGAATACAGATTTAAGGGTGGAACCGTTGTAATTAAAAAGGTATAAATTTCAATTTATAAGGTCTATGGGCCTTTATAAATTTGGAATTACTATCCATTTTATAGGCCCTTATGCTATTTATAAAAACATTTATAAACATAAAATGTTTATTATGAAATATAAATGAAATGGTTTCTAGTAAATGAATAAGCCAAGTATAATTTAAAGAGTGTTTCCCTCATTGATTTGAAATTGACCCTCCATATACTAAAACCCATGTTAATGAAAACATGAACACTTACCCATACCGTACCCTACTTTGTAGGTAGATGGGATAGAAAAATGTGGGTTTTAAATCTTTTTATTCTATTACAAATATATAGAGATCATATTAGCATTTGAATCTTGTTTTGAGGTGTGTGATTGGAATTTGTAAATCTATGCCACTATGGCATCGTCTAATCATGTTCCAGGAGGGTGATTATGACCATGATCTGAAGGTTGTGGGTCTTGAGATGCTAGTGATACCTCTATTAGTTCCATATGAGCAACCACATTCTATTCCCAAAATGGGAACTGATCCTCAGCTTTGAGAGGGCTTCCTATGCCTGACACAGTCTATGTAGTGTGATCCATGAAATGCACCAACATTGTATAATCTAAATCATGATTTCCAAAAGAAGCATCATCCCATATTTTGGGGGAAGTTGGACCTTAGTTTGTTGATTCATTGATATAATACATTCTATCTATCTTCAAGAATCTCAAAACACCTCTAGTTATGAGGTTCAATCTCCCCACCTATATATTTTATTATTCTTCCAAGTGTTTGTTGGATGTGATTACATAGGATGGTTATAATCATTGAACAATCTGGGAAACTAAAAAAATTCCCTTCTATGATTACTTTTCCCATAGTCATTTAGATTTGACCGAGCTATGCTGTTTGTGAACCAGGAGCATCGTGGTATGTCTATAATGGAATATTTATCATGCTTCAATAATTTTAAATACATTTCACCGCTTCTTACCAGTGATGAGCTATCATGATTGAGATTCATTGAGTATGGTCTCATTTAGTCTATCTACTCGTAGGTGAATGTATTTTTCAAATTTCATTTTTTCGAGATGGGGAACTAGGATCTTATCCCTAACCACAACAGATGGGAAGCTGATAGTACTAGGAATAGAGGATTAGTGCTAAGATAGGACTATAGTTATTCCAATATAAGGAAGTTTTTCCATTAGGATTCTTATTAGAGTAGTGTTGGCTAGAGTATCCACATTGGTAGCTCGGTTGTATTTAATCAGTGTGGATGGAAGGGGAATGTGATTCCGCCTTGTGATAGAGACCTTCTTGAGTGGAAGACTTGCAGTGGGATGGGTCATATACAGTGGATTTTCTGAACCACTCCACTTGTTAATAGAAGAAGATGACATTCCCCAACTCAACCTCCAATATTAGGATTTGTGACTCTTTGTCAAGAAACAAGTTGGATCAACCCCATCCAAATAGGCTGAGGAGGAGGTCATGGTCGATGTAGCCATACTTATATTTATTAGTGACATTTGAGTGGTCCTGCTCAAGGTAACCCAACTATAGTTCAGGATCATGGATCAATCCAATTTCCCAAATTATAGTAGATTCCCAAGGAGCAGAGTGTATGAACATCTACATCAAGATTTACTATTTTATTACCCTCTATTATCATATCTACTATATTTGATATAGGTTACTCGCACTACTTTATCTCTTTATCGATCATGGAAAATATTGGGCTATAAATTTTGTATTTTTGTGGGGTGATGATCTTGTTGTGATTTATTATTCATTTCCACCCTTACACTACTAACTAATAAAAAAACTCCTATAACTGCATTGCCATTTTTCAGTGCTATAAAAGTTCACGGATAAAGTTCACCTTTATCATTTCCAAAATAAGGGTTGATAAAGCAGTCCCTTTATCAGTGCTTTATTGTTAATGTTGTTAAAAGGTTCACTTTATCAGCACATTTTTAGCACTGATAAAATTTAACCATTATCAGGGATTTTTTAGCACTGATAAATGTCTATAATAAAATGAATAATTAAACAAAATAAAATAAAATGATTTAATAAATAAAAATATGATACATTTTATTAATTAAAAAATTATTAATAAAAATGATCAAATTTAATATACATATATATATATATAGATTATATATATTAATGAATAGTATAAATTAAATATTGATATATAAAATGATTTATTATAATATATCTATATATTATGTTAATTAAAACATATTAATAAATTATTCATTTTTTATGTAGTCTGTTTTTAAAATTTAACCTATATCAAACATCTTTTGTTGCATTTATTTCACGTACATATGTGTGTGTCTCTGTTTTAATTCATTTTTATACACAAATTCACACAAAAATATTTTTACACAATATATATAAACACATACACCTATTATTTATGTAATTTATTTAAATTTCAATATATTTTATAATTTCATTATAACATGATACTTTTAAATTGTCTTATGTTGTTAATCATTCATTTTTATTTATTTATTTATTGATACAACCGTTAGGGTATTCATTTTAAATGGTTTTAAATTTTATTTTTATTTTTGAATTAGTTAATTTTCAATAATTTATTTATATATATTTATTTACTATGTTTTTGTATTTCTAATATGTATTCATCCACTTCAATTTGTATATATATCCATATTTTTGTAGTAAATTTATTTTAATTAATAAAACATATATATCTTTTCAATAAGTTTAAAGTATACTCATTTTAAATTATTCGATTTCACTCATTTATAAAATACACATATTAAAGATTATATATCAATTAATAATGTTAAAATTGTGTTTGTATTAAATATTTATAAATAAATACAAACAAATAAATATATCTATAAATGTATATTTACTATATTTATAATTGTTACAAATAAATTATTATTACTTTTTGAATATTTATTTATATAAATTAAAGATAGATATATATATATCTAAATAAGAAAAACATATATTAAATACATAACAAATATAATAATGTTATTTCAATAATTATAAATTTAGTTAAATAATTATAAAATTATAATAAAGTTATTTAAATAATTATTATTATAAAACTTTTATTAGCACTAAATAATCATTTTTAAAAGATATATTTATCAGTGCTAAAACATTAGTGCTGATAAATATTCCTTTTATCAGCACATTTTTAGCATTGATAAAAATTCATTTTATCATTGCTTATAAGATTAGCACTGATAAAAGTTATCTTTGTCAGCACATTTCTAAAAACATAGATAAAAGTGTCCCTAATCTATTTTAAAAAACCAAACCATGACTAATTCAATTTTTATTCTCAAGGTCTTGTGGAACTCCTCTACTTTTGGTGTGACTCTTCTATGATCACTATGGTTAATCAAGGTTATAATCCAACATATGTTATTTTCAACTCATTCCCTATCATTTTTTGAGGTTTTGGGTTCCATGTTTTTCCTTTTTACACTATTTATAAACATGTACAACCTTACATCACTTCTCATCGCTACTGAAATACAACGAGTGTGTTCATATTTCACCATTTCAATCATTTCATATGTATTTGAGTGTCCATCTCATTTGTCCCTAGAGACACAAAAAGATTATTTACTCTCCTCCCGACATTAACAAGGAGACCTATCATCCCCCTCAGGTTTCCCGTCAATTTAATAATGCAGGGTTCCAAAATCTAGGTATATTCTCATATTGAGTTTAGATTATATACTAGATTTTATATTCTAAAGGCTTAATTATGAAGGTTTTTCAGGATTATGAGATATGAAGATATGGTCCCCATTTAAGAGTGATTATTATATAAGGACAAATGGATGTTTATAAATTATTATTACATGTTTTGTAAATTTTGGTAATTCATGTATATGGTTAATCCACTAAATGGGTTATTTATATTTATTATTCTGATGAATAATATTTTATTGAATTCAAAAAAATAATGAATTAATTAGTAACATTATTAAAATAATTTTAGAAATTCTTGTGGTGGGTTTTGTTTATTTTTTTAATTAATTTAGTATTATTATTAATCCTTAACCATGTGTTACAATGAGTGATGGGGAATTTATTTGGGGAGAAAATCCTACAACCAAAAATTTAAAAAAAATTCTAGATTGGATATTTTTGATAAATATTTGGGTAAATTGACATAGGAATAATATATATATATATATAAAGAGATTATTTCCCAAAATCAAGTGAGTTATCCATGGTTGGATTATTGATCAGTATAACTATGGGATGTGAATTATTAATCGATTTACTAATAAAAATTGAGAGATAATTAATTCATAGGATACAAAAAATTATTTAAAAAATTATTTAACATGGTGAATATTCGCAGAGATAACACAAATTGATTAAAATATACTTTAATGGTTTGGATATTTATATCATAATTCATGTAATTTTTCATCCATGTCCAAAATGTTTAAAATAGAGATATCAAATTTACTAATATCCCAGAACAGTAATTGATAATTTAATCTTATATATAATTTTATTAGATCCTACAACAAAGAACCAATTTATATTTTGGTGGGGAATTATATATATGATATTGTATGAATTAATTTGGATAATTATCCCAAATGGTTTCCCAAGAATTATAAATCATATAGATAATAATATATGGATTGAAACATTTATTGAAACATTCAATGAAATAAGTAATCTAATGTGATGAAATTATTTGTTTCAATGATATGGTTTTCAAGTATCAAGGCACTGATTAATAAATGTTGAGTCCCTATAAAGCTATATGATCCCCCTATTGTAAGTAACCCTTTCTTTCATTACATATCCATACCTCTCTTCTTCTTCGATCACTATTTATCACAATGTTAAAGCACTAGGAATCCTTCGATGATCAAGGGACCCCAAAAATATTTCATTGATTAAACGCTAGTGTAATATACTCAAATGCAAGAATAATTTTTTTGTAGGGATAGCTATCTTCAATATTATATTTTAAAATCGATAATATAATTATCAGCTATAAATTATGACAATCCAAATGGTAATTGTAGATCTACTTTAATCAATGTGGTATAATTTTCAAAGACGTTAAGTATGTATGGTTCCTCTAAGATTTTGTGGTAATATATCATAATAATAAATTTATGATTTCATTGATTGGATTCATTTCATTTATAAGAGTAATAAAATTCAAGATCAATACTAAGCATAAGTTCAAATCTTAACCCTATAAAGTGATGTATGTTATTGGAGGGTTATAATGGTGGAGTTAAAAAAATATCTAGATTTGGAATGTGAGGAATCCTTGAGTAGACATAAGTGATTCCCAATATAGATGGAGTGAGTTTTATTTATTTAATTCAATTAGAGTATATGTACTCCATTCCTCTTTATTTGAGCATAATTTTTTAGTGATTCTATTAGTGTATATTCCTAGTATAGATTAATCCGTTGAAGCATGATTGCATAAAAACTCTTAATGTTTTATTGGACTCCTTATTTCAATCTAGTATTCCTATCATCATTGTGCTTCCAAAGATCATTGATGAAATACCTCTTGAGGAGTGAAGGGGGTAGAATAGTTTTAAAGAGGGAATGAGTTTCCTCAAATCCATCTTCAAGAGATGGATGGAAATTAAACATATAAGTATGGATTCAAAAAGGTAGTAGATGATAGTTCTACTATAGTTTGGATTTATTACATCTCGGTTCAAGAATTTAATAGTTTTCATGCAAAATTCATTCAATTTTGGACTTCTATTCATGTCGTATATTGCATTTTTATTATTCAAGACAAATTAAATGTTTTACTATTAATGAAGATAATGTCTTCTAAACATGACGATGCTTCCAAGACAATGTAAGAACAGACTATTGATGAATAAAATATAGAATTATTTGGGGATAAACAACATGTTAATGAAAAAAATTAAAAAAAACAACAATGACACAACATCATTGTTTTGAATAAAATTATCAAGGAAAGAATTTTTTGGTAAAAAAATATAGGATGGTTGGAATCAATGTGGCCATACTTTTGAATCGAACAATTCATTATTCACTATTTATCTTTGATTTATAATTAGGATGAATTTTTCGATTGATATTAACTCACGGCACTGCATCCAACATGTAATTAAGGAAATTCTTTGGAAATATATAACAGTAATGTTACGACAAACTTTCTCAATTTAACTAAATAATTTTACAAGGAATCATTGATTTAGTTTTCATTATTCATTGCATACTTTATTTATTTTAGAATATTATCATATGAAATTTGTCTTAATGGACATGTGAAAATATCATAAAGGCTTCGAGAACCTTCTGACAAAGATACATCTTAGGGATGCTAAAGGAAAAATAAAGCCCCACCCACCACATAATTTTTCATGCATTATAAAGTATAAATCATGGATTTCATTCATCAATAATCGCAATAAGAAATAATTCCAGGTTCATTGGGGTTGATAATATATTATTTGAAATTTTTTATTTTATCTAACTTGAATCAAAATTATTAATTTTTGAAATAGAAAAAGAGTTCTAAAAATAAAGAACATGCATAAAACTAGAATACTCTTATAATAACTAAATCATGTGTAGGTATTCCATAATTTTAATTTTTTTATGATATATAAAAATATTACATAAATATTAATATTTTCATATATTTTTATTTTGATTAGAAACAAGAACCAGAAACAGATGTACCCGAAGATGGAAAAGTTTTAGAAGCTTTGACGTGGCCTAAAAAATAATGTTGAATTAGAAGATTATGTTTTGGAGTCTCTCCTTGAAAATATTTCAAGAAGATAAAATAATATAATGATACATATAATATAATGAGATGAATTTAGACACAAATAGAATTAATGAAAGATATTATTTTGTGGTCTGGTTTGATAGATCAATGTATAAGAAAAGATCAAAGAGAACTAACGGTGATGCAAAGATCCTCACATGAACTAGATGACCCCACTAGATTTGAGGTGAGTAATTCCCCCTTACAGCATAACATTCCTGAGGTAATCATTTTTTTGTAATCTTTCTCAAAAATGTGAATCAAACAACTTTCGATAACTTTATATTACTAAAATTCTACAAGGTTCTATTATATGTGTTTTTTATCTGTCAACTCCCACGTACCACCATATTGTGATGGGTACTATAGAGACCCTAAAATTTTAAACATATCAATACAAGATTTTATGCTTAGTAAACCATCTTATTACAAGAAAAGGATCGTCATGTGTAATGTCTTTGAAGACTGGGCACATAAAAAAATAAATCATGGAAATAAATATAACATTTATTTATTTAGACTTCATAAAGATCCCCTAACATCCATTGTTCTCATACATCTTCATAGGATAACCTGGGGATAATATGAACAAATAGATGATCTAGAAACCCCGGTAAGGGAATAAACATAAGAATAAATCTTTATCACATGGGTTAGAATGCATGAAATCATGATATAAAAAGGAATAAAACATATGGAATCATAACATATAAATATTGGATCATATAACCATGGATTCATAGTAATATATAATCAATATAAAACATTAATGTAGAATTATTCAATGCTTATTTCATATATAGGATCAAAATTCTTGGTTAACCACCATGACCGTGGCACATGGTAGCAAGATTCTTGGCAAACCGCCATGACCATTGCCCATAACATCTCATGAGACACAACTTTTCCCAATGTAATGGGGAACTATAAGGGTTAACCGATAATAAAATGTTCATGAATATTCATGGAACATATAGAATCAAACATAATCAGTCATACATAATTATCAGGGTACCCATGGAAAGAAATGGGTATCATAATCATGTCATAAAATATAATAAATGGGTGTATCAAACAATTTTCCACAAAATAAAGGAATTAAAGAATTACTAGAAATTAATAAGGGAGAATAATAATAATTCATGGTAATTGATTTCAGATATATGTGACAACATTTAAGAAGAGTATTTAATAAATTCCAGCATTAAAACATTTTAGTGCAATTTTAAGGAAAATACTAAAGAGTATAGAAAATAGATAACAGAATAATATTTTATATCAAACCAAAAGTGAAACTAGAAGGGTTTTTTATTGATAATTATGATTTATTAAAAACAATGGTATCTCAACCCATATGATATAGGGAACTTTAAATTAGTTATGAATTCAAGAAGTTCCCTTAAAACATGTTTTCTTATCAGAAATTATTGAGGAGGGAATCATTTAAAACATGTATATCCCCAAAAGAGAATGATTAATGGAAATTGATAAATAATTTTAGAGAATATGATCATCACTTAGAATATTTATATAAAAAAAGATAACTTCATTTGAGTAGAAATAATGATAGAGGAACCAGAAGGAATAAAGGACGTTCGGGTAGAATCCCTTACCTTAAGTATGAAGGTGTTCTTCCCTTGATATTAATGTCTTGTATAAAAAAATCGTATTAATTAATAAATATTTCTAGAAACTCTTGTTCATGTAATTTGTTTGTCATTTATTTATTAATTTAATTCATGACCTTTTTGATGGGTTAAGAGGTTCAATTTCATTGTTTGGGAGAGTCTATTTCCTTGGTTTTCATGATTAGTTTACTTATATAAATGTATGGAAAAATATGTAAGATGTTAATGGTTTTCCCGAATTAAAGTTGTATGTTATTAGTTAAAATATATAATATTAAATGGTTATAAAATTCATTTTATTATTTTTATTGAATATGAATCATTATATATAACTTTAATGATAATCATTTTGCTGAATTTGCAGGGTTTGATCACATTGAACATATTTTTTATTATAAATTAATATTATGTGTAAAAAAGATTCTAGAACATTAAATTAGATATAATACATATATTATAGTATAGTTCAAACATTAAAATTGTTTCATCACTATAATTTGAGATTGTAATAGAAATTGAACACCTTTGTCCCAGAATGTGATAATTTATCATATCTCGGATTTTGTTTTCATTTCTAGTATAAAAGGAGGAGAAAATATATATGATGAAGAATTATTCCATTATCATAAAAAAATTCAACTACATGTATGTTTTTTGAGTTATCATAACATTTGGATGAGTGGATGTGAGGAAAGATAAATAAAAGAATGTAACATAAAATAAAATAAAATAAATGAAAAGTGGAATTTACCTCTTTAAAATATCTTCATTGAGAAACTCTTTGGGGGAGAGGATTTGGAATTTTGAAGAGACCAAGGGAATTTGGACATGGGATATGGGATTAGGTAGTTGTGTTTTCATAATTTGTACAATCCACATGGTTTGATAGGAGTGAATAGAAGAAGGGGTGAGGGTGGTGTTTATAGTCTAGGAGAGGGGGGTTTATCAATATTTTATTCATTATTATATCATTTCTCTCAAGAAAATAAATATTATTAATACATGATAAAAAATTATTAAAATTTTCATTTGAGTAAGAATCAAAGTTTTGTATATCATCCTTGACTCAATAAATAGATTATTTAACATATAATGTATATATACAAAAAAATAAAGGAGTTTACAATTCACCAAAAATTCAAGTACCTTAGAAAACTACCAAAAAATCTCCTGAACCATTTTTCAATGTTTATAATTAAAAATTGAAGTCCGTTTTTTGAAATTATTTTATGAAAATTTTAAATTTCATTTTAAATTAAAATTATAATTTACGTGATAAATACAAATTTTAAAATTAAAACTGCATTTATAACACTTTTAAATTTAACTAAGTTCCTTTATAATATTCATATAATCATAAGTCATCAAAATAATATTTATGAATGCATTTTATGGAAATAATTTTTTAAAATTTTTCAATCAATCATAAAATTGTAATTAAATATAATTGACTCAAAAAAAATACCGACACTATGATATAATTATATCATATAATCACTTATACGATGACTAAATTTAATTTATACATTCATTGGTATGGTTTCTTATTCGCAAGGAATATTTAATATTCATTTGGGTTGTATTACTATTCATAAAGGTGACAATACAATTCATAAGGGTTTGTTACTATTAACTAGAAAATATTTTTTTCTTATTGGACTCCAAACAAATTAATGATCACAACTGTGTATGTTAGATTTTCAAAATTCAAATCATAGAAATGAATATATTAGGTTCTAAAGTCACATGGTACTTAGAATTTCATAGTTTTGTGATTTCATGTGATCATACAATATTACATAATTATAAGAAGTTAATTTCTATTGATTAAACATTAGGTCATTACATTATCCCACTTATGAAAGAACTCCCTCAAAATTTTGTTTTACATTCTATTCCATAAATAGGTGTGGGTACTTTTTCATTAATGCCTCCTCATGTTTCAATGATTCCTCTTAGTACTAAGGGTTCCTCTATAGTACTTTGCCCAGGTGAGTATTCTTGTTGCGTAGAACATTATCTCTACAATCTAAGATCTTCATTGGATTTTCCTCATAAGAAAGATCATTCTATATATATACCACCTTTAAAGAAAGTACAATTAAAGGATATGGTATGTACTTCCTTAAGAGAGATATGTGTAAGATATTGTGTAATTGAGACATGGTAGGTGGATGTGTTAGTCGATAGGTCATAGCTGCGACATGATCAAGGATATCTAAGGGTCTGATGTACCTAAGACATAGATTTTATTTCTTCCCAAACCCCATGACCATATTCCATGGAGATATGTAGATTAATACAGTGTCTCCAACCTTTAACTCAGGATCCCATAGATGATTTTTGGCATAACTCTTCTGTCGACATTTGGCTTCTTTGAGGTCTTTCTGAATATTTTTCACTTTCACCACCATTTCTTGAACCATGTCATGTCCATATAGCTTTCTCTTACCAAATTCTTCCCAATGTTCCTATGATGTGAACCTTTTCCCATAAAGGGATTCATATAGTTCCATTTGGATGCTCGAGTGTAAAGTATTGTGGTAATAGACTTCGACCAATGGAAGATGTATGTATCATCCTCCTTTGAATCCCATATAACACACTCCAAATATGTCTTCCACTATCCAAATATTTGACTCAATTTTACATTAGTTTGTGGATGACACGTCGAACTGATGTTCAGTTCTGTTCTTAGATCTTGTTATAGACTTACCTAGAACATCGATGTGAATCTCGGATCTCTATCGAATACAATAGACAGGGGTACTCCATTTTGTCTTACCACCTCATTGATATATATCGGTGCATGTTGATCAGATGAGAAGTCTGCTCAAATTATGAAAAAATGGGTTGTCGTTGTAATATGATCCACAATGACCCATATAGAATCGTTCCATTCTAGTTTTAATTGCAAAACCAGTGACAATTTCTATGGTGGTGTTCTCCCACATACATGTTGGTATGGGTAGTGGTTGCATCATCCCCTGATACTTATATCTTTCCATACTCACTTGTTTAAATATTAGGCTCATTGATGTATATTCAATAATATCCTTCTTTATATTGTCCCACAAAAAGTTATCTCAGAGATCTTGATATATCTTTGTTAACCTTAGGTGAATAGAGAAGGATGAGATATATGCTTCATTAAAAATATCCTTTTTTATCTCTGGATAACACAATATATATAATCATGACCCAAATCTTACAAATCCTTCCTCATAAATCTTGAACTCAGAGTATTTCCCATTTCCAATAGCTTCCACCCTTTTCAGAATTTCCACTTAATTAATTTGAGCATCCATTATTTTCTCCAAGAGGGATAGTTGAGAAACCATTTGATAACGGATTCATGATGTTCCTCCCTTAATGATTCTCATGTCCATCATCTGGAATAAGCCTCTTTTTTAGCCCCTTAAAGATTTCCCCGCATTCTTGTGTACAAAAAAACTTCACCCCCTTCCATGTAATCATTTTCCTTGGGTTTGAGAATCATGAAAAGTTATTCACAAATCAGAGGTAATACTCGGTTATACCCAGAATGTAGTGGATATCCATTACAAATTTTGGCCAAGGCCACCCTTTGATTACATTTTTCTTGGAAGAGTCCATAGATATCCTTTTTTAGTGATAACATGCCCCATGAATGATACTTACTCTATCTGGCACTCCCATTTTCTATACTTTTCATAAATATTCTCCCTTCGCAATGTCGCCAGAACTGTATTAAAATAATCATAATGTTCCACCTTTCTCTTGGAGTATATTAGAATATCATCAATAATGACTATGACTAATTTTTTGAGGTAATCAATAAAGACTCTATTCATTAAATCTAGGAATATTTCGGGAACATTAGTACATCATAAGGGAATCACTGTGAACTCAACTATCCATAAATCATTCTAAATGAAGAATTGGGAATATATTCCTTCCACGCCATTAATTTGTGATATCTTAACCAAAGGCCCACCTTAGAGAAATAACTAGCTCTACGAATCTGATCAAACAAGTCATATATCCCAGATGGGGATACATATTCTTTATTTTTTTTATTAAGCTCACAATAATCAATGGAGAGGGTCATTGATTTATCCTTCTTCTTGAAAAATAGGAATGGAACACCCCATTCTTAAGCACTTAGGCATATAAAACCCTTCTATAGATTCTCCAGAAAATTTTTCTTTAGCTCTTCTAGTTCCACAATGGCTATTCTATAAGGTTTCTATAATCTAAATAGAGACATAGGAATATGTTCAATAAAGTACTCAACCTATCGATCAGGGGGAATACCAAACAATTCTTTAAGGAATACATCAGTGTAATTTCTCATTGCTGGGAATATATTCAAGAATTATATTCTTTGTTTTCACAATCATTTGAGTAGAAAACATTTATTATAAGTGATTAATATCCCAACAAAATACAATTCTTCTAACAGATATTAATCATCCTCATTACAAATTTAAAAAATTGGATTCCACTTTAGGATATGAAGAGTGATCTCCCTTCCCCAAAAGTTGATGATTACATTATATAAAGACAGGAAATCCATGAAAAAGATAACATAGAACTCTGCTAAAGGAAGTATGAAGATATTTTTTGAGTTATTCATTCAAGAAAAGTTAACTAGGGAGGAGTTATAGACATTGGATGCCATAATTGTCCCATTTTTAGTTCTCACATATAATTCAACCTCCAAATTTTGAGGCTGTATTTGAATAGTTCAATAAAACATAAAAGATATTAAAGAATGTGTTGAACTAGAATCAAATAGTTCATTCACAATTCTTGAATGAAAAAATTGCATACCTATATCTACATTTTTTTCTGGATCTACCTAAGTTGTAGTGATAAAATAATCCATTCTTTACTTACAAGGAATTTTTTGTTGATTTCATTTGTCAACCCTTGGCATAGAAATTTTTTTCACATAGTTCCAATGATTTTTATTGTTGTAACACGACACTACATGCTGGGCATTGATCTAAACATTACTTTTTTCTTCCACATTAGTTGGATTCTTCATATCCCTCCAGCGGTTCATATAAAAATGTCCCATTCTTTCTCATTTGATGAAATTTCTAGTTCCATTTAGATTGTTCTCATAATGGTTCTTCTAAAGATTTTTAAATGTGGGATGTTCAATATTCTTTCTATTATGGGATTTATTTTTCAAGACACCAATATTAGACTCTATTTTCTGTTTTTTTTTATCAGGACGATGAGACCTTTGAGACTCTCTAATATCAATTTTATCCTTGAGGTCACAATAGACAGTCTCCTCATAACTTTTGAAGTCATGAATTGCCAATGCATTTCGTAGGCAGGACTTCAGTCCACTAAAGAATAAATCCACCTTCATTTTTATGTTCATGAACATTTTTGATGTGTAACTTGAAAGACTTGTGATGTTTGATTCATACACCCCGATGGAGTCATTTTCCTTCTTCTTAAGTCTAAGGAACTCTATTTCCATTTTGAGACGGAGGGTTTGTGGGAAATAATTATCGAAAAACATTTTCATCAATTCCTCCCAATAAATGGAATAAATTACTTTATAGGAATATTTATTATTGATCATTTCCAACCACTGATCATCTTCCCCATTAAAATTATTGACCTTCAACATGAATATCTTATCTTCTAAGAACTGGGGGATAGAGAATCTCATTTCAAGGGAGTTAGTCCACTATTCTATGAAGAGAGGATCAGATGATGCACTAAACTTGGGTGGCCTTCCCACATAAAGGATTCGACTTAACCATTATCTTTACATGAAGGGAAATTGAATTCCACATGATACAAGTAATTATTCATAACCTGACCTAGCTCAGCTAGTACCGTTTTGATATTAGATAACCGGTTCCCATCATATTAGGCATATCAACAGGAAAATCATCCCATTTCATAACACATTGATTTTTGCATCATTTTTTTCTATTTACCTCCATTATATAATAAAAAACATATATTTAGAGGTCTTGAATACATGGCTATTAATAATAAAAATTAAACATTAAACATAAAAGGATAAAATCATAATGTAAAAGTGTATCCTAACTTTTTATTACCTTGGTTTCAATGTAGGTTATCCTTGATCTGTTACTTAACAAATATTCTTATGGACTAATTTTTTATTCCCTTAATTATCGTTCATATAATTCTTATGAATTTACGAAATAATGTCCCCCTAGAGTGTCAAACCCCGACTGTAGTAAGGACCATTTTTGTGCACATTTTCTTTCTCAAGTCTTTATCAAAGTAGTTTTTTTTATTTTTTACTTCTAGGTACATTTGTTCCAGAGAAAAATCCACTTTTTTGTACCTAAAAAGGAATGTATTTGACTGATAAACCACTTAATCTATAGTTACATAAATTTAAAGATGTTTTTTTATACTTACACTAATACCAATAGTTCTTACTAATTCACTCTATTCGTAATCTCCAAAATAACTACCCCTCCCTATGATACCAACTATAGAGACCCTAGATGTTTACCCATACAATTTCATAATTTGAAGCATAGTAAAGCATTATATTACAAGCCATGGATTATAAAGTATACTGTCATAGAAGACAGGGTACATAAAACGTAAAACATGGAACTAAATTTTACATTTAGTTATTTACTCTTTATAAAGGGTCCCTGACTTCCATTGTGATCATATGTCATCAGATGATAACCTTTGGATAACATGAACTAATCGATGATCTAAAAATATAGTAAGGGAATAATGATAAATATAATACTTTAGCACATGGGTTAGAATGAAGGACATAATGATATAAAAATTCCCGGAAAAATATGGAATCATGGAAGAAAAACATGGGATTATATAAATATGGATTCATACTAATATGGAAGCTACATAAACTATGACATTAATATGATTCAAGGATCATTTCATGTACAAGAGCAGTAGTCAAGGTTAACTACCATTATGATTGCATGTGGTAGCACGAGTCTAGGCTAACCGCCAAGACCATCGCACGTAATATCTCATGAGACTCAACATTAACCATGGAATTAGAGATCTATCTAGGCGAACCCATGATAATATGTTCATGAATATTCTTTCAACATATATAATAATACTTAAATCAATCATACATAAACATAAGGGTACCCTTGAAAAGAAATGGGTATCATAATCATGTCATAAAGCATAATAATTGGGTGTATCAAAAAAGTGTCCATAAAAGAATGGAATAAAAAACATGAAATTCATAAGGGAAAATAATAGTATATAATGGTAAGTGATGTGAAATATAAGTGACAATATTTTCGAATATTATTTATGAAAATTTATCATTAAAACATTTTACTCCAGTTTTAAGGAAAATACTAAAGAGCATTTAAAATATAAAATGATATAATATTTTATATAATTAAAGAAGAGAACGAAGAGGGGTTTAATAATAAAAATGCTAATTTTTAAAACCAGTGGTATATTAAAACATATGATAGAGTTCACTTGAAATTTAGTAATAATTCAGAAGTTTTCTTAAAACGAGTTTTCTTATCGAGAAGTATTGAGGAGGGAATAATGTAAATACATGAATATAAATAAAAAAGAATGATTAATGGATATTGATACATATACTTGGAGAATATAAAATTCATTTAGAATATGTACATAAAACTAAAATATAACATAACTTTGGTAGAAAGAAACATAGGGTAACCTGAAGGAATAATGTAGGTTAGGGTAGAACCCCTTACCTTAAGTCTAAGGGTGTTCTACCTTTAATCATAATGTACAAGATAACCATATTAAATTCACCAATTAATATTTCAAGAGCCTGTTATTCATGTAGTATATTTATCATAACCTTATTAAGTTCATTCATGACCTTTTTATGGGTTAAGAGGTTTAATTTCATTATTTGGGAGCATTTGTTCCTTGGTTTTCATGATTAGTCTACTTATATAAAATTATGTATAAATATGTAGGAGGATAGTGGTTTTATAGAATTTAATTTGTATGTTATTAGGGAATATCTAGAATATTTCATAGTTATAAAATTAATTTGGTTATTTTGGGGTGACGATGAATCATTATATAAAACGTTAATGTTAACCATTTTGGTTAATTGGTTATTCTTCATCAAATCGAACACATTTTTCTTTATAAATTAATATCATGTGTCTTAAAAATAAAAAACAATAAATTATACATACTACATATATTATAGTTTTTCTCAATGATCAATATGGATTCATTAGTATAATTTAAGATGGTAATAGAAATTTAAAACTCATCATCGTTGAATATGATAAATTAACACATCTCAGATGGTGTTATCTTTTCTGGAATAAATGTAGGGGAAGGGATATAGGATGATTAATTGTCTCATTATCATAAAAAAATTTCAGTAAATATATGGTACTATATTTATCATAACATTGTGATGAAAGTAGATTAGGATATAAAAATTTATGAAAGGAACATGAAAAACAATAAATGAAAAGAAAAGAGGAATTTAACTATTGAATATAACTTCTTTTAGAACCTCTTTGTGGGAGATGATTTGGTATTTTGTAGATACCAAGGGTTACATGATTTGGGAGAGGGTATTAGGGAGAGATTTGGAAAAAATTTGGACTAGGCACAAGGTTTTAGAGGTATGAATAGAAGAGGGGTGAGGTTCGTTTTTATAGTATAGTAGAGGAGGGTTTTCTCAATATTTTTTTCATTATTTTTTTTTTTAATAAATGAATTATTTTAGATTCTTGTGAAAATAATATGAAAATATGCATGTGAGTTCAAACCCCAGGTTCATACATAATCCATGGAATTATAAAGAGTGAATTTAACATATAATGTATATAAACAACAAATTACTGTATTTTAGTATTCACCAAAAATTCAATTATTTTATAATTATACCAAAATTTCACTCTAAAAAATTTTCAATGCGTATAATTAAAAAATGGAGTCCATTTTATGAAAATTATTTTCTTAATATGTAAAATTTAATTTTTAATTAAAATCACAATATATTTCAAAAATTCATATTTTAAAATTAAAACTACATTTTTGAAACTTAGAAAAATTAATAAAGGTATCTTAAAATTATAATATAATCATAAGTCCTTGAAATACAAATTTATGAAAACATATTTTGAAAATAAATTTTCATTTAAATTATTAAATTAATCATTAAATTATAATTAAATATACATAAATCATAAAAATACTAACACTATGATATAGTTAAATCATATCGTTTATTATATATTGGATAAATTTTATTTACACTATTATTGGTAAAGTTAATTATTCACATGGATGATTTACTATTCATAAAGGTCATATTACAATTCATAAGGATGACATTACTATTCATAAGGTTCAGTTTCTATTCCCCCAAAATTTAGTTTTACATATCAGTTTCCAAACATTTTATTGATCTCAACCATGTATGCTGGATTTTAAAATTTTAAATCAGATAAGTGAAAATATTATCATCAATGGTTACATAGTACTTAGTAGTTAATTTTTTGTTAATTCATGTGATTATAATATATGACATTGTTATAATAATGGAATTTCCATTGATTAAACTTAAGGACATCATAAGTAAACTGTAAAATACCCTAGGAGACAAGATATGCAATAATCCCCTCATAAAAAATCACATGAGATTGGGGATTGCGGTTACTTATGAGTTTACTTCTGAGTTGACGATTCCACTTAGTGGCCCAGATATTAAAAGGGTTAAAGATGCTATTGGATCTTTAATATCATGGTCATCTAATCTAATAAAGAAACATGAGGTACATCTTTAACAAATTTTTTCATATAAAAAACATGTAACAATTGATGATTAAAGGTCTTAAGAGAGGTATTATATTACATATGGATAATGAGGCAGAGAAACAAAAGGTCAAATCCATAAAATCTTGTTAATTGGAGAGGAAAACAAAATGACATTCCGATATTACATTCTCCCATCCAGTTCGAGAGAAATATTTATTATCATTACAACTTTATGAAGAGGCCAAATTTAATGATAAAACTATGTCTTACAATGAATATAAATAATACATATGTGGATTTTCCTTTGAAAACATTGTTGCTTACAAGACTCTAACAATTATTCTCATGCATGAATGGTTGGGAATCTTAGTTGTGAGTATATATAGAAGGTAAATCTTTATTACACATCTTTCTAAATAGTTATCCAAATGTGTTTATTAATGTTAATAACTATTAATATTTTGTGTAGGAATTTATATTACAACTATATAAAGGGAATATCATGCAAAGATTTATTTGGAATCATTAATCCATGTATCATTTCTATGTTAAAAATTATTTTCAATGAAGAAGAAATTAAGAAGAAGAAAAGAAGAGTTACACAAAATGTTTAACAAAAAATCCTCACACAATCGAATCTTTTTAATACTATAATTGAAGGGTAAAACTCTATGCTCTAATCACATAAAATATATTTTTAATTTTCTCATAGAATGATGTTTTTTCTATTTTGGTTGCACTGGATATTGATAGAAATCAACATAGACACATATGATATATGTTTTGGTTTCAATGCATGGATTTCAAACCAATTTACCATACATTATGCGTATTGTTAATATATAAAAAACAAAAATCAATATTTTATAGAAAAATTGAATTATTTGTGTGTTCTATGTTTTAATGAGAATTTTTTTATGACAGGGAAATCGGTAAATATAGGCCAGCTCGTGGCATGAAGGTAGTGTCTGAAAAGATAAAACATATTGATTACTATATATGGAAACGAAGTAAGGTATATATATAGATATTTAACTATCAAAACATTTCAAATACAATTTACTTATTTTGTTCATTGTTTCTACTGTGTTTGAAACAATATAATGAAATTTATTATGGATATTATGTTTCAAAATTTATTTGATAAATCTAAAAGTATGAAAATACCAACATCACCCAACATGTTATTTATGAAGGAAATTACAATTTCATTAACTATATTTCATAATCATTTGTTTTTCTATATTTTATTAGTACTAACATGATTTCTGACAACATAGTTACTCAAAAGAAATCAACTTTTTATATATGAGTGGAAACTGTACATTTATTCAGGAAGTATGCCAACAATAAATATAGGTTATTATTTACTACATTGTGATATAGTTCAATTTATGACCTTTTAAAGATAAATGGGGTGTGAATTATTAGTTAAGAAATGATTATATATTATTTTTCATCTCTCTCTCAAGCATAAGAGTAATGGAGGAAATAACTTTGTTTAGAATAACTGACCTACAAACAATAAAATTATTGGGAAAACATGGAGGTGGAGGGGGAGGTAGAGGCTAAGGTGGAGGTAGAGGTGCAGGTGAAGGTGGAGGTAGAGTCAAAGTCGTGGACCGATGTGGATGAGGAGGGAGAGGCAAAAACCATGGTGGAGACAGTGGGGGAGGAGGACCAGAAGCGCTGTCTTTAAAAAAAATTGGAAAATAAAGTATAATAAGGATCATACCCTAATTTTGTTTGAGAATAATTTTTTTAATGTGAACACAACACATTTCACTTATGATAAGAGCCATTATGTGTCTTTCCATTTTAAATTCCATTTTAGTAAAATACACACAAGGAATACTCAAAACAGAGAAAAAACATTATTTTTGTTTTTCTACTTTAGGATAATGAATCATACATCATTTTTGATATATAGAGATCTGAAACACCTCAATCTGATGCACAGTGTGACCAGTGTGACTACAAGTTTCTGTTATCAGTTTAAAATTGGCATTTTAAAACAAACATTATCACTCACTAAAAACCAAGAAACCATGAAAATATTTTCTTGATAATTTGGGAAAATTATTATTAATTCATTTCTGACATGTATTAATATGTCTCATGTCAAACCCACACACAGTTCCACCTGTATGGCTTAATGTGCATGTTTCTAGTTTAAAATTTCATTTTAGTAAAAAGAAAAAGTGTTATACTGAACATCAGGAAAACATATTCCAACTAATATGATACATTAAAAAATGATCCATGAGTCATTTGGTATGTGTATCATTCACATGTGCCTTAATATGATGCACAATGTGACTGGTATTACATCAAATGCATCTTTTTTATTCAAAATTGACATTATTTTGGTGAAAAAAATATGACTTACTCAAAACTGTGAAAACACATTTATATTGTTTTCTTACTTTAGGAAAATGATCCATATGTCATTTATGATGTATAGGGATCATCCTCACCTCTATCTGACGCATGTTGTGACTGATATGACTCCAACTATCTATTATCTGTTTAAAATGATCATTTTAATAAAAAAACTTATCACTCACTGAAAACTGTGAAGACGCACTCATATTGACTAAATAAATTTGGATAGTGATTCATAATTCATTTTTTATGTGTATTAATTAGTATCATTTCAATCCCACACACGATGAAACCTATAGGGCTCAAAGTGCTAGTTTCCAGTTTAAAATGATATTTTTGTATAAAACACATGTGGCGTACTCAAAATTGAGGAATCATATTATAATTGTTTTTATGCATTTGAAAAATGATCCATGAGTCATTTTGGACGTGTATAATTTTTTTCGCCTCAATCAAGCACATAGTGTGACCCATATGACTCCAAGTGAATCTTTTTTAAACAAAAATGGCATTAATTTTAGTAAAAGAATAGACATTCTCAAAAGATAGAAAATTAATTCGGATTGTTCTTTTACAATAGGAAAATTGTCTATGCATTATTTTTTATGTTTAGGGATCATCTTCACCCCAATCTTATTTACAATGTGACTTCTATGACTCCCAGTGTCTATTATTAGTTTAAAATAGTCATTTTAATACAAAAATCATCACTCATTGAAAATGGAGGAAATGCACACACATTTCCTTGATAATTTAGTAAAATGATTCATAAATATTTTGAGATGTGTATGAATATTTCTCATTTAAAACCAACACATGATGCCACCTATATGACATAAAGTTTGTGATTCCAGTTTAAAATGAAATTTTAGTAATAAACCCATGTGGAATACTCATAACAAATGAAACACTACACAATTGTTTTCAATACATTAGTAAAATGATCCATGAGTCATTTGGGACTTGTATCATTATCCATTGCCTCAATATGTCACACGGTGTGACCAATTAAACTCTATGTGCGTCTTTTTTATTTAGAGTTGACAATCATTTTAGAAAAAAAACTACTTACATAATTAAAACTATGAAAACAATTTATTATTGTATTTTTAGATAAGGACAGTGATACATAAGTCATTTTTTTACATGATGGGATACTCTTAACCTTCATCTGATACACGGTGTGACCGAAATGACTTCATGTTCCCATTATTAGTATAAAATTGATACTTTAATACAAAACATTTTCACTCACTGAAAACTGAGAAAATGAGTTCAAAATGACATGATAATTTGAGAAAATAATTCATAATTCACTTGTGATGTGTATGAATCATTCTCATGTCAAACTCACAAATGTTTCCACAGTAAAATGACATTTTAGTAAAAAAATACATGTGGTGTATTCAAAATTGAGGGATCTCATGCCAACATTTTTGATAATTTTGTGTAATGTTCCATGATTCATTTGGGACATGTATCATTCATTCGTGCCTCAATCCAATGCGCAGGATGACCGGTAAGACTTCAAGGGGGTCTTTTTTATTCAAAATTGGAATTAATTTTAGTGAAAAAAACTTCTGACATACTAAAAAATAAACAAATACAGTCAGATTGTTTTGGTAATTTAGGAAAATAATATATACGTCATTTTTGACATGTAAGGATTAAATTAACCTCAATATGATGCATAGTATGATTGGTGTTACTCCATGTGTCTGTTATAAGTTAAATTGACATTTAATATAAAACATTATCCCTCAATGAAAATCAATAAAACATATTCAGATTTTCTTGACAATTTGGTAAAATGATTCAAAATTCATTTGTGATGTGTATGTATCTGTCAAATGTAAAAACCACAAATTATGAAACATATATGGATCCAAGTGTGTGTTTCCATTTTAAAATGGAATTTTAGTAAAATATACACGTGGCATACTCAAAACTGAGGAAACACGTTTCAATTATTTTCATACATTTGGAAAATTATACATGAGTCATTTGGGAAATTTATAATTCATCTAATCTTTTATTTGAATACACGATATACCCGATATTAATCCATGTTGTCTATTTTATTCAATATTAACATTAATTTAACTGAAAAAACATCTAACATACTCAAAACCAAGAAAAATAATTTGTATTGTTTTGGTAATTTAGTAAACTTATTCAAACATCATTTTTGATGTGTAGGGATAAACCTCACCTCAATCTGACGCACAGTCTAACCTGTATGACTCCAAGTGTCTGTTGTGAGTTTAAAATTTACATTTAATATAAAAAAATTTCACTCATTGGACACAGATAAAACACACTTGGATTGTCTTGGGAATTTGAAAAAATGAGTGATAATTCATTGTTTATGTGTACGAATCAGTCACATGTTATACCCAAAGATGATGCTACCTATATTGCTCAATGTGCATTTTTCATGTTTAGAATGACATTTTAGTAAAAAAATACATGTGGTGTACTCAAAACTAATGAAACACATTCCAATTATTTTGATACGTTAGGAAAATGATCCATGACTAATTTGGGATGTGTATCATTATTCCTCTCTTGGGTATGATTCATAGTGTGACTGGTATGACTCCAAGTTCATCTTTTTTTATTAAAAATTTAAAATAATTTTAGGGAAAAACAATTTAGATACTCAAAATTGAGAAAATTCATCTTGATTATTTTGTTTTTTTTTTGGGAAAATGGTTCATACCATATTTATGACAAGTAGGGATTAGGTGAACCATAATCCAAAGCATGGGGTGACTGGTATGACTCTGTTTGTGTCTTTTAATTCAAAAATGGATTATATTTTAATAAAAAAACATACATGCTCATAACTGAGGAAACACATTCCTATTATTTTTTATACTTTTGTAAAATTATACATAATTAATTTGTGATTTGTAGAAATTAGTCACACCACAATTAGACTCATGGTGTGACCATTATGAGTCTATATGAACCTTTTTATTTGATAATTGCATTAATTTTAAAAAAAACCACTAATATTCTCTATAATAGTGTTATATTTTTTCTTTTATTTGTGTTAAAAATTTCCTTTCATTTTAATTCTATTTTTGATTGTTATTTTGGTAATTTTGTATGTTGTTTCTACTGATGCACAATGTTGTTGTATCACATTTCACCTATTTCTAGTGATATAGTGTGATGCAGCATTACACTATAGATTTAACCATTAGTACCACTACTAAATGTGCTAATAAAGGACACTAATATTGTTGCTTATACAACCCCTAATAAATTATATCTTTATTAGTACATTACAAACCAATAATAAATCATACTTTTATTAAAAAAATGAAAGAGCAGATAAATAATACAATTATCAGTGCAAATAAAAGCACTGATAAATCATAATTTTATCATGTCTTTTAAAAGAACTGATAAAATACACCACTTATCAGTGCTTTTTATAGCACTGAAAATTGGGGTCATTTATCATTGTTTTAAAAGTAGTGATAAAAGAATGATTTATCATCTATTTTATCTGAACTGATAAATATACCCTTTATCAGTTCTATTTTAGAACTGATACATGCCATGGACTTTCAACTACTCTAAGGTAGTCTTCACTTTTCTAGAACTCATAAAGTTTGATTATAGTATTATAAATTGCGTGTTTTCTAATAGTGACTATTTTAATGTGGGTTCTTAATGAAAAAGAAAATATGTAAGAAAATAAATCACTTCAAGTATGATTCAATAATATAATTTTATTCACTATTAATAAGGTTTATTTTACTAATATTTCTGATTTCATTGTAGGTGGATGTGATTTGGAGAGCACATGAGGTAATTAATGAAAAATGGGCCAAACATTGGGAGACCCGGGCACACATGTGGAATTAAATTTTTAATGTCGATAAAATATAAATTCAATATTTCTGAAACATGGTGGACCAAGGAAAAACTATTTGGGGTACATTTATATAGAAAAACAGGGATCCCAATTCATCTATTTGGACTCCCAAAATAGGCTCACAATGGGAAGAAATTCTGGGCAGGTCACAGTGGACCACCCTTTTGTATTTAGGATATAATTCGGGTCTTGGACCTAAAATTGGGCTGATTCCCCCTCAATTTGATAGATAAGTCTATGTAACACCTCCATATAAACATTTAATACATTTTTAGTCACTTTATCCAGTCATCCATATGGATAAATTAGTGATAAAAAGTCTATCATGAATAGTGACCTTGTCCCTTAGCAACCTGCCTTATTTTGTGTAAATTGTGTTTTCTATGCCCATAAAAACACCCTTCACCTTAATTATATTATGTTATTAGACCTTAGTGTAGTATTGGATCTATTGGAAGGGTCTTATTTATATCTATGGATTCATATCTTTCCATGAAGTTCAAAACACTTTATGATCACTAGGGGAGGAACGCGAAGAAAATATCCCGCTTCATGTTTATTTTATTTGGAATTACCATTCAAATTCTAGGTTTGTATGTTGTTGTTTTTTCATAATAATCTCTTATTTTTTTATGATTTATGTAATTTTATGTCATGTTTAAACTTTTATTATCATATTTGGGATATCCATTCATGTGATGTTTCCCATACTATTCATAACTTCTTATTCCCCCTTTCAATTGTAGTGTCTATATGGCCTACATTGGTAAATTTTATTTACATAAAACCATCATGGGAATATACAATTATTTCATGGTATCACATAGAAATAATATAAAACCCTATACTAAATGTAGAATTCTTCCTGTGTTTCCTTAGTGATTTTTGGTTATCATGTCACACACAAATCACCATATCATCAGCAATAACTGTGGAATCATTTTATGTTTCTGACTGAAACCTAGGAGGAATATTGTTATAAACTCATTAACATTGTGGTTTTAGGTGTTAAAAATCAAGGAAAAATATCAATATCCATTATAATTAAGTTATGAAGGATAAACATCATGTGATTTCCCCTAGTTGATCACGCCTAATCAAATTTGTTGATTTCAATATTTATATCTCATTCCTTTATGTGTTGTATTCATAAATAAAAAAACCATATTTTATAAAATCTCATTACTTTTTTATTTTCATAGTAAAAAACTTATTTAAAAATCAATTTTCTATGTATCCAATGAGATATGACATAGTGTTCCTACTATACTACAAAAATTCTATAAAAACATCTAATTTAACATTCTGGACAACACAATCAAATTTTGGCACCATTTTTGGGGATCCAAGATCGTTTTTTCACTCTTAATTATTTATTATCTATTATTGTCTTACTTTTTTAAATATTTCTCCCTCTTCAAATCATTTTTTTGTTTTTTTATTCTTCTCTATCTGTTTTCTTCTCCTCTATTCTCTCTCTCTCTCTCTCTAATACTGTAAAATAAAATTGTATTTTATTTTATCTATTCATCAGTATAAATTTTGTCGTATCCACATTCCATCATAAAAATAAGGAAAAAAACATCACAACTTATTTTCATGACCTAATCAGGGAAATGCACCTTTTTAAAATAGACCTCAAAATTAAAAATACTCATCACCCGCAAATTAGGTCATATAAAAATGGAAAATTAGGTAACATTGAGTAACCCATTTTAGTTCCTCACTAATCCCTAAACCAATCTAAAATTGAACCAAATAAAACCCCATAAAACATGGCTTCCAAAAACCATACCTTAAAAGATCTAACCACCTCAGATGTGGAGTACCATCATGCATACACCCAATAAAGTGAGGAAGCTACCAATATTAAGATGATATCAGTCCCCATCCACCTACTTTATAAATTACATGTTCATCCTTGAGAGTACCCTCAAAATAATCTCATGAAGTTTAACATAGTGTGCTTCTATGTGAAACCCTAAAATGTGACTGAGGACCTCATAATGTTTAGGGAATTCCCTTTATCCATTGATGGTGTAGCCCCAGACTGTCTATAATATCTGCCTACCATAATTGGGGGATGGAATGACCATAAACAAATGTTTCTAGCGATTTTTCTCCCAACTACTCGAAGTACATCAATTCAAAAATAAATATATGGAATAATGATATACCCTTCAACAATATTGGGTGATATTAAAAAAGTGTTCATGTTCCCCCCACCACCAAATTAGTGTCGAATGAAACAAGATTGATGTGCATAAACATTACATTAATTTTATGTAATACTTAATAAATTAAACAACTTGATTCCCAAAGGCCATTTTAGTTTAGTCCCTTTGGAATATTAGAACACATTCGTCTAATTTGGTGGAAGATCTTGAATATACCCTATAAGGATCTTCCCATTATTTTTCTTACATAAACACTTTCCTTATATCCTAGGGAAAAGAAAAAAATTGAAAAGGGTAAACTCATATGCTCAATAAGGTTGACCAAGAAAAATATCAAATATAACCTAAACATAAGAATGTAAAAACCAGAACATAACATTTGAAAGTCGTACCACATATAAAATATACCATAATCTTGTGCCATGAAATAAGTTTTGCAGTTCATAAGGCATAAATCATAATGGAACATGATCCAAGAGAAAATAATATTGAAATAAAACTTGAATTTTGGAAAACACCTAAGCATAGAAAATAATTTTCGTATTACCCAAATCTCATTTCCAAGACCATCATAGTGGACAAAGACCTTTATTGAACTGAGTTCACTTCTCATTCAATCAATGTATTAATAAATCTAGTTTACATTCCGTTACATCCAATTATTACTGAACTGAGATTATTTCCTATTCATGCCTTCTCTATATCGTGTTGTATAAATCAGTAAAACAATAATTGGATGGAGATATTGGTCCTACCCATCTCATAATGAAATTATTTTTACATTTTCAACAAAAACATAAATCATTCATCATAACATAATACACATAAAAATAGATTTCATAAATATAATTACATCGTAAAAAATAAAATGATATCAATAATATGGATTGTGTACTTGAAAGATAACCCTATTAAATAATTCCATCTTAGAAGTAAATTAATTTTGATAGAACACATGAAATTTTTTTGTGAGTAGAATATCCTTCTTTTTCAAAAATGTTTTTTCCTTAAAGCTCCACACGATTTTAAAATAATAGAATTTAATTGAAAAAACCCTTTATAACATCTAAGGTAATCTTTATAGAAATAAGGCATCATCAAAATGTAAAAATATTTTCAAGTCATATAAGTTAAAAGAAAATATTCTTCTCGTACGTTTTTCAGAATGTCAAAAATTACCTCTTATTAAATATGAAACTAGTTTCCTTTCATATAACTTAATAAAAAATTTACAATGGGTAAAATATGCATTAAAAAATTTTATAATGATAGAATGAATATTTTTTAATACATATCTTGGAAACATTGACATGGATGATAAATATAACAAAGTAAATACTTATGTATAAACAATCTAGGATAATAATGAGGTTGTAAAATTATCACATAACATAGGCCTGATATCATTTGTTTGTGTCTGAACCTATTATAAAATTATTGAAATAATTTTATTGACATATTCCTATATTTATGATATCATATATGATCATATTAACACTCATTTAAAAATTTATCATTATTAAACCTCTTTTGGGTGTTAACAGTTTCATTTGTTTATGAATGTTTTATTGAATAAGTTCTAGTTATCCATCTTAGGTCATTGTTATATCATTTCAAAATGATATTAATGTAATATATGTCATATTCATTCATTGTATACATTTATATAATCACACATTAATGGATATCATGTTGAATTTATCACATCATTTTCTGTTGATGGTTAGTCGTATGTACGAACGAGCAACGATATCATTCCCCTATTTTTGAAATTATTTGGAAGTGGATGGTATATAATTTTTCCGAGAATATATATCATGTTATAAACATCACATATATTTATTATTTATTTAATTATACCCATCTATGTAATGTTGTGGTGGAACACATATTATACCATGGCGTGGATGTGGTAAGTCGTATGAACGCACATGTAGTGATTTCGTTTTTCGTAGGATGGATAAGAGGTGGAATATGGTTATGCAGTAATAATAAAATAATCTTATCATATCAATGATACTATATTTTTTAATTTGGAATTTATAAAACTCATGAATAGTATGTAGAAGATGAAATAAGTTTCAAATAATCAGAAGTTGTGATTTCCACTTCTTCGACGAGCTCCCAATGGATCTCCCCGAAAATGCACTATAGTTGGTGTTTTGAGAAGAGAAGGGCATGTAAAATATTAATAAGGAATTTGAGAATGGATATTGGAAGGGTATATTAAAGAATTAAGGGTCAATGCGTATTGAAGTTGTGATATAGGATGTTCCCATTTATAATTGAGGTTAGGGGCACAATTGGAATCTCAAAAAAAATACAATTCAATAAACACCGATCTAACAACCAAAAAAAATTACATATTCTCAAATATTATATGATATATGGTTGTAATATAATAAACCAAGTAAATTTATACAAGTTTTTTTGCGAATTTAATCCTTATCTTTATAATTAACACATAGTTAATCTATTTAACTTTCAACTAAGGTAACAAATATTTCAATTTTAAAATATTAAAATATTTACTTACTTTATTTCAATTTGACCATAAATGAATAAATTAGGTAATTTTCCACCATATAAAAATTATTATATATTTTAATAAAAGGTTTTATGAATTTTAAATAATCTAATAATAAATTTTTTTGATAAACATTCAATAGTGTCAATTTTGACACTATTGAATTTATTCAATTTTAAAAATATAAATATAAGATTTTATTCTCAAAGAAAATATTATATTACACCCAAAATGGGTAAAGGACGTCTATAAATTTAATTTTATATATTAATTATCCAAAATTATATTTATTTTAATATTTTTAATAGCATATATTTGTTATCTCCATTAATAGAATAATTACAACATCAATTATGTTTAGTTATTTAATATAATTATTTTTTAAAGAAAAATTAAAAGTTAAATATAATGTAAAATATAAATCATCTATATGTAATAATTATTATTATAATTTAATATATCTTCTGTAAAATCCAAAATGAAAAATTTTATATTTATTAAAACATAAATGTGACAACTTGAACATCACTTTAAATAAACTTTAACAAGTGTCATAATCATTTCTATAAGGCTCAAAATGGAAGAAATTGAAAATTGGATGATTATAATCAATATATACTACACCACTAATATTTTTTCATGTTTTTTTGTCCTTTTTTAGTTATTAATGTTTTAATAAAACTCATTTTATTGATTTTTTATCAATTAAAAAAATTATTCATCATTAAGGTATAATTCTTTAAGGTAATTATTTATTTCCTAAAAATTACAAATAAATTACCATGAAAAATAAAAAAAATTATAGATTTAAAGTATATATTTATAGTAAAATATATATTTTTCATAGTCTTATACTAAAAATAATATAGTTATTAAAGTTTGAACAAGTCATATTTAACTTTTCATTAAATAAAAATTATTAAATGTCTTAATCTAATCCATGTGACTTTCAAAGGATACCATTTCGACCAAATAATTATTTAAGTTGAAAACAACCCATCCATTGATATCATTAATAGTATTATGGTAATTTTATAATATTATTTCTACATTTAATTACTTTATCTACCATTTTACCATATTAATAAAAAAAATTGAAGTTACTACTCGTAATGAAAAAAATAAAATAACTCTATTTAAATAACTTGGACCCAATGATAAGAATAATGGAATCAATATTTCAGTATTAAAAACACAAAATATTAATTAATTAATTTAAATTAAATCATTTTTCCATTATAAGAAAACATGTTTTTAAAAGTTAAAACTTTGTGAAAGATTGAAATGTTTTTACATTTGAGTAAAATGTAAAATACATTCCAATGTCCTATATGATATTAAATGAAAAAAATATAATCTATATATATTTTAATACCATTAAATAATATAAATTAACCATATAAATTATTTTAACGAAAATTGATTTTTTCAATTAAAATTTAATATATTTTACTATTCATAAATCTGTGAAGCTTAACAGAAAAATATCAAAAATTCATCAACAGTTAATTTTTATACCCCAATTCCAATGCAGATGTTTATTTTGTCAAATATAAAATAAAACTATTTATCAAAATTCATTTAAAATAGATGTGTCATCAAAAGTTAATTTTTATAAATTTGATTGAATATAAATTAATTATATATTACATTAATAAAATCCATCAATATTGATTTTATTATTTTACAAACTAACTTATTGGAATTTAAATAGTCATTCAAAAAAATAGTTGCAATTATTTATATATTATTTTATTTTCATTTATAATTAATTTCTCACCAAATAATTAATTATATAATCATGTTTAAAGAATATTTTCACAATTCATTTATATATTCTTCATACCTTCCATTATAATGGATTAGTTATAAGGTAACATAATTATATTTAGTTTTTTTATTAAACTCTGTCTTGTGTGAAATGAACTCTGTCAAAAGAATGTGAAATTGTGTGTAAAATAAGCCAATAATAATATTGCATGTACTATAAGTTAATATAGTGTTGTGTGTAGAGTATGGTTGTCTTAGTGTGGCTTAAAACACATGTTATCAAAAAAAATTAAAAAAATATACATAAATAAATAAACAAAGAAAATAAATTAAAATACATATCACAAATATCTCAAGGTGTTACATTCTACCCCACTTAATATAAACTTCTACCTCAAAATTTTTCTATGTTATAAAATTATTGATACATTAAAGGTAATTTTATATAAACAGATATTAAAAATATGAAGACTAAAAATTCCTTTTAAAAGGAATGTGAAAAACATAATGGTTACCCAGAGTCACTCATAACTGGGTTTCCACATACGAGAATGTAGGTAGAATGTGAAAAAATGGATATGGATGTAAAATAAAACCATCAGGTTTTGATGGAGGTTGATAGAGAACAAGGTTAAGATAATGTAAAGAATCTAATATCTGTAATTCTATGATGATTTAATGGGCTATTTGATTCATCATTAAATAATGTATAAGGGTAACATTTTTTATGATCTTTTACCTAGATTTGATGAATGTGAATAAATACTAATTGATTATGTATAATCACATCCATTCAATATTCCATGATCAATTTCCACACCATAGATTATTCCAAGAAATTAATTTTAATTTTTCATTCCCAAAGCATTAGAAAATCATGAGATCAATAAATAGGATGATAGGTCATTCCATCTATATAATAAAAGGTTATCACACGTTATCAAATATGTATAAGTCCACCTATGGTTAGATAATACTTTCTTCTAATTAACATCATCTGAAGATTAACATAAACATTCCGTATATTGATAACCTTACAACCCTTTTGAATGTTTAAAATCTAAAATTTAGAAAGAGGTTCACTAACTCGGCTTCATATTTATCCCTCAAATATCATAAGGAATATCTTGTTGGTCACATTCCAAATAAGTGAATTCATTCATCCTTTATTTTTTTTTAATGATAATAAATTGAATTATCGTAGAAAATTATTTAAAATATGAATTATTTCAAAAATTAACTTTTTTATACAACATTAATATCGATGATTCTATATTCTCTATCCAAGATATCATAAATCACTTTTTTATCATATCAGTCCTAATTTCACTAGTACTATCGAATAACTCTTAATTTCATTATCCCAACATTATGAACATATTAAGGATTATCCTTCAATATTTTTTTTCAAAAACAAATCTGAATCACTTTTCATGGTTACCAGTACCACTCAATAAATACTTTTAAATACATATATAAAAACCATAATAGACCAATAGATATTTCATTATTTCATAATACAATTAATGTTTTTAGAACATTATTCTAGAATCTCATTTCTTAAACACCCAATCATTCCACCGCTTCATTGTCATAATATACATCTTCAATAGTGATCTCAAGTAATTTTACTTTTTATTTGGCCTTAAAAGGATTATTACATTAATAATCATTTATAACCCTTGGATTAGCCCATTGGATGACATAGTTCCCCATTTCCTTGAACATGTAGCATTGAAGTGAGGGAGGAGTATTCTGTGTAGTCTTTTCGTTATTAAAAATGTTAGCTATCTTTTTCATATTACCTCAAAACTCAACTACAAATGATCTCCTTTTCCACACATAAAACATTTTGTAGTCCCCTTAAAACAATCTACCCCATGCCCTTTCCACACTTTGAGAAAAAGTAAACACTCATTTCTTTTCACGATTGTTTTACGATTTTCCCTTAAACTTCATATTCTATTTATTTTCAAAACCATTGGATTGATATGTCACCCCAACTACAATTTCTACCTTGATAGAACCACTCCCAATCTCTCCATAGATATTAAAGTATCATATGGTTGATGGAATTTGAAAAGTTGGTTTTAATCCACTGGATAACCTATCAACTTTACATTCATGTTGGATGATGATTTCTGAAGCGTACATCACAAGTCTTATATAATTTGCCACATATAAGATAAAGGATTAATCATCCTTTTTCTTAAGCTCAAGTAACTCCTTTCCCATCTTCATATGATGTATATAAATAGAGTACTTGTTGATAAATATGTTCTTTAGCTCATCCCATTCCAATAACTCAATTGCATCTTGCTACCTAATATTCTTGATTTGAGTCCACCACAATTCCACTTCACCATATAAATGATAAATTGATAATATTACATTTTCATGTTTCGAACAATTAATGATAAAAAATATATTTTCTATGTTATTGATCCATTGTTCAACAATAAGTGGATCATAAGACCCACTAAATTAAGGTGGATGTTTCCTCATTAAGAACTCAACATAATTGTGTTCCCTTATCAGCTATTTTGGAAGTCCATAATGATTCATTGATTGTGTATGTATAACGAAATGGTGTTTCATTACATCTCCCATAACATTTGTTTATTTAGGATGACAATTATTTTATTTCACATTGCATTCATCATTAACACTAATATTTTGATTTCCATTCATTGTCTAAAACCCAAAATAAATAATGTGAGATGAAAAAATCAAACTAGGAAAATAACATAATCAAGGAGAAGTACATTCAATATCTAACATCTCATGTTTAATAATAGTTTAACCCTAATTATTACCTAAATTAAAGGATTATAAACTTCACTTTTACTTTCCTATAGGGACATCCTAAACATATCCTTAGAAATATTTATTGGGATATCACTAATGATTTATCATCATAGTTTCCAATGTTTTATTAAACCTTAACTCTGATACAAACCCTAACAACCCATGTTTTACCTACATGAATATTACATTCCTTTTACAGAATACATAAAACATTACATAACTAGATACCCAAAGAACATATTAGTCTAGTTCCTTTGAAAAAATGGAACACATTATTCTAATTTGGTGAATGATCATAAAAATATCCAATTAATATATTAAGTTTGGATTTCCAACCTAAAACCTTTCCTTATATCATTGGGAAAAGAAATCACTTGAAAATGGTGAGCTAAAATTCTCAGTAAGGGTAAACAAGGAAAATGTCAAACATAACCTACAAATGATAATCTAAAAACATGAAAATAATGTTTTTAAATCCTACCATGTATAACATATATCATAATCTTGAGTCCTGAAATAAATCATTGTAATTCATAAGGCATAAATCATAATGTTACATGATCCATGAAAAAATTTCCTTGTAATAAAACATATAATTGTGGAAAACACGTAAGCATAGTAAAAAATTTCATTATTAGCCAAGTCTCATAGTCAAGAACATCGTAGTGGGAAATGTCCTTTACTAAACCAAATTTACTCCCCATTCCAGCCCTTTATTACATAACCGTGTTTATATAACATTTTATCCATGTATTAATAAACCAATATAATTTCTTATTACAGACCTATTTATATAATGAGATATAAATCATTACCCAATGAATTGTATAGATATATAGACTCAACCTATATCATAATGAAATAATTCATAATTATAAAAAAATATTAATCATTCATCAACATATAATATAATGAATTAAATGGGTTTCATAAACACAATTTCATCATTACATAATCAATGTATGAAAATAGATTTCATAAATAGCATTACGTCATCAACATAATCAAATCATATGAATAATAGAGATTGTATACCTAAAACATAACCCTTTTAAATAATTCCATCTTAAGTGGAAAAATAATTTTGATAGAACAATTGTAATTAATTCTTCAATAAAATAACATTTTTTTCTCAAAAAACATTTTCTTTTCTTAAAATGTTGTGAAATATTAAAAGAAAAAATGTTCTATGAAAATACCCTTAAAATAATATAAGGGAATATTCATGTAAATAAGGCATTTTGAAAATATAAAAACTTATTCATCTCGTATACGTTCAAATAAAAAAATATTATTGTACTTTTGTTAGAAATTCAAAAAGTACCTCATATAAGAAATAACAAAACATTCCTTTCATACCGTTTAATAAAAATTCACCAATGTGTAAATTAACTATTAACAATTTTTAAGGATAGAAAGGATATTTTGGAATTAATATTTAGGAAACATAAAAATGGATGATAAATATATCCATGTAAATACTTACGTATAATCAATCTCAAATAATAATGACATTTCAAAATTATCCCTTAACTTAGCTCTAATAGCATTTGTATGTATCTAAAACTCCTATAAAATAATAAAAATAATTTAATAGAATTATTCTAGAACCATATTTATATTTATGATATAATAGGTGATCATATTAACACCCTTTTAATAATATATAATTATTACACTTCTTTCAGGTGTTAACTGCTACATTTTCTTATGCATGTTTGGTGGAATATGTTCTAGTTTCCATATTAGGGCATAGTTATATCATTAAAAGAAAATTAGAGTAATATATAGAATATTAATTTATTATTTTCATTTATATAATCATTCATTAATGGATATCATGATGAATGTGTCGTATCACATTGTAGTGATAGTAGGTCATACATACACACAACCGACAATATTATTCCCATAATTGTTAATTGGTATGGAATTGGATGGAATATAATTTGTTATAGAATCCAAATAATGTCATAAAAATAACATAAAGATATTATTACCATAATTATACCCATCCATTAAATGTGGTGGTTAAAAATAGATTACACAATGGTATAGAGACGGTAAGTCATATATACACGGTGATTTTGTTGTTCGTAAGATGGATAAATGCTGGAATACTGTTATTATATAATAATAATAACATCTCATAATATATTAGATACTAGATTTATTACTTTTTAATTAATAAAACATGCAAAGAGGAAGTAGAATAATAAAGAAATTTTAAAGAATCAGTAGAGGATATTTCCTCTTCTTCGACGAGCTCCCTCTAGATCTCCACTTAAATTCAATATAGTTGGTCTTATGAGAAGACCAGAAACTATAGAATTTAAATATGGAATTTTATAAGGGATACGGTTAGGGAATATCTGATCTTGATGGCTCAAATTTACGTTAATTTAGAAGGGAGGATGTGCCCTTTTACAATTGTGGTGAGGGGCACACTTGTAATCTCTAAAAATAAGAACTTATAATAAAATAAAATCCCATCCAAAAAACTCCAAAATGAAATATTTTTAAATATAATATGAGATAAGGTTTGAATATATTCAAAAAAATAAATTTTATACAAGCTTATCTATTAATTTTAACCTTATCCTTTTAATTAACCCTTGGTTATTCTAACAAATTTTTAACTAAGGTAATAAATATTTCAATATTTAAATGGTGGAATATTTACATATTTTATGTCAATTATACCATAAATGAATATATTAGATAAATATAATCCATATAATAGTTATTTTATATTATTTAAAAATAATAATGATTTTTAAATAATTTAGTAATACATTATTTTTATAAACAATCAATAGTGTAAATTTTGATACTATAAAATTTATTGATTTTTAAATAAATCAAGATATGATTTTTAAACAAATCAAGATATGATTTTATCCTTGAACTGACCATTATTATATCCCTAAGGGGAAAATTTTACATATTAAATTAATATAATATATTAATTAATCATATTTAAGTTTATTTTAATATGTTTAATAGTATTTATTTGTTATCTCCACTAATAAATAATTATAACATCAATTTTGTGTAATTATTTAATATACTTATTTGTTGAATAAAAATTTAAAATAAAATTATATAATGAATATATATACTATATATTTCCGAATAATACTTATAGTTGAATATATATTCAAAAAAATCCTATATTAAAAAAATGTTATATTTATTTAAACCTGAATGTGACAACTTGAACATTAGTTTAAATAAAATATTACAAGTGTCATAATATTTTCCATATGGCTCAAAATGGTCAATAAACCAACCCTTGGATGATTATTGATGATATATACTATACCAATAATATTTGGTCAAGTGTTTTGGTTTTTAATTGTTGTTATAATTTTAATAAAAATCTTTTTATTGATTTTTCATTAATGAAATAATTTTTGCATCATCAATGTTTAAGCCTTTAAGGTAATTATTTATTTCAAAAAAACAATAAAATTAATTACCAAGATAAAAAAAATATTTCAAAACATTATTTATATTATAATTTTCCTTCTATATATCCATATATTAACAATAATATAGTTATTAAAATTTGAGAAACATATGTTTAACATTTCTTTAAATTTCATATATTAAATGTCCTAATCAAATAAATGTGTCCTAAAAAGTGTACCATTTTGTCCCAATGATGAATTAGGTCAAATAAAACTCATCTAATGATATTAGTAAAAGTATTAAGATAATTTTATAGTATTATTTATACCGTTAAATAATATAGTTACAATTTAGTGTATCAATAAAAATTACTGAAGGTACTATTCATAATGCCCAAAAGTAAAATAAAGCTACATAAATGGTTTGAAAAATAATTATTACAATTATTGGATCCATTTTTCAAAATTTTAAACACATAAGTTTCATTAATTAGTTTAAAATTAATCTTGTTTTTAGAATGCCAAAATAGATTTTAATAAGTTAAAACATTGTAAAAGATTGAAACGTTTTTACATCTGAATTAAATGTAAAATAAATGTTAATTATCTAATTGATATTAACAAATAAAATTAAAATTTATTTATTATTTAAAACCGTTCGACAATATAATTGTTCAATATAAATTATTTTGATGAAAAAAGTTGTTCTCAATTTAAATTTAGAATATTTTAACTATTCCTCAAAACATGAAACTTATCAAAAAAATATCCAAAATTAAAAAAAAAGTAAATTTTTATACCCCACATACAAATAAGAAGTTTATTTTGTAAAATAGTTTATAATAATGTGTTAAAATAATTATTAAAAATTTATGTTCCATCAAAACGTAAAAATTCCTCATTTTTTGAATAATACATCTTTTATTAACAAAATTTAATTTTTACTTATACCATTTCAAGAGATAATATAATATGAATTTTAAAAATTATATTGAATATATATTAAATATATTTATCATTAATAAATCAATAAAATATGATTTCATTCATTTATAAACTCACTTATTTTCAGTTACATTGTCTTTCAGAAAAACATTTTCATTTATTTAAAAATGTTTTTATTTTCATTTATAAATAATTTCTCCCTAATTAATTAATTATATAATCATGTGTAAATAATATGTTCAAAATTTAGTAAATATTTTTCATACCCTCCATTATAATGGCTAGTTTTTAGGGTAAAATAAAAATATTTTTTTGTTTGCATAAACTTGGTCTTGTCTGAAATGAACTCTATCAAAATAACCTGAAATTATGTGTAATAAAAGCCAAGAATAGTGTTGAATATACCGCATGCTAATCCGGTGTTTCATGTAGTTAAAGGATCTATTTGTGTAGCATACAACACAAGACATCAATGAGTTTAAATAAATCACATAAATAAAATAATATATCTCATAAAAATCTCGGGTGTCAAAAGTGAAAATTTTATAATTAAATAAATCTACAAGGGAACTATCCCCATGGATAATGTTATGATATATGTTTTATCTAGTTGTTCCCTTGTCTAAAAAACTCATGTCTTTAATTATAACATAATAGCCAATATGGATAAAAATTCACAACAATTAAAGTATAAAAGAAATTGAACCAACTTGAGGAGCTCATGAGGAAAGTCATTCATCTCTAGAAAGAGGATAGATAATATACATTATGAGATGCATAACCTTATAATGAAATTATATAAATCCCAAGGTAATTTACACTCTCCTCTTGTTCTGTTAAATTGTGGTAATTTTTCTGATAACACTCATTTTTATGACTAGTGCCCACAACATCAAGATTAATTTGAGTCATGTCCAGTAGTATTCCATGGTCATACATTACAATAAGAAACTCCTTTCAAGAAGTAACCATTCAGGAAAAATCCAACTATCTGGTGGAAAGCACAACCACAATACCGATAAGAAGGAAACTCAAGCTACCCTATTCATACTTGGTATCAACCAGGACCTGGAATGCACCCTTCTTATCCTTCACCTTCTCAGAACAGTCATCCTCCCCGTAAATCTGAACAAATCCTTGAGGGCATGGTGATGAAAAATGGAAACCCAAATCCTCTATTTCCAACAGACCACACACTCAGCTATTCAAGATCTACAAACTCAATTGGGACAATTAAAAAACACCATCATTGTGATAATGATGCAAGGTTCTAGAAAAATAAAATCCCAACTAATTTAAATTCCAAAAGACAAAGGAAATGTATGTTAAATCACACTTCATTGTGGTAAAGATGTTTATTATTGAAATTATTCAACACAAAACTTATGTCCCTAACTTGAAAACTCACATTCTCCACCCTGAATGGATTATAATAAAGAAAAACCAAATAAAAAGGGTAAATAAATTATCATTGAGGATTCCCCTGAACAATCTATTCATATTACTTTCCCTCAATGAGATTTAAAATCTATAAAACAGTTTGATAATGATATTTATAAATAAATAATGGACACATTTAAAAAGATACAAGTTAACATTCCTGTATTGGATGTAGTTAAAAATAATTCCCCACTACACAAAATTTCATAAAGAACATTGCAACCATAGGCAGTGAATAAAGAGTAATGAGAGATTCAACATTGGTAGGAAGGTCTTGATCTTGATACATCCAGTGATTCCAACCAAATTCAATAGTCCAGGAACATTCTTGATACATTTCACCACAAGGGATGTAATATTTTCATATGTATTTCTAGATTTAATGGCTTTATTTATTATAACGCCTCACTATGTGTATACTTCTATGCATGTTGCATAGATTCAACCAATAGGCATCATCGTGAATCTATCCAATTGGAGAACAGAACAAACATCTGTAGTGATCTATGACATCCTCATTTCGGTGAAGAATCTCATATTCCATAAAGACTTATACATTCTTGAGATTTAATATACCCAAACCCCTGGAAATTATCCTTTTATACAAGGAAGGTCATTCAATAAAACATTAATGATGATCATAAACATTATCAACGGTACACATTCCATGGAGTTCGGTTAAGAAAGGTTATGTTTTAATATCCTTGATGGTATGAAACACCCCATTAATGAGCACTCCACTCTTCTTGCCTATTTTATATATGTGATCATTAAAGACGCACACACACATAAAATTATCACCCCAACTCATACTCTATTTTATTTTTCTCTTATTCACCCATAGATGATTTGAGAGTTGATAATTGTTTTTGAGTGTTGTGTGGGTTTCAAAATGTGAAACTATTGTGCTGTAATTGAATATTATGTTCATTATATGGTACCCATAAAAATAAATGATTCTAAAAATCTCATTTATGTTCATTCTATTTACATACATAATAAAAATGATAATAAAGTCAATTTCATAGAACTCAATCCCCCTAAATCACCCCAACCCAATCTGAACAACCCGTGATTTTGGTATTAAAATAAATTCCATATAATTTAATATATGAATATCTTGAGTGTATAGAAAAATTTCCCATCATTATTTCCAATACCCTCTCTCCATAGAAGAAATAAAAATGTCTAAGCCTTTCGAGAGACTGTAAAAATGTGATAGTATGGACTTGGGATGATATTAAAGGGATTATCCCATCTATTTGTTTGTACCATACAATCTTATATGAAGAGTCCAAACCCATAAGGCAATATCAATTTTGGTTAAATCCCACTTTCTTTGAGGTGATAAAATTATATCTTAGTAAATTACATGATGTTGGGATCATCATTCCTATATCTAATGGTTAATGGGTTAGCCCAATTAATGATGTGCCTAAAAACTGAAATAATGGTTGTGTCAAATGAATGGAATGAATTGGTTCCAACACATGTGAAAATAAATTGGTGATTCAGTATTGACTACCATATATTGAATCAAGGCACATGAAAGGGAAACTTCCAATACCCATCATTAACAAAATAATAAAATTATTGGATATTAAGTCCCATTATTGTTTACTTGATACCTATTTGGGTTATATTAAAATCCATATTGCACCCATGGATCAAGAAAACAAAACATTTAACTATCCATTTGGGTCATTTTCATACATACTAATCTATTTTGGTCTATATAAACCTCCTCTTTTTTTAGTGATGTGTTTTTTGTATTTTTTCTAAGTACCATCAGATTTTAATGGTTGGGTTTATAGACTATTTCCTATTTTATGGATCTTACTTTGATGAATAATGGAAAAACCTTGGTTCTTTCCTCCACCATTTTATTGAAAATTATCTCATATTAAATTATGAAAAATTTCATTTAATGGTTGAGTGGGGGATAGTTCTAAGGATTCTATTTAAAATTTGGTAATTCAGGTGGATAAATCAAAAATTGAATTAATTTCATTCATCTTAAGCAATTATTTGTTCGTGTGTTGGGATTTTTATTGGTTAATTATTGTTTTTACTACATATTCATTAATGAATTTTGAAGGATCAGACTTCCCTTGTCCCAATTATTTAAAAAGATTCTAATTTTTGGTTGATAAATTTTTTTTGGATGATTTAAATTAACTAAAAATTGTTCTTACATCACCTCCCATCATCCAACCATAATGGTGGGATCTCCCCTTAGTACATATACATGAAACCTCTAACTTTGTAGTTTGGGAAGTTTTATCCAAATGAGTTGAGAAGGCTTATCATCTCATTGCATGTGCCTCACAAACCCTTTACCATGCACAGGAAAACTACACAACCTTTGTAGAAGTACTCCTTTATATTTTATTTTCATTGGAAAATTATGTTCTCATATTATTGGGACAAAATGATTGGGTTTTATGGTCCTGTTATCATTTGTTTATCCCAAAGAAACCCAAGATATGACCTTCCTCATTAAGTGGATTTTTATTCTTTAGGAGCATGACCTTGAGATTAGAGATAATGAATGAGTGGAAAATTTAGTAGTTGAACACATTAGTGGGATTTACCCACCATTGGACCACCATGTTGACTCATACTCCCCACTACAAATTTCATTCCTCATGATAGCATTTGTGATTTTTTGGACCGTACCCCCTGAAATGTGGACTTTGTGTATTTTCTAGCAGCACCTCGGGTCCCCAAAGATTTCATCACATCATAGTCCATGAGACTTAATCATGATTCATGATGGTACATTTTTTATGACCAATATTTGGGGAGAATTTCTAGTAATCAAATTTTTTATTGGTGGTTCCCTAACCATGAGTTCACCTCTATTTTTATCTTCTACAACTCTTTGTCTAATGGGATTCAAATTTTCTCTCAATGTACAACTCAAAAGGTCCATGACTAAGGACTTTATTTTTCAATAATGACTTGATATTCCCATTTATTTTTTATGTCACGTAATCTATGTTAATTCACATGGAATATCTCTAAGTGGAATGAAATACACTAGAAACATATGTCATTTTTTCAAATATTTGATGCATGGGGAATTGATTTAATGGTGCCTTTTTGGAATTCAATTTGATATTTGTACATTATACTAGGGGTTGAATCTGTATCTAAATTTCTGGAAGAATAGGATACCAAGACCAATGACTCACAAGTGGGTGTTGATGTTGTGAGGTCCAAGATATTTAGTTGGTTTGGTTTTCCAAGATTCATAATCTATCAAGGGGGTTTAAATTCTTTTCAAACAAAACATGAAATAATTGCTCAATAAGTATGGGGTTTTCATATATTCTCCACTACATATTACCCCCAAACTAACAGGAAAAAAAATCAGGAATCATAAAGTTATAAAAATATATTAAAAAATGGTACAACCAAATAAGAAATATTGGATTTTATGTCTGGATGATGAAAATTGAGCATGCTAAACAGTTTTTAAGACCCCAATTAAAATCTATCCATATAGAATTTGTTTTGGAAAGGATTTTACCCTCCCATTGGAAGTAGAAAACATGAATATTTGGGTATTGAACAATGTAATATAAATCTCATAGATGTAGGTGAGAATAAGAAGATTGATTGTCAGGAGTTGGATGAAATTAGGTGTCATGAATATGATAAATCATGGATCCATACAGAGAATACAAAGGCTATCCATGTCGAGATGATTCATAAGTGGAAGTTTCATATTGTTTAGAAGGTTTTCATAAGAAATTATTGGATAAATATTCACCCATGTAAGCTTCTTTCCAGATGAGTCGGCACTTAAACTATTACTAATGCTTACCCTTTTGTGAAATATAGGTATTTCATGAGAAAAGATATCGTAGTTTTATTGTCAATGGGATGTTACTTGAACACATTAACCAGGATATTCTAAAGAATACGGTAGAGTAAATCCACCTTCATGAAGTAACATTCCAGTGAAATCTAATAGGTGTTATCCTTCCTTCCGACATTCTCTTTTATTATAGTGAGAAGACTATACACTCTAAGTGTGGAGAGGTGGCTAAATTCCTTGGTTCATTTGTATTTTCATCATCTTTATTCTTTCTTTTCCTTTTTTATAACAGAATATTATTTTTACCTTTCCAAACATTATTGAGTTCATTAGGATTTTAATCCTATTTCTTCTCTTTTTTAGTTGTGGAATAGTATTTTTAACATTTACCCATTCTTCTCTTTTTTCTGGTAGAATATTATTTCTACCTCCCCTCCATATCATATGCTCACCAGATCCGGGAAATTACTGAAATTATCTATTGAAATTCAATATTCCATGTTGTTTTGAAAAATAATGAATACTTTTCTTAGTTACGGAATGTGAATTTTTCAGAAATTTAACATCTGGGAGTGATTTTTAGAAAAATTGTTGTTTTTAAATGATATGAAGGGTTGTATATCTATGAAACCTATGAGATTAATGGTACCCATTTGGTGGGTACTTTATGGGGAAATTTTCTCACTTAATATCTCCACAGATATTTTTACCAAACCATTATGTGTGAATATTTCTTACATAAGTAAAGGTAAATATAAGTTAGGTAAAAATTTTATCAGCATTCTGAAATTAATTTTCCAGACATTTATTCCATATCCAATAGTTTTATTATTGTTCCAGATTTACCAATGCATGTGTACCTATTATCCTACTATTATACACCCTCTAAAAAATAAAGAAAAATAATAATAATTAATAATTAATAAAGATATTGATGAAATGTAAAAAATGGGGCTATCTAGGTTAGGAGCTCCTGGTTTCACTCCTAGGAATTCTTAAATTAGTGGTTTTGGAAATTTGATTGCAAAAAATTTAGGGAAGGTTTAGTGAAAAGGATTATGTAAGCATAAATATTATAAAATAACATTTATTTACTAAATATAATGTGGAAATGATGACATGAAATAGTTCTCACAAACACATGAAGTGTAACAATTAAGAAAAGTTTACTTTTTATTTTCATTCATAGATTGGTTTTATTCATCTCTTTGAATTTTGTTCTGTAATTTATGAGACATCTTTATTCACAGTCATTAAGAATAACTCCTTAGTGTGGTTTATGAATTGATCACATTGCCTTAATGAACTAAAATTTCAGTAAATGTTAAATATTCATGAATTTGAGAATATTTAGGTGAATAATTGTTTTTAAATTGACTATTTTCCTATGAGTGAAAATGTTTAGGAGTGGAATTGTGATTGCATACCAATTGACTATTCGTTTTCACCCTCAAACCACTATTTTAAAATTGTTTTGTACTGAAAATACCAAATATAATAAAAAACTAAAATTCAAGTTTAATTCAAAAATATAATTTTACTTTCTATTAAAAATGTAAAATTAACTTGTTTTTATGATTTCATTATATATTGAGGTGATTTCGAGATCACATAATGAAATTCAAGTAAAGTGATCCAACCTATGTGAGATATCGAGAACACATATGGACATCAATTTTTAATATGGATAACCCATTCATCTAACTAGGGTGAAACATTGTAGATGGTTGAAAAAATTTGTGGGATACTTTTATCTAGAATAACATATAGCCCAATTCATCAATTTGGTTGAACATAACAGGCCCATAGTGTGATGAAATTCTAAGTAGGCGTGACTGGACAACCCTTCTCTATTTGGGAAATAACTCGGGCCTCGGACCTCAAATTGGGATGATTCTACCTCCATCAGACATATAACTATATTCCCCCCATAGAATTTGAATATATTTTCACATGTTTTGTTCAGTCAACTATCCAGATAAATAATTTAGTAAATGTTTTCCATTAATAGTGTCCTAGTCCCTTTCGAATTGGAATTATTTTATGGAAATTGTGATTAATAAGACCATAAACACACCCCTAACACTCATTATTTGATGTTTCTTGACCAGTGAGTAGGAATGGAGATCTTTGGATTGTATTATTCACATATATGTCTTCCCCTCCCATGGAGTTCTAAACTCTTTCTGATCCCCCTGGGAGGAACATGATGCAAATCCCAAACATCATGTTTGTATTATTTTAAATCGCCTTTTCAATTATAGGTTTGTATTTTGTTTTTTCATCATCTTCTATTAATTTATTTACTTAGTTTTGTATTGGTATGTTATTATAATACTCATATGATCATGTTTGGGGTATCGATTCATGTTATGTTTCAAACATCGTTCACAACCAATTATTCCCCTCTTTAATTGAAATGTTTGTGTGGTTCATATGGTAAATTGAGTTTACATAATCATCACCATGTCAATTTACATTTAATTCATGGTATCACTCCAAAATAACATCAACCCCTAGTCAACCTGTTGATTTCTTCCCATGTTTCCTTGGTGAGTTTTTGTAATGAAGTATGACACAAATCATCATGTCATCTATGGTATCCAGTAAATCATTTGGTGTTTTTGACTAAACCCTAGGAGATATCCAAGTATAAACTATGTAAAATTTTAGTCTAGGTGTTACAAAGTATATATTTAAAAATCTATACCCATTATCTTTAAGGGATGAAGGATGGGGATCATGAGATTTTCCATGGTTGATCTCACTTAATCTAATCTATTAATTTCCATTTTGTTTTATCTCTTTTCTTTTATCTATTGGATTATAAAATAAAAAAACCTAACTTGTATAAAACCCCTTTCCCCTTTTATTTTCATTATCAAAAAACATATTTTTAAAATAATGATCTAAGGCTTCTTCGATAGATGACCTAGGGTTTCTAATATACTATAGAAATTATAGTAAAACTAAACATCTAATTTAATGCACTTGACAATGGGATCAGGTGATTACCCTGGACAAAAAATTGGGTGTGTGGTGATATATAATACACCAATTCAAGTACTTCCACCTTGTGTTAGTGAGATATAATTTTTTATGGGATATATTAATCCTATAGGTGATGGGGTTCAATATGACAACCCTGATCTTTTATTACACAATTAAACATAATTTATTACATAAAATTCATTCGATAAAACATAGAAGATCTAGAGGTATAGTGTCTTTGTGGATAGGATCATTACATATAAACATAAAACAAGAAAAAAATCATTATTTAAAACTTTTTTTACATTAATATTGCATTCCCTTGTACTTAGCATTGCATGGGATAACCTGAGGACATGCGTAAGAAAAGGGTGATCTATAATGACATGTAAGGGAATAAACATGGAATAAAATGAGGAATAAAATACATGTTATACAATATATATATCAATGGATAACAAGAGAAACATGAACATAATTCCATGATAAAGCATGATAATCATAACTTGGATATGTGGCAACAACACTTAACATGGAATTAGCATGATCCATGGATTGTTGCACATGAAGCATGAGTAAACACTCATTGCACATGAAGAACGAGTAAAACCTCATTGCACTTGAATTATCATGAGTCAACCCCGATTTCACAGGACATATCATGATACTATACTTTCCCAATGCATTGGAGTGCTATCAGGGTGTACCCTTCTTAAAAAAAATTTTAATGCATAAGTGTGACACATGGATCATATAACATGGAATCAATCAACATGATAAGTTATTCCACGATTAAGTAATGTTGAATAAATAAATTAAAGTCCCATTAAATAGTTTTATGTTTATAATGGTGAATACCCTGGATAGATACATGGGTATGTTATTCACTACACAATGATCTTTTCTTAAAAAAATGTGGTGCAATTTTGGAAGCAAAATAGCGTGACATAAGGATTCATGAAAATAGTTTATGTGAAACAAAGTGATTCTCACAATATGTAAATTAAATGGTAATTAAGGGGGTTATATGGATACATTTCCCAACAAAATTAATGGAATTTTGATCCATAATACAAAATAATTACTTGGATGTAAAAGAGGAGAGTGAAATCCCTCATGAAATTTCTTGCATGGTAACAGTTGTACATGGGTGTCATTAATGAGGGATAAAGGGGTATCCCATCATCAAAAAATCAAGAAGGAAGTATGGGGGAGGTGAAAAATCATACCCTAACATTTGTAATTGAAAAGAAAAGGTCAGAACAACTTAAAGAAAATTGGACACAAATTAGAAAAAAAGAAATCCCTTACATGGATGTCTGATGCCAAAGACTTGGGAAAGGCTTGAGATAGGATTAATGGGAGCTTTGGGAACCTTGGTAGGATTATAGAGAGTGGATGGAAGGGTTTGGTCGAAATCCATAGGCTTTTAGTGATGAATATGTGGGATCTTGGGTGGGTTTATATAGGAAAGTGGAGGGAATTCTTTATTATTTAGGTTTGGGTCCCCACACATTAAACTAATCAATACCACAAACCGGCCCTTGGTTTTTTCCCATGGTTTTCGAAAATGGGGGGTGGAAAACAATATTTTATAAGTCCAATGGCCTAACATTTTAAAATAATAGGGTTTCTTATGTGGAGGTGAGTCACACTTTTAAGGAAAACAATTTTAAAAAGAAAAATGTTTTATAAGCCTTGGAGGGTCCACTACAGATTTTAAAATAAATAAAACAAATATAAAATAACATTATTTTAATTCTAAAACACATATTTTCCGAACATAATGTTTATATTTTTTTATTACATCATAATAGGGTCATTATGATGTCATAAAACACAATATATATTTAAACAGAATTTAATTTTTACCCAAAAATTTGACTATCTCTTAAAATTATAAAAAATTCACCTTTGGATAAATTAAACGTCCTGTTTCCAAAAATAATATTAATTTTATCTAAATAATTTTATAAATATGTGAACTTTTACTTTTAAAATAAAAACTGACATTTACTGAAAATTCATGGGTTTTGAAAAAAACAGTTTTCAAACCTTAATAAAAATTAAAATTGCATTCATTAAATTATATGATCATTTATATTTAATAAAAATTAATTTAATAATAATATATTATTAAAATATTATTTAATCAAAAAAGCCATTAATTCAAAAAAAGAGATTTCGTAGTTGAATATTAAATAAAAATACTATTTGTTCTTTAAAAACTTTATACAAATAACCGTAATAAAATGAATGCACATTCATTATAAAAAATTAATATACATTGTCAGAGTGATAGGGTCTTATTATATAACTCCTTATAACACCCACATAAGACTGAAGGGTAAGGTGTGCGATGGTGATAGCCTCTTGGGGTGGCTCGGATAAAATCACTCGGGTGGTAATCTCTATTAACTTCCACTTCTCCCGTAGTCGGTTCTGCTCAAGCTTAATGTGCTCAAGCTCAACTTGGGCTTGGTCAAGATCGAATCCCAATGATCCCACCTTCTTTACAAGCTCCAAAAAATGGGCTTCGTACATGGAAAGTCTACTAGATGAGGTCATCACTTCCTTTGTCTTAGTAAATTGGATTTGTGAAAGCCTTACATTTATACTAATCATGTGATTACTGTTCAACGGCTATATTAGCATCAGTCATAATTCATAATGGTATTATAAAATCCATAAACATTAAACCAATGATTTTCACATTTTATATATCTGTAATAATACATTTAATTAGATCAAGAGGAATTTTCATTAATGAATATTTGGGTAGTTACAATCATCATCCCTTAAGAAATTTCACCCTTGAAATTTCTTTTACCCACACTAAAACAGATGTGGGTGACATTTCTACATCACTTCCTCTGATTCACATGTCGATTATTCAGACATGTGGTTTTTCCATAACACCTTGATGAGGGTCATTGTTTTATTTCGTAGAACTTTTTCTCAACGATCTAAGATCTTCATAGGATTCTCCTCGTAAGAAAAATCACTCTATAGATGTAATATCCTTGAAGAGTGTACATGTGAAGGTTCTGGTATGTACTTCCATAATAGGGATACATGAAATACATCATGTACTTTAGCCATGGTATGTGGAAGTGCTAGACGATAGGTAACAAACCCAACACGATCAGGAATCTCTAAGGGCCAATATACCTAGGACTTAACTTCCCTTTCTTTCCAAAACACATGACCTTATTCCATGGAGATATGTGTAGAAATACCATGTCTCCAACTTTAAACTCATGGTCTCATCGATGGTTATCTACATAACTCTTCGGTCGACTCTTGGCTGCCTTGATATGCTTCTGAATGGTTTTCACCCTCTCCACCATTTGTTCGACCATTTCTGGACCTAGCAGCTTATACTCATTAACTTCATCCCAACATTCTGGTGTTCTGCACCTCTTCCCATACAGGGCTTCATAAGGTGCCATTTGGATGCTCGAGTGGAAACTGTTATTGTAAGAGAATTAAACCATTGGAAGATGTGGGTCCCACCATCCTTTTAATTCCATAGAACATGCTCGAAACATTTCCTCGAGTGTCTGGATAGTCCACTAGGATTTGACATTTGTATTGGGATAATAAGGCATATTGATGTTCATATCCGTATCTAGATCATGTTAAAAACTCTTCGATAACATAGAGGTGAATCATGTATCTCGATCGGATATAATAGATAGTGGTACTCCTTGCAGCCTTACCACTTCCCAGATATATATTTGTGCTAGATGATCCAAAAAGAAATCCTCCAGAATTGCAATGAAGTGTGCAGGCTTTGTAAGAAGATCCACAACAACCCAGATTACATTTTGGCCTTTGGATGTCTTCGGAAGTCTGGTGAAAAATCCACGGTGGTGTTCTCCCATTTCCATGCTGGTATGGCCAATTGTTGCATCATCCCCTTGGACTTATGCAACTCTTCATTCACTTGGTGACACACCAGGCACTTTGATGTATACTCAGTGATCTCTTTCTTTATATTATCCCAACAATAATTCTCCTTGAGATCTCGATACATCTTTGGGTTTCCTAGGTTAATAGAGAAATTTGAACAATGCACATCATCTAAAATTTCCGTCTTCAGCTCTAGACTTAATGGAACAAATAGTCTTTTCCCAAATCACACAATTACTTCATCATTAACCTTAAAATGTGAGGAATTATCTTTTATCATAGCATCCACTCTCTTCTAAATTCCCACATCATCCTTTTGAGAATCCTTTATCCATTCCAAAATACATGGTTGAGCAATCATTGGTTAAAGGATTGATGATTCTCCCTTCATTATGAATCCCATGTCCATATTCATCAAATCTAAGAAGATTGGGTCCTTTTCAATTCTCATCAATTATAGAATTGCTGGGTCATTTCTACTTAAAGCATATGCCACCTTTTTCGCTTTCCGAGGGTGGTAATGGATTGAGCAGTCATAGTATTTGATCAGCTCTAACCATCTTCATTGGAGAATGTTCAACTCTTTTTGTGTGAATACATACTTGAGGCTTTTGTGGTACATATATATTTCAAACTTCTACCTAATAAGATAATGCGACTAAATTTTTAAAGAGAAGATCACCTCAGACAATTCCAAATCATGTGTTGGATAATTCTACTCATGAAATTTTACTTTCCTTGAAGCATAGGCATTGACTTTGTCACTTTGCATCAACACACAGCCCAGGGCCTTATTTGAAGCATCAGTGAATTCCACAAACATTTATCCACTTGTAGGTAAATTAAGCACAGGCATATTGATAAGACTCCTTTTTAACTCTTTGAATCTTTATTCATATTCATCACTCCAAGAAAACTTTACTCCCATCCGAGTTATCATAGTAAGAGGGTTGGACAATCGTTATAAATTTCTTACAAATCGTCGATAATATCCAGCTAACCCCAAGAAGCTATGGATATCTGTTACTGATGTTGGCCTCGACCATCCATCAATTGCATATGATTTTTAGGGATCCACATATATCCCATTTCTTATGATGATATAGCCCAAGAATGAGACCTCCTTGAACCAGAACTCACACTTCCTATACATTTCATAGATATTCTCCTACTGTAAGGTCTCTAGTATAGTTCTTTGATGCTCCTCATGATCTTCCTTGCTTTTGGAGTATATCATAATATCATCTTTAAAGACTACCACAAATTTTTTGAGGTAATCTCAAAAGACTATATTCATGAAGTCCATGAAGATTTATGGATAATTACTGAGTTTGGAATGAATTACTATGAATCCATAGTGCTCGTATCTTGTACAAAAAGTAGTCTTGGGGATATCTTCATTCTTCACCCTTTCTTGATAATATCATGACCACAAATCCACCTTTGAGAAGTATTGTTCTCCAAGGATCTGATCAAATAATTCATCAATTCATGGGAGAGGATACTTGTTCTATATCGTGATTCTATTATGCTAACGATAATCGATGCAATGGCGCATTGATCCATCCTTCTTCTTTACAAAGAGGACTAGTGCACCCCATGGTGAACCACTTGGGCATATAAACCATTTATCCAGATTTGGCTATAGTTTTTTATTCAGCCCCTCAAGCTCCACAACAACCATTCTATATGGAGTCTTGGATATTTTCAATGCCCCCTGTATAAGATCAATTGAGAATTCAACATATTTTCTAGGTTGAAGCCCTGAAAATTCCTCAGAAAACACTTCAACGAATTCCCTCACAATAGGCAAGTCATAAAGTATGGTTTCCTCCTTAGACACAATCATCTGGGCCAGATACATGTGCTCATAGGGCAATATCATCCACGCTTGAGATGATAGAGCTAAATAAGATTTATCTTCCTCCTTGCTCATGAACAGAATTAGGGGTTGATTCTCTACATGAAGAGTGATTGCCCTCTCACAACAATTTATGTTGGTTATATGTAAGAAAATCTAATCTATACCAATAATTGCCTCAAATTCCACTAGAGAGACTATGATGAGGTTTGTTGGGTTTTTGAATCCACCGATTATGATAGGGGAGGAGTTATATTCATGGGATGCAATGACTGCCCAATTTTCCTTACACACTGACAACTTTATGTCCATGATTTTTGGTGGTGTTTGGATTATTCTACTAAACCTTTGTGATATAAAAGAATGTGTTGAACCATAATGTTAACCCTACCTTTCACTTTTTGATTCTCATTTAACTTATTTACTTTGTCCAAAACAACATAGGTAATATAACTTTAAAACACATAAAGGGTCATCCAAGGAAAAAACGGATGACTTATAAATAAATTTTATTTCCTTAACATATGAATCCATAGGATACAATGTATTCTATTCATGATCTACTTTCTAAAATATATTCTTAGGGAAATGGTTTTTTAATTCCCTTAATAAGGGTTCATATTAAGCTTGTGAATTTACCAAAGCATATACCCGTTGTGTGCCATAACCAAGAGTGCAGCAAGGACCGTTTTCATTCACCTTTTCCCATTCGAGTATAGTTCAAATAGGTGTTTTCAGGTTTTACCCCAAGGATACATATGTACCAAAGTTGTCTCTACCTTCTCTTATCTAGATAGAGATGTATTTTTTTGATAAACCACTTACTCAATACTCACCAATACTTATGGATGTTTTTATTATACATATTCTTGTCTTTATGTCTTCACTAGAGTTTTCAAATACTCATCCAAAAATTAACTGAACCTATCCTTTGATACAAACTATGAAAACCCTGATCTTTTATTACACAATTAAGCATAATTTATTACATAATCTGGATTTGATACAACATTGTAGATCAAGAGTTATACAGTATTTGGGGCTTAGTATCATTACATAATAACATTAAACAAGAAAAACATCATCTTTATTGAAAAAATCCTTTACATGACCACTACATTCCCTCGTACTTAGCATTGCATTGGATAACCTGAGGACATGCATAAAAATGGTGAGCAATAAAGCCTATTAAGGGAATAAACATGGAATGAAATTAGAAATACAATACATGTTAGAAAATAATAATATCAGTGGAGCACAAGAGAAACATTAACACAAAGTCATGATAAAGCATGATAATTATAACATTGAAATGTGGAAACGACACTTAACATGGAATTAACATGAGCCAAGGCTCATTGTACATGGATCATGAGTAAACCCTCATTGGACATGAAGCACGAGTAAAAACTCATTGCACTTTAATTATCATGATTAAACACCCATTACACATGATGTATCATGATACTATAACTATCCAATTCATTGGATCACTATCTTGGGGCCCCCTTCTTAAACATTTCATTTAACGCATAAGTGTGACACATGGATCATAAAACATGGAATAAATCAACATCATAAGTTATTCCGTGATTAAGTAATGTGTAATAAATACATGAAAGTACCATTAAATAGTTATATGTGAATAAAGGTTAATACCCTTAATGGAGACATGGGTATGGTATTTACTACACAATGGTCTTGTCCTGAAAAAACACAGTGGAATTTCAGCAGCATAACGGCATAACATAAGGATTCATGAAAAGAGTTGATATGATAGAAAAGGGTGTCTCATAATATTTACATGAAATGGAAAGTAAGGTGGTCATATGGATACATTTCCCAAAAAAACATAATAGAATTTAGATGCATAATACAAAATAATTACTTGAATGTCAAAGAGGAAAGAGAAATCCCTCCTAAAATTTCGGCACTGTAATGGGTGTACATGGGCAGAATTAATGAGAGAAAAAGGATTCTTCCATCATCCAAAAATAAATAGTTCAGTATGGGGGATGTTCCCAATCAAACCCCAACATTTTTAATTGAAATAAAGGGTATAACAACATAAAGAAAATTGGACAAAAATGAGAAACGAAGAAATCCCGTAATTGGATGTGTAATCCCAAAGTCTTGGGAGAGGCTTGAGAGAGGATTCATGGGAGATTGGGGCACCTTGAGAGGATTCTAGAGAGATGAGGGCCTGGGTAGATCGAACTCCAAAGGATTTGAGTGAAGAGGAAGTGGGATCTTGGGTGGGTTTATATAGGAAAGGAGAGGGAATTCTTTATTATTTAGGTTTGGGTCCCCATACATTAAACTAATAAATCCCACTAACCTACCCTTCGTTTTTGCCCATGGGTTTTGCAAAAGGGGAGTGGAAAACAATATTTTATAAGTCCAATGGCCTAACTTTTTAAAATAATAGGGTTGCCTATGTGGAGGTGAGTCACACTTTTAAGGTAAACTATTTAGAAAAACAAAGTGTTTTATAAGTCTTGGAGGGTCCACTAAAGCTTTGTAAAATAAATAAAAAATATATATAATCACATTATTTTAATTCAAAATAATATATTGTCCGAAAATAATGTTAATATTTTTTTATTACATCACTATTGGGTCATTATGATGTCATAAAAGACATTATATATTTAAACAATATTTAATTTTTACCCAAAAATTCGACTATCTCCGAAAATTATGAAAAAATTAAATGTTGGATAATTTAGATGACCTGATTCAAAAAATGATATTCATTTTATATAAATAATTTTATAAATATGTTAATTTTTACTTTTATAATAAAAACTGACATTTACCGAAAATTCCTGGGTTTTTAGAAAAATAGTTTTCAAACATTATTAAAAATTACAATTGCATTCATAAAATTATATGATAATTTATATTTAATAAAAATTAATTTAATAATTATATTTTATTAAAATATTATTTAATTCAAAAATCCATTAATTCATCAAAATAAAAATCTTAGTTAAATATTAATTACAAATACTATTTGTGATTTAAAAACTATTTTCAAAGTAACAAAAATAAAATCATTGCACATTATTTATACAAAAATAATATACATTTTCATAGTGCTAGGGTATTGTTTCATAACCCCTTATAACACCTGCATTGTACTGAAGGGTAAGGTGTGTGATGGTGACAGACTCTTGGGTGGCTTGGATAACATCGCTCGGGTGGTATGCTCTATTAACTTCCACTTCCCCCGTAGTTGGTTCCGCTCAAGCTTAATGTGTTCATCCTCAGCTTGGGCTTAGTTAAGAGAAAATCCCAATGATGCCACCTTATTTCCAAGAATCGAAAAATGGGCTTCCTACGAGGCAAGACTACTGGATGAGGTTATCGATTCCTTTGTCTGGGAAAATTGTATTTGTTAAAGCCCAAAATTTATACTAATCATTTGATCACACTTCAACAGCTTATTAGCAACGGTCAAAATTCATAACGGTATTTTAAAATCCAAAAACATAAACCAATGATGTTCTCATTTTATATAACCATAAAAAGACATTTAATTAGATCAAGAGGAGTCTTTATTAATGAGTTTTTGGGTCATTACATTCGATTTCATACTGAGATGGACTGGTTGGTTCCCTTTCATGCCTATGTGGACTAATATTATTGGGGTGTATATTTTACATCACCAGAGGGTGATAGTTATAGTCAAAAGGGATATTGGGGTGTCCACATAGGTAGATTTGGTATAGATCTTCATGGGATAGAAGGAGTGACCACCAAGATTAACAACCTTTTCTTGGTTGATCAGACTGTGTGACTGAAAAAAAATTCTCTGGTGGGGGATATTTTTAAGGATTTTATCTAATGAATTCTATAGACCACCACCAAAGAGAGAGGCAGAGTTTATTATTGAGCTATTCATAGAAGCATATCCATTATATATTCCTCCATATAGGATGGAACATACTAATCTCTGGGATCTCAAGGGATAGTTAAATGATTTAGAATCCAATGGTTTTAGCAGACCCAACACTTCACATTGGGGTTCATCCAATATTTTATTCAATAAATAGGATGGGATCTTTTGGATTTGTGTAGATTACCAATGTTTAAAATAGATTTTAGTTAATAACTATAATCCATTTCCATGAATAGAAGATCTATTCGATCAGCTTCAAGGATGAGGGGGTTCTCGAATATCGAATTGAGATTGGGCTATCATCAAGTGTGGGCCAGTATTTAAGACATACCATGTATGGATTTTCAATTCTATTCCATTTATAAGAGTGCATATATTTTTCATTCTGTATTATTAATTCACATTCCATTTTTATGTCCATTATGATTTGGTTTTTCCACCTCTACCTATATTCATTTTTCATGGTTTTTTTGGACGACGTCTTATTGTATTATCATACTTGAGGGAACAATGAAAATGATCTAGAGATCATTTATAATACACTTAGAGAGAATAATTTATATGGTAAAATCTTGATGTACATCTTTTGGGTCGATGAATTTCACTTATTAGGTCATGTTACCTTGTTATCGTGGGAATTAGTTGAACCAGATAAGATGAGTTTTTTGTTACTAAGGAGGATCAAAATAATGTTTTCAATTTACATTTTTTATTGGGGATACCTGGATATTACATGAATTTTATACAGGACTTCTCATTCCATGTGGAACCTCTTACAGATCTTAATAAGAAGGGTATAATGTTATTGTAGTCTGAATCATGTGAGGAGGCCTTTCACGGGATGAAAAGAAGGCTTAAATTGGAACCAGTATTGATTTTTCTAGATCCAAGAGGCAGTTATATATAGTGTTGTGTGATTCATCAAGAATTGATCTAGGTGAGGTACTGATGTAGGAGGATCGAGTCATTATATATGGGTCTCACCAGTTGAGATGTCACAAGTGTAATTACCTGACCCGCGACCTTGAGATTATAGTAGTTATTCAAGACTTGCATCATTATAGGATTTCTCTGATGGGAGATATATTTTTGGGTTATACAATCCATAAGAGCCTAATATATATTTTACACAACATGAATTGAATCTTAGACAGTGAAGATGGATAGATTAATTTTAGTATTTTGACTTCAATCTTGCCAATGCACTTAGAAATGGCATTGTGGTACCAAATGTGATAAGTTGGAGAAATCAAGAACAAGTTGGTCAAGAAGCTAGTGATGAATGGAAGTTGGTGGACCTATTTTTTGAGAGGTATTTGAAGTTTCATGAAACTTATGAGTGTCCTTTTAATATAGACTTATCATTTACCTCTTAACCCCTTGATATGGTGAAGAGAAGGATATTCTCATACCTGAATGTTTTGGTTCTATGGGAAATTATTTTGGGTGAGGACCCACCTCTAGATTTTTCTTTTGATATAGATGACATTCCATGAATATATAGGTGTATTTGAGTTTCTATAGACATTTGAGAGGTGAAGTTTTGATAATTTCATGCATCTTTGTGGGTACTACATCCGTGTATCTACAAGATATATCATAATATGAACCATCAATATAGGTGTATTTGGATGAAACACTAGATAAAAGGATTTACCACTAGGTTTCCCAACATTCTGTGTCTGAAGTAAAAAAACCAATGGACCGCTAGATTTTTATAGCCATTGATAGTTTAGGAATGGAAATAGGATGACTTTGTGAAGCATTTTTAGGTTGGTTTACCAAGGCCTCTGTGAGGTTGATACATAGTTTAGGTAGTTTTTGATTGGCTGATGAACATAACCCACTTCCTTCTTATCTGTGATACATTTTCATTTTATGATCTAGGATGATTGTATGTGCAAGAGATTATAATCCTACATTGGGTCCCATATACTACCATTTTAGATATGGATTCTACGTTCACATCATGGTTCTGGTAGGGGATATAAACATAATTGGGTATACGGATGCTTCTCAACACTTCTTCTCACCCTTTGACAAAAGGAAAATTGGTATGGATTATATAGGTATTGGAGGAAATGATCTGAGAACACGTTCTTGATTTCTGCAGTTCCTGGTATAATTATATACCTCTTGATCATTTTTCCTAAATCAATGCATTCAAGAAATGATTCAGATGGATATTTATGAGGATTTATATGGTAAGACATGATGTTCAACAATGTTCTGGTTAGAGGCCTCGGAGGCAATGCTACAAGATCCTAGTTGTTTGCAGTTGACTTTAGAGTAAGGGTAGTTGACCAAATTTTGCATATCTACTGCTCATTCATGATTGGAATTGTATGTTGATCTATATAAATCATCTCTATAGATGGTTGGTTCGGTTGAATATCAGTTGATTTTACCTGATAAGTACTATTCCATTCATGGAGTCTTTTATATATCATAGCTTGGTCGAAACCATTCCAACCCATCCCATACATTTGATCATGATGATGTTGAGTTGGATATTGATGCTTCTTTTGAGGAGTATCCCATTTGAATCATTGATTCTAGAATGAAGGCTCTTTGAGGCTGGTCTATCCCTTATGTGTGGGTGAAATATAATCATGACCTTGTATCAAGTGATACCAGGGAGTGGGCGGCTAACGTACGTGATCAGGGGCTAGAGTTATTCTCAGAAGACGATTACCACCACTGGAAGGGATGCTCTAGGACAAGTTCTTTTAAGGGGGAAGACTGTAAGATCATGATTTTTCTTCTAGGTATGGATCCATATAATTATTTACTGATTTTATTGTAGTCATATAATGACTTATAGATGTAAAAAAAGCCATAGAATATGTAATTTTGTTCCTAGGGGGAATGATCAAGGGGATGGATCCTAGCTATATGCCAAATACAAAGTCTGTGTTTAAATACATGAAGTGTATTTAATACATGATGTGTATTTTACATCATAGATATTTTTTGAAGTGTTTAATTTTTTCTTCCATGGAGGGAAAAGAATTAGGTTTAGAAGGTGAGTAAAATTTACCAGCCAAGTAAATTCCCTAGTTGTGTTTTTTTATAAGGAAGCAGTGCCTCTTATTTTTACAAAATATCACCCCTCTCATTTCTCTCTCACATTGGATCACCACCAAAAGAGCTCCTCTATGAACCTAAACCAAGGTTTTGATCTATTTTCTATATACAGACTCATATTTGAGCATCATATGTCATGTCGGATATCCACTAGTATGATTTTTAGTCCTTAGACTATTTTATTGGTCTTCTTCCTATAGATTGTGATATTTTTATACAAGCTCTTAAACCATATTTTCATGGAATTTGTTTGTTCTCACATTTTCCTCTAATCAATGATAATATATTGAATGTTATTGGATGAGGTATCTACTAAAAGAATAATGTAGTTGGTTTATCACTTTTCCCTAAAATCCTCTCAGTTTATAAATTGTTTTCATTTTGTGCATGCTAGTGTCACCATGCATTACCCTTTAAATTTTATATGATTTAATTTAAATTGGATAGATTTAATTACAAAGTCTTATTGATACATCTTGAGGTCATTGAAAGTTTACACCTCACTGAAGACCACCCATTTAGGGTAAATTATTTATTTATTCCTTTGTGGCCAAAATTGATATTATTTTGGACTTTTTCAGGTTTGTTTGGGTATGTTCCAAAATTTAATAAATGACACATAAAATGTTATATGGAATGTATATATATACATATTGTCCTTGAATAATATAATTTAACTGATAATTTATTTCATTCCCTTAACAAATCATTTCATTCCTAATGAAATCTAATAATTAACCTATTAAATTATAATAAATTGAATTGATATTAGTTGCATTTCCTCATTTCACCTTATCATGTTTAATGAAAGGTAATATAATAAACCTATTTAATGAAGATTTTGAATGTGAATTAAATGTAATATTATTTCATATGACTTAAATAGAATGATTATAAGGTGCCTAATGATTTTATACATTTTTATCTTTATAGGAATGGTGAAACTAGAGTCGCCTATTGTTTTCCCAAGGGAATGAATTGAGAACATAGAGGGCACTATTTTTTCATTGATTTGATTTTAATTGGGGGTACCCACCATAAATGGTAGTATTTTTCTTATTACATGAATTCCTTAGTGTTGTACTGACGATTCACTTAATATCATTTCTAGATATTAGAATTCTTGGGATACACTCCTTGGATTTAACTTGATGCCTTCAGACACATGATTCCATGGATTCACCCCATTACACCTAGCCATTCCTATCCAAATATTACTATGGATGAGCTCCATGGAATATGTTATTATCCCATACATTTAATTCCATGGTAATTCCACTTGATTTACACTCTGGCCCATATAGCCAGAGTGCAAGGGTTACTACTATGAGTTGGACCAACACTTGTGGTCAAGGATTCCTTGATTATAGCTTTGAACCTCACTTATTATTATTATTATCTATTATAGTTTTATTGAAACCTATATATGTTCAATCCATATGAAAAAAATATTGAATTAATTAATTAAATTGTTATAATTTCAAACACCTGGTGAGTTTAAAGAAGCTATGATTTCTTTATTTTTAGCACAACTTTCCTTTTTTATATACATGTACGTTGTACATTTTATAATCACATATTGGATTACATAGATTTCATTGGGGGTGAAATACTAAGATTAATATCACATCCTATTAGGACCATCGTTGTTGACTGTGTAGATTAAATGACCATATGTGTGTAGAATGAGAAGAATCCCACTTAGGACACCTGACTTTCATTATTTAGGATGAGAACATGGTATTAGATGACTGGGCCGATGCTTGCAATGATGGGAAATTTTTTCCCTTTTTATTGATCTGTATATAATATAATGTATTGTATACCTTATTCCATGTATTTATGTTTTCCATTTTTTATAAGCATGACATTACTTCATATTTCATATATGGTTCAGTTTAAAACTTTTAATGATTATTTACTAATTAGATGCTTATGATTATTTCAAGTTCTATATAAATCGGTATACCACCACTATTTATTCATGTATTATCTTTATTGTTCTCCACTATATCGTGAGTGAAGAGTCTACCCACAGACATACTCTAGGATGATTCTACTGGTTTGAAGCCTCTGGAATACGGTGAGGTTCTCTTGAGGTAATGTGGATAAAAAGGTTTGGTTACACATGACTGAACCCAGTCTAGGATGTCACAATCCAAATGATTATTTTTAACCCCTTGATTCCATTTCTATATATATAAAGGAAGAAAACATAGGAAACTCACTCTCCTATAAAAGATCCAAAATTCATAATTGAAAAACAGAATATTTCCCAAGATAAATCTGGGTTGTTCAATAATGGATTGCTTAATGAGGAATTATTGAAGGGAAACATTCCCATTGGGTATCACCTTGAAGAAGAAGTGAATATATTTTTTTCTAGTAATGAATATTTTTCTAATTTATCCATAAGAAAAAAAAATATAATCATAATGGTGTCTCTAGATCAATATGGGAAGTCTACAAGAATTAATAAATTTAGGGGGATCTATATATCTATATATTATGGTAGAAAAATTTCCAATATATAGACAGTTAACTAATCCTAGTAAAAACCAACAATTAATAGCTAATGGATACATGATGATTGCGTCAAGATTCACCCACTACTATCACATAGGGAATGGCTCAAACAATGTATCCCCCAGAACAACTCAACACCATTGATCATATTCCCACTCTAATAGTGGACCTAGAAGAGAGATGTTACCTAATGAATCTTAAAGGGAATCTATATCCTAAATTGGTTGACTCCACACCTCCACCAATTATGGAATCCAGGTTTCCGAACCATTAATGGAATGATCAAACCTAAGTGTGATCTCTCGTATTTCATGTCCTAAAGAGGCCCCATGATGGACCCATGGGACCATAAAGAGTTAGAAAATCTATGTTACATTTTAGAGAATTTTGGGACTCCAACATTTTCCTATTATATTGGCTTTCCAGAAGGGTTATTTTTAGGCTATTAATACACAATTAAATAGGTAATTTAAAAAATATATATTGATAGTACATAACACAAATTTTGTTAAAATAGAAAACAATAAGTAATAAAAAATTAGACTCTCTCTAATTTTATTTCCTAATGGAAAGTCCATATAAACTCGATTAGTATACCACACCTAAATGATAAGCTATTGTAACATTGTGTACAGAGCCATCATGATGAATTATAGACACTTCTAGTCCTGTTGAAAAATTCTGGTCGATTTTAGGAGTCTAAAGATGGTTAGGAGTATGTAAGGGTTATCATTAAATGAACCAATTCGAAGTCTCATCCTACATCATAATCACAGGTGAAAAGTCATGGTAAGGTAGAGATTAACATTGTTACATTAAAACAAGAACTTGAACTTATATAATAATAGAGGAAAACTCTAAATCATTCTATTCCTACCATTGAGTGAAAACCACAAAAAATGTTCCCCATCTAATGGAAACAAAGATCAAGGATTCCTATTATATGAGGAACCTAAAACAAAACCTCTTCCTTTCAGAAATAATAGGTTTCTAGTTACTTTATCACATCCATGAAAAACAATATCAACAAGCTACTTGATCCCATGATTCCTGATGAAGTCATCCCCAATATTCATCCTCATTATTATCCTTTTTCCCTATAAGTTGGGCCAATCAATCTAAACCTACTTCATCTTCAAATACATTTTTCCTATTATTGTTGTGTCAAGAAAGGTGTAGTTGGGGAATTATATAGTGTAAATGGCACATGGGTTCATCATATTATTTGAGGAATAATTTATTAGCAATAAGTCATGTATATATGTGAATGAAAGTTCAATGACTAGATGACTTGGATGTTGGTTTATTGGACCTATAAAATTATCATTTCATTCCAATGCTTACCAATTATGATCCCAAATCCACTTGCATAATCCAGTGGGATGTTGTCGAAACCCTCCTATAGACGTGGACAAAACTAGTGTGATTAGAAGAGTGAATAGGAAGAAGATTATTATCCATCACACAAACCATCATAGAATTTTTTTTATTTCCTGAACTCATCATATAAATAATAGGCATCGTCTAAACAAATTGAATCATTATCAATTTATGGGATACTTTTCGCTTCTATTAATGGAATTCAATAGGCAGGCCTATTCAATGATGATGAATATTCATATGAACTGGAGTTCAATATTTATAACTACACAGTTGGATGTAGAGGCCGCAAAATCTGAGTAAGAAGTGGAGACTCAGTTAAGGATGAACTTTTTTCCATTTCCAAGTCCCCAGTGAATCCATATACGTGGACAAAACCCTTTGGAAATCACTTAAATGAGCCCAAACATAGTGTGAAGATACACTTAAACCCCTCAATATTCTTCCAATCCAATTTCATTGGATGATTAGATAGATGGTGTAAAATTTTCCAATCTTCAAAATGAGTGGGTTGATTATCCTATATCAAAGCATCCTTAAAATTCTACTGAATTACTATATCTATCTACTTAAATCACATCTCCCTCTATGAAACCTTCTTAAGAGTAACCCTAATTTTTGAATAGAGAAACCTCTAGTTCAAAATTATGATATCTTGAAATTGGATGGTGCTTGTAATTATTTCGAAACTATACCTCCAATCCCATGAAATATTTCATGTTATAATTATGTTTTTTCATTCAAAATAATAGTGGTAAAAATACTACCCTAGAAAGACATCATATTATTTGAATTTAATTATACTATGTCTATATAGTAACTATCATTCATTCTGATGTTAGCCCATCGAGAGAATGTTATGTCACATATGTGGAGATTAACTCCACAGGTGGAAATGCCCCCAAATAATTCTGCACCTTTTATATCAGTGAAAAACTAAGATAACCACATTCCATCATCTGAATCAAGGAAGCCTATCAATTGAAGGAAATGGAAAGTACCCCTATGATGTCTCTAAAATATCAGGATTTCAATGATTATTATACCTTCAATGATAGTAGAAAATAAAGTAAGAATCATCATTGTCATCTTACTCATAATTCCAATGAATTAACATTATCAATGACTAAGATATACTTATCATCCTTTATAAATGATATAGATTTCCTCATTCTATCAACAAGTATTGAGAAAAAAATTATTGATATTGATATCAGTGAAGATAAGGATGAACTTATAGATTCCCCTACATAATTTGAGTAAGGAATTTCTTCTACCATTAATGATCTTAGACTAGTAAAAATGGGTAAAAAAAGATCTATATCCCACATTGACTAGTGTTGACCTGCATCTATAATAGTCTGATATGTACATCCTCTTCTTAAATCATCATCATTACTTTATCAACTAGAATTATATAGAGATACCTGGGATGGATTAGGTCATTCCCAACTATCACATGGTCTTACCAAACAATCATTGAGAATTCAAGTAGTTGTCATGGAGAATGCATCCCCAATATTTTTCCATGGTAGAATCTAAAGTTGATAAAATTATAAAATACAACATTATTTGAGAGTTTTAACACCCAAAATAGATTTCTAATATCATCCCTATAAATAAAAAGAACACAAATATCTAGTTATGTATCAATTTCATGTATTTTAATCAAAACTAAATGAATGATTATTTACCAGTTTTTATTACGAAACTCTTTATTAAAAAAATAAAGGATTTTAATCCCTTTAATATATGAATAAGGACTTAGGGTATAATCATATCAATATTCCCATTGAGGATGAGGAAGAAAACTCTTTCATGTAATCCGATGGTATGTTATTCTACTAGGTGATGAACTCAAGTTTGAATAATGATAACATCACCTACCAACACCACATGCATTACATCTTCAATAATTTTTTCAAAAATATTGTAGAGTGCTACATCAACATTATCATGGTTATGTCCCAACTAGGTTGTGATCATTTTTCTGACCTCAAGATAATATTCAAAAAATTATAGGAGTTTTTATAGAAAATTAGTCATATGGATGGGTCATTCAAGAAAATGTTAGGGAAATTCGTTAGTATTAAGGTATGTTTCCATGACATTGAGTTAAAACCTGAGAAGACTTGTGTGATTATCATAATGTGCCTCCATAAAATCCTAAATAGCTAAGTGGTATTTAGGGATGCCTTTCCTAAATGTGGTCTTTCAAGGATTATCTTTCCAAAAAATGCCTCCCCTTCATGAAATTGAAAATTAAGGGGGATTCATAATAATATAATGAATCTTTCTATAATGCCTTTGAAAACCAAAAATGATATCTATTGGACCCACTGATCCTAATTTCATAAATTGAAGTGAATATTATAATCATATATATATATATCCACTATAGATCAATTTCTCTACACCCTTCTTGTATATGTAAATGTTGTGGGGAGAGAAAAAGTATATAATATCTAATAATAACAATACTAGATACTGGGAATTAATATTTTTATGTTGATAAGAACTTACTTGAACTCATTTTTTTTGTGAAACAACTAAGGAACTACTTATAGCACAATGAGGTTCACCTGATATCTCATTTTTTTACTTATAAAGTACATACTCTACTTCCCTATGCTAATTAGGAACCTAGCCTAGTGGGTGAATATCTTTCAAAAATATGACATCCAATTTATTTTGATGAATGAAATTAAAGGTAAGGAAATGTATGATTTTATCACAACATATATTTCCCCAAAAATCATGCAGGTAATTTCTAATATTCTAAAAAAAGAGGTTTTCTATTCCCATTGAAATCCCCAGACATCTAAGATGAGTTTTTTTGGAGCAACTTGAAGTATGATTGGGAAATTAATGGAAATACCAATGTTAAACTAGGTTGGACTGGGGATTGTATTTTTCTCTCCAACCAATGTGATTTAACCTTACTCATTAATTCTATATGATGGTTTCCACAATAATGATATAGAGTTCCAAGATATTATCATAGGTTTAGAACTAGCCCTATAACTATAGATCTCTAGTTTAAATTTTAAGACGGATTTAGAAGTTGTGATTTTCTTGGTCAACGGTGAATACACCCATAATAAGGATTATTTAGACACTCTATTTATCTCTGTGATGGGACTAATGCAATAATTCCCTTTCTATCCAATATTGAACCATGCCAATCTCTCATATAAAGCTCATCTAGAATCATAGACTAGTGAATCCCCAATATGGTTTGAACTAGGCCAGGATGAGATAATCCTACAAATTACACAATATAGATCATTATACCCGATCATCATTTAGGATGTGGATGAAATCAATAAGATTAGAACATCCTAAAGTCATGATGATCTGCATCCTCAAGAATATATATCATTGCTCGATGGATAATTCACATAATAGATTACCATTTTGAAAGGATCCTTCAATCGGACAGAAAAATGAATATATCTAACATTTGAAAAGAAACATTTACTTTTTTGATGGTATATATGAATTTAAATCATCTACAAATGGGGTTTTTATAGAATTATTCTCAATTTTATTAAAGGAGAGACCACATCCATCAAATAGGAACTCCATGTTAGTTCCTACAGTACTCATCAGTCTGGAACCATGCTCTCCCAACAAATTAGTATGCTTTTTTATTTTTATACAAAGATGATACAATACGTTGTGGAATTCACTAGCTAGTTTCAATCCTTCCAAATACATTCCAGTTTCATTGATCACCCCCCGATGTTTTTTCATACATATAAATACTCTTGGACATTTTTTTGTGGGGAATTATTGTCATGTGGTCATATCCCCTAACAATGGCAAGGAATTTTATATATATATACTTACTAATATAAGAAAATATTCTAAATTGGATGAGGTCATACCACTAAAGTAAGTATGGAGTAAAAATATCTTTCGATCTATAAAGACTAATTTCATCACCAGATTTTTTTTCCCTCCTAAAATATAGATTAAAAATGGAGCCAAATAATTTTATTCCATGTTGAAAATGTTTTATAGTGAACTAGAATTATAATACATGGATATAACATCATTTTAGATGAATATTCAGTAAAATTAAAAAAAACAATCCTAAGGACCGTAAAAGTTTAGTGTCTTTGGAAACGTGGAAACAAAATCTTCTATCCTGTTGAAATATCTTCAACATCTCCCATAATTATCTCCACCTTTCGTACATTTACCTAAAACCATTATTCTTAACTTGAAGAAAGGATACATAAGAAAGGGGTTATCTCAAATTCTCAGTAAGGGTAAATTAGGGAGATATGTCAGCATAATCAAAATAATAAGTGTATGAGAACAAGATCATTAAAATAGAAGATCATACCATGCATATCAAAGATCATTACATTAATCAATGAATAAATATTTTTAGTTTATAATACATTACCCATAAAGAAATAAATAACATCATTCATGAAACTGTAACAAAGGAGTGAGAAATATTATTTGTGGTGTACATATAAGAATAAAAAAATTATGTTAAGGATACCTACAAATAACTTTATAACATGTTAGGGTTGGGATATGATATGTGTACCTACTGAAAGCTTGGGATAACTACCCATGTACCCTCTTACTTTTAATATTGGGATAAAACCCATGTACCTTATTTTTAGTTGGATTGGGATACAACTTGTGTACCCTATTTATTTTATGCTTGCGCTATAACCCATGTACCTTCGTCTTTTTGGGCTTTGGATATCACACATATACCCTATTTATTTTAGGATTGGGATAAAACCCATGTACCTTCTTGTTTTTTGGATTGTTCTAAAACTTATGTACCATTTTTCTTTTTGGCTTGGAGTAAAACTCATGTACCTTATTGTTTTTGGGATTCTCCTACAAACTGTTTTCCATCATTCTTTTATTCTTGGGACACAACACTTGTTCCTTCTTATTTTAAGACATGGGCTACAAACTGTGTACACTTTGAGCTCATATATAACTTATCATAACCCAATTAATTGTAAGAAAATATAGTTCCCACCCATCTCATAATTAAAAACATAATATGTGTTCTACTAGATAATTAAAACATACAACATATCATGACCCATAAAAAGATATAGGTATTATAAACATAAAATCATAAACCATGAAATGTAATGGGTATCATTAATGTTTCATCACATCATAAACTATTAATAGAGATAGGCTTCATAATCACTTTATGAATGCATAACATGTGAAAATAAGCGGGTTTCGAAAGAATATAAATTGTTGATGTGAGACATGTGTATTAAGCATAATTCTATTAAAACATAATACACTCATGAAATAATTATGAATGGAACCTTTGGATTATATCAGCAAAGGGAATGAGTAACATCAACAGATATTATCTTAGATGGAGAAATCTAAGGAAGGATATTTTAAATACATTTTTTAATGTAAATATTATTTCTTCCTAGAAAAAAAAGCTTTCCAACCAAAATCCTTTTGAAAAACATCATCCCTAATGATATATAAAATAATCTTGAAAATATTTTGAAAAACATTTCTTTGAAAATATATCTAATTTTTTTTCTTAAATATAAAAATTTTAAAAACTTAAAAGGGAGCTTCAATGAAAATATGGTGGGTAAATCCTTAAATTCCATACAAGGTAAAATAATATTCCTTTTTAATGGTAGAATGGTTATAAAATTGTCTTGTTAGGAAAGAGATAAGAAGATTCATTTGAAGAGATATGAAAAAGAAAAAAAGGGAAATTTATTTGAAATTTTTCAGTATAATGTTACAGTATTCTTCTAACCCTTTTGTTAGAAAACATATATTTTGACCAAAGAGAGTGTAAAGTCGGGATTTCATAAAAACAAATTCTTAAATATCTCATGTACCAAAGAGTAAATGTTTGGTACCAATACATGAATATAGCATGAATAATCATAGGGGATGAAAATCCATGAATGTATTGAGAGATAGGTTGTATTATTTAATCAAAACATGCATAAACGTAAATAATCATGAAAAGTTATGAGATTGTTTTAATACACTCTTATCACTTGGTAACATGGGATCATGGTCTCTATGTAAGAAAAGGAAATTACAACAAACATCTAATATCAAGAAAAGAAAGAGATTCATTATAAAAAAATTATAACTTAATTATACAGAGATAAAAATTAATATAGGTTTATAAAAAGCATGTATCTCAAAGAAGGAAAGTTTAGAAAAAACATTCTTACCTTTTTAGTATCTTTGGAAACTCAAACCCCACGAAATAAATTTCATAGAGTTGATATGTTAATAACCATAAATTTAAATATAATAATCATAGATTCCATTCATGGTATGTATACACACAATATAAAATTAATGGGTGGTGAATAAATAATGTATCTCATGGAAATTAAAAGTGAGATTAAATCCCCTTATTCTTTGTCTTGACTCTCATCGTACTCATTCATAACTCCTCTTAATTGGGTAACTCTTTTTGGTTTGGGCCAAAAGGAAACCTTGGATTATATTTTGTCCAAATAGAGGCTTCAAGGAGGAATATAGCGATGTTGGGAAGGGTATTAGTATAGTATTGGATGATCTTATGAGGTTTAATAGGTGTGAGGAATAGGGAGAGTTGGTGGCCATCTATAGGGAAGGAAAAGGACTCACTGGGAATTTCTAGAAACAAGTAAGGTGTACACATGTTCCTTCCTAAATAAAGTAATACCAATCCACCAAAACTAAAAACATGATCTTTTATGGACGCAATATGTACAAAAAATTGGTTTATACAAGTGTCTAAGTCATTTGGTCCTTTAATTCTAATTTTTTGTCCCGAATAATGCATAATTTCTCCTTAATCGCTATGAATAATTTTAATCAATTTTACTAATTATTTTTCTGAAAAACTAATATGGCCTTATTAGACTCTAAATATTATACTAATTATAATTTTTTATATAATATTTTAAATATTAAATTAATATAAGTCAGAAAATTAAGATTAATGCTAATCTTGTAGACATGATGAATTAACATGTTTTTTAAGTAGAAAGAAGTTAAAATTTTTTGTAATATTATAAATTCATATTAAAAGTGAAATTATTTCTAATGAATTAAATTGTATTAATTAATGTAAAATTTATCTAATTTTACCTTATAAAAATTTATAATATCATTTCAAATTAATAATTTATTAATCCAAAAGGAAATTTTTAAGTAAAAAGCAAGATGTTTCACTATTCAACAAAAAGTGATGTTTCTCAGAAAAATACCACAAATTCACCCAAGAATAATTTGGATGTTATGAATTCCAAAATTATGTTTATTATTTAAAATTAAAATTCTAAATGTGTCTAAATTTAATATTATTATTTTTAAAAAATAAAAATAATATTGGTTCATTCGAGAAAATTGTATTTTTAAACATAAAAGGACATTACAAAAATATTATATTTTAATTATCAATATTTTTTATTTATATAAATAAATTATAAATTTATTTTGAAAAATTAGTTATTAATATTTCTATAACTATGTTTAATGAATGGGTTTTAAAAATCTCATTTACATACCTATATGAAAAATATGTTTTATAGAAACTCTGTGTTACGTGCATCGTAAGCCAAGTCAGTGTCGCATGTAAGATTTTATAAGCTAGTGTTTCATGGAATTCATGACATGTCAATGTTTCATGTAACGTATAATAAGTCAGTTCCATTTGAAAATAATGTTTGACTTAGTGCATATCAATACATAAATTAAATTATAATTTATTAGGGTAAAATAACACTGTGATCATAATAATATTTCTTTTTATTCAATTAGTTTTAATATTCATTTAATATTAATTAGTAACCTATGAATTCATATTATATTGTTAAAACCATATATTTTAAAAAATTAGTTAAGTGTATTCATTGCCTCTAAATTAACATAATGGTTTTATCTGATTATATTAAATAATAATATATTAATAATATATTATTGTTGAGTAAAACTTAGTCTTCTATGTTAGAAAAAGTAATCAAGGAATTTCAGGGTTGCATATAACACATATTAACCTTGATGTTCTTTGTAAATAAATCCAATGTTTATGTTTCATGTATTTCCTGATTAACATGGTGTCTTGTATAAAGAAAAAAACATAGTTCATTAATATAAACTATCTTCATTGTTGCATGAAATATAAAGAAGGACACATTAATTCAAAAAAACTCACAAAATATCGGGGTGTTACATTCTACCCCCATAATTATTAAAATCTCCATCAAAATTCATTTGGTCTATCAAAGGTTTAATATTTGAATTTTTCCATCAAAGAAACCCAGATCCTAAAAAATGAATTATAAAAATTAAATTAAAAGGGTAATGTTGGAACCGTAACAGTTACACAAATTAATATATAGATAGGTATACTCATAGGAGAACATAGGATGAGAGTGAATATTTTACATTGAGAAAAAGCATAAATATTTATAAGGATTGATTGAGGTAATCAATCACAAATAAGGGAATGATCAATGAAATGTTTTGGGCCTCATATTCATAAATCTATAATGATTTAAACAGCTAATGGCTCAATCAAAATTAAGGTATTGGGATAAAACATTTTTTTTATCATTATCATGTCATTGACTAATTATTTTTATTGACCAAGAATGTATGGATATATACTTACATTATTTTATTCAATTTATTATGTACAATACAAGAACATGGCTATGCCTTGATATATTTCTAATTAATCTCTTACATTAAGAAATGAATGAGAATTCTTTTTTTTAAGTATCAACAGGTCATGAGATACATGATAAGTCAAGCCATCTATATTTAGTTTCCATCAACAAACATATATTATCTAATATTCATAAGTCCTCATGTGGTGAGACGATACATAATCTTAAAAAACATATTTTAGATTGACATAAAATTTCCATAAATTGATAACCATATAACACTTTTGAAAGATGAAAATTCAAATCCTTAGAAAGAATGTCGTGAAATCAGCTTAACATTGATCCCCCATATACCACAAAATATCTATTTTTGGTCACACTCTAAACATGTGAATATCCTCATCAAATTATATATTGAAACATGGTTATAGGCTTAATTTTCATAAATCTTTTTGGAAAACATGCATGATTCCTTATTTCAATGATTACAAGATGTGTTCTTTAAATCCAAGACGATGTAAACTCCATCCTTGATGACATAGAACACATTTTAATAATCATTTTCAAGGTATTACATACCATCCAATTTACTTATTCATATCAATTATATCTTTATCCAAACATCCATATCATGACATTACACATTAATTAAGTGTTACCTTCCCTTAATCAAAATATCACCTTTTGAAGAAAACACATTTCCATGTCGGCATCACCATTCAAAATGTAATTTTCAATACCTAGTGAAAATTTATAGTAAAAATACTCATATAATTAATGATTCATATAACATAATATTTGAAATTCATATTGTAAATACTTTATTCACCCAACCTTATTCTTAAAACATTTATTAGTCTTCATCAACTTATTCTTTAATTCCACTTTCCAATAAAAATAAACTTTAATGGTGTATTAAGGTTCATCAACCCCAATCTAATCATTCTTCTTATGATTAATGTAAAAAATACTTAAAGAGAATCAAATACCTTTCCCATGTCGTTTGTAGTCTCTTTATCGTCAGAGATATAAGAATTAGAGGTAGCACCATCTAGATTCTCATTATGATATTTCCACATGGGAAATCAATTCTCATAATTCTTATACATTCCACATATGAAACATTCAATGTTAACCACATTACTTCTAATCCACACCATTGAATAAAACAATAAGGAATAGTGTGGTAAACATTTATCATAATGGGATACTATATAATCCTAAAAAATTACTTATATGATGCCTATATTATGGATCCTACTTCATTAATCATTGATACCTTAGGTTAATCCAATGTTATTAATAGTAATAATTTATTTAAATCCATCATGATGGGTTATAAAGAGTTTGTGAATTATCAAATCATATCCCTTGGGAGTGTAAACCTAGGTGTGTAGAAAGGCCTATTGTCATGTTCCCGATTACTCTAATTCATTCCCAAAATATTTTATCAGAGTTTTTACTCCTAGGTATATCAATTCTAGATCCACATACATGTGGAGTATTAATATAGGTATGTATTACTCGGAAATCAATAACTCTATATTTTACCAAAATTCATGGAATCTATCTTATATTTTGACTCATCCTTATACCTATACCTAGATAAATCCATAGACATGTCCTTAGAAATATACGTAGGGATATCACTAATGTTTTATCATCCTAGTTTCCAATGGTTGATTAAACCATTCCTTTTTTAACAACTATAGAAATCCAGGCTTAGCATACATGGATATTACATCATTTTAGATGAATATTTAGTACATTACAAAAAAAACATTCTTGAGGGCCATAATAGTTAAGTATATTTGAAAACTTGTAAACAAAATATTCTATCATGGTGAAATGTCATAAAAATATACCATAAAGATCTCCAACTTTAGTAATTATACCTAAAACCTTTCTTCATCACTTGGGTAAATGAAACATAATAAAGGGATGAGCTCAAATGCTTATTAAGGGTAAACAGGGGTAGATATGTAATCATAATCATGAGCATAAGGATATAATAACATGGTCATGAAATTAGAATATCATACCATGCATATCAAATATCATATACATGATTCTTAGAACAAATATTTTCATTTCATAAGATATGAAACCTATATAAATAAACATAATTAGCCATGAAATTGTAATGAATGAATAAAACAAAGGATTTTTGGAATTTATATAAGTATAGAAAATTTTATGTCAAGGTTATCTACCATGTTCATTATAAAATGTTTGGATTGGGAAACGACCCATGTACCTACTACAAGCTTGGGCTAACAACCCATGTTCCCTCTAACTTTAATCATGGGCTACAACCTATGTACATTCTTGTTTACGGGCATGGGCTACTACATGTGTACAATATTTTTTTACACTTGGGATACAACCCATGAACCTTCTTTTTTTTGAGATTGGGATACAACCCATGTACCCTATTTCTTTTAGGATTGGGATACAACACATATACATTCTTGTTTTTGGGTTTGGGATACAACATGTGTACCCTATTTGTTTTAGTCTTGGGCTTCAACCCATGTACATTCATCTTTTTATTCTTTGGCTACAACCCATGTACCCTTTTTCTTTAAGCCTTGGGATAAAACACATGTACCTTATAGATTTCAGGCATGGGTGACAACTTGTGTACCCATTGAGGTCACATAAAACTTATCATTATCTAATTCATTGTAGGAAGATATATCCACCCATCTCATAATTAAATACATCAAACACGTGCCACAAGATTATTAAAACATTAAACATATCATAACCCATTAAAATTATTTATTTTATAAACATAAAATTTTGAACAATGAAATGTAATGGGTATAATTAAAATTTCATCACATCATAACGTATGAAAAGAGATAGGATTCATAATCACTTCATGATTGTATTACCCATTAAAAGAATCGGGTTTCAAAATCGTAACCCAAGGAAGTGAAATGTGTGTCTTAAGCATCATTCCATCAAAACATAAACCAATCAATAATGAATTTGGAATAGAAAATTTGGATCATTTTATAGAATAGAATTAGTGACAAAATAGAATGATATCATAGATGGAATTTTACTTGGAATGGTATTTTGAAAAGATTTCTTGAGGTAAATATCAATCCTTCTTTGAAAAAGTCTCTTTAAAACATAAATTTCTTTTAAAACCATTTCCCCTAAAAATGTATAAAATAATATTGAAAATAATTTGAAATACATTCCCTTAATAATATTTTAAAAAAAAATCTTAATAATTGTCCTTTTAAGGAATTCCAAGGAAGATTTAATGAAATTATGGGAAGTAAATACGTACATGTAGTACATGGTAAAAGAAAATTATTTTTTAATGGTATAAAAGTTACAAAATAGCCACGTTTATAATGTTAATTGAATTTTCCTTTGAGATAATTTTTAAAATAAAAAATGGATAAAATGTCTTTCAATGCTTTTAGTAGAATGTAAACATATTTTTGGAAGCCTTTTTTTATAAAACAATGTTTTCTGACCGAAGAGAGGGTAATGTCGGGCTTTCATAAAAAATATTCTTAACTATCTTATGTACCAAACAATAAAAATATGGTACCGATACATAAATTAAGAATGAGTAACTATAAGGGATGAAATATAATGAATTTCTAGAGAGATGGGCTGTAAAATTTCATCAAAATATATATAAAAATAAACATTCTTGAAAAGATATTAGATTGTTTCAATAAACACTTATCAATTGGTAACATGCGTTCATGATCTGTACATATGAAGAGGAAATTACATGAAGATTATAATATTAATAAAAGATGGAGATTCATTATATAGTATTTAATGTTGAATTATACACACATGAAAAATAATTTATTATCATAACAAAACATTAGTCTCAAAGAAGAAAAATTAAGACCAACCTGTTTTACTAATTTAGAATCCTTTGAAACTTAATCCCCGTGAAATAAAGGACATTGAATGGATATCTGAATAATCATAAATTTAACTATAATAATAATATTTTACATGAATGTGAATTATACACACCACATAGAAGGAATTGGTGGTAACAAAATCATCTATCTCTTCACAAAATTGTGAGATAGAATCCACATTCCTAGGGTATTGCCTCTTACTATACTCATTCAAACATCCTCTTATTCTGTGATCTCCTTTTGGTTTATACCAAAAGACTAACATGTCTTTACTTATACCCAAAGGGAGGAATCAAAGAGAATTATAGAGATGTAAAAAGGTGTATTAGGTAGGGATTGTATGAAATTAAGAGTTTCGAGTGGTGTGAAGAAGAGGGAGACGTGGTGGCCTTTTATAGGGAAGAAAAAGGACTAAGTTGGAATTTTTAGAAACACGTTAGGATTACCCATGTTACAACATTAAAAAAGTCAAACAAAACTACCCAAAATCAATAATGGACGGTTTTTGGAAAAAAAATGGACATCCACTAGGTTTTGGACAATTGGCTAGGTTATTTGGGCCCTTAATACTAAAATTTAATCTCTAATTAAGCTTAATTTGTCCTTAATCATTGTAATTAATTTTACTAACCTGTAAAAATTATTTGGGTAAAAAATTAATTTGGAATTATTAGACTATAAATACTATAATAATTACAATGGTTTATTTTATTTTTTCATATTTAAAATCATATAAGCGTAAATATTAATATTAATACTAATCCCTCATAAGGGATGAAATATGGGGGTTTTAAAGTAGACAAAAAAGTTCAAAAGATTGTTAACATTTTATATTCAACTTCATGGTGAAATTTATTTTAATGAATTAAATTGTATTAATATGTGTAACTGTGATCCATTGTGGCCTTATAAGAAATAATAATATCATTTATAAACAATAATTAATTATATGAATTATTCGTTTCAAATAATAAACAAAAAATTAAACTATTCATAAAAAATGATGTTTCTCAGAAAAATACCAGAAATTCACCCTAGTCTAATTTTGAAATTCTAAATTAAAAAAATGAAGTTTATATTGTCAAATTAAAATTCAAAATGTTTCTGAAATTAATTTTATTATTTTTTACAAAAGGACATTAAAAGATGTTCATTTGACTACACGATATTTTTAAACATGAAATGAATTTTCAAGAAATCATATATTTCATTATCAATATTTTTTATGTATTTAAAAAAATTATTGAAATATTTTAAAATTTGTTATTACAATTTTTATAAATAATTTTTACAGCTATGTTATAATTATTTCGTTTAAATAATTTTATAAAAAATTTACATCGTAGAAACTCACTGTTGTGTGCATCGTATGCCAAGTCTGTGTTTCTTGTAACATATGCTAAGTAGGTGTTACAAGTTACATATTCTATTTAATTGTTGCATGTAATGTATTCCAAGTCACTTCAATGTGAAATTAATGGTTTACTTAGTGCATTTCAACACATAAATGAAAAATTAATTTATTAGGATAAAACTACATTATGACCATAATAATATTTCTTTTTATATTAATTCAGTTTTCATATACATTTTCAATTAATTTGTATCCTATAAATTCATATTATATTATTTAAACCATATATTTTCATAAATTAGTTAATAATATTCATAACCTCTAATTTAATGTCATTATTTTATCTTATATATTAAATAATAATATTTTAATAAAATTTTATATTTTTGGTAAACATCGGTCTTGTGTGTTACACAAGTCATAGAGAAAAGACATTGTTTGTATATTAAAAGATAACATCGTTGTTCCATGTAGAGAATTCCTTGAATTATGTTTCATGTAGTATACGATTTAATTGGAGTTGTTTAAAGTAAAATGAAAACATAGTTTTTTAATATAAACTATCTTCAGTGTTACATGAAATATAAAAAAGGAGAAATGAATTTGAAGAAAATAACATAAAATATATCAGGGTGTTATAGTTTGTATCAAGAGTATGACATTGAGTCAAACCATTTTTTCTTATATCATGTAGTGGAAATTGATAAATTGAGGGTTTTTTATAAGACTCTACCAAATATGCTTCAAAGTTAGAGGGTAAAGACAAGAAATCGTATCCTGGAAAATTATTCATGCCTTTGGGGTTTATCATGCCAAAACCTATACTACTGCACAAGCAACCATATACTCAATTTTTATATAGAATTATTCCCACCAAAGTTCAATTTCCCTCTAACTGACTCACTATATATGGTCCAAAATAAGAATATGATAAATCTAATAATTGAATTAATGAGTTAGAACGACTCAATGAGACAAGGTTGCATAAACTAAAATATTTTTAAGTTCACTAGAATTGGATTGTGTGTGCCTATAAAAATAATTCCCACCTAAGATCATTCCAAAATCGAGAGATAGAATCATTTCTCAGAACCGTGATGATATAAGTGATGAATTTTCCAAAACATTAAACAATGCGGTAAGGACCTTACATCTCACAAAAGGCCTATTCCAATATATCTTACTCTTTGGACATGATGGATTGGGAGTTTACCACTCACCCTACCAATGCATGGTTTCACAAGAAATACATTTCATAATTATCTTGATGGTTTTATGTCATGCAAGTAACATGTTAAACTATATAATACCCGTTTCATTACCATATTCTTTAAAATTACATAGTCATTGTCTTAGTTTCATGACATAGAACTATTCAATACCATCCATACCACATGAAATTAAACTACAAGCTATGTATCCATGCCTCACAACCATAAAATTCATGACACCATGGTCTCCATCACATGAACATAAATATTTTTTTGATATTTTTTTATGAATTACAAACAAAAACTAAATTCCACTCATAATTCCATCCAGTTTGACTCGAAACATATTATAGTGTCTCATTACTTATGCCCTCTTCATCCTCTTCCTGAGATCTTGATCCATGTAGATGTCGTAGGCTCATAATTCACCCATGAATCGGATCATTAATTCCCCTTATTCCATTCATATGAGTAAGATCTGTGCAATGAACTTTTTTTACAAGAACTATGTGTGGCATGATTCATGTATTTTTTGGATAAATAGTGACACATTGGCCCCTTGTCCTATGACCAATTAAAAATGAAAAAAACTACCCACTTTCCCCGTTATATGAGTCAAATTTGTATAAGGGGAGTTTTCTCCAAAAAATACAAGTGGAATGATTCCTATTACTTTATGATATATAGTAACATCATGAAACATTATCATTGGCCTAGCCATAAGTACCATCAATAAGAAATTCCTCTATCACAACATAAATACTAATTTGATGTGGGAAGAAATAGGAACATTGTAGAGAATGATTCCAATCACATTAGGATATTTAGGAATTCTAGAATCTCATATCTCAATCCAAGCTTCATTTTCCATGTAGAAAATTCCCTCCCCTTATATATTAGTCAGATATTCACTATGTATTTCTTTCAAGAACTGTGATTGGATTTATTCATATTTTTATATGATATATTTTGATTTCAATACCCTATATCGTAAGACTGGATATAATTCCAAAAAAAATAAACCATTTACAATAGTATTATTTCACTTCTACTGAAATTTAAGTTTTCCTTATAGTTCTACATTGAAATGAAACCTAACTCCCTTCTCCAGAAATTAACCCAATTTAAACAGAATAAACTAAATAAAACGTATCTTCTCTTACATATGATCAAAATCTATGTTCTGATCTCAACCAATGAGTTCTTTATTTGTTAACGTACACTATATATTTCTTCCTCATAAAGAATCTTGGTCTTCATATGGTTCAATATAATAAATACATATGGATTGGTTTATATTATCACACGATACATAGTGATTTTTAAATCATATATTCAAGTCAAATCCACTAATTTTATCAATCAAAATGACCTCCTATCAAGAACATAGGGACCTTTAGTGGATGTTCATTTACAAACCTACCCTAAATAATGAGAGATAAAGGAAACTAATTTATTATAGAATTATTAGAAAACCCATAGTCAAATGCTATGATTAAATGTCCCCATAATTAGATAATTTCATTTTGATTCCTTGTCACATGACATTATACATCATGTAATATGAGTAATTTATCCATCATGTTAAACTAAAATACATTTATTTAATTTTTAAAACCATTAAACTACACTATAAAGCGTCCATTCACATTCATTTTCTAATGAAAAAAATTCATAACCATGGCCAGCTATGGTTTGGGGATGCCTCCATCACTTTTTAAAAACATTTTAGTCCATAAATAATACTTCATTTTTATGTATCTCATATCCTCAAATACCTTTCATAAAAATAGTGGATGAGTCGATACTTATTTAATGTAATAATCCACTTAACAATGCATAAATAACCTAATTTGGATCATGTTCATGTGACCCAAAACAGATCTGAAAACAAGAGACATTTTCTTCCAAAAACTGTCACCTAATCCTTATACACCCTAAAAACATCATATTGTAATTCTTCTTTAAAATGTGTTTAGTGGCCATCCCTTTCATACATTTCTAAAATCATAACTAATGACCCAATTACCTTAAGTTATGATTTACATCATCCAATTCCTCAATTCATAAAATAGTGCTATTGTTTTCTAAACCAGGGTAATCCTAATTGTATTATTGTGTCACATTATCCCTATTTATTATTCCATGCATCATGACCTTAAATAATGTGTGCCTTATTCTACACACCATGACCATAAACCATGTTTTCTTTGGAACCTACATCATACTTGTATGTCACGTGTACATGATTTAGAGCTCTATGACCTTATGGGTGGTCCCAGTCATGATACCATAGACTACTATTGATAAAGGAATAAAAAATTGGGATAAAAACCCATGAATGGGAATACTAAGAAATATTTAATTATTCACTCACGAAACCACCCACTTCTAGGGTATAGGAAAAATATACTATGTAAATTGAAAAAAAAAAACTTTTATGTCCCAATATATATCCCTAAAAAAATAAATGTTTTCCTTGATATATCCAATGATCTAGGAAAATGTTAGATCAATTATATTTCACATCCCTTTACCATGATATTGTGTTCAATAAAAAATTATGAATCCTTTTTGTATAATTACTCCCCTTGAATACCCTTATTCTAGTACCCATTTATTCTCAATGATTTTTAATCATCCAAAATCATAAATGGATATTGGTAGAAATCACACTCAACTCGAAGGTACACCTATTTTGGCTATGCATACATTCCCTTATACTGCTATGAATATTCTCCCCCATTTTTTCATGTGTTCTAAAAGGATCTTTTCTAAACTGGAGGGGCCTCTAATATCAGTTTTCCCGGATAATATCACTATCAGACTCATCTTTTTAATTTTCTTAGTTTTCATCCAAAATTTACAAATCCAATCTCACCATACTTAGATCAAAAAAATTGAGATATGATTTGATCTACCCATAATCCAATAATTCATGTCAATTCGATATCCCCGAAAATTATGCTACCATATATGGTACCCATCCTAATGGAAATAATGTGAAATTTTCGACATAAACCTTTTATCATAGTCATGTGACCATAAAATATAGGACATAATGGTTTCAATTTCATGAAATTAAACTACCAATGGAATGATTCATGATACTCAAATGGATAAAAATCTGTAAATGAAAATCAGAGAAAAAGAGAGGTATAATCTAGTAAGATAGTCACATTCCCAAATCTTAGAAAAATTGAGAGTTTGAAATCAAAACTCTAAAAATGTGGTTCTACTATAGGTTTATTAGTGATAGTTCTAATATGTTCCACTAAGCAAATCTTATAAACTATAATTTATAATATATCGGTTGTTTAATAAAAACTCAACTATTTTTTTATTTTTAATTCAGTGGAAGTTTTTCATATCTACCATGAAATATATGATATATATTATAATTCACCCCCCCCCCCACACACACACACCAAATCCCCTTATCCATGATTCGCCCTAATCACTGATGATGATCTCCCCTCCCCCACCTATGATCATTATGAAACTAACCCAACTCCATAATGATGATCTCCCCTCCATCCTCTGATCCCCGTGACCCCGACCCCCTTCTCCCTAACAATGGTCCCACAGTTACCCCCCTGATCATTGAAAAAACTCCCCAAAAAAGTCCCCTCTTCACATTTTCATATTGAATACAACCACCTAAAAAGGAAATAGCTATAACCCCCTTCCACCCACAATCCCATCATCCTCCTTCCTCAATCTTGAATGGATTCCCCCATCCCCTATGCATTTCCTTATCTCCTTAGATCAATGAACATTTTCCATTGGTTCCAACAATGGTATTACAAGGGTTAATATATATTCATTTATTGTTTTATGTTTTAATGTCAGATTGAATCATTTTTTTGTTGAATTATTTTTCTATCAAATAAATATAATACCTTGGTCAGTGACAATATCAGTTGATGTTTAATTTTGATTATAGTTGTTTCATTAAACATTTATATCTTTATATTTGAATTTATATTGGTAGGAATGCTAATACAATAAATATGGATAAATTTTTGATTAATTTATGTCAAAATGAACCTTATTATGCCATGTTTTTAGAATATGTTTTAGATAATGCAATTTCAAACAGATCAAGGGAAGGTAGAATAAAATTTTTATGTCAAAAATTTTAATTCAAGCATTGGATGAATAGAAAAAATGTATGTTATCATATGATATTGAAATGGTTTCCTACTGGATAAGTATGTTGGTTTTTTCATGGTGACTTGAATGTTATGTAAAGTTGAAATTGTAAGTATACTATCAATGAAAAAGAAATTGACCCACAATAAGAGAATTTAGTTTGAAACACGATAAATGATGCATTTCAATTTTTAGGAAACAATGTTCAGGTTTTTAATTAATAAACAAAACCATCATTTGATCCTAATAAGTTTAATCTTTCACTGAACATCAGTGAAAAAATATAAGATATGAATTAGTTGAGGACATAAAACTAGAACTATATAATGGGTGTAGTAGTAATTCAATTTTTTCTCTTCTACTTAATTCATATCATATCAATTATCATTATGGAATTACAGATATTGTGTTTTCCTTGATTTCAGTGTTTCTTTATGATTCATTAAGTGATACTACAATCATGAAATAATTTTATGAGATTAATAAATTCATCTAAAACTATAGACTAGATTATAAAAAGATACAATAATTCCCTAATGATTACATTTTTTTGGGGAGAGGAGTCTAATAAAAAAGAATGCATAACAATTCATACAAGAAGATTGAATTCAATGAACAATAATGAGAATAAAAATGAATGAATACATATGAAGAAGTAGAATATGAAAAGTCATTTAGATGCATTGGATTACATTCCACATAAACCACTATTGAAAAGATTATTCATGTCATCTAATACTGAATATGACATATAGTGGAATTCTTAGAATAGTACGAACAATGTCTTGATGAGACATCCAAAACATTCAAAATCATGGAAGATATTTTATTCATTATAACCAAATTTTTCTTATGATCCTAGGAATGCATGTATGGGATTTTATTTTGAGAGTTTGAATACTTTTGGTACTTTAAGTACTAATTATTGCACATGGAAAGTTGTTTTGACCCCCCTATAATCTACCATCACAGATGTGTATTATGAATACTTATTTTATTATTTCGATGATTACTCCCTTAATTAAAATTCCTAGAAAATACAAGGATGTATTCCTTAAAAATCTAATCAAAGAGTTGAGAGAATTATTGGATGTACCTATAGAAAAATATGATGATTCTATGAGAAAAGTATTCAAAATGAATGCTTCATTAATGTGGAAAATTAGTGACTTTCTTGGAATTGAAATTTTATTCAATTTGAATGATCTTACTATTTTTTCTTTTCCAATTTTTATTTTTGATTTTGAACATCAATAATTACCCCATAGTATAAAATGAATATTTATGTTTTCTCATCGATTTCTTGAGGCTTACAATAAATAAACATTTAACAAGACACAATTCAATGAAGAAAATTAATTGAGAAAGCCATCGAAGGTGTTATCGATTTCTGAAATCATAGTCCAATTAATGATTTTCACTATATAATTTAGAAAATGTTATCAGTTTAAAGAATGGTGAAAGGGTATGAGATATATTATTTGAAGCATCTTGAACACAAAAATGGAAGAAAATGAGTATATTTTTTAAACTTCCATATTTTATATTTAATTTGATAAATTATAATTGTAATGTAATACTTATTGGGAATAACTTCTGTGAAAATGTAATTTATACATTGGATTATGACTAGGGAAAATCCAAGGATCTCCATAATGATTGTAAGGATTTATAATCAAGTAATATTAGTCATTGTTTGTGGGGAAATGAGCTGGAACGTTTCCTTCTACATTTTTAACAGTGAAAATCAGGAGAAACATGAATTCCCTAGAACTTTAAAGAGTATAAAAGTTTCATATGGATATTCAAGTAACATTTCAATGTGTGTTGATATAAAATAGGGAAATGTTCATGGATTGAAAATTCATGACTCACATATTCATAAGGAATAGTTTTTTCATTGGCATTAAAATATAAATTACCTAAAAATGTAACTATAGTTCTACTTAAGTGGTAACATCCTTTGTTTTTTAGCGGGTTGAATGCCTCTCCCGTTTTATTATTTTTTGGAGTTTGGTGGGTCCACCAACTCTTTACATGATCAACAGAACTCAATTTGAAGTCTCTCATTGACCCAAGACCTTGATTTTAGATGAGTCTTAATCCTCAGCAAGTGTATCAGGGTTTTTGTTGGGATTCTACTGTGTTAGAGGCATAAAACCTAATTTTTCAATTTTTTAGGCTAGGTCAAACAGTTTCAATAAACTGTGTAGCCTCCAAGTGGAAAATCTTCACGCTCATTTTTCATTTAGAATGGTTTGGAAACACTTTTATAAAGGGGTACTTGATTGTGCAAGACCTATATTGTTTTTAGTAGAGGGAATCAACAAAATTTTCTTATGGGTTGGGTAAACAATGAAAGTGCTACCCATTTAGTGATAAATGGTAAATACCCTCACACTGTAGTAGGAATGGTGGGAATAAGATTTGGTATAAACATGTGAGAAAATAGTGTGAGGCATCACTCCTAAGTAGAAACATCCACAATATTGTTACATGCTTTGAAAAATCATGAAAGATAACCATGTGTCTCATTAAAGGTGTGAAATGTCCTTTTTTCCTTCCTCTTCTTTTTCTTTTCATTCCTCCACTTTTATCCTCTATGGGTCATGTGCAGTATGGATATCCCCCCCTCCTCCACCTCTACTAGGGATTGATCTATCTCCTATAACTAGAATCCATACTCCAATACATCTATTGCATTGGATCTGTCCTGATAAGGCCTTGATTCCTCTTGCTTCTATTCTTCTTTTCCTGTAACATATGGTTCATTGAATCCTTGAATGTGGTTTTACCATATTTAAAATTATTTCATATAAATCATCAACTTATTCCAAAACTAGATGTACTTAAGGGCTAAAATCTGACATGGTGGTGTCTACCAACCTAAGGTAGGTGTTTCATACATTATATATGTTTTCACAAGTGTTTTTTGGGTGTAGATTTTATCATTCCATTTTTTTTGACCAAATGAGGGCCCTGTAAATTAATGGTTATATTATAATTAATTTAATTTATCGTATGGGATGTAGGTGGTTATTACCTAAACATGTATATTTTTGTGAGGTTTGGTTAGTGGTAGTAGAACACTTTTTTAGTTTTGTTAGGTGTTTAATTTACATTAATTGAATTGTTTTATTTAATTATAATTGAATTATATGTATAAAATTAATAATTCACTACTGAGATCTTTGGTATTAGGATGATATTGGCTTAATTATTAAGGTGGGGTGGTCGTCTATATTGATGAAACTTTGGTCATTAGGTTGGGCTTGGATCAGATACATGTGGTGATGTTGATCACCGGTTGCATGAACTAGTTGTTGGTTAAGGCAGTGAGGTTCTCAGGCTATGGGCATGGACCGAGATATTTTTTATGGCATGGCCATGTGATTTAGTAACATGGTCCCATGGGAACAAGGTGTCATATTCGGTTTTCTTTGGTTTTATTTGGTGATTAACACTCACCTGTATTGAACAATGCGCCATTTGAAGTCATATGCACACATGATGACTCAGATGATGAGGTGGTGTGGACCACTAATGTGGGTATAGGCCTCCGACAGTTTCATATTAGAAATTTTAGTCAGGGATTCCTATCATAGAAATCCATAGAGATAGTGAGGATTTATCAGATGAAAATTTTGAGGCTGTCTGTTGGGGGATGAGGCTCACCGTACTTATGGACATTGGGACATGACTTTTTTGGGATGATAGAAAGCATCGGCCCATGGGACATCTATTTTTTATCTGACGGTGCTATTACATTGAGGATGTATATCATTGTGAAACCAGATGTCAGGCTATGAGCATATGGGTTCTTTTTAAAGGGGTCTTAGGGACCCGATTTTTTTTGTTTGGGAATGCCTTCGGGACGTCGGTGATTTGAATTAGACTTGGTGTTTCAATTTCCACATGGTGTTTGGTGACTTAGTTGGAGGTTGAATGTGAGGGCTCACTTGGGTTTACAGACATCAGGGGATGCTTTGCTTTAGGTTAAGGATCCTCTCTGTTATGGAATTCCGAAATTGGTTGAGGTATATGATAGAATCCTGGAGGTTGTTGAGCACTTGGAAAGCTTTTGTTTATTTTACGCATGATATATTGTTTAATATATTTTTATCATACACCTACTTGATCATAAAATTATTTTAATCACATATTATTGGTCACTTACCGATATTATTTTTCACACCCTATGCGAGCTCTTCTAAGTGCATTTATAATTAATGCTTTTACATTCACTTAATAGTCCATGCTCTATATCTGGATCCTAGGGATTGTGTTGGCAGTGGATGAAAAGAAAGGGTCTATTAATTCTTGACTCGGATAATTTTTCTTGTCATTTTTTACTTTTTGTATCTTCATGTTATATATGTATGTACTGATGTTCAGACACGAGTGACCTTTCTACTTACATAATTATATGACCAACATTTCATTCATTTTACGTTTGAGTTTTTAAAAATGTTATTTTTGGTATGTTTATTTTATTTTGTTGTCATTGTTGATTTTTCTTACACTATTGTATGTTTTTGTTGTGTTTCCTCCATGGGAGGGTTACTGTTCTAGTGTCTATTATTCATTCCTTTATACTACATATTATATATATATACGGACCATTATATTATCATCACCAAAGGTTATATTCTCCCTGGTATCACCCCTTTAAACACTCTCTATATGTCGATGGCCTTTTACATATAGGGAGGTGCATCTAATGTCAGTGGAACTCAGAATGAAGCACTGTTCAGGTGGCTAATCTGGATGGGGCACTATACAATGTATCCGGGATTTTATTTAATGTGAATTAATTGATGGTATCAGCTTCATTTTAATAGTAAAAAATTATTTATCATTTATGTTGGTGTTACTATTTGGACTATAGTAGACCGAATATTAGGATACTGTCAGAACTCGGTTTATAGATCATGTTTGGGTTCTTATATCCCTATGTATAAAGATAGACCAGGTTGCGAAGGGTGGGAATTACTAATTTTTTTCCCATTTTATGGTTGATCAAATTTCCACCTCAGTTGGTGCACTTGTAATGTGAATTGTCATTTTTTGTTCTGTGAGACCCTTGAACTACTAAGGTAAGGGGTAAACTACGACCATTGGCACAGTATGGAAAGTTGTGTTTATTATGTTACTATTTTTATTTTTATTATATCCACATAGGATGTATATATATATATATATGTATATATATGTGAATGTGTTAAAAATATTTGTGACATGTGATATATATGTATGTATGGACCTGGATTTTATAGGGGAAGACATGTACGTTATGGGTTGATCATGATCACAAACTTGGGAGACATGGTTTTAGGATTGAGGTGACATGGTTAGTTGGATGGGCATGGACCAAGAAATATGTGATACCTGGATATGATATTGGTTCATATGGAGAAAATAATATTGGGATTTCGTGGGGCCTGGTTGTGATGTGGGATAGTAAGGTTAGTAAGTTCACACTTCCCATTACTAATTTCCCTATCATCATTATATATGTGTATGTGTGTGTGTGTGTTTGTTTGGTTTTATGTTATTTGGTTTGTATAGTAGTGAAATTTTATTCAATGGGTTTCCATATAGACATGATATTATTGAGTTTCAAGTGGGTAGTATTGCGGTGCCTTAGGATCCTATGCATGTTGAGTCCCCTGAGGATCAGAAAGAGCATCAGCCATAGGTACAGGCTCAGGAACATTCCCTAGTGCAGGCAAGTTAGCCACAATATTTGACCTCTTTTGGGTCATGTATTGATGAGAAACTCTAGGTGATCCTAGTACGTGTCATCCATCATAATGACAGGGTTGATCAATGAGAATATTCCTCTATATTGTGCATGCCTCAAGTGTTCTAGTCGCATCACCCACTAATGTTTTAGGGTGAGGGTAGACCTCATGTGGATGGGAACTAGATCAAGGTAATGCAGATGATCATTGGAAATCTTGATACACCTCTAGGATGGAGGGTGAAGCTTGTGACGTATATCCTCAGAGGACTAGCAAATCACTGTAGGGTTGTCTAGGTTCATACTGGAAGACATGAGGGGATATCCTTGATGTAATTTCAGTCCAGGTTCATGGAACACTTATTTTTAGAGATGTTGAGTGTATAGAGTGATTATGAGTTCTTGATCCTACAGTTGGGTGCCATGTTCATCTTGTAATATTCAGCCACATTCACTGAGTTGTCTCGCTTTTGATATGGCATGGTGGACACCACGAGATTGTAGGATTTTGGGAATGTTTTATGGAACACAATTTAAATGCAGGTAAACATCTCCATGTAGGACTCATTCTCAAAGGCATTGAATTAGTTTCTTATTGCAGAGGGAAATTTGATGAATCAGTATTTTTAAAGATGGATGATGATGTCATGTTATTTTAGTGGTGACGCTTTAGATTATTGGACGTGGGGATGAGAGGAATTCCATCACAACAGTCAGGAAAAGGACTCAGGAATACCACCTAAAAGTGGGTAATCGATGGTGTGATTCCATTATGGCATCCAGGATATGTCTAAACTCAGTGAGAGAGGCCTTTAGTGGAGTTTTGGGCATGTGGATAGATTGGGCTTCTCAAGAGGTTATACCAAAAGCTTTCTCGGATAGCCAATAGTTAGGTACCTATGTACAATCATGTCTGTAATATTGGATCAGGAGTGGTACCAGGTTATAGTAGCTGAGTTTCAATAGCCCATGGAGGTCATGGCATAGACGGTGGGACCCAGAAGGGGGGTCAGTGTTTAGTGGATGGTGTAGCACCATAGGGATGTAAAGCTTTAGGAATTCAAGCATCGGGCTTGGTGCAGGTAGTGGATCTTCCATGTTTTAATCTACTTGAGTATCCAGTTATGGTTAGAGGTACATCATGGGAATAGCCATTCCTTTTCTTTTTTTATTTTTTCCATGCCAATTTGATGCATGTACTTTTTGGTTAATGAGGTACACGAGATGCGCTTTTGGGATAATTGGATGCTTGTTAGTAGTTTGGAAACATCTGAAGTATTTTATATGTATATATATGTATATATATATATATGAGCTATGTGGGATCGGGATTATATTTGGTGTGTGGAATCGGGTTTACATGAGGTATATTAGCATTAGGACATCACGATAATGTATGTTACTCGAGGTGCATGGAACCGAGAGTATACGAGGTACATGGAAATAGGATTTATTGAGGTGCTTAATCATCTGGGAATCATGTTATGCGAGACTTTTTAGGTGAGAGGCCTCGAGACTACTTTGAGAATATTTTGAGATGCATGACCTCATTGGAACCATGTGGGAGACTGGCATGAGGTAGGAGTCGATGTAGTGTGGGAAATGATGGCTATCAATTTTGAAACTGGAGAACCTGATGAGGTGCAGGAGTAAATATGTGTAACGGGAGTAATTTTGAGTCCAAGTATGTTTGATGGACCATCAGTTTGATTTATGTTTTTTCTCAGGAAGAAACTGAGGTAGGTAACTCCTAATGTAGGTATCCCGCTTGTTGTAGTTGAACTATCCCTTTGAGACTAGGGTAGACCATATTAATTTTAAAGATATGGTAATGTTTAGAACGATCTTGGATTTTTATTGGATTGCTCGACAATGAGCTATTCTATGGTGGGATATTGTAATGTCTTGGATTTTTGGAGCAGTATAAATTCCTCGCCTGTTTTTAATTTCTGGAGTTTGGGGGTAGAACAACTACTTCATCACTCAACTGAAACCAATTATATGTTTTCCTTTGACTCAAGACCTTCATTTTAGAGGATTATTAATACTTTTAATGTGTATTAGGTTTTTCATTGAGATTTGGGTTCGTTGGAAGCAGAAAGCATATATTTTTAATGTGTGTGGGATGAAGCACATGGTTTGGGTAAACAGTGCGGCCTACTTAGGTAAACTGTGGACCCTCCTTTTTCACTAATCATGACTTAGAATACTATGATGTAGGGTCTACATGGTCATGGATGACCGCTATAGTTTTTAAAATATGGAATCTGTATGGTTTACGCACAGTTTTGGTAAACAATGTGCATGTCGTGTGCTTACTTCCATATAGGCAGTCCCCTCGCACTAAAGCATGAATGTTTTATTCATAGGATGGCTTAACTATGTGATCTAACCATGTAGGGATTGGATCCTAAGAAGTAGGAGTTACATGGTTACCACATGGTTTGGAAAAACGTGGTAGCTAGACATGCTTCTCATTAAAGGTGAGAATTGATTATTTTATTCCTCTTTAATTTATTTTATTTACTATTATTTTAACTTTTTGGTTCATGCATAGTAGGGAGATAATTCCTATCCTCCGCCTCCACTAGCTATTGATCAATATCAATCATCAATACTCCATTCATCAAGTCGTTGATTCCTTTGGATCTCTCTCATTAAGCTCGTGATTCCTTTTTCTTATCTTCTTTTTTTAACTCACCATACAGTGAACTATCTTTGTGTAAGTGGTTTTACCCTTTTTTCATGGTGTTAATAAAACACTAATTTCATTAAAATTAGTCTGAGCTAGAGGCTATGATCTGATGTGTGTGTGTCTCCTAACTAATGATAGGTGGGGCACACATTTCTTTGTGTTTTCATAAGTTTTTTGGGAGTGTGTATTTTACCATGCCATTGTGTCGATAATGAGAGACCCCTTTAAATTAATTTTTGAAATATATTAAATTAAATTGATCCTATGGGATGTCATTTGGTGTAACCTAACAATGTTTATTTGTTTGAGGTTGGGTTAGAGGCTATAGAAAACTTTGGTAGTTTGGAATTGTTTGTCATTTAAACTAATTGAATTATTTTATTTTATTATAATTGCATTGTATATATAAGTTTCTTATGATGAAAAACTAGGATCCATGATACTGTAATGGGATTAGAACATTGAAGGAGGTGGTGTGTCCATTTGGATTGGGGTGAAATTGGTCATTAGGTTGGGCTTGGTCCATATACTCAAGGTGATGTTAATCACTATTTGGATGAATTGGTCTTCGGTTAAGATGGTGAGGCCATTAGGTTGGGATCATAGACTCGAATATTTTGGATTGTGTGGTCATTAGACTAAGTGACATGTTAGTAGGGGAATGAGGTTCTGTATTGGTGGGGCTTATATTCTATTTTGTGATTATGGCTCACCCAAATTGGGTATTGTTTTATTTGGATTCATGTGAACATAGGATGACTCATGTGATTATGTGGTATTAAACAATCGTTTTGGTATATTCCCCAGGTAAATATGGATGAGGAATTTTTTTGGGGGTTCGTGCTGTAGAAATCTATAGGGATAGTGAGGAGCTATCAGATGGAAGTGTTGTAGCTATCTGTTGGGGGATGAGGCTCTATGTACTTATGGTCATTGGGATAAGAAATGTTCGGTAGGAAAAATATCATCATTACTCATGATGTTATCTATTGAGCTGATGATGCTAGTAATTTTAGTGCAGATATCATTGTGCCTCTGGACATCAATTTTTGAGCTGACATGTGCTTTCAAGTAGGGGTCAAAGGGACCCCATTTTTTTGGCAGTGCCTTTGGAAAGTCGGTGATTTGACATGGACACAATGTGTCAGTTGGAACACGGTTCTGTGTTATTTAGATAGAGGTGTAAGTTGAGGGTTCACCTATATTAGAAGGCATAAGTGGATTCCTTGGGCATAGTTTGAGTATCTGTTGGTCGGAGTGGATACTCAAGAGGGGGGTTGAATTGAGTTCCAATTAAATTTTTTTTTAAAAACATTTAGGATTAAAGTCCCCAAAATTAGAACAGCCCAGTCAATTAAGGAAGTAGAGATATAAGTGAGTTATTTTTTAACACGTTTCCCAAAGGATGATTTCCCCTCAGTTGAATCAGTATGAGAACTAATTCGACTTTTGAAAAAGGTTTACTAAACAACTCAGATATACACACTAACAAAAACTAACTATCAGAGTGAATGTAAAAACAGATTTCTGTCTTTGAAAATATAAGCACAGTGGATAGATGATAAACAGAGTAAATCAAAGATGAAAACAACAAATTTAAACAAGAGGTTCAGTCTTAATTCAAGACTTAATCCTCTACACATGGTGATCACCTTCCACCAAGAAATTATATTAAAGGTGATACACAGCCTGTATCGGGATTTACAATAGATTTCACAAACTGTACAGGTTTTTCAACCTCTACCACAGTTCTACGTGGGTAAAAAAATACACAATCAAGCCACACTAGGCTTCTTCCACAGTTATACCTGGGAAACAAATGTAAGAATAGTTTAGTATGGGGATTTTCAGTATCCCTCATTTTTAGCACAAAAGTCAGTGTGTGTAACATATACACACTACTCACAAATGTAAAATATTTAAACACAGTAGAGCTAAAGATACTAGGGATAAGTTTGGAATGCTCTATTGTGTTGGCAGATCAGTTCTGAATTCGTTTGAATGAATCAAATGAAGCATTGGTCCTTCATTGCAAGTTGCCTCCAAAACAGAGTGTCTCAACTTCCAGTTTGTGACTTCCAGATGTAGACATGGCCAGATTCTAGGATTCAAAAACACTTTGACACACACTTCTATAGATTTTAGAAGGTTCTTTTCAATAGATCATTGTGAAGCTCTTGTTCTTCTGAATGAGTGCTTTAGAGTTCATGTCTTCTTTCCAGTATGTTTGGAATCTACACATCTCTTTGTTCCTATCTTCTATATCTTTTATGTAGTCTCTTGTTTTTGTGTTTTGTTGTCCATTAGGGGCCGATAAGAGAAATGTTTCAACCACTTGTAGTCTTCGTCGGACACCGTATTGTCTCCTGATATCCCTGCAAATAACATTAAATAATGTCAGGTGCATTAATTTTTTCAGAAATGACCATTATAATAGTATTAATAAAATAGGTAATGAAAAGAATGGAATATCATTAGACTGGTATCAGATGCATGTCACACAGTAGACTTCAATCTCTACAATTGGGGGCTTCATCGGTAGACTATTCAGCTGAGGGATTCAACTGTGGTCTTTCCAACTGTAGACATCAACTGTAGTCTTTTAACAGTAGCTATTTATTATTTGCAACAGTGGATCCTCATCAGTGAACTCCATCAGTTGGCTCAATAGTAGAACTTTAACAATAGGTTTCTAATCATACTACTTCAATAGTAACTATTCCAACTACAGACATGAACATAGAATTTCTGAATAGAAGACAAGAGAAAGAGTCAGACAGTGGACTTCTAGAAGAAGCCTTGTTATAGTAGTGAGCTTATGACAGTAAATCTTTGTCTTTGAGCTTTGATAGGTATATCATCAGTATGTTTGTGACAGTAACCATGTACCGGTAGCTTCCAACAGTGACTGTAAATCTTCAACAGTGATCTTTTAGCAACAGTGACTTAAGGTGATAGTAATCTATAACAGTGGCTTTGAATAGAAGGCTCTTACCAATAGCCTTTAACAGTGAGCTTATATTTAGATAAATATGGACTGTGAGTTGATGAAGCAAAGTCATGAGTCTTTGGAATATACATTGTTAAGAATAATATAATTGTATATGTAGATTTAAAAGATTAAAGACTGACTTAATATATTATGATCAGTATTTTAATATGATTTGTGATTATTAAAACAGGTTATTCCAACAATCTCCCCCTTTTTTATAATTACGAATTATGTTAGTATGTATTAAAATTTTTCAAGTATTAGAGATTAATAATTACACTATTTTCATATTAGTTTCTCAATTAGCACAGTAAGCATAGTAAGCACAGTATTTATCCCCCTTTGTGATTAGAGAAAAGAAATATAAATGAGAGATAAACAGGGAAGGCTTATATTAATAAAATAATACATTTCATGACTAAAAAGAATACAGAGTCCCTATCAATAGACATAAACAAACTCAATCCACAACATCAATAGGTAAGGGGTCTTTCCCTTTGGAAGAAGAATATGGAGAAGGAGCTGGTGGATCAGTAGGTATAGGAATGGCTGTAGGAATGACTGGAGGGGCAGCAATAGAAGCTCATGTGGGTCTGTAGTGGGTAGATTTTTGAGGGATCAGTGGAGTAAAGATTCTGATAGCTTCAGCAGGAGACATGATGGAAGAAGATCCACTAGGTTGAGATGTAGGTAAGGCATGAGGGATAATGACAGGGGTACAGTCCACATGGAGAAAGGGGAGAAGAAGGTTTCGAAAATCCGTAATAATGCTTCCTCCTCTTTCCATGGCAGATAAGAAATCATCTTTATTTTCCAAAAACTTATCCAAAGAAGGAGCCAATTCTCTCAGCTTGCTGACCTACTCCCTGAATGCCTAAGTCACTGGAGGAAACTTCATATTCTCTATCAAGAGCTTGAAATGGTTGGTCATTTGATGCTCGGTATAGACCTTCTCAAAGTAGGCATCCACCTTATTCTTAATGGCCTCTTGAGAAGCAGTAGCTTCCCGTAGGTGATCACGAACAAAACTGTTGACTTCTCTAGTGGTAGCAATTATCTGAGTATAAAAGGTGCCACTGGTACTGGCTTTAGCCAAATCTTCCTGGATCGCAGTTCTGATTTGGTCAATGTTCACAGTGGAGCTGGTTGAGGGAAGGGGTTTTACCGAGAAAGCTACTATCTCTTTGAAAGACTGTGTCAAATTACTAACCACCTTCTGAACAAGTGCATCTTTACTGTTCAAATGTTCTTTGACTGATGTCTTAAAAGCCTCAAATACTTCCACAAACTGCTTGACTACTTCTTTGATATATCTAATATCAGCATTCACATGGGTTTGGGAACTATTCATGGCAGTCAATGAACCAATCGATTATCTTAGAGAAACCACAGCTCCTGTCCAACTCTCAATTTGAGTATGTCATACTTTAACTTCATCCATCATTTCCTTCACTGGAATGGACACAGCACATCCCAGAGATAGATCCAGGGATTCCTCTACACTCATCATTTCATCAACAAGGCTTTTCTTCAAATTTTTCACTGATTCTCTCAGTGCTTATTTCATTTTAGCCTTTAAAGACTCAAGGTCCTCCTTAGATGCCAAATTTTCAGCCACAACAGGTAGGATAACTGAATCCCTTTGGGGCTGGTCTTCCACATCAGAATCTCTATAATTGAGTCCAAGTACCATATATCCTGGATTTGATGACCAACCTTCGATGTCATACAACAAAGAAACTGATCCAAGATGCTCCCCCTCACATAGAGCATTCTCCAGAGGAATCTCCTCTAACTGTTCTGCTTGAGGTAACTCCACAACCTCCTCTGCAACTTCAGCATATGCAACAACCATTTGCTCTGATAGTTCAATAGTAGGGTTAGTACTATCCTTTTCTGAGTCATCAATGACTCTCTCATCAATGGTAGTAGATGCCACTTCTTCTTCCTGATCAGGCACAATCTTGTCTGTATTATCAATTAGAGGGCTCAAACTAAGCTCTTCTTTTTCATTTTCCTCATCATCTGCTTCATCAGCAGCCTCCTTTTCTTCATGAACAAAATGATCAGATCAGTTGCCTCATCCTCTTAAAAGGTGTCCTTGTCAAAATTCTAATATGCTTCTTCTTCTTCTTCTTCAGTGGTCTCAGTATCACTGTCTTTCAAAACAGTTTCTCTCCTTGGTAGTTATTTCGGAGGGCTAGCTGCTCCAAAAGCTACAGTACTTAGTGGACTCTGAGGTAAATCAGTATCACTCCCATCATCAATGGGTGTGTTCTCTCTTTGAGGATCCACAGCTCCTTCAGCTTCCTCCTCATCAGGATAAACTGGTTCTGGCTCATCAGGCTTCATGCCTGGATCTCTTTTGTCTTTTGGCCGAGTTGGATGAATACTAGGGTCAATATTTTCATACATCTTTCCTTCATCATTCACCCATGTCATCTTCCAGGAATTCCAGCTAATTTTCATGAACATGAAAATTACCTTGGAGATACAGACATTGTTCTTGGATACTATCATGTCTTCTTGATTTCAACCCACACCCTTTACCATTAGCATAATTGAAATAATATTGGCATGGAATAAGGAATTGGTCTTCGAGCTTGCCTTGGTCATATCCTGTAATTGTATCATCAGTAACCTACATAGGTTAATCTTCTTTCCATGCTTCAATAAGTACATCAGGAATATGTCATGGTACTTCAGTACAGCAAAGTCCCCTATCCTCGTACTAAGTACCTGCTGAATGAATTTGAATAAGAGCCTGTCTTCTCCATTCATCTCAGCTGCGATGATCCTTCTTGGTTTTCCATCTCCTGTCAGTTCTTCCAGAGATTTTTCATACTCAAAAACAGCATTGCCTGGTGGAGCCACTCCAGAGTAGTAATCAAATATTCCTTCATGAGTAATTCTCAAACAGGCAGCCCACTCAGCAGACTAGAAGCTAACTTCATTTCCATTGAATCTTAAAATTAGCTTATTCACATCCTCTTCCTCTTTGAACATCAGATATTCATAGAATTCTTTCACAAGCTTCAGGTAGTAAGGTCCATTATTGTTGAAAAAGCACTTGTTCCATCCTTGGGCATCTAGTACTTTCAGTACTAATGGCTTGATCGATAGCAGCCATTCGTCACTTAACTCCTTTTTAGCAAATATTTTTCTCTTGGTCAGATGCGGGTTTACAGGTCCCGGCGGGGTGTTACTGGTGCCACTAGATTCGGCTCGAGTTCTCTTAGGCCTTGGCGCATCCCCATTGATAGTCAGGGGTCGCTTGGTTCTGGCCATAGAGATTGAGAGAGGTTCGAGGGATCAGGTGAAGGGTTAGATTTTAGGAATTTCAAGAGAAAGGTTCACGATTGGGAGAGGAAGGTGGATTGAAATGTGTTTGTTGCCTTTGATTTTATCATTTAGGGATTAAAATAAAATAAAATAAAATACAAATAATAAAAAGAAATAAAATAGTTCGAATTACCGCAAAAATAAAAACAAACAGTGAGGTATCCAATAGTGAGATGTATCAGTGAGGTACACCGGTGAGGTGCAACAATAAGGTATAATAGTAAGGTTCGATTGTGAGGTATAACAGTGAATTTCGACTGTGATTTCTAATAGTGAGGTTCATCTATGAGGTCTAACAGTGATGTTTGCCTGTGAGTGTTGACTGTGAGGGTCGATTGTGAGGGTAGACTATGAGGGTTGATTGTGAGGGTCGATTGTGAGGTCTAACTGTGAGGTTCGACTATGAGGGTTCCTATACTGAAATTAATCATACCTAACTCATGGTTGATGTAATTTAACCTCTCAGAATTCAAGGGTTTTGTGAATATATCAATCAATTTTTTTTCAATGCTAATGAATTCAAGAGTGATATCACCCTTTTGACAATGATCCCTCAAAATGTGATGTCTCACATCGATATGCTTTGTCCTAACATGAGATACTGGATTTTTGGAAATGTTAATAGCACTTATATTGTCACACTTTATAGAGACATGTTTAAATTGAAATCCATAGTCCAGTAAAGTATGTTTCAGCCACAGAATTTGAGCACAACAACTACCAGCAGCTATGTACTCAACTTCAGCAGTAGATAATGCAACAGAATTCTGCTTCTTACTACACCAAGATACTAGTGACTTGCCTAAAATGTGACATGTCCTAGAGGTTCTTTTTATATCTAACTTGCAACCAGAAAAATCAGCATCAGAATAACTCAACAAATCAAATGATTGTCCTTTTAGATAGAATAATCCTAAGTTGGGAGTATGTTTGGGATATTTAAAAATTCTTTTCACAGTAGATAAATGAGACTCTTTTGGATTGGCATGAATGTAATCACACATGCATACACTGAACATGATGTCAGGTCAACTAGTTGTAAGATATAGTAGACTCCCTATCATACCTCTGTAGTTGGTTTGATCCACTGGTTCTCCAGCTTCATCAGTATCCAACTTACAGGTGGTACTCATAGGTGTGTCACTACCTTTACTACCATCCAAAGAAAAACTTTTTAAATATCCTTAATATATTTTCATTGATTCAAAACAATTCCATTTTTATTTTGAAAGATCTGAAATCCAAGGAAAATTTTGAGTTCTCCCATTAAACTCATTTCAAACTCGTTTTGCATCATTTTTGAAAAATCAACACATAATGAACTTTTAGAAGATCCAAAAATAATATCATCCACATAAATTTGTACTATCAAAACTTCTTTATAAATTCATTTAATGAAAAGAGTAGTATCATCTATCCCGTTGGTGAAAACTTTTGAAATAAGAAAAGAGATGAGCCTATCATACCATGCTCTTGGAGCTTGTTTTAGGCCATACAAAGCGTTAGACAGTTTGAAAACATGATTGGAAAAATGGGGATTTGTAAAACTAGGAGGTTTTTCAACAAACACATCCACAAATATGTACCCATTTAGAAAATCACTTTTAACATCCATTTGATAAAGTTTGAAATTTAGATGAGCTACATAGGAAAGTAGTATCCTAATGGATTCTAGTCTTGCTACAGGTGAAAAGGTCTCATCATAGTCTATTCATTCTTCTTGGCTATATCCTTGTGCAACTAGCCTATCTTTATTTCTAACTATATTCCCAGACTCATCTACTTTGTTTCTAAACACCCATTTAGTGCCTATGGTTAAGGTGTCCTTGGGTCATTCCACTAATTCCCAAACATTGTTTCTTTCGAATAGATTTAGTTCTTCTTGCATAGTTATTTCCCAAAATTCATCATTGATTGCATCATCAATATTTGTGGGTTCAAGCTGTGAAAGAAAAGATTGATGTTCAACCAAGTTTCTTAGAGAAGCTCTATTTTGTGTTCCTTTATTTAAATTTCCTACAACAGCATCTAGAGGATGATTCTTGAGAGTCTTAATACCTCTAGGAAGGGTTGAACTGGATTCTTCATAGTTGTCTGTTGGTTCAAAATCAGCAGGTGCAGATTCTGGAAAATTTCTTAAAATGGATACTTTTATAGGGGATTCACTATTTTAATCATTAAGGTTCAAATTTGATAAATCTTCCTCGATATTTTCAAGAGAAGATTTAGGCTCATGTGGATCAATCTCATAAAATTTAATATGAACTGATTCTTCCACACATTTAGTTTTCTTATTGAACACTCTATAGGCTTTACTTTAAATTGAATAACCCAGGAAAATTCCTTCATCTCTTTTGGGAGAAAATTTGTCAAGATTATCTTTAGTATTAAAAAAAAGACTTTGCAACCAAAAACTCTAATGTAATTAACCTTTACTTCCTATTATTCCAAAGTTCATAAGGGGTCCTTTTTAGAATAGGTCTAATTAAAACTCTATTAATAATGTAACAAGATGTATTTACATCTTCAGCCCAAAAATAAATAGGTAAGTCATACTCATTAAGCATAGTCCTTGAAATTTATTGAAGGGTCCTATTTCTTCTTTCTAAAAATCCATTTTGTTGGGGTGTCCTAGGGGCAGAAAAGTTGTGACTATATCCATTATGTGAGCAGTATGATTCAAACTCATGATTCTCAAACTCACGGACATGATCACTTCTTAGGGTTTTAATCTTAAGTCCACTAAGGTTTTCTATAAACTTAAAATATTTGACAAAGTAGGAACAAGCTTCACGTTTGTGATCTAGAAAGTATACCCAAGTATACCAAGAAAATTCATCTACAAGAACATAAACATAGTGCTTCCCATTTAAACTTGAAACTCTTGATGGTCCAAACAAATCCTTGTGAACCAACTCAAGTGGTTGAGAAGTTGAGACTTATTTCTTTGGTTTGAAAGAAACTTTGTGTTGTTTTCCCTTTTGACAGGGGTTACACACTTTATCATTTGGGAATTCCAATTTAGGTAGGTCTCTAACTAAACCTTTCTTAGATAGCTTCCTAAGTGAGTGAACATTACAGTGTCCTAATATTCTATGCCACAACCAAGATTCTTTATGAATGTCATTTAATCAAGAAACATTTTGTTTGTCTAAGGAGTTTAAATCAACAGCATATACATTCTCATTTCTACATGCAGTGAACACTAAGTCATTCATTGAATTAAAAACATTGTATGAATCATTTTAAAATTTAACATTAAGGCCATCATCACATAACTGAGATATGCTAAGTAAATTATACTTTAATCCATCAAGAAAAAGTACTTTAGAAATTAATATTGTATCAAGGTTACCAATCTGGCCTAAGCCGATGATTTTTCCTCTTGCATTGTCACCAAAGGTGACATGCCCACCATCAAATTTAATTAGACTCTTAAAGAACGAATAGTCTCATGTCATATGTCTTGAACATCCATTGTCCAAATACCATAGAGTGTTAAAATAACTCTTTAAACAACTTCCCTGCAAAACAGATTAAACATGGGATAATTTTGGTACCTAGATCTTCCTGGGTCCAGAAAGGTTAGCCAATAAAACTTTGGGAACCCATATTTTCTTTATAGAATATCTGAAATCAAAAAACATATTTTGAGACAAAAATACTTTGTTCAGTCCTTTAGAAAATTGTTTCTCAAAAGATTGTCAAGAATTAGCAGTGAACTTTCCATATTTTGGAACAAATTTGGTTTTGTTAATGTGTCTCTGTCAAGGCTGATATCCTAGACCAATTGTATATTTTGGAGCAATATGTCTTCCCAGAAACTATTTCAAGGTATACCTACCAGCAGTGAACTTCTAAATATCCGTTTTTAATTGTTCATAAGATAATTTTAGCTGAGTTTTCTCTTTCAACAATTGATAATTCTTTTTTTTTCTATGCATAGATCTGTTTTAATATTACTAGTCAAGAAATGTTGTTTCTTCAATGATTTGTATTTATCTTTTAGTTCATTGCAGGTATCTTCAAGTATATTGAAATATTCAAACAGTTCATCCTTAGACATATTTGCATCATTATCTGAGTCATTGTTATTTCCAAAATAATAATCATTTAGAATAGGGGAAATAGGTACCTCAGATATGTTAGTCATAAATCACATGTTGCCATGATTATTTTTAGAGTCAGTAGATTCTAATTCACTTGTGCTATATTCCGAAGCACTCCAGGTTTCTTTCATTTCTTTCTTGTACTTCTTGTCCTTATAATATATTTCTTTTTAAATTTTAACTTCGGACAGTCAGCCTTGATGTGTCCTTTCCTCTTGCATTCATAGCAGACTATATCATCTTCCTTATCAGATTTCATCCAATCCTTCTTCCACTTACCTTGTTGATCATACATACCCTTGTAGTTTGGCTTTCTGAAAAACTTTTTCTTACTATAGAACTTTTTAAATATCCTGGCTATTTGGGCCATTTCTTCATTAGTGTCTGAATCTGAATCTTCACTAGTTGAACTTACAGTAGGTACATGTATTTTCTCTTTATCTTTACTCTTTAAAGAAGTAGACTTGAATTATATAGATTTCCTTTTGGGTTCATCATGTTCTTCTTTGTTCACCTTAAATTATTCTTCATACATGATTTGTTTACCAATCAATTACTTAACCGGTAGCTTGCTGATGTCACATGACTCTCGAATAGACATAGAAGTGCCTCTCCATCTGTTAGGCAACCATCTCAATATTCTCATGATCTGATCCTTTTCTAGAACAGCTTTTCCCAGTGAACTCAGGGTGTTGACAATCTCATTGAACCTAAGATACATATCAGAAATGGGTTCATCAGGTCTCATTTTAAAATTATCATATTTAATAGTATAAGTATTTAATCTCATTTCCTTCGCATCGGTTGTTCCTTCATGAGAAATAGCCAAGGTGTCCCAGATTTCATTAGCTGTTTTACATGCAGAAATTCGGTTAAATTCCTCATCTTTTAAAGAGCAGTAAATAGCATTCATAGCATTACAATTATTATTATTGTCATACTTTGTAGCATCATCCCAGGTAGATCTAGCAGTTTTGGGAATTTCGTATTCTGATTCTGTAGCAGTCCAAATATCAAAACCAATAATTTCCAAATGAATTTTCATTTTAATTTTCCATTGAGCATAATTCACACCATTAAAGAAAGGTGGCCTATTAGTAGCAGCACCTTCTATTCTATTGTCCATAAATAGATTTTAGAAAAAAATTCTAAAGAGAGAAAATTTAGAACTAACAGAAATTTGAGATCTTTAAGTAAAACTAAAATCACAGTTTGAAAACAGAGGGTTTAAAACCTTTTATTTCTAAATAAGAATGAATCCTTTGATACCATATGTTGGTTGGAGTGGATACTCAAGAGGAGGGTGAATTGAGTTCTAATTAAAATTTCTATTAAAAAATTTTAGGATTAAAGTCCCCCAAATTAGAACAACCCAGCCAATTAAGGTAGTAGAGATATAAGTGAGTTATTGTTTAGCAAGTTTCTCAAACGTTGATTACTCCTTAGTTGAATTAGTATGAGAACTAATTCGACTTTTGAAACAGGTTTACTAAACAACTCAGATATACACACTAACCATAACTAACTATCAGAGTGAATGTAAAAAAATATTTCAGTCTTTGAAAATATAAGCACAGCAGATAGATGTTAAACAGAGTAAATCAAAGATGAACACAACAAATTTAAACAATAGGTTCAGTCATAGTTCAAGACTTAATCCTCTAACCTTGGTGATCACCTACCATCAAGAAATTATATTAAAGGTGATACATAGCCTGTATTGGGCTTTACAACAGCTTTCACAAACTGTCCAGGTTTTTCAACCTCTACCACAGTTCTACGTGGGTAAACAAATAGACTATCAAGTCACACTAGGCTTCTTCCATAGTTATACATGGGAAACAAATATAAGAATAGTTTGGTATTGGGATTTTCAGCATCCCTCAGTTTTAGCACAAAAGTCAGTGTGTGTAACACATACACACTACTCACAAATGTAAAGTATTTAAACACATTAGAGCTAAAGATAGTAGGGATATGTTTGGAATTCTCGATTGTGTTGGCAGATCAGCTCTGAATTCGTTTGAATGAATGAAATTAAGCTTTGGTCCTTCTTTGCAAGTTGACTCCAAAACAGAGTGTTGCAACTTCTAGGTTGTGACTTCCAGATGAAGAGATGACCGTATTCTAGGATTCAAATACTCTTTGCAGCACACTTCTATAGATTTTAGAAGGTTCTTTTCAATAGATCTTCGTGAAGCTCTTGTTATTCTGAATGAATGCTTTAGAGTTCCCGTCTTCTTTCCAGTATGTTCGGGTTCTACCCATCTCTTTGTGTCTCTCTTCTGTGTCTTTTATGTAGTCTCTTGTTTTTGTGTTTTTTTGTCCAGTAGGGGCCGACAAGAGAAATGTTTCAACCACGTGTGGTATTCCTCGTACATCGTATTGTCTCCTGATATCCTTGAAAATAACATTAAATAATGCCAGGTGCATTAATTTGTCCAGACATGACCATTATAAAAGTATTAATAAAATAGGTAAAGAAAATAAAGTAATATCATTATACTGGTAGAAGATGCATGTCACACGGTAGAGTTCAATCTCTACAATTGTGGGATTCATCTGTAGACTATTCAGCTGAGGGCTTCAACTGTGGTCTTTCCAACTGTAGACTTCAACTATTTTCTTTTAACGGTAGTTGTTTATTCTTTGTAACAGTGGATCCACATCATTGAACTCCATTGGTAGGCTCAACTGTAGACCTTTAACAGTAAGCTTCTAATCAGACTACATAAACAATAACCATTCCAACTGCAGACTTGAACAGAGAATTTATCAACAGAAGACTAGAGAAAGAGTCTGACAGTGGACTTCTAGCAGAAGACTTGTTACAACAATGAGCGTATGACAGTAACTCTTTGTCTATGAGCTTTGATAGGTATATCATCAGTATGTTTGTGACAGTAACCGTGTACTGGTAGCTTCCAACAGTGACTGTAAATCTTCAACAGTGATCTTCTATCAACAGTGACTTAAGGTGATAGTAAGCTATAACGGTGGATTTGAACAGAAGGCTCTTACGAGTAGCCTTTAACAGTGAGCTTATATTTAGATAAATATGGACTCTGAGTTGATGCAGCAAAGTCATGAGTCTTAAGAATATACATTGTTGATAATAATATAATTGTATATGTAGATTAAAAATATTAAAGACTGACTTAATATATTATGATCAATATTTAAACATGATTTGTGATTATTAAAACAGGTGAGTCCAACAGTATCCTCTCTGGTATTGAAATATAACTTTGGCCAAGGCAGGTGATATCTTCCTAGAGGATATTGAACACCATGGAAGTTTGTGTTTATTCTACGCATGAGGTATTGATTTAATTATTTTTGGTATAAACCATCTTCATAAAAAATATAGTGTAATAACAAATTGGTGGTGGCCTAAAGAGATTATTTCATAAACCCCACATGGTTCCTTTGGGACAAATGTGGACTTCATGCTTTTGTGTTGAGGTAAGGGTTCATTCCCATGAGTTGTGTTGGTAGGGTATGGAAGGCAATCGACCATTGGTTCTTGACTTATCTAGAGTTTCTCTTTGAGTTTACATTTATTTATCAGAATGTTATATATGATTGTATTGCTGATCAGGTAAGGGAGACCTTTCTTCTTACTGAATTGTTTTCCCTACTTTTCATGCATGTTCAATAATGGTTTTGAAAAATGGTATGTATGGTTTGATTCTTTTATTATACTTCTATTGTTGATTGTGGTGTCTCTATTTTTTTCTGTTTCCTCCAGGGGTGGGCTACTAGTCCATTGTCAGTTAGTCGTTCCTTTTTATTGCATATTATATATCAATTTAGATAATTATTTTATCATCTCCAGATGGTATAGTCTCTCCACTATTACCCATTTACAGCCTCACTACTAGTTGATAACCTTTGGCATATGGGGAGGCATGCTTATGGTCAGTGGAACTCAAACCAAAGAATAGTTTGTGTGGCTAACCATTTCCAAGAACTACATGAGTTGTGTACCTTTTTCTAATATCTTTCTTGAAAAACTATAAATCCAACCGAGGTTAATAAAATTAAAGAAATAATTTTTTGACACGTTTTCATTTGAAGATGTTATTTCCCCCTTCAATCTTGGATGAATTAATTCATTTTATTATAAATTTATTTAAATAAGCTAAATGTGTTGGACTATTACACTATCGATGGATGTATCCAATTTAAAGGAACATTAATATTATTTATTTTCATTTAAGAATTCAGTTTTATCAAATAAATTCATAAAATTTTTTAATAAGTTTCTTATTTTATTCATCTAGTATATATGTTATTTTCAATCATATATGAGGAATAAATCTCTTCCAAAAGGCTCTATTGTCAATGGATACATAGCTGAAGAGTATTTGACTTTTTATTTTAGTCATTTTCAATGGATTTAGACTAGATTAAATAATGTTAAATGTGTTGTTAACATATCCCCTAATTCACATTTTGAAAACTAGTCAATGATATTTCCAACTATTCGATATGCCATTGCAAATGGGTCAAATATTAAACTAACTAAATTGGAGTTAATATAAGTTCAAAGATATGTTCCACTTGATAATCACATTTAAGACCCATTTATTAATGAATTGAGATTGAAAACAAAGATGTAATTGAAGGGTCAATATCATAATGAGTTAGAATTAAAAAAATTATTAATATGGGGATTTTCAAATGGTTCTCCTTTCATGTAAGTATATACCCATATTCATATTATTCAATGTAGTTATTTTTACAATTTGAGAAGTAACAACTTATACCTTCTTTTCAAGATAATTAATGTTGAAAATACAGTTGAAATATAAAATAATTTGATGTTTTTGGCTCGAGGTCATATAAGGTATACTATGATATTTGATGCATATAATATTCATGGATTACTATTTCATAAAATTAATCCTGAAGAAGATTTCAAGACACAATATAGTGGTGTATTTTATATTTCATAGGTTGTATAGAATGGAAAGATCATTGGTATAATAAAATAAACTATCATGGTCTTTTTTCAGTTATATATTTTAAATTCATGTGGGCCAAAATGGTTGGGGACTGTAGAATGATACATTACATTTTACTACTATTAACTTCTCTCATATGATCAATATAGATGAGTGTGCAGAGCGTGATCCCATTATCTTGGATTCATAAGTGGGTACGGTTTATTATATGGATGATGAAATCCATGAAGATTTGGGTTTTTTGTAAAATTAATGTAGGCAGACATGTATGATATAGGAAATGAATATCAATTGGTACATTTTGACATTAAAACTCATCAACCCAAAAACATCAAAAAGACTTTTTTTTGAAATGCTGAAATAATATAACTTTTAAGAGAGGGTAAAAATGAAGAACATGGTGAGATTGAGGTTGATAACAGTGATGAAAATTTAGATAGAGATAATTAAATGTCTAAATTGGTAATGAAATAATATTACAAGTTGTCATTTATAATGGTTTCATACATCTATACATTGTTTTTATTTTTTTGTAAAAAAATTATATTTTTAATTTTTTAAAACATTTAATATATCTAAACCCTTTTAATGGAATGAAATTTGAGAATAAAAGAAATTGGGATCCTTCACAATCAATATCTCAGTAATCACCACCACTACTATTAACCTCAATGGATTCGAGGGATTCAGTTTTACCAAATACTTTTAGTGAGATAGTGGTTTATCTATATATTGATGGTATCCCACCATATGATGCACCTCCAATGATGTATAAGTCGGCCACCCCTTCATCTAGGAGATATTTGTGTGTTAATAGTATTGTTATGTATTTTATTATAAAAAATAATATATTTTTTTAAATTTTTATTGTATTTTTAAAATAGATAATGTTAACAATCAAAGGGATATAAATATGAACATAGATGTTTTTTGGGACCTGAAAAAATTTAAGATTATCATTCAATTTGATGATTTTGGGTGCCTATCGATGATGTTTCCAGAATCTATCTATAGATTCTTGGGCAGTTTACTGGTGATGTGGTGACAATTCCTATTAATTATAAATATTGGAGGTTTATTCCCACATCATGGAAAAATAAGGTCATTAATAATCAATTAAAAGACATATTGATTTAACATTCCTTGATATCTTATTGAAAATTCAGGAGTAAAATTATCAATATACAAATAATGTGTTATGTTTATTATTTTTAGATTTCTTTTCATTTTGATGTCCATGAATTAATTTCACACTTATGGACACTGAAAAAATTAGATAAGAAATAGAGATATTTTAAATGGAGACTATGGAATGAGTTTAATAAAACATCTCTAAGATCATGATAAATGTATTATAATACATAAAACATCTATAAATAAATCTAAAATGACACTTATATATTGGAAACACACACCTAGAGTCATACAAAACACATCATTTTTTGGATTAATATGTGATTGATTCCTATACAACGAAAATAAATTATTGTTCATTTTTATAAATTTTTTACAGAAATATAAGCTTTTTTTAATAGTATTGACTATGTTAAATGCATTTTAATGTAAAATGATAAATATTTAAAAACACACACTTCTATTCATATCACTCACTTCATGTGTTAGATTGTGGTTTGGTCAATTAATACACATAAAAATATGAATTATGAATTATTTTATTAATGTTTGAAAACAATATGATAAACTTTTATCATATTTTATAATGAGATAGATGTTTTAAACTAAAATGAAACTTTTATATTGAAAACACACACATTGATTCATACTAATCACATCGTTTGTCGAATTTATATAAGTTCAATTAATAAACATCCAAAATGACTTATGGATTTTTTTCCAAATGTCTGGAAACAATATGAGCTTGTTTTCTCAGTATTGGCTATGTAACGATCAATTTATAAGATTCAAAAGACATAAAAATGTGTGTTGGGGGTCAAACATAGACACACGACATCATATGGCCATGAAATCATAAGAAAAAAAATCATATATTGATTTTTGAAATTTATGAACCGATTGTGTTTCATTCTAAGTTATGGTTTTATCGGGTTCACATAAACACCTTTTTAGTGTTTTAAATTACTAAATCATGGGTTTAATGGTCAAAACCATAGAAAATGAAAAAAATAATAACATTATATAAAATGAAACCCACCATTTTTTTGTTTACGTATAGAAAGCACATCCATATGATGTGTGGTGTTCTTGAAATGACTCAATACACGATTTTAGTAGATTCAATAGTCTATAAAATAATGTGTTATGGTTTCAAAATAATAAAATGATATTGTATGAAAATGAAATCATTGAAAAATTATTTTAGATTGATTTATGAAATGTAGGAACTAAAACCACAACATTTTGAGATACAGTTTTTATAGGATTCATATAAACACATTTTTAGTGTTTGAAAACACTAAAAGGGGTATAATGGTCAAGGACCTAGAAAATGACCTCATTTTGAATATATGTCATGAGAAATATAATGATAAATTATTTCATACATGAATAAAAAGACAACACATCAATATGATGTGAGGTGTGCTCAGAATGGATTAATTTAAATTTTTTAAAAAACCAATGTCTTTCAAAATGTGAGTTAGGTTGGTCAAAACCCGGAAAACGTTTTCAGATGGCCATGAAATTAAGGTAAAATAAATGTCTATTTATTTTTAAATTTTAGGAACCAATTATACAACCTTACATCTACTAATTTTCTAAAAATTCTTGTAAACAAATTTTTTATGTTTTAAATCACTAAAACATGCATGTAATTGTCAACCCCATAGAAAAAATATTAAATTTATTTAAAATCAGGTAACAACCACTGTTTAATAATTTTTGACTTATAAATATGAACAATAGAAATTATAATGGGTGGTGTTCTCAGATTGACACAACAAACAATTTTTTAAGATACAAAAGTCATTAAAAAGGTTTTCTAGAGGGTCAAAACCAAGAAAAATAGTGTAAAATAGCCACGAAAAAATAAGAAAATGATCATATATTTTTTTTCAAATATAAGAACCACAAACTCATAATTTTGGGTAATAGTTTTCTATGGATTCTAGTAAATGTATCGCTAATTTTTAAAATCACTAATACATGTGTTTGATGGTCAAAACCATTTAAAACAACCTCATATTTACATAAAATCATTGGAGGAACACTGTTAAATTGTTTTTAACATATAAATATAGGTTACATGTCAATATTATGTGTGTTTTGATCATAATGACTTGATAATTAGATTTCAAAGATAACAATGTCTTTAAAAACCTGTGTGAGGGGGTTAAAACCTAAAAAACAATATTGGATGGCTGTGAAATTATATGAAATTACCATATATTTATTTTTTAAAATGTAGGAATCAATGGAACATAATTCTGAGTAATGTTTTTCATAGGATTTCTATAAATACATTTTTATTTCATTAAAACACTAAAATGTTCTTGTAATGATCAAACCCATAGAAAAGACCGCATATTGATGTTAAATCGTGGTAAATACACTTTTGAATTATGTATGACATGTGTAAAAAACAAAACAACCATATGACATGTAGTGTTGTCATAATGACTCAATAAATTGTTATTTAAAGATATTATGACTTAAAAAATTTTAGTGAGGGGGTTAAAACATGAAAAATTATGTCATATAGCCATAAAATTAGATGAAAATGTCTATAGATTTGTTTTTGAGATATACGAACCAATGGATCATCATTTTGTGTAACAGTTTTACCGTGATGCCTGTAGATACATTTTTATTGTTTTAAAACACTAAAATAGGCAAGTAATTGCCAAAACCTTAAAAATAAATTCATATTAATGTAAAATCATGGGAATAGAATTGTTAAAATATTTTTGACTTGTACACAGAGAAAAAACATCAATTATATGTGTGGTGTGCTTCTCATTTCATAATAAATTGTTTTCTAAGATATTAATGATTTTAAAAACATGTGTTGGGGTAAAAACATTGAAAACAATGTCAGATGATAGTATAATTAGAGGAAAATGATCGAATATTTTTTTCATATGGTAGGATATAACAGAACATCATTCTGAGTAATGGTTTACAAATAATTCCTGTTAATGTATTTTTTTTGTTTTAAAACACTACCACTACTACAAAAATAGTTTTATCCAATGCTACAATTTTAACAGTGCTAGGTAAAAGCACTGTTAAAGGGGGTCTTTATCACTGCTAAAAACCCACTATTTATAGGGAACATTTTTCAGTGCCTGTAAAAAAGAACTGATAATGGGGCCCCATTTATCAACTATATTAATAAATAACTGTTAAAATTGGAATTTAGATGGAATTCTAAAAAACTTTTAACAAAGGTGTGTATTTATCATTGTTTTTAAAAAGGTGTTGACAAAGGGTAGATTTCAAAAATAATATTTCAATAACAGGAAACCGTAGTAGAATTTACGGTTGTTTGGAAGACTTTTGGGACTTTTTATCCTCAATAGAAATGATTGTGGATCTATGTTGGTCATCGATGCATACAACTAGTCACATGATTTGATTTGATATACTGTAGAGGAAAAAGGACACCTGTTTTCGAACTTATTATCATTTTAAAGGTCATTGAATGTGAAAAAACCCTTAAACCCCCTAAACCCCCTAAAATCCCTATAACCCCTAAAAACCCTGAAAATATTCTTACGTTCAATCTGAGAGTTTATTTCAACGCTTCAACCATTAAAATAAAATCTTAAGAAATAAGATAAAAAAATTTATTTAAATCATTTGGTATTCAAAGGAATAAAATATATTATAGGTTCAAAAACACCAAAAAATTAACTAAAACATTAAACAGACATAACTTTTGATCTATGTATCCATTTGGGCTCTACCACATATAAAATTGGATCTTTAGATGATCTATATTCTCAAGATGGTCTAAAACTGAAGTTGAAGATATTTTCTAGTTTTTCAATCCCAGAAAGGCCCATAAGGCCTCCAAAATTGAGTTTCTTTCACCCATCCTAATTTCATAAAATTAAAAGTCATATAAATTTTGATAAGGGTGTCCGTTCAGTATGTACCACATATAATATTGAAGATAATTTCATCATATTCTATTTGACTAGTTTTGGAGCTGATAAGGACTCGTGGATTAGAAGTTATGGTCTTTTAATGTTTTTCGGGGTGGTGGGTTTTTAGAGTTTCTTAACATTTTTATTTGTGTTAAGGGTTTTTAGAGTTAATATACATTTTAAAAATATATATAAATATAAGTATGTATTTATAAAAAATATATATGACTATATATAAAAAAACACACACATATATATATAATGAAATATACAGATAAAAAATATAATGAAAAATATATAAATATATATTGATATATAGATTTATCATTAAAAGAAAATCAAAACTATATAGTGGAGTGGAAAAGGCACTGTTATATAAGATAGAGGTTTGATGGTCAAAACTAACTAGCGGTGGGGGTGCATGCTGGAGTGGTATTATCTAATGTGTGGAAAATGGGTTGTGGGAATCGCTGATAAAATGGTGGAGGAGAACTGATAATGGTGGGGGCTGTGAAAAAAAATTATACCCTTTATAAATGGGAAACTTACTATTGCTAAAAAAGCACTGATAAAGGGACCCTTTATCAATTATTCTTATGAGCACTGTGAAATCTAACCCTTTTGAATCGCTTACATTATAGGCACTTCTATACTAATAATAATGACCTTTTACTAGTTCTGTTAAAGGCCCAATTTGTAATTGTGGAAAATGTATGTGTAATGGTCAAAACCATAGAAAACAACATCTTATTAATGTGAAATCAATAAAAAATTAACATTGAAATATTTTTCATGTGTACTCATATAATACAAATCAATCTGGCATGTGGTGTGCGTGGAATTACTAAATATACCATTTTTAAGGAAACTGAAGTCTTTAAAAATGTGTGCCCTGGGGACAAACTAAGAAAACAACATCAGATTTCCATGAAACAATATTAAATTGATTATATATATTTTTTTTAAACAAAGGAACTAAAGACATTTCATTATGAGTAATGAAATTACCAGGATGACGGTAAATATGTTATTTGTGTTTTGAAACACAATAACATGCATGAAAGAGTCACAATCATAGAAAATGACTTTAGAATAATGGGAAATAATGAGACAACCACCGTTGAATTATTTATTACATATACCCATATACAACACAACAATATGACTAGAGGTGTGCTGAGAATGAATCAATAAATTGTTTTTAAAGATACAAGTCTTTAAAAATGTATGCTAGGGGCTCCCAACTAGGAAAATCATGTTGAATTTTCATCAAATCGGATGATAAGGACCATAGATTTATTTTTAAAATATAATAACTGATTCAATAACATTCCAAGTAATGGTTTTCCCAAGATTCCCTTAAACCAATTTTTAGTGTTTTCAAACGCTAATTCTAGTGTACAATGGTTAAAACCATATAAAATGACCTTGTATTGAAGTGAAATCATGGAAAACTATCATTGAATTATTTGAGATGTGTAGGTGTAGAAAACACATCCATTAGAAATTTGGTGTTCTAGGAATGACTCAAAAAACCATTTTTAAAGATACCAATGTCTTTATAAACATATGATATAGGTGGTAAAAACTAGGAAAAAGGTGTCGGATGGCCATGAAATCATATTAAAATTACTATAGATTGAGTTTTGAAATTTATAAACTGATAGAACATAATTTCGAGTGACTATTTTCCCAGGATACATGTAAACAAATTTTTTGGTTTTTTAAAGAATAAGAAACATGTGTATAGCAGACAAAACTATAATAAAAACCCTCTAATTAACATGAAATCATAAAAAAAACATCCATAATTTATTTTGGAAATATATCACTTTCTTCCATATAACACTATATTGAATTTTATTTTTATATAAATTTCAAGCACATGGCACGCAGATTTAAAAAAATATTTTCATATATTTATCCCTCTTCCATTTCATGTGTTGTATCATATCATTAATTGGTAAGTTCATGTTTTTAAATTTATATACATTATTTATTATTTGACATATATTAAAATTTATTCTATTTGATCAAACAAATATCAACTTCTATATGTAGCATTCAGAATATACTCAATGTATATTCTATTTTTCTTTTATTTTCTAAAATATTCTGGTTTCTATTGTAGGATAAATATTCTAGTAGTATGTAAGAGGATAACCATTCTAATCCATGATATTCTTAGAATGAAGTCATGATGGTTCTTATTTTATGTTTAAATATTATCAATAATTCTATTGTTATTCAGATTTATTATGTTTTGTTATAATTTATGTATTCTATTTTGTTCTAGTTGATGAGATGATGTGGTTGAATATATTTGATGAGGTAATGTGGAAGTATATGTATGCATTATAGGATGTGGGATGGATGTAAATTGGCCACTAATATTTATGGACATATTTTATATTTATATTTTTATGAATGAGGTATGGGTTGACTGAGGATATTGTGACTGAGGTTGTATATATATGATTGTGGATGTATGATGGTGTATTTATAATGAGTTTATTATTCATTTATGTTTTAGTTTTTTATATGTATGTTTTCAAATATATATTTTTAATATTTAAAAACAAAATTGTTACTTATTTAGGGGTGGTTTATGATAACTGTTGCTAAATAGATACATAAACATTTATTTAGTGGAACATCTTATAAACCAATGCTAAATATAACTACGACTAAAGTATATATTGGTTTTTATGTTCATTTTATCTATTTTAATTTCACCTAACTAACAAAAATTAAACCACAACTAAATTAATTGAAAATGGTCATTAAAATCTCCATATATATGACACATATAACAACAACCACTAAAAAAGAAGAACCACTACAAAATAATTGTTGATCATGATATATGTTTTTATTTTTGTTACCACTGCTAAACCATGTAGTATTAGTAGTATAAGACACTTTGTATAAAAAACCATGTCACTAAACTCTACATTATTATTCAGAAAAGGCATAACGGCTGTAATGTAAAAACCTTGTGAATGGAATACTAGTAAAATGATATGCCTTTTCCTACTAATCCTTCCTCATATAAATCTTAAGAAAAATTTATGGTAATATTATTTAATGATTAAAATATTATGGTGTCAATAATATGTCCAAGAAATAGTAAATCTAAACTTTCACATCCTATAACCTTGAAAAAAATTAGTGTATCCCCATTCCATAACATACTAACTCAAATACCCCCTTTCTATTGAACCATTCATTATCATTTTCGAAATGGAAGAAATATAGAGTATTAGGGATGGTTTCAATATATCTACCCATCTATGAGCCACACCCTAGATGAATTCATCACCCATATATGAAATGACCAAATCTAGTGAAATGATGATGGTGTTTCTGTATAATCCCACCTATGGTCCATGCCCTATAGAAATTCATCATCCATTTATTAATGGAAAAAATATAGTGTATTGGTGAATGTGATCATAATAGTGAAACTTGAGAGTGGACTTGTTAACTCATACAAGTTTATGAGTTAACATGAACAGTCGAGACTACTCAGTTTTAGACAAAATCAGTGGAAAACTCGTAGATTCAGTATTACATTCCTATTAAACTCGTAGGCTTAGAGTAAACTCATGCATACTCATCATCGTCTATTTTTTTATCTACAAAATTAAATTATAATATACACATATAATAGTATAATGAGTCAAAGAATACTCTTAGGAACCTATGATTTTAGTGTACGAGTCAATTATACTGGAATCGAACAATTCTATATACTCTCGACATCGACTACCAGGTGACTATGCCTATATCAATCCATAAGCTACACCTAGGATGAATTAATCATATTTATATGAAAATAGTATACTTTGTTCAATGGTAACAATATTTATACATATAAACATCCATGTTCCATGCCAAAGAGGAGTCTTCATATGGTTCTTGTACTTAGGATCTTGTCTGGATTATTCAAAATTCAAGGAAATGAAACTTATGATTAATATGATCTTGATTCATCCTTGTAATTGAAGACATGATGATTTCAAAATGAAAAAAATATGTAACCAATCATTTTAATTGATAAATGAAAAAAAGTATAGGAGCATCTACAAAAAATTGAGTCTTTCTTGAAATAGGATATCAACAAGAGACCACTACAACATTTTTTTCTAATAGAACAACGTGCATCATCAACACACCACTAATCCTTATCTGGTCTCAATGATTTAATTTTTTGGGTGTGGGGGATAGAATTTGCACCACTAAAAAATCCAACCGACCCCTTTATTTCCTATAATACTTTCTGAAAAACTACACGTTCTCTCCTTTCTGAGTACATGATCAAGATGCGGTGTGTGAAAGGGTGATAGAGTTCCACTGATGACCATCAACCATGAAGCTTCATCATTTCCTTCTCAGTACACTTCTGGGTTTACATTAAGTACGCAATTAAATAACATGTTCAATGTCAGTAATCAAGGATTAATATATAATGTAGTGAGTTTGGTATTCCATAAAAATTATGTGAAGATGTAAAACCACTTTTCAAAATGATTTAATTTAAGGAAGTTATGTACAGAAGGATTGTTTTCATGGAAATTACATGATTACGTGGGTCCACAGGATAAGGATCAAGTTATTGGGGGTGGATCCCAACATTGTAGCATAAACTGTCGCAAAACTCCAAAAAATTCACTCGAAGGTTTTGTTTCAACTGAATGAATTTTACACATCACTCAATGAAATTTTACAAAAACCACATACAACCATCAGTGGCGTAACTCCAAAAAAACAATAAAAAGTGAACTAAAAATAGATGAAACCAAAACAAAAAATATACATAATCCCTCCAAATAGAAATATGTGAAACCCTCTCCCCAATGATATTATGCACATGGAAAAATACTAGAAATAGTATATCATGACCATTCATGACAAAATAAATAACCTAATTAAGCTAAAAAAATTTATAAAATTATATTCAATAAAAAATCTATTCATCCAAATTAATCTTATGATTTTCAAAAATATAAAACATTATCATAAAAATTGTTTCATTATTCTCTTTCCAATATGTTTTTAATGATTCTAAATAATATAGAAATGAAATTTGATAGGTTTTTGTTCATGATACCTTTTCCAAAAAAAGTTTTATTCATAAATATTGATAAAAAACATGCTAAACTAATTTCATTTTCATCGATAGGATTTAAAATTCCTTCCTATTGTTTTACGATAAACCCATATAACTTTCATGTGTTTGGAATTTTGTTCTACAATCTTTCTATATATATTATATTCACTACATCTTTGTTTTTATGAAAGAAAACTCATACTCATACAACCATGCCACTATGAGAGTAGGTGGGCTAGTACATGACAGTTGGGGATCCATTGTTTTGGGATTCACCTGTTTTTATGGTATGTGAGACCCAATCGAAGAAAAAACCATGGATATCCACATCTTTCTTTATGCTAGGAACTCATAATCACCATCATGACTGTCGAATCAGATATTATCCTTTTTGTTAACTTCCTGCTCAAAAAATATAGTACCCCTTGGTATCTATTTTACCTTGTCAGGAGATGAAACCGCTCAATCCGTAGTGAAATGGAAATCCCTTACACATGGATGGAGGGTAACTTTTCCACTATTTATTTGGCTGGTAGATTGAATGTTGTGTATAGACTATTGGTTTACCTCAAAAAAGGGTCCCTCCCCTCTAACTATAACTCTTTTTCAAGTGGCGATTCCCTTGGCTTGTATCATTTCAGACCCCAATAAACATAAAGGTATCTTATCAATAAGTAATTTTCTACCCAAAAAATGATTGCTAGGATAATTTCATTAAACAATCTTAAGTATTTATTGTCTATTTAATATATTTCATAAATTTTACATATATTATTTCCTTTATTATAAATAATAACAATTTATATCATTCATCAATTGTTTTTTATAGGTCTTTGATTACCATCTACGTATAACTCACAAAAATATTCTTGATTTTAAATATGAAATTTTAGAAAACATTGATATCATCACATCTTATAATTTTATAATATATCAATGATGAATAATTATCCCAAAAAATGATGACCATATTTTAAAAAAAAATTAAAGTGATAGATATACAACAATAAAAATTATACTTTTGTTAGTAATAAAAAATTTCATTGTTTATAACACACCAATATATAATTTATCATAATGTCATAAATAGTTTCATAGTATAATTTCATTTCATTAAGTTTCTTCTTTGCACTATTACTTTAGAAATTGGATAATAGACTCTTTAAGAACAAAATTTAATTTATAACATTTAAACCAATTTAAAATCATAATATTATTATCACTATTTCATTATATATATTAAACAAAATTTAATATCTATGAAATATAATTAAATTAATATAATTAATCATGTTTATGGAAACCAATGGTATTTATAACCATGTACCATAAACTGTGAATCCAATAATTCATTTTTGTATTGGGTAGATTGTATCTATAAAATTATACTATGAAGACTTAATAATTTTTTATTTTAAAGATGTTGATAGCATCATATTACATTCCAATTTTAGTATTGGTAGGTCAAAAAAAATATCTCCTTAAGTGATGATACTCATTTTTTTTAGCTAATATGATCATGTTGTCAATTCCATCAGAAGATTCCTATTGGAATATGTAATATAAATCAATTTCCCCCATCACCCACTTGAATTATATTTTCACTTTATTCACTAACCACCTATCCAAATCCATCCCGAAAATTAGTGATTGTTTTGTTTTTTATATGAAGTGTGAAACAATAAAAGGGAAACAATGTATTACCTTAGTATCATTCAGGAAAACCATCCACTCCAACAAAACATAAAAAACATTATTATTCTAGGATTGTGGTAATTTATCACTGATTGATAATTACCCCATGAAAAGGGAATATCACTAACTCTAACCAACCCATAAGATATCCATCAAGACCCCACTCCCACAAACTTGGTCTCATAGGAAGGTAAGTGCTGGTTAATTTTAATCCTTAGACTAGAATCCTTTTACTTTTCCTAGATTAATTGAATACTTTATTTGAATGTTGAAACTACAATGGCTATCTAGGAATGATTTTTTTAATAACATCCATCTAATTAATCTCATGAAGACCACAATCAAGGATCATGTTGTAGTGATATAACTACTATTACTGCTTATTTTAACCTTAAACAAAAAAATAAGAAATGTTGTTCAGTGCTTGAACAAATCCCCAGCCTATGAACATTTAGATTTAAGGAGACAACTTTCATCCTCATTAGTTTTATCTCTCTAATAGTTATTATTTAATTTTGTTTCCTGTGAATCATCCCCCATATCTTTTTTACAAGAACCTATGTTTCTTGTACTACCCTAGGTACCAGTCATCCCATACTGGGTATGGGTGACCATTGTGGATGAATTCAGAGGAAAACAATGACCCCAGTGGAATATTTATTTTCTTAAATTCAATTACCAATTTCCTTAAAATAATGATGAAATTATTTGATACATTCAATTTTTTGGGTCCCCTTGATTGAGAGGACTATTTTGTGTATTTATTTATTTTGAAAGTATTAATATTACCAAATAAGATTGGATGGATATAAATATAAAATTAATGGATTCCAATTAAATGAAAAATGAGAATGAATATGGGGTGAAATAGTTCATCAAGATTGAAAAATTTCACACATATAACTCTTCTAAAATATTTTATCCATATTTATGAATTTTTATTCAATACTAACTAGTCCAGAGGAGTTAAAAGAACACGTCATTTATCATGGAATAAATCAATGTTATAAATTTTGGAATAAACATGAGTAAAAATTCAATGTAGATAGTGTTAGGGATAATACTGAATTTTATGGATCATCTTATATTTTTATACGTGTGGACCATGAAAAAAGTGGTATTGAGGATTTAGTTAAAGGATTAAATGATTATAATGGTTTTATTGATGAAATTATAATGATTGTTGAAGATGTTCTTCAAGATTGTCCAAAAAATTGAGAATATAAAGGGTTGTGAACAGATGTCATTGTATACTAGTTTTACTAAATATAAAGCATTGTTAGTCGTACTAAAGTGATATAGTTAAAATATGACAATGTAATGAGTGAAATTGGTTTTAATGAGATACTTGGTCTCTTGAATGATATGGTCCTAGAAGATAAAGAGATTCTAGGATGAACATATGATGCTAAATGATTCCAAAATTCAATAGGTATGGTCATAAAAGAATACATGTTCTTCTAAATGATTGTATACTATTT